>OZ035928.1:10867609-12113525 GCA_964034925.1 Tricholoma hemisulphureum
ATCTGCCGAGCCTAGGTAGACCATTAGCTCAGAGCGCGCCGCAAGTTTGTTTGCGCGTCTCTCTTTGGGTAGATAAACATAGGCTGCACATCCTAAAACTCTGTCCCTGGTGAGATCAGGCTTAGAGCCGTTAATCATCTCGTAAGGGGTTGTCCACTTTAGTCTCGCTATTGGCGTGACGTTGTGGAGATGGATGGCATGCCGCACACAGAATTCCCACCAGGAAGCCGGTAGACACGCTGTGAAGCGTAATGTCTGGGCTTTTTCCGTGATTGTCCGAATGGCACGTTCAGCACGGCCATTCTGTTGATGTTGGTAAGGGACACTTTGTTCAAGTTTTATTCCCAAACCAAGCAAGAACTTTGTGAGCTCTGTACTTTTTAATTCTCCTCCAGCGTCAATACGAATTCGTTTGACCTGTTTGTTGTGTTGAGTCTTGGCCATGGCAATGAACTCTTTGATTGAAGAGCTCGCTCCTGACTTTTTAGCTAAGCAGGACGCCCAATAGGCTGACGAATTGTCATCCACAAAAACAATAAAATACTTGAATTTGTGGTAAGACAGCACGGAGAATTCCTTGAGATCCATATGGATTAGCTCAAAGGTTTCCATTGCTCTGGTGTGCGACTCAGGGAAAGACTTTGATGTCATTTTACCCTTGGCACAACCTGGACAAATCGGGATGTTCCTAGGAATCGAGATTTCCTTGGGTAATCCGGTGCATGTGGAAGGCATCTTTTTCAACGCTGCGTCGGACGGATGTCCTAAGCGTCGGTGCCAAGTTCGGTAGTCTGCAGCATATATGGTTGCGACAGAGGTTTTGGTTAAGCCCATTCCTCTTTCAATTGTCGACATTACCACATACGCTGATTCAATCCTCTCGGAAGGGAGACTCTGAACAGTGATGCGATTTGATTGATCATAAAAATTAATGCCATGAATGGAACCTTTCACGGTCATCTTAGATCTTAATAAAACCCCCATGGAGATCAATCTCATATCCATGCCGGGGATGTGATGAACAGGGTACAAGCGAGTGATTCGCTGTCTGTCATTCACAAGATGTTTGATAAACACTGCACCCTTGCCTACCATTGGGACTGGTCCCTTGGCGGTTTGGATGTTTTCAGGTTCATCGAGCTTCTCATAGGAGGCGTAATCTGAGATTTCGCCAGTGTAATGTTGGGAAGCTCCTGAATCTACGATCCAGGTAGCTAAGTTTTGTGAGTCTTTGTGACTCGCGCACTCAGGTCCATTGCACATCAAAATAGTATTTATTTGTGTCTTAATGACACGCGAGTCAGGTACATGCAAGTAATTTATAGGCGATGAGATCGCCGTCCTGGAGCTAGAAAAGCATCCTGGAAAACTGCAATGAGCCTCGCTGAGTGCATTAGGAAAGAGTACTGACCTTTCGTCAAAAGCGCCAGTATCAAGCCCAGAGGGCTGATCGTCGCTATCCATCCTATTCTGGATTTCCTCATCGACTGAGTCCCAGATGAGCTCCTCATTGGGAAGCTCGGGGGTTGATCCGAGGGATACAAGATCCTCATCAGACACTTCCTCAATTTGAGCTGTAGGCTCGGACTGAGTTTCTTCGATTTTTCGGCGTTTGCCGTCTCGCCTATCAGTAAGGCGTGATTCGAGAGACTTCATGTTACCTTGGGATCGTGATAGATCCAAAGCCTCGAGGGTGTCTCGGGCTATCTGGTAGTCCTCATATACAGACGGGGTCCCGATTAGGGTTCCCGTGAAGGCCTGAGCGGCGGGCTGCTTTCTCGGGTCTTTCGTCGTGATGGGAAGAGCCGTAGTAGGCTTGTAGAAAGATGGTGGGATGATGGCTTGTGAAGAGCGGTGCCGGCTGATAAGTAGCCGAGGCGAGCTGTGAAGCTGCAGCCTTTGCCTTTTTCTCATTCTGGTCTTTGACCTGTTTGCCTGCGCGGCGATTTTTCCTCTTCTCATTAGAGGCCGAAGCCTCGGGCTTATCCTCATGTCTGTCTTTAGGTTGCCACTTTGGGTTGTTACCTTTTCTTTTGACAGCGGAGATTTTCTGAGCCGATTGAGTTTTAGAGGATGAGGAGTGATTTCTCCTCCCGCTTTCAGCGGTGATCGCCTCCTGGACCGCATTGAATGTCAAATTGGTCGTGTCAGGGTGCGTTTGCAGGATTGTTGAGGCCAGCGAATCGTACTCTTTGGGAAGAGCGTTCATCAAGATCATCGCTTGGACGATCTCGGGGATCACAACTTTATTGGAGGTCAGGCGGGAAAAGTATTCCGCCATTTTTGAGATCTCCAGTTGTGGATTCACTACGGACAGGCGCATGGAGACTGCCGCCTTAAAGTCCATAAAGATTTGGGAAGGCCCGATTTTCCCAAAAGCCTTGAGGAGTTCGTCCCAGCACTCTTCGGCTGTCATCTCATCCGCGATCAAGTGGCGCATGGAGGGAGATATTCTCATCCCTATAGATCCAGCAGCCTTATCATTCTTGTCGTTCCAGTCGGCAATATCCTTCTGCAGCTCTTTTCTTTCAGCGCTCGTGAGAGTGCTGGCGGTAGAGCGCGAGGTGCCATCTGGTCTCTCTGAGACTTGAATGGTATGATCCGTCGGACAAGGAAAAGCCCCTGACGTTATCTGCCAGAGACCTTGGGATCGGAGATAGGCTTTCATCATTTCAGCCCAGGAAAGGTAGTTCGAGCCAGTAAGGACGGGAATGGAAGTCAAAGTTGACGACATAATTGATGCTGCGTGATAAACACGAGTCAGCCTCAATTCATTTCCATTGCCATGAGGCGATAACGCCGAAGGCAAAACACATTGTTCCCATACTCCTTGAGAGCATGTTTGATAAGAACGTAAATTTAGACTTAAGTCACACGGCAGCTTGTGGAAGCGCTTAAGGTGTAGGGGATAATGCTATCGGTCGTCATGTCTGCATTAATGCTGACATTTTTACTCTATTTTGCTGCGCTGAGCGCTGCAGAGAGTGACAACGATAGGCACCAGGGCCCATAACCTGTTGAAGCTGCAGGTCGCCGCTAGGCGTCCACGCAGAGGAAGGCATTTTGTCCTACATACCTTGTGTGTGGTGCTAATATACAATCTTACTCTGGTGGTGGTTAGAGGGAAAGAACTGCTTGTATTACTACGAGGTTTACAGCGTCTTATATACGTTTAGTACATGCGCACGGACCATGTATATGTAATCAAGCACGTGACTCAGTAAGTGAGTCGTTGAGGTAGGTATTGGTTTTCAACACATCATCGCTATGACCTTCCTACTGCAGCCAGCAATGAGATTGCAGTCATCCTTTCAGGTGATGGTGATCAGCCAGAGGCAGTCCAGGACATTGTTCTCTACTGCAGGCATGGTCCTCCACTTCAGCGCATCACAGATGCTCATCCACTCTATCCTGCTCTTCACTATGTCCTGCTCTTTCCCAGTGGTCAGCTTCAATGGTATCCTCAGATTGAATATGCATAGGGAAGAGCACGGGTTTGGCAACCCATGCGGGTTTGGCAACCCATGCGGGTTACGGGTACGGGTAACACGGGTACGGGTAACACGGGTACGGGTAACACGGGTACGGGTAACACGGGTACGGGTAACACGGGTACGGGTAACACGGGTACGGGTATGGGTCACGGCTTAGGTATCCGTGACCCGCACCCAACCCGTCACCAAATGTCTATGTACAGTTTTGTATTTACAGGTTTCAGCACTCAGATGAGTGCCGACAACCTTTTGATTACTTATGTACTACATGTATGTACTAACTAACTTAATATATATATTATTTACGGGGGAAGCGCCGCCCCAGAGGAAGGGGAAGCTTGTGGAAGCAAGGTCTTATATACCGGATAATGTTTATCACTATTTGGTTCCAGTAAACGAACGCGAACACGATGCGTCGTTTGCTAAAACAAGTTGATATTTGCTATTGTTTGGTTTCAGTAAACGCGACTCGTTTATGTATCTAGTAGTATTAATTATCAACTTGTTTCAGTAAATCACACATCACAGTGAAACCAAACAATACTTATGTACTAGTAAATATCAACTAGTTGATAATTAATACTACTATATAGTTGAAGTAAATGCAAACACAGAAACAAGTCGTGTTCGCGTTTACTGAAACCAAACAATAGCAAATATCAACTTGTTTTAGCAAACGACGCGTCGCGTTCGCGTTCGTTTACTGGAACCAAATAGTGATAAACATTATCCGGTATATAAGACCTTGCTTCCACAAGCTTCCCCTTCCTCTGGGGCGGCGCTTCCCCCGTAAATAATATATATATTAAGTTAGTTAGTACATACATGTAGTACATAAGTAATCAAAAGGTTGTCGGCACTCATCTGAGTGCTGAAACCTGTAAATACAAAACTGTACATAGACATTTGGTGACGGGTTGGGTGCGGGTCACGGATACCTAAGCCGTGACCCATACCCGTACCCGTGTTACCCGTACCCGTGTTACCCGTACCCGTGTTACCCGTACCCGTGTTACCCGTACCCGTGTTACCCGTACCCGTGTTACCCGTACCCGTAACCCGCACGGGTTGCCAAACCCGTGCTCTTCCCTATGCATATTCAATCTGAGGATACCATTGAAGCTGACCACTGGGAAAGAGCAGGACATAGTGAAGAGCAGGATAGAGTGGATGAGCATCTGTGATGCGCTGAAGTGGAGGACCATGCCTGCAGTAGAGAACAATGTCCTGGACTGCCTCTGGCTGATCACCATCACCTGAAAGGATGACTGCAATCTCATTGCTGGCTGCAGTAGGAAGGTCATAGCGATGATGGTCACAGCCTTGATCAAAGCACAAAATTATCTTGCACTGCTGCTCTTGTGGCAAGTTTCTTGTAAGCTCATGAGCCTGCTTATACATCTGAACAGCTGGATGGCGGTAGATCATATCCTGAAGAGTGACCAAAGTTTGATGATGAAGATTTCTATTCCAGATGTTGGCCATTCTAAAGTTGATAGCATTAGCAGGGTCATAGATGTAGAGCTGAGCATAGACAGGAGTCTCTCCCTCAGCAGGCAAAAGAGAACCACTCTTATATGACAGTTCACCATGTAAGCTAAAAACATAAGGACTGGCACCATTGTTGAGATTCTCATGTTCCTCCACTCTATGACCCAGTGATGTCATAGCCAGAGCATTGTTATAGGTGCAAATGTGGTCACAGAACTTCTTGGAGACTTTATCCTGGGCAGTGAGCAACTGTGAAAGCTCTTGAGGAGGTGGATGAAGAGGAGGCAAGTGATCTTTACAGTAAAACAGCACATGCCAAACTTGGGATGAGCATTAGAGGATGCAGAGAGATGCTCAGCCATCCGATGAAGAGCATGACAATTAGGACATTGGACATCCATTCTTCCCAGACTATAAACAGGCCAACCTGGACTAAAAGGCTGACATGCAGGAGGTAGCAGTGGTAAAGGAACAGGATCTGGCAGAGGTGGAGTAGGAATTTCAGGTTGAGGAGCAGGAGGATCAAAAGGAGGAGGAGCAGGAACAGGCTAAAAAATGGTGCACTTAGAATAATTCATGGTAGAATGGTATCCACTTCAACATACAGGTGGCAGGAAATCATTGGCCACAGAAACAGGTGGAGCAGGAATGGGAGGTGCAGGAGCTGGAGGATCAAAAACAGGTGGTGCACCCAGATGGCCTCTGCCATAGTGTGGAAGATGAGGCAAAGCAGCCAATTGCTGTACCAACTGAACAGGCAGATAGTTATATACAAGGGCAGGTGCAGGTGCAGGTGCAGGTGCAGGTGCAAGAGCTGGAGCTGGAGTATGACCATGACCACAACCATAACCACAACCATGACTATAAAGAGGAGGGAGTGCAGCTAACTGTTGTGCCAAATGAGGAGGAAGGTGGTTGTCCACAGGTGCAGGTGCAGGTGCAGCAAAGGGATCATTGTTTATGGGCCCAGGCCAAACAGGAGGATGGGGTAGAGGGAGTGGAAGTGGTGGCTGGACTATGCCCATGCACATCAAATGGACATGATGTGAAGTGTGATGATGGACAGGACTATCAAGAAGCCGCCTGTCATGTTCATCTTGCTGTGCAGTGGTTTGGACATGTTGGGGAGTATTGGGAGGAGTCAGAACCCTAAAAGATGACAAGGCTCTCCTTTCAAGACAGAAGAAAAAACAAAATCTACATGTTGCAACCAGAATAACAACTGATAATAATCAAAAGAGGAGAGGGGGGAGCTCCATTACTGCAGCAGAGTAGTCTGGATCCTTGCAAGCAGCAGTGAAATTAGTTCAGACAGTGGTAGTTGACAGTGGAGCTACTTCCAATAAATGAAGGGGAGGCAACTGAAAACCTGCCAGCCCAATCTCCCTACACACTGTAGCTCTGAGAGAGGTCCAGGACCAAAAATATTTGGCCACTAAGCAACTGGCAGACTCCTTTGTTGAAAAAGAGAGGCCAGGGAGGTAGGACTTCACAGCAGCCTCACCTTGGTCTACTGACACCCCAAGGAGCCAAACAAACCCAAACTGGAAAGAGCCTAAGACACAGAGCAGTTGGAAAATCCAATCAGCCCAAGAAAAGAGGCAGGGAGAGTGCCAAAAATGCAAAGAAAGTGCTCAAAAAATTGCTAGGTGAAGCATGGTAAAAATGTTAATTAGCTGAGCTCACTGCACTCACTAAGGTAGGTGACAGTTATTTCCAGCACCTTACATAATGCACTTTCCCATGGCCAAACCTGGAGCCTAGCAACTGAAAATTTTTGTGATAGGTGCAAACAAGGGACTGGCAGGCCATCTGAGGTTTCATGAAGAATTATATGTATGTTGTTGGTTATAAACTACATTTTCACAGACTCTCTAACAGCAACAATAAAATCAGGAGGCAAAGTATGATGGCCATGGTACTTTTTGTTAGCCCAAACAGTTTGTGCTCCCAAAAGGCCTTGTGCATAGGCTGAGATGAATCATGCTGACCTGTTTGCATAGCTACAACAACTGATGGGAATAGTATGGATAGAATGAGAAAATGGGACACACTAATGAATCTGCACCAGTAGGACATCATCAAGGCTTGCCAGCACATTCTTCTCCATTTCCATGAGGTTTGTAGTTGAAGCTGTTGACCTTTGGAGCCTTTCCAGTCACTTGTTTGTATACTTCATGTGCTTGAGCAGCATTTTGTACCTTTGCCTGCTGGGCCCTGGATCTTTGAGGCATATTAGGACACAGTATGCACTGTCATTTCCATCCCTTCCTTGCTGCAATATATCACATGTTTGGTCATGTAATGTGGCCAAATGTTAAGAATGAATTTTTTGAAAGTTGCTCCTTTTTGCTTACAACCTTAGTAGAAATAAATAGAAGTTGAAAAATACCAGAAAAAGTTTATTTGCCTACTCTTTCAATACTTGAGATAAATTGGGGGGAAAAGTTTATAGGAACTCTTGCTATACATGTAAACTGTAGACCCTATAGACTATAAGTGCTAAAATATGAATGTTGCAAATGTAGTTGCAAGTGCGAGGATGGGTACATTTGGCTTATGTAATGAGGTGCTGGAAATAACTGTCACCTACCTTATATGTATTTGAAGGCAGTTTATCATGCTTAGTCAAATTAGTCATCACATCGCATGATGGAAAAGAGTTGCACAGGTCAAAAAACCTCTGCAGTGTTGAGGACAACAAGTAGTGGTCACTGGAAATCACTGAGGCAATTCCCATTTAAATTTGGAGGCAAGGAGTGCAAGGGCATACTGTGCAGGCATTGAGATATAACTATTTGATTACTATGAATAAAGAGATCAAGGGAGAGGAGGGTGGAGCACAAAAAAGTGGTAGTGAATCTTTGATTAACTAGAGCTAAAGAAACAACAGTGGGTGTTGAATCTTTAGGGGTAAGGATGGTCAGTATCTTTCGTGAAGAGCATGATGGAAGGAAGGACTCACGACAAAGTTGATCTTGTGGATGTGTACCTGAGTGACAGTGTTACAAAGGTGAGGATCAACTGTAGTCATGTGAGAACGAGTCAATGAGGCAAGGCAAGGAAGGCGCTTACCATGGTGGTGGAATGGAAGACAGTTTGACCCCTAAAGCTGTATGCTTCCTTGGCAAGACTTCTGCTAAGACAATAGCACCAAGCTGAGGACAGCCAAGGGGTCTGAGACAAGTGGAGCTCACTGCCATGAGGAGTGGAGCTCTGGGTGGCAAAGTCATGTGAGGTGAGATTCTTGGTGTTCAGAGGCCTACAAAAAATCTCCTTACTTCTGGAACCCAATTTTATGATGAGTCACACAGCTCAAAAAAGTCACACATGGTTCCTAAAGTCACACACAGTACCTAAAAGCCCATGGCCCCCCCACATGACCACTGTCAAATACTTTATTATTCTTTTACAGTCTACTTGCTGGAGTGACAGATATAGGTGCATTGATCAATCTATGTCAGACCCAAGATATTTACTGTTTCTCCTCTGATAAGAATCTAATTCTACAGCTTGATGTTATTTTGAGTCTTGACCAATCATCTGAAAATGGATGGTAAGAAATAGCACCAGCAATATGGCCAATGTATAATAGTAGAATAGCTGTTACCCATTGGAATTGTGCACAATTGTGTTTCAATACAGCTGGTGCTAGCTGACATAATTAAATTTTCTTCAGGAGAAAAATAAGTCAGATGGTGAAAATTAGACTCATGACCACCCCCTCGTATACATGAGCAAGTGTTGATGTTTATAGAGGGACTGGTGAATCTGAGCTTAAATTAATAGGATGTTGCAATATGATCAAGGGAACATGTGTCAGCATTCTCAAAACATCCCATTTAGGTTTCTCCTTCTCAATTAGGAAGGCCACAAGATCTTGCAAATGTGATGCACTGAAAATCTTTCGTCCATTGTAACCCCCCCAATACAATGACATTATCATTGATTTGACCCCATACCCACCATGTACAACAATCCTCAACCAAATAACAAATTACGTTCTGTGTTCAAAGCTCAGATGACGGAAAGCGCAGTTGGTCACCATGGGGAGCCTGCTTTTGACAGGATGACACCAAACAATAGCTTCAACATTCAGCAGTAAAAGTGAGGGAAGGGTATTAAGATTCCACAGCCCTGGGGCCCCAACTTGACAAGCTTTCAAGTGCATTCTGCGCAAGATCAGTTGACAAGTGAGATATTCAATGTCAGGAGTATGAAATTCAGAGACATTTTAAAACTATTAATTTCCTTTGTTTGGTTGTGAGAACACTTTTATGTTCACAAGGTAAGTGCAAGGTCCCTATGATCAAGCGCATGGCTAAGGGTAGGTACAACACATGGTACACACATGGGCAAACACATTGCACAATTGGACATATGGTAGACACATGTAGCTGTGCACACACACTGTGTTAAGAACTGATCCTAAGGCGCGGGAAATCGGCGGAGTCCGGCGGAGTTCCGATGTACGACGAGGACTTGGCTTCAACCTTTAAGAGGTTGCACCCTTCTCTACGCTCGGTGTCCAATTTGCAAGGAACTGAAAAGTCCGGAAGTCCGTGCAGAAGTCCGAGGTAAGGAAAAGGTGCAAAAGCGGAGTTCCGATTAGGAAGTCCGAAGTAAGGGACAGGAATGAAGTAGAGGTCCGGAGGTCCGAAGATTAAGATAGAAGTTCGAGGTCTTAAAGTTGACAAATGATAAGTTGATAACAACTAATATTTGAACTGAAGAATACAAAGTATGTAAAGTAGTTTTATACTAAGGCTAGTACTCGGTGTAGCTGCGGCGGAGTTCTGCGGAGTTCCGAGTACAAATTTCGTGATGATATCTATGATGAAGAACAGACTTGAGTAAACTACGGAAGATGTGATGTAAGTAAAACAGGAGAGGTAATTTGAAATGAGGAATTTGAAATACTCGGAGTTCCTATGGAGTTCCGTCGGAGTTCCGAGGCAGAGTTCCGAGGGGTGCTTGCATGGGATATGACACACTGTACCCATTGATGACTAATGGCTAAGGCATGGCTACCTCATGGATAGAAGTATATAAACAATAATATATTGCCTAGAGACACTAGTCATGTTCTCTTAGGTTATCCACCATTACTCAGTGTGACCATCTCTGACTACTAGACTATTCTTTTTCTTTGTTGTTGTTTGTTTGTGGGGAGCTGTTGTCTTTGCCTTCAGGTATTGGTGACATCCTAACATTCAACACATCACAATCTTCGACAACAGTATGATCTCTTGGAGATCTCCCGATGCCACAAATGCCATCAAACAAAATGTTCGATAATTCTAACAAGCAATAGGCAATGTTTTCCCACTTCCTGTTCCGGCATTGATCAGTGAGTCACAACCATGGTAAGTTGCCAAGCATGCCCGGAGTTGAAATTCTCGAGGGACCTGAGTCCCATTAGTAACAGCTGAAGCCAGAAGACAAGCTCTGCCAGCTATGATCTTGTCCATGTCGTCCAATGTTTCCAAGAAATTGAGCAATAGTCTCGTAGATTCAATAGCATTACCGAGAAGGGACCGTATCACAGCAGCAGGAGAAACGCGAATGTAGTCAAGTTGTTCTTCGAGTTAGCGATCGAAAAAATTGGCGAGCATCTTCCTCCGAATGTCAAGTATTTCCACTTATAAAAAAAAAATAGCAAGGATCGGGTGAACAGAGTTTCGACCGTTTGGAGGGGGGTAGGTAGGCCGCGGCAGAAGCCTCTGACAAATTAAGCGTCTCCTTGACCCGTTGATTATTCTGTCTCTTGACCAAAACAAACGGCAGCGCGTCGAAATAGGATATGTAGGCAGCCTGACAGAATTGCATGCCATTGATCATGGAACCAAGTGCACGGATTCAAGCACCCAGATTAGGAATTTGTTACCTTTACATTGGCTGCATTTTAGCATCTAGTATCTTTTAAGGGTTATAGAAGAATGAGCCATGCTTCAAATTTTGAATGACTTGCCAGGTGAACGGAACCCCGAATAACCTAACGTAGATGACAATAAATGAGCAAGAGGCACCTGCCACACAGAGCAATCGTTAGTATTTTATCACTAATCATTAACCTTCTGGAGGTATTCTGTAACCGCAGCTTCAACGTCGTGAGCAAATATACGGTCATTTAATGACTCAGGTAGTTTACCTGTGATGGAATAAATCTTAGATACAAAGGGAATATCTTTGGAGCAGCGAAACCACATACTGAAAACCCATATAAAAGAATCGCGTATCTTTTCTTGCCACCAGGTTTTCTTCCTCTTGGTATCCCCACTTCTTTTGGCAATATTGAGTATATACTGAACGTGTTTCATGCGGATATTCTCATACACCTCCGCTGTGCTCTTTAATGTCTCGCGGATGTCCAGGCCCTTCGCAACATGGTAATGTTTCATGAGAAGCCCGATCGCGATGGTGTCTTCGGCCGCACAAGACACCCCCTGCCCGGAGTCAGGAGGCATAGCATGCGCTGCGTCACCAAGGAGAATGATCCTCCCCGAGCTGTTGAGGCTGGTCCAGTGCTCTATCTGTGGTGTAATGTAGCGGGGGAGGATAAGGAGCGGGGCAATGGGTTGATCGGGGTCGCAGCCGAGGTTAATGAGGGATTGGTAGATGGGGCTCTCGGGTGTGTCGTAAGGCGATTTCCAGGAACCATGACGCTCTAGAAGTTGTGCACGGATGGCGGAGGGATCTTGGTCGCGTCGAGGGGGAGTTGGGGACTCATAGATGGACCACCATTGCATGAAGGGGTCTTTGCTACCTAAAGGGGTGCACATAGAGTATCCGAAAAACCCATGTGGGCCCCACATCATATTCACGCTTTCACTGTTGAGGCTAGATTGCAGGCGGTGGGACAACGATGCTAGCGGGATAAAACCTCCGACGCCAGTCAGGCCACTGGACAGGCAACATGATGTAAAACATTGTAACAACAGGCTGGGCAGACCTACTCATACTCTGCAGGATACTTGTCACCAAAGATCGCTTCGCGAACGATGCTTCGTACACCGTCCGCCCCAAGAACAACATCTGCATCATCCAAAGTACCGTCAGCAAACTCTACCGCAACTTTATCATTCGTCTCGCGCACAGCTTGGACCTTCTTCTCCCATTCGACTGCATCAGGGGGAAGGTCCCTTAGGAGCACCTCGTGTACGGTTGCCCAACGCATCATAAGCATGTCATAACCATATTGCTCCTTCCGCCCAAAGATGCGGCCAATCATCCAACAGCTGGAATTTCTAAATGTCATAACGGGCCCAGGGAAACTGCACTCCTGCATGTATTCGATTGCTCCTGGTAACACGGTTGCTATGGATCGAAGGCCGTTTGGTGCCAATCCCAGGCCACCACCAACATTGGATATGGTGGATGTTGGAGAGCTGTGGGATTCGTAGATCCTAATGTTCACCGGAGTTGAGAGATCTGATAGGTGTTTTCGTAGGGAGTGGTATGTAGTGAGGCCGCCGATGCCTGCGCCAATAATGAGGACTTTCATCGTTCTGTTTACTGGAACTTCGGTAACTCAACGTCCAGCACGTCTGCCGCGGCTTAGAACTCAATGAGGCGGTGCTTAGTTTGATCATGATCTTTATCATGCATTACATAATTAATTGCAGGTATGTAGTTGGGCCTTGCCACAAACGGCGTATTGTATCGAACAACGGAGTCAGTTCTCAAGCGCTCACCATTCGCTTGTGTGCGTATTTTGTTGGCAGTTAACGACATGAAGACAACATGAAGCTTGAAGCATACAAAGAAAATTGTTTGTGTTATCGGGTATCCTGGCGATTTGCGTTTGTGCATGAAACTGAAGTAAAACTGCAGAGCCCGAAGACCACAGTCCGATGAAACCAGTCACGAACGTGACCCCATCACAAACCTTGGCTGTGCTCGGCAGGTGGAGCAAGGGAAGGCGATCGGATTGAGATGGATCAGTAACCAAACAAATGAAAAAACTTTGCGCGACGAACCTGACGCGTCGAGAACAACCAGGCGAGGATGGCGGTGTCCGTCCCACAGCTTGCAGCCCGCACAGGAGGCGACAAGGAGCTGCACACGGGGAAGAGAGAGAGACTGCAAACGACGTTTCACTCACCTATTCGCCATGGAGGATGGGAGAAGCGAGGGACGGCTTTCAACGAGGCTGAGGGGTGGCATAGAGGTGTTCAAGTTCTGGATGGAGAGGAGGGAGGAATGACTCGAAGATGGGGCGCACAAATGTTATGAATCGCCCCACACGTTGCATGCAATTGGGCCCGAGTACGTGTCCTGGTCAATTTGCCAATCTGGGAGCCAAAAGTGCTGATGTGGCGCATCTCCCTGTTCCTGCATTTAGCTGACCTGTGATATCTGCACGTTGTGACGGACTGTGGTGTGCGAAGATGGGACTGTGGTTTTTGAGGAGCAAGAGTTCTTTGGACCCCCCTCCAACCCTTCATCCTGTCCGCGAAATTTTCATAGAAGGCCCCGCAGGGCGAAAAAACCACAGTCCCTTCCAAAAAACCACAGTCCTCATCCAATTACAGTTTGCTTCACTCTGCATCACTTTTGGCATGTGGTTTTGTTTATCTTCCACGTTGCTTGCCTCCCTGCCATGTCCACCAACCGACACCATTCCGTGTCCCTCTCGTCAACTCTTCCTCTCGTCAACACTCTCCCTCTCATCAACACTGGCAGGTCTTTTCCTCATGTCTCCTCACGATCTTTCTAGTCTGGGCTTCGTGATGGTCATTGTGGATGTGCAGCCACTCCAGCTTCTTCTGCTTCCTTCATGTTGAGTGCTGATGAGATGTGGAGGAATGTCTTTCATGTTTATGTTGTCCTCTTCCTTTGCCATCGCCACTGATTTCTTTGCTTTGATTGCTGATGGGACATGGAGGAAGGTCTTTCACGTTTCTGCACCTCTTCTTTGATGTCTCTGCTCTCTTTTGATGCTCGAGATTGTATCATTGGACTAATCACGCATTATTGTATCACCCTTGATTGTGGGTTCCCGTTTTTCTTCAGTTCAACATGTCGACTCGTTGTGCTTCATCTAGATGTGTGCCAAGTGTTATCACATGACCTGCAGATGGTCATCGTTGTCCCAACTGCTCCTATTCCATCGTTTGAACCAGCATGGGTGTCATAGGGCTTTGGAATGTATGTTCTCGTCTGGCTTGTTATTTGTTTGCTATGCTGAAGCTGCTCTTTGTACAGATTCTTTCTCCTGCTGCCAACGAGACCTCTCCCCACAAACTAGCCATCACTGAGGGCTTCATGGCAAATTCTGGGGGTGTGCGCGTGTTGCGTGTGGGTGTTGATGCTAGGTTATGAGGATCTCTCCAGCCTGGCTCATGGTGACTGACAATGCTCTGCAGTGGATGGATCTTTTGTGCATCTTACCGCCATGGGCATACGAAGAATCCTGAGCTAGCAACCTTGTTCGTCTGGTGCACACGTCTCTTCCAGTTGCCGATAGCCCCTCTCTTCATCTTCGATGGAGCTGGCCGACCGAAAACCAAACGAGGCAAGCAAGTGCGAGGGAACCACCACTGGATAACCCAGAGCATGAAGGAAATGCTCGACGGCTTTGGATTTGCTTGGGCAGATGTAAGTACATGCCCAGCATGGTTTTGGAGTGATATTAAACTGGGTGGTAGGCCCCTGGAGAGGCTGAAGCAGAACTCGCTTGGCTGAATAAATCAGAGATCATCGACGCTGTTCTCACCAAGGATTCTGATGCCATCATATTTGGTGCAACGATGGTTCTTCGGACGTGAGTCACCACTTGCTAGTGCTGTTAACCCTGATGACTAATTGGGGTTTGTAGTCCTTTGGCTGAACGCGGCAAGGATTTCGCGGTTGTTGTATACAGAGCTCACGATATCCGCACCCACCCAAAGATTCAGCTTGAGTTGCCTGACCTCTTACTGGTTGTGTTGCTTGTCGGTGGAGACTATTCGGTAAGTTTAGATTATTATTATTATTTTCCTGAATGTTCAATGCCCTGTTAGAGTGGGCTGCATGGTTGTGGAATTTCCACAGCCCTTGGTCTCGCTCATGTTGGGTTTGGGCATTGTAAATGGGATCAATAACTATGCGCCACAGGCAAAACTTGCTGCTTTCCTTTCTGTGTGGCATAAGGGGATTATTTGCGAGCTCCAAACAAACCACTCAGGGTTATTGCCAAAATGTCACCCCCTTCTCGCACAATCCATACCATCAGACTTCCCCGACATTGAATTAATTCAACTGTATCTCAACCCGGTCACTTCAGAGTTCCGACAGTCTAAAGAGCCCCTCGTCGTTGTATCCAAGAATGGCCCTGACGTGGTCCGTCTCGCTCGCTTCGCTGAGGACAACTTCATGTGGGGGAACCTCCGCGGAATCCTCAACCATTTTTCTACCTCGGTGTTCCCAGGTCTCGCCCTGTACGAGCTTATTGAATTTGTGCATGCAAGTGACCTTGGCCTGACACCCAAACCCATCACAATGATGGGTGAGGTCCACAACCTGCGACAGCCATTGAAGTCAACGATTGGCCGTGCACCAGAGATCCGCGCATCGCTCATTGTTGATAGTGCAATAGTTGACGTGATGGACCATGGAATGGCTGGAAAACAGAACACTGTCAGAACTGCTGCCTCGGTTGACAAGTGGTTGAACACGGCCCGTCCACGCTTACGTGTATGGCTTCCATTAGCTGTTGTTAGTGTTGTTGCCCCTGAGCAACTGTTACAATCTCCGAAAAATGATTGTACGTGGGCAGGTCTTCGTTCTGTACATCAAATCTTTTGACAAACATGGGTCCCAGATCCTGTCAAAGTCATTGACCTCACGATGGACCCTGAAGGTGTTACAATTCCCCTTATGCTCATTCTCTTTGCTCCGTTTCCTTTCCTGATACTTAGCAGATACTGACTCAACGGGCAGTGCCCATTAGATACTTATGTTTGTAGCGCAGCAACAAGCACAGCCGCTTACTGTACAGTAGACATAGCTTTCCGTAGTATAACAGCTATATCGCTGCGCGTGCAGCAAGTAGTACGTGTTCACATACTATTAGACGATTAGCTAGATACCTGTAGCTATATAAACTGTAGTAGTTTACGGTCAAGGCTCCTCAGCTTGACCTAGGCAATTACACCTTAACTGCTCATTGACGAACTCAACCTAAGCGGAAAGCCTCCGTCTTAGCGTGATTGAACTTAGTGACGAAAGCCTCATCATTAACGAACTCAATAACTTGGACTTAGTAGTTGAGGCTCTGCCTTAACAGAAGGTGTGTTGGTACATCATGGGTGCATGCTTCCTGCTAATGATGGGCCAGTAATTGACCTCACAGAGCCATCTCATGAACTGACGCCGGAGGTGAACAATTCATTTGTTTTCCACCCTCCTCACCCCTCACTTCACTGATGTGATGAATTGCCAGACCTCGTGTACAAGTGCTGTTGTTCTCTCGGCTGCAAGTGCACCCCCACATGTTCCCCTAATCTGAAGGAGGTTTCATCGCGAATTAAAGTTGTGCTCGTTGTATTAAATAGGAGCATTGAGGACCCTCTTAACCTGTTATTGATCTGTACTACTGCCCACAAACGTAACACTCTCAAATGGCATCTCTACCCCCTGGTAATCCAGCCTGGTCTGACAACCCTGCATTTGCTGGTCTCTTTGCAACATTGAATCCTGATGACGAGAATGAGCAGCCTAGCACTGCCGAGATTGTAGATGATTATGAGGGTGAACAGGAGGCTCTCCTCCCATGTGCCCCTCATGCTGAGATTGATGACGACAATGACAACGAGGGCCCTGGTGCAAAGGATGATGATGACATCGGGGAAGAGCCTCAGAACACTACATTTTCACAAATGGATGACACCATAAGGAATGCATCAAAAGGAGTAATGGAGGGAATAGATGCTGAGTACAAAAGGTCTGTCCATTACATACCTGTCACTTTCTTGTTGCAGTCCATGACTTGGGAGCACTTTAGCCAAATGGCCAAATGTGTCAGTTTTCTTGTTGAGAAGGGGCTTATTAAGGATGGGGAGACATTTTTCAGCTTCACACCAAATCCAAATGCCCCTCTGTACATTGATGCTTGGATCATGGACAAGTAAGTGAAACCTCTAGCCCAAATTGGTTGTTGTCTTACCATTTTGGGACAGGTGTGATGAAATCGGCCTTGATGGCACCAAGAAGCCTTCCACCGTTGTCCGCATGTCATATGCACATGCTCAAAAGATGCGAGCTGCAATGACCTATGGCTTTGGACGCCTCCATGGGCTAGGGACACTGCCTTGGCACAAGAGCGAGATAACAGGACAAATGGTTGGCAACCCTTCTGTTTCTGACACTGTCTCCAGCTACATGGTGAGCTTGAGGCGAAGAAAGGTTCAAGCAGGCGAAACAGCAACCAGTGCTCGTGCAATTACACCTGTATATATGCTTCCATGATTTCCCACCTTCTCTGCTCACAGAACATACTATGGCAGGATATACTGATGGACATGTATGACTTCAACCACAAGCCTGCACACTGGGATATCAAGAATGTAGGGTACTTCTGCCACAACAAGAAGGGTGATGTCCATGCATGGGGTGGTGGTCAAACCCGGCGTCTGCTGGGAGCAGCTTACACCCTCTCCTTCCTGTGCTTGCTACGGTTTGATGAGGTGCTGAAGACTCAGATGCAACACATTGAGTTCATCTCTGCAGAAAAGATGAAGGTCACACTGCCATTCAGAAAAACACATCAGTTTGGAGGTAGGTAGGAACTCAAAGTTGTGTTCTATTGTCTGATCCCTTGGCTGCACAGACATCAAGCCTTTCTACCTCTATAGGCTCCCTGAAGACAAGGCCCACCTCTGCCCTGTTCGTGCTATGGCAGAATGGCTGAAGATCAGTGGAATCAAACGAGGCTATGTTTTTCAGCGAATGTATTCAGGTGATCGCATCGCAGACCTCGACAAAGATGTGCCAATGGTGTGCCTTTTGCATAAATGTCCCAGTATCTCACTTGCTCACTCACTCCTGGGTCTAGACTTCAGAGCAGTTCTTAGAGCAGTTCCGAAACAACCTTCTGGATATTGGCATTGATCACTATCCATATGGCACACATTCATTCCGACGTGGAGGTTGCCAATACTTTGCTGCACATCTACGCTGGCCACTCCGAAGGATCTGTGACTGGGGCGGATGGAGCATGGAGTTCTCGAACTTGACAATCGTCAAGTACCTGATTTCGTGGAACGATAACCCATTAGAGCTCAGAGAGGACTTTCTCGATCCCAATCGGGCCCCTGCAGTCCAATACTCCACATGTGGCCGGTCTTGCCATTGCGTGTAGAAGGCTGTAGTAGTAGAGCACTATATTCGAAAAGATCAATACTTAGGTCAGTTGGACTTATTGTAGGCTGTACTATGTCAGGGATTCTATGTAAACTACTTTGTATTTAGCTGCCGATATTTCATAGCGATCCTCGCTGGGTCTTTCATGACAAACCAAGCAGAGCCCTTGCGGTATGAGAACACTGAGCTGAAGGTGTCACCATACTGGGTTCTTGCACGTTTGGCGAGAGCCTCATTCTCCTCGACGCGTTGTGCAGTGAGGCGTGCGACAATCGCTGTATACGAAAGATACTTGCCCTTGCTGTCCACAAATTCCACCCAAAAGTCACCCAGAGTAGTCTGCTGGTACCACTCAACAACGGCCTGTGAAACATAAACAAGTCATTGAACAAAGGGGGAGTGGGGATGCACAAATCCCCACACACCTTCCAGTCGACAAAATTTGACTTGATCATATCCCAATCGCCCTGCTTCCACTGCTTGTAGACTTCTGGCCAGTGGACGATGGGGACCGGATGCCCAAGGATCTTGATCACCGAGTCTTGAGCCCAGTGGATGCTTGTGTCGTCCCACATCCAGTTCAGACGGGGGATGTTGTCCGTGAAGGTCGTAGTGGGCGGATCAGGAACATCGTCTTCCGTGAAGGTGAGGTGCAATCCGTTGCCGAGAACAAGTGTATGCGTCGTCGCTTGCTGATGACAGACAGGCTGGAAGTCGACAGTTGGCTCAGTGGGCAATGCTGGGGCTTGGGTTACAGCACAGGACAGTGGCGGTGGATCACAGACACCACGTTCAAATGCCTTGGCTGTGTTGAGGATGTTGCCTGGTCCAAATGGCATTGTGACGAGAGGAGGCGGCACAAACGGAACCTGGGATGCCTGGAGCAATGCATCGAGCTTCGATGTGATGACACATGACAGGAGGGACGTACCGCGGCGAGGGTAAATGGGACTCCTGGGCCCCACTGAGCTGGTGGAGCGGCGGTGGATAAACGACGGTCAGCAAGCGCATTGATCCCAAAATTTGAGAACGTACTCACCCAGGGCTGCACAGCCTCGATCTCCTCCTCTGTCCGATGATCTCTTGATGCCTCCATCGGGAGAGCATGCGGCATTGTAGTGCTGGGCGGTTCCACTGCAGCGTCAAACAGCTGTTTGCGCCACTTGCTTGATTTTTTCGCGAGAGTCTTCTTCTGGCCGGGTTGCGGTCCTCGGTGCTTACGACGGGAGCCGGTCGCGAGGCTGGAGGAAGGGTGAGTGTGCATGCAGAAAGCCCACAGTCTGAACGCTTACCGCTCCTCCCAGTGTTCCTGATCGTTGCTGAACTCGACTAGGTGGGACGTCAACATTGAAACGTTCCCAGACCGGGGGAGCTTGAACTCGTCGCACCAGGACGCCAGGGTCCTCTTCGGCTGCTTCCTGTGAAAAGGGAAGAGGGGTCAATGCAAAGGGAGGAGGGGGATGGGAGGTAAACTTAACAAGTCGAGGTATTGGACGTCGTATTTCCCATCCACGAGCTTTCCAGGGAAAGGGAGCGGCTCAGACCTGGCCTGTGGGGTCTTGCGAGGGGACGGGGCTTTCTCAGAACGCGGCATGCTGTGTACGACAGATAGTGCGGCCACCACCAAGAGGGCCAGGACGACGAGGAGTCCACAAGTGGGGACTGTCTCGCTGGCAGAGCCAAGGTCGTCCGATTGCGCCAAGGACGGCCATAGGTCCCGGCCGTCAGCGAGATTGATGAGGCTAGAGGTAAAACTGCAGAGCTCAATCGAGGACGCATCGGCTAAGCTGGACCTGCAGCAATTAACAGTGAGCGACGTAACACGATGCTAAGGGGGGAGGGATGGAAGCGAACAAGCAAGGACGCGCGTCGTCCGGTGATGCCCGAGCCAGGCCATCACGGAGGCACGGTCCCGGGAAGTGAACAACAGTCCCACGGCCGCGGCACGCTCGGCAGCATGACAGGACTGTGGGTCTGGCGAGAGAAGTATATATCGCCTACCACGTGGCCTAATTCTGTTCGCGCCTGACTTTTTTTCTTGCACTTTCGGCAGCCGGCATGGTGGCCCTGCCTTGAGCGAAAAATGTTTCCAGAATATATATCAGGCTGATGTCAGGCAGTGTACATGTTGTTGACATGTGATATATTTTCAGCTCTGGTGCCATGTCTGTGTGGCAGGGGAAAAAGTCCAGTGGAGGTTCGGGGACTCTGGTCATCAAATTGTGATAGGCACGGTAAGCGTAGACAGAAAGAGTGAATAAGAAATGAAAGAACGAGCTGTAGGCTCGAATATGAAGGAAACACGAGAGTTGCGATACTCGGAGTCGTGTTCAAAGAGAACATGAGGCTCGAGAAATGATGAACAAAACTCGCTAACGCGATCAACTGGATCACGTGTCGAGGCTGTCAAACCGAGAAAAACGACGAGGGAGAGGAGAAACTGTAACGAAAGGATTCGAAACGAGAACTGGAAGTTCTCTTTACCGAATTAAAGACTTTAAAGTGATGAAATGGGGAGAAACGACACAGAAATCACTGAGAGACTTAAGGACTTAAATACTCAGCTTGAGAATCTACACCTTCGCATGCAGAGGTCTTGATAACTTTGAAGGACTTGGAGAAAACCTTAGAGGGACTCGAGAAACGTGGGGAGAAACAAGAGTGGTCCCATTCGAAAGGTGGGGAGACACCTAAATACAATCTGCGAGTAGTTACAAACGAAAAACTGATTGCGTGCGTTCTCTCGCGCCATCAGGGCTGAGCAACCCAAATGATAAACTACAAAAGAAGCTAGAGCATTGATGCCGAGGAATACAGGTAGAGTCCAAGATAAGATTGTCGATCTTGAGGCAAGTGGTAGAAGGGTGGCATAGTCGAGTCCTCATCTCAGGGTTTCACAGACTGGGAATGACTCGGGGAGAGGTTCATTGTTGGGGTTCTCTATTGACTGTACGTCGCCCATCCCCCAGCAAGCGTGGAGAATGCCCAAATGACACCTTTCAACCCTACCGTCCAGTCGTTCGGCCTGTTGAGTTGGATTTTGACATGCCGAAGAAGTCATGATGAGCATTTTTGATGTGTCGTTAAAGAGTGGTAAGTGAATGTGATAAGAAGGTCGTTAATTAATGGGAAATGAAGGATTCCAGAACCAAATGCTCGTGTCAGAAGTGTGACTGTCGGTACATCGTACCGAGGAAGCATGGAAATTGATGGATATCGTGTTCGATGGGTCAAGGAGAGACGGAGTTGTCAATGAATGGGTGAAGGATGGGAAGTGAACTGTAGAAGAGAACAACAAAGACTTCAGGATGAAACATAAGGGGAATCAAAGGCATTAAGAATCTGTACGACTGCCCGGACGCATCACTGTAAGAGGAGAGAGATTGTGAGAATTCCCTAAGAGCGGGAGAGCTGATGAATAGGGCACTCGACCCTTCCACATCTGAAAAAACAATCAAAATTAAGATTTGAGTATCTTGATGCCATGTGCAACATGTCATAACAAGGCACAATGGTGCAATTGGAAAAATCTTTGCTTGAAATTATTTTTCTGCTTACTTAAGTTACCTGGAGGCTAGACTTCAATTCTTAGCTATGGCATTTCTTTTTCTCCACAACAAGTAGATTATTGCTATCTGAGAATTGGTAGAATGCAGAGGCATTTGGACCTTTATTTTATTACTGCCCCCTGATCATCAATTTATCATCCCTGGGCAATCTGATCTGTATTTGCATACTGCCCATCTTCTCCTTCCTCCCACTTCTGCTCCCCAAATAATAAACTGTAATATGTATGCTAGACAGTGCTATTAGTTGTTAGATAGGGTAACCATGGTATGGGATGCCAGTGCTACTGCACAGTCCCAGCTGCACTGCAGGAGGGCCCTGCCAATTCTGGGAATAAAATAATTTCCATAGCCAAGGTCTATGTCTGCATAGTGCTATATAGCACTATGGAGATTTTTTTTACATATCAGTTCTCCATACTGAGCTGCATCATGGTAGTGCCACTGCTGAGAAGACATGGACCTTTGCTATGGGAATTATAAGGGTTTGCCAATTGCAGCATGTGCCCCCACCTGCACTGTCAGTCTGTCCACCACCTGGAGCTCTTTGAACAGAAGATAAGGTTAGTATGGGTATCCTATTGTTCAGTCTGTGGGACTCCAACAACTGCAGCCATCCCTCATTCTGTTCTCTGAATTTGATGTAACAAAAAAAACTGGGTGTATAATTCCAGGGTGCAGTAGTCTGCAGAAATGTTTTTACAGCAGATTGTATTGGATTGTATTCAAGGATTTTTTTTGACAATACTGGGAAGGAATGTACAGAATAATGGGTGCAATCAATCCTGAGGTGAAAAGGCACAGAATCTAATTACTGGGCAATATATTCAGTGCCATGGAGAGCCTGGCCTGCAATTTGAGTGATGCAGCTCACAAGGTTGCTTCTCTTTCAACCTGTACTTCCTCCAGAATCTCCAGCACCATATGCTAGACTTCTTATGGTTCACTCAGGTTTACTCCATGGCCCATTAGATGACAAAGTGCAAGATAAGTAGCAGATTGGACCACTCTGCAGTAGAATTTGGTGTGTGGGAATGTATTTTTAAGATGACCTGAGCCGTTCTGGGCTGTGGAAATAGCTGAAGATGATGTTAAAGTGATGACAATGTATACAGTAATCAAGATTTGTCATTTCCAAAAGCGGCTCTGGCTTGTTCCAGACATGGCACTAGACCCGATTTTCAGGATCGAGTAGCATCCCTGACTAGGCCTGACAGGCCCTGACTCTACCATTCCCTTCTCATTTGTTCTGATACTCTTGATGAGTCATTAGGGTTGTTTACAGTAAACATTTTTGGCTCATTTTTGGCTTCATTTTTGGCTCATTTTCGCATGTTTGGCAGAGGAATGATCAGAATGATCCGAAAAATGAAACAAAAATGACGTGAAAAATGGCTACCATGAACGCCCTGGAAAGCAAAAATAACAAAAATGATGCAAAAATGCATTTTACATGGTCCTCGGCAGTGCTGGCAAGTGCTTGGCATATTTAAACTCCCCCTCAAATGACTTGGTAAAATTATTTTCATGGGCTGGTCACTAAAATTGGTAGTATCTCCTCATAGGTTCAAACTTATAGTGTGCAGGAAAAATATGTATTTTATACTATGCTATATACCCCTTTGTACTATGACAAAAATAACAAAGAAAAGAAGGTGAAATAAACGGCTACATATGGGAAAGCAGGTGGTGCCCTGTCGTGGTCCTCCTTACCATGTCTTGGTGGCTCCTCCTGTTGCGTTGCACTGCAGCACCCCATATCCACACTGAGAGCAGTTGCTTGCAGCAGTGGTGGGGGTGCTGTGGTTGTTGTCGACCCTCGTTGGTCCCCCTCTCCCAGTCATCACCTGTACGCACCAGCCTTCCTCCCTACAAGCAGTTGCTCGTAGCAGAGGGGTCTGGTGAGCGTCGTCATCTCCCCCTTGTCCCTGTCATCATCCTGTTCTGCATTGGTGATGGCGTTGGTGCTGTCATCGTCATTGTCTCCTCCCCTCCCCCTTCTTGCTCAGTGTTGTGGAGATGGCGACAGGCCCATTAGCACCCATTCCACCCTGTGAGCAAGGGCTTGCAGTGGTGGGAGGTGGGTGCTAGGCTGCAGTCTCATCCTTGTTGTCTCTGTGTGCCTGGTGTTCTAGCCAAGCTGCACCCATGATCCACCCTACGGGCAGTTCTTGTAGGGCTGGAAGCAGGTGCTGGGTCAATGTTTTGCATTGGGGGTAGGCATTGTATATCAGTGACGTGGCACCGAGGGGGAGGTTGGCTAGTGCTTACCTGACGGGTCTCCCCTCCACTGGTCTCCTGGTGCCTTTCCCTGTTCTCCGCTGGGCCAGATAGTTGTCGTCATCATCAATAGTTAATATCTAAAACTTTGTTAGCAACAAAAAAATGAAATGAAATGAAAAAAAACTTACCTACAGCCCATGAGACATTGATGACATCTCTTGGGCCCTTTTTTGCATTTGTGCCACCGCCGCTGTTTTTGTCATGTGGTTGTCGTTTTACGTCTCCATCTCCATCCCCATCATTGTCTTGTGGTGGTTGTCCTCCCCATCTAATTCCTTGTCATTGGTCTTTGTTGTTGCTCATCTTCTTTTCATTGTTGCCTATCTTTGCTGTGCCAGTTGCTCGTTCCACCCCACAAGCAGGGGCTTGTAGCAGTGGCATGGTGCGCTGTCTTGGCGCCATCTTGTGGTAAATAGCATAGATAAAACCTAGAAAAGGCAAATGAAAACATTAATTAGTTGAAAAGAAAAGAAAAGAACTTGAAAAAGTAAATTATCTAGGGCCCAAATGACCTCTGTCGTCATTTGGGCCCTATGTGGTTGGTTTGTGGCAGTTTGCTGCATTAGTCAGTGGGAGTGGGCATGGGAGTGGTGATGTCGGGTGGTAGAGGTGAGGGAGGTGTCATCGTCAATGGTGATGCAAGGGATAGGCGTTAGAGCAGAGTTTGAAAGAATGACAACAATGGAATGTGAAAATGAAGGGAAAAAGAAAGCAAAAATGGCCATCTTTGTAAAATGGGGGGGGGGGGTGCTCCATTTTGCAAAAATGATCATTTTTTGGGTCATTCTTGACTCATTCTGAAGTTCATTTTTGAAAAATGGAAGGAAAATGAAAACTGAAAATGAAGCAAAAATGGCCCAAAAATGGCTATTGTAAACAACCCTATTGACACAGTTCAGCACCATCTCACAATGTCTGGTACTCATCGCTGGTCAGATGGAAATGGTGAGTGATGTGTGGAGGTCTTGTTTTATTGTGTTATATAACAATTAGCAGATGGACTGATCGACAGATGGATGGATGGATTTTTTGCCAGACTTCCCAATCCCCATATGCCCTCCTAATGTCACCCCAACAAATGCCCACAAAGCCAGGCAAAAAAGTTATAAAAGACCTAATCGAAGCCATTGTTAGAACCTACAAATTTAAAACCTATTCCTATATATTGTCTTTACTTAATGGTTAGGCTCACCCAAGTCATTTTTCTCCTCACCACTCGTTCAGTTGCAATTGCCATCACTTGTGGTACATGCCCTTTGGACACAGTCCCTGCCTGCTGTGCTAATGATGGCACTGGATGTTGGATAGGATCATTCAACCTTGACTGGTGAGAACCTTCATTTACCTTTTGTAGACATGATCATATTCTATCATGCAATGTGTAGTCTTCTTATTAAGGAAATGGACACCAGTGCTAAATGCTGCCATCAGATGTTCTGAATGTATTGCCCCCATTTTGCAATCTGGTTTGATACTTAAAATTGTGTGTCAGTTTCCCATAGACCTGATGTCGCCTCAGTTCTCGAGGATTGTCATGACTCAACCCAGTGACTTAGTATCAGTTCAGTATTGGTTCAGATCCATAGTACTCTCAGGTTCTAGTTGAAGCACATAAAATCACTACATGAAAACTACATTTGGCTTTTAACACTACTTAAGGAATACAACTGTCATTGAGAGTAGTTACATTCTGTGATGTTGATCAGCTGGTCAAATACCAAGATTGCGATGATATCAAGGTAAATTGCCAGGACCTCTGTTCTACAATGCAACACGTTCTCCACCTGGGGCCAACTTCAGCTGTTCAATCCAGCACTGGTGCCACCCAACCCACCTTTTTTTGGCCAGCTGTCGCAACTTCACCCCCACTCTTTCCATCTCAACATCAAAACCTTGTTGCATCAATCAGGAAAGACTTCATCATCTTCTAGTTTGAATGTGGCCTATGCAACAATTTCCCAACTCATCTCCATGCCCAATATTTGCAACTGCTGTCAGATTTTTCTTCTGTAGCTTGATTCAAATTTTTGTTGACCGGTTTTGATCAGATTTTTCCAGCAGGAACATTGTCAAGTTCAAACTGGGTACTTGGGTCACATGGAGGTTTTGGAGTGGGGTACACATGAACCACACCAACAACTTCATCACAAATGCTAAAAACTGTTGTGGAAGTGTATAGAGGGATAGAGAGTCAAGCTACACTCTGCTTAGGCCAATGGCTGCCTGATTTATCATTTGGGTGATCCCAATTTTTGTATGTGACCAATGGAATCATAGTTTGGTTGGTTGCAAATATGCTGCCTTCCATAAGTATTATAACAAAAACTACAATGCATATACCATTCATGTCTCGGCACTATATTGAAATTGTGGATCAATCTGATTAAATTACAGAAAGGCCTATCAACTTTACTTATGGCAGCATTTACAGCTGTTTGCATAAACAATGACAGTAAACAACTTTTTGCAACAATGGGAGATAATTGTTTCCACACCACCCTAGTCATTAGTGAATCATGCAGAAATTTGTTCATGTATACCAAATGAAATATCTATTTTGTGGTTGCCATATGAGTAGGGAATGGTGCTCAAAAAGTTGTTTTTTCAATGTGTGAAAATTTTCATTACTGCCGTTACATGTGCAAATGGCTGTAATGCACATTGTGGGGTGAAGTAGACTACTGTGTGACATGAGGCTGACTTTCAAGATACCAGCAGTGTAAGTGTTATTGACAACACATGAAAAAAGGACTGCCATCATAGTTCATATTTTGCCATTGGCAGCACCAACCCAAGGCACATCTGCACCCAAGACTTATCTTTTGCCTATGTTACAGTCTATTTTCGATATGGTGGATATGTATAAAATAGTACCTTATGTTTTAACTAGCCCCTGCCACCTGTCCACCCTGTGAGCAGGGGCTCTGTAGTGATTCAGGAAGAGTTCATGTAGATTGAGGCTCAACAATGACACAAATAACATATATACTATGTAGAGCAAGTGATCTGGTGTAAACTAGGATACAAAATAGGAAGAAGCCGGTTTTATAGGACCAGCGGAATCTGAATCTAATAGGTACAAACATGATCCCCCTGGGTTCAGTGGGGATCACTACACTCTCCCCCTTTAGCTTCATCCATGGGTGCAGCTAACCAAAGAAAGATGACTGAAAAGACAATGGTCAATATGACTCATCAGAATTGTATGCGTCAGAATCATAAGAGTTGGAATCATGAGGGTTATCAAGGAAATCCTCATCAGAGATGTAATTCTCTGATTCTGAGTCTGTGATATTGCCACAGTGATTATCCTCAGAGATAAAATACTCTGAGTCTGAGTCTGTAACTTCATCATTATTTTATTGTCCACACTACCATCTCATCTGAGAGCCTCATCATCTGAAGTGTAACACTCTGACTCAGTTTCAGAGTGTTCATAGTGCTGCCAATGCTCCTCTGTTGAGGAGCAGTTCTCTGGATCAGAGCAAGGCCAAGTTCAAACCTTGTAGGTCCAGCCTTTATCATCAATGTGTGGCACCCCATCCTAGTCAGTTGAGGCATATTCCAGCTCTCGTTTGGCTGGATAATGCATGTAATCTCTTATACATGCCATCTGTGTGGGCTCAATATAACCCAGTACAGTTTCCAAACAATGACTTGTTCAGAATCATTTGAATCAGAGGAGCAGTGGGGGTAACCCCAACTGCAACCAGAATGACGTATCGAACATGTTCATTTGCATGACATGTGATGGTGATCATGCATTGTTTGTTGACGCTGTATAAACAAAGTTTTTGCAAACTTTGTTTGAAATCTCACACAGTTCGACTTGACCAAACTGTGTCTCTCATTGCAGTCTGACTTGGAGTCACTGCATGTGTTGTCCCTCCCTGACTTGATCACATAGGTAAGCTACAGTGTATCGAATGATACAGCCTATCAAACACATACAATGTATCAAACGATTTGGGTTCAGTGGACAGCATCAGACACTCTCTATGTGTGTACCTACTATGGTAACCAATGAATGCCTTATTAGAACACTTACTGTACTGTAAATTGAGCACACAATATAGACATTGGTAATCTATGAAATAGCATTGTACACAGGCAGTGGCATCAGCATCGGCATCATCTTGGCATCTGGCCAATGTGGCTGATGCTGGGTTGGGAGTGTCCTGATGCTGAAGGTTGTACAACAGCACATATCATAAATTTAGTAAAAACCTCATAACTCATTGGTTGTACTGTGCATACCTACAAAATGACATCGGCAGGCTGTTCAGCAATGTAGTTGGTGTGCCTGATGTGGCCGATGTGGCTGATGCCAATGCTGGAGTGTGCCAATGCTGAAGGTTGTACAGCAGCATGTATCATAGATTTAGTAAAAACCTCATTTCTGCAATATTTCATTTACTGTACTGTGCAGACCTACAAAATGACATTGATATGCTGTTCAGCAATGTAATAGATGTGACTGATGTGGCCGACGTGGCCGATGCCAAGTTGGGGGTGTGCTGATGCTGAAGGTTGTACAGTGGCATGTATCATAGATTTAGTAAAAACCTCATAACTCATTGGTTGTATTGTGGATACCTACACAATGACATCAGCAGGCTGTTCGGCAATGTATCGGGTGTACCCAATGTGGCCGATGTGGCCGATGCCGACACTGGAGTGTGCTGATGCCAAAGGTCGTACAGCAGCATGTATCATAGATTTAGTAAAAAAACTCATTTCCGTGATATTTCATTTATTGTACTGTGCAGACCTACAAAATGACATCAGCAGGCTTTTCTACAGTGTAACAGGTGTGACCGATGTGACCGATGTGGCTGATGCCAAGTCAGGAGTGTGTTGATGCTGAAGGTTGTACAGCAGCATGTATGATAGATTTAGTAAAAACCTCATAACTCATTAGTTGTACTGTGGATACCTACAAAATGAGATTGGCTTGCTGTTCAGTAATCAAATAGGTGTCCCTGATGTGGCTGATGTGGCTGATGCCATGTTGGGAGTGTCCTCATGCCAAATGTTGTACAGTGACATGTATGAGAGATTCAGCAAAACCCTTGTTTCTGCAATAATTCATTTGCTGTAACATGCAGACCTAAAAAGTAACATAAGCATGCTGTTCAGCAGTATAATAGATGTGCCTAATGTCCCTGATGCTGCATCAGGACTGTCCTGGTGCTGAAGGTTTTACAGTGGCACCTATGATAGATTCTGTAGAAACCTTTTTTCTGTGATAATTCCTTTGTTTTGCTGTGCAGAATTACAAATACAGATTGGCATGTTGTTATGTTGTGGTCAATGCTGCTGGATGGAGGCTAAGAGTTGCCACCTCACTAGGATCAGTCAAACATACAAGGCAAGGCTTCATTGCACAATGTATGGATCAGTCAGTTACATTACATAGAGTGTAAGGACTATATATTTGTTGCACAAAGTATGGATGAGGCAGCAAAGGAGAAAAAGATTGTATATATATTAGAAATGCAGACCATGTAGGAAAGTGTCTGAATTGAGTGTAGTCTTTTCCCATATTTTGTGTATGATCTGCAGAGTCTGGATTGGTCATAGTTCTGTCATTGGGTGAGTGAATCGGCCTAGGGGGTGTGGTGTGTTGTCTGGGAGTTGGTGTGAGTTCCTGGAGATGAACAAAGGTGATGGAGTTGGTGGAGGGGCTGGCTATTCAGTGGTGTAGCCATTCCTGTTCCTGATCCATTGGATCCATCTGGAGCAGGTGCAGGTGTTAGTGGGCATGAGATTGTGTTCAATGTTCATTCATTGTGCAGGGAAATCTTCAGACATGGTGAAGCATTGGGGATCACTGTATGTTTGGATGCATGTGTGTGCCATGTATGTGTGTGCTCATCCATGTGGTAAGGCTGGGTGCCATGCATACTGCTGCACATGATGCTGAAGGAATTTTCCTCACCTCCAGCTACCAGAGTGATGCCTAATTTACATATTGTACTTACAATTAAATGACAATGCAAAAACCATTGTTATTACAATGTTGAAAATTTAATATACTACAGTCTATGTATACAATGCACCATCCCTCCCCTCAACTCATCATCCTCCCTCCCCTCCATGTACCATCCTCTCAGATCAGTACTCTAGTTTTAAGGATCATTTCATATGTGGCCAGTCACCCAACACTTTGAGCATGCAATGCCATCACCAATGTCAAGGCTCATGTGGATGCTAGTAGCAAAGGATACTGAGCAACTCAGACTGCTTTGTTGTCATAAGGCACTCAACTTGGCAAGATTTGATGGAAAACTACATTCCTACAATTTATGGATGCAGACAATGTAGAGATTACAATTAATGTGATGATCAAGGCTGTTGAACATATAAGTGGGCAGGCAGTGCTCACTGACAATTGATCAATATGTGGTGCCATAGTTCTAGAACCACATTATAGAAATATCTACATAAAATATAATGTATTGATATATTATTTGGGAGTGCATATGTCACTGTACAACATTGGCATTAGGACACTCTCAACATGGCATTGGCTACATTAACAACATCGGGGACACCTATTCAATTACTGAACAGCAAGCCAATATCATATTGTAGGTATGCACAGTACAATAAATGAATTATTGCACAAATGAGGCTTTTACTAAATCTATCATACATGCCACTGTACAACCTTTGGCATCGGCACACTCCTGATGTGGCATCGGCCATGTTGGCCACATCAGGCACACCCACTACATTGCCAAACAGCCTGCTGATGTCATTTTGTAGGTATCCACAGTACAACTAATGAATTATGAGGTTTTTACTGAATCTATGATATGTGCTGTTGTACAACCTTCAGCATCAGGACACTCCCAACTCAGCATCAGCTACATTGGCCAGATGCCAAGATGATGCCGATGCTGATGCCACTGCCTGTGTCCGATGCTATTTCATAGGTTACCAATGTCTATATTGTGTGCTCAATTTACAGTACAGTAAGTGTTCTAATAAGGCATTCATTGGTTACCATAGTAGGTACACACATAGAGAGTGTCTGATGCTGTCCACTGAACCCAAATCATTCAATACATTGTATGTGTTCAATAGGCCATATCATTTGATACATTGTAGCTTGCCTATGCGACTTGATATTAATGCAGCCTCATCTCTCTGGTGCCCAATTGTCATGAGCAATGGACCTCATGTTTGAACATGAACATTTGCTTTGCCCACTGTTATCCCGATCTCTGTCAGATGGAGCAGGACAATGGCAACATGACCATTCGCAAGGTCGTGCGCATTTCAGAGGCACAGCCATCTCATAGCTGTTGGGAGAATTGCAGCGCATTTTGAAATGTGTTGCCCCTTGGGAACTAGATAAGCAGTTCATTTGAACTACTGGGAGTGTGGTGCCAAGGGTGCCACTCATTGTTTAGTGACATGCCTTGTTACAGAGCAAGCTGCACTGTTGTCCAGGCACCCTATGATGCCATCAGGATGCTGGTGAAGCCCCTCCTCATCTTGAGGGCCATTTTCAGGACCATGGACATTCACAGGTCTGATCTGCGAACCAACATCAATTAAGCCTTTGTGGGCACCATGCGATGGGTGAACATGTGTGTTGGAATGTGTAGCTTGCTGGCAACAAGGTAGGTACCCTGCTTGATGTGATGGGCCTAGTGTTGGGAGAGCATTCCAGGAAGCTTAGAGGGGACCTTAGGACGAAGGGGGGTGTCCCTCTGAGTGTCTCACTGGTCAAGGAGTAATTGTCTCATGTACACAATTACATGTAGTATATATACTTCAGAATGTTAAAGTCTCAGTAATTAATATTATTATTATTACTGTTTTGGATATAGCCTTAGGCTTGCTATCCCAATACCTAGTGTGTTGGGATAATGTATACAAGAGTATACAGGCAAGCCAAGGCAGTTAACATGCCTAGGAAATATTGCCAGAATATGCTAAGTCATATTAACACATGCAAGGACAATTAGGGGAATCCACAGTTAACACATCCTGCAGAGTTAAACATCCTGCAGCATGTCTATGATAGGATGGGCAAGACACAGTCATGTCTATTGTTGGGATTATGTATACAAGAGTATACAGGCAAGCCAAGGCAGTTAACATGCCTAGGGAATATTGCCAGAATATGCTAAGTCATATTAACACATGTTTAACAGAGGTTAACACATGCAGAGACATATAGGGGAACCCACAGTTAACACATGCTACAGGATTAATCATCCTGCAGCATGTCTATCATGGGATAGGCAAGATATAGCCATGTCTATGATAGCCTATCCAAGACAGAGCTAAGGATAGAGTGTCTATGACACACCCTGCAGGAAGTCTAGGACTTACCAAGCCATGATATCATATGTCACTATTATTGACACTGTTATAGGGGATATGACATAGTTATTCCATTATTAACTGGTACAGGGGTCTATTACAGAATACCTCCTTTATATATTAAAGGAGTGCATTACACTATACCTCCTAACTGTGTAGTATAAATATTGCACATCTTGTAGGAGATGATAATAACATTCCTCCCTGTTGCAGACTCCCTCACTCACAAGCCTTTGAGATTAACTTCATCTTCTTAACCTTGTCCTTAAACTCTTCCTGTCACTGTTCACCACTCCATTCCCAACATCTATCATAGGCTATCCAAGACAGAAGCCTAGGTGGAGTGTCTCAGACACACCCTGCAGGAAGCCTAAGACTTCCAAGCTATGACAGCATATCTATAGGGGAAATGACATAGTTGATGAAACATTAACTATTACAGGAGTCTATGACTTTATCCCTCCTTTATATATTATAGGAGTACATTACACTATACCTCCTAACTGTGTAGTATAAGTATTGCACACCTTGTAGGAGATGAATATAACATTCCCCCCTGTGGTAGACTCCCTCACACACTTGCCTTTGACTTGAACTCAACATCTTAAACCATGTCCTCATCTTGTGCTCAACTTCTTGATCCCAATATAGTGGCACCTCATGGTACTGCGGCTGTGCCCAGGGCACAGCCATTTGGCCATCAGTGGGTTCACTGCATGCTTTTGAGGGCACTGAAGCACTAGAAACAGGCATGTTTGCTACCTGTTGGAGTGAAGACAGTGCCACATGCATTGTCATCTGTTTACTGATGTTTTCCCCCATAGGATAATGTACTTGCTCATTCCAGCAAGGTTCACTAGCCTCACCAGGATGAAGGTGACACAACTCCAGAGTGTCACAAGTGGGTCAATGAGACACCCAATTGGGGGCTGTTTGAAGAGTCATCACATGTTGTTGAGCACACAGGTGTTTGTGAATGAGCTGAGCATCTTTCTCAAGCTGCTTGGGTCATCACTGATGAAGTCTCTGACTTCTTTTCAGAGGTAACTATGCTGTCATGAAGACAACAATGAGGTAACCCCACAAGGCACTGCAACTCGGTCACTGAAACAGCCATTTGGGGGCTGTCAGAAGAATCAGTACACATTGCTGAATGTGTAGGATGTTGGGAATGAGGTATGTACCTCATTTGAACTGCCAGGGGTGGTGCTGTAGGTGCCATGCAGTGTATTGAGATTTTTGCTTGTAGAATGATGTGTCTTGATGTTCTCTCACCCCAGCCTCCTCAGACTCAATGCTGATGTGTTGAGACTAATACTGCATCTCAGTTTCCCAAATGCAGTCCCCTTTTTCTTGACACTCATGAGCTCTGAGTCTCAGTTCTCCATCATGGTCTGCCTGATGACCTTGACTTTGGCTTGGTCATCATGCTGCTGGTGCTTGTACCCAGCAGACTCACTGCATGCGCATTGTTCAACACACAGCGGAGAACTACAGGCTATCACACCAGCATGGGGCTCAAACTGTTGAGTAAAACAGTTTGAGAGGCCCCTCAAAGCTCAACAAAGCTATCAAGGCTCATTTTTGCCTACTTTAGTATAGCAAGCCACCAAGTCACTTGTTGCCTGAGCGAAGCACAGCAGCAAGCTCTTCTTGGGCAATGCGGAATTATGATGTGGCTTGATGCTTATATGCATTGTGCCATGGTTTCAGGCCTGTATGGCCTGAACAGGGATTGTCTGGTGCCATTGAGGCATCAGCACACTTCTGGAAACCACTGTGATGGTGCCAAAGTGGAAGATCAGAGTTGATGCTGATGGACTGATAATGAATGTGAGAACACTCATCATGAGGCATGATAGGTGAAGTTTGTATATGGCTTTGAATGTCAAAAAAGGTGTAGTGACTCAGGAAGAGTTCACATAGATTGAGGCTCAACAATGACATGAATAACATATATATTATGTAGAGCAAGTGATCTGGTGTAAACTAGGGTACGAAATAGGAAGAAGCCAGTTTTATAGGACCAGTGGAATCCAAATATAATAGGTACAAACATGATTCCCCTGGGTTCAGTGGGGATCACTACAGGCTCCCAGTGGTGTTAGGTGGTGTTGTGCCCCCCTGTGTCTCATTGGCAATAGGTCTCAGTTGTGTAGTTGATGTTGTGTGCCCTCCCCTGCCCTCCCCTGCCCTCCCTGTTCCCGTCATGGTTGTCATCCTGTCCCCATAATGGTCCTCATCATTCACGGTCATGTCCCCCATGCTGTTGGTGTCAGCTGCTAGCACCTGCGAGCCACCCTGTGATCAATGGCTCACAGGCAGGGGGTGGGTGCTGTGACCATTCATGTGTACTTTACACTCCCCCACAAGTCTATGTAGACTCTCACTGGACTCCATGTACTATACATGTACTATACATAGACTCCCAACAAAGTCTATGTAGACTCCATGTATAGTGTACATAGCAATTCCAAAGGAATAAAGCTACTATAGGGAGTCTACATGGATTTTACATAGAGTTTACATGGAGTTTGCTTATTAGTCAATGTAAAGCCTATTACAGATGTTATAGAGAGTCTACATATAGTCTACATATAGTCTACATGGAGTTTACAGGGAGTTTGCTTATTAGTCAATGTAAAGCCTATTACAGATGTTATAGAGAGTCTACTATCTAATCTACATATAGCCTACATGGAGTTTACAGGGAGTTTGCTTATTAGTCAATGTAAAACCTATTACAGATGTTATAGGGTGTTTATAGAGAGTCTACATATAGTCTACATAGAGTCTACATGGAGTCTACATAGACTTTGGCTATTCCTAGCCATCATTCCTAGAGGTAAATCATTACTTCAAATATTAAATGTATTTATTACTATTTATGGAAACATCAATACTGGCAGAGATGTAAAAACACCCTAATGCACTAGAGGCGAAGGGGGAACATGAATCCCATGTTTGGTGAACCCACACTCCACCTAAAGTCTATGTAGACTCCCAGTAAAGTCTATGTAGTCTATGTAGACTCCATGTATACATGTGGGGGAGTATAAAGCCCTCCCATACATCATCATTTTCATTGAAGGTTGATTGTTTGTCATTCCTTGATGTTGCCATGCTGCTGATGGACTAGGTGGCTGACAGAGAGACAGATTTTCCTCTGGACTTTCCAATTCCCATATTCTCTAAGCAGTTGAGGAAGTTGAGGGGTTATTTTCATTGTGTTGAGGCTGCATCTCAAAGGCAGTCCATTCTTGACTCTTTCTTTGTCCCTGAAGACATAGAAATGAACTAGCTGAACTACAAACACATTCTTGAATCATAAGAATGTCTTTATTTTTCATTGAGTCTCGACAGAACCTGATGGGAGGAGTGACCATTTACTAAGCAGTCACAATCATGTCATGAGTTGTGACATATCTCTGTGCCAATAATGCATCAGCTGGGCCCAGAATGAGGGTGATGCACTATGAGATAATCAACTGTACCTCCTTTTCTCTTTGGTTGTTGTTTGTTTGGTTGGGTGCCATCATTGTATCTAGGGAATAGCACGGGTTACGGGTACGGGTAGGTACGGGTACGGGTACGGGTCATGGAGTGGTTACCCGCTACCCGTGCCTACCCGTCACCAAGAGGGAGGCGACGGGGGGTGGGGAACACAATATATATTAAATAATTTACATAAAGTCACATAACTACATATTAAAAAATAAATAGGTGGGGCGAGCCCAGCTGAAAACTTTGAAATGGGAGGGTTTATATACTCCTGGCATGCGCACGGGCCATTTGGCCTTGTGTGGACAAAGTAATCGCGTTTTCGTTGATTGTTCACGCGTTATTTACCTATGTTTTTTTTACTACACAGCCGCTTGCACAACCGCCTGCCTCCCTCATTCGTCCTCCCTTTCCCCTCCTCCCTCGTCCACTCCATCATTATGGGGCCACAGGGCCCCAATATTAAGTATTTTCATTTCATTTCTATGTTTTTAAACTAATAAACTATTTTTTTTCACACTCGCGTCACCACGCGTCGTGACTGCCAGCTCACCATTCACCACCACCACCACTCACGACGACACCGCCTCCCTCCCTCCCCCTCCATCCTGTGGCCCTATGGTAAGGATTTTTATTTAACTTATCAATTTTGTTTCAAAAGTAATAAATTTTATTTTTCAGTTTCTCATTTTCAACAATGACGGCCGCCCCCCTCACAGCGCCCCCTCCCCCTCCTATATCCTTCCCCCCCTCTTGTACTCCAACTCTATGGGAGCCACAGGCTCCATTGTAAGTTGTTTTTACGTTATCAATTCTTTTTTAGCTAACAAAAAAGAAATTCAGCCTTTCTATTTGTAACTACGAACGCCAGGCGTGCCGCCCCTCCTCCCCACTCAAATGGGATGTGAGGGGCCTGAAGGGGAACTGGACGGCCCCAGGGAGGTGCCGGGAGGCCCGAGAGCGGGGTACCCGCAAGGTACGCCCCGAATCGCAGCCCTCCTGTTGCCACGTCACTGACGCCCCCCCCCCCCCCCCCGTGCTCCCCCCTCCTTCCCCCCTCCCTCTAGCAGCCTCAAACAGCCCCTCACGCAGCCCTGCGAGCCCCTGCTCGCGGGGTGGTCGGGGGGCTTGGTTTTCGACCAAGGGGACTCCCACCCGACCTGCCACGCGGCACCCGGCCCAGACGACAGCAGGGTGAAGGACAACGATGGGACGCGACGGGGACGTGCCGGGCCATGTCACCAGCCAAAGGGACGAGACGGGAGCCCCCCAGGGCCCTGGGGACACCCCCTGGACGCGATGGGACGCGACGGGAGGCCCCAATGGGCGCCAGGGCGCACCAGGAACCCAGGGGATGCGAAGGCAGGTCCCGACAGCCGAGGGGACATGGCGGGAGGGCCCAGGAGCCCCACTGACACCACCTGGCCCAGCCTCACGAGCCACTGCTCGTGGGGCGGAGTGCGGGTGGGGTGACGCAGCGACAAGCGGGCCACATTCTTTTTTCCGTTTTTCATCTCCTTTCTTCTTTTCTTTTCTTCTTTTCCTTTTTTCTTTTCTTTTTTTGTTTCGTTGGGCCCACCGGCGCCCCATGCCTACGAGCACCTGCTCGTAGGGTGGTTTTATAATTGTAGTTAAATATATAATTAGATAAATGTATTTTTGTTACTGCAACCCCTGACGAAACCCGTACCCGCCGTGACCCGTGCCTCGTGACCCGCGGGTTGCGGGTACGGGTAGACGCGGGTACGGGTACGGGTCAGCAAAAAATGACCCGCGGGTTACCCGTGCCAATGCCTAATTGTATCCTAGTGGTATAGCATCATCCTAACACCAGGTGAGAAAGACCAACTTAGTGTTGCTGCAGCTCAGCTGGGTGTTTTTGCTAACTTGGGAAATAAAATAGCATAAATTCTGAACATATTAGAGGAGCTAGATCATGTGAGAAGTCAATGGGTCCTCTGCCAACTCTAAGCGATCCGATCATTGGTTCCTGAGTTATTTAACTGACTCGAACAATGACTCAATTGAGTCATCTCCCCAAGTTGGTTAAATTCTTCCAGCTTGGCTACCCTCTACATATCATTTACACCATTTATGTTTGATTTAAATATATATATATTTCCTATATAATACATGCATGAGAGGGCAGGAAAACTAATAATACAAAGCTGTCATAGATGTCATTTGGGTTGTTCATCATTGAAAACTTCCCCTTCACAAAGAGAGTGAGGGGTGGAGGTGGCTGAGAGATTGAGGTGGTTGTCCTGTGGTTTGGTCAGTAGGAGCCATTGAGCAATGGGGAATCATGCACTGTGTGGGTTCCCACTGCACAGCTTCCTGTCACCTCCTCATCATTGTCTGACTTCCCCATAGTCATTTTAGCCCTCCCAACTGACCTCACATCCCATTTTGATGTGGAGGAGGGCATGGGCACATCATAGAACTGTCATGGGAGATTGCCTGTTTGGAACGTAGAAGCATTGTAGTTAGTCAAAAAAAAATAAGAAAAGAACCACAAGGAAACTTACATAGTTTCCCATCCCTTTTATGCATTAGGCCACCCTGTCATTCTGAACAATGAGTAGTTGCTCACAGTAATGGTCATATCTGTGTAGTTGTCCCCTCACACTTGTCAGGGTAAGTGGTGATGTGGTGATCTTATGGCTGATGGGGGTGCTTACCTTAGTACACCATCATATGAATCTCCTGGCACCTCTCTGGGTTCTTCCTAGCACCGAACAGTCCCCTCACATCTCATTTGGATGGGGAGGAGGGGTTTTGCAGGCCTGGTGTGTCATTCTTGCACATGCCTAAGAATCAGGCAAATAAGTTTGTAAGTAACTGAACAAGTACAAGAACAATAAAAACTTGGCTTTTGTTTTGAAGGGGTCTTTTGTCCTATCTGAAAAGTAAGTGATGAATAGTCAAACTTGCAATAGGTGATTTAAAGTCAAACACTTGTTGTTGGGATAATGTATACAAGAGTATACAGGCAAGCCAAGGCAGTTAACATGCCTAGGGAATATTGCCAGAATATGCTAAGTCATATTAACACATGTTTAACAAAGGTTAACACATGCAGAGACATATAGGGGAATCCACAGTTAACACATGCTACAGGATTAAACATCCTGCAGCATGTCTATCATAGGATAGGCAAGATATAGCCATGTCTATCATAGGCTATCAGAGACAGAGCCTTGGATAGAGTGTCTATGACACACCCTGCAGGAAGTCTAGGACTTACCAAGCCATGATATCATATGTCACTATTATTGACACTATTATAGGGGATATGACAAAGTTACTCCACTATTAACTGGTACAGGGGTCTATTACAGAATACCTCCTTTATATATTAAAGGAGTGCATTACACTATACCTCCTAACTGTGTAGTATAAATATTGCACATCTTGTAGGAGATGATAATAATATTCCTCCCTGTGGCAGACTCCCTCATACACTTATCTTTGACTTAAACTCAATACCTCAGAAACCTCGTCCTCATCTTGTGCTCAACTTCCTGATCCCAATAAAGAATGCTGAAGCAAAGCGAGGACTGGGGTACAATGGGCTATCAGACCAATGGAAGCAAGAAATCAACCCGAAGCTGTGTGAGAAGGAGGAACAGGACAAGGTGACACAAGAAAGGTGAGTAAAGACCACTCAAGCAACGTGGAGCCTCACCAGAGCTTTCTGGTACAGTGAGCAAGCAGCAGGATTCTGCAGCTTCTTCACCCTAAAACCTACCAGGCCATCACCAGCCCCAGGTGGTGTATCTGATGTCCCAAATGCACATGCAAATGAGTTGAGTGCACCCACATCACCAAGACCAGAGAATGACCCACCTGATAACTCAGTGGTTCTTGATAACTCAGATATGAATGCTGTCTGCCATGGATATTGGTCTGACATGTCTGATGACAAGCTTCAGGACAGTGAATGAAATGATATGGATAAGGACCAACCTGAGGCAAAGCATGCTGATGAGGCACCCACACTTCATCCAACTTCATCCACCAATGTCATTCCACCCCCACTATGAAAATGACAAAAGCTCAACATATGAGCTCATGATGCAAGAAAAAAAGCCCAGGAAGTCTGTTGCTAGATCCTGCAGAAAACCCTGGTTGACATTGAGAAGCTTATCACATCAAAGCAAACTGAGTTTGATGCCAGTCAAATGGGTTGCAGGTATATCAGGCACAATTAATTCAAAGCTGCCTGCATATGATTATCAATAATGGCTGGAGGTTGTTTGATGCATCCGGACATGCTGCTGAAATCCAGGGCTTTGCTGCAAAGTGGGGTGGACAGATGGTGCAGAAATGGGTTGCAAGCTGGATTAAATCTTGTGAGCTGCCAAAATCTGAAAGGGGTCATCACACGAAGGTCTTTTCACTGTTGGATGATTCAGAGGTTGTGACTGAGCTTTGGTCATACCTGTGAACAAACAAATGGTCAATGGACCCACAGGAGCTTTCAGCTTTCACCAAGAACAAGCTCCTGCCTGACAAGGCAAAGAAATACCTCCAGTGCATTGTTGAGAAAGAGATGCCAGCTGGTTTGAAGAAGTATTTTGAGGTTGAGTTGTTCCCATGTGTTCAGATGAAAGTCAGCAAGGGAGTCTCCCTCCCAACTGCACATCAATGGCTGCACAAAGAAGGTTTCAGATACACTGCACACAAGAAAGCACTGTATTATGATGGGCATGAGCAAGAAGATGTCATTGAGTGTACTGTATCACAGATGGTTTTTTTGCCAAAGATGAAAGAATACAAATTGCAGTTGGTCAGTTATGTGGTGGGCAATGTGGGAAAGGAAGTGGAGATGCAGCTTGCACCTGGTGAATGCAAGGCGGTGCTGGTGGCACATGACAAGATGACTGCCCAGGAAAATGATGGGAAGACAATGTCATGGGTCTGGCAAGGTGAGCAGCCATTGAAAAAGAAGGACACTGGACATGGGCTTCATCAGTCTGATGTTATCTGTCCCACAGTGGGATGGCTCAAGGATCCCAGTCAAACTCTTGAGTATGGTAATAATTATGGAACAGAGAACTCTTTGTCAAACAGGTCTGTCTCAGGTATTCATGTGTACACCGCATAGCTCTGGCTGAGATCGACAATGCCAAGTTCTCATGAGTAGTTCAGTTCACATTCAAGTTGACTGAGAGGGTTATCCCTGTCTTTGAAAAGGCTCATGGACTGTTATACCAAGCACTTATCATGGTCGATAACTCTCAGGGCCATTCTGCATATTCTGTGGATGCCCTTCTGACATCCTGAATGAACATGAGACCTGGTGGAAAACAAGCAAAGATGTGGGATGGGTGGTATGTCATGGATAGCCAGTGAATCACCCAGGAAATGTGTTTCTGTGCCAATTACCCGGAATTCCTGGGGCAGCTGAAGGGAATGCATCAAGTCCTTATCAAGCAGGGCCTGTGGAGGAATGGCCTTGTGATGCAGTGCAAGAAGACCAAAGATGGGTCAGGTGGAGAATACAACCAGGTGCCACTGACTGTTGTGTGAAGCGTATTCTTGATCTGCAGCCAGATTTTCAGGAACAGAAATCACTCGTACAAGAGGTTATTGATGCAGCTGGCCATCTCTGCATCTTTCTGCTAAAATTTCACTGCAAACTCAACTTCATTGAGTTCTTCTGGGGTGTGGTGAAGAGATATCTCTGTGAAAATTGCAATTACAGTTTTGCAATGTTGCAAGAGAACATGCTGAAAGCACTTGCATCAGTCTCAGTTGAAACCATCCAGAAATAGGAGCACTGGATGAAGCAATGGATGGAGGCATACAGGGGTGGCCTGGGTCTCAAATACAGGTCAAGAAGTTCAGTTCCAGATGCTATGTGTCTCATAGAAGGGTTCCCAAGCATGTTGCAGCAGCCTTGGATGCATAAATTACATTTTTAGGCATGTTTACACAATGGTGGCAGAATTGAGGATGTAAAAAAATAATATCTTCATCAGTTTTGAGTATTTTGGAAAACTGTCTTGGGGTTGTGTTCCCTTCATTAAAACAAGCATTTTGGCTAGAGGAATAGGTAATCTGTCTGCTTCCTGAAGTGGAGTTTTAGTTGTTCAAAAGTAGCAGTGATTAAGTGCACAGCACCATAGCATTATGAACACTTATGCATTATAAGCTCATGCATTATGAGCAAATCAACTGTAGTCTAGTAGTCAAGTGGTGTCACACTGATATAGCAGATACCTAGGAGAACACAACTAGTGTCTCTGGGTGATATATTAACATTTATATACTACTCTACATGAGGTAGCCATGCTTGCACTCTGAGTTGTCAACAGGCACAGCACTGTATCCAAAGCATGAGGTGCACAGCTTCATGTGCTTACCATGAGTCTGATCACTACCTACCCTTATCCATGTGTACATAAAAGTGTCATCAATGACAAACAAGTGAAAGTAATAGTCATATTGTTTTAGTAAAATCATATTCCTGACATCACCCCCTCTTCAAGGCTCAGATTCCAGATGAGATGTAAGTCCCCCTGGAGTCTTGGTGAAGTTTTTGTATGGGTGGAATTGAAGGTGTGCCAATGACCTAAGTCGATGCAGGGTGGTGGGGTGAGCAGTGAAAGGAGCGATCACATCTGCTGTGTCCTCAAGGTTGTTGGCAGGCTCCCAGGTGTTGTTCTCCTTGGCATACCCTTGCAACTTAACCAAGTACTGCAGCTGTTTGCAGTGCATCTGTGAATCAAGTACCTCCTCCACATGGTACTCTGTTGGGAGAGCATTTCAGGAAGCTTAGAGGGGACCTTAGGACGAAGGGGGGTGACCCTCTGAGTGTCTCAGAGGTCAAGGAGTAATTGTCTTAGTTAGACCCATACATGTAGTATATATACTATGGAATGTTAAAGTCTTGGGAATTAATATTATTCCCTGTGGCTGTGTTCAATTATACTAGCAGCAGATCCTAACCCTAGAATGGGTCTTTGGCCTTGGCTTGCCTATATCCCAACACTCCCCCTCAAGCTGAGGCTGTTTGGGAAATATTTGGATAAATCTTCATTCCCCTTTCCATAAGGTAGAATGGTTTAATAATCATTACTCCCCCTGAAGTCTGGGTGGAATAGTTTTTGTTGTCATCCAGGTGCATTAAAACCTCTGTGCTGGAAAACCCTGTGGGATAAAACCGTATCACATGCGAGGAAAGTTGCTGGGTTATTGTGGATAAATGTCCCCCTTTGCTTCATTAGGCCTTTGGAGCGATATCCTATAAAGTTGGCTTTTCTTCAACTTTATTTTTGTAATTTTCACAACCTCCATATTTTCTTTGACTGTGTGGACAAGCTTCTCCTTCTCTTCCTGATTTCTTCTTCAAGCTATCGCATTTTTGGTTATTTTATTTTCCATGCCCAATTGGCTGTGTGCTTCCATCTGACTCCCCCTCAGTAGAGTTTTAAAGTCTGGTCAGGTCCGGTTGTTCAGCCATTTTAACCCCAACCAGACCCCAACCAGTTGGTCATTTGCATCAAAAAGTACCAACCAACAACTGAACCGGGTACAACTGGTTGGTGTCGGTTGCTCAGGCGGTTGTGACCGGTTGAGACCGGTCGCAACCCAACCTGGTTACAGTCAGTTGCAGTCGGTTCCAACCGACTGCAACCGACATCTACATGGTGACTTACAATACATACTGACTACTAATAATACTTTTTCTACTGTAATTTAAAATATAATAATATACAAATATAATAAAACAATCCCCCCCTCAAGGTGGGGGGGATGGGGAACACTGACAATGGTGGCCATACTCACTGTTGAGGCGAGGGATGGTGGACAAGAGGGGGGGACGACAGACGAGTGGGGGGGGGGACGGTGGATGAGTGAGGGGATGGCAAACACGAGGGGGCACAGCAAATGTGAGGGGGCAGACAGCAAATGTGAGGAGGCAGACGGCAAATGCGAGGGGGCAGATGGCAAACGTGAGGGGGCAGATGGCAAACATGAGGTGGCACAGCAAACACGACTCACAAGGGGGCAGACAGCAAACACAAGGGGGCGGACAGCAAACGTGAGGGGGCGGACAGCAAACGTGAGGGGGCACAGCAAACACGAGGGGGCAGACGGCGGATGACAGGGGCACAGTGGACAAGTGGGGGGGGGGATGGCGGACAAGTGGGGGGGACGGCAGACAAGTGGAGGGGACAGCAGACAAGTGGGGGGACGGCAAATGAGAGGGGGGATGGATGAGAGGACAGCGGACGTCGTAGAGGTGTCATCGTGGGGGAAAAGTTGAAATGGGTGAAAAAAAAAGATGATGCATCTTGATCATCAGTACAAGCGTGTGCAAACGCAAACATGTTGCGACACGTCATTGTTTATACTTGCACAACACATGTGCAAACACATGCAAATGAGCCAAAGGTATATAAACCCTTGCCCATCTGCCATTGTCACTTGGGCATGCCCCAACCTTGCTAAGTAAATAAGTACATAAGTAAATAATATAGTATATATTAGTGTATATACAAGTAGATAACTGGCCGGTTGCAACCGGTTGTAACTGGTTGTCGACTGGTTTGAGTACTTTTCAAATCTGTCCAACTGCAACTGTGCGATGCCCCCATGAGGCCCAACTGCAACCGGAAGTCCGGTTGCCCATGGTTGCAGTCCGGTTGGGTTGCCAGTTTTTTTCAGTTGCTGCAACTGGACCTGCAAAGACTACCCCTCAGACATTTTGGGTCTGGAAAGGTGCCCTCTAAGTGATGGTAAGAAATGAGAGATTTGGAGATTATAAGGGATACTCAGTCTGTCATGTGACTGGTAATCATTTGGATAGACCATAAATCTGGTTGGTCATGTAATTGGTAGCCCTTTGGATTGCCTATTGTTTTAATTTTCATTGCCTGTTTTCCTCTATAGAGCATTATGCCCCCATTAGACATCCACCTTGCATGGTAATTGGGAGCAACCACAATTCTCTCTGCAGGTGTGCCCATCCTTGGAATGGCAGGAAATATCAGGTTGTTTAATAATAAATGTTTCCTTTTGCCTTTGAAGCGGTATCTGGTGTCGTTGTAGTTGGCATATCTTCGACAAGATCTCCCAGATAAATGTCTTCTCCACCATGGGTGCCTTTGGAATTTAATTGCACATAGTCAACCTGTCATCGACGCAATTTTATTAAATAAAATCGGCATATCATCGATTTTAATTTGCCTCTATTTTAGGCCTTTGAAGTTTAATTTCATAATGTTGGCATATCTTCAACATAAAGTTATCCAATAAAATCAGCATTTCTTCGATTTGATTTTGGACAAATAATATTGTCCCCTGATTTTGGATAAATGTCTTCCTTTGCCATCATCGGGCCTTTGAAGCAATATCCAAGTCTATTGGGATAATTTTATAATTTTTTTAAGTTGTCATAGTCAGCATATCATCGACTTGATGTTGTGATTTCAGATAAATATCTCCTTTTGCCTTTTGCATTTGGAGTGATATCTGAATCTATCAACAAAAATTTATTGAAATTTAATTGCATAATGTCAGCATATCTTCAATGCAATATATTCCATAGTATTGTGATGATGGATAAATATCCCCCTTTGCCTCATTAGGCCTTTGGAGTGATATCCTAATCTATCAATGAAAATATATATATCAGTTATTTGTAATAAATGATTAAAAGACAATGAGCTCATCTTGTTCCATAGCCATATTATTAATCTCTTTTGTCCTCACCCTTTTGTTTTGCTGTTCATCTTTATTATTATCATCCGACATCACCTTGCATTTGCCCCAGCAGTTGGTGCTCTCATGACCAAATCTATCACATGTTCTGCATTTGGACATTCCAAGCCAGTGGCAATTTTCTGTAGCATGCCTGGGCTTTCCACAATGCTTGCAATATATGCCGGAAGATCTGTTTGACGATATATGGTTTGCCAAATTTTTCTTGTATGGCTTGGGCTTTTGTATTTTGGACAGTGAGGATAATGTGACTTGATTTGCATTTTCTCCATTTTGAGTACGGTTTTGTCGCCTGAGGTATTCTTCTTTAAGAATTCCAATAAATTCTTGAGATCCCATCATTTTCTTTGGGTCTATCTCAGTAATTCCTTTTCTCCCGCTGATGTATGATTCTGTGAAAACATCCCAGGATAGGGGTAACGACAACAAAATAATGACTTTGAAAAATATATCTGAAATTTTAAAGTCTTTGTCACCCATTAGATTAATCTGCTCCCAGTAGGATTTGAGTAGATTTAGATGTAAACTTATATTTGTTTCATCATTGGCTGAGGTGTGGAATAAATTCTATATGACAGAAACAATTGTTTGATGCCCCTTTGATTTGTGCACAGCTTCAAGACTGTCCCACATGGCCTTTGCAGTGGTACATTGTCCAGCATGAACCATTTCTGTAGAGGTAACATTGCCGAGAATAAGAGTTTGGGCATAATTATCATTAAAATCCCAGGCTAGCTGCTCTTCGGTGTCCTCGGGGTATTTGACTGTTCCTTGGGTGTATTGTTCGACATTGCATAGCCGGAGTACTCTTTTCATGAGCTCCCTCCATACCACACAATTTGTATCATTTAGGGGCTCCCTCAATTTTGTTATTGAAGAGCTGTCCCTTGCCCTAACTTGTGTAATAGGGGCTTGGTCTTCATCAGCCTCTTGTTGCTTCTGCTTCTGGGTTCCCTTGGAGCTGTATACTCTTGCAGATCGTTTATGAGACTGTGGCAGTGGTGAGGGACTTCTAGGAGGTTGTTCAAACTGTTCTTCTTCATCCTCTTCAGTGTAGTCCATGGTCCATGTCCATGGTATTTCTGGAAGTAAATTATTGAAGTATGGCCAGGTTTAATAAAATAAAGCTCAAGCAGGGCCCATAACCTGTTGGGAGAGCGTTTCAGAAAGCTTATAAGAGACCTTAGGACGAAGGAGGGTGACCCTCTGAGTGTCTCAGAGGTCAAGGAGTAATTGTCTTAGTTAGACCCATAGGAATTAATATTATTCTCTGTGGCTGTGTTCAATTATACCAGCGGCAGATCCTAACCCTAGAATGGGTCTTTGGCCTTGGCTTGCCTATATCCCAACATACTCCAACTCTCCATCTATTTCTACAGGTGGTGGTGCTTCGGTTTGCTGTCCTGGGACCATGGGTGCCTGATGATGGCATGTCCACAAGACATTGATAACTGGATGGATTTTGATCAATCTTGGTAATTTGATTTGGACAGCATTCTGTGACATCAACCTGTGATGGGGAATGGGCTGAGGCATTTCTCTGCCAGCTTGCATGAAGGTTGATTCAGCTGCAAGTCCTCAGCCTCTAACCAGACCTTTTGGCTGACCTGGGCTTGTGGTGCATCTCCTCTAACCTGATCCATGTAGTGCTTCATGTCATCATGCACTTTTGTCAATGTGGCCTCTGCCTCCTCATGCACTCTATTCATTTGCTCTTCAAAGTCCTCCACCCCTTTGACTTTTCCTTCCCATCATGGCTCAAGGCCCATCTGGGGGTTGTAGCCATAATTAGTGTAGCAAGGGAAGGTCTGGGGGGCCAAGTGGATGTGATTGTTGTATGCAACTCCCTGAGCACTATCCATTCCAGCCAGTCAGCCCACCTATAATTTACTAAGAGTCTCAGGTATTGCTCTATGTCCTGGTTGACCTGTTCCATTTGTCCATCAGTCTGTGAATGGTAAGCCATAGACATTTTTGTTTGTATTTTTAATAATTTATTCAGCTCTTGCATAAGTGTGGCAGAGAACTGTGGGCCCTGATCTGATATAATCAAATCTGGCACCCTGTGGTACCACCACACATTATTCCAGTATAATTTAGCCAGTCCCAACACACTTGTTTCCTCCATAGTTGGAATTGCATGCATTTTCTTCACCCAATCAACTATTATCAAGAGCACATCATATCCTTGTGCTTCTGGTAGTCCCATAATGAAATCTGCAGAGTTTGGTTTCCATGGTTCCATAGGTGTTTTGATTGGCATGAGCTTGCCCACTGGAGGTTTTGGCATGTTATTGTACTGCTGGCATTTGTTGCACCTGTCAACATAAGCAAACATGAACTTGGTCATATTTGGCCACCAATAATTATGTGCTACCAACTCTAAAGTCTTCCACCACTGAAACATGGTGGAGCTGGACAATCTCATGTCTCAACTGCTCATCCTTCAGCACATACACTTTCTATTGGGAAAGCAAGCCTATGGCTATATCCAAGACAGTAATAATAATAATATTAATTACTGAGACTTTAACATTCTGTAGTATATATACTACATGTAATTGTGTACATGAGACAATCACTCCTTGACCTCTGAGACACTCAGAGGGACACCCCCCTTTGTCCTAAGGTCTCCTCTAGGCTTCCTGAAATGCTCTCCTAACAGGTTACGGGCCCTGGCATTATTTAAAACAATCCAAACATATTTCACAACATGTCTGAAGCATTATACAACAACAAAGAATTTGTTCTGGACAGTGAAGACAAAGACCTATACATTCAGGAACATGATCAGGACTTAGCTGATTATATGGAATTATTTGGGCTGTCACCATCCACCTCTGGTAAAGAAAAAGTCCAGGAAACACAGCCACCCATGCCCAGCATGCCCAAAACAAAAATTACCCCTAAACAGAAAAAACCCACAATCCTCTTTATCCATACCACGGAATATTCCAATGTCAATAAGATCTCAGATCAAGATCACCTCACTGATGAAAATTGGCACGAGTGGAGAGAAAGGATGAAAAGGGTATTTATTAATTGTGATATAACTGGATATATCAATGGGGCCATAAAATGCCCAAGTGAATCCAGGGATCCAGAGGGGGTGTGTAATTGGGACAAAAATGACACCTGGGCACAACAAGTTATTATACATAATGTTACCTCTTCACAAATGAATCATGTCAGATCAAAAATAACAGCAGAAGCAATGTATTCTGCATTATCGGTCACTCATAAAAATAAGGCACACCAAACTGTAAATCATATACAGTGCCTATTATATGAGACCAAGGCCAATGTTACTGATGACCTCCTAAAACATATGGACATCCTCAAGTCTTACCGAGACTGCATGTTGGGATACAAGCCTAGGGAGATGGAATACAAGTCCTACTTAGGGTTAGGGCTAGCAGTTGCTACCCTTAACCCTAGAGCAATGGCAGTCTCCTATACAGGAATAGACTGGCCAAGACTACAAAGACTGCCAAGACTGTCTCCTATGCTATCCAGAGAACCCCCTATAATATACAATGATAGACAAGTCTATCTGGAGAATTATATAGGGGAAATGAGGTCACTATGAAGTCATTGCAGTATAGCTCCTTTATATATTATAGGAGTACATTACACTATACCTCCTAACTGTGTAGTATAAATATTGCACACTTTGTAGGAGATGATAATAACATTCCTCCCTGTGGCAGACTCCCTCATACACTTACCTTTGACTTAAACTCAAATACCTCAAAAACCTCGTCCTCATCTTGTGCTCAACTTCCTGATCCCAATACTGCATCAATAAATTTCCTAATATGGAATTTCATATTTCGGCCACCTGATTTAAATCTATTATATTGGCATCCTTACCATTGAGCTGGCAAACATATGTCAAACCATATAATGGCAATGCTAATGATCTAAATGATATGGACCTGAAGCGCTGATTGTCATTGGATGCATTCATAGGATTATTGCAGGAGGAATATGAACTTTGGTTGAACAGAAATACAAATGGGAATAATAATGGCATCAGCGGAAGCATAAATCTGGTGAAAACCCAGAAAGCTACTGGTCCCAGTAAATCCCTGGAAAATCGTATCACCAAGAGGAAATCCTCCATTAAATCTTATTGTGATCATTGTAAGCATGCTGGCAATTGGACCAGTAAGTGCCAGAAGTTTGATGGGAACAAATGCTGTAACTGCAGAAAATTCAGACATCTAGCTAAAAACCGTTGGGGGAAAATAAAAGAAAAGGCAAAAGAGAAGAAGCTCAGGGACAAAAGGAAAATATTTCTGTAATGGGTGTGGGTAGAAAAGAGGCCAGTGTAGCAGGAAAAGGAACTGTCGATTTAATTTTGACATCCAACAGAGAGAAATATATTTTACATCTACAAAACATTTTACATGTTCCTGGTACATGAAATAATTTAATTTTGTTAGGGAGATGGGATGCAGCTGGAGGAAAATATATTGGAGGAAAAGGGGAAATAATTCTTGTCAATACAGATGGTAAACCCATTGCACACAGATATAAAATCAATAATCATCTCTACAAAATGGAAATGATTATTAGAAACCCAGATTACACTACCAACAATGCAGGTAATAATACAACTTTCATTGGAAATGAAAAGTTACCTAGTTGGGAAACTTGGCATCGATGTTTTGGACATATCGGATATACTGGATTGCAAATGTTACTTGACTGAAAAACGGTAAAAGGTTTTAATGTTGATCTGGAAACCCCAAAAACAGGTTGTGAAGCATGCATAGCTGCAAAACAACATATTAAACCATTTCCAAAATCAGTCAAATGGAAAATGGAATTTGGGGAATTAACACATATAGATTTATGGGGAAATATTCTGTCAAATCCATCAATGGAAAACATTATTATTTATTGTTTGTTGATGATGCCAAAAGGTATGTCACTGTCAAATGTCTGAATGAAAAAAGTGATGCGGCACAGGGTGTAATGAACTACTTGGACCATTTAATAACTCAAGGCCAAAATCCAGAAGGGATTCAAATAGATTGCAGAAAAGAATTTATCAATGAAAAACTTGACAATTATTCTAAACAGCACAGAATACAAATCTGAGTAACCATGCCATACTCTACATCACAAAATGGCACTGTGGAGAGAATGAATAGGACACTGGTCAAATTATCACATGCAATGCTATCTGCAAGCTCACTGCCAGAGTATCTCTGGGAATATGCAATATTACATGCTGCATGTCTCCGTAACCGATCTTATACAAAGCACCTTTGTAAATGAACTCCCTATGAGGGATGGTACAATTGAAAACCAGATGTGTCGCACCTGCATGAGTTTGGTGCACCAGTCTGGATATTATTACAAGGACAAAAAAGGGACAGAAAGATGCTTCCAAAATCAAAGCACTGCACTTATCTCAGATATGATGACAGCACCAATGCAGTGAAATATTATAATGCTGAGACACACAATGTTTTAACTTTGTGGAATTTCAAGCTAATAACTGGTGGTCTAAATCCCGAACCTTCCAAAGACATCACCTTAATACCCTTGACACGCAAGGGGGAGTCTGACAGAGATGCATCACCAATGGATATAACAGATAGTGAGGAAGCACTGATCATGAGCTTGCCGATCACAAAAGAAGCACTGATCACACTGATCACAAGGGGAGCACTGATCAAAACACTTCCAGAGAAGCAATCTCAGGAGTGGAAACAAGATGGAATTAATGATCCTGAAGATCGCATTGATATTAACAAACTGCACATGACATGTGCAATACAGAACAAAGAACCATGTAGAATGAGTGGAGTTCATACTAATTATGAACCCCTATTACACCTTACAGAAGAAAAAAAGTCAACAACTTCCAAGATAAAAATCAAGTTTATGCAATAATAGCTGGAGATGAATTAAATAGTCTGAAAGAAGCTAAAAACTCTCCTGAATGGTCCACTTGGGAAGGAACTATAAAAATTGAATTGGATCAGCTGAAGGAAAGAGGGACATGGGAACTTGTCCAGAAACCTCCTGACATGATCCCAATTGCGAATAAATGGGTTTTCAACAGAAAACAAAATAAAACAGGAGAAACTGTAAGATACTGAGCACAGTTAGTTGCAAAAGGATGTGCACAATGACCAGGTTATGACCATACAGAGACCTTCTTGCCAGTAGTCCGAATGGACACACTCTGAGCAATTTTAGCACTCACATCAAAGAAGGGTCTAAAAATACAACAGATGGATGTAAAGGGCACATACCTAAATGGCACACTCCAAGAAACAATATATATGAAACAACCTGAAGGGTGTGAAGATGGAACAGATTGAGTATGTAGGTTGATAAAACCACTTTATGGATTAAAGCAGGCAGGGCAAGAGTGGAATAATGAATTTTATGGTAAACTCAAAATTCACAATTATGGATGCTTATTTGCAGATCCATGTGCATATATTCGAAGGGACGACAAAGACATCAGCATAATAACTGTCTGGGTCAATGACACCCTACTCTTTGCATCTTCAGATGAAACAATGGAACATATGAAAAATACACTCAACTCTGAATGGGAGGTAACCGATCTTGGAGAACCAAGTAAAATTGTAGGCATGGAAATTATGTGCCTGGACAACAGAATAAAGATATCTCAGCAAAAATGTCCTCCACCAAGAAGGAATGATAGACACAAACCCTGTTGGCACCCCCATGGATCCTAATATTAAAATATTAGAGAATCCAGATTATAACAAACCCAACAGGAGTAACTCATATGTGTTAAGATTGTCTCTTAACTACTCAGCAAGTTTGAGACAACAAGGTGCTTCCTTGTGTCGAGTTCATCGTTTAGACTCTGAGGTACTTCCTCAGGTCGAGTTCTCTGTGAGCAGTTTAAAGAGTTTATATCTTTAGGTCAAGCTGAGGCCTTGACCGACTATCTACTACAGCTTATATAGACTATTAGTTACTCTGGTCTATATAACGATTGGCTGTTAAGTATAGCAGCTATCTACTCAGGTCTTTTAAGGAGTCGTTTCAGTAGATAAAGATGCGCCAGCTGTCAAGTGAGCGCATGTAAGAAAGTAAATATAGCATATACGATAGAATCGTAACATTACCCCCTCACTAAAATCGAAGTTTCCAGTCTTCGATAATCCTTCTAGATGAGCACTTCGTCGCTGGGTAGTTTGGGATCTCTCCAGATCCAGATGCGCGAATGTCGGAATGGTCGCGCGACAGGGGGGAGCGGTTGAAGTTTGATGTCGACGTCGATGAACGGAGTGAGAGTAGGTGTGGGTCGGCGATTCTGAACATGCCAATAAATGATGAAAAAGAAAATAATGATCCAGCATAAGACCAAGAGCGAGCAGAAGACAATAGCGAAAATAATGTTGCCGTCCATTTTCAGTGAAATGTGGTAGTTGAGAAGAAAAGATGAGGAGGGAGGCGACTTCTTATAGGTCTCCATAGGGTTCTCCCGTGATGTTTGCCCACGCTGCATTGTCCCAGGTGTCGTCGTAATCGTTTTCAGGGGAAGGTCCATAGACTTGATCTAATAAGACCCGATTAAGGCTGGCGTAAACGGGTGGCGCTGACGCACGTTGTTGCTTGGGGCAGGTGACAGGGTAATGTCCGGGTCTTCTCTTCTTGCATATACTGCAAATGAATTGATCACAATATGTCGCGAAATGGCCGATCTTCCCACATTTGTAGCACTTTTCAGCTTTCATATGCGGTGGTGTCGGGGTTCTGGGTTGGATGTTCATCGGGGTCAGCGGGCGCTGTGGCTGTGGGGAGGGTGACATGAGATCGATGATCTCAGGTACTGGTGGCAGGGTCGTTTTGATTCTAATGATGCCGGGAGTAGTAGTCGACGAACGTTGCCCCTTTCCAGTTGGGGGCGCTTCGTTCGAGTTCGTTTTCTTTCGGGGTGAAGAGGTCGGTAACCCAAGTTGGGAGTCTTTGAGCTGGGTCGATTGGAATGAGTAATGGGGGGACACTGGGGCTGCGGTCGGTTGGGTGTGAGGAGTGGGGAATCAAACGCTGTCTAACCGTTGTTTCTGGAGGCGATTGATCGCCGATTCTACGCCTTGACTCATCATTGTTGCTAGGGTTTCATCGGCTAGTCGTTCTTGATCTCGTATCAGGTCGAGGATGGCATCGTAGTGATGAAGGAGGCTGTTCAAAACGTCTTGGTCGCGATCGACAAGGTAATGGGCGAGGCGGGCATGGTTGGTGGGGTCAATCAGGAAGTTCTCGATGAATTCGGCGAGAGGTGGGAGGTTCTTTTGGGCAGAGGAGGAGGCGGTTACGTTGTTGGTGTGCATGGTGTGTGAGCGGGTTCGATGTTTTCGTTCTATAGGTTTTTCTTCTTTTTATACAAGTCGAGGATTTCTTCGGCATGTCTCAGGTGTGACTCGGGTTCCCATGTGTTTTCCGAAGTTGGATAGCCTTTCCATTTCACGAGGTAAACATACTTTGATCTGCGCAGTTTGTGGGCGGTGATGGTTTCTACTTTGTATTCGTTTTCTCCTTCAATCAGGTCGGGGGGAGGCTTCAGGTAATTTGGGCCGTGTGTTTCTGTTTCGAAATATGGGGTAAGGAGTGATGCGTGAAACACCGGGTGGATCTTCCATTGAGTTGGCAGTTTCAGTTCGTAAGAAAGCAGTGAGATCACCTGCTTAATCAAGAATGGTCCTTCTCTTTTCGGGGAGAGCTTCTTCATGTGGGGATAGATCTTCAGGTTTCTGGAGTCGAGCCAGACTTTTTGACCGAGGAGGAATGGGGTGAACTTTCGAGTAATTCTTTCTGCCATGAGTTGTCGGGCCAGTTCGTGTGCGGCTAAGGCCTCGTTTCATGCTCTTTGGAGTTGAACGATTCTCTTTTCTGTGGCGGGTACATCGCTTTTCTTGTAAGGCGTGGGTATCGCATGCGGTTCATACCCCATCATGAGGTAGAACGGAGAGTGTTTCACAGTAGAGTGGGTCCGTTGATTGTGGGCGAATTCGGCGGTGGATAGGAGTTTTACCCATGTCTCAGGTTGATTCGTACAGAACATGCGCAGATAGGCTTTGACCTCTTGATTCATTCGTTCGGTTTGTCCGTCGGTTTGTGGGTGGTAGGCTGTGCTCATAGCCAGTTTGATTCCTAAGAGTTTTCCTAGCTCTTGGAATAGTCGGGATGCGAACCTCGGATCCCGATCGGATATGATTTTGTCGGGGAGTCCGAATCTAGTGAATATGTTCTTCAGATAGAGGTCTGCTGCTCCTAAGGCGTCGACAGTCTTGTTACAAGGTATTAAAATTACCCCCTTTGTAAGACCATGGTCTACCACAACCATTAGAGCATCATGTCCATCTGATTCTGGCAAGTCCGTAATAAAATCTGTTGTAACCAACGCGAATGGTCTTGTCGCAGTTGATTTAATCGGTGTCAGGGGTGGTGTCGTCGGGTGGGTGTTAACCTTCATTTGTTGGCATAGCCCACATCCTTGTACGAAGTTCTTGATTAATGTTGTCATTCCTGGCCACCAATAGTCTCTTCGGATCAATTCTAGTGTCTGGAATTGTCCGGGGTGTCCTGCGGTGAGAGAATTGTGGTATTGTTCAATTAATCTTTTTCGTAGTTTGTTGTTTGGCGGGACGTAGCATCTGTTTTTGAAGAAAAGCAGTCCGTCTTTTACTTCCCAGTCTGCGAGATCAGATTTGATCGGCGGTGTTCCGTTGGTTTTTAGTGCCTTGATCGCATCGGCTACTAATTTGTCTTTCATGGTCGCCATGACCAAGAGTGTTTCCATTTCCGTGTCGATTGCGTTGACGAATACTGTTTCTGGCAGCATTGTCAGGTTCTCGTTGTCTTTGTCCATGTCTTTTCCTAAATCTTCCCTTCGGGATAGTGCGTCGGATTGGACCATCTGTGATCCAGGTACATGGATCAACTTGATGTCGAATTCTGATAAGAATAGGCTCCATCGTGCCTGTCTTCTATTTAACTTTTGCGCAACCCTGAAGTATGTCAGGTTCTTGTGATCGGACAGGATAGTGACTGGGTGGGGCGCTCCTTGTAGGTAGTGCCTCCACGTTTCTAGTGCTCGGATAATTCCAAGCAGTTCTCTGTCGTATATTTCATAGTTCCGTTCCGCGGGTGTCAAAGAGTGGGAGATATACCCGCATGGGTGCCAATCTCCATCTGGTCCTTGTTGCCTGAGTACCGCACCAGTCGCGAATTTAGATGCATCGGATTCGATCGTGAACGGTTTAGTGGGGTCTGGCATCAATAGGGTTGGTGCCTTGCTAAACTTAGCTTTTAACTTGTCAAACGATTCTTGACATTCCGGTGTCCATTCGAATTTGATGTCCTTCCTCGTAAGATCGTTGAGTGGCCGTGCTAATTCGGCGAAGCGTCCGATGAATCTTCGGTAGAAGTTTCCGAATCCAAGGAATGATCTAACTCCTTTGACATTAGTTGGCTCAGGCCAATCTCGGATGCCAGAGAGTTTAGTCGGGTCCATCAAGATCTGATCCGGTTTCACTATCAAACCGAGGAATTCGACTTCTTTGACATCGAATTTGCATTTCTCGGGTTTAAGATAGAGGTCGTGGTCTCTAAGCCGTTGGAGGATCTTTTTCGTTCGATCAGCGTGTTTCCTGGGATCTCGGGAGAAGATCAAGATGTCGTCCATGTAGATTACTACCCATCCTTCGTCGATCAGATCTTTGAATATCTCGTTCATCATCGCTTGGAATGTGGCCGGAGAGTTGCATAGGCCAAAGAACATGACTGTTGGTTCAAACAGTCCTTTGTTCGTCTTGAAGGCCGCTTTCCATTGGTCTCCGTCCTTTATCCTGATGTTGTGATATCCCCATCTGATGTCGAGTTTAGTGAAGATCTGTGCTCCTTTTAATTTGTCAAGGAGGTCTCCGATCAGGGGTAAGGGGTAGGTATTCTTGATCATTCCGTTATTCAGGTACCGGTAGTCTTGGCAGGGTCGAAGTGCTTCCGTGTCCTTCTTTGCTACAAAGAAAAACGGCAAAGCCATAGGTGATTTTGATGATCGTATGTATCCCTTTGCCAGGTTTTCTTTGAGGAATTCGTCCATTTTCTGTTGTTCAATCGGGGTGAGAGGATAGACTTTGCAGTCTTTTGGTATGAAGTCCTCTTTCAGATCTATGGCGTGGTCCCATTGTTTCGATTCAGGGAATCTTTCAGAGGCTGTCTTCTCGAAGACTCTGTTGTATTCCCGGTATTCTGGTGGTACAGTCGCTTTGTCCTTCTTTTGATCTTTCTGTTCACCGTGTGCTAATTGCTGAGAGATCGATGTCTTGGCTCGGATCGAGGTTTCTTCCAATCTAGCAATTGGGGTGTGTTCCGTGGTGTGTTTCTGCTCAAAAGGGGTTCCCTTCATGAGCTGCCGGGTTTTGGCTACTGCCCGTTGGGCGGCTTCCAGTGATCTGTTCTTTCGGTATTGCAATGTTCCGATTTCCCAGTTGATCAACGGGTTCTCTTTTTGGAGCCAGGGGAGTCCTAGGATGATCGATTCTTTTCCTAGTCCCGTGACCATGAACCGTATCTTCGATTGCCTTCCTCCGATGTCTACCGAAGCGGTGGTGGAGTGATTGATGGTGCCTAGCTTGTTTTGGGTGCCATCAACGTTCCTAGCCCTGATTGGCTTCTGGAGGGGAGTGAGCGGGAAGTTGTACATTTGCGCAAAGCCTTTGTCCATGAACATCCCTCCTGCTCCTGAATCGAGGAGGGCATCAGTTTCGACAGTTTCGTTCTCAACGAATAGCTGCATTGGTAATCTCATAGATTGCTTTTCCATGTTAGCTATAAGTACACTTGAGACCATAATTTCAGCGGGTCCTGACGTCGGGGCAGTCCGCTTTCTTAAAAACCCGACTCTTCCATGAGGTTGAGGGTTTCTTCTTTTTCTTCTTTGTCTAGTTTGCCTAGGAGGGCTCGTATTTTTCCATAGGCTTCTTTACCGCTTGGTTTCTTGGCGGTAAATCTTCTGACGGGTCCAGGTAGGAACTTTCCCGTCTTCTTGTCTTTGTGGTCGATGGCGCGATGTCCTGTCTGGTGACAGACAAAGCACATGCCTTTGCGCATATGTTCAGCGCGATCTTGTTGCGTCATCTTGTCGATTTCCATGGCATTTGGATCGACATCGGGGGCGGCGGAGGGAGTGTAAGCCTTAGAGGGCGCTTTGCTTCCTCTAGCTTTTTCCATGATTGCCTGTGCTCGTTTCCACTGTCCTTCGTACTTGGCAGCGGCTTCGTACCATCTGTCAATGGTGGTAGGCATTGTTTCTTTGAGAAATACTTTCTCAAGAAGTTTCGGTTTCAGCCCGTCCATGAAGTATGAAGTATTCAATGAGGGCGACGTTTTCGACTATTCCTGTGCGCGCGGCAAGGATTCTGAAGTCGGAGATGTAGTCTTGAACATCTCCTGTCTGAACTAAATTCTTTAGTTCAGTTCGTGCGGTTCCTGCATCGTCTACAGGGGAAAAGGCGGCGGAGACGGCTGTCTTGAACGCTTGCCAGCCGCCGAAGTTGTTGTTGGCCAAGGATTCTCTGATCTTGGCTTCTTTCCATCCTGCAGCCGCTCCTCCTATCATGAACAAGAGGGCGAATGCGATCTTCTTTTCATCGGTGTTGTAGGTGTTCGGGTTCACCCGGATGTAAAGTTCTACCTCTTGTAAGAACTTTGTCATCTTTTCTCTTTCTCCAGAGAAGTCGGAGGGGACTCGGATCTTTACTTGGGCATCTCGGTTGTTTGCCATTTCGAAGTAAGTGGGGTCAAGTGAGTCTTCGGGTTCGGATTCTTCGAGGGTTTGTGAATACCCTGTTCGTTTGTCTGTGATCGTAGAAGATGCTTCTCTTGCAATCCTCTGGGGTGGTCTGCTGTCTTTGGGTCTACCTTTGGTGAAGTAGTGGTCGGGTACGTATTCTGTCGAGCCTGTGGTATCTGCAAAGTACCAACTTCTTAGGCTGTTGCTGTACCTGATTCGTCGTCCGTCTAAACGGAAGAATTCAGAGGTAGCAGTGGGTACTGTTGTTCGGGGTGGTCTGTCTGCGAAGTGTCTGTTCTTGAGCGTGTGCGTGAGCTTGGGCGCCACAGTGTCTGTTGGGTACGCCTAGACTTGTGACAAGTCGGCGGGTTCGATCAGCTTGACCTTTTGTTAAGATTGTCTCTTAACTACTCAGCAAGTTCGAGACAACAAGGTGCTTCCTTGTGTCAAGTTCGTCGTTTAGACTCTGAGGTACTTCCTCAGGTCGAGTTCTCTGTGAGCAGTTTAAAGAGTTTATATCTTTAGGTCAAGCTGAGGCCTTGACTGACTATCTACTACAGCTTATATAGACTATTAGTTACTCTGGTCTATATAACGATTGGCTGTTAAGTATAGCAGCTATCTACTCAGGTCTTTTAAGGAGTCGTTTCAGTAGGTAAAGATGCACCAGCTGTCAAGTGAGCGCATGTAAGAAAGTAAATATAGCATATACGATAGAATCATAACAATATGCAAAATTGCTAGGATGTTTGCAATTCTTATCAAATTCCACAAGGCCTGATATCAGCTTTGCAGTAAACAAGCTGGCTGCCTACACCACTAACCTGGGTTTACACATGGTGCAATAAAGCAAATACTCAGATACTTAGCAGGTATGAAAACCCTTGGGATAAATTATAAAAACTCCCAAGATGAGACTGAAAACAATAACCTCTTCCACAGATATGCTGATGCTTCATTTGCTAATACTGAAGATTTAAAATCCACAACAGGCTATACTTTCCTAGCATCAGGAGGAGCAATTATGTGGAAATCAAAGAAACAAACCATAATTGCATTATCCTCTACAGAAGCTACTTGGCTAAGAAATTTATATGAAGAACTCGGATTTAAACAGGAATTTCCAACAGTGATTAAAGGCGACAACAAAGGGTCAATAATATTGACTCATAATCCTCAATTTCATCAGCGGTCAAAACATATCACTATACGCTATGACTGGGTCCGGGATCTCATGGCCAACAAAATAATAAATATACAAAACTGTTGTGATCCAGAGCAAACTGCAGACATATTAACAAAGGCATTGCCAAAGCCTAAATTTACATGACATAGGGATGAGATGGGGGTTCAGTCAGAAATAACCCAGTAGCTTTCCTCAAGTGTTCGTTGTTTTTTCCCATAGGGTTTTACATCATACAGAGGTTTTAATGCACTTGGATGAAATAATAACTATTCCACCCTAGATTCCAGGGGGAGTAAAGATTTATAAACTATTCCCTAACAGCTGCCTAGGCTTCAGGGGGAGTATTGGGATAGCAGGCCTAAGGCTATATCCAAGACAGTAATAATAATAATATTGATTACTGAGACTTTAACATTCTGTAGTATATATACTACATGTAATTGTGTACATGAGACAATCACTCCTTGACCTCTGAGACACTCAGAGGGACACCCCCCTTTGTCCTAAGGTCTCCTCTAAGCTTCCTGAAATGCTCTCCTAACACTTTTCCCCTAAAGAGCAGCAGCTCCTGTTCCTGGCTCCACTCCTCTGTCCTAAGCCACCTTGTTGGCAATTTCTTCAGCTCCTCCACCACTTTTACTACCAACTCATCCCATTCCTTCACCTTCTGCACTCTGCTCAATATTTTATCCTCTACTCCCTCAATCAACAAGTGCAAGTGTCTGTGTTGCATGGCCTTGATCACAAAGAATTCTGGCTTCAGCAATGTGACATCCTGGTTGTTGTGCTCTGCTCCCACTTTCCAATCTGGTCTCCTGGACAGCACATCCACATTCCCCATTGCTGTTCCAGGCTTGTTTACTGGCTTGAAGTCAAATCTTGAAAGGTACAATGCCCACCTCACCTGTTGCCTGTTCAACTTCTTTGACAACATGAAATAGCAGAGATTGGAGTAATCCATCCAAATCTCAACCTTATGTGTCATACCCTCCAGGTGGTGCCACCATGCCTCCAAGGACCAGATGATCCCAAGCATCTTGTGGTTGTGGATGTCATAATTTCTTTTGATGTCATTGCATGACTTGGAGATGAAGGTGCATGGCCTCCACTTTCTGTCCTCCATCTGCATAGATAACACTGCCCCTGTTGCTACCCCTGAAGCATCAGTTTCCACTTTCAGCAGTCGGGTTGGATCCGTGGTTGCTAGGATCTCATTCCAGGTAAACAGTGCTTTGAGTCTGTTGAACACTCCCTGCTCCTTCTCTGTCTACTGCCACTTCTTGTCCTTCCCCAATAACTTATTCATTGGCACCACTACCTTCACAAAGCCTTTGGCAAAGCATCAGTAGAAGTTGGCTAACCCCAGATATCTTTCACCAAGGTCGGCACCAGCCACTCTTCTATCACCTTTGTTTGTTCTTGATCCATCTTGATTCCATCTTGTCTGATGTGCAGTCCAAGGAATTCCACTTCCTGTATGGCAAACTCACACTTCTCTGGCTTCAAGAACAGATTGTTTGCCTCCAACCATTTTAAAACTTCCTCCACTAACTCATCATGTCCATTTTGATCTTTTGTGAATATTAAGATTGTAAGTCTGCAACCAGACTCATGACATGAACTTAGGTGAACATAGGTGGCTATGCAGCCACCATGAACTTCGGTGAACTTAGACAAACATAGGTGGCTACACAGCCACCATGAACATCAGCAAACATTGGCAAACTCATATGCTCAATGTGGCCACTTTCCAACATGGTTTCAAATGTAATATATATACCATCTTTTTTTCTCTGTTGCCCCACTCTTTACTCTGTGCAACAAATGTATAGTTATTTACCAACCTCCTTATGTACCTTAAACTAACTCTTTACCTTGTGCAACAAAGATAATGTGATCCTGTCTTACTGTCTGACTTAGTGAGGCTACCTAACCAGGCAGCCTTTCACTTTTTTTTTGACACTGACTGCATTCTTCAATACCTGACGAACTCACACTGTCTTGGCAACCCTCTACCTCAATTCCACTCCTCACCAGGAGTGCAGGAAGACAGTTGCAGGATTCTGGCCAACTTGCCAAACTCCAGACACTAACAGACACACACCGACGCCCCAAGCCAAACAGCCTGGCATCTCTGCCCCCATCTCCATCCACCAGTACTGACTCATCTAATGATGAAAGTACACCTACCACAGCCACCTCCCATCGCATCCACTGAGCCACCTTACCTGCTGCCCGAATTGCCATGTCACCAACTACACAACCCTTTGCTGAAGTCAAGGTCATGAAGATGAAGGAATGCCCAATGCTCACTGCTGGCAGAATTACCCCACTCATCATGCAATCGTGGACCCTCGCATGCAAACAATACAAGAAGCATGGTGGGAAGACCAGTGCTGAAATTGTCAGCTATGTTGCTGAGGGGATGTTTGAGCCATGCCTTGTTTATTGGTATCAGGCCAATCAGACTTGGATTGATGCCCTCATCCTGGATCAGCATCTCACTGAGCTGGCCCAACTGGTCCTTGAGAAGAACTGGTTCCATGACATCCTCAAAACCATCCTCTCCTTGACCCAAGGCAACCAGGTGTTTATGGATTGGAAAATAGAGGTCAAGAACCTCAATGCAATCATCACCACCTCAGCGCCAAGCAAAGCACTCACCAAGGACCAGCTCAAGGTCCAACTCCAATCCAACCTCCACCCAGACCTGAGGCTCAACCTAAGCCTCAAACCAGTCCTAACCACTGATCTTGCTACCTGGGCCTTTGAGGTTAAGGAGCAGGATAACCATATGCAGGCTGAAGATGCCCAGACCCAGAAGATGATCAATGCCTTGGCTGCTGCCTGCACTGCACACCCAGGTGAAAAGAAAGATCTCCTCTCCCACTTCACAGATGCACCATCAACCCCTGGTGCCTCTACCTCCACCGGCCAAACTAAGAAGGCTGAGAGAATTCACCTCCTGGCCCTCACTGAAGCTGAGAGATCCCTCATCCATGACCACAATGGATGCACCTGGTGCTGGAAACTCAACATTGGCCACACCTTCACCAACTGCCCAATGGTTGCAACTAACTCATGGCCTAACCCAGTGACTTATGTGACCCTCACAGCACCAGCCCAGAATGTTGCAATGGCAGCTGGACACATCTCAGATGCTGAAACAGACTTGTGTGCCACTTCCCCCATCAATGTCCCCCTCACTGTCCCACAACTATACACCAACCTCTTTGCTACTGGTCCCCTCATCTCTGAATTTCCTGTGCCAGTCCAACCACTAATTGATGTTGGATTGGCCTGCACAGTGATTAGCCTAGAGCTTGTCAAAAAACTCGGCCTCCAATGATATTGTCTCCCTGCCAAGGAGAACAACATGTCCTCCTTATCAATGCTGCCACTTGTCTCCAAGGAGTGTGTGAAATTAGATCTCAGCTCTGAATGGGGATTATGGAAGTCAGGGGTACATAACATGAAAGTAAATAAGGGGCTACCATTCCCCATTATCTTAGGAATGCCATTTCTTTCATCAAAACAGATCCTGATAGACCCACATGAGCAAACAGCCATTGACAAATACACTGGCTATGACCTCATGAATCCTCCTCTCACACCTCAGGCCTTAAACATGCCTTGAGAAACTCCCCCCCCCAACCCTGAAGAAGGTTTGGGTACCCAAACCAACCACTCATGAACAGACTGGAAAACCAACACTTGCTGGCTACCTCCTTGCTGGCCCTATCATGGCTGCTGTTCAAGACCGCATTCAGGGCCTTGCATTCCAAGTGGCCCTTGAAGAAGCTGACCGAAAAATGAAAGTAAAATTTGCCAACTGCTTCCCACTTTGGCTGCTGGACAGCACCGCCAAAGTCCCCAGTCACATGTTCCACTGCATCTGGCTCAAAGACCCCACCAAGGTCAATAATGGTGATTACTTGATGACCACCTGAAGGCTGGCCGAATACAACCATCTTCGTCAGAATATGCCTCACTGGCATTCTGTGTCCCAAAATACAAAGCTAGTGTCCCAGACTTAACAGTTGACCCCCACTGGGTAAATGACTACCAGGCCCTCAACAGTAACACTGTCTGAGATAACTTCCCCCTACCTCACATTGATGACATACTTGCCAATTGCGGGAAGGGAAAGATCTTCAGGAAGATGGACATGACTAACTCCTTCTTCCAAACCAGGGTACACCCTGACAACATTCACCTCACTGCTGTAAGAACACCATGGGGACTCTATGAATGGACTGCCATGCCACAGGGTGGATGCAATGCCCTGGCCACACACCAGTGCTGAATGACTGATGCACTCTGAGAACCCATTGGTAAAATTTGCCATGTGTACCTTGATGACATCATCATCTGGTCACAAACCATGGAGGAACACAAACAGAACTGCAACACAGTTCTTCAGGCCCTCCGTGAAGCCAGCATCTATTGCAACCAGGCAAAATCCAGCCTGTTTGCCACTGAGTTATGTTTCCTTGGCCACATTGTATCTGGGGTTGGAATCAAACCTGACCCATGCAAAACTGATCGTACTGCAGCCTGGCCCCAACTAACAACTGCCACCAATGTCCAAGGTTTCTTGGGACTAACCAGATACATTGCCACCTTCCTTCCGGCACTTACAGAATACACAAGTGTCCTCACCCCCCTCACTACCAAGGAATGCAACCAACGGTTCCCCACATGGACCCCAGAGCATCAGAACACATTTGACCACATCAAACAACTTGTTCTCAGTGCTGACTGTCTTACCATAATTAATTATGAAGACAAGGCATCAAACATCTATGTCACCACCGATGCCAGTGACTGCTGGACTGGTGCTGTATTAAGCTTTGGCAAAACCTGGAAAACAGCCTGGCCAGTTGCCTATGACTCCTACCAGTTCAATTATGCGAAAAAAAATTATCTGGTCCATGAAAAGGAGCTTCTTGCCATTGTCAAGGCACTGAAGAAATGGCAATCCCACCTGCTTGGCACCCAGTTTAAAGTCTTCACTGACCACCAAACTCTTGAGTACTTCCAATCACAGAAGGAGATGTCAAGATGCCAAATGAGATGGTCAATGTATCTTGCAGATTTTGACTATCACATCACCTACATCTGTGGCAAAGACAACACTGCTGCCAATGCCCTATCCTGCATGCCTGACACTGTGCCTAATGCCTGCCTTGCAGCCTGTGCGATGGCACACACACAGAATGCACCCAAAACCCTGGCTGCCAGCATACTCAATATTGCCACTGACCAATCTCTGCTTGACACAATCATTACTGGCTATGAGACTGATGATTTTGCCAAACAACTCACCAGGGACATCAATATGGGGAGCATCGAAGGGGCAGCCCTCACCAATCAACTCCTTTATGTTGGCTGCCAGCTGGTGATCCCACAAGATCTCTGAGTCCGTGAACTCCTTTACAACCTTGCCCATGACACTCTGGGCCATTTTGGCTCTGACAAAAGCTATGAATCCCTCTGTGGCTCCTACTACTGGCCAAACATGCACTGGGACTTGGAGAAAGCATACATACCATCATGCTCTGAATGCCAGCACAATAAAACCTGCACTTCCAAACCCACTGGTCCCCTACACCCCCTACCAGTTCCTGATGACCATTTTGACACTGTCACACTGGATTTCATCAGACCACTCTCTGAGGAGGATGGAAAAGACACCATCCTGACCATGGCTGACCTTCTCAGTGCTGACATACACATTGCTGGTACCCATTCCACATACACTGCTGCCCAAGTTGCTATTGTGCTTTTCGATGAATGGTACTGTGAAAATGGCCTGATGCTCCACCTCATCTCTGACCGAGATGCTCTCTTCACCACTGAGCTTTGGACAGCCCTCCATAGGGAAGAGCACGGGTTTGGCAACCCGTGCGGGTTACGGGTACGGGTAGACACGGGTACGGGTAGACACGGGTACGGGTACAGGTCACGGCTTAGGTACCCGTGACCCGCACCCAACCCGTCACCAAATGTCTATGTACAGTTTTGTATTTACAGGTTTCGGCACTCAGATGAGTGCCGACAACCTTTTGATTACTTATGTACTACATGTATGTACTAACTAACTTAATATACATATTATTTACGGGGGAAGCGCCGCCCCAGAGGAAGGGGAAGCTTGTGGAAGCAAGGTCTTATATACCGGATAATGTTTATCACTATTTGGTTCCAGTAAACAAATGCGAACACGACGCGTCGTTTGCTAAAACAAGTTGATATTTGCTATTGTTTGGTTTCAGTAAATGCGAACGCGACTTGTTTCTGTGTTTGCATTCATTTACTTCAACTATATAGTAGTATTAATTATCAACTAGTTGATATTTACTAGTACATAAGTATTGTTTGGTTTCACTGTGATGTGTGATTTACTGAAACAAGTTGATAATTAATACTACTATATACATAAGCGAGTCGCGTTTACTGAAACCAAACAATAGCAAATATCAACTTGTTTTAGCAAACGACGCGTCGCGTTCGCGTTCGTTTACTGGAACCAAATAGTGATAAACATTATCCGGTATATAAGACCTTGCTTCCACAAGCTTCCCCTTCCTCTGGGGCGGCGCTTCCCCCGTAAATAATATATATATTAAGTTAGTTAGTACATACATGTAGTACATAAGTAATCAAAAGGTTGTCGGCACTCATCTGAGTGCCGAAACCATTAGTTAAATGTATGTAACAAATGCAAGGCCCCGACAATGATGGCGACAACATAGTGTTGTCGCCATCATCATCGGGGCCTATGCAGGAGGTGTTACACAACAGGAGACGGGGGTCTACCCGTACCTGCGGTGACCCGTGACTCGTGACCCGCGGGTTGCGGGTACGGGTAGACGCGGGTATGGGTATGGGTAGATGCGGGTACGGGTAGACGCGGGTATGGGTATGGGTAGATGCGGGTACGGGTAGACGCGGGTACGGGTACGGGTAGACGCGGGTACGGGTAGACGCGGGTACGGGTAGACGCGGGTACGGGTAGACGCGGGTACGGGTAGACGCGGGTACGGGTAGACGCGGGTACGGGTACGGGTAGACGCGGGTACGGGTACGGGTAGACGCGGGTACGGGTACGGGTAGACGCGGGTACGGGTACGGGTAGACGCGGGTACGGGTACGGGTATGCCCAAAAGTACCCGCGGGTTACCCGTGCACTTCCCTAGCCCTCCATAAGCTCACTGGTGTAAAACTGAAGATGTCAACTTCTTACCACCCTGAGACCAATGGCAGCAGTGAATGGACCAACAAAACTGTGAACCAAGCCATCCAGTACCATGTTGACAACAACCAGAAGGGGTGGTTAGCCAAACTCCCCCAGGTATGTTTTGCTATCATGAATACCATGAACTCATCCACTGGTTTCTCTGGCTTCCAACTGAAGTCTGGGTGATCCTCCTAAATCATCCCTCCAATCACACCACTCCCTGGCAATGCCACTACTGAACAAACTACTGCACATGACATAATATCCCAAGTCACAATTGATGTCCAAGAAGCACAGGACAACCTCCTTGCAACAAAAATCAGACAGGCATACCATGCCAATGAACACTGAGCACCAGAAGATGTCTATGAGATTGGCAACCTTGTCATGCTCTCTACAGAAAACAGGTGCTGGAACTACAAATGCAAAGGAAAAATGCATGTTGCAAAATTCATGCCAAGAAATGATGGCCCCTACACTATCACACACACCTTCCCTGAATGCTCAGAATACACACTGAAACTCCCCAACAACCCAAACACCTTCCCTGGTTTCCATACCCACCTACTCAAACGATACATCCCAAACAACCCCCCCCTCTTCCCTGACTGTGTGCCTGCCCCGCCATGACCCATCATTACTGAAGATGGCATTGAGGAGTGGTACATCAACAAGATTGTGGATGCTTGCCATCATGGACGAGGTGTGCAATACCTTGTCCACTATGAAGGATATGGGAAAGAACATGATGATTGGCATCCTGGTTCAGAAATGATCAAGACAGATGCGCTTGACAGATGGAAAGCTGAGAATGAAACAGAGGTTTGACACCCTCACAACTCTTTCAGGTGGGGAGGAGTGTAAGTCTGCAACCAGACTCACAACATGAACTTTGGTGAACTTAGACAAACATAGGTGGCTACACAGCCACCATGAACATCAGCAAACATCAGCAAACTCATATGCTCAATGTGGCCACTTTCCAACATGGTTTCAAATGTAATATATATACCATCTTTTTTTCCTTTGTTGCCCCACTCTTTACCTTGTGCAACAAAGGTATAGTTATTTACCAACCTCCTTATGTACCTTCAACTGACTCTTTACCTTGTGCAACAAAGATAACATGATCCTGTCTTACCATCTGACTTAGTGAGGATACCTAACTAGGCAGCCTTTCAATTACAATGAAAGGGTTGTGGACACACTGTGGTGTTGGGCCGACAGGTGTAATTGGCATCATATGCATGTCAAACGGTGCAAATCCCTCCCTTGAGACATTCCATGCATCCTCCAGCCAACAATTCCAAGGGGTTTGTAGTGTTGGTAGCAATGGTATCACATTGGATGAGGACACAGGCATCTTGCCTAGGCATTGGCACGGGTAACCCGCGGGTCATTTTTTGCTGACCCGTACCCGTACCCGCAACCCGCGGGTCACGAGGCACGGGTCACGGCAGGTACGGGTTTCGTCAGGGGTTGCAGTAACAAAAATACATTTATCTAATTATATATTTAACTACATTTATAAAACCACCCTACGAGCAGGTGCTCGTAGGCATGGGGTCGCCGGTGGGCCCAACGAAACAAAAAAAGAAAAGAAAAAAGGAAAAGAAGAAAAGAAAAGAAGAAAGGAGAAGAAAAACGGAAAAAAGAATGTGGCCCACTTGTCGCTGCGTCACCCCACCCGCGCTCCACCCCATGAGCAGTGGCTCGTGAGGCTGGGCCGGGTGGTGTCAGTGGGGCTCCTGGGCCCTCCCGCCATGTCCCCTCAGCTGTCGAGACCTGCCTTCGCATCCCCTGGGTTCCTGGTGCGCCCTGGCGCCCATTGGGGCCTCCCGTCACGTCCCATCGCGTCCAGGGGGTGTCCCCAGGGCCCTGGGGGGCTCCCGTCGTGTCCCCTTGGCTGGTGACGTGGCCCGGCACGTCCCCGTTGCATCCCATCGTCGTCCTTCACCCCGCTGTCGTCTGGGCCGGGTGCCGCGTGGCAGGTCGGGTGGGAGTCCCCTCGGTCGAAAACCAAGCCCCCCAACCACCCCGCGAGCAGGGGCTCGCAGGGCTGCGTGAGGGGCTGTTTGAGGCTGCTAGAGGGAGGGGGGAAGGAGGGGGGAGCGCGGGGGGGGGGGCGTCAGTGACGTGGCAACAGGAGGGCTGCGATTTGGGGCGCACCTCGCGGGTACCCCACTCTCGGGCCTCCCGGCACCTCCCTGGGGCCGTCCAGTTCCCCTTTGGGCCCCTCACATCCCATTTGAGTGGGGAGGAGGGGCGGCACGCCTGGCGTTCGTAGTTACAAATAGAAAGGCTGAATTTCTTTTTTGTTAGCTAAAAAAGAATTGATAACGTAAAAACAACTTACAATGGGGCCTGTGGCTCCCATAGAGTTGGAGTACAAGAGGGGGGGAAGGATATAGGAGGGGGAGGGGGCGCTGTGAGGGGGGCGGCCGTCGTTGTTGAAAATGAGAAACTGAAAAATAAAATTTATTACTTTTGAAACAAAATTGATAAGTTAAATAAAAATCCTTACCATAGGGCCACAGGATGGAGGGAGAGGGAGGGAGGGAGGGAGGGAGGGAGGGAGGCGGCGTCGTCGTGAGTGGTGGTGGTGGTGAATGGTGAGCTGGCAGTCACGACGCGTGGTGACGCGAGTGTGAAAAAAAATAGTTTATTAGTTTAAAAACATAGAAATGAAATGAAAATACTTAATATTGGGGCCCTGTGGCCCCATAATGATGGAGTGGACGAGGGAGGAGGGGAAAGGGAGGACGAATGAGGGAGGCAGGCGGTTGTGCAAGCGGCTGTGTAGTAAAAAAAACATAGGTAAATAACGCGTGAACAATCAACGAAAACGCGATTACTTTGTCCACACAAGGCCAAATGGCCCGTGCGCATGCCAGGAGTATATAAACCCTCCCATTTCAAAGTTTTCAGCTGGGCTCGCCCCACCTATTTATTTTTTAATATGTAGTTATGTGACTTTATGTAAATTATTTAATATATATTGTGTTCCCCACCCCCTGTCGCCTCCCTCTTGGTGACGGGTAGGCACGGGTAGCGGGTAACCACTCCACGACCCGTACCCGTACCCGTAACCCGTGCTATTCCCTAGTGGGGGGGCTTGCCCCCCTGTGAGCTGAAGATGGAGTGCTGACATCAATTTGGTGACTGAGATGGACATGCTGCCAACTCCTGAGAGGTGGGGTAGATGGTATAATTGCTGGTGACATTCTATCTCTTGTTAGTGCTAGAAACCCCTCCCCCCTTTTCTGGTGAAACTCTAGCAAGTGTTCCAGGGCTGATGTTGTCAGCTAGTTTGGAACCTACAGCTATCACAGTTGATTCAATGGACTTTGATTCCTCAATCTATGCTATCAATGTATCTTGATATTGACATAAGCTATATGCAGTCTGCCTTGGATGGTGCTGGTCCTTCAACCTCATAGTTCTCTCTTTCCACAGTGCCAACCTGAGTGCTGGAGTCAGGCTGTGACCTGCCAATTAGTATCATCTCACGACAAATAGACAACTTTCTCTCTCCCTCTACGATTCAGTACATCCACCAAAGTCAATTTACGCACTTCCCCCACACCAACTACCATTAAAACGAAAAACGAAAAAAAAAAAAAAAAAGATCGAAAACAAGCACCATTACTATACTCCTCTAACATCGTCTAGCCACGCACACCAAATCTCTAATAGCGATGCACCTATCCCAAAGCAAAACATCATCAGCACAACCCCACACCCCCAACCGAAAAAAAAAAAAAAAAAAAAAAAACAGCAGAAAAAAACACGCACCTCATCACGTTCCCTACCGCGCATAGTTGGCGGTTCCGTGCCCTTGTAATAAATATCCGTCCACAGGTCCTTGCCGAGCGGCTCGGGCGCGCCCTTGGCCTGCTCCACCGCCGCGTCCACCTCTGCCTTGGCCTCCTTGTCCAGTTGCTATCAGAAAGAAAAGAGGAAAAAAGGGGGGAAAGAGTTGTGAGCCGCGCATGCGCACGAAGAGGTGAGACGAACCTTGAGCTGTTGCTCCGAAGCGATGCCCCACTCCTCGATGGAGCGCTGCAGCCCGCGGATCGGGTCCTGCGTGCTGCGCATACGTTGCACCTCCTCGCGCGTCCGGTACGTCGTGCCTGGGTCCGACATCCTTCACACGCGTGCACAACGTCATGGTCACTTCATAGATCACAGCATAAAACAGACTCACGAGTGGCCGCCATAGCGGTAGGTGACAAACTCGAGGAGGAGCGGGCCGCGCTCGTCATCGACGGCCCACTTGCGGGCAAAGCGGATGGCCTGGAGGGTGGCGACGATGTCCATGCCGTTGACCTGCAAGCCCGGGATCTTGTCGCCGCGCGTAAAGTACGCCGTGTTGGAGGAGCTGCGCTCCGCCGACGTGCCCATCCCGTACTTGTTGTTCTCGCAGACAAACACCGTCGGGAGGTTCCACAGCTTAGCCTGCGCCCCCATTTAACCGACCTCGAACGATAAAGAGGAGAGGAACTAACCATGTTAAACGCCTCAAAGACTTGCCCCTGATTACTTGCGCCATCGCCATACAGTGCAAAGGTCGCATGCTTCTCGCCCATGTACTTTTGTGCAAACGAGATGCCGGCGCCGATGGGGACCTGTGCGCCGACGATGCCGTTGCCGCCAAAGAAGGAGGGGGTGAAGATGTGCATAGAGCCGCCCTTACCGTGGGACATGCCCGCCTGGCGGCCGAGGAGTTCGCCGATAACACCGGCGATGGTGCCTCCGCGAAGGACGGCGAAGGGATGGCAGCGGTAGGCTGTGATGACACGGTCGTCCTTTGAGATGCCCTGTTCGAGCCCCACCGAGACTGCTTCCTGGGGAAAAGGGAAAGGTGTGAATGAGAGAAGGAAAGAAAGAGAGACGAGGGAACACACCTGGCCAGTGGCGAGATGACAAAAGCCACGGATGAGTTTTGCCTTGTAGAGTGCGTCAGCGGCCATCTCCATCCTGCGCATTGTCTGCATCTGCCTGTACATCTGGAGGAGCTGGTCCTTGGTGACGGGGACGTCGAGGTCGGGGGATTCGCATAGGTGTGGGCGGAACGAGTCCTCGTGTAGCCGTACTGTAAAGGGGGTAGCTGGGTCGTCGGGCAGCGCAGCCTGCTGGAGCTGTGTGGTGTCAGCGGCTGTCTGGATGGGGCGGGCGTTGCGAAGCGACGAAGGCTGTTGTGAAAAAACCAAGTCATTTACAGTAAGATGGAATGAAGTGAGAAGATAAAAGTAGAAAACTTGCGAAAGAGCGAGCAAATCGAACGCGAGCCAGCGACGCCATTTTTTATAAAAGTGGAAAGGAAAGAGGAGAGTGCTAGTGCTGGCAACACACGGGTGCAAACAGAAGACAACAAAGGAAGTACAAAGTAATGACAGCATAAAACATGTGAAATAAAATATGTCTGCCAGCTTTCGCATCACGCCTGCGCTATGGGACAAAATCCACCACTTTGCCTCTTTTCCACAGACTGGCGGTCGGTGTTCTCATGCTCGCTCTCTTTTCATCGCTGACTCTTTCTACCCTCCAGTCTCCCTCCAGCAGATGGTCCTCTTTGGCCAGAATCCCAGTCAAGGAACACTTCTCAAGGCCAGCCAGTTTCTCGCAGGTGAGTCACACCACCCACATCCACCCATCCATCCAACCCATTCTTTCCAAACAAAGAGGAGCTGCCTGTCCGCCTCGCACACCGCGTCCGCGAGCTTGACAAGCTGCCCCACAACCTCAGCGACATGCCCTCCATTAAGAAGGTCAGGAACTGGTACGCACAGTCATTCGAGGTCCGTCCCTTCTTCCACCCATTCTCTCTCTTATCACTCCCTCATCCACAGGAACTCATCTCCTTTCCCCCCGTGTCTCTGCCACCCGCCATCCGACAAGCCCTCATGGTTCCCCGCCCCGAGAACTCCCTCCCCGAATCCACTCCCAACCCTGCCCTACGTCACTTTGACGACCCCACCGGTACCCCCAGCGCCAGCAACGGCTTCAACAAACTCAAGCTCCGCGTCCCCATGGAACGAAGGTTTACCCACCACCACCACCACCGCCAAACGTTTTGCTCACTTTTTCCCCCAGATACTACGCCGACACTGACAACATCGCCTGGCCCCCCCAAGTCCAAGACTACAATAAGCGATTCACAAAGGTCCTCGAGGCCATCAAGACCCGTCACGACCCCACCGTCACCACCGTAGCACAGGGCGTCCTCGAGTGGAAGCGTTCACACAACGCACAGCACATCGGCCTCGACATCCAGTCCTGGCTCGACCGCTTCTACATGTCCCGCATCGGTATCCGCTTCCTCATCGGCCAGCGTCAGTTCCTCTACTGTGTTTTTATCCTTTATTTTTAATCCTTGTGTGTCCTTGCAGATGTGGCGCTAAATACACAACAAGCGCACGAAGACTACGTCGGCATCATATGCACCAAAGCTGTACGTCCTCCCCCCCCCCTCCCCGTTCCCATTCCACACCTAATCCCTCCCAAAACAGAATGTACACGACATCGTCCAAGAAGCCATCGAAAACGCGCGCTACGTCTGTGAAGATCACTACGCCATGTTCCGCGGTCCCCCCGTACAGCTCATCTGCCCCGCCCACCTCACATTCGCCTACGTCCCCGGCCACCTCTCACATATCTGCTTCGAGCTGCTCAAGAACTCCCTCCGCGCCGTCGTCGAGCGCTGCGGCGTCGACGCCCCGCACTTCCCCCCCATCAAGGTTGTCGTCGTCGAGGGCAAGGAGGACATTACGATCAAGATCTCTGACGAGGGCGGCGGTATTGGTCGAAGTGCGATTCCCCTCATTTGGACATATATGTACACGACGATGGAGAGCCAGGGGATCGGGGAGGGATTCCAAGCCAGCGATTTCAAGGCCCCCATGGCTGGCTTTGGATATGGCCTGCCTTTGTCTAGATTGGTGAGTTCCCCCAGCGTATTTTTAATTAAAATAAGGAAGACTTGACGTGGTGGATAGTATGCCCGATACTTTGGAGGCGATCTTCGCTTGATTGCGATGGATGGCTTTGGAACGGACGTCTATATCCACCTCAACCGCTTATCCAGCAGTCGAGAGCCACTTCTCTGAAAATCCATCATAAAAACAAGAAGAGGAAAGGAAATGAAATTAATTCAAACAAGGATCAAAATTAAATGTGTTGGAATATCCAACCGATCCACTTGATGACACGGGTGACATATAGTCACTATGCATGCATTGTATTATAACCCAATCCCCCGTAATGTACGCGAGCGAACTTGCACATTAAAATAAACCTTGAGTTGTGTTCAACGCCCTATGATGTAGGATGTGGATGGCTAGGTCTATCGATGCATGTGGAAGGAGTTTACCACGAAAATATAACTATATCACATGGTCACGGCTTAACGTTGATGGAGCGTGATTCCAGCTTCGTCTCAAGCTATGCACTGTTGTCAACGATAGGAAAGGTTGGGCTGTGATCAGAGCGTTAGCTCGGATCATATCCTCAAGCAATTCGAGCCGCTCACCCACAAACCGACGAGCGTCCCGCGGCGAGAATCGCTGCGGCAGCCCAACCTAACCATTGGGGCAAGGTTACTGAGATGACGCGATGCTACTAGTTCGAACGCTCGTATGTAGGCTTGATATGCAAGAGATTTCCATCTCCCTGCAATTCTGATTATCTCCGGGCTGACTCCTTGGGCTAAGTAGAATGAGGCACCACCGATTCTGAAGGAGTGTCCGAACATGGTTCCCCAGCCCCACGACATGGTAATGGAGTTTATCTTTTTAGGGGGGTATCCCTAACCATTGGGCAGATGTTACCTTTGTTATCCATCCATGAGAAAAGTGGGTCATTTGGCCCAGCCGGCACTACCTTCGCAAGGTTCTCTAGGGCTTCCAGCGGACAAAGCCCTTGTTGTTCAACTAGGAATACGGACTGTACTTCGCCTGTGGCTGCTGTTTTCACTGATGGTAGGTCGAGTCTCGCATATTTCTTATTGTTGAAGTCCTGGTCGAAGATTACATCTGTTCGTTTCAGATGCTTTGCCCCATCAAAGATGGCTCTGGAACGGACTGATACCTCTCCGAATCTCATCATCCCCCAGTAAACGCATGCCGCCATGGCCCAGATGCACGCGTCAAAGGGATCTTTTAGGTTTAGAGATGATTTGAGGGCGCATAGCATTGGTACTGTGAATGGGGGTCTCAGTGGCTGTTTTTGGCTGCCAAAAATGTTCCTGAGGCCTCGCAGTGACCACCTGATCCTATCGTGGTCCATTTCAGACAGTGGCTCGGGCAAGCCTTGAGCAATGTGCCATGCCCTCACACCTGAGAGGTATTTGCCAATGGTGTCAACTGATATCGGTTCGAAGGTGCAGTCTGCTATTAGTGATGGGTCTAGCTCCTTCGGGTCTGTAACAGCCCAAATGGCAAATGAATGTAGAAGCTCGAAGGATGCTGGAAGCCGTGCGTTCTCGGGAATTGAGAAAATGTCACAGAAAAGGTGAAACTTACGGAGACCTGAGCCATAGCTGCTGGTGTCGCGTAATGATGCTCGCAAGGCTATGCTTGCTAGGAGCTGAATTATAGGAACGTTGATCGTTGAGGGTGGGGGTACGTTGACGCCAATCCATTGGAACAATCTGTCCTCTGCTCTGCAATCTGGGCGCAACGGAGAGGGTTTCAGTTGTAGTTGTCCAGCAAATGGGTGGGCAGTTGGATTGACTAGTGTAATTGTGGGTCCACTACTTGGCAAGCAGGTTAGTACGGTGATAGGAAGCCTGAGAGATGGGGAGGAGGGGGAAAGGTGATCTTGTTGGATGCCTGTGGGAAACCCTTGAGGAAACCTTCGATGTCGCCCCGCGAGAGTGCGTCTGCGACATTGACCCTGCCCTCCACATGCACGGTTTTGAGTCGGATGTGGGATTCTAGCTGGATACAATAGATTTCACGCAGTACATCATTTGTGTGTGTACTCCGCGAGCGGCCTTTGTTGATCACAGCTACCACCCCAGCATTGTCGGAACACACTAGATAGAGACCTAGGGATAACAGGTGGAGATAGACTGCCACACGTAGGCCTAGCTCCACTGCCACTGCCTCGGCCCAACCTATGTCGAATTCCCGATGTAGTCCCACTTTGAAGCCTGGGGACCATGTCCATGCTGCCCAGCAGTTTCCTACTGTGATTCCAATCCCGAAGGACATACTCACATCTCCCCACCAGTTGATGTCGATCAGCTGGGGTGGAGCTAATGGTACTCGGCCTGGGGAGTGGCTCAGAATTAAGGATATTTCGACTAGGTCGGCTCGCAGATGAGGGGGGGGTTCTCCGGCCCCTGGGCAAAGTGAACGATGTTGCGAAATAAGAAAGGGACCGAAGGAAAGGACGGATTAGTGGAAAAATGCAGGAAATATGGACCAGCTTGCCATGCAGCAATGCTGACTCCTTGGCCATGAAACGACTGGGGCCTGTTTGCCATAAGGCAAGCAGCTGCTGTACTGCTTCCAGTTTGTGTGGTGGTAGCCTGACTGATCTGGAGGCTAGATCCCAGTCGAATCCAATGTAGCGCTGTTCTGATGCAAAAGGTCTGAGTTTCGCAAGGCTCCAGGGAATGCCAAAGTCGGCTGTTAGTGAGATGAACTCCTGCTCTGACCAGGACTGGTGTGGTAGCCTTATCACGAAGAAGTCGTCCACCCATTTTCTGAGTGGACCGAAACCTGCTGCTTGGTAGATAGCTACTAGTAAGTCCGCAATCGATCCGAAAACCCCAGCACTGGAGCTCAGACCAAACATGACTGCCCGATCAATGTACACCAGGCCTTTCCAGAATATACATAATGAGCTTTGCTGATCCGGATTTACTGGAGTTATTTGATATGCTGCCAAGATATCGAATGTTGCTGCCACGCAGCCACTCAGTAATGACAAAATCAGCTCGGCTGTACTGTCGAATGTTCCCCACGCAGTCAGGAAGTCGTCGGAATTGATATTCAGGTTCACAGATGGTGTCTGTGGATCGTTTCGGGGAAAGGACAGATCCTGGATCATCCTGAATTTGTCGGAGTTCAGTTTGGGCACCAGGCCAATTGGGGAGGTGCGGAAGGGACCAATAAGATGTTCCAGTTCGCTGGGTAGAAAACCTTGGGAATAACAGCCAGCAGCTACCTCCGCAGCAATGTAGTTGTCGATGAAGCCTGTATCGAGTTGTGAAGAAGCATGATTTTCGAAAAATTAGAGTATGCTCCGGTGGGGATTTGATGCCCACGTCAAAGCCATTAGTGATACCTTGTAGAATATGTTCCCAGTCTGGCAAAAGATTGTATTTACAAAGGAGGCCCTTGATCTTAATTGGATCGAGAGGTGTGACCACATGGCGAGGGTCAGGCTCGCGTTCTGCAGGTCTTGGCTCCATGGGAGGCTCCTCCACAGATGCTGCATCCATGGTGGTTGACACATGCACTTCCGAAGGGGCAAAAGGAATCTTTGGCCCAGGCGAAACAGAAACTCTTGTTGTTGGGTCCCAGGAGGGCATGTTTGCTTTTAGCATCTCCCCCTGCCAGTGGGCACACTGGGCGCCCTGCTGATGTCAAATCCGCCTTGCAATCGGCTGGGAGATGCCCTTGGTGTCCACAATGAAAACAATGGCGAGATTCACGAGCTTTCTTACGTGGGGATTGAGACGAGGTGGAATCCCCTGGAAAAGGACGTTTCAGAGTAGGAGATGAAGGGTACAGGCCTGGAAAACTCTTGTTGAGTTGTTGGACCATCAAACGCCACACTATTAGCGAAACCACATCTGTATCTAATGTGCCGAGATCATGTGTGGGATTCTGTGCAGTCAGAAAACATTGCATAACATCGTACTCCACTGCTACCTGCCAGCCATGTAATCTAGCTAGCTCCTGGACAAATTTGTGGTGCGCTGCTAGTGCTTTACCCCGGGCTTCACCATGGTGGAAGCAGGTCCATTCTTCTGCTGTCAAAGCTGCACTGAGCCAGTCAACAATCAAAATAGATTTTTCATCTTTCCTATCAAGTGGCTTGGCCGAAAGGCCCCCGTGACTATTGATTACGAACTCCTCCTCTCCTTCAGCTGCGCGTGCACAGGCTGTTTGCGTCAGCGCTGAGTACAGGACATATCTGAAAACACGGAAAGCTTCCTCCACCTTCAGGGGAATAGCTAGATAGGGCAAAATTAGCCAATGAAACTTAGAAAAGGGCATGTAGTTTGATAAGGCATGGAATAACGATGCACTAAAGTTCCAAAAGCTCATTTGGTGAAGTTCCCCATGCCGGGTATACCGTCACCATTATCAATTATCAGTTCTGACAAGCGAACAAGTGGTCTCACTGGTGAGCGAGAAGGCCCCAGACTGGGCCTTGGTTCCGATCATGACATTGGCCTCTGGCCCATTTTTCATGCGATACAGGCCTCTAGCCTAATCAGTATGATACAGGCCTCCAGCCTAATTGGTACAATACAGGCCTCTAGCCTAACTGGTACGATGCAGGCCTTTAGCCTTCGCATAAGAGTGGGCCTTCAGCCTGAAACGTTGCGAAGTGGGCCTCCAGCCTCAAGCGAATCGCAGTAGTGTAACTTTGGTTGTTACTTCGGACGAATTGGGGGGGGGGGGGGGGGGGGGAGAATGGTTGATCCAGGAGGAAAATAATAATACTTACCCAGGCTAAGAGGGCTCGCTTTGAATCCTGGAACGATGTCGGGGAGCGTAGTCTTCTTCGACGAGGTTCCGTCCGATTCCTTGGCTACTAACTGGGCTCGAGCTTGTTCAGCTGCCGCCTCGTCCATAAAAAGCGTACGTTGGGTTCCTTGCTGCTGTGGCAGAGTGTTTGCCCCCACTGGTGTGTTATCGTTGACTGTTGGGGTTGCAGGGGCTCTCGGTGAGGGAGGTGTGGCCGGGGCTCTATCGATGGCTAGCCGTGCTACCTGTGCCCGCAAACGTGCTATCTCGTTCTGTTGGCGACGGATTACATCGTCTTTGTCGATGGCTGACATGGTGACCGTGGGAGTCGGTTGGTGTTGTGGGGTCGCCTGGGCCTGCGGTTGGCTTGGATGGGGATTTGGTGCTACCGCTGGGGCTGTGGGCCCTGCTGTCGAGGGTTGCTGCGTTGACGGAGGTGTTGGGAGAGCCTGGCTCGATGGTGGCTCCCTGGATGATGATGGTCCTTGGAGATGGAGTCCCAAATGCGCTCCGCCTTAGAAAATTGAAGTTAACGAGTGATAACAGGTAATGATTAATTTGATTTCGAATCTCGATGTACGATGTAGGTGGAAAGAAAATGAGGATGAAGAAGGAAAGGCATGTGACTACAGTTCGGCTACTTCGCTCAGCGGGACGCCGCTGCCGGCGCGCTCCGTTCCTTTGCTTGCTGGCAGCTTGGGCTAATGAAGTTGTTCTGATGAAACTCTTGAACGACTCGGATGCCACAGACAACAATACCAACGAAATGCGAGTTGTTGTCAAGTTTACAAGTCTCTACTCCATCGATTTGCACAGTTTTTGCTCCAAACTTGGACATGCACCTCGACTTCTTGCTTAAGTTCTGGTGGCTCAGTCGTGGGCGATGGTCATGAAGTTTGTTTAGTACGATCACCAAATTTCCATGCCCATGATTTCTCATCTATGGTGACCTGCGGAATGCTAACATCATCTGCGATGCAATCTATCTACAATCTTGTGGACCAGTCCCTCCCCATCATCTTGCGGTGCTGAAAATACGCAAGTTCAGCTGAGAATATTTATTTTTTTAAAAAAAGAACGAGACACTGAACCTCCAAATAACAAAGCGAGACTGCACCCAAACAGAACTGTGAAGACAGCTGAAAAGAAACTCCACAAACCACCAATCGCCGAGAATCCGGCAAATACGGTGCTTTCAAAGCCGTCTTCAGCGAGTTTCCATTCACTTTGGTCCAGGGGGACGTAGAGATACAGTGTCGATATGTCCGGACCTCGAGGAATGAGTGTTGATGGGTCAGGGAAAGGATCGACGATATTCCCCAGCAGAAATGTTTTCGATGTCTGGGTGAGGAGAATTTTAGGAAGCGAAAGGAAAGAAAGTAAACATGGATGCCGACATACGCCGGAGACCCCGAGGGAACCTAGCCATGTATTCTCCCGCACACTTCGAAGGGAGAACGTCACCGGTGCAATAACATTCATGCCAGGCAACAGTGCATAACCTCTATTCATCTTTAAGAGGCGTTCCGTGTCATTTGTCGTTGCAGGAATAATCGAGGCCGCGCTCGAGCGAGCGAGCGGAGGGCGAGTTGCGTTGCCAAAAAGCGTAGTGAAGTTCACCGTGATCTTCAAATCGGGTGCAGTATCTATCTGTGGGTCACCTAAAAACTTGCTCACTGCAAAGTTTGGGCAAATAATCAATTTCGACAGGAACGCACAAAAAAAATGTAGGAAACGCACGGGTAAGTAGCCCACCTTCACGCTGACATATGACAACAGCAAGCAGGCCAGCGTCCCAACTTGAACCTTCCAAGGCGACAGGTGGCAGGAAATATGTAAAATATGTAGGCCTACTAGACCCCCCTGTATATTCACATGTTAGGTTGCTTGCTAAGAAAAACCTAAGCATGGAGAAGGACCAATAGTCACATTCGTCTCACCCACGGCTGGAACCACTGTCACAGATCGTGCAATAGCTTCTGGGGAGAGAATCGGATTACTTAAACCATCTACAACCTTTCGTGACATAAGCTTAATGAGATCAGCAATCAGTCGAATGCAACGTACGATTGCAACACCCCAGAGAACTCGCGTCTGCAAAAAGGGGGCCAGGACGGACGTTCTGGATTTGATAGGTATAGAGGACAATTCCTGGAACGGTCGTATAACAGTATTAACGACGAAAAGGAATAATAGCGCTGCAAAGATCAGAAGGGATAATGAGGCGCGAAACAGATTGATGGTATGAGATTCTGCCGTCTTCCTTTGAATGATAATGGGATTTGGTCTCTGCATATTGGCAACAAAAAAAATGTTTACCTTCCGTCTTTGATAGACCAAAGTGAACGGCCTGTGATCTCACAAATTCGCCATAGAAGTGATTGTGCAGAATTTTTCGGATGGGCACTCTTCAAGTTGGAGAAACCGTGCAAATAATCAAGGGTGCCAAGATCCCGAAGAAGTGACCGACACCGGATGAGAAAATGGACCCTCGACAGTAGCGAGAGCACCACCAAGATGAGCAACACCCACTGGGTGCAAGTCCGAACAACCGTCGTTGGTTCTTCGTATCCGTAGAGGCGATTGTAGTACAATTGATAGGGATAGAACCAGACTGTATATAAGTATCGTCGTGAGCAACCAAAATAATAACCAATAATACTGAAAAACACGTACGTGTGATTTCTGTGAGCATGAGCAGGACATCCAGGGTAATAAATATTAGCGGATGCGGAAAGGTGAGTAGTGCGCTGCATTTTAAAAAGACGGGGAACAATCAATTTTAACGCTTCGTTCAAGTTCAAGTTCACAGCTCTCCGACGAGACTCACTGTATGGAATGGTGGATGAAAACTATCCCAGGTAGTATCCAGACGCTCGCCACACCCTCATCCGGGTGAAGAGATGTCCCAAAGAAGATGGCGCACGTCACCAACAAAGTGCGAAGTATCCAAATAGCCATTGGAGCAGTGGTGGGCTTGTCTATAACATGATCGTCACTTATTGCGAGGCTAGTGGCACCTACTATTGACCGAGCTCCGACTCGGGTGAGATTCGGTACTAGACCTATGCCAAATCATACCTTCATGAAGTTCAATGTTGCTACTAGTAGTACCAGTGAAACGATCAGGTGCAGGAGCTGCCATGAGTGGGTATCTCTCACAGCCTCGATTTAGGACCACGTTAGTCTAGCCTGAGGTTACGGCAGTGGTGTGCGTGATCATCCTGAGTCTGCCAAAAGCCGAGGCTTGAGCCAGATCAAGCCACTGTATAAGGCGTAGTCATCACCAATTTTGTGCATCCAAAATCCCATGACCAAAATATCTCCAGTTTCTTATTCCTTTAGTAAAAATGCTGGTGGCTTAACCGTGACGGTACAACCTGCGAGCTCGTTGTGTCTGGGCTTTGTAAGCACGACATGGTTTTGAAATCTTTTCAACGTGTTTCGACGTCAAATTCCCAGTGGTCCGTGTACGGTGGGAGTCAAGAAGCACAAGAAGGCGGAACACGTCCTTCACTTCTTTCATCTCCCACCTTCACGCTGGCAGACAGCACCTGCTTGATTTTTTCACCCACCCTCCTCCCATTCTCTCTCTTAGTGTGCTTTGGTGCAGTCCTTTAGATTTCTTGTCCGTTTCTGGGACTAACGGGGCACGCTCCGAAGATTCTGACTGCAATCTTTTCTTTGCTCTTTTGAAAGATTTGCATTTGCTGCATCTAAAGACATGTTGCCATGTGCCATTCTCGACAGGATTATCAGAACCTTCCCCAAAACCTTGGGAAATCTTATTTGCAATGTGTTAGCAAATAATATTTTACATTGAACTCTTGTCACATACAATGAGTGTGTTCATAGTACAAAGCATTACTATCATGTATTGTGGGTTTTAAAATACTAGAGAGTTTCAAAATGCAGTTTTTTAAGAGATTGCTGCAACAAATTGGCTGATCTTTACCACAATAGGGTCATTCACAGTAGCCATTTTCGGCTCCTTTTCAGTTACTTTTGTTTTATTTTTTGGTTACTTTTTGAAAAATGAGATCTGAAAATGACTTGAAAATGAAGACAAAAAGGAGCCTTTTTGAAAAATGGGCCCATACCCCCCATTTTGCAAAGTGGCTACTTTTCATCTTCATTTTGGCTTCATTTTGTCATTCCATTTTTGTTGCTACTTCAAACTCAGCTCTGACACCTATCTGTGACTATTGTGATACCCACACACCTTGTTAAGGTTGTGCAAAGTGGGGGCGGGCAGAATTGGAAAACGCGCGGTGATTCCGAAGGGGAACAAACGGGACTTGGCTTCAACTTGTAAGAAGTTGCGCCCTCCTGTTGATCTGGTTGTCCCTGATTTCAGGAGTGAGTTTTTGGGTACGCGGAAATGCGTCGGGGGTTCCGAGGGAGGAAGAACTAGAGAGTTGAACTGGAATCCAACTAGAGTTAACAAATCAATATTCAAACTGGATAGCTCGACCTAATGTGCGAGCTTATACACTAAGTACAAATGTTTCTACTATAATCTAGCATAGTCTTGAATAGCGGGATTGGTAAGAAGATTACTAAGTAGTTACTAATAAGTCGGGCATCGCGCGGTGTCTCCGAGGTCTGGAATATTCTACACCTTTCTTTATCCTGGTTTCTGAGTCATTCCTGTACTGCAATTGAATACCACTTTTGGAGTGATCATGTGAGTACCACTTCGGGTATCCGTCGGTACACCCGTCGGGTTTTGTGTAGCCGGCGGAACAGTGCATGACAGTATTTCCCCCTTAGTGCCGAGCCTTCGAGGCACGTGATAGTTCATCTTCCGAAATTGGTAATATCCGATCTTCAACCACAACCACCACATCCACCACCCAAATGAAATGCCCGCAACCAACAACGCTGGTGCCTCCTCATCGAAGGGAACTGCCGCCGACATCGAGGCGGAACTCGCTGCCATGGAGGTGGAGGAGGTGGCTGAGGCCAAGAGGAAGCAGGAGCGGGAGGGGAAGAAGAAGAAGCTGGCCGAGCTCACAGAGGCCAAAAAAGCAGAGGAAGCGGCAGCAGCAGCAGCGGCGGAAGCGCGGAAAGCCGCAAAAAGCGCAAAGAAGGCTGCCAAGCGACGGGCAGAGGCGGATGAGGAGGGAGACGAGGCACCTGCCTCAAAAAAGAAGAAGGTGGCCTCTGCGCCGGAGGAGGCCGACGGGGATGACGAGCTGGCACGGGTGGCGTGCAGAAAGTGCATAGCCACTTCATTCTTATACTTCTTTTTTCTTGATAATTTTCTAGATGCAATCTTCAAAAGGTAGACTGCGTGCGAGCGGGGCAGGACCTGCAAGGTCTGCCTCAAGGTCAAGCAGAAATGCGAGGCTCTCTGGGACGAGGGCGCGGCAGGTCCGAGCAGGGTTTCCGCTCTGGGTGAGGCGGGGATGAGACTGTTTGAGAGGCTAGTGGTAGGGGTGGAAAGGATGGGGTCGGAGCTGGAGAAGATAAACGAGAAGTTGGATGGGATCACAGAGGTGATGCAGCACGGCGCGGTGGACGAAGCGTACGAGCTCCAGGACGTGGGGCTCGACGACAAGTGGTACGATGAGTGGCGGGACGAGGAGGAGATGGCGGAGGAACTCCGAGGAATGGAGGAAGAAAACCGGGAGTTCCTGCGGCAGCGGGAGAAGGAGCACGAGGAGGATGACAAGGATGTAGAGGTGGAGGTAGCGGATGCGGAGTAGGTAGCGGGAATGCACGGGAATGCCATGCGAAAGTGCGGAAAAATTGCTAGTGAACAAAAATGTAAATAAAATAGAATCTTTTGTAATTGTCTTGAAATCTTTAAAATTGGAAACTAAAACGAGATAGAAAGAAAAATCAAAGCGGTAATGGTCCGGGTTTGCGCGGGTAACGCGCGTGAAAGTCCGAAACTAGTTCTTGAGCATGATCGAGTTCTGTAGCTGGTAACCAAGAGTTTTCTTTGTCGGTACCTTCATACCCTGTCCATCGGACATAGTATAAAGGTTTGCATTTCCTTCAATTATCAATCTTGGAGTCTAAGATCTCGGTGATCTCATACTCGAGTTCATCGTCAATTTCATGGGCGGAGGTGCGGGTTGTACCTGATTTGGAATTTGGTTTGGGGTTTCCGATTCCAATTGAGAAACATGGAAGACTGGGTGGATAGCGCGCAAATGCTCGGGTAACCGAAGGGTAAATGAATGTGTACCAGGTCGAGCAATGATTTCGAAGGGACCAAGGTATTCTTCAGAGAGTTTCTTGGAGGGTCTAGTAGTGCGAATGTGTTCTGCACTAACAAAGACTTTTTGTCCGATACGGAAGTCCAAAGTGGGTTGCCGTCGGCGATCCGCGGGACCTTGATATCTTTTCTGTGCGGCGGACATTTGCGTATGGAGCTCTGCATGAAGTTCATCTAGGTCTACAACAAATTCACGGGCGCGCTGAGAAGCGAGTTCGTGTTCAGGGTGGACGGTAATATTTGGGTGGTAGCCTTTATTGGCATAGAATGGAGAAACACCAGTGGTAGCACTTGGTGCATTGTTGTAAGCGAACTCCGCTAGAGGTAAGAGTTCGGACCAGTTATCCTGCTGGTAATTGCAGAATATTCTGAGGTACTGTTCCAGGGTTTGATTCAGGCGTTCTGTTTGTCTGTCTCCTTCTGGGTGATAGCCTGAGGTGAAATGGATTTTCATGTCTAAGGCTTGTCCTAGCGAGCGGAAGAACGCGGAAACAAACTCGGAACCGCGATCGCACGTAACATGCAACGGAACTCCGTGCTTTGAGAAGACGTGGATAATAAACAATTTAGCAAGCTGTGGGGCAGTGATTTCGTCCACAGTGGGAATGAAGATTCCTTGCTTTGAAAGTCGATCCACTACAACGAGGATGGAAGTGTAGCCAGATGATGTGGGTAAATGCTCGATAAAATCCATGGATACGGAATTCCACGGCTTTTCCGGAACCGGAAGTTGCTTCAGAAGTCCATAGGGTTTATGTCGAGGAGCTTTAGAGTGTTTGCAAGTTGTACAAGAATTGCAGAAATGCTGTACAAAGGTTTGGAGGTTTGGCCACACATAATCTCATCGTACAAGCTGGAGTGTCTTGTTTTGTCCGAGGTGTCCTGACAGGATGTGATCATGTTTGTACTGTAGGATCTTGAGTCGAAGGTCATTAGCATCTGGGACATAGATGTGGTTGTTGCGGCGTAGTAGACCACTATCATCAATGGTCCACTTGGGGTCGGATGTGCGCGGGAATTGCGCGGAAGTTACGGGGTCTAGGGAGTAAGAATCTCGGATGGTTTTATGGAGTTGGTCAATGTCCATAATAACGGCTGTTCTAAGGACTGGAGAGGCAAAGTAAGTGGCCCGTAATGAGGAAACAAGTTGCTCATTAGTGAATATAGGGCGCAAATTGCTCGGATTTGCCGTGGCAAAGTCGCTATTTCCCCCTTTGCGGTAGACGTCCCATCGTCTAGTTAAAGCATCGGGTTTGGCCCCTAGCTTACCAGGACGAAAACGGATAACCATATTGAACTGTGAAAGGTACTCAGACCATTGGGCTTGGCGTCAGGTCAGCAGCTTGGTAGTGGCAAAGTATTCCAGGTTTTTGTGATTGGTAACCACATCAACGGGAATTGCACTGCCTTCCAAATATTGATGCCAGTGCTTGAATGCCTCAAAGATGGCAAGTAATTCTTTGTCATGAGTGTCATAGTTCAATTCGGCGGGATTGAAAGAGCGGGAGTGGAATGCAATAGGGTGAATTTCTCCATCGGTAGTGTGGATTGACAGAATAGCGGCAAGCGCATAATCCGAGGCGTCGGTTTCAACCATCATCTGAGAGTCAGGTACCCAATGAGTGAGTACGGGGGCGTGGGTGAATTCTTCCTTCAAACGGTTGAAGGCCGTTCGACAGGTGTTGTTAAAATTCCAAGGCGCATGTTTGCGGGTTAAGTGGGTAAGGGGTACAGTGATTTCGGAATATCCGTGAATAAAGTGGCGGTAAAAGTTGCAAAAACCGAGGAAGGATTGAACATCCTTCACTTTGCGGGGTTTGGGCCAATCCATAATAGACTGGACCTTATCCTGGGCCATATGCAAACCGTCAGGTGAAAGGATAAATCCGAGGTATTCAACGGTATCTCGGTGGAATTCACATTTTGATGCTCCGGCAAAAAGGCTGTTTGCGCGCAATCTCCGAAGTACTTCTTTAACATGTTTCTTGTGTTGTGACATGTCTTCAGAGTAAATCAGGATGTCGTCAAGGTAAATGATGATGCAAACGTCCAGAAGATCATGGAAAATGTCATTCATGAAACGTTGAAACGTTGCAGGTGCATTTGTGAGGCCGAATGGTACTACTAACCACTCGAACGAACCATAACGGGTGCGGAAGGTGGTTTTCCACTCTTCTCCGTCGGCAACGCGCACCAAGTGATAAGCATGACGTAGATCAATCTTGGTGTACATGCGGGCTTTTCTCGGGGTGTCTAGAAGATCAGAAAGCAAAGGTAGCGGATATCTATCTTTCTTGGAAATCCGATTGAGGCCGCGGTAATCAACGCAAAGCCGTAATTCTCCGCTCTTCTTTTTAACGAAGAGGATCGGTGCTCCATGAGGGGATTTTGAAGGCCGGATGAATCCATTGTTTAGGTGTTCATCAATAAATGTGCGAAGTGCCTCCAATTCAGTAGGGGATAGTGAGTACATGCATCCAGGAGGAGGTGATGCGCCTTCTTCTAGCTCGATCTTTAGGTCGTAAGACCGGTGGGGAGGAAGGGTATCAGCCTTCTTCTTGCTGAAGACGTCAGCAAACTCGTGGTAGTCTTCCGGGATTTTAGAAAGATCTACTGCGGGCGGACTATCGGAATGCGCGGCATTTCCGGATAAGGAGTCCTTAGTGAGGGATAGCTGAAAAACTAAGGATCCGGGTAACCAAGCAGCACGTAGGTAATTTGGAGCATTGATCAGAGAAATGTGTGTTGGAGATGTAGGGATGGGAGGGTCCGGATTTAACGCGGGTTTCCGGTCAGAGGGGTTCGGAATGGGTTCAGATGGATCAGGCAGTGGGGCTGCTTCTCCGGGAGACGTCAGAGGAGCTGGACCTCTATATTCAGCAGAACGGAACGCAATATGGCCTGTAGACCAGTCAACCAACGGGTTGTATTGTCTAAACCAATTAAAACCTAGAACTGCTGAACAGGAAGAGTCAAGCGATGTTACATAAAACTTGAGGACTAGTGTGACACCAGTCGGGAAAAGTATCGGAAGTTTCGCTGCTTGGGTAATAATGGAATTACAAGTTCCATCAAACAAGCGGAGTCCGACGGGTGGAACCGCGAAGGTAGGGATGCTATGGTTATTCACAAACGTAGTGTCCATGAAACAATGAGAAGAACCGGAATCGAGGAGAGTACGGACGGATGCGGAAAATGAGGGGATTGTCAGGTTGACGTAAAGGGATTCAGCTTTTGAAAGAGCGGACACATTGAGTCGTACAAATTTTGCTACACGGTCAAGGTGAACGCAACCCTCAGCCCGAATAGCTTGATCCAGAGGGTTGCTGATTATTTTTTTGAGTCCGCGGAGTCCGTCTTGGACTTGCTGGACATAACCGTAGCAGCGCGGGCTTTAGCCGCTTTGGACTTTGGACAGTCCTGAGCTACATGACCCTTTTCTCCACAGTAGAGGCAAAGGCCTTCCTTCATTCTGCGTTCTCATTCTTCCGTAGTGAGCTTTCCATTTTTGCCCACTTTGGTAGTATCTTTAGACTTCTCCTTTGAAGTCTTCGGATTTGGTTTACTACTCGAGGATTCGGAAGTCGTCGGGTTTCCCGAACGGGACAAGCTATTGTTTCCCGTTTTGGAGTTGTTCTGGTTGTTGGACAATTTGTTGTCTTTTTTGGAGGAAGCCTTCGTGATTGGCTTCTTCCTTCATCATCCAATAAATTTCATTGGCATCTTGTGCCTTAAGGCGCAGAGCACTAAGTGTAGTGGGTTTCCCACCACGAAGAACTTCAGTGCGTAAATGCAGCGGAAGTCCATGGAAGTAGCGCGCGGCGAGCGCAGATTCATTCCAATCGAGTTTGGAAGCGAGTTTCCAAAACTCAACATTGTACTTGAGGATATGGGATCCCTCCTTCATTGATAAATCGGTAAGCGCTTTTTCGGCATCACCGACAGGGTCGTGAGGGCTGAAGTTGGCTTCTAGTTCATTGATGAATTCCGTGAAGTCCCACATCCAGTGAGCACTGTTTGTTGGGTCCATGAGACCAGGTTCAAACCAATTGATTGCTGCTCCCTTAAGGTAAGAGAGGATGAATAAAATCTTCTTTTCATCTGAAGAAAAGACATGGGGACGGTCTCGGAAATGCAAATTGCAGGAGACAAGAAAGTCTCGCAATTTCCGCGGATCAGAGCCGTCAAAAGTGTCGGGTTCCCGAACTTTGACCTTTTCGGGTCTTGGGGCGGGATTGGGTTGGCGGAGTGTACGGATGCCTGCGGCAAGATCGGACATGACTTGGAGAAACCTATCATTCTCGTTTTGAGGTTCGTCATTGTCTGATTCATGGTCGCTGGGGTCGTCAGGTGGATCACCGTCATCACCATCATCATTGTTGTCTGGTTCGGGCGGGTTTTCCATGGGTTCTTGTGGGTCGTCGACATATTCTAATGGTGTGGGGGTACGATTGTCATTGTTGTCAGAATCTCTGGCAGGGGTTTGATGCGGCTTTGCCGCAATGTGTGTGCTAATAGATTCTGCACCAGAACCTATAGGACGGAATGCGGAAATAACTCGTGCGGAAGTACCGAACGTAGTACTGCTGCGTCGTGTTTGGTTTAATCGGGAATGTTGCTGGGAGGTTAATCCAGCACGTTGAGAGTTTCGGGTGGTTCGGGGTTGGCTAGTCGTTTGAGTAACCATGTTTGAATAATAATTTTCGGATCAATGGAGTGTGAGTTTGAATATACTGTTAAGGTCGTGCAAAGTGGGGGCGGGCAGAATCGGAAAACGCGCGGTGATTCCGAAGGGGAACAAACGGGACTTGGCTTCAACTTGTAAGAAGTTGCACCCTCCTGTTGATCCGGTTGTCCCTGATTTCAGGAGTGAGTTTTTGGGTATGCGGAAATGCGTCGGGGGTTCCGAGGGAGGAAGAACTAGAGAGTTGAACTGGAATCCAACTAGAGTTAACAAATCAATATTCAAACTGGATAGCTCGACCTAATGTGCGAGCTTATACACTAAGTACAAATGTTTCTACTATAATCTAGCATAGTCTTGAATAGCGGGATTGGTAAGAAGATTACTAAGTAGTTACTAATAAGTCGGGCATCGTGCGGTGTCTCCGAGGTCTGGAATATTCTACACCTTTCTTTATCCTGGTTTCTGAGTCATTCCTGTACTGCAATTGAATACCACTTTTGGAGTGATCATGTGAGTACCACTTCAGGTATCCATCGGTACACCCGTCGGGTTTTGCGTAGCCGGCGGAACGGTGCATGACACACCTCATCGACTCATGATGCTGCCACCTCCCCACCTCTTTCCCAAAATGCAACTCCATCACCACCTGTTGTTATCACTCCCATGCCTGTTACCAAGCCTGCATGAACCATGAATGACTGCATATGATTGCAACCCATTGTTTGTGTTAAGGCGAGAGCCTCAACTACTAAGTACAAGTTATTGAGTTCGTTAATGATGAGGCTTTCGTGGCTAAGTTATATCACACTAAGTCAGAGGCTTTCTGCTTAGGTCGAGTCACACATTCGAGAGCAGTTGTAAGGCTGTAAATTGCCTAAGGTCAAGCTGAAGAGCCTTGACCTCTGTCTACTACAGTTTATATAGCTACATTTATGACTACGTGTCTATGCGTGTCGACACATATTGTAAGAGTCAGTAAAGTATCTAAGGCTATGTAAAGCTGTAGAGTCTGAGGTAAATGAACAGCTATCTACTCAGTGTCTAATAGAAAAGGAAATGTGGGCGCTGCCCTATGAGTCATAGGAACGAGTCAGAGATAAGGAAATGATCAGGTAAGCACTGCCGCAACGAAGGAAGAAATGGATGTAAAAGGAAATTGTAACAGTTTGGGCTCTAGGTATACTTTTTTTTAGTTCATTTCTTCATTTTACCATTTCACTTTAAGATCAGGGTGGTGAGCTTTGAACCACCTGACCCATGACTTGCCAACCTCATGACTGACAATATCGCCAACATAATCAGCAATCATGGTTGCAGTCAGAGGAATTTCTCAATGACCCATCACTTTAACCCATTTGATGAGCACCTCCTCCCATGTGGGCATAAGCAGTAGTTCATGCTCATGGCCCTCTCTACAAGTAAGTATCCCATTCCATTGATCAGTAAGGGTGCTTTGAGGGGCCTCCAATCTAATGCTGCCTTTCAAATGGAGAGGTGGGGGTTTCCATTGGGTTTGGTGCCAGATGCAATAAGGGCAGCATGAGCAAGCTCCATACACTCTACCTTACTGAGATTGGCCAAGTTGCAGACTAATTTGGGAACAGGAGGTTCAGCAGGAGGTAGGGGCATAGTATGGAATGCAGATTCATGTTTGAAGGGCTGTGGTGGGGGCTTTAAAGGTGGGATGAGCAAATCACACAACAGGTCCTTGAAGCCCTCAGATTTTGCAATGTGGTCATACCAGACTTCACAGAGCATGGAACAGGGTGAAAAAGTAGTATTACATACTAGTAGTACCAGAAACATTTCAAGGAGTACATATTGATGTCAAGGAAAATCATGAAAATGCAGGTAATCTTGCAGCTCTTGGAGCACTCAACTGGCAGCAAGAGCTACTTAGTTAGCTAATCACAGCATGGAATTGGTATGAATTTTGCACTTTGATGTCCAGTTCTATCCAGAACTATGCCTTTCTCCCAGAATTCATTCAAGAACTATGTTGGGCATATTTGCATAATAAGTACAGAACATGGACCTGCCTGCTATAAAAAATCAGGAAAATTCAGAATGTGGCAGAGAACAAAAGGGATGGTACTCCCCTTTGATGTACAAAATGAAATGAGGGTGAACTAGTGGCTAGGCCACTTGAAGTTATGCTGGGATTGATTGTGTCTGACAGGAAGCAGGCTTCTGATAATCCAGGTCACCAGAACAAAGGGCAGAGAAATTTGACAGCATTATATAGGTAAAGCATCCTGAAAATGAAGGCCCCAGTTCACCAGCTGTGTCATCTCCAAGATTTGAAGCAAAATGGATAAGAAATGGGAAAGAACTGCCATTTGGTTGAAACCAGCATCTCAGGTCCAACAACAAAAGCCAATCAAAATCCCACTGATTGTCCATCAGATGGGCTATGCTCTTGATTGAGGTTGACTGAGTGGTCAAGATTTGGCACAGACTTAGCCCTAGGTAGACTTCACATATCTAGACTAAAGAAATAATAGAAAGCCTTCTGCTTCCAGAAATCAAAGACACTGACAGAGTTCCTGGTCTGGCCAACTACCTGACCATGCACAGTATACTACTGGTAACAACAGGCATCAATGTGGCACAACCCACACCCACATGCACCTGTGCTACCCCTCCTCCCTATCCAAATAGGATATGAGGGGTCTCAGTAGGCTTTTGCACAGGTTTGGCGACCCGCAAGGGTTATGGGTAAGGGTAGTGATGGGTATGGGTACGGGTTACAAGTCGGGTACCCATGACCCGCACCCTACCCGCCACTATGGACAGTTGTAGGGACATTGCCAAGCCGTGTCACCACATTTACTGTGGGATGCAGCCGTTTTACTACATTACTTATGTATATATATATTACTACTAACTAATAGGGCACTCAAGAGGGAAGAGCGCCAGGTGAGAGGTCACCAAAAGAAGGTACTTATATATGTTCACAATGTTGTGACATATTTGTGTAAGTAAACGATGACGCGTCGACACGAGACCTTCAACCCACAGCCATGATAACGCCTACGGCCTCCTCCAGCTCCGGGCTCCGTAGCCTCAACGACGATGACAAAACAACAGACTAAGGGGAAGCGGGCGACCAAGACGAGAGGAGGGGACAATGGGGAAGGGGAGCACAGGGGGTCAAGAACTGATAGGAGGACGGGGAGGGGGCATGACTGCCCCTCCCCTCGTGTTTTGAATGTAGGAGGACCGGGAGGGGGCACGACTGCCCCCTCCCTTGCATTTTGACAAGAGGAGTACAGGAAGGGGGTACGACTGCCCCTTTCCTGGCGTTTTGACAAGAGGAGGACCGGGAGGGGATGCAACTGTCCCCTCCCTCGTTTGGACTTGTAGAAGGACCGGAGGGGGCATGACTGCCCCTCCCCTCGCGTTTTGAATGTAGGAGGACCAGGAGGGGGCACGACTGCCCCCGCACTCGCATATCGACCAGAGGAGGACCGGGAGGGGGCATGACTGCCCCTTCCCTCGCGTTTTGAATGTAGGAGGACCAGGACAGTCATGCCCCCTCCCTTGCGTATCGACCAGAGGAGGACCGGGAAGGGGCATGACTGCCCCTTCCCTCGCAGTTCGATGACAGGAGGACCAGGAGGGAGCCCCCCTTCGTGTATCGACCACAGGAGGACCACAAGGGGGCATGACTGCCCCCTCCCTCGTGTCCAACTCAACACCGCCGCGAGCAACTGCTCGCGGGGTGGATTGGTATTTTTTTTGTATTGTACATATATGTAATTAATGTAAGGTTATGAAAACGACAACCTAAGGGGTGGGTAACCTGTACCCCCTGACCCGTCAGCTGTTACCCATGACCCCACGGGTACAGGTAGAGACAGGTACAGGTACGGGTAACAAAAAAAGTACCCGCGGGTTACCCGTGCAAAAGCCTAGGTCTCAGTAAGTCTTGGAAGATCGGGGAAGAGCTCTGGGACACCTGTCAGATAAGCAAGAGCATGCCTGTCAGTGCCATGTCACTGATACACAGTGCCCACCTCCAATGCAAAACTTTGATGCAGCACCCTGGGGGGGGGAGAGTGTTACAATGATGGATGATGACACATCACACTGCCAATGCCACCCACAACACTAGACTCCTCTGCTATGAGCTAATTTGTAGGAAGGGACAGTGGTACAGTACAATGATGATGCTGATGCTGGCCAGCACCAACACCCACTGCTGTGAGCACTTGCTTGCAGGGTGGATTGAGTGCTAATGGTTGGTATGTTGCCTACAGGCTGATTTTTTTCTCTCTTGGGGATTGGAGTAGTCTTTGGATTTCATAGTTCATTTTGTGAGTAGTATAAGAGAATATATATATTTAACAATGGAATCCTCTTGTAAGTTGTAAAAAGACTTAAAAATATGCAATGAGCCACCTGCTTTGGTAATGAACTCATGTAAAAAAAAATCACAAAGGCATTTGGGGGGAGTTTGAATGTGCTAAGGCCTGCCAGGGCCTGCTGTTGATAAGACACAATGCATTTTGACTTCCTTTTTGTTCTTTTTATGTTCCAGAGGTTTTACAGTATCCATTTTTCATCTCATTTTCCATCTCCTTTTTGTAAGCCTGGCTTACATAACTTGAAGACCATTGATATCTGTTTGTACACTGTTCATCTTCTGATCTTATTAACTGCATCGTATAGAGTTTCCCCATTTTTCCTTTTCTCCATCTCACTTCCTCTTAGACTCTGCTTTGTAATACTCCTCACTCCTAATTACACATTGTTGTCCTGTCTTTTGCATGATTAGCAGTGAGTGCTGAGTCTTTCTTTTCTCTCCCTTTTCCCCCAGTGTTTCCTATTCCCCAATTTCAGGATAGGTTTCCACTTTTCAGTCACTTTTTGATCATTCTTCTGCCAAACTGACAAAAAGGAGTCAAAAAGTAGCCAAAAAGTAGCCAAAAATGGCTACTGTGAATGACCCTAATATACAGTGGCTCACAAAACTGTCCCAATGTTTGGTCATTTTGGACAGATGGGCTTGGTGCGAAGTGATGACATAATCCAGGGTCTTGACCCTTATGTCCAACAAACTATACCATCTTGGCTTTCTAAAACACCCGGGGTCAAGTGATTTGGATAAAAACCCGTGGAGTAATGAGCCAAACAAAGTTGGGACTCATTGGGACAGTTTTGTGAGCACTTATTATTTTACATGTTTTTCCACTTTTACAGTCAAAATAATGTTTCAAGTGACTGTGGGAACCATAAACAATGTCATGTGATGCTATTTGTACTAGTTTGACATGTTCAAATTCAACTTGACTTCTTACCACCACCATGAAAACCACTTCTTCTGCCAAACATGCTTCTGTCATCTCTTTGCTTGAACAGGGATATTCTGTCTAGGCAATAGCACGGGTACGGGTAACCCGTGCGGGTTGCGGGTATGGGTAGGCACGGGTACGGGTACGGGTCATGATTCCATGACCCGTAACCTGTGCCTACCCGCCGCCAAGAGGGAGGCGAGGGCAGGTTCGAAATCTACATACAGTAAACTATATACAAATTTATAACTACTTATTTTAAAAAAAATGTGGGGCGAGCCCAGCTTACCTGTAGAAATGGGGGCCTTATATACCCCCAGGATGTGCACAGACCATTTGGTCTTGTGTGCGCAGAGTAGTATGCGTCGTGTCTTCGTTGATCGTTGATGCGTTATTTACCTATGTTTGTATTCCCTCTCTTCGTGCCACTCACCACCCACACCTCGTGCAGTATCATGACCACCACCTCTCCTCACTCGCAAACGTGAGGTGGGGGTGGTTCTATGCCAGATTCACTCTGCATGGCCGCAGCAGACGACGACAGACGACCCAGCCCCAGGGACGATAGGGAGGACAGGGATGATACAACGAGGACAACTCGACAACGAGGAATCGTCGAGGATCAGACCAGGGACATGAGGATCAGGACCAGGACCTCCACCACCACCACCATGACCCCCAGAAGACAGGAATGACCAGGACGGTGACAACGACAATGACAACGAGCAGGACTGGGGTGGAGATTGGCAGGGGCAGGGACAATGACGAGGACGACAGGAGGAAGACCCGATGAGAACAGGATGACGAAGACGAGATGGAGAAGAAGTACATGATGACGAACCTAACGAGGAGAACGCGACGACAAACTGTGGAGGAGAACACGACCAAGCAACCAGCCCGCCAATGAGGACACCGATGGGAGGGGCGAGACTCTGGCAGACGACAACGACAATGGGAGGGGCGGGGACAACGAATGTGACGACAACGACAACGACAACGAGCACAAGACCCACCCAACACCCAACCAACGCCGCTGCTGACCGCAATGCCGCCAAATGACCTCACCCCTAAACGCACCACAAAAAAGGCCCAAGAGACATCTCTTGGGCCGTAAGTTGATTCTATTGATTTCTTTCTTATTTAATTCTATGACAACTGCCCCCCCGCCCGCCACAAGCTGCTCGTGGGGTGGGCAGATGTAAAATAAGATTAGATAATTTATATATATCGTGGGGTGGGCAGATGTAAAATAAGATTAGATAATTTATATATATTACCGTGTCTACGAAACCTGTGCGGGAACCCGCACCCGCCGCTACCCGCCCATACCCGCTGCGTATCAACCCGCGGGTCAATGGGTTACTACCCGTGTGGGTATGGGTACAGGTCAAGGTCCTGATACCCGCAGGAGTACCCGTGCTACAGCCTAATTCTGTCAGAGATATTGAGAAGAGGACTGGTTTAGGGAAGTCTACTGTGGGTAGAATCAAGAAGGAGGTGGATACAGACAAGGAAAACAATCCTGGTGGACATCCTTCCAAGCTTTCTGCTCGTGACAAAACATCTATTATTCATCAAATTCAATCAGGGCAGCTGGATACTGCTGTTCAGGCTACCCACTTCATCAATTCTACCCTTCTACACCCTGTCCACCCACAAACAGTCAGAAGGGCACTTCAGGAGGGTGGTTTCCACTCTGCCACAAAGAAGAAAGTACCCATGTTGAAGAAGATTCATGTTGGGATTATGTATACAAGAGTATACAGGCAAGCCAAGGCAGTTAACATGCCTAGGGAATATTGCCAGAATATGCTAAGTCATATTAACACATGTTTAACAGAGGTTAACACATGCAGAGACATATAGGGGAATCCACAGTTAACACATGCTACAGGATTAATCATCCTGCAGCATGTCTATCATAGGATAGGCAAGATATAGCCGTGTCTATCATAGGCTATCAGAGACAGAGCCCAGGATAGAGTGTCTATGACACACCCTGCAGGAAGTCTAGGACTTACCAAGCCATGATATCATATGTCACTATTATTGACACTGTTATAGGGGATATGACATAGCTATTCCATTATTAACTGGTACAGGGGTCTATTACAGAATACCTCCTTTATATACTAAAGGAGTGCATTACACTATACCTCCTAACTGTGTAGTATAAATATTGCACATCATGTAGGAGATGACAATAACATTCCTCCCTGTGGCAGACTCCCTCACTCACTAGCCTTTGAGATTAAACTTCATCTTCTAACCTTGTCCTTAACTCTTCCTGTCACTGTTCACCACTCCATTCCCAACAATTCATCGTCAGGGGTGGCTGAAGTTTGCACAACAGCATGAAAACTGGACAGTAGATGATTGGAAAAGGGTCTTCTGGACAGATGAAACCAAGATAAACAGGATTGGGTCAGATGGGAAAGCATATGTGTGGAAACAAAGGGGGGAATCCATCTCAGATCACACTACATCACCAACAGTAAAGCATGGAGGGGGGAATAATCTCATGGTATGGGGAGGTATGGGTTGGAATGGTGTGGGGATGCTTATAGAGGTTCAGGGAAAGATGGATGCTGATCAGTATTGCCAGATTTTGGATGATGGGGTGATAGAAAGCTTTGAAAAGTTGGAGATGGCAGAGGGGGAGAGGTACTTTCAGCAGGACAATGACCCCAAACACACATCTTGGAAGGCCACACAATGGTTTGAAGACAATGATATCCAAGTTCTATCATGGCCAGCACAGTCTCCAGACCTTAATCCCATCGAGCATCTCTGGGACCATCTCAAATGACAACTCCGCAAGTACGAAACTCCACCCAGAGGAGCACATGAATTGTGGGACAGATTGGTTGATGAGTGGAATGGAATTCCACCAGAGGTATGTCAAGATCTCATAGAAGGTATGCCTAGGCGGATAAAGGCAGTTATCAAGGCAGGTGGGGGTCATACCAAGTACTAGACAGTGAAATAATAGATGCTCACAAAACTGTCCCAATGAGTCCCAACTTTGTTTGGCTCATTACTCCACGGGTTTTTATCCAAATCACATGACCCCGGGTGTTTTAGAAAGCCAAGATGGTATAGTTTGTTGGACATAAGGGTCAAGACCCTGGATTATGTCATCACTTCGCACCAAGCCCATCTGTCCAAAATGATCAAACATTGGGACAGTTTTGTGATCCACTGTATCACCTATATGCTACCCAATGATGGATCACAGAAGAAATAAAGAAGTTCCATTGTGCTTGCTTCACAATCTTGCTGATATTACAGGAGCAGACTCAATTTTTTATTAAAACAGTCCTGGATTTAAGATATCTTGCCTATCCTATGATAGACATGCTGCAGGATGATTAATCCTGTAGCATGTGTTAACTGTGGATTCCCCTATATGTCTCTGCATGTGTTAACCTCTGTTAAACATGTGTTAATATGACTTAGCATATTCTGGCAATATTCCCTAGGCATGTTAACTGCCTTGGCTTGCCTGTATACTCTTGTATACATAATCCCAACATGAATCTTCTTCAACATGGGTACTTTCTTCTTTGTGGCAGAGTGGAAACCACCCTCCTGAAGTGCCCTTCTGACTGTTTGTGGGTGGACAGGGTGTAGAAGGGTAGAATTGATGAAGTGGGTAGCCTGAACAGCAGTATCCAGCTGCCCTGATTGAATTTGATGAATAATAGATGTTTTGTCACGAGCAGAAAGCTTGGAAGGATGTCCACCAGGATTGTTTTCCTTGTCTGTATCCACCTCCTTCTTGATTCTACCCACAGTAGACTTCCCTAAACCAGTCCTCTTCTCAATATCTCTGACAGAATTAGGCTGTAGCACGGGTACTCCTGCGGGTATCAGGACCTTGACCTGTACCCATACCCGCACGGGTAGTAACCCATTGACCCGCGGGTTGATACGCAGCGGGTATGGGCGGGTAGCGGCGGGTGCGGGTTCCCGCACAGGTTTCGTAGACACGGTAATATATATAAATTATCTAATCTTATTTTACATCTGCCCACCCCACGATATATATAAATTATCTAATCTTATTTTACATCTGCCCACCCCACGAGCAGCTTGTGGCGGGCGGGGGGGCAGTTGTCATAGAATTAAATAAGAAAGAAATCAATAGAATCAACTTACGGCCCAAGAGATGTCTCTTGGGCCTTTTTTGTGGTGCGTTTAGGGGTGAGGTCATTTGGCGGCATTGCGGTCAGCAGCGGCGTTGGTTGGGTGTTGGGTGGGTCTTGTGCTCGTTGTCGTTGTCGTTGTCGTCACATTCGTTGTCCCCGCCCCTCCCATTGTCGTTGTCGTCTGCCAGAGTCTCGCCCCTCCCATCGGTGTCCTCATTGGCGGGCTGGTTGCTTGGTCGTGTTCTCCTCCACAGTTTGTCGTCGCGTTCTCCTCGTTAGGTTCGTCATCATGTACTTCTTCTCCATCTCGTCTTCGTCATCCTGTTCTCATCGGGTCTTCCTCCTGTCGTCCTCGTCATTGTCCCTGCCCCTGCCAATCTCCACCCCAGTCCTGCTCGTTGTCATTGTCGTTGTCACCGTCCTGGTCATTCCTGTCTTCTGGGGGTCATGGTGGTGGTGGTGGAGGTCCTGGTCCTGATCCTCATGTCCCTGGTCTGATCCTCGACGATTCCTCGTTGTCGAGTTGTCCTCGTTGTATCATCCCTGTCCTCCCTATCGTCCCTGGGGCTGGGTCGTCTGTCGTCGTCTGCTGCGGCCATGCAGAGTGAATCTGGCATAGAACCACCCCCACCTCACGTTTGCGAGTGAGGAGAGGTGGTGGTCATGATACTGCACGAGGTGTGGGTGGTGAGTGGCACGAAGAGAGGGAATACAAACATAGGTAAATAACGCATCAACGATCAACGAAGACACGACGCATACTACTCTGCGCACACAAGACCAAATGGTCTGTGCACATCCTGGGGGTATATAAGGCCCCCATTTCTACAGGTAAGCTGGGCTCGCCCCACATTTTTTTTAAAATAAGTAGTTATAAATTTGTATATAGTTTACTGTATGTAGATTTCGAACCTGCCCTCGCCTCCCTCTTGGCGGCGGGTAGGCACAGGTTACGGGTCATGGAATCATGACCCGTACCCGTACCCGTGCCTACCCATACCCGCAACCCGCACGGGTTACCCGTACCCGTGCTATTGCCTAGACAGAATATCCCTGTTCAAGCAAAGAGATGACAGAAGCATGTTTGGCAGAAGAAGTGGTTTTCATGGTGGTGGTAAGAAGTCAAGTTGAATTTGAACATGTCAAACTAGTACAAATAGCATCACATGACATTGTTTATGGTTCCCACAGTCACTTGAAACATTATTTTGACTGTAAAAGTGGAAAAACATGTAAAATAATAAGTGCTCACAAAACTGTCCCAATGAGTCCCAACTTTGTTTGGCTCATTACTCCACGGGTTTTTATCCAAATCACTTGACCCCGGGTGTTTTAGAAAGCCAAGATGGTATAGTTTGTTGGACATAAGGGTCAAGACCCTGGATTATGTCATCACTTCGCACCAAGCCCATCTGTCCAAAATGATCAAACATTGGGACAGTTTTGTGATCCACTGTATCACCTATATGCTACCCAATGATGGATCACAGAAGAAATAAAGAAGTTCCATTGTGCTTGCTTCACAATCTTGCTGATATTACAGGAGCAGACTCAATTTTTTATTAAAACAGTCCTGGATTTAAGTATCTCTCATTGGAGTGCTGTAATATTTTCAAGATATCATCTATGCATACAATAGAGTCATTCACAGTAGCCATTTTTGGTCCATTTTTGGCTCATTTTTAATTTCATTTTTCATCTCATTTTTCAAAAATGAACATCAGAATGAGATCAAGAATGAGTTGATAAATGATCATTTTTCAAAAATCAACCCTATTGTCGCTTTGGCAAAAATGGTCATTTTCACACTCATTTTCACATTTCATTTTTGTTGTTCTTTCAAACTCCACTCTGATGCCTGATCCTTCTGCAGTGACCACCACCATCGATGACGACTCCCTCACACTCTACCACCACCACAACTCCATCACCACCTGCTGTCACCACTCCCATGCCCACTCCCACATCAACTGATGCCACCAACTGTCACAGACCCACCACATCAGGCCCAAATGATGACAGAGGTCGTTTGGGCCCTAGGTAATGTTTTGTAAGTTCTTTTTTTTTCTTCTTAACTAACTCATGTTTTCATTTGCTTTTCTAGCTTTTATCTAGGTTATTTTACCACAAGATGGTGAGGCAAAGATGACAACAGCCACCAGCACCCCACTGCCGTGAGCAGCTGCTTGCAGGGTGGAAGCAAGAATGTGGCATGGCAAAGATGGACAACCACAACCACATGACCACCACGGCGGCAGCGGTGGTGCATGATGAGGGGGACAATGAGCACGGGACAAGAACCAAAGGCGCAGGTGATGGATACAATGCTGTATGACGAGGAATGCAAAAAGGGGCCCAAGAGATGTCTCTTGGGCCATAGGTAAGTTTTTTCCTTGTTCATTTCATTTTTGGTACTAACAAAGTTTTCAGATATTAACTATAGATGATGATGACTACCTGGCCCAGCAGAGAACAGTGAAGGACACTGGGAGACCTGTGGAGGGGGACACCCGCCAGGTAAGCATCAGCTAACCCCCCTCTCACCATGTCACTGATGCACGACACCTACCCCCAATGCCAAACATTGACCCAGCACCTGCTCCCAGCCCTACGAGCGACTGCTCATAGGGTGGATTGTGGGTGCTGCCAGCTGACAATGACACCACCAGTCCCAGCCTCGCGAGGGATGACTGGGGACAGGGGAAGAGCCCAGCACCCAACACCCACTACTAAGCATTTGCTCACAGAGTGGATCAGGTGCTAACAGCCACGTTGAAGAGGGGAACCACACCCACCTCCGCTGCGAGCAGGGTGGATACAGGGTGCTAAGGAGACAACACAATGAGGGACTGCTGCGACTCAACAAGGAGGGGTGGTCATGATGAGGGGGTTACTGCAATGTGACAAGCATTACCACAACACAACAAGAGGGGGCTACCACGATGTGGTGTGGAGGGGTTACTAGCACAGGGCCACCTGCTTTCCATGCATGATTGTTTACTTTACTTTTGTCTTTCATAGTTTATATTGAGTATTATTAGCTTCAATAAGTGAAGAAAAAATGAATTTCTCTCTAATGTTAGCTTTAATAAGTTTGAAAGGGCCGAAAACATGCCAGCTATGAATTACTAAATACATGTTTTGGTGATGAACTTGCAACAATAATATCACCAAGTTGTTTGAGGTGGAGTTTGAATGTGCCGAGCACTGCCAGAGGTAGGTAAAATGCATTTTTACTTCATTTTCAGGATGTTTGGGTTTCAGAGCATTCACAGTAGCCATTTTTTGCTTCATTCTTCACATCATTTTTCGGTGCACCTAATTCAAGTCTCATATAAAATTCTGAACCATTCAGAGTGGTGGGAGGGGAGATACAGATGAAAGAGTGAATTTGTATGGCAATGTGCCAAGGGGGTTTCAGGGGAAAAAAATTAAGCACATCAGGTCAAATTTTTTTAGGGACCTCAATGAGGGAACTAACTAACATCCATGGGAAGGCAATTCCATGTAAGGATATCTTAAGAGAACTATTTGCTACCCTACTACCTTATGATGATATGTGAGGTTCCCATCCCATCCAAATAGCAAGAGAGGCCATACTATGCACCAGAGAGGTTGAACTCAGTGTTCCAAGAAAGGCTTATAAGTTAATATAGCTGTAAAAGTGAAAACAACTGCTTATCAACACTTTACTGTATATACATACATGAATATTATCTTAAAAAAATGTGATGGAAAATGTTGAGCAATGAGTGTAATAGCATGCTCATCATCAAGAGTGATGCATGGTTAGCCAAATGTTGATTGAGTGATGGAGCTGGTGCCAACTATGCTTATGTAAGCACTAAGATTCCAAAATTTGTGCCACCAGAACCAAACATGCATCTACCACCACAGCAAGTTTTTGGCAGTTGCTATAGGAAATTGTCTAGATATTATTGTTCAAACAACATGTACAAACTCATAAAATTATGTCTTGTGGACCTATTTCCTTTAGTAAATGGGTTGGAGTCTGCCCCAGACTCTACAACACTGATGCATTTGGACAAGTATAGGAATGTTATTCCTGGCTGATTTGATACTGCTGCCATTCAGGTTAAGGACTGTGACCCCCATAGTAACTCCAGTTTGAAAGGTAAGTTTTTTATATTCTCCTTTGATTCAAACCCCAACTAAATATTAATATTAGGTCTATGTATTAGACAAGTCCAATGCATTTTTTCATTACCACCCCATGTTCTTGACCTTTGGTTTTTAGCTGGTGCTTTCTCACATAAAGGCTTGGCTTATGTTGAGTAGTTTACCCCATTTTCTCAAGCTCAGACATCAGGAAATCTACTTTTGTCCCCAGGGTGTCCTCAGTTAACCTGGATTATCCTAGGGTGCCTTAGGGCATGCTGTGGCATTCAAGCCAACCATCTATCCTGAGAGCTTTATAGGCTAAGTGCCTTTATTTTCCAGCTTCAGGGTAGTAAAATTTGATCCAAAGTGCTTTAAGGCAGCCCAGGAATGTATGATTCCTGTGCACCCTGGGTATCCTTTGATGCCCTAGACTATTCTTCCAGCTTGGCTACCCTCTACATATCATTTACACCATTTATGTTTGATTTAAATATTTATATTTCCTATATAATACATGCATGAGAGGGCAGGAAAACTAATAATACAAAGCTGTCATAGATGTCATTTGGGTTGTTCATCATTGAAAACTTCCCCTTCACAAAGAGAGTGAGGGGTGGAGGTGGCTGAGAGATTGAGGTGGTTGTCCTGTGGTTTGGTCAGTAGGAGCCATTGAGCAATGGGGAATCATGCACTGTGTGGGTTCCCACTGCACAGCTTCCTGTCACCTCCTCATCATTGTCTGACTTCCCCATAGTCATTTTAGCCCTCCCAACTGACCTCACATCCCATTTTGATGTGGAGGAGGGCATGGGCACATCATAGAACTGTCATGGGAGATTGCCTGTTTGGAACGTAGAAGCATTGTAGTTAGTCAAAAAAAATAAGAAAAGAACCACAAGGAAACTTACATAGTTTCCCATCCCTTTTATGCATTAGGCCACCCTGTCATTCTGAACAATGAGTAGTTGCTCACAGTAATGGTCATATCTGTGTAGTTGTCCCCTCACACTTGTCAGGGTAAGTGGTGATGTGGTGATCTTATGGCTGATGGGGGTGCTTACCTTAGTACACCATCATATGAATCTCCTGGCACCTCTCTGGGTTCTTCCTAGCACCAAACAGTCCCCTCACATCTCATTTGGATGGGGAGGAGGGGTTTTGCAGGCCTGGTGTGTCATTCTTGCACATGCCTAAGAATCAGGCAAATAAGTTTGTAAGTAACTGAACAAGTACAAGAACAATAAAAACTTGGCTTTTGTTTTGAAGGGGTCTTTTGTCCTATCTGAAAAGTAAGTGATGAATAGTCAAACTTGCAATAGGTGATTTAAAGTCAAACACTTGTAGTCATGTGTGTTGCCATTTGGTCTTGATGAGAGGATATGGAAATGATGCTGTTTATCATTGACAGAGGTGGAATAAGGCTTTGAAAGTGTTTACCAAGGCCTATGTTGCATTTGAAAGAGTTTGGAGCAAGTGAAAATGATCAAGTTCAACTTGAACATCAGCATGACTTGAGATCAATGATCAGTCACATGACAACCTGTGGGAAAGTTGCACCCCATGGAGTGCACATGATGATTGACAACTTAGGTTTGACTTTTCATCACCTATTGTGAGTTTGACTATGTGTCACTCACTTTTCAGATAGACCTCTGGCAATCATCAGTCTGTGAGGACTCAGGCCCCCTTCAAACAAAAAGGTAAGTTTTTCTACATATCTTTTTTGTCTTTTTCTTAGGGTTCTGTTTCTAACTACAACTTGAATGATGTAACTAATTTCTTTTCTTTACATTTTAGGTTTTAAATTACAGGTAATGATGGTAGGTGATTAATTCTAGTGACAAGTACCCCTTTATTTCATGTCATTTGGAGCACCCAGTCAGACAAGAGGCCTATGATGTGCCATTCTTTTGTATGTTGATGTTTTCATTTCAAAGAAGCTACAACATGAATATGGCAGAACACAGTGGTTCTGCTTCATGTTTCATGATCTTATATTTGATTCTAATCTATTTACATGATGTTGGAAGTACCCCATGAGACAAGAGGGCTATGTCAATTTGTTCTTTTGCTTTTTGTCATTTTAACTTTGTAGGGATTATAACATTTGTATGGCAGAACTTGGTGAATACTGCTTTGCTTTTCATGATCTTATTTTTAATTCTAATCTATTTACATGTTGTTTGAAGGGCCCAGTGAGATGAGAGGCCTGCACCCATCTGTTCTTTTGCATTTCAATGTTTTCACTTTGCAGGGGTTACAATTTGGGTAATGGCAGAACTCAGTGAGTTCTGGTTTATTTTTCATGATATTATATTTGATTCTAATCTATTTACATATCATTTAAAGGGACCAGTGAGATGAGAGGCCTGTGCCAATCCATTCTTTCACATTTTGATGTTTTCACTTTGCAGGGGTTGGCATGTTGATGTCTGTGAGGCACAGGAGGTGGGGGAGGGGGCAGTGTGTCACTGGTGGTGTATGGTGGGAGTGGGAGTGCATGGTGGTGCATGGTTAGAACTTAAGTATAAGGTATATAATGTTTCAAACTTGAAAAAATTTGAACAAGGTACCATAAGAACTTATGCCCTATGGGCCACCTCAAAAAGGCAATCCACAGGTTGCTGCCTCTCCCTCTGGGCCTGGTATGTCCCCCCCCCATTCTGTTCTAACAAATAATATCTTGGGAGCTACTGGCAATGGATAAACAAGCCATGACACATTGCCTGGCCATGTGTAATGATCAACTTATGTCGGCCCCTTGCACAAGTCATAACTCCAAGTACTGTACCATTTCAATCAATTTGTCCATTTTCTGGAATTTTTGCACTTTTGAAAAATCTCAGAAAATCTGATAAATTGAGAAAAAATTATTCCAGGGATCAGCAAAAGATGGGTGTGATGTGTGACAGTGTTATGACCTGATCTTGTAGGGCAGAGTTACAGCTGCGTTCTGATGGAGTTCTGATGCGACAATGGACTTGGCTTCAATCTATAAGAGATTGCACCCTTCTCTACACCTGATGTCCAATTTACAAGAAGACAATAATAAGAGTGGAGGTCTGGCAGAGTTTCAGAAGTAAGAGACGAAGAGGACTTAGAGTTGAGAGAGCTAGAGAGGTAACAATGCAATAATCAAACTGAAGTTACAAGTGATGGTATCTAGGTTTCATAGTAACTAAGTAAACTACAGCAGAGTCTGTGGAGTACCAAGTATGCAGTAAGTAAGATAATCAATCAATGATATGTGATGCAAACAAAACAGGAGAAGTATATGAAATAGAATTTGAAATGGTTATTTGAAATAGTTATTTGAAATGGTTATTTGAAATAGTTATTTGAAATAGCGGCAGCTCCATTGGTGATCCACCAGAGATCCATCACAGGCTTGCATGGGATATGACAGACAGACAAATTGAATGAAATGGTACAGTATTGGACCTAATACATGCAAAATACTAATGCCCTCACTACATCCAACGACACTATCCATGATGTAAGGTGCCTGATGTGCCCTAGGAAGTAGCTAGTTGCCCCTGGTAACCCTGGGAAATCATGTGTCAAGACAATAGGCATCACAGGTCACCCCAGGGTGCTTGATGTGCCCTGGGAAATAGCCTTTAACCCTGAGACAGCCTGGGTCAAAAAGTAATTTTCCTGATGGAAGGATCAAAATTCCAACTTATTCAAGGTTTTGCACTTAATGGCTCAAGAAGAGTGCCATATAAGTATCATTCCCATTTCACTCATTCTGTCAAGCATCCACCTTTTCCCAAAATTTGGTCTGCAAGCACCTGTCCCATGGTCATTGAGCAATGTCCTTGAAAGTGCTGCATCTTTTTTATGTAAATTTATTCTCTGATAGATTTTTGTATTTGCATATTTCTTAAATAGTCTTTTTGGACCAATTGCCCATATTTTTATATGCAATTGGATGTGCAAGGGATCACCAGAATAAGTATCCAACAAGTGACCAACCTGCTTACCTTTGGCTGATGTACCACTGACTCCAGCTGATTTTAGTATGTCAGCCAAAATCAGCTTCCCTCCTACTTATCAAGGCTGATCCTGTCAGAAGTACAATTTTACAAAGACATTTAATACTATTATTTTTACTGTTTGGCCATGATGACACTTTTATGTACATGCAGTAGGCGCAAGGTCCTTATGATCGAGCGCATGGCTATGGGTAGGTACAACACACCATACACACATGGCTGATACGCAGCCCAATCGGACACATGGTAGGCACATGTAGCTGCACACCTCATGCTGTAGGCATGGCGCTGCACCTGCTGACAACTCATGGTCTAAGCATGACTAACACATGGTTACCACATGTAGAGTAGTATCTAAACCATAATATATTGCCCAGAAACACTAGTCATGTTCTCTTGGGTAATCCACTAATATCAGTGTGACCACCTCTGACTATGAAGACTACCCTTTCCTTGTTTGTTGTTAGTATTCTAGAGGGAGCCATCGCCTTTGCCTTCAGGTATTAGTGACATCTTAACAGATCCAAACTTATTGCCACAAATCAGCAATTGAGGTTTTTCCTAATGTTCTACTGAACTTAGTTCAACAAAAATCATGCAGCTGCCAAAAGAAATGTCAATGTCACAGTGGAGCTAGCAGGTGTCACACATCACAGGGCCTGCCAAATTGAATAAAATGATACAGTAGTGCAAACAGACATAGGACCCCAAGATAATTAGGTGAGCAGGGTAGCTACAAATACAAGGAACCATAATTAATAATGCTACTAATAGGATTTGGAAATCCAGATTATTTTCCAAACAATAAAATAGTGCCACATCAGAGTATGAACAGAGAGATCCATGTTGAGATGGGCAAGATGCCAACAATGGGAGGAGCATGCTGACATCACAATATTACTGCATCTAGGTTCATTTGACATCCTTCACTGTCAACAAGGTTTAGGAAGGAAATTTACAACTAGAAGGGGGGTGGGGAGGCCTCATCCAGATATAAAGTTTACAACACCTTCTGAGCGCAAAATATTTTCCGGGGGTCTCAGGGAACCATCACATATCACCCATCAGCTCGGCAAAGGCGGTTTGGAACAAAATCTGAGTTTTCAGATCCTACGGGAAGTCATCCAGTTGCACAAAAAAATCCAAAGAAAAGAAAAGAAAAACAGAGAGGAAGAGCCACAAAAAAAAATGTAAGGCACTAGATCAATGCAGCAACACCTAGAGATTCTGTGAGTAAAAATGGTAAATCTAAATGCTTTATAAATCTGCTCACTGTCAAAATTCAACTGCAAATGAAAGCAAAGCTTTAAATGCACAGTTGAATCCTCAGGCTGCATCGTGCAGGTAGCGTGCGGAATCCCCAGCCAAGGAAATAGCATGCGGCAAGTGGCATGACCGCGGAGTCACCCAGTGAAGGCAACCGAAAATTTCACTGTATATCCTCCGTGATCTGATATTAACTTTGGTCATGCTATGAGTTCGTTGTTGAGTTGGTACAATAGTGTTCGAAATGGTGAATAACGGGGGCAGCATGCACATGGTAGTCATTATGGTTAGAGTGGGAATGCGTCGTCGTGGCGAGCGAAACGGGGCAAAAGGTTGCATATGGGAGGCAGTTGCTGTGTTGTATGTTTGCCTCTGAGTGCCTTGCTGGTGCAGTAGAGAAAGCCAGTCAGATCACCAGCAAACTCGCCAGCCTTTCCCATATTTTCTGTGAAACGTGGGTACCAATGATACCAATGTAACCCGTGAGAACCTGGGATCGAATTTGCCATTTTGTTGATGGAGAACGTTCAAAACGATATACTGTATCCCAAGCTCCCTCCAGTGAACGCCTATAGGACGGACCACCCCCCCCCCAAGGTCGGCGCACCTGCTTCAACCTCTCATGCTGTTTCCCGGCGCAGCGGCGCGTGGGTGTCAAAGCTGTGGATGGTAGGGGGATCGCGCGGCGGTGTCTGCGGGGCGCGTGCTACCAGGAGAGGCATCTCCGGACGAATTTCATCTGACTCGTCGTATTTTTTGGCGTGCGGCGCCCACACCGCCTGCCAGATGACTCGCCTGTTGTTCTTCATCGTGTTCAGCAGAAACAGGAAGGACCAGGAGCCCACGATCAATGAGAAAATCTGCGGGGAAAAAAGGTAAATTGATTGGGACTGAGCGTTTTGTGCCACTGTTTGACACGGGGCGGGGTGTTCGCACCTGGCCAAATGTCATCGTGTCTGATTTGGTGGGGTTGGTCGCGACGGTGGACTGAATCCACCCCACCGTCGGGCCCACCACCAGGTACATGAACTTGAACACCGGAGCGCCATGCATGATACCTGACCTACGTTGGATGGGCGCTAGTGAGGTCTGGGGAAGAAAAGAAAAGCAAACACGAGGATACACATACCACAGCCCTGTCATATTTCCCCATGTCGAGTCCACGGCGGCGAATGTGGATGCTGCCCACATGGAGAACCACCACACCTGCGGGAAGAAAAACGGAGAGGCAAGTTGGAGGAGCGGGATGGAGCCAATAGCACAGGTCAAAAGGACCAAGGCGATGAACCTAGGGGCATACAGTTACTCAAACCGCTGAATGCACCTGCCTTCGCGAGAGAACCGTGACTCACGAGAATCGTCTGGAGGCAACTGTGAACTTCCCACTAAACCCGCCTGCACTGTGCGACGCCCGTGCCCCGTTCCACCACATGACAGACCAGCACGCACTGTTCACGACGTCCGCCAGCGACAGGGGGAGGTATAAAATGGCCACGGGCACAGTGCCGCCGAGAATCAAGGTCAGCGCTAGCCCCAGCGCCACCTGCCTCGTCCCCCGGGCAGGGTTTTCCCATATCACCACGAGCGCAAGAACGATCACGACGCCCAGCGGGAGATACCCCGCCAGCGCGGACACCGCAACCGAGCCAATCTCGTACTGCCCAAGCCCCAGGCTGTCGAGCGATCCCAGGCCCCAGAAGATGTTGTTGTACAACATAAAAGTCGAAGCTTGCCCAATGGCCGATCCTTGCATTATGAGCAGCAGCGTGGCGCGGCGACGTGGCGATGCGACATGCGATTTGAAGTTTTTCTCGAGCGCCGTGCGGGTCCAGTCAATGAGGTTGTTCGTAGTGCTGGGAACGGGGGTATTGCACATGAAAGAAATGGAGATGCATTAGGAACAAGATGAACTCACAGACCGTCACCCACGTGAGTCGCTCGTTTTCGTACACGTCGCGCTACCAGTAACAGCACGGTCATTGCCAGAAAGGAGCGCCCAACAAACACAACAGCCCAGGACAGATTGATGACCTGTATTATTCCATACTCCTTGCTGCACCCTGGCTGGCTGAACTTGACCCGCGGCGGCGATTTCAACACGAGGCCGAGCATCGTCAGCCACAGTGCAAACGAGAGAGAGGACAACACGGCGAGCAGGCGCTGCTCGCGTCTGTTGGGTATCGCGTGCGCAATGCGCGCCTGCAGGCCACCGCGGAACAGCGCGACGCCGGTTATCACCCAGAGATACAGCGTTGCGGGGGAGATGGTGGCGATGAGGACGAAGAAGGCGTCGTTTTGAGTGAGTTCCACTTTGAGCATCGACACGATTCCGGACAAGAGCAACGAGTAGACGGTTGCGAGGTAGCTGTACCATGCAAGCCTGATATCCTTAGGGCTGTGGACTATCGTGATGGCTGGACGCCCGTGTTCATCAATCGACGATCAGCCATGTCAATCAAGTCACCAAGTAATACTGACCAAAAACTGTTGAGGTGATGTAAACTAGAGCCATCCAAGCATCAGAGTACTTTCACTCCACAGACGACGCAGCGGAAGCCTATACGCACGTGAGACCTGTTGCCCGACGCCAGTAACATCGGGGTTCGGACACGGCCCAAAGTCGCAGGAGTCGGGAGGGGGGTCCAAACAGTAGGCCTGGAACAGCGTACTAAGGGATGCCCCAGTGAAGTTCAATGCATACGGATTGTCCATTTGCTAGAGTGAGCGGCCGCGACGTGGTTTTGAGATTCTGGGAGGTGCTGACAACCAGCACCACAGAGTCCAAGGCATCTCAAGGAAGTTGAGTCAGGGGTGACATGTTGACAAGAGTTATTGACAGTTATTACATACTCAGCCTAGTTCAACCATCAACATGTCATTGATATTTCGAGAGAAGAGACTCTCGGATTTGCTGCATGCCGGTTATAACTTGAAGGATCGAAGAGAGACCTTCTGGGATGACGAAGATTGTGACGTTGGCAGCCTCCAAGTTGCCAGCATTATCAATCTTGCTGTAGTAATGCTGGCGACGCGCAATCTTTGGTATCATCTGGTTGCAACTTACTGGGGCTCAGGTTTGGGATGTTTTTCGGTAGGAGATGGGTGGGGACAACTTCTCGAACTTGAACCAATCACTCATTGTCCACTTCCCCAAGTATACTATCGTGGCATCGCTGCCATACAGCCTACAGCAACGCCATGTGGCAGCGTGGCTGACAGGCGGCTGAGGAAGGAGGTTATGCTTGGGTTTGGCTACTACACGTTCATGGTACTTAATCGTAAGTTAGTGCCCTTGCTAGAACTAACTATCCACAAGTTTAGCCACCAAATCTGCGACATCCTGCATCTCATTGTATCTTCATCAACGTGGCGTTCAATCCTCCTCACTGATGACAATTTGGATACCGGCTGCCATTCTAGCCGAAGAGGCCCTTGGGCCCACCGTTGGTCTGTTTTCGTATACCGCATAGCAGGGCGGATACGACGTTTTCACTCAGCCTGTTAATAAGGGTGGGGAATTTTCCGATCGCAACGACCGCCTCAGCAGCGTTGGAGACCATCCCGAATTACTCTTGATGATACTCTTGAACTTTGGCGTGATACCGCTTTCAGCTTCACTCCATGATAAAGCAACCAACTTGGAAGATCGCTACTTTCACCGGAGGCATTTTCCAGCTCATGTCTTCGGCAGATCATCTAGCAATGATGTACATATCTCCAGTAGACACATGACACTGATCCAAGATAACTGACATAAGCTGTTGTCCCTGATTATATTAGTCACTTGTGGAAAATGCTGTTCACACGTTGATTACATTGATTTCCTGTGTCTGCAGTGGTGATTTGTCAGTGATAACCACAACACCAATTCTCTCCATGCCTTGCAAAGTTGTCTGCACTTGTAGTGTCTGTTTTCACTTGACATATTTGGACTCCCATGGCCAAAATGTCCCTGGCCGCCTTGTCAGTTCACAGATACGAAGAAAGCATGAAATTCGAGATCAACATGATCCCCAGGATGATCCACTTCCAGCGAGGTCCACCATCATTGATGTTGAGTCACACTCTCAGGCTGCTCAATGTGTAGATCTTACACAAGGTATGCAAACACTGTTTTTACATTTACTGAATTACAATTTAGGCTTTGGATTATAGCTGTTACACCTGTCATTGATCTATGCTGTCTCATTGTTGCTTGGCTCTCCCTTCAGTCTGGGATCAGTAGAGATACTGCCAATATTCTATTGCGCCTGTTTAAGTTCATCATCCTCACTACTCTGAGGCTCATTAAACTTGCACTTGCTGCTGCTGATATCAAGACCTCAGAACTCACAGAACTCAAGATGCCACTGGATATACGGACTGTATATTCCCGATGTCAGCTAGATCCTACAATTGAGCGGATTATTTGCTGCCCCAAGTGCTTCAAGCAATATCCCAATGGTGGCCCATCACAATGCAACTGGCGTCGCTCTCCAAAGTCCAGGCCTTGTAACACTAATCTATACACACAACATGAGACTTCAGGTGGCCTGCAGAGGATCCCTGAATGCCTCTATACCACTCAGTCATTTGAGTCATGGAAATTGAGGACCATTTGTATCAGACTTTTGCAAAATCTCAAGGGGTGTTCAATCCTGGACGGATGCATGATATATATGACAGCCCTGCCTGGAGTTCACTGCACCCTTTTCTTCAATCACCTTACCACCTTGTTTTTGCTTTATATATTGACTGGTTTAATTCTTTCACCAATAAAATTGCAGGTATTCATATAACCCCAGATGAAATTGCGATATAATTTCTCAAGGATGGGTCTATTCTGGAGGTAAGCAAGATTTGGAGCAAGATGTTGGTAAGCGAATGTAGTAGCAGCCTGCTCAAAAGTCCATATAGCAATTGACTCGAGGGCTCTGTTATACAATGAAGTGTGTGTGCCACCGAGAAGATCAGGGTGCCATGCTGGTAGACCAAATGAGTGAACCTTCGAAAAGATCAATCGAAGATCATGCTCTGGGATGCGAGCAATATTGAGGGCGATATTTGAGTCAGGCACCAGATTGCATTGCCTGCGAAGCTCTTTGATCGCATCAAGTGCTGCTGTATCTGTTGCTTGAAACCGAGCATTGTGGGTATTGCCTTTGAGCAAAGCATTTATTTCGCCAGCAGAGGTGAAACGTTGTGAAAAGGTATTCAAGGTATGATTATCAGGGGCCTCAGGAACTGATGTATTGGTTACAGCACCCATTAGGACACGAAGGTGGGTCTCAAGGGCAAGCTGGGTTGTGCCATCTCAGAGTTCAGGAATAAATCAGAATAGTCAAAGAAACACGCACTTTAAGTTGACTGGCATCATCAGGTATATCTATCTTCTTCAGATGATGAGTATCTTCTTTCACGCTCCTCTCCCCTTCCCCGAGAACAAAGCCCTTTGCCCACAGACGCTTTGATGAAGTTGATTCAGATGCCTGGGGTCTCTTGTGTCCAGAAGACCTTGATGGGGGGGATGGTGGCATAGCTTGGATAGTAGAGGGGACCTATTAACCAGAAGGTGAGGAAGATATGTCGATGTAAGAAGACAAAGAACAAATGTCGTGCATGAGGCTTCAGATTAATTTGGTCACCTGACTAAATGAGCTTGACGCGACGCGACTAACATCACCTGATGAGACAATATTCCGGACTGGTCGATCACAAAATTATTATTACCAGTGATGCCTACAGAAATTGTACACAAAGTTGAACAATCTTTGCCAATAAAACACCTTTTTTGGGCAATGGCTTATGTCAGTCTTCAGATCAGTGTCATCATGGTGTGGCTGTCTGGAGATATGTACATCATTGCTAGATGATCTGCCGAAGACATGAGATGAACTCATGTCATCACAACATGAGCTGGAAAATGCCTCCGGTGTTTGATTCTGCAAATGGATGAAGATCTTTGCCAAGTTGTCGTCCGATCCGTTCCTCGCTCTATCACCTTACACAGTGCATACCTAGTTCATCTGTGTGTGCTCTACCGCTGTGTACCACAAGGCCAACAACAGCCCCTTGGTACGACTTGGAATGGCTCACCTCAGGAGTCAGAACCAACGATCCTTTTTTGATGGCTTGTAGATTTTCTCGACGTTGTAATAGCTTGGGACCGCGACTCGGACAGGCAAAGGATTTCAATTGAATACATAGGCGTAGGCTGACAGTATCATACGATCTCCAATGGCCGTCTTATGGTTTGTCCACAGGGAACGCTGTCCCCGTGTCTTTCAGCGTCTGCTTGCTTATGTTTTCGCACAACAGGCGTGCCCCTCTACGAACGCTGAAGCCTGGGGGAACATTTTGGGCTGTGTCAACTCTCAGCGTCATTTGAATACATGCATGACCATGTTGGGACAACCTCATCGCAAATGTGCTTGAGCGAGCTATTTTATCCTGTTGCTTGAACATGAACTCTACGTCGGTCCGACCGTTCAATCCCTGGGCCGGAAAGTTCGGCTTCTCTGCGCTCCCTGACCTCGAATTCAGCTGGACGCTGGACACCCTGAAGACGCGGGTAGCATGCTATCCGAAATATGGTTTTGTATACGGAAAGGATGGCGTTTTGAACGTGCTGCTTCATTCTCTTGTTTTGACTTGCCAGCCTGACGGCGTTAACCACACTACGTGTCCGCGGTAATATTTACGGCATCCCGGAGCAGTGCTTTCGCGCCTTTCGCCAAATGACGCAGCCGTAACAACGGTATGGTTATGGCCTAGTGAAATATCTCAATCGCGGGAATCGACAGAATCCAATAGGTCCACCCTGACTTGGAACCGCGCTCACTGGCCTGTGTTGTGAATTCGAACGACAGTTCGACGTTACTCAGTCCAAGTCTTTCATTACCCGCCGTCCCGCAACTTTTACATACCCCACGACGCCACCATCATCGCAGCTTACGTCTCCGGCTCCGTGTCAGTGTAATCAATATCTGTATTCTGGGCGGTACGTATGGGTGAATACGTGTGAGGCGTCGCCGCGGGATTTGACACCCGGGGTTGATGTTTGGTTGACGATTCATGTTGATGTCCGTTCTGGAGCTGGAACGGTTGATACTATAGGATAAGCCTCGGGGTGGAAGGGTGACGATTACGAGTGTGGAAGCTGGGTCGGGGACGGGAATGAAAAACTTAACAGCTTTGGCCCGGCAGTGTTCCTGTTCTACGTAGAAGGGCTTGAAGACCCAGGGTGGAGAGATGGGTTCTTGAGGTTGGTCTTTGGGTAGGTTTCTGTGTGCTGTGTACACGGATATGGAGCCCCTTGTGACGTCGACCTACTACACACGTACAGGAGTGGAGGCAGGAATAGAGTAGAGCCGCCGGGGTGCAATGAAAGTATGAGCTTGTCCGAGTCCTGGTTCCATCAGTCTGTCGCTATCAGTCGACGAGAGCTTGCCAGTGAGAAGAACCTCCCCGGAGGCCAATATTGCGGTGTGGAATGGGAGGAGTGGTTTTCCTTGGGCGTATGGATGGAAGTTTATTTGAAGGGTTTCATCGTAGACTTTCATTAACTGCACGTGTATTTCTGGACCTACATCTCCGTTTATTAATTAAATTGATTAATAACTTGATAGAAAATCAAGATACACGCTGAACCCATTGGTACATACAAGTTATATGATGCAGTAGTTTCTTCAAAGTTTCTGAGCGTAACGGTAGGAGGTTGAGCCTGAGCTTGCGGCTGAGCATGTGAATCAACCTGATCTGGAGATGACTGTTGATAAGTTATCTCGGCAAGTTGAGGAGGATTACGTGTCGAGAAAGGCCTGGTGATTTTCGTGTGTTTCGTTTTTTGGCCCCATGTTGGAGGGTAGGTGATGCACGTTCACGGAGTTGGGAGATGATCGAGGCGGTTGGAGGGACCCTGAAAGAGATTACAACCTTACATAGGCTGACTGATCGATCAACGCTGGCACAGGCCGAACCGTGACAGTGGTACTCCTTAGCAGGAAGAAATTCAAAGATCGTTGCAATTGGGCACAAGTGCAAGTACATAATACAGATTTGCAAGAGAGCGGCGGGCCTGCCAGCGGATACAAACACCGGAAGATTTTGGATTGCCGAGGTTTTTAGCAAGATCTCGGTTATGAACGATAAAAGATCTAGAGGCAAGACAGATCAGTGCGGATGATGATACCAGGTTGGGGAGTGAAACCTGTTTCTCACAGCCAGTGGCAAAGAGAAAGTAAAGAGGAATGGAGGGAGAAAAGAAAGAGCAACAAGGAAGATGGAAAATGGAAAATGGAAGATCAGATCCGATTTGAATGGAAACAGTGACTAACAAATGGAGAAATAAACTAAATGGAGTAAGCACGTGGATGGAACGTTGAGTCTAATTACAGCGCGTAGTATATACAAAACAGAGAAGTGAGCTCCCAAGGGCCACTTTTTGCCCTTCCCCCCCCTCCCAAGTGGGCAGCCATGCCATTTGACAAGTATCTTCAGCAAGATACAAATGCAAATCAATTCAATTCTGCCCCATTCTCCCATGCTGTCGAGTTCCAGATTCCACAGTTTATCTATGCTGGTGCTCCCACTCTGGCTCCAGGCGGGGGTGCAGAGGTCCTCCCCTTCAACCCAAACGGATCTCTAGTTTCTGCTTGGTTCGCGAACAACGGATTCAATCTGTCAAATGGATGGTATGTTTCGGTCCTCGTGTTTATGCACGCGTCTAACATCTGTCAGTTCCACTGGCAACTTGAAGCCACAGTTCGATTTCGACGACCAGCCTTTTCCCTTTCTCCACCCTCTCTCCGCCGCCGCCGCCACCGCCACCGCCACTGCCGCGGCCGTCACCGCCCCTTCATCACTAGGTCTTCCTGTCTACTCTGCCTCTGGTTTTGATCTTCTCTCCATTCTTGCTCGTGTCGCCACCCGCCCTCACCCTCGTGTCGCCCTAGGCCTGGTCGATCTAACCTGCTCCTTTGTCGTCGTTGACGTTCGCAGGCATGACCACCCAATCGTGTACTGCTCTCCATCCTTCTGCCGCCTTACGGGCTACTCGGAGAACGAGGTTCTTGGCCGCAACTGTCGCTTTCTCCAGGCTCCCCCCACTGTTGGCGTCCGCCCCGGCGATGAACGCGTGTATACTGATGGTGAGCGAGTCAAGGGTATGCGGAAAATGCTCGCCGCCGATAAGGAGTGCCAGATCAGCATCGTCAATTACAGACGCGATGCCAGCGCTTTTTGCAATCTCATCACTGTCATTCCAATTGGCGGTGGCGAGGCAGGCGGAGGCAGCGAGACTGACATCGTCTACCACATCGGCTTCCAAGTTGACCTCGGCGAGCAGCCGAATATTATTTTGAAGAAACTGCAAGAGGGCAGTTATGCGGGTGTCGGAGTTGTGCCTTCCGTGCAGCAACAGATTGCTCTCCCTAGGGATTCGGGTGTCTCCGCCCCCGCCAACTCCAACAAGAAAGGTCTCGTCATTCCCCCAATCGTCATGTCCAAGACCCTCAAGAAACTCCTCAGCAACCCCAAATTCATCGCATCTCTCCCCATATCGACCTCCACCAACGTCCCCTCTACGCTCCCTGCCTCCTCCGGTGGTACGCACGACAACAATCCTCTCTCCTTGATCCTCCTAGAGTACTGCCCTGACTTTGTCCATGTCGTGTCCCTCAAGGGCGCGTTTCTCTACGTTGCCCCGAGCGTGAGGAGGGTCCTCGGATGGGAGCCCGAGGAACTCGTCGGAAAGTCTGTTGCAGATTTGGCACACCCAGAGGACATCGTCCCTCTAATGAGGGAGCTAAAGGAGGGTAGTGCCATGAGCATTGGTGCAGTGAGCAGCGACAAATCCTTGACTGACGCATCTAGTCCATTGTCTTTGTCAAGCGACTCCAAAGGTTCCAGCACCGGCCTGGGAGGAGCGGGGACCGCCCCGCGGACGGTGGACATGCTGTACCGCGCACGCACAAAGACGGGGCGGTATGTCTGGGTGGAGAGCCGAGGCAGGCTGCATGTCGAGCCCGGCAAGGGTCGGAAGGCCATTGTTCTGAGCGGCCGCGCGAGGGAGATGGGCCGGGTGTCGTGGGGTGCCATCGCGGAGAGGGGGATGTGCAAGCCGGTATATGTGCCCACCAGCGTTATAGAGAGTGAGGAGACAATGAGGGACAAGGGGAAGGAGAAGGAAAGCGGTGTAAAAATTGTGCATCGTGAGTTTTGGGCGATGCTGAGCGGCAGCGAGAGTGCGTCGTTCCTGATGGTAGGGAGCGGCATATCCGATGTCCTTGGTTGGGACCCGGAACCACTTGTTGGGAGGAGGCTAGGCGCGCTGATCGTGGATGTAGACGGGAACGCGGGAGGTGGTTCAGGGAGGGTACTACTGCGCGGCGGTGTGGTGGACGCGGTGAGGGAGGTGAGGTGCACCATGAGAAGGATGGATGGTGGTGTGGCTGAGGTGGCGATGGTGTTCTATCCCTCGAGCAGCACGGAGGGGACGGAGAAATTGAATATCTCCCCTGCGCCAGTCGTTGTGCAGGTGAAACTGCTAGATCCCGCGACTTCTGCAGCCGCTCCGGCCCCTGCTCCTTCGCCAGGAAGCTCGGGCTCGGGCTGGGCCCCCATCGCGTCGTCATCCGCACTAGTGCATCCATTGGATGCGAGCGTATTCGAGGGGCTGGAGACTGCGCGTGGGACGAGCTGGCAGTACGAGCTTGAGAAGCTGCGGTTTGCGAATGTGAGGCTGGAGCAGGAGATTTTGAGGATGGAAAGCGCGGCGGGTAGGGTTGTTAGAGGCGAAGTTACCGCTGATGTTGCTGGGTACGGCGACAGACTAGAGGGCTCAAGTCGATTTCATCCACATTTAGATTTGAATGGGCAACTCAGCTCGTCGCCTAGCGAGTTTGAGCCCATTCAGCAATCGCAGCAACAGCTATACGAGCAGGGCTACCATGACCAACCACCATCTCAGTACAACGAGCAACAGCCACCACATCCCCAGCAGGAAGCAACAACTCCCTGTCGCTACGTATATACACAACCTCACCGCCAGCACTCGCAATCGCATCTTCACTCATCACAGACGCCACAACCGCCAGTGCAGCAACCACACCATCAGGCCATGTACGCGACCGTCCCGCTCCAGGCCCCCGTGCCCCAGACCATGACCCTTCCGCCACTTCTACAACACCAAAATCATATCATGGGGGACAATCACCAACAGTATCACGAAAACGAGCACGAGGTGCTTGACCAGGAGCATCAGCATAAGAGGATGCGCTCGATGGCGACGCCGCAAGTGAGTATGGGAGGGCGTCGTATGGAAGCACAGCTACCATCGCGGATGCCAGTTCCCTCGCTGATAGGATATCCTCCACCGTCCCCGGTGCCTCCGTCGATCCCGCTGATATCGATGCAGCAATGGGTACAGCAGCAGCAACAGTATGCTCCGCAGCTGAGAGGTTTGAAGAGGGCGTGGACCGGTCATGAGTCGTGAGGGACTATGATTTTCTGACCTTCCTGACTTACCTCGGAAATTTTTATGGTCTTCGTTGGGAATGGGAAATTTACCGATGGTCGACTGATCCCCTTCCCTTCTTTTATTTACGTTAGTGGTTTTCTTGGCTGAACAATGATTTAGGTTGCACTAGGAATATACATGAACCTAGTCTTGATACACATCATACACGCATAACTGTACGCCATTATTGTCTATAGCATTTGTATTCGCATTGTTTAGTCGCATGCCTATTCGTAATAGTTATGACAGTCATAGTTGTGAATGAACGGAGGGATAAATGCAGTTAGGGGACATGGTATGTGTGAGCCGTGACAGCTTTCCGGATTAATATGCATGCAAGGCATGGATATCACATCAGGACAAACCTATCCCTCCACTCAGAACCGGACACCCGTCGCTCCTGGCCCACGAAACACACAAGGCGCACACCAAACTCGCAAACCTGGTGCCAGATGTCATCTTGGGGCTCACCGTCGTTGGAGTCAGTCCATTCCTCGTGGTGGTCAGGGCGGAGAAGGCTGCCTGGCGTATCCCCTGCACCCCGATAGTGATCGTCGTCGAGCGCGGGATGGAGAGGGTGGTAGGGTGTCAGGGATAGGATTGTCAGTGGATGGTGGGTGGAGTTCTGAACCTGGGGCACAGGAAGTTTTGGTTTTGCAGTCTTATCTTCAATGCCTGGGCCCGCCTCCCACCACCACGGGGATGCACAGGACGACGTGCAATGAAGCGTTACCACTACTTACATAACAAGAAGTAACAGCTATTTAAATTTGCTTTGATGCTGTCCCCATTGTGCATTGCACCTACTACTAAGTATTGTCACCCTAGCACACCAAAATATGGAGTGAATTTGTTTCATCCCTACCTAATTTCTCTGTCAAACTAATACACCAGTCCTGCCGTAGTAGCCCTCCTCCGCCGTATCAGGCTTATCAGCAACCACTGGTCCAGAATAATCACTCTCCTCAGCATGCCAACGAGAACACACCCCTTGTCCCACATCGCCGTCGCCAGAAGAACAAGACGAAAAGCTATTCTCCAACCTGCTCTTCCGTCGTTGTCCTCTTTCTATCGTTATCTCTGCTCCTTGTGCCTCTCTCTGCCTTAGGCGGTGCCTGGATCCACAAATCAGTCTCTAAGGACATACTAGATCCCAGTGTTCGGGATCGCATCCGGCATGATTGGAGCATCGAGTTGAAGAACCACAACCAGGCTATCCAGCGTGCTCAGGCAGAGGAACATGAATGGCTCGAGAAGAAGAAGAAACAAGATCGAGAGCGGGAAGCGGCGGAGCATGAGTGGCATGAGAACAAGCAAAGACATGAGCGTGAAGAGGCCGAGAGGGTTGAGAAAGCGAAGAAAGAGCGAGAGGCGGAGGAACGGGAGTGGCAGGAGAGACAGCGAAGACGAGAGCGTGAGTGGCAGGAGAAGCAGAAAAGACGAGAACGTGAGGAGGCGGAGAGGGAGAAGCGGGAGAAGCGGGAGCGAGCGCGAATGAGACTGTATTGGGATGATATACAAGGTGATGAAAAATGCATTGCTCACAGAACCAGGAAATACAGCGCCCGGCTAGCGAACCTGTTATCTGGAATTGATGGAATTGAAGCTTGCAGAGCGACGTCCATCACTATTCATGATATTACATACGACTCTCCAGATCATTGCGAGGATCGCGTGAGTCACTGGCGTTTCGTTTCGACCGCGTATGTAGTAAATGACTTGAATCAGGGAATCTTTACAAGCGGCCCAATATATGGGCATTGGCTAGTCAAAGAGGAACCAGCGTGCTCTACATTCTGGCATGCCTTTTATGACAAGGTTAGTATGTTCTGTTAAATCATATTTCACCTGAGCTTTGATTGCTCTGTCAGGGTTGCACTGCGCCAGGTTCAGGCTTACGTGTAGGTTGCGACATACCTACCCCCACTGTGTCCTGCGCTGACTTTACGGGTTATACAGCGCTTTGAGTCGTCGCTTGGGGGCTTAAGATCCCAGGATGACCCGATAGAAATGTGCTTCAGTACGCCAGCATTCGTTCATGGTCAAACCTTCGGACGCCCCACGGGTTGCCAATACTGGGTATGGATTATCACCAGCTTATCTGTACATCTCGCTCATAAAGACTTTCAGCTCTTGCATGGTTACTTGGGCTATTGGAATGTTCTGGATAACAATTGCACATAATCTGGAGCAAGCGCGGAAGTTGTCGGTTCAACTTGAACATCGGTATGGAAAGAAGATATCTCGTTCATATGTACTATTATGTATTACTATTATAGCCAGACGACGATGTGGCTCTGAGTAAAAGACTTTCGGTGTTTGCTGTTTTGATCATTTCTCATATCTTGCAGCCATGTAAGTTACATGCCTCTCATATTTGTCGGTTTTGATGAGACGCTATAGCCAAGTGGTTACGGCGACAGACTTGAACTTTTCATTATCTGTTCCTCTATGAGGGCGTAGGTTCAAATCCTGCTGGCGTCGTAAGAAAGGAAAACGCTGTTTTTCCTTTGATGCATTCTCGAAACTTTTACCGAAATATACCCAACTTTGAGGCTCTCTCCAAAGAGTACCCGGCTCTTAAGCAACAGTCTGTGTATTGTGCCTCTTCCTGCAGTCACAGTTTTAAACATTGGAACATCCGCAGTCTTGTCGCACAGACGATTAACTTTCAAGACGAAGCCGCTCAACGGTGTTTTTGATTGAACAACAAAAGTCATAAAACTAATAGAGATGATAGATGTCTGACGGAAGCCCTTCTTCATCGTGATTTCAATCTCACTGTCAAACTTCCGCCTGACAGGCTTTGTCCCCCAGTACGCCGTCAATGTTTTTCTTGATATCTTCACATGATAGATAGAACGTCACACAAGGTTCCCAACAGGTATCATTTCTGTGCTGTCCAACTTCATGCGATTCAACTAATTGTAATGCAACTGCCCAGGCTAAACTATGTGCTTTGGGTCCAAGACGTTGTGCGGGCACATACAGTCGGAATTCCTCGCAGATTTGGCAGTCATACTATAGTCCAGGGTGTTGACATGTGCGTCACCAACACTTTTTTTTTTCTTATACGTGCTAACAGAAATACTACAGAGGAACGGGCGCTTCTGCCATTTACCCCCTTCTGGCTTGTGCGCTCGAACCTTCCTGGAGATTTGTGGCTACCGGTCAGCATTGCTTCCAAGTTGTCTGTTCCCATTTACCACTACCCCCTTGCATCAGAACTCGATCCGACATCATTCGTGCACGCCCGGGAGAATGTTGCGTCAAATGGGCTAGCAGAGCGCATCTGCGTTGTCAAGGTAGAAGTGGCGGGTGGAGATGGCGAAGGTCCAGAGCAAGCAGGGGGAGTGGTATTCGATTTTGACCACCTCTTTGACCAAGATCAAACTGCAGATGAGGATCGCGACATCGGGGGCGATGACAACGGGTGGGTCCACATTTTTTTTTTGCTTTCTATTCTACGACCGCCTCATCAGAACTTGCAAGCATCCTGGCAATTGAGTTCACAATGTGCAACCCCCCTTTCTACCGCACGCAGGCAGAGGTAGATGCTGCGAAGGGCGGACGGGACAAAGAAGAGATGCCGTCTGGCGTAGGTGCTTTCCCTGTCGCGCGCCTTCACCTCTCATCTACAATCAGGTTTGCACAGGCGCGCCGGTGGAGATGATCACGCCGGGAGGGGAGGCTCGTTTCGTGGGGAAGATGGTGGAGGAGAGCGTACAAGAAAGGTGCTTTTATCTGATTTCTATGTCTGAAGGAACTCATGACATTTGGATAATTCACAGGCAGACAATGGACGACGAATACAGGCCGCGGAAACGTAGGTGTACTGGAACCAGTCATTCGAAGTTATTGGACGATCCCATCTCAATTCCAAACTCTTCCAAGTTGCTGTCACGACCTATTGAGCAGCCTTCGCCCGTAAACGCCGGAGCGGGTGGCATTTCGGAGCATACATCGAGAACAGTGCTGTGGAAGAAGAAAGCAAGAACTAGACTAAGGTCAAGGTGGTATACTTCGATGCTAGGGAAATTATCCTCGGTCACAGAGGTTGTAGACATCATCAGGCAGTGTAAGGTAAGCTGTCGATCTTCACCAAACTCCTTCCCCTACCCTGTCCCTGCCTTTGCCCCAGTTCCTCCGTTCCATTGATTCCTCTGTTCTGCCGACTCATGAACCTCGCAGATTACAAATTACGCCATCACAGAGTTTGTACAAGGACAAACTAGACGCTGGGCAGTTGGATGGTCGTTGGGCGCATTTCGCTTGCCTGATGTACGTTCCTGTTTAGTTCCTGTGGCAATCCCTTCCTTTCCTGCCTGCCATCTTGTTTTTTTTTTTCATCCTCCTTCCAGCGAAACTAATGTCTCTCTTTTCGTCATCTGCAAACAGGAAACAGCCCGTATAGAGCACCCAAACACGACCCTCCAACGTCTTATGCCTCCGCGCAACACTCTTCATTGTCCGATTCCAGGGTCCATACAGACGAGCAACTATGAAACCATCCTTGGGGCGCTGAGGAGCGCGCTATCATCCATCGAGGATGCGGTCTTGGAAGAACATGAAACTGTGCAGGAAGCACAAGTCCAGGCAGCGATATCAGCGCCACCTTCTCATCACGGCGGTATAGGAAAACATCGTCTATCGCCAGAGTTCCTCGTTCTCCTTCCTCGCGATTCGTGGTCCCGCAGTGCGCGGCGTAAGCGACAGAGAAGAAACGCTGACTCGGTTAGGGGGCCATTGCCAACGGATGGACATGAATCTGAAGCACTGCCAGATATTTCTGCCTATACTGTGGTTGTGTGTGGAGTCCATCTTGGGGTTACAGGGGGACTGCTGGGACGAGAGGACTTGCATGGCGGGGGCCAAGCGAGAGGGCCTGAATTGGAGTTTCAGTGGGTGTACGGATGGGACCGGGGGCTGTTCGAGAGTTTCGTTAGCCACGTAGGAAGGAAGGTGGTGGGTGGATGATCTAAGCGAGCTGTGACCTTGGCTGGTTCCAATCGTTGTCTCTGAATTCCCGTTGTGGATCGATTTCAACTCTTGGTTTGAGAGAAAAGATTCAGGTAATGAATCATTGACAGTACGACGCAGACTCGCAAATGGAAGATTACTTAGGGTGCCTTTGGATTATAGTGAGCCAGACTTCGGGGAGGAGGTAGTACATGCCGGAGAGGTTCAAGGTAAGCACCTACACGGTCAATAACGAGTTGCCCAATCTGACAGTGAATTCCAATGCTCGTCCTCGAGGCAACACAGCATGAGCGAATACGACATGGGTGAGGACAAGGATGGGATGAATAAATCCTCAGGTCAATGCTATTCGCGCAAGGTTCAGTAATCGGTAGACTGGTGGCAGCGGTGGACGCTCAGGCTTGTAGAATTCAAGTTGTTAAGATTCTCTACTTATCGGACCTGTAAGCAGTTGAAAGGCCGCTATCTTGGCTTGGCTTGGCATATTTGAGCCCGCGGTCAGGGCCTTCCGAAAATTGAAGTTCATTCATGCTTTTTAGCTCGAGCAACTGTCGTTTGCAATTGGTCGGGGGCACTGGGATGAATTGGATCTTTACTTCAAGTTATTGGATAAGTCATGACTGGTCGGAGGTCCCTGAAAGCGCTGAAGAGTGACTGCCCTGTCCTGACTTCCGGACAAGATCTCGACAGGGTCTAGATAAGGTACACGTTGGCAGATTTTTGCTGTGCTGTGCGGCGACGACAAGATGGGTTGCCAAAATCGTTTGCTACTCTTCCCATAGTGTTCAGCAGACTCGGGAGTCACTCAGTACTAGTAATGCATCATGGCCTTCTCATCAAAGGCCAAACGACTCGCACGTCTCGCCGTCTTGTTTCACTTCGTCTTCTTCGCGCTGTACTGGCATTTCAGTGACAAGAAATTGACAGCCGTCCACTCGCTGCCAAATGCACTCCCCAAGCCACGCAAACTCTACCACCTGCTTCCGATCAACAGTGACATTGCTAGAGCACGTTTTTGCAAGACGTTACTCTCATCGGTTGTACATGGGTACGACCCTTTGATCCTGAACTGGGAGCTTCGAGGAGAAGTAGGCGACATGCAAAGGCAAAAGGTTATAGGTATGCTATGCTGCCATCACATCATGTTGTCTGATCTCAATGCTGCTTTAGGCGTCTACAATTTTATCCTCAGTAATTTAACCGCAGCCGACGACAATGATGTCATTTTCATGATGGATGCTATGGATATCTGGTTGCAACAATCTCCGTTGGCGCTTCTCAGACGTTATAAGGAACTGAATGAGACAGGAGTAGTAGTCGGCGGGGACGTTGGTTGCTACCCCAATGATTGGGACTCGGCAAGCCCTCGTCGATTTTTCATCGCGGTTCCTACTAACTCCTTTACGGCGTGTTAGCCTGAATGCCAGGATGCTCCCGGACCCCCTTTTCCTCAAGGCACTTTCGACCCAGTCACGCCAGAGTATGCAAAGTCAAAGTGAGTGGTGAACGCCGCCATAATCGCGAATTTATCCGTAACGGTCCCGTGGTTCAGCGATGGACCGCGTTGGGCAAACAGCGGCGCAGTAATTGGCCCAGTCGCGCCAATGAGATCACTATACAAAGAACTTGCAGAGTATGTTAGTAGCCATACAGACATCCCTGATCAGGGTGGGTATTTTTATTGCGGACCATTCTACCACTTTATATTTACCTGATGATGTTCTAGCTGTCTTCAATAAATATCTGCTCAAACGTCGGATAAGTCTCGACTACTGGTTCCGCCTATTTTGGACCAACTCACGCAACTGGGAAGCGTCTACTATCGTGAACACTCGTTATCCCATTGACAGCGTCCCCCCATCAGAAGACCCGGTTATTCCATATCACTTGCTCCCTCCCCTCTTGTACCACACTAAAACGGGGGAAATACCCGTTGCCATCCATTTCAACGATTATCAACACAAAGAAATGATGGAGGAGTGGTGGGGCAGGTTGTGGTGGACGAAATCTACTGGACGGTTTTGGCCAATTGTCCTTGATCGTCTAAAAGCCGGGAGGATTACGTTTACGCACAACGGCTCAACCGTGGCCTGGATCGACCTATGCAGACACGAGTTGCCTCGTGAGTGTGGTCAATATTTCAAAGGTCTTAATGGGTCATAAAGCATCGCCTCTAGATATTTTCCCAGGTGTTGACCCAGCTAATTTTATAAACACCTCCGCTTGACCAGCGGTTCTTCCGAGGCTCTGAAGCGAAATACATAGCTGTTGCAATTTTCCATTCCCCACCCCGCAACGTGTCGTTTGAGGACTTTCAGCTTGTTGTACTTACGGACCAGACCGAACTCGGACATAAAGCTTTAGCTATATTACAATCTATGACCCTAATATAATAAAGGTGTTCTAGAGCCGAGGTTGTGGAATGAAATGGATGTGTGTATCCCCAATAAACCGTTCCGTTCAAGGTCAACAGTCGAATCTGGGCGCTAGACTCCTGGCCTTCTCTCCACGCAAACACACTTTATTCAGTTTGTCGCTACGCCAGCCAACGCTCTGGGGTTGGAACAGAGGAATCTCAACTACCGTCAGTTAATATGGTTCCTGAGCGATACACTTTCTATGGTCGCAAATTGTAAGAGCAGGTTCGGTTTGAAGTATTATTGCCCAACCCAATTGACGGTTCAGATCTAATCAAACAATAAGTGTGTTGAAAAAAGTCAATGAGAATACAGTTTAGAACACACTATTTTCTTCGAGAGAAAGGGAAGTAAATAGAGCCTACTGGTAGCAGTGCTGCATGGAACATTAATCTGGGTGTGCAATAAAAAGTCGTGGTTGTAGTGCAGGGCGCATATAGGTAAGATGGGCAAGTCTAACAGCCGATGGCCAATGCCCTGCATGCGGCAGCAGCACGAATTTTGTTCGATATGTTTCGCAAGGCGCGACGCCGAGCGAAAACACGTAATTTTACAGACGCCAAAAGTCAATCAAGGGATATCACACGCTGTCGATGTTGCCAAATGGAAGTGGGGGTGCAGCTTCAGGAAACTCAAGCCAAGTCCCGAGCCCTAGGAAATTCACAATCTATGTTCAATGTGACAATCTAAGCTTCTGTCGCACTACATCCAAAGGTAAGTGCTCCACAGAATACATCAATACCTCACAGGTGCTCTCTGCTAACTCCCTACTAGCGTTTTTAGGCAAAGCCCTCCGTACCGCCGGGTCGGAGGAATTCCATTGGATGAGGCGTACGCGAAGAACCTCGCCATCTTCATTTTGAAGGGTAATGGCGTAACGAAGGCGGCTGAAGTCAGTAGGATCAATGCGCGTCACAAGGCTTTGGTAGGCCTCCTGAAGCTGGGAAAAGGGGACGACCTCGGCACGGATAACCTGGGGAGTGCCATTGATGAGTTTTAAGGATGGAAGGGGGTGAGAATGACACTTGCGCGATAGTTCTGGTACGCATGGCTTTGCAGATGACGAGGCTCCACAACGAGATGAAGGCTAAAAGCTCCTAGTTAATCAATGAATCAAAGACTGCGGTAAAAATGGGGTACATGCCAGTGAGTAATGACTCTGTTAGGTGGGTGATTAGCTAGATCGAGTGCTATCGTCGCCCAGTCCACAAAACAACTTCGCCATTCTGTGGTCCACTTGCTCAACTTCCTGTCAACTTCAAGCTCTATCCATTCTTTACTAAATTTATCCGGCTTTGCGCCATTCAGAGCAGCCATCGTCTCGTTGGGAATACAATTGTATTTGTGACTTCCTTTCCACGAGTGCAGTTGGCAGTTCTTGGACTAGTCCGACAACGTCGATGGATATTCGAAAAGAGAATCTGGAGGCGTAAAACACGAAATACTCACACAATATATCACAATGCTGAAAAGAGAACGCGTCGACGTGTGAAGCGTTGCAAAAAAAAACGAGCCAGAACAGGGACTCACCGACAACGACTACATCGCTTCGCCTCGCTGCTTGAGATGTTGGTATTACAAAAGTAACAAATAAGGGTCATGGTATAAAGTATATCCCAACAACCTGCGAAGAAGCGGCGAGCACGGACGCGATTGTAAGGAAATCAGCAACTTGAACGTCACGCCGCCTAGACCGTGACAAAAACAATCATCAAATTAACCCCAAGAACGAATCTGTCCCTCCGCCAGCGTTGAACGTTGAGTTTAGAGCTATTACATTGGTTGGAAATGTGTCGAGAGACGATAAATGGTGTTTTGGACACGGATATTGTTTAGATTCAAGATGGGTCGCTGTCCTGCTTGCTGCTCTCAAGTGACTGTAACATCACCCATGTCGAAGCGAACACTCAGGCCTCAGGACCAGCTAGTAAACATGATGGTAACTTGAATTATTAGTGAACGACTGTCTTCGATGGTATACTAATCGCGGACTCCAACAACGTTGAGGATGGCGCCGACCCCGCGACAACAGGATTGAGACTCTTCGACTCTGGCTCCAGATCACATCAAATTACAAAGAACGCTGTGGGATGGTGCTCGCTATGCTCTGGCCGCCTAAATGTGGACACAGAGACGCTAACGATGCCAACCCTGCGACAACAGGATTGACAACTTAGATCATACAGCCCAAGCCAGTCAAACGGCATAAGAACGTTGTGGGATGGTGCTTATCGACGCTCTGGCCGTCTAATCGTGGATGCCAGCGATACCGACGACGACGACGCCAACACCCCACGACAATAGGATTGACAACGCAAGTCAAATAATCCAAGCAGCTCAGTACAAGATCGCTGTGGGATAGTGCTCGTCGACGCTATGGCCGTCAAACCGTGGACCCATGGACGACGCCTACGACACTGACGACGACGACGCCAATACCCTACGACAACAAGACCCTTCCCACCCCACCCCTCCCCTCTTCTCTTCCGTTCCATGTTTCTTGACTTCGACTCTGGCTCCGGCCCTTGGGCTTTCGACTCGGTTGCGATGACTGTTTCAGATGACTCGATTGGATTGTGACTGTTGGTGTGGGTGTGGTAATGTCGGGGGGTTGTGCTTGCGGGTTGCGGTTTCGGTGGGCTTGCGCGTGTGGTCTTGGTCGGGGGCGGTGGCGGTATGGTTGTGGTATGGTTGCGGTTTCAATTTTCTGCGTGTTCGAGGGTTTGAGGCGGTGTGGTGGCGTGTACTTGCAGGTTGTCCTTCTGGTCTTAGGTGGAGTGGTTCAAGTCGTGATTGTGGTCTTTGGCGTCCTTGCGGGTGTCAATGCTAGTTGGGGGTTGTCTTTACGGTCTTTGGTGCACTTGTGGGGGTACTTACTGGTTGGGGGTCGGTTTTTCCTTTCTTTTCTCATTTTTGCTTCCGTTTGAGTTTCTAGGATTCTGGTTTCAATATTTTGACTCTTGTGCTCGGACGGTTCTTTATTGAACTTCTTATTTCGCCTCGAGATTTCTTTACCACTACATTCTTTTCTTCTACATACTTTCCTTTCTTCTACATATATATACATTCCTTTCTTCTATTCTTCTGCGCAAGTTCTATGGCAAGCTATTCAAGTTAATCAATTGCACAGAAATATAAAGTAACTTACTTTTCAGGGGTGACCATCTTAGTCAGTATTTCTTCGGATCCGAGTCATTACTGCTCTTACCAGGGTCCGTAGTCAAAGGACAAGTTCTGGAGCTGCGGCCTCTAAATGAGACAGCCATGAAGACCTCCAACTCGTGCCGCTCCACTGCCTCCACGTGAATATACTGCGCTTGAGACTACAATATAAACCCCTGTCTTTACTCCTGTTCTCTCCTTTCGTTCGCCATGTCCAACCAACAATACTATGGCCCTCCCATGGAAAAACCGGGTCCAGCATACCATGGTCATGGCCACCACCACCGTGAGCACTTTGTTCATTGTGTTCGTACAGTCTGCCTCAACTCCTTTGGCAGAACACCATGGCGGGGGCGGCTCTCAACCGTCATACCAACCGTACCCAGGCCACGCCCAGCCCCAGCACCATCAGCAGATGGTATATGTCCAGAGACCCCAAGGGAAGCAGAAGGACGTCGGATGCTGTGGTCTGTGTTGTGGATGGTGTGTCTGCGAGCTGCTTTCTGGTTGTCTTCTTCTCTTACTGACTCGGATTACCTTTGGTTTTTATTGTAGTTTAGCAGGGTGCTGTGCTGGACTGTGTTGTGCGCCGCTGTGTATTTGCTGTTGAACCCTGGAGCGCAGACGCTTTCCAACTCTTGGATCGCATATTCCATCCATGACCCTGAGACGACTCGGACCGAGGACATTATGACACGATTATTCTTATCGCATTTGTCTCTAATCCATACTATGTTACTTTATCCGAGAAATATTTTCCTGGGGTGGTGTGCAAATCATCAACGCTATGGTTGCAGAGGATCGTGAGAACGTGGACTCGGACAATTCAGTGACTTCAGTCTGGTTACCAGTCCTTCAACTCGCTAGCAGAAGAACAATCATTTCCGTGCACTCGGCTTCCATGGTCTGTACCTTGCTAGACGCACGGGATAAGCGTGCCAGTTCGACGTGCCTTCTATGGTCATGGCTCCAACGTCGGTGAACTAACAGGCTGTACATGAAATGAACGGGCATGAGACGAGGGCGGTCGGGAAATATATGCGTGAAAGTCCATGGTGGTAATCATGTTTCGCCACTATGCAAGTAATAATGCAACCCAGGGCCTTGAACATGACATGCCTTTCCCTGACTCGGTATATATGTAGATAAGATAAGATTACATCGTATTATGAATATGATTCAAATCGTCATCACGCACCTGCCGGGTGTCGCCGAATCGGAGTCAGGATAAAGCGCCCTTACTCAGCTCTTTCATTGGAGAAGTTAGTCATCGGTCTCGGGGGTATACAAAAAGGCGTCGTCCTTCATCCACCCACACCAAAATCCCACCCCGAGAACAAATGTAAGTATGTTTCTCCGTCCGCTAGTGCGTTGGAGCGCGATTCTAGAGCGGTTGAACCTGCTGAAAGGTTGGATTACATCCAGGAGTGTTGGATGATGGATCCACTGGATTTAGATTCCAAATGTGATAACTCATCCAGTTTGCCTTTTTATTATTATTTAGAATCAAAGATGGGTCGCCGTCCAGCTCGTTGCTACCGCTACTGCAAGAACAAGCCTTACCCCAAATCCCGCTACAACCGTGGTGTTCCAGACCCCAAGGTTCGTTTTGGCACGTCCTCTTTCCTATTCGACGCACCTACTCAAGAGCTTCGAATAGATCCGTATCTTTGATTTGGGACGCAAGCGTGCCAATGTCGACGAATTCCCTTTCTGCGCCCACCTTGTCTCCGACGAGTATGAGCAGCTGTCGAGTGAAGCACTGGAAGCTGGACGCATTTGCGCCAACAAATACATCACCAAGACCTCGGGGAAGGACTCGTTCCACCTGAGAGTCCGCGCCCACCCCTTCCACGTCATCCGTATCAACAAGATGTTGTCATGTGCCGGTGCTGATCGGTTAGTGTCTTTTTTTCACATGAGACTGGGGCAGGTCGTTGATGTGGGCGGTGTAGACTGCAAACTGGTATGCGTGGTGCATGGGGCAAGCCATACGGTACCGTCGCTCGCGTTAACATCGGTCAGATTATCCTCTCTGTCCGCACGAAGGAGACGAACGCTGCGGTGGTCATGGAGGCGCTCCGTCGGGCCCGGTACAAGTTTCCCGGTCGCCAGAAGATCATCGTATCGAAGAAGTGGGGCTTCACGAACGTCAACAAGCAGGACTACCTGAAGCTGAAGGAGGAGAAGAAGGTGTTGCAGTGCGTAGACTCCTTTGCCTGGGTTGCAACCTGGACACTCAGCTTTCTCATTCCCGTTTTTACAGGGACGGAGCTTATGTACAATTCATCCGGCCTAAGGGCCCGCTTGAGCAGAACTTGCGCAGCCAGCTGAAGGCGTGATTTGTAGTATTGTTGGTATATTCAATGGTACTAGGTGCGACGATGTGAGGTTGTCGTGTAAGCTCTCTGAATGTCTATCTTTTCCCTTTCTCTGTTCTCTTTCCAGAATGCCCCTTATTCACTACATCACCTTGATTCGTGGGTGATGGTTAGGGGAAAGGGGGCGTAGATTGACCCGTTGGTGATGCGATTATCGTTTTCTACCGTGCTTTGTAAAGCCTGTGGCTATTATCGTTCTGCCCAATACATTTCTGGAGTTATCTGTACACATTGACACCATGCCTTCACAGGTGGCAAATTGTGCTCGCTCGAACATATTATTTGGGGTCTAGTGCCATGTCTGGAACAAGCCAGAGCCCGATTTGGCTCTGGCCAGAGCCGCTTTTGGAAATGACAAATCTTGATTACTGTACACATTGTCATCACTATAACATCATCTTCGGCTATTTCCACAACCCAAAATGGCTCTGGTCATCTTAAAAATACATTCCCACACACCAAAAACTACTGCAGAGTGGGTCCAATCTGCTACTTATCTTGCACTTTGTCATCTGATGGGCCATGGAGTAAACCTGAGTGAACCATAAGAAGTCTAGCATATGGTGCTGGAGATTCTGGAGGAAGTACAGGTTGAAAGAGAAGCAACCTTGTGAGCTGCATCACCCAAATTGCAGGCCAGGCTCTCCATGGCACTGAATATATTGTCCAGTTATTAGATTCTGTGCCCCCTGACCTCAGGATTACCCATTGTTCTGTACATTCCTTCCTAGTATTGCTAAAAAAAATTAACTATGGATTTTTTTGCAGCTTGAAATTGAGAGACTTGCATCTAGTAAGAAAGCCAGACAAAAAAGATCCTTGAATACAATCCAATACAATCTGCTGGAAAAACATTTCTGCAGACTACTGCATCCTGGAATTTTTTTTTGTTACATCAAATTCAGAAAAGAGAATGAGGGATGGCTGCAGTTGTTGGAGTCCCACAGACTGAACAATAGGATACCCATACTAGCCTAATATCTTCTGTTCAAAGAGCTCCAAGTGGTGGAAAGACTGACAGTGCAGGTGGGGGCACATGCTGCAATTGGCAAACCCCTTATAATTGCCATAGCAAAGGTCCATGTCTTCTTGGCAGTGGCACTACCATGATGCAGCTCAGTATGGAGAACTGATATGTGAAAAAAATCTCCATAGTGCTATATAGCACTATGCAGACATAGACCTTGGCTATGGAAATTATTTGGGGAGCAGAAGTGGAAAGAAGGAGAAGATGGGCAGTATGCAAATACAGATCAAATTGCCCAGGGATGGTAAATTGATGATCAGGGGGCAGTAATAAAATAAAGGTCCAAATGCCTCTGCATTCTACCAATTCTCAGATAGCAGTAATGGCTACTTGTTGTGGAGAAAAAGAAATGTCATAGCTAAGAATTGAAGTCTAACCTCCAGGTAACTTAAGTAAGCAGAAAAATAATTTCAAGCAAAGATCTTTCTAACTGCACCACTGTGTCTTGTTATTCTGTGTTGCACATGGCATCAAGATACTCAAATCTTAATTTTTGATTGTTTTTCATTTGTTCCAGACATGGCACCAGAGCCATTATTTGTGCTATGCTCCCAGCCAGTTACATTGAGCCATATTTGGACAAAGATTACAAATCACAGAAGGACCAACTCCTTCAACACATGCCATATTCTTTGGATGTTCACTCCCTACATTTTAGGTCACTGATCACGGCCTCACTTTTGCACAAGTCCTGGTCACTCATAACATTGCCATTCAAAATGTACTTATCCCTCCAGTTCAAATCCCTGATGTTGGCACTTTATGACTTATTATTGGGATCAAGGAGTTGAGCACAAGATGAGGACATGGTTTAAGATATTGAGTTAAAGTCAAAGGCAAGTATGTGAGGGAGTATGCCACAGGGAGGAATATTATTATCATCTCCTACAAGGTGTGCAATGTTTATTATACTACACAGTTAGGAGATAGTGTAATGTACTCCTATAATATATAAAGGAGGGACAGAGTCATAGACTCCTGTAATAGCTAATGTTTCATTAACTATGTCATTTCCCCTATAGATATGCTGTCATGGCTTGGAAGTCTTACACTTCCTGCAGGGTGTGTCTAAGACACTCCACCTAGGCTTCTGTGTCTGATAGCTTATGATAGACATGACTATGTCTTGCCTATCCTATCACAGACATGCTGCAGGATGTTTAACTCTGTAGCATGTGTTAACTGTGGATTCCCCTAATTGTTCTTGCATGTGTTAACCTCTGTTAAACATGCATTAATATGACTTAGCATATTCTGGCAATATTCCCTAGGCATGTTAACTGCCTTGGCTTGCCTGTATACTCTTGTATACATAATCCCAACACTTATCATTGTGACATTAGTGAATTCATGATTTTTTGTCATGCCTATACAGAACAGTTGTAACATGTAAAAGATATAAAAAATCCAAAATTATTACAGTAAACATTACAGGCAGCACTACCACCATATATACCACAGTTGCATTTGGAAAACATCCTTAAGTAATATGTTTTGGCAATGTTTTGGACTACAGCAAGAGAAGCTGTATCTTCATAATCTTATAGGGCTTCTGGTGGACACTATAGAAATATAAGTAAATTTTTGCTCACAAGCTACCATCCATACAAGAGGCACTTATTCAGCACCATATGGAAACAGTTTGAGGTTGTCGAATTATTGCTACTGCATCCCATAGATTACAGGTGGCAGCACAGTGGTAGAACAGTTGTAATTTGTAAAAGATTACTGTAAAATTATAGGCAGCACTACCACCATATATACCACAGTCACATTTGGAAAACACACTTTAATGATGCATTTTGGACTAGGACAATAAAAAAGTTGCATATCCATAAGGTTATGGGACTTCTGGTGGACACTTTAGAAATACAAGGAGAAAGTTGCTTGCCACATGAAACTTTGGTGATTACATGATATCAGATGCCAAGGCAGCCAAAAGAATTATTGGTGCAGTATATAGCTATCTCACATCTGTAGTCTCATGCTATGTAACTACAGAATATAATTACACTGTCACCATTAGTCCAGCAGGCAGAGAAGTGGTGCTGAGTGGTAATGCACTGGTAAGATATATATATTAATTTTACATCTTTCCTAGAAATCAAGGAATGGTATCCCATCGCAACTCATAACATCATGACACTACATCCCATATGGAATAGAAACACACCTCAGGTGCAATACCACTTCTAACTGGTTAACAGGAATGAAGATGGAAGTATAACACTCATGGCAGTGTGCAGCCACATTCCCTGTAAGGATCAAATATTTTCCCAGCAGAAATTGTAAGTCCAAGAGATATCTATTGTGATGAACTGTAACATTGTTGAAACAGTTGGACCTCATTTCAACAAAATGAGAGATGAAGCAAACTGACCATCCCCTATAATTGTTGCATGGACAGCTGCTGAGTGACATTCTAATGTATATGGAGGAAAATATTATATAATAGCATGGGACGATTGACAGGTATCCCATGATGTTCAAAAAGGAGTAACATTTATTACTAATCAACAAAGCAACATTCAACACTATTGTAACAACAATGTATCAAACACTGGCATGCTCATGTGCAGCATGTTGGCTAGCTAGCTTCGACACAGATGAACCAGGTCATGATTGAGCTTGTGTTCAAACACAGTGGTCTCCAAAAATCTTCCTGCCATAAGTTTAGTTTTCAGTAAGACCCTGAGCTAATAGACATAGCATAAATACCTGGTCCACCAAGAAAGCAGACTCTGCACATGAACTTGAGCTGCAGGCCCAGGCATATCCTCAAAGAAATTGATGACATTGTTATAAAAGACAGGATGGCTGAAGCAGCCATCATTCTCATTCCAAGCAGATGCACTAGACAGGGCAAATCATAACTGTGTGGTTGTTGGAGTCATTGATCATACCACAATGCATAAGCAGGCTGATCATATATATCTTACCTGAATGGCAACATAAGCAATAGATCGTGGTGTGACTGATCTCATACCAAGGAGACTAGTGACATTGCCATGAGTAGGTGCTTTGCTACCTCTAATATGCTTCAGAGGCTGAGGCACCTGATTTTGAATATCATTTTCAGTGTTGATTTCTAGAGAGGAAGTAGGCGATGTGAAGATGAACTTGAAAGCCTACAAATTCTACCTGTGAGATAAAAGGGGGAAGGTATATGATGGTGGCATCACACCTTGACAAGGATAGCACTTTGAAATAGTGCATGCTCAATGTCTTCATCATTGGCTGTGTGTAATCCTGGTACACAGGATTCACTGAGTCAGAGACAGAAGACAAGATCAGACAGGTGAAAGAATGAGTTCAATGTGTGGATTCACAATCGAGATAACTCTAGCTAGAGTAAATGAAGATGATGATAATAATAAGAGGAAAAAGGAAGAAGGAATCTATGTGAGTGTGTGTGTGGCAAATGAGTCTGTAAATATGTGTCAACAGTCATAAGCACCAAGCTTACACCCTCCCCACCCCTGAAAAAGCAAAAGCAGTAAAACAAAATTGAAAGAGAATTGTAAGTAAAAAAGGCTAGAGCATGAGTGCGTTAAAAACCCTAGTAGGAAAAAGCCACCAGCTAGCAAAGAAAAGGAAAAACTACATACAAGCTGCAGAAAAACTACATACAAGCCACAGACCTCTTCCTAGCCAACCAGTCATCCAATGCCTCACAGTCAGTGAGTTTGCTGCCAGGCAGCTATTGATCTTCTTCTGGTCCATACCCTGTCCAACAAACAAGATATTGAACTCCGTGGCCTCTTCTCCTCTTGTTGAGGATGTGCTTGATTGAAAATTCCTCTTTGGAATCAATGATTATCAGTCCCAGTCTCTCAGCCCCCTGATCTGGAAACAGCTCCTTGTTGTTTTTAAAGAATGGTAGCACCTGTGAAGTGTGAAATGTGGGGAACGTGTTGCCTGCATTTGGTAACTTGAGGGACACTGTTGAAATCTCTGGCACCATGCCCATGACCATGTACAGGCCATTGTATTGAGGCATAATTTTTGTGACACATTGTTCACCTTTCTTTTTGTAATTGTGATGATGATGCAATGTAGACAGTACCACTCAGCTACCAACTTCAAAAGGAAACTCATTAGACCTTTGAGTATTTGCACTGAGGGACTGAGAAATCTTAGCCCATAGCAGGTTGTTCTGTGCCTTGTTCACATCCATCTGTAGCCTCTCAATAACCCTTGTTGCCCAAATGTCTTCAATCGCACTGTCCTCAACAGCCACCAATGGTGGGATAACCCTTGGGCTTCATCCCATACAAAGTTGGAAAGGCGAAAACCCTGTTGACCTGTTAACAGTATTCATAATATCAAAGCATACCTGTGGCAATGCCCTTTGCCACCCCATCTGATTTCACTCAACATGGTAGCATAGACATTGGTTGATAGTTTTATTTGAATGTTCGCTGGCACTGTCAGATTGAGGATGGTATGCCATTGACATCTTAATTTTGACACCTGTCAATTTGTGCAGTGCTTGCCAAAACTTCAACATGAACAGTTTGTCATGATCTGACATGATATACAGCAGCAAGCCATTTTTTCAATACCACTCATCAAAAAATATCACTGCCAGATCCTTGGCACAGATGTCTGTACATGTTGCTACAATGCAAATATCGCTGTTCAAGCAGTCAGTAAATGTCATGATGCAGCCAAATCCACCATCCTTGGGCAGTGGTCCAATGAAATCTATAGCCACTGAGTCACCTCACTGGTCTGGGATAGGCAGTGGATGCAGTGGTCCAATAGGTCCTTTTGTTGTTGGCTTGTTCCTTTGACAGTCAGTGCAACCCAGCACATATGCATTCTCCAGATCCTGCCACATGTTAGGCCAATAGAATGAATCGTGCAAGTTGCCATATGACTTATTGAAACTGAAGTGTCCCAAGACATTGTGCACCACATGGAATAGTGCCTCTTGTACTTCACAAACCTTGGCACAATTAGTTGCTCACCTGCATACCATAACCCATATATTTCCTTGATTCCATGTGGGTAGATAGGCATGTCAATGATCCGTTTGCACCATAGGTCATCTTGGTATCCAGCTCTAACCATCTCCAGTAAGCTGTCCACCTCAATTGATAGGGTCACTGTGACAAGATCACCTGGGACACTTGCAGGAAGCATCTCCCAATCAGTCAGGATGTGAGCCAGTGCATGACTTGAGTCCTCCATATCCCACAAATGCAACCTGATCTCCCAACTTCATGGGGTAAGGCCCTGTTGCATGCTCCTCCACCTCAAAGGAGGTCCTAGATAGTGCATCTGCTACACAGTTGTCCTCCCCCTTGATGTACATGATCTTGAAATCATATTGGGACATCAACTCCATCCATCAAGCCTGACATCTGCTCAAATCTCTCTGTGTCTCGAAGTTCTCTAGTGTTTTGTGGTCAGTGTATATGAAAAAGCTTGTCCCAAAAAGATCTGATCTCCACTTCTGTAGTGCCCAAATAATTGTGAGCATCTCCTTCTCATGGACTGGGTAATTCAGTTCAGTGCCCTTGAAGGTCATAGAATTGAAGGCCACAGGGCGTGCAGTCTCCCATGACTCTCCAAACAAGAGTACCACACCCAATTGGTAGTCACTAGCATCAGTAGTCACGAAAATCTTGTGCTCTGGCATACAGGCACTCACAACTCAATACAGCTTTCTTAATCCACCTAAAGGCTTCCTTGTGTTGTGGTAGCCAAGGTGGGAAAACCTTATTACACCCCTTTGCCATCAACTCTGTCAGCACTCCAGTGTGTTCCAAGATGTTTGGCAGGAAATGAGTGATATATTGCACCAGGCCACAGAATTGATGCACCTGTGTGGCAGTCTCTGGGTGAGGCCAGTTCAGCATGTGGTCAGCCTTCTTAGAGGTGGCCTCAATCCCTTGCTCTGAGATCCTGGGCCCCAGGAACAATATCTCAGTCTGAAAAAGGTGCGTTTTCTTTGGGTTGCAATACAAATTTGCCTCACAAAGAGCTGTCAGGATTGTATGGATGTTTTTACAGTGTTCTTTGATGCTGTTCGACCAGACTATGATGTCATCCAGATAAATATGACAGATCTTCCCAATCCAAGGCCTCAATGCAGCCATCACCCATTGCTGGTGGATAGCTGGTGCATTTTTCAGGCCCATAGGCATCACCAGCCACTCAAAAAGCCCAAAAGGCATTGTCACTGCTGTAAGTGGAACATCATCAGGGTGCATCAGTGTCTGGAAGAAACTATTCATCATGTCAATGGTATCCCAGATTTTTCCTTTTGCACAATTGTTCAGGATGTTGTTGATATGTGGCAAGGGGTGGGAATCTGTAATTGTGTTTTTGTTTAACTGCCTGTAGTCTTTCACCCATCTGGGCAGCACTGTAGAATCAGCATTAGGGATGATAAAAGCAGGGGACACATATGGAGAAGAAGACAGTCAGATATACCCAGCATCGAGGTGCTGTTGAATCAGTGTTTGCCACACTTCCTTGAATTTCCATGGACATGTGTGAGTACATGTCTTTATCATCTGCTCCACATTCATCAGTTTTATCCTTGCTGTAATGTTTGACAGCAACCTGTTGACATGTGGAATTGGTTCAAAAACATTTCTGAATTCTGATATTATCTCTTCCTCAGTCTTCTTCAATCTTTCTAGGGTGGACAAGCACTCAATTTTACTTTTTATCATTCTTGCAATGTCCAATGGCTTCACCTCTCCTGGTATTCCTTTACCCATTCTTTGTTGTTGTTGACATACTTCTATTAGTTCTGCATGCATTTTCTTTATATTTCCCTTCATGATTTTCTTGCAAGCTTTCACATATTTATCAGAGAATATATGTTTGTGATAATTAAAAACAGGCAGGTTTAACAAGTCATAGCTGCAACTTTTATCTACAGCCATTTGGTCACTAAAGTCCATTACGATGCTATTTGCTTCCAAAAACAGGACACCCAGCAGTAGTGGTACACAAAGTTTTGGTGTGATCATGCTTTACAGTTTTAGAGGTCCATTGAGAGTTGGGGGCAAAAGGGCTGACTTTCACATATTCATCAAGACCTGTTGGGCAAGGTGGCCCATTCTCCAAGGCGAGGGAAACAGTAATTAGTTTATGCAGGCGGAAATGGTGGAGGCCCAGTTTGTTTACAAGACTATCATCAATTAGCATGAGGTGTGCTCCACATTTATCACTGGAACAGGTTTGTCAGCATCAGGTCCAATCAGTGAGCACAGCCATTGGAAATGCTGGCCTGTCAAGGGAGCACATACCTCCTCCTCAGACTCAGACACCATCTCTTAGTACCACTGAGGGCATCACTGCCCCAGCCAAGAACAAATGATCACTGTTCTCATCCATGGTCTCAGCATGCCCAGTGGCTGTGACAATCACAATGGGTTTGGTGCCTCCTGGTACTCCAGACACTCACTTGTGAGAGAGGAGGGTCTCTTCCATGAGTTCATTGGAATTTTTCCCACCAGGGAAATCATTGGGGCAGTTGGATGTGTGATGGTTCTGATAACCCCAATGACATTTCAGGCACCCTTGATACTTGAACAGCAGCATGTGTTTGTTTTTGGTCAGTCAAGGTGGCTTCTTGCCAGATGAGGATGTCAAGGAAGATGCAGGGCAGCTAGGTCTAGAGGAAGAGGAAGGACCCACATTGTATGCTTGTGAGTTGCCTCCCAAGGCCTGCTGTTTCAGCACATGTTGGAGTTCCTCAGCAGCTTCCAGGTAACGTTTTGTGTTGCTTGCCTGCTCCTCAGCCAACTTATGCATCTCCAAAATCCAAACCACAAGATGAGCCTCCAGTGTTTTGACTCCTGCACCATCACATGCCACCTCAATCAACTCCTTGATCTTGCATAGCTTTGACCTGCTTTGGAGGTCCGCATTGAGGAGGCTGTCCAGCTGGAGGCACAAGGAGTCATCAGCGAAATAGTAATCAGTGCTGTATAGTACAATGTTCATGTGCTGGATATCATTCAACCAGGTGTTAAATTTTTCTGAAGTTTTAAGACATGCATTGCAGATATGTAAGTGGAGGTCATCATCCCAGTTCTCCAGCAGGAACTCTTTCTTCAGCTCTTTGAGAAACTCAGCGAAGGTGAGCAAGATGAGGTGGTCATGATGGGTTGCTACCCAGTCATGCAGGTGCATATCTTTAAGGCCAGGGAGCACTGCTGCGATACAATCTCCTTCGTTGATCTTTTTGTTTGCCGAGAAAAAGTCCTCACAGCACATCTCCCACTGTCTCATCACCAGTGAAGATATCTCTCTGGCTGTGAGGAGGGGGATTTTCTTTGGTTTGGTGTGCATACATTTGGCAAGTGTGGAGGGTGACATCTTGGAACAAACTGAAGAAGGTAGGGTGGGGTAGTCAGAAGTTGTCGAGTCAGAATCTGTGTCTGAGCCCAATGGTGTCAATGTATGCATGTCTTTCTGTCCAGGATCTGTCTGTTCAGGGTCTGGAGAGGACAGGGGACTCAACAGCTCAATAGTTGGCATGGTGGCCAGCTGTCTTGTGGTCATATTGGGGCTCAGCAGCGGATTAGCAGATGATGAGGTGGTCATGCTTGTGGGTGGGTCAGCAACGGCTAGTGCTTTGCTGCCTGTGAATGGCAGGTTGGGCAATGTCAGTGCTCAACAGACAGCATTTGGTGGTATTGCATGGCATGTGCAACTTTGGGAGGTGTTTGTGGTACAGAGAACATCATTTAAAAAAAAGTGTAATCCTGGTACACAGGATTCACTAAGTCAGAGACAGAAGACAAGATCAGACAGGCGAAAGAACGAGTTCAACATGTGGATTCATGATCAAGATAACTCTAGCTAGAGTAAATGAAGATGATGATGATGATAAGAGGAAAAAGGAAGAAGGAATCTATGTGAGTGTGTGTGTGGCAAATGAGTCTGTAAATATGTGTCAACAGTCATAAGCACCAAGCTTACACTTTGCCATGTGGATAAAGGAAAGCAGGCCATGAGTCAGCCATGACTATGAATTCAGGATGGCCATCATGGATGTTCTGATGCACACTTTAGAGAGGGGCATTTAGTTAACAACTAAATGAGAAAAGTTAACCTTGCCGTTCATCTTTCCAATCATAGTTGATAGGACAAAGGAGGCCACCAGTGACATCATTCTCAAAGCCACAATCAGTCTTGGTATTTGGCAGCAGCAAGGTCATGGGATTCTCAGAAAGTGTTGCAACCAGGAGACAACTGCAGGCTTGAGATTGGCTGCATCATTGCCTTGAGCACCTGCTGCTCCTTTGCACCTGTAATTTACACTCCCCCACCTATTCCAGTCGGACTCCACAGATTCTGGAAATTCCGGTCAGATTCCGGTCAGTCCAACCGGAATCCACTGGAATCCATGGGGTCATAACATGGGGTCATAAATTCCGGTTATTCCGATCAGAATCCGATGGATTCCAGTGGATTCCAGTGGAATTCTGTGTAGCAGACTGGGGTTTTAGAAATGTATTCATATAAATAACATTGAACATAGACAGACACTATACTATTGTTACAATCAGTATTACTTAATCAGTACCACTTACTCATCATCACTATCACTATCACTATCACTATTCTCTGCCCTACTTGCCTTTTCCTCTTGTTTTGCAATAACATGTCTAGTATGATAAAATAGCATGCTGTGCAAGAACCAGTTGAAGTTACCAGGTGTCATTTTCTTCAACATTGATTCATATCCTCCCATCCATGCATTTAACTGTTCACAAGCCTGTTTGTTATAGGTCAGTCAAGTATCATTGGTGCATGAAATAAGTATCAAAGCTTGCCTGTGTGTTGAATGCACGTCTGAAACAAGGTTTGCCTTGTTTATATTTGGCTTCAACAACTAGATTAGGTGCAGAGCCATCTGCTGGTGCAGGATTGCACCATTTCTTGCAAAGTTCATCATCATCTCGATGGTTGATGTAATGATAGGCATCAACAATAAATCGTGTTGTCTGTTCCCATGCCCTTTCCCATGATCCATTCCTGAGAGCAGTTCGAAGTACCTGGCATGCTTTATCAATGCAAATGTAATCTGGTTGGGACTCTTCAGTATGGAAAACCTTCTCCAAAAATGCCAAGATATTGGTGGGTGATTCAGCCTTGGGAAATTTTGCCCAGGCAATCACAACACCACATGGTGCACATATTGTTTCAACACAGTAAAACCTAGGAGCGCTGAAATAGTTTTTACGCTCTGTTTCCTCCATTGGTTCATCATGTGGTTGTTCCGTTTGCTCATTTGTTGAAATCCAAGGCAGGTTTTCAGCTGGCCTTTGTGTAATTCTTCGGAAACCAGGTGCAGATTGTCTTTTGTGTTGAGTAACATATTTCTTCCATTGCTGCTGATGCTGTTGACATGCTTGAGTTGCTTTGATTTTTTCATTGTCACAGTTGTGAACACGGCATTTTGCACCATAGGTTTGTTCATGTATTGCACAAAAGACAGCACCACGATAGTTTATGAGATCATCTGCACAATTCTCATAAGCACAGTGCTTTGGCCCAAAGCATGTTCCATCAACAACCACCATCTTTACTGGTGCTGTGTCAACATCCATGCCATCTTCAGAGGTGGATGCAGATGTTGAACCAGATGATAAATCAGAAGATGATGAAGAACTGGAATTGGCATCTTGTGGAGAGGGTTGTTCAACCTCATCAACTCCAACTACAGCAGCAGAAAGAGCAGTTGGAGTAGTATCAGAAGGTGTTGCAATGTATTCATGAGTGCATTCTGAACAAGCATGTCGATCTGCAGCTCTGATAACTCCATTTTCACCAAGAACCAAGAAAGCTTCTTTTGTGATTTCACCAATTGCAAGATTGTCCCAAACTGATAGCTCCATATCAGCAGAAGCAGCTATGGTGCGGATGGACTCCTGAACAAAGGCCTGCCAGATTTGATGGCATGACAACTGATGGAACACATGTTCTTGTGTTTTTCCAGAAGAATTATTCCAGAATTCCATGTATGCTGAGGCTGATGCATGAAAGCTGTACATGGCATTCACAACAGCATTTGAGAAAACCCGATCAACCCATACACTTTGACCAACTTTAAGGTATTTGGCAGAATTCAAATACAAGTTGGTGAACTGGTTCTCTTCATCGATTTCTGGTGTGCGCTCATGATCGGCACTATATAGTGTTGTGCAATTGGGGCATTGTCCAGTAAGAACTGGAACATTCTTGTGAATGGTATTGTTTTTCACAAGTGTAACTAGGGGAATGTCTCTCTGTTTGGTTGTCTGAACCAGAGACCGAAATCCACATCCACTTGTGACACATTGATATGATTCTGGACAGATGATATGCACAGCTTCAATTGCTGTATATGATATTGGCTTGAGAGCAGTCTTTAGATGGCCCTTTTTGTTGTATTTGATGAGGCCCAAGTGCTGTGCCAATTTATCAAGTTTGGTTGCAATGTTGCTGATGATGTGGTTTTCAGAAATGCCTTCATACTGGTCAGATTCATGCAACAAGGATGCACTGTTGTCCACTTTTGCATGTACTGCCCGTGACAAGCTTTTGATCCAACTGTTGACTGCAGATACATTTTCTCCTTTTGCAAGTGAATACTGTTGTCTTGCATGTAAGCTAAGAAGATCAGGATTTTCAGTCATTGTAAACAACAGTAATAAAACTGTTGAAAGTGAGATGTCAGCTGGAAAGTTTTTCTGGATGAATTGACTGAATGAGAGGAAAGTCAATTCTGGAAATGGGCTGAAATCTGACAATGCAGCAGTGGTGGGCAGAAAACTAAGACCCAGCAGAATCCACAATGGCAAAGGTAGACAGCAAAGACTTGAAAATAGCCAGAGGATTGCTTTTCCACCATTGGGGATACTGAAAAGATGAACTTAGAACTATAACACATGATTCAATTGGTCCATTGTATCCTACTTACATAGCCTTAGATTTCTTCTTTTTCCCTCCAGTTACTTCTTTCTCTTTCTCTTTCTCTTTCTCTTTCTCTTTCTCTTTCTCTTTCTCCTTACCCTTGCCCTTTCTCTTTTCATTCTTCTTTTCCTTGTCCTTTTCCTTTCCTTTCCCCTTCTCTTTCTCTTTCCCTTTTCCTTTTCCCTTCTGAGTTTCCCCTATGTCAGATCCTGCCTCTGTCCCCCCCTTTGTCAAACCCTCTCCGCCATTTGCCAGCCATTCCAAAAGATCCAAAAATGCATATGCAGGTTTCAATATTCCCCACAACTTGATATCCAATAGCTTGTCATCACTGTCCTCAAGCCAAGACACCATCGTAAGATAACTGGAAAGCTTTGGAAACACCTTGCTATATGTCAAGTGCCACTGTGATTTACCCTTGAAAACACTGATGATATCCGCCTGTGTTGGCTTCCGATCAAAAACATCTCTCAACTTTCCACTCTCCCATAATGTATTGCACATCTTGACAGCCGCCAAGCATGCCTTGTACTTCTGCCATGCATAACCCAAATTTATGTCCTTGTGATCAGTCAACTCAACTGGAATACTGAGAGAGGCAATGATCTTGTCTTTGAATGGAGAGCTGGTATGAGCAGGGATAGAAAGAGGTGTAGACATGCGAGTATCAGGCAGAGTGGTGCCAGTAGAACCAAGTGGGGTTGAGACAGATAACCCAGAAGGGAAAGCAGATTGGTGTTCCTGATGTGAGATAAAAATCAAGTATTCTTGGTGAAGACTGTAAAAGTCTCTCACATAACAGACTGGAAGAATATACTCTTTCTTTTTCTTAGTCCATTCAATGTCCTCATCAAACAATACTGTAGTGTTGTATTGGCCTTTGTCAGTCCACTCCCCTTGTTCATAAACAGAGATTTGAGGATTGGATTCTATCATGGGATTATTATTAATATTAATAGGTATGCAGGCTCCATACTTTCAATCGGAGACCACTTTGCAGCAATAGATTTGAGGACGGGTGCCATAGAAAACTGGACATTGACTTTGAGAATACGGAACGGCTTGGCTTCGGCAGGATCAACTGGTGAGTTATAAATATGTACTTTTCCCATCCTTAAAACTTGAGTCTCGAGATCGTCATCATCTGCATCAGCAAAATTAAAGACATTGCCAGTGGCACGTCCACGCATATGTCCACTAGTGGCACGGGATGATCCATGGGGAGCAGGGGGTGGACTGGATGGTGGACTAGTCATATGAATGTCTATGGTGTCATACAATGCTTAAGAAGCAATAGCAGAAGTGAAGACCTCCTACCTGGATCTTGAAAGCCTTTGGGTTGGACCGAGCGTGTTGCACGAGGAACAACTAGGATGATATATTAAAATTAACATGATATATTATTTTTCATTACCTGTGTCACCCATTGGGGAGTCACCAAGCAAAACATCTAATACGAATTCTAGATATTAAATTACAACTACAACAAATAAATATACCTTGGGACCTATGGGCTACATAGACGAGGTGTGGTCAGGATATAATCAGTAAAGGTAATAAAAAAACGGGGGCTTGCTAGTGGTTGTGGTACCCCCGTCATCGGCCTTGCCGTCCGTGGCCTTCTTGCCGCTGGTGTTGGTGGTGCCGACCTCCCCGTCATTGGCATTGGCATTGGCGTCTGTGGCCTTGCTGCTGCTGGTGTTGGTAGTGTCGGCCCAGTCGTTGGCGTTGTCGTCGCCCTGGCCCTCCCCGTCGTGGCTGGTGTCGTTTTAAAAAACTGGTGTTTGCGTAGTCGTCCTGGGCCTCCTTGTTATTGCCAGCATTGCCGTTGCCGGCATTGGTGTTGTCGTTGTCATCCTGGGGCTCCCCGTTACTGGCATCGGCGTCAGTGTCTTTGGCGGCCTTGCTGTTGTTTGCATCATCGGCCTCATGGTTGGTCTCATTGTCGGCCTTGGTCTCGTTGTTGGCCTCCCCATTGTTGTTGTTGTTGGCCGCAGGCTCCCCGTTGCTTGTGGTGTTGTCGCTGTTGTCTTTGTTTCCATTGCTCGTGGTATTGTCGCTGTCGTCTTTGTTGCTGGTCTGGCTCCCATGGGCGTCGTCCCCATCGTTTTCATTGCCGCTATCCCCTTCGCTGTCCTCGCTGTCAGTGGAGGGGGTCTGCCGTGCTCGGCGTCAACCAGAACCCCCCTGACCAGGAGGAGGCGGCAGGAGACTCGCCGTGGCCGATCGAGTATGTTGAGGGGGGGCGACAGAGACTCCGCTCGCCTCGAGGGCGAGTTCAGCTCTAGGAAAGCAAAAGGAGTGAGAATAAATGTTATAAGACTTGAAACATACCTTAAAGGGGCGGCCGAAGCCGCACCCTGTCCTTTCGAGCGTTTTTTCAAGGTCCTGTAAAAGGAATGGGCAGCTACTAGGTAATCTACGGGTAAAAGAGGTCAGTTACTTTTTACCACCTTTCCCCTTCCCAGCCTGTTCCTCTTCCTCGTTCTCCTCATCTCGCTTCACTTTCTTCAAGACGTCCTTTTCGAGTGCTGACGTGGCACGTTTACGGGTTTGCGAACCCGTTTTGGGCAGGGATTTGGCGGGCGATGGGCCCGATCCTTTCTTGCGTGTGCTGGCACGAGTGTTGGGCATTTGTTCTTGATGGGAGTTGTCGGCGGATGGGGTTGCGATGGGTCGGTGGTTGGTGGATACGGTGAGGTTGCATGTGAGAGTGTTTGTGATGACACGTCACACAGTTGTGATGCGTTATGATTAGTCGGTGATTTGTTACCATGCACCTTGGTTGGATAATAAATAGTTTAGACACTGGTCAGTAATAATGACTCTGTGGCTCAGTGGTTAAGGGTTCTATTCTTAGGTCATACCTAAGGTCGAGTGTTCGACTCTTGTTGTATATGAAACTTTTGATTCGAAAAGCACGTGCATTCCGGTTAGTCCGGTTCTCTCTCATGCTGTGTGTCCGGGTGATTCCGGTTAATCCAGTTGATTATGAGTTCGGTGAGATTCCATGGATTCCGGGTATAAAATTGATTATTAGTCCGTCCGGAATACTTCCACAAAGGGAAACTACATACAAAAAAAAGTCCACCGGATTCCAGAAATTCCAGAAATTCCGGTCAGAATAACCAGAATCCGACCGGAATAGGTGGCTTAGTGTAACGTACTTGGTATCTTTGGCATTACTACCCACACATGTACCTAGCTGGCAGGACCTTTGGAGATGTGGATTTTCAGTGGACAATAGTGCAGGTACCCAGGAGTTGTGCAGGTGTGTAATGATCATGATACCCATCTGGGCATTCCAGGATCCATTTCCCTTTTGCATGCACCTGCCAGTGGATCTCAGGCTGCCCTTTCTCATTTCTATGATTCACCCTGGCACCATTTGGCACCATTTACACCAGTAGTTTACACTTGGGTGGTGGGTCATGTTGGGAAAGTGTATATACAGGCAAGCCAAGGCAGTTAACATGCCTAGGGAATATTGCCATTTTATGCTAAGTCATATTAACACATGCAAGGGCAATTAGGGGAATCCACAGTTAACACCAAGGGAGTTGCAGAATGCAGATCCCATACATCATGTTGGAGGGGGGGGGGGTTGTCAGGATGTCCTTAAAAAAATGTTTGACAGGGAAGGATCAATGAAGCTTGTCAGGAGTACGATTTCTGTAAGACATTTTAAACTATCATTTTCATTGTTTGACACTATGGACACTTTTATGTACACATGGTAGGTGTAAGGTCCCTATAACCAAATGCATGGCTAAGGGTAGGTACAACACATAGTATACACATGGGCAATATACTGCACAATCAGACATATAGTAGATGCATGTAGCTATGCACACATGCTGCAGGCATGGTGCTGTGCCTGCTGATGACTCATGGTCAAGGCATGGCTAATGCATTATTACCTCATGTAGAGTAGTATATAAACCTGAATATATTGCCCAGAGACACTAATCGCGTTCTCTTGGGTTATCCACCACTACTATTGTCACAGTGTGACTGCCTCTTGACTACTAGACCATTTCTTTGTTTGTTTGTGCTTGACTTGAGGGAGCCATTGTCTTTGCCTAAGGGTATTGGTGACATCCTAACATCCTGAGATCCCAGGACCTGACTTTCACCACAAGTGAAGTAGAGGCCCCAATGTTTCAGAGGCCCCTTGAATAGAATCTGTGTTTTCCCTGAGCCAGAAGTGTTGATTAGGTGACTGAAAAGTTGCAGTCAGTCCAGAGACATTGGCTACGTTGAAAACAGATACACACACATATTAGATTGCCTGAAGATGCAATCAACAACCTCTGGTTCTACAATGCTCCCTCCCAAATCCTGTAATGAAAAGTAAGGCTTGCTTTGGACAAAAGGTGTTGGGATATGGCATACAGGCAAGCCAAGGCAGTAACCATGGCTAGGACATATTCCCCAATATGCTAAGTCATTAACACATGTTTAACAGGAGTTAACACATGTAAGGACTATTAGGGGGATGCACAGTTAACACATGCTGCACAGTGAAACACATATAGCATGTCTATGATAGGCTATCCAAGACAGAGCCTTGGATAGAATGTCTAAGACCCATACTGCAGGAAGTCTCAGACTTACCAAGCCATGATATCATAGGAGGTACTATGACACTATTGTTATAGGGGAAATGACATAGTTACTCCAAGATTAACTGATACAGGGGTCTATGACAGAATACCTCCTTAATATATTATAGGAGTATATTACACTATACCTCCTAACAGTGTTGTATAAATATTCCACACTTTGTAGGAGATGAATAGACATTCCCTGCCTGTTCCACACACTCACTACTTTGTCTGAGTGATCCCCCACTTGCTCTCAAAGACCTAATCCCAATAAAAGGGATGCATAGCTTGGCAAGATGCATACTCTTGCATCATCACGAGTTGGACTCCATGACTCAAACAGATCACTTTTCCTTAAAAAGGTTTGTACCTCTGCCTGGACCCCCACTTGCTTGAGATGAGTTTCTATTGCTGCCCTGGTTGAGATGTCTGGAGCACTTGGGCTACACTGGAGTGGGGCAGTATCAAATGCTGTCTTAATAGGAGTCTGTGGCTTTCTAAATATTGCTAAAAGATGCAGGGTGGAACAGGGAACACAAATACAAGCCAAGCAGTACTCATGATGATTATGGACATCTGCATATTTCTTGTCTTTGTGAGAGCTTTTGAGGAGGTTGAGAAGCACTTTGTTTTCCTCAAGGAGCTCTCCACAAGCCTCAATTCAAAAGAACCCATCATCTAGTAGCTGGGCATGCACAGAAAAGATGGTGCAGGCACCTTTAATGACAGCAACCAGAACAATGGCAGAAGTGTCTATGTCATCCAAGTCTTCAGTGAGTATGTGGTATACATAATGAGGTATATTGTTGTCAAGTTGAGCATGGTCCTTGTCACTAACCTTCAATGCAGACATAGGCAAGGGGGTGGCAGAACATGAATCCCACACATCATATGGGAGGGGGGGGGGGGCAGTGGAATGTCCTTAAATGGGTTTGACATCAATGCACTCATATGTTGGGGGAGTGGCAGGAGGACATAAAATGTAGTTGTCAACTGCCAGAAGACATGTAATAGTTGTGCCATCTCCATCCCAGCATAGGATGAACATTACAGTATGGCAAAAAAGAACAAGTGGGTTAACTTTTACTCAAGGTCAAGATAAATTGAGCACATTCAAGTAGTGTTGCTGCAGCTCAGCTGGGTGCTTTTGCTAACTTGGGAAATAAAATAGCATAAATTCTGAACATATTTGAGGAGCTAGATCATGTGAGAAGTTGATGGGTCCTCTGCCAACTCTAAGCGATCTGATCAGTGGTTCCTGGGTTATTTAACTGACTCAAACAATGACTCATCAAGTCATCTCCCCAAGTCGGTTAAACAAGCTTACGATTACGTGCCTTCGTCACGGACCTCGCGTTGCTTGGCCATGACTCTGGCACTCCATCTTCAGCTCGTAGGGGGGCAAGCCCCCCAAACCCCCCCGTGTACTTTACACATTGTTTAATCCTACCACAGCCAGGACTGAGAACTGGACACACAACACTCGCATTGCTCGTGTTGTGTGTCCAGGGGTCTTTCTCTCCACAACACTCACATTGCTTGTGTTGTGAGATTAATAGTCTTTCTTACACTGAACACACCACACGAGCAACGTGAGTGTGGTGTGTTCAGTGGCATGTAGGTTTTCTTACTTTTCCCCAAGTCACAGTAGCCTGCCCTTGAGTTAAAAACAGTATAACAAATTTTATCTTTCCCAAGTCACAACAACCTGCCCTTAAGTCCAAAAATTAAATACAGTTCAAAACTCAGTCAATTACAAAACACAATCTAATCCAAGTCTATATTTATCTACAAATTCTAACTAAACATTTTTGTTAGCTTTTCTTATCATTATTAAATTTATTCTTACTCACCCTTATTGCACAACACCATTCAACACTTCTTTATATACAATGTTTGCTGTCCTTCTATCTGCATTCCCTTCATTCAGAAGGACCTTTATTCTTGCAGAAGATGTACATCTTGAGAGCCCAACATAGAGCTGTCCATGAGAGAATGCTGGTGTCTGTAAATCCAAACCAACGTGTGATACAGATTGGCCTTGTGATTTGTTGATGGTCATTGCAAATGCCAAGCAAACTGGAAATTGGTGAAGACGCAATGGCAATGGCAGGTTCTCTGCAGATGGCTCCAATGTGATGCGAGGGATATAAACTATGTTTCCTGCAAACTTTGCATCCCCACTGATAATCCTGCATTTTAATACACGTGATCTTGCTTCAAGGACAATAAGGTGACTTCCATTGCAAAGTCCTTCTGAGACATCCAAATTGCATAGGAGCATGACAGGACAACCTATCTTGAGTGCCAGTTTTGAAAGTGGAAGACCACTTGCTTTGAGAGAGTTTAGATATTCTGTTGGATAAGGCTGGAAGTTATCAAGCTGCTGCTCCCTCAGTGAGACTGTGTCTGCACTGTTGAATATGTGGAGTTGATAAGAGAATCCATGTGCATCATTTTCTGGATTTCTATCAAGGCGCATATTGGTTTGCAAGTGGTGTATGGCAATGTACTGCCATAGTCTGCTGTGTCTGATGGATGCAGAAATGATGTGCTCCCTCAAACCCCTAGGAACAACAGGTAGAGTCTGTCTGAAGTCACCCCCAAACAGAACAGTGATTCCACCAAAAGGATGATTATTTTTCAACAGATCCTGGAGAGTGCAGTCCACTGCTTCTATGGCATATCTATGCTGCATGGGAACTTCATCCCAGATAATAATGTCAGTGTCCTGAAGCAGCTGGTGCCAATCTGAACCTGTGGCCATTGAGCAATGGGAGGCCTCATCTATTTGAATTGGGATTTTGAAGGTTGAATGTGCAGTGCAGCCCTCGTTGAGTAGCAATGAAGAGATTCCAGATGATGCCACACATAGAGCACTTTTACCTTGAGCATGAACAGCTGCTGCAATAGTGTTGCAGACAAAGGTCTTTCCACAACCCCCAGCACTGTGCAAGAATAGAACCTTTCCCCTCTTGTATGTAACAGAATCAATTGCTGCATCATAGATCTGTCTCTGATGCTGGTTGAAAAGCTGGAGATTGTGAGTGACTGTGGCAGCCAACTCATCAACATTGTAATCCCGTTGTTGCTGCAGAAGCCTATTTCCTGGGACCTCAATGTGCCAGTTGCCTTGGATAGCAGGTATCTCTGGAAAATGGGCCATGGTCCTTTCTGACCTGATAAGAATCTCATCAATGAGATGCAAGCCATACATATAAACCCCATCATTGGTAAATTCCCTGTCTGGATAGATAGTCTGGATAGATAGTCTGGATAGATAGTCTGGATAGATAGTCTGGAGTCTAGCTCTAAGGTCATCACAGATGTGATGTTTGAACTGATCCCAAAGAAGGCCAGGAGATGTTGGATTACAATGGAGTAGAATGGTGGCAAAGAGTGATCTGAGAGATGAACCCAGCTGCATCTCTGCTGCTTCTGTAAGACACTGAACCCATTCCTGATCATCTTGTTGACATCTATTTGGTGCAGCAGTGCCCAAAAACCGTGAGGCGTGAAAGTAGCTGTCCACTATATCGCGTTTTTTGATTATGTAATATACTGGTAGCTATGGGACGATGGTTGGTCATAATTGGTCAGCTCTGACAAATCCTGACTAACGCTGACCAACTTTATATAATCATTCCCACATTCAGGTCGTAGCATATGTTATAAATAACTCAGGAACCGATGATCGGATCGCTTAGAGTTGGCAGAGGACCCATCGACTTCTCACACGATCTAGCTCCTCAAATATTTTCAGAATTTATGCTATTTTATTTCCCAAGTTAGCAAAAACACCCAGCTGAGCTGCAGCAACACTAGCACATTGATTCAGGGCTGCTAGCAAGTATAACATAGACAGCAAGCTTACATGTCCTGACTGCAATGAGAAAGTCCACTTCCAAGACCTGCCAAGCATGAAAGCACCAGAAATCCACAGTGAAAGCCAAGCCTGGCCCCTCACTGCTCAGTTTCTTCTTGTCTAGACCTGTGTTAAACCCATGTACAGTGGCAAAACCCACACCAGTTCATGTGCAGGATGTTCACTCAACAATGGGAACATTGGCACCTGTAGCGAATATACTGGCCACAAGTCATTCAACCATGCCTGCATTCAGCCCAACTTTCTCCTCTGCAGGTTCTATGGGTTGCCTAATCACCAAGAAACACCTTTCTTTGTTGCTGTGATAGAAAAGAAAAAAGAATTAGTCATCATAACTTATCAGATTAGGATTAACATATCCATATATAGAAGGAGGGGGAGGGGGTATGAGGGCCTTAAATTGGAAACCAACATGATGTCTGATTTTTGTGTTCCACCACCTGGCCCACCCCCTTGGACATGGGAGATACTATCACAAACAAGGAGTTGCAAACATTTTAGCAAATAGATGATTATAACACATTGGCTTCACCTTTCTTTAATCTGACTGGAGGGACTGGTAGACTAGTACCTCAGCTAAGTGCCTATAATCTTAGTTTCTTTATGGGATGTTGTGGAATCCTCTCAGAGGGAAGCCAGATGGCCAGATGCCAAAAACAGAGAGTTGCAAAATTTTGGTCATGGTGTGTCACATAGCCAGTTTTAGCTCTGCTTTGGCACATGTCCACACAAGTTTCTCCCCTCATCATTCAGACTTTCAAGACTGCAATTATGTGAATTAAGAGCTATGTACAGAAGTATGTGTAATTAATGGTATATACATTGAAAGATTAAGGATTATTAAGAGAATGGTGTATAGTAATGAACAGGCCAAGGGGGCAATGATGATGTAGTAGGCAGCACAGAGGAAGGAAGCAAGTTGACAATATTCATGGTGAGCAGGGTTGGAGCAAAATAAGAGGGGATATTGGGATAGGCAGGTAGTGGTGCAAAGCTGGAACAGGCTTGATTTTCATTCTGAGTGGCTAGCCTTCAATGCGACCGGTTGAAAAGGCCTTCAAATTGTGAGGTCTCACAGAGATGGGGATTTTGGTCAAAATGAGCATTGATCCTAGCTAGGAGAACCTTCTTCTGGCCATCGGTTGTGAGTCCAAGGGCTTGTGTGACATCCTGCACATCATGTTTTGATTTTGAGCCCAATGTACCAGTGAACAGCTGGTTTAAATACCTCTGCTGGCATAGTGCCCCCCTCTTAGCCTCCTTTGCTGCATGTTGCTCCCATGTTTCCCTCTTCTTCTGCTCCTCCACAGCCTTTGCTACTTCTACCTCCTCTGCAAGCCTCAACCCCTCATCAGAGTTCAGCCATCTTGCCTCAACGTTAAGCTTCCATCATTTGCTCTCCTTCTCCTGCTGCCGGTTGAACTTCCGTTTGAGGTCCTGAAGCTCAGAGTATGCAAAGGCAGCATGGGCCTTGACATGTGCCAGATGGGATTTGAGTGCTGTGATCTCTTTGTCGCACTCAGCCTTGTGTTCCTTGAAGGATGACCAGGGTTGATCCTCTGTTGATTTGGACTGCATAATCAAGGATGTTAGCAAGTAGAACATGTGTGGAGGGACAGGTTCTGAGATGGAGGGAGGGGTTGTGAGCAGGGGTGATGGGTGGCTGAGATGAGCTGCCTGGGAAGGGGGTTTATTGGGATTGTTTGTGTGCGGCTGTTCAGGTAACTGTTGATCAGATGTTGACTCATCATCACTGTCACCATCAGAGGATCCAGAATCAGAACTTGAGGATTCATCAGATTCTGAATCTGATGTGTCACTGTCAGGCTCAGGAAAAGAGGGGTATGAGGTGGGTACACAACCTGCAGTGGTGGATGTTGCAACACTGGGCACAAAGTCTTCATCAGTGAAGACACTCAGGTCAATGGGCCAACATCCACTCTTCCTCCATGCACTAATAATTGTCAACTCCTTGAAAGTTTGTTGGTGGACACCCATGTACTATTTGACAAAATCCTTGTGCAGCATTTCCTCTCCTGTATCAGCAATGATGTCATCACATCAGTCAGTCTAGGTGCATGAAAATAGACCAAACCAAGACCAAACACTCCAACATCAAGGGGTTGGAGTTTGTGAGTGGTATGAGGTGGGAGGCAGTACAATATGACATTGTGATCATGTGAAAGTCTGATGAGATTGAGTGTGTTGTGTGAGCCATGGCCATTGTAAATGAGGAGGATTGGTTTTCCAGATGTATTCTGTGCTGTTGCCTGAGGAATGAATGACTTCTCAAGCCATTCCTTGTACAAGAAATCATCTGTCCATCCATTTTTAGACATGGAAACCCCAATGTTATTGTCAACAGCAAACCACTCTGGTGAAACTCCTTTCTAGAAAAGACAATCTAGGGAGAAGGAATGTACCATCAGCACAGCCACTCAATGATTGTAATGAGCTCCAGATTGGCACTGCATGACTTATAGTTTGGACATCTGGCACAGGGTACAAAACACTTTTTACCTGATCCTTTGCACCCACCTCCTCTCTGACAGCCCTTCTCATCCATGTTATATATATTCTCAATCAGGATTTGATACTTCACAATGATCTCAAGGAGTTTGTTGGAATGGCAGCCCACAACAGGTCTGTTGAAAGCCTTGCCACATTTAGGATCAAGACCAGATGGTTTTCCAAGCCAGATCTCTGGCCATCATTTAAGGAAACAAGAAACCCAGGATTGACCGGGTTTCTCCCCACAGAGTGCCCCGGCCTTCTCCTGAACTGTCTGTGTTGGGATATAGGCAAGCCAAGGCCAAAGACCCATTCTAGGGTTAGGATCTGCCACTGGTAGAATCCAACACAGCCACAGGGAATAATATTCATTGAGCGGTCAGGCACGTGCACCCGATCGGGGTTGATAATAAGTAAGACATTAATCCAGAATATATAATCGGCACCGGATATGTTCTAAGACAAAAAATTCCTTGCATGCGCCCTTCCATCCCCGCGTGATTCTGAGAAGTGATACGACAAACTATTTTATTAAAATCATTCTCAAATATTATTATATTCGTATCACTAGTCGGCGCGTCGAAAAGCGCACTCGTAACATCGTTACCTCAACAGTCTGTTTGTTGAGAGGATGGGATGTGTCAGAGAGGAAAATGAAGAACCCTTTCAGCTTCTGGTGAGAGCAGTTGCTGATCACGGTGAGCTTCTCGTGGAGGGCGAGATGTGCCTTGAAAATGGCGACGAACAGTGTGGTAAGGAAGATCATAGCCAGTACACTTTTTGATATCAGCAAGGACCCTCGAGATGTTGGGCTTTTCCTGAGAACGAAGGGTGTTGCAGGCCTCCCCGATGAGTTCAGTGACTCTTGCACTGAGGGGTTGCCATTTGGACATACACCGCCGGCCATAGAGAAAGGCCACGAATCTTGGGAATTCAACAAAACGCGTCGCGACGCGTTGCGGAGAAGCGGACTTGGAATTCCGATCAAAGTGGAATCACAGAAAGTCACGCAAAACCAATGTTCACCTTCGACACTGGTTCCAGCTTCCCAACGCATCTGGAAACTTGGCATGGCCTTTCGTCATAGTGTATTCCCTATGTATCCAACAGCTTGAGCCGAAAGGTTGGCTAGAAATTTAAACCGAGGACAGTCTTTCCAGAATTTACAAATCTCAGCTCAATGATCAGGCAATCGCGAGACAATGGCGTGCTCTATCCTCAAGCGGCTTAAGACCCGAATATTATCGTATTGGGTTCACAAAATGATCGGGTGCAGAGGTGCCTCGATCTCTTAAAAAAAAGCATTTTGCAACTCCCTGTCGTTTTGCAACCCAAAACACGTGATTAATGACAATGAATTGTGCTATCACGTGGGTGTTAAGCACGTCGTTTCTTAGTGCTTACTACATAATTGTACTTTGTCTCCCCCACCCCCTCATCTCTGACTGACATGTTTAGGACCTCCTTTGGAGGAATTTAGTGCAGATACTATTACTAATACTAGTCGGAAGGGATAGTTAAAACAGTGAAAACCGCCAACTACATCAATGTGTCTTAACTGAATACTAATATATATGGACAGCCTCAATGGACCCCTTCTCTCGTTCTGCCTTGCCATCTCCCTCTGTACATCACCCTATATTCTCCCCGTTAATCCGATAACCTCAGGATGCCAGTCACTGTGGAATATGTGATAAGTTGTCGATGACTATTATATCGGGCAGTTAGCGACAACAGGGACGAGCTGACACAATGTCTTGGCAAACAGACTCCTGGTTGTGGAGAGGACTGGTTAGCGGTGTTCCGAAGGCCGCCGAAAGGCGATGCAGAAACTTAAATCGTACGTACGTCGTCTTTTGTGCACCAAAAGGGTACCATACGGAATGTGTCACCATCCAGGACCCTTGAAATGAAACAATTAAAGGACCTCGCCAAAGGCAGCTCGGCGACGATGCATCGCCAATCGACGACATTCCTCTACTGCCGCAAGACAATGCACATGAACCCAGTGTGGAGTAATGAATCACAGTGAATGGGTGTTACAATTCTGACGGTTTGACAGAAAGGTCCCCCGGCGATTTATGCCCGTCCTCTAGCCTCGTTCTGAACTGAGGTGTGTTAGGAACAGTCACCCCGTGATATAGAATATTATCACACCCAGGGGGTATACTGCTTGGCAGTGTCATATAAATACTGTCCACTTCGAACAGAATTCACCACTGATCACGATCATGCAGTCTTACATTTTATTCCTTATCTCCCTCGCCCTCTTCTGTCTTGTTGCTCCTGTCAAGAGTCACAACGATAACCACCCGCCAACTAAAAATCCTTCACCGGAGACGTGCCCTACACCAGAGCCATGCCCACCACCGGAGACATGCCCACCGCCCCAACAGTTTTGCTCCAGATGCCCACGAACGGATAACGCTGGCCATCCATTGCAAGCCGAGCCTTTAGAAGCAGCTTATATACACTGTCAATACCAGGATACGGACTGCTATTATGGGCCTCAGTCCACTATCACGGTACGTTCGGGATCACTGCTCTCTGTTTATGTCGTATGAATCTGACAATCCCCCGCCCGCTATATTATCCCTTCATAGCCCACCACTGGCAGTCTTCGAGCATTACCCGAAGGGTCCTTCCCTGCTGGCGCTTGTCCCCAAAACCTTGGGCCGACCGTTTGCTCCAACCCCATACCACCGCCAAAGCGAACGCGTATCACCACAGTTTGCCCTGACACCAACCAAGCGTTCATCCATCAACCCCTGCGGAATCAAATTACGACCTCCCCTCCCATTCAATGTCATTACGTGGACAGCGAATGCTATTATGACGTACGATTCATGCTTCGTCTACTCTTATGTGCGCTGACGGCCTCACTCTTGTTACTCCCATATTGTCCAGGCTGCTGGGAATGTCCTCCCTGGACCTAGTATTCCGAAGCCGGCTGGTACTTCCTTTCCACCTGGGATTTGTCCTCCTACGCTTGTTCCCAGTCATATGCTATATGTAGTCTGAAGTAAAGATGTAAACTCAATCCCTCATTGGACATCATTCTTAATTTTCTTTCCGACAACGCTAGGACACTGTTATTCTGGACCGTTTACTTTCACCCCTTCCTTTCTCCGTAGCCCCAGTTTCATTGACCGGACCTATTAGTCGGACTTTAGCAACATTGTTGAGGGATCTGGGACAAGCGACACATGCTATATTATGCCTAGGGACCTCGAATAGATATTGCACACAGTATCCATAGCCCTGAGTGTGAATGGACATTTGTCAGGTGACATGTTGAGCATAATACGGACGGTATCAAGTACAGACAAAGGGTTCGGAGAGGCGAGGCCACTGAGCTTGATGCTCTTTGGTCTTCAGGTAACAAGGTACTTACTGTCGATCCTTGCGATATAATTGTACGATAAGAGGACCCTCATCGGCGAGGAGAGGGTGCTTTCTAGGAAAATATCGTCGATGTTGTCGATATCGTCAAATGGATCACTTTTGATGATGATGATCGAGTCCTCCAAGGTTTTGAGAACGAAACTCTCTCCCAATGCACGAACAAAATCCAATCATCGAGGTGAATTTCAGATCCACAATCCTCGCACGAAACCCAAAGAAGCGAACGTTGGGAATAATCTCTGAACCCAATCATCCGAACGGATCGACCTCGCATCCCATTCAAATGGCATAACCAAGTGCACGGTATGCTCGAAGTGTTGACTGAAGGCAACCTCCGCGAGTCGTGATTGAGCAGTCATGACAGATTCGATAACGAAGAAAGAGACGGCAAGTGGTCCTGGCAACAAGGGATCCAACAACCTTGGTTTCACCCGCAGATGGGATGTTATCCCGCCCATCCAACTGCCAGCTTTGTGACTACGGGTATGAAAGCACCGGGGATGAGAGGGATATAAAAGTTGCGAGGAACGGAGTCGATAAAACCAATTTGCCTCGTTTTGGGCCAGATAACATCTAACAATAACAGTGGATCTTTCTTCTTTTCAAGGGGGGTAGGTGTGACCTTTAGGGAAACGTTGGATCGACATCTGAATCAACCTCGAATCGACATTTTTTGACTGGAACTGGTGTTCTGAAGTGGCAGAGATCCCCGCTTCTGCAAAATACAGTGCCGGCTGGAAGGATTCAAGTCATCAGGAAAATCTGAATTTACTTTATCATACTTAATCTCGGAAAAAAGGAGATTTAAGTAGAATTTCGGCTCCTTAAATCAAGGAAAGTCTGCTTAGAATAAGGTCTCTTCACTTTTTTTCTGCTTAATGTTGCCTTTTTGTCTTTAACAGGCTTAATCCTCAGCCTTATTCCACTTAATATGATTGAATTCAAGTATTAATGGCAAAAAGTAGGGGTACGCAATAAAGACATGGAATTTGCAGGAAGGCTACATATGAGGGTCCAGTAACATACTATACATCTAACTATCAACACCAGAATCGGGATCATCTGAGTGCTCCCCGTCGTCGCTGGTGGTCCCCTGCCCTTGTTGGGTGCTCCCCGTCCTCATTGTGAGTTCCCGGTCCTCGCAGGGTGCCCTCCGTCGCCTCCCCCATCACGCTGGGGGCTCTTCATCAGCGCTCCCCGTCCTTGCCGTGAGTGTTTCCCGTCGGTGTTGTCGGTTCTCCCCGTCGGCGTTGTTGGTTCTCCCCTTCGGCGTTGAGTGCTCCCGTCATCGCTGAGTGTTCCCCGTCGCCGCTGGATCGTTGTTGTGTGCTCCCCATCCTCGTTGGGTCCTCCTCGGCGTTGGAGTGCTCCCTGTCATCGTTGAGTGGTCCCCGTCCTCGCTGGTGGCTCCCCGTCCTTGCTGGTGGCTCCCCGTCCTTGCTGGTGGCTCCCCGTCCTTGCTGGTGGCTCCCCGTCCTTGCTGGTGGCTCCCCGTCCTTGCTGGTGGCTCCCCGTCCTCACTGGTGGATCCCCATCGTCGCTGGATCCTTGTTGCGTGCTCCCCGTCCTCGTTGGTGGATCCCCATCGTCGCAGGGTCCTCCCTCGTTGGATCCTCCTCGGCGTTGGAGTGCTCCCTGTCATCGTTGAGTGGTCCCCGTCCTCGCTGGTGGCTCCCCGTCCACGCTAGTGGCTCCCCATCCTCGCTGGATCCTTGTTGCGTGCTCCCTGTCCTCATTGGTGGATCCCCATCGTCGCAGGGTCCTCGTTGGGTCCTCCTCGGCGTTGGAGTGCTCCCCATCGTCGCTGGGTGGTCCCCGTCCTCGCTGAGTGGTCCTCGTCCTCGCTGAGCGCTCTCCGTCCTCGCTGAGTGGTCCCCATCCTCGCTGAGTGGTCCCCGTCCTCGCTGAGTGCTCTCCGTCCTCGCTGAGTCCCTGTCGTCGCTGGGTGGTCCCCATCGTCGTTGAGTGGTCCCTGTCCTCGCTGAGTGCTCTCCATCGTTGCTGAGTGGTCCTCGTGGTCCCCATCATCGCTTGGGCTCTCTGTCGTCGTTGAGGGTTTCTGTCGCCACCAGCAGCGTTCCGTTGTCGTTGGGGGCCTCTTCACTCTTCGTTAGATCCTCTCGTGGTTCTTACATAGTTAGGTGATAGAAATAACAAATATACTAAGGAAAAAACCTCAGAGGCTCCGGTAGGTCCCTAGGGTAGTGGTGGAAGTTGGGAGGGAGACGGTGGTTGAATTTCCAGTTCAACCACCTCGTGACATTGGGCATGTGACATCGGACGGCGGAGTTTGAACGGCCTTTTCACTTTTCCTTCGTTTCGATGGTTGTCCCCCGACTGGCGTCCGCTCTTTTGACTGTTTCCTCCTGCTTCTGGCCTTCCACACCTCCTGCTCCGTTGTGCCCAATCGCCCTATCCGTTCCCCACTTCCAAATCGATATGGAGCACAACAGCTGTGTCTCTGTAGCATGGAGGGACACCCCACAACAACAACGAGGACCCAACGGCATGGAATAAGACCCCCTGGCGTCAGAGACCACTGCAGCACCCATACCCCCACCCCTGTTTCTCGCCTCAAAAGCGAGACGGACCACGGCTTGACTTCACCTGCGCCCACCCCCTGTTCCCCTTTCCTCGCTTCAAAAGCGAGACTGACCGCTGGTTAGCGGCGCTCGTCCCTCGCCACCTCCCGTTCCCCTTCCCTCGCCTCAGGGTGAGGTGGAGAGGTGCTGTTTAACGGCAGCTGTGCCCACTGCTCCCCGCTCCCTTTCCCTCGCTTCAAAGCGAGACGGACCGCTGGCTAGCGGCGCTCATCCCTCGCCACCTCCTGTTCCCCCTCCCTCGCCTTGGAGGTACCTGCTACTCCCCTTTCCTCGCTTCAAAAGCGAGACCAACCGCTGGTCAGCGGCGTTCATCCCTCGCCACCTCCCGCTCCCGCTCCCTTTCCCTCGCTTCAAAGCGAGATGGACCGCTGGCTAGCGGTGCTCATCCCTCCCTCGCCTCGGAGGCGTGGAGAGGTGCCGTTTAACGGCGGCTGTGCCCACCACCCGGTTCTCCTTCCTCGCTATTGAAGCGAGATGGACCGCTGTTTAACCGTGCTCACCCCTTCTGTGCCCACCACCTTGTCATGAACAAGAGGTTTACCTACTCCGTAGCTTATATCTTTTTTAACCACTCCTTAATGTACTTTATTACCCTTATTACTTTTATTTACTTACATGCACTTAAATGGGATTCGGCCTAAGTAGAATATAAGGATTTCCCCCCCCTTTTTTCGCTTATTTCACTTATTTCAGATCTTAAGGAACAAAAGGACAACTAAGTCAAAAAAAGTAACTTCAGGTTTTCACGACAAGGACACAGATTAAATTTTAACTAGGAACGACGAAAGCTCTTGGCTCAAGATGGAAGGGTATCGGCCTGGGCGATTTCGAAATTATCATTATAGAGATAATGGATGACTTTCCATGGGGCAGGGCTCAGCTCTGTCCCCAGTGTGCTTGGCGCTGTATATAGCACCCGTGTTATGGATCTTCTTTGCATGCGCCCCCCGGCCGCTTGCGGATCTCATCTCTTATGTCAATGATGGTACCCTCATTGTGCAGTCCAAATGAGTGGAGGACAACCTCCCGAAACTTGTGGGAGCCTACAATGAGGTCTTCCGTGTATTCACAGCCCTGGGCTTGGTGTTGGAACACACCAAGTCTGAGGTGTTCCACTTCTCCAGAGCATGGTCAGCGGCCAACCTGCCCATCAATCTTGGGGTCACCCTGTTCATGGGAGCCACCCCCCTGCGGCCTAAACTGATTTGGTGGTACTTAGGCTTCTTCTTTGACTGGAAGCTCTCCTTCAAGGAGCACATCCGGTTCTACACAATGAAGGCGTTCACCATGGTGAGCACCATGCGCATGCTAGGCAATTTGTCTAGGGGACTCTCCCTGGCAAACAAATGCCTTTTGTACCAGTCCTGCATCATCCCAGTGGTGATGTACGGCCTGAGATTATGGTTCTGCTGAGGTACCCATACCAAAGGCATTGTCTCGGCCCTGTCCCAGATGCAGCACACCGCTGCCCACTGGATCACAGGATGCTTCTGTATGACCCCCTCTGGGGCGATGGAATGCCTCGCCCCCCTGCTGCCTATGCTGCAGGTACTGCGCCACCTCACTGATAAGAGCTGACTTCGGACAGCTACTCTGATGCGCACCCACTGTTACGATTTCCTTTCACTCTATTTCCTTCTTCGTCGCGGCAGTGCTTACCTTGACTCGTCTCTCTTCTTCTGTTTCCTTCTCCGTCGCGGCAGTGCTCATCTTGACTCGTCTGCTTATCTCTGACTCGTCGGGCAGCGCCCATATTCCCTTTTTCATTAGACACCGAGTAGATAGCTGTCCGTTCACATCGCACTCTACAGCTTTGCACCCATAGATAGTTTACTGACTCTAGTAATACGTGTAGACACGTATTCGACACGTAGCCAGGTAATTAGCTATATAAACTGTAGTAGACAGAGGTCAAGGCTCCTCAGCTTGACCTTAGGCAATTAACAGCCTTATACTGCTCTCGAACGCGCGACTCGACCTAAGCCAGAAAGCCTCTGACTTAGCGTGATTTAACTTAGCAACGAAAGCCTCGTTGTTAACGAACTCGATACTTGTACTGAGTAGTTGAGGCTCTCGCCTTAACAAAAGGTCAAGCTGATCCACGACGTCCTCTTACTCAAGAGCAGACTCCCCTCTCTCCAGACGACCTACCTGACACTCCCCCGATCGACCGCCGCAAGGCGCCACCCCTGAACCCGACACCCTTTGGTACAGACACAAAGGTCGACTAGTACGTTACTCTGAACCCTCTGAACGCTGGTACAGCCAGAGAACGAACACTGAACCACCTCGATACATCCCTGACGAAGAATTCGAACCAACCAACCCAGACGAAGAAGCCGAACCAGAACCCACAAATCAATTCCTTGACACCACCGACACCGACGCTTACGACATGACGTCTAAAAAGATTAAGATCCGCGCACCCACCGACTTCCACGGAGAAAGAACGAAAGCAAGCACGTTCCTCTCTCAGGTCTCACTCTACCTCCGAGCAAATGAAGATATCTACGACACCGACGATAAGAAGATCATCTTCATGCTCTCGTTTATGAACGGGGGCACGGCAGCAGGATGGGCAGAGTCGAAAGCAGGAGAGACAACCTTAGGAACGTGGGCAGAATTTAAAGAAGCATTCAAAACCGCGTTCTCGCCAATCGATGATGCAGGAGACGCACGACAGAAGATGAAGGCACTCAAACAGACCGGAGACGTCGAAGACTACATCGCCCAGTTCAGAATCTTGAAAGGAAGGGCCAAGATCAATGAAGACGTCTCCCTTATTGAATATTTCATTGACGGATTACACCCCAAATTAACAGAGAAGATCTACAACATGGAGAAAGTCCCCACCACCCTCGACAACATGATGGAAGCAGCCGCAAAGTACGACGGCCAATGGAAGAGAGCGCGCGCCATCGCAGGAAAAACGCGCACGATCTACGAACCCAGATCTACCCCTTCGATCAAAAGAGAAGCCACTGATATTAACCGACTAACCACCGCCGAACGAATGGAGCATATGCGAAAGGGGCTATGCTTTATTTGTCACAAACCCGGACATCGCTCCGGCGATCACAAGAAAGACGGGACGATTGCGACATCTCCCTCCCCCAAGCCTTGGCAGAAGAAGACAGGGCAAGGATTATACAACAACCTCCGCACCATGATGGGAGAGTTAGATGAAGAAGAACGAGAGAAGGCTCTCGCAATCCTTGAAGAGAAGGGTTTTTAAAGAAGCGGACTGGAACGACGTCAGACCCCGCTGAGTTAACGGTTTCATCTGTATTAGTAGCTGATATGAGACAACGCTCCATGAGAGTACCCATTAAGCTAGAAACAGGAACCAAAATCGTCGAAACAGAGGCGCTCCTTGACTCAGGAGCCGCCGGAACTTTTATCGATCGAGATTTCGCATGCAACCGCGGATTTCGAATGACCCCCCTGGCTAAACCAATCAAGACGTGGAACGCCGACGGGACACTGAACAAACAAGGAACAACCCACTCTACAACGGCCCGACTCACCGTCGGAGAAAGACAAACGGACGAACGATACCTGGTAACTGGCTTGGGAAAAGAGTCAGTAATCCTGGGATTACCTTGGTTTAGAAAGGAAAACCCTGATATCAACTGGAAAAAAGGTACGATCACTTTCCCTGACAAAGAAGAACGATTCGCCTGAATTCGGAGAATCGTTGCTAAATCTAGGGAGATGATCAAAGACACGGCATTCAAACAAAACACCGAGGAACAGATCAGGAAAATCACCCCTATCAAAGAAGAACACCCGATCGAAGACAACAGCAGCGGAACCCCGGACAACACCCCATTAACGTCAGACAAAGTCAAAACCGAACCGACAAACAACCTCGTCATTGCTTACATCAAAGGAGAACCCGTCATCGGAATATTCGACCCTACCACCACCGAACCGCCCCTCACCTCGGAATACGACGCGCCGAAATATTCATACTCGAATAACACAGGAAGAATATCAAGGATAATATCATCAAGAACTTCACCACGATTCTGCCTTGGACAAGGGATTTGGATCAGAGCTAAAACCTCTATTTCACAGAAACTCGCTCATGATAACCAAACAGACAACCCAGAAAAAACAAAAACACTCGACGATATTCTTCCGACACAATATCAAGAATACCGAAAAGTATTTGAAAAAGCGGCATCTGAACGATTCCCCGAATCAAAACCCTGGGATCACGCAATCGACCTGAAAGACGATTTCCTACCCAAAGATTGTAAAGTTTATCCACTGACACCGGCAGAACAATCGAAGATGGACGACTTTCTAGAGGAAAACTTGAAGAAAGGATATATTCGACCGTCGAAATCGCCCATGGCATCACCTTTCTTCTTCGTCGCAAAGAAAGACTCTGAAGCACTCCGACCCTGCCAAGATTATCGATACCTCAACCACGGAACGATCAAGAACACCTACCCACTCCCACTGGTTAGCGACCTTCTCGACAAGCTGAAGGGAGCGCAATATTTTACAAAACTCGACATACGATGGGGTTATCACAACGTCCGAATCAAAGAAGGTGATCAATGGAAAGCAGCTTTCAAGACGAATAAAGGGTTATTTGAGCCAACGGTAATGTTCTTTGGATTATGCAATTCCCCCGCCACGTTCCAAGGCATGATGAACGACATCTTCAAAGATATGATTGACGAGGGATGGGTAGTCATTTACATGGACGACATCCTCATCTTTTCCAAAGACAAACAAGAACATCAACGGCGAACACAGCGAATCTTACAAAGACTACTCGAAAATGACCTCTACCTCAAACCAGAGAAATGCAAGTTCGACGTCCAAGAAGTCGAATTCCTCGGACTAATCGTCAAACCGGATCAAATATTGATGGACCCCACAAAACTAGCAGGAATCAAAGACTGGCCGGAACCGACAAACGTCAAAGGAGTACGATCGTTCTTAGGGTTTGGAAACTTCTATCGAAGATTCATCGGGAGGTTTGCTGAACTAGCCAAACCGCTAAACGATCTGACCCGAAAAGATACTAAATTCGAATGGACAGAAGCATGTCAAACGTCATTTGATGGATTAAAAGCTAAATTCGCACAGGCACCAATCTTGTCAATGCCAGATCCGGCAAGACCCTTTACAATCGAATCAGATGCTTCGAAATTCGCCACCGGTGCGGTACTCAGACAACAAGGCACCGACGGACAATGGCACCCCTGTGGATATATTTCACATTCGCTCGATGCAACGCAACGAAATTATGAAATCTACGATCGGGAACTTCTGGGCATCATACGCACCCTGGAGACCTGGCGCCATTATCTCCAAGGAAGCGCACACCCAACAACGATCCTATCCGACCACAAGAACTTGACATACTTCCGCACCGCCCAAAAACTAAACAGGAGACAAGCTCGATGGAGCTTATTCTTATCCGAATTCGAGCTAAATCTCTTACATGTGCCAGGATCGCAAATGATACAATCTGACGCGCTATCGAGAAGAGAAGACTGGAATCAAGGAACAGAAAATGACAACGAGAACATCACACTTCTCCCTCCAGAAATCTTCGTAAACGTCATCGACACAGACATGCAGACAGCTCTGGTTCAAGCGACGATGAAAGACGAACTAGTTGCAGAGGCAATCAAGGCGCTCAAAACTAACGGAACCCCCCCGATCAAATCCGACCTGACAGACTGGGAAGTAAAAAACGGTCTAATCTTTTTTAAGAACAGGTGTTACGTACCGCCCGACACCGAACTCAGAAAGAAAATAATCGAATTATACCACAACTCGCTACCATCCGGACACCCTGGACAATTCCAGACGATCGAACTCATCCGCAGAGACTACTGGTGGCCGGGAATGACGGTATTAATCAAAAACTGGGTAGAAGGCTGCGCAAAATGCCAACAAATGAAGGTCGTTACACATCCGACGACACCACCGCTCACACCAATAAAAAGCAATACAACACGTCCATTCGCACTCGTGACAACCGATTTCATCACCGACCTACCCCTGTCCGACGGGTTCGATTCATTAATGGTCGTGGTAGACCATGGTCTTACTAAGGGGGTAATTTTAATCCCTTGCAACAAAACGATTGATGCATTAGGAGCTGCGGACGCGTATCTAAAAAACGTCTACACCCGGTTCGGACTACCAGACAAGATAATCTCCGACAGAGACCCCAGATTCACGTCGAAACTGTACCAAGAACTCGGAAAACTCCTCGGAATCAAACTCGCAATGAGCACCGCCTTCCACCCTCAAACAGATGGAGAAACGGAACGTGTGAATCAGGAAATCGAGGTCTACCTTCGGATGTTCTGCACAAACAACCCTGAAACATGGAGAAGACTCCTTCCCACTGCGGAATTCGCCCACAACCAACGAACGCATTCAACGGTGAAACACTCCCCGTTTTACCTCATGATGGGATACGAACCCCGAGCAATACCCACGGCCTATCAGAAAAGCGACGTACCCGCAGCAGAGCAACGCCTAATTCAGTTATTAAAAGCACGAAACAAAGCACTTGCAGCGCACGAGCTGGCTCGACAAATCATGGCGGAACGAATCACAAGGAAATTTACCCCATTCGAGAAAGGACAGAAGGTGTGGCTTAACTCGAAAAACCTAAAACTGACAGATGTGACAAGGAAACTCTCTCCGAAACGAGAGGGACCCTTCCCCATCAAGCAGGTTCTGTCACCACTCTCCTACGAGCTGAAACTCCCCCATCAATGGAAGATCCACCCTGTATTCCACGCCGCCCTCCTCACACCTTATCGCGAAACCGCCGCCCACGGCCCCAATTACCTAAGGCCACCCCCTGACCTGATTGACGGACAGGAAGAACACGAAGTGGAGTCAATCATCGCCCACAAAAAACGAGGCAGAGGACACGTATTCCTGGTGAAGTGGCTAGGTTACCCCACGTCAGAAAACACATGGGAACCTACGGATAATTTAAGAAACGCTGCGGACCTCCTTACTGCATATAAGGAGAAGAAACATCTCTAAACCGATCCAGCGAACTCATCCGCAACCATCACCATCAAACGAACATGTCTGACCTCCCCTCCTCTCACGCCCTCAAAACCCTGAACATTCTCCCCCCTCTCGCTGAATATACGAACAACTACCTCCAAGACCCCGGACATCGCGCCGAAATCCTCCGCGAGGTCCACGACCGACCCCTCGAAGAAACCCTCCGACAATACGATCTCACCCTCGACACCATCTCAAATTTAGAACGACTCGCCCACAGTATGATGTCCCAAATGTTAGAAAAAGGAATGGCCTCTGTAGTTAGTAATTACGAATTAAAATACGCAAAGCCCAACACCTCCACCGCCCCGACACAAACCTGAGCAGAAACGCACGCATTGCAAACGCCCCCATCTGGATCCGCGACCTCCTCCTCCTCCTACCACCTTCGAAAATCCGCACGAGCCGCATCCGCCAATGCCTGGCAACCTTCTCCCCCGAAACAAAAAGAGCGACCCCCGACACCTTTCTACGTCTGAAGCATGACCCTGACCGCTAACCACCCATCCTCCGCAGTTCCGCCCCACATGAAAAACGAAGCCTGTTTCAGATGCAAAGGACTAGGACATTTTGCGTCCTACTGTCACCTCTTCACCTGCGACATCTGCAAGAAACGAGCGCCAGGGCACTACCCCAAAGACTGTCCCCGGAACAAGAAGCGATCGATCACCCCTGATCAGAAACGAAGTGGGAGCGAAGAAGAAACGGCATATACAGCGGCCGAATACTTCTCTAATTTCGATGACAGCGCTTGGGCGAATTCGACCGGTGAACCCGGACCAGGGTCGTTCCACCCCTATTAAAGGACAGATGCTCGTTGACATTCCCCAGCACCCCCAGAAATCCCCACTCCAACCATGACATACATGCAAATAATCGCCCTCGCCCTCGGGCTCTTCTTCTTCAGCTGCTGGATGATCTTACTGTCGCTCTCTTATCTCTCTATTCGCGAAACTGAACGCCGACACAATTTATATGAACTCGGTGAAATCCTCTCCCACATCTCTCCGACCCCCTCGAACGCCCTACTCGACTCGACCCCCATCGCCGTCCCCGCGCCCGCTTACATCCCACCTGAACCGCGTATACCACCACCAACGCCACCTACTTTCCTGCCGATCGCTGAAGAGTTATGGGTTTATCGACCGCTCAACAAGTCTACGGAACGAGTAGAGAAGGGGTTGGAATGAAACGAAGTTGGAAACTTCGAGGATAGGGGGGGGGCAGTGTTACGATTTCCTTTCACTCTATTTCCTTCTTCGTCGCGGCAGTGCTTACCTTGACTCGTCTCTCTTCTTCTGTTTCCTTCTCCGTCGCGGCAGTGCTCATCTTGACTCGTCGGGCAGCGCCCATATTCCCTTTTTCATTAGACACCGAGTAGATAGCTGTCCGTTCACATCGCACTCTACAGCTTTGCACCCATAGATAGTTTACTGACTCTAGTAATACGTGTAGACACGTATTCGACACGTAGCCAGGTAATTAGCTATATAAACTGTAGTAGACAGAGGTCAAGGCTCCTCAGCTTGACCTTAGGCAATTAACAGCCTTATACTGCTCTCGAACGCGCGACTCGACCTAAGCCAGAAAGCCTCTGACTTAGCGTGATTTAACTTAGCAACGAAAGCCTCGTTGTTAACGAACTCGATACTTGTACTGAGTAGTTGAGGCTCTCGCCTTAACACCCACCCTGTCTGAGCTGTCTTGGAAGGGGACCTTGTGAAAGATGCCCCCTGGCATCCACTGGGGCTTCAGGCCCTTTCACCTGCTGCCCGACGGAAGATTGTGTCCTCTGCTGCAGATGTGGTCACCAAGCCTCAGCGGCGGCCCTGGTCTTCTGCGGAAACCAGGAAATCTGCAGAGTCACTGCCTTCATTGGCCATGCTGCAGCGACTGATGTGGAACACAAAGCCCTCCACCTTGGTGTGTCTGCAGCCGTGGCCACTGGATGCAAGAAGTTGGTGATCTTCTTGGATGCCCTCATGCTTGCAGATGCGTGGGTGGACTGCTCCCTGGTGGGGGGTCAACAGCATGCCTTGAGGTTATGCAGGCTTCTGTGCCCATGGTTTGAGCTGAGCCAGGACCGCCATTTACACCTGTGGTTTGTCCCCTCCAAAGCGGAGTGGGCGGTCCACAAGCAGGCCCATGATGTTGCGACATCCCTCTGACTGCCCCTGGGGATCTCCCCCAAGGCCAGTTGCAATTGGCTGATCGCCTCCTTTAAGGAGATGGCAAAGAAGGACTGGGTGACCCACTTTGCGGACCCCAAATATAGAGGGAAGAGCTTCCTGGACCTTTGGGCCCAGTGGAAGACTCCCGCAACACCCACAACCCCTGGCTGTGGGCCGTGGCTCAAGAAGACTGCACATGACTGCAGATTGACAGCTCGGCTTTGCCGATGCATCACGGCGCATGCTCCTATTGGGAGCTACCACGACCGCTTTTTCCCTAGTAAAGACTCTCACTGCATGTGCCTCCCCTGACCCTTTCAGGACCGGGACCATCTGTGATGCATGTGCCCGCATGTGAAGTGCAAAAAGCACCAGCAGGGTCCATGTTGGATCATGGACCTGGTCAAACTTCTCGAGGCAAACCCGCGGGTGTTTGCCTTTGCCCCCCCCTGAGGGGTGGGACCCGGGATGAGGGACATGTGCAGGGTGTGTGACCCTCAGCTGGTGGCCTGGTGAGCCTGATGGCCCACTGAAAGCATGCTCCGGCTTCCGAGCCTGTTCTGTCTCCTGTTGGTAACACCAAACCTGGTGTTTGCCGCTGGCAAGGCTGGGAGGCCCGCCTTGTAGGTGGTACCATCCCATATGTGGGGTGGCTAAGCAGGGTGGAGCTGTACTTGGGCAACCAAGGGGCTCTGGGCCCCACTGGGCCTTATGGCTGGTGGGTTGGTCAACCTGCGGGAAGGCCTGTAATCCTCATTCCTGGCTGACACGTCAGTGGGCGTGCATGACTAATAGGGGCTGTGCGGGGGGCCGCAGGGGTAGGGGGTGGGAGTGGGTTAGTACATTGTGGTAGAGTCAGTCCTACTGGTCAACTTACCCATACCAGGGAATTCATTCCAGTTCTATGGTCAGCCCTGATATTCAAGAGTTATTGTATACATTCTCATTTATTATACTTTTATTAATATTTTGAGTTGCTAATTTCATTTAGTTATTTTCTAGTTTATAGGTTGATTTCCCTTCCCTCGAAGACAGCACTACACCCACACGACGCATCAATCATGCGCGTCATCATCATTTCCGCTCCCTCGGGTCTTTTACTTGACAGCTCGACTAAGGAAGTGAAGGGTCGGTACCAGGTTTTAATTAATTCTTTATCATTCTTCTTCTAGGTACAAAGTTTATTCATCTTAGTGACGATCCGGGCCTCAGTCCGATTTCCTTTTCTGTGGCTAGTCAACATCTGAATTGATGGGTCTAACAGCTGGATGGTAGGATCGAGAGGTCACACCAAAGCACTCTCCACACTTGCTGGGGGACAAGTCGTGTTCCATAAATAGAGAGCCTCAACAATCCACCCCTCCCTGAGTTATTCCCAGTCTGTGAAACCCTGAGATGAGGACTCAACTATGCCACCCTACCACCACTCGCATCGAGATCAACAATCTTATCTTGGACTCCACCTATATTCCTGGGCATCGACATTCTGGCTTCCTTTGTAGTTCATCATTCCGGTTGCTCGGTCCTGTCGGCGCAAGAGAACATGCACGTACAGTTTTTCCTTCATAACTATTTGCAGTTTGTATTTAAGGTGTCTCCCCACCTTTTGAATGGGACAATTAATCTCTCTCTTGCTTTTTATTCCTCACTCTAAGTTTATTAGTCTCGTCTGGTGTACATTTCCCCCCCTCATTCATTTGCTCTTGCTTACCCCATCTTTCGCGATGTGACAACCTCGTCAACAAGACTACCAGCAGACCATTGACCCTGCCACAACATGCCATTGGGAGTGCCAGCAAGCTGGTTCGGGGAGGCGCCCAAGCACCCTCGGCCTATAGTCCGGCCATGCGTGCAGCTCTGACGGGCAATGCACGGGCCTTCATGCACCTCTGTGCTCTATCGGAGCTGCAGTTTCCCCTTCAACTTGGATCGTATGCCTGCTGCCTCATGTAGTAGATAGCTGTGGACTGCGCCCATGCACCACATTAAATATTGTTGAACAAAAAAGAAAAAAAAAGCAGCATTATATACAAAATGTATATGTTAAGATGTTTTCCCACACTTTAAGTAGGTCACATGATCAAATAAGGCATATATCTGAACACAGCTTCAAATTTCAAGTCAGATGATGTATAATTTTGTCTAATCATAGATGAGGCTATAATTAACCTTTTTGGTAAATATATTTCTGCAGTTTAAACTATCAATGAATGAATCAATAAAAAGTTACATAGTGATTTACAAAACTAATAAAGAAATGTGAATTTCTCAATAAGGAAATACATAAATAACATCATAGTGATAAATTATTGATGAGCAGAAAATTGTGCATAACTTTTGTAAAATGTTATGTAATTGTGCAAACATGTACGGTGTCATATCCCATGCAAGCCTGCGACAGATCTCCGGCGGATCACCGACGGAGCCGCTGTCATATCAAAAAGACTATTTCAAATTGTATTTCAAATTACTCCTGTTTTGTTTATATCACATATCTATCATTGCTGATCATCTTACTTACTGCGTACTCGGTACTCCGTTGATCCCGCCGTAGTTACCCTGGTTACTTACTTACTATAAAACTTAGTATAACGTCACTTGTAACTTCAGTTTGATAATTGTATTGTTATCTCCACAACTCTCTCACTTCTAAGTCCTTGCTCTCTCTTAACTTCCGGAACTCCGCCGGACCTCCGCTCTCATTACCGTCACCTTGTAAATTGGACATTGGGCATAGAGAAGGGCGCAATCCCTTTTAGATTGAAGCCAAGTCCAGTGCCGCCACGGAACTCCGTTGTAACCCCATCTACAAGATCAGTTCGTAACAGTATTATCAAACTCACACTTCTTACGCCCATTTTCACGAACCTATTAACATCTTATGTCAAGTTCACAAACAGTCACTATGCATACACGCTCTACTACCAATTCGCAACGCGCGGGTCTCCGCAGCGGATTGCAAGCAGTGCGCAGATCCCGACTTTCCTCACCAACCCTCCACCGACCTTTGTCAACCTTTGGTACTACACCGCGACCTTCGAACATCTTTCCTGGCCTGGGCGCAAACCCAGAAAACCCCGATGAACCACCTCCAACAACACCGCTGGTTCCCCGCGGTACTCCGGTCGACAACCAACCTAGTCATGGCTATCCTGATGGGCCTGATGACCCTGATGGTGACGACAATGACCCGGAAGGTGATGACCATCAATCCATTCCCGAGTCGGAGCCCCGCAACGACCGGTTATTCCTACACGTACTACAAGAGTTATCAGACAGCATCCGCTCCTCCCGCCAACCCCGTAATGAAAAGGTCAAAGTACGCGAACCTGACACGTTCGACGGAACAGACCCGTGGAAGCTCCGTGATTTTCTAATCTCTTGTAACCTTCACTTCCGTGACTGTCCTACTCTTTTTGCATCTGATGAGAAAAAGATTCTATTCATTCTTTCTTATCTGAAGGGAGCAGCACTTGGTTGGTTTGAACCAGGGCTGATGGACAACACCAATAGTGCCAATTGGATTTGGGACTTTGAAGCCTTTATCAACAAGCTCGAGACCAACTTCGGCCCGCACGACCCCGTCAGAGATGCCGAAAAGTCTCTCTACACACTCAAAATGAAGGAATCAGCACACATCATCAAGTACAATGTCGAATTTTGGAAGTTGGCAGCCCGAGTTGATTGGAACGACTTGGCACTCCGCGAAGCGTACCTCCGCGGACTCCCGCTACGGATCCGTGTTGAAGTCCTCCGAGGAGGCAAGCCTACAACATTACCAACATTACATCTCAAGGCCCAAGAAGCCGATGAAGTCTACTGGATGCAGAAGGATGAGGCAGCGCTTGAAACCTGCCCACCAAGTCTAACAACAACAACAAAACTGACGACGCTTCCACCTCCGGCGGTAAATCCGCAAACTCCGCCGGTAAATCCAAGAACTCTAACAAGTCCAACTCCGGTAACAACTCCAACACTTCCAACAATGCTAGCGGCTCCAGCAACAACAAAAGAAAGCCCTCAATAGCCGACAAGTTAGGGAAGGATGGTAAGCTCACCGGAGATGAACGGGCCTGCCGCTTGAAAGAAGGGTTATGCCTTTATTGCGGAATAGCGGGTCACGAGGCAAAGGATTGTAGGAAGGCAGCTAATCCTAAAGGCAGAGCAGCGACAACGGAAACTGCCACACCGGCGGCCCCCGCGGCAACCTCCGCCAATTCAAAAAAATAGTCAGCAACCCTCTAGTTGCCTCCGCACGGGCTGGGGGTTGCGTTGACACCGACCGTGCACCAAAGGAGGTCCGCCTCAACACCGCCGCTCTTTTCAACCCTAAATCTTTTCAAATTGCTTTAACATCTATTTATGACCCTACTATGATTACTCTTTTAGACAGCGGTTCAACTCATTGTTTCATAGATTCGTCGTTTGTATCAAGTCACAGTATTCAGACAACAACTATACCACCGATACGGCTCCGCCTTTTTGATGGAACGTCCAATACATGGATAACGCAACAAGTACAGTTGCTAGTTTCATTTCCTACTGGCGAGTCATTCGACATATTGTTTTACGTTACCCTGCTTGACTCTAGCAACTCCGCCGTACTTGGACTAAATTGGCTTAGGCAAATCAATCCGTTGATTGACTGGACCTATGGCCAAGTCACTTTCCGGACGGCTGGGTACAGAGGTCCTGCACCGTCGACATCCTCAGGTGAAGCAATTCCCTTGCCAGAACCTAACAAATCTCCCCTAGAACTGTGTCTACCCGACGCGTCGGCGGATTCTCCGATATCCGCCGCCGTCACCAAACCCATCAACATTTCAATCATCAATGCCGCCGCTTACGCTTGTGCTGTTCGCCTTCCTGGCTCCCAGACTTTCTCGGTCTCCCTCTCTGACGACGGAGTCTTCGGCAAAGCCGCCGCGCCTGTCGCGGAGGATGTGCCAGACTTATCCAAAGTCCCTGAGGAGTACCATGAGTTTGCGGACGTCTTCAGCAAAGGAAAGGCCGACACACTCCCACCACACCGACCTTATGACCTCAAAATTGAACTCGAGGAAGGGGCAGAACCTCTGCCGGGTTGTATGTACTCCTTGTCCGCCTCAGAGCTTAACGCTCTCCGCACGTTCATTGAGGAAAACGTCCGGATAGGTTTCATACGGCCATCTAAATCCCCGCACGGAGCCCCGATCCTTTTTGTTCGCAAGAAGGGCGGTGAACTCCGGTTATGCGTCGATTATTGTGGGCTTAACAAGCTTATGAGAAAAGATCGCTATCTGCTACCCCTCATCTCCGACCTACTCGACACCCCGCGCAACGCCCGCGTCTACACCAAAATTGACCTACAACATGCTTATCATCTGGTACGTATCGCCGACGGCGAGGAATGGAAAACTACATTCCGTACCCGTTATGGTTCCTTTGAATGGCATGTAATGCCTTTCAGACTTACTAACGCTCCCGCTGCTTTCCAACGTTTTATGAATGACATTTTTAGTGATATGCTTGACGTCTCCATCATTGTTTACCTGGATGACATCCTGATCTACTCCGATGACATGTCTCAACACAAGAGGCACGTTAAGGAAGTATTACGACGACTCCGCAAACACAGCCTTTACGCGGCTCCACAGAAATGCGAATTCCATGTCGACACCGTAGAATACCTCGGTTACATTCTCTCACCGGAGGGCCTACGGATGTCCGCCGACAAAGTCCAAACAATTATGGACTGGCCAGAGCCTCGCAAGATCAAGGACGTACAATCGTTCCTAGGTTTTTGTAATTTCTATCAGCGGTTTATTCACGGGTATTCCGATATCACCGTTCCCCTTACCAGACTAACTAGAAAGAACATCCCCTGGACTTTCACTGATAAATGCCGACAAGCCTTCCAGAAACTCAAGGAAGAATTTACGCATGCCCCGGTCCTTGCACATTGGACCCCGGACAACACTATGATCGTCGAAATGGACGCTTCTGACTGCGCGCTCGCCACTATACTGTCGACGTACACCGCCGACGGCGAGCTACACCCGGTCGCCTTCCACTCCCGTTCTTTCACACCTCCCGAACTCAATTACAACACACATGACAAGGAGCTACTAGCTATCTTTGAAGCCTTTAAACATTGGCGTCAATACCTTGAAGGTAGCGGAACTCCGGTCTCCATCGTTACTGATCATAAAAACTTAGAATATTTTTCCACCACGAAACTACTCACATGGCGGCAAGCCCGCTGGTCCGAGTACCTCTCCCAATTCAACCTCATTATTCGCTTCCGTCCTGGGAAACTTGGTACAAAGCCCGACGCTCTCACTAGACGATGGGACATCTACCACAAAGGGGGAAATAGTGATTCCATCACGGATAATCCACATAACCTCCGCCTGGTATTTTCCAAAGAACAACTCACTGCGTCATTACGAGCTACTTACCTCGCTGAACCAATATTACGCAGCGCTGTAGCCCTCGACATAGAAAGCTTGCACACGGACATCCGTGCGGCTCTTCCGTCGGACCCCGCTATAGCTTCGCACCTTACTACACCTTCCGCACCCTGGTCAATTGGGGATGACGGACTTCTTCATCTCAATGATCGCATCTACGTCCTGGACTCCGCGGACCTCCGACTACGCGTTCTCCAATACAAACACGATCATATCCTTTCAGGCCACTTTGGCCAAAATAAAACATTACAACTGGTACGCCGAGAATATGTTTGGCCTAAACTCAGAACATTTGTAAAGGATTATTGCAATACGTGCACTTCGTGTAAACGCGCCAAGTCACCGCGGCATAAGCCGTACGGACTATTGAAGCAACTACCGATCCCAGAGAAGCCGTGGAACTCCATCTCTATGGATTTCATTGAACACTTACCCCCATCCCTCAGTTATACCTCCGTTTTGGTCGTCGTTGACCGACTTTCTAAACAGGGCATATTCATTCCTACAGTTGACGAAATCTCCCCGGAGCTCGCCCGGCTCTTCATCCTTCACATATTTTCTAAACACGGAGTTCCGTCGCATGTCACTTGTGACCACGGTTCTGAATTCGTCTCTAGGTTTTTCCAGTCACTAGGTAAAGCCCTCGACATGAAGATCCACTTCACTTCGGGTTACCACCCGGAGGCCGACGGACAAACCAAACGACTTAACCAGACACTAGAACAGTACCTGCACATCTTTTGCAACTATCAGCAGGATAACTGGTCGGAACTCCTTCCCCTCGCCGAGTTCGCTTACAACAACGCGCCTAGCGCTACTACCGGTATATCACCATTCTACGCTAACAAAGGCTACGACCCTAACATCACCGTCTACCCTGAACGCGAGCTGGCTTCCCAGAAGGCTAGGTCTTTCATCGTGGACCTTGACAAACTACATACGGAACTCCGCCAGCAAATCAAACTTGCCCAAGAGCGTTATCAAGTTCCCACGGACCGCCGCCGGCACCCCACTCCGCCGTTTAAAGTTAGTGATCAGGTCTACCTTAATGCTGAAAACATCTGCACTACTAGGCCTTCAAAAAAGTTGTCAGAAAAGAACCTTGGTCCCTTTGAAATCATCGCCCAAGCTGGCACGCACTCCTTCACCCTTCGCCTTCCGGACCACCTCCGCGCATTACATCCGGTCTTTCACGTATCACAAATTGAACCCGCACCCATCAATACCATTCCTAACTGGATTCAGCCACTGCCTCCGCCGATTACTATCGACGATGAAATTGAATACGAGATTGCAGAAATCTTGGACTCCAAACTCGATAAGCGGCAGCGGTGTCCGTTGTTATACCTGGTGCGCTGGTCAGGTTATGAGAATACTGACTTGGAACAGTCCTGGTTACTTGCCGAAGAACTCGAGCATGCCCAGGAAGCCGTCGCAGACTTCCACGCACGGTACCCCGACAAACCCGGTCCACAATAACTTCACCCTACATCAATAAAACAAAGTCACTTCAAAATTAATAAAGCCATTTCATTTTTTCTTATATGTACTATTACTTACTAAAAACAAAGCCATCAGATACCGTCACCCTACGCACAACAAAACAAACAAAGTCAACATTACCTATCAAACACCGTCATTACTTACAAGAAAAAACAAAGCCATTTCATTATGATTCAAAAAACCGTCACCTTACTTACAACATTACTTATCAGATCACTCCTTACTTACAAAACAAAAACAAAGTCAAAACAAAACAAAAACATTACAAAACCGATTTATCTACATACAAACCAAAGTATATACATTTTACGGTCCCTGTCGGACCTCCGTATGTACTATGTTACTTGTACTTTCTTTTTCTACTACTACTCCTCCATTTCTAACTCCTCCTCCTCCTCGCTCCAGTTCGAGACCTCGTCGGTCTCCGTCAGCTCCCGCTCCGCTTGCCACGCCTTGAACGTGGCGTAATCCTCTTCTTCCACCTCCAGCCGCTCCAACTCCCGCTCCACTTCCACCTCTTCACCCGGGTACAGGAGCTCCTCCACCCAGTCCTTGTCTCCCTTCTCAGTCTCTCTGCCCCACTTCTGGAACTCGCTCAGTTCCGTCATCACCGCCGTCAAGTCCGACAGCCCCTTCGATATCGACGCAAGCCACCCCACTAGTTCCTTGAGGTGGTCTTGTTGACCTACCTCCGCCGTTCCCGCCATCCCCGCCGTCATTGCCCTCGCCCCTCGTCGCACCCCGCCCTCGCACTTCTGCTTCAGCTTGAAGCAGTAGTCGCTCCGTCGACGGCCCCGCAGTCTCTCCGCTACCAGCGGCCTCACTTGCCACCGCCTTGGTCTTCTTCTTCTTGGGCGGCTTCGTGACCACCCCTTTGTCGTCCTCGGCGGTGGACTCCGCGGCCTTCCGCTTTTCTGCGTGGTGTGCCTCGCGACGACGCGCTTTCTCCTCCCTGCGCTGTCTCTTCTCTTCGGTGGCCTCCTTTTCCGCCTCCTCCGCGGCAGTTTTCTTCGCGGCCTCTTCCTGCGCGGCGAGTTCTTTGAGATGCGCCATCAGCTTCGCGCATTCCTCAGTGGCAGACGACAGGGGGGCGGGTAGGGATGTGTTTTGTGAGCTGGACATGATGGTTGGATGTTGAAGAACTGCGGACGTCAAAAAATTCCTAAATACGGAATCCGAACATCACATGACCTCGAAGGCTCGGTCCTAAGGGGGGGATACTGTCATATCCCATGCAAGCCTGCGACGGATCTCCAGCGGATCACTGACAGAGCCGCCGTCATATCAAAAAGACTATTTCAAATTGTATTTCAAATTACTCCTGTTTTGTTTATATCACATATCTATCATTGCTGATCATCTTACTTACTGCGTACTCGGTACTCCGTTGATCCCGCCGTAGTTACCCCGGTTACTTACTTACTATAAAACTTAGTATAACATCACTTGTAACTTCAGTTTGATAATTGTATTATTATCTCCACAACTCTCTCACTTCTAAGTCCTTGCTCTCTCTTAACTTCTGGAACTCCGCCGGACCTCCGCTCTCATTACCGTCACCTTGTAAATTGGACATTGGGCGTAGAGAAGGGCGCAATCCCTTTTAGATTGAAGCCAAGTCCAGTGCCGCCACGGAACTCCGTCGGAACTCTGTCGTAACCCCACCTACGAGATCAGTTCGTAACATACGGTCAACAACAAATACAACTGACCCATGGGTCTAGTCATTCAAACAAGGTATATTATCTTAACTAGATCAGTTTTGATCTATTTACTATGATTAGCTATGTCAATAAGACCAAATAATGCCACACAATGATGCCAAGAGTTGATGCAAGGGGACTAAAATCACTTTGCAATATCAAAAGGTCAATTTTATGTAACATTTTCATGTTAAAACATTTTCCCACACTTTGAGTAGGTCACATGATCAAATCAGGCACATATCTGAACTCAGCTTCAAATTCTGAGTCAGATGATGTATAATTTTGTCCGTTACTATAGTTGGCTTATTTGGGAAACATATTGCCACAGTCCAAATTATCAACAAATCAATGAAAAAAGTTCATATTTTCTGGAAAGATAAAGAAGAGTCTCAAGTAAACTTGAGGACTCATAATAACTACAGTTTTCTCTCTAGCTGGCTCCCAAACGGTCAGATGATGCATTCGTTTTTTTTTCTGTGAAAGCATCACCACTTTTTTGGTTGCTTCGTCAGCAAACTTCCCCAGGTCAATGTCTTAGCCATTATTTCAATATGCAGCACAAAAGATATCCATTTGCCAGTCTTGAAGTAAGCCCCACAGTCATCAAGTATTCCTTCAAGATAATCAACACTTATAATCCAGATTTGAAGCCTTTTTGCTAAAACAAACACATCATTCCTCTTCTTCCTCATGTGGCATAGATGGGTCATCAGTGGCCTCAAGGGCATAGTGCATTTCACCGATATGTGGGATTGCTTCAAACCTAGTATAGCTGTCAGCATCAAGTAGGATTCAGATGATAGTGGAGCATACGCCAATCTGAATGGGACTTGTGCACTTAAAAGGCACCAGCCTATTCTTGCAACATATTTTGGTTGTGATCCATTACAAACTGCTCCTTGCTATCCTGGGCTTTTGAAGCAATACCTACAAAGTAACCTAGCATCTTTGTGAATATCTGAGTTGGTGTGATGCCAATTGCAAATGCCTGATGAGGGTCAATGTATTCTAAAAAACCCTGATGAAACTATTAGAGTTAGTGTCAAGTAAGTCCAAAATGCAGAACATAAACTCCGTGGCTCACTAGTGCTGCACTGAGAGCAAATATATTTGGGTTAGGGTGCACCTTGACAAAGAACCAATGGATGGGTTGATAAGGGAAAAATCATATAATCTCCTGCAACAACCAAAACAAAGCAGGGTGAACAAGATGGTAGCAGACTGTTGCTGGTGACTTGGATGCTAGAGAAGTGGTGTGCAAAGATAGAGCACTGTATCTGCACTGGAGGTTGCCTCAATGCAATGATGCATCAAGATCAACAGGATCTATGATGCTTCAACCAGCTCACTTAATTTTTTAGCTTTCAATCCTTCCTGAACAATCATCAACATGGGCTAGTTGGCATGTTAGTATTGGTTTCAAAAAATGCTATGAAAGAATACTGACACCACCCTGCACTTCATAAACATTGCAATAGAGTCCATGATCCAGTGTAGACTGTATCACTTCCAACTCTTGAAGAAGAACATCATCTTTTCCTGATGAGGAATCTCTTGCCTTTGCTAATAATGGAAAAACAGCCAGCATTTGTATCAGATCAACAACTCATGTCATTATTACTTGATCAAATTCTGCTTCAAGTTGCACATATCTCTCCTGATGTGAATAATGGAGGAGTTCACAACTATTGTTCTCAGATATATTCACTCACTTTGTTTTCTTTTGATAGGGGTAGAAACACATCGATATGGATCTTGTCAAGGTATTTAACCTCACTTTTGCCAAACAAGCACTAGAGCAGTACTGCTTTCAATGCTGTTGTAGTTGCTGGTACATCTCCAGCCCTCTTGGTGGAAGCTTTGCTGTGCTGCTTGACTTGGGCTGCCAACAAGTGGGTGCTTCCAGAGGGTGAGTTGTCCTATCAATTACCAAGGGAAAAAAGAAAAGAAAAGTGGGGAATCCACTGACCTCAGTCATTGGTACATAGGGTGTTATGGTAAGACTCAGATTTCCAGCTGAAACAGAGAAATTATTAACAATAACATGGCTTGTAAAACTGCCCATGTTCACCCCCAGTCCCTTGGATCTCAGCAGATTTGTGCTTCTTAGCAGCTCTGGTGGATAATTCAGATAGATTGAGTTGATGAGACTCAGAGGACAATAATGTCTCTAGCAACACCAATAAGACTGATGTAGTGATCACCAGAAAATATTTACCTCCCCTGGCCACAGGTGCAGGTGTTGTCCATGCTGGCACTGGTACTCTGTCACCAGACTTGGCCTGGGACATACTAGTATCAGTCCTGGTAGACAAGGAGTACCCTTCAAGAAAATTCATTTATTTCAGTAATTATACAATTATAAGTAGCTTCAATGAAGGTATTTACCTGGCTCCCAAAGCTGTTGGGATGCTTGAGGCTGAGCACTGTGAATGTCAAGACTTTGGTCATGGCCTTCAAGATCATGTGATAGATTGCCAGCATGAGGATAAGCTCCTATAAATTCTGCATTGAAGTGGTAGTTTTCCTGGCTGCCCATCATGGTATTGAGCCAATGAGAGAAGAGAGAGGAGAGAAGATGCCACATATATTTGTTGCTAGTAGACAAGCCACTAACTATAGAAAACACTCCTCATTCTCCAATATGTGTGTGAAGACAAACACTGGCAGGCAAAGCAGATCAGGTTCTATCTAATATGATTGATTAAGCATGAAGACCTACTTAGAACTTGAAGAATGAGACTCAGAGTCTTTATTTCCCAACAATCAAAGAAATTTTAGAATTTGCATGCCAAGCCCATGCACTTTTCCTCGTCCAGTGGGTTCTAGTATCACCAATAGAGCCAAACAAACAACTAAACAAAGCAGTCAAAGAGGCTTATCAACATGGTATCAGCTGCCACCAAGACAAACAGAGAATTTAAGAATAACACATTATTGGGATCAAGGAGTTGAGCACAAGATGAGGGCGAGGTTTTTAAGGTATTGAGTTTAAGTCAAAGGCAAGTGTATGAGGGAGTCTGCCACAGGGAGGAATGTTATTATCATCTCCTACAAGGTGTGCAATATTTATACTACACAGTTAGGAGGTATAGTGTAATGTACTCCTATAATATATAAAGGAGGGATGAAGTCATAGACTCCTGTAATAGTTAGTGTTTCATTAACTATGTCATTTCCCCTATAGATATGCTGTCATGGCTTGGAAGTCTTACACTTCCTGCAGGGTGTGTCTAAGACACTCCACCTAGGCTTCTGTCTCTGATAGCCTATGCTATATCTTGCCTATCCTATCATAGACATGCTGCAGGATGTTTAACTCGGTAGCATGTGTTAACTGTGGATTCCCCTATATGTCCCTGCATGTGTTAACCTCTGTTAAACATGTGTTAATATGACTTAGCATATTCTGGCAATATTCCCTAGGCATGTTAACTGCCTTGGCTTGCCTGTATACTCTTGTAAATGTAATCCTAGCACACATTCTTTCACTTTGGGTAAACCTGTGCAGCCTAGCCATCACACCAGAGAAGGTGATCAGGATGGAATTGGCAAAGCAGTAGTTCTTCCCTATCCAGTGCAAGCTTTACACAAGGCAATTTTCGACACTTAACTAGTATTTAATAATAATTGCTGCCATGATAGTATCTGGTGGGGATGGCTACACTGATTGCATGCTGCTGTGCTTGACTTTGTTTCATCTTTGTCAGCAAGTGCATATTATATCAAGTGCAAGTGGATCAGGCCAACATCACAAATGTGCTGCATCAAATTTCTCAGAAAGAAAATGGATTCTCTAGCACAGCTGCTGGGTTGCTTTTCATTCACACTGCTCTGCAACAAGCCTGCAGACTTAAGGGAGTCCACCCTTTCCAAGCTGACAAGGAAGGTTGAAGAAGTTGAACTGCCAGGATTCCACCACCCAGATCCAATGTGTATTCTTTGGACTTTCCCACCCACTGATGTTATTGACTCTCTCCTCCCTCAACTGCTTATGTGCAAACTTGGTAGGGGAGGTGTACTTGTCTTGCTTCGAGTTCTTATGTATGTCCAATTTTCCATACTAACCATCCATGCTGACTTTATGACTCACTCTTCCTTCAGACAGCCACCCAACTTTTTCCAACATCGCGATGCTGCTGAATCTGAGTACAACTAAGGAATAGCATGGGTTTGCCAACCCATGCAGGTTATGGGTACAGGTAGGCACAGATATGGGTATGGGTTGCACATTGAGTACCTGTGACCCATACCCAACCCATCACCAAATTTCTATATACAAGGTGTTTATGTTGTATTTATAGGTTTTGGCACTCAGACGAGTGCCACAAACCTCCTATTTACTTATAAACTATGTAATAGACCAATCTAATATCTTATACATCTTACTTAAGGAGGAAGCAATGCCCCAGAGGAAAGGGGAGCTTGTGGAAGCCAGGATATATATGGTGCAGTTCGCTTAGTCACCGCTACTTTTGTACAGTGGTGGAATTGGTGGTGGAATTTTTTTTTTTTGTTACTGTCCTGATTTGCAATGTCTGCACTTCCAGAGCTACTCCTGGTCGTTTACAACTTGTACGAGGCATATCTATTATCCTTTCACCCAAATTTCAGGGTGTTGCTGTTCAAAGAGTGACATATCATGTGATAATTATGATGTAATCACATACCATATATGGTAATGCAGCTCAATCTGGGTCAGGGGAAAAAAAACTGCATCAGTTTTGCTCCAATTGACAATCACTTTAGTTGATCAATCCCCCTTATCAAACTGAGCATTTTTACAAGATGGATAAGAAAAAGGATGAAATCTACTGATGTAATAAACCTTGTACAAAAGTAGCAGTGACTAAGGGAACTGCACCACATACCAGTTGATATTTGTTACCATTTGGTTCCAGTAAATGAACATGAATGCGTCACATTCATGTTCATTTACTGGAACCAAATAGTGACAAATATCAACTGGTATATATATCCTGGCTTCCACAAGCTCCCCTTTCCTCTGGGGCATTGCTTCCCCCTTAAGTAAGATGTAGATTGGTCTATTACATAGTTTATAAGTAAATAGGAGGTTTGTGGCACTTGTCTGAGTGCCAAAACCTATAATTACAACATAATAACTTGTATATAGAAAGACGACACAAGCAACTGCTCATGGGGTGGAGTCATCAGATGCAGGTGCAGTGCCATGACAGCAGACAGTGGGCCTACCCATACCTGTCTGACCTGTGTCTCATGACCTGTGGCTTGTGGGTATGGGTAGACGTGGGCACGGGTATGGGTATGCCCAAATCTACCTGTGGGTGACCCCTAAGTACAACCACTGGGCTAACTTTTGTGACCTTTTGCATGTAGAGGAAATATTGGTTGCAGTCAGATTTCACTCTAAGTGCCGCAAATTGAGGTTATTGGATGTTGGATCATTGGTGGCAAGGGCTTGCAGATGCATTCTACACCTGCAGGCTGGATGTCAAGAACACAACCTCACACTGGACTTCTGCAGCCTCAATGACAAACATCATAATTGCTTGCCCAGTACTCATCCTTATATGATTCTGTTACAATTTCTTGATCCCAAAGAGGGACCTGATGAATTTGTGGATTTTTGAGAGTACCACAACTGGGCATGGCTGAACATTGATGTCATGGCAGCAGCAGCCAGCTGATCAGATGATGGTAATGTCAGCAGTAGTGATGATGATGCTCCATAAATGGTCACTGTGAGTACATGTACATGCAATATCTAACCATCACATCCTCATCTCACAATTAGAACAGTCCAACCACAGCTTGCTGCATACATATGAGCCATAGCACACAGAAGATTCATGGCACTTGTAATGTAGTTAGAATATGGATGGCTTGTTGAAGTCTGTACTTTCTTACTCACATATATTAATGTATTTAGACCATGTGGGTGGTGTCGCAATTGTGGTGGGTGTGTCATAAATAGTTTGTGGTGGGTGCGTTGCGGGGGGAGGTGCTTGGGGTGTACCTCTTGAATACCAGCACCTCCACTGTTGTAACAGTCAGTGTAAAGAATCAAAAGGTTGTTGTTCTCCAACAGGTTGCATGGTGCAAGTCCTTGAGGACATTCATGATATTCCTTGCTTTACTGAGTCATAAGCATAAGGCAAGATGCACATTGTGAGAATAGCCTGCAAAACTGAGCCTGCAGAAGGCCAGCATTGTGTGATGTGTCAATAGTGAATGGTATGGGTTTTGGTACCCATGCAGGTTTTGCCCAAGGGTACACATGGGTGCAGGTAAGGGTACAACAACCCAAACCCTCACCAAACCCTTACCCATAGGGCAGGTTGGCAGGTGTAGTCACCAGCTTGGGAAGTTTCAACGTTTTACTTAATTAACATGTATTTTACTTATTTAATATTGTATTTGGGGCACAGCCCAGGCATGATGGGGTGGATGGGCAAGGGTTTATATACCTGGATGCCATTTGCACCTATTTTCACCTGTGTGTGAGTAAATGACAATGTGACACATTTATTTGCAAACATTTACCGCATCTCAACCACAACAACAGCAACACCACCACCACCCAACACTGCCATGGCCTCCCTCTCTCCAAACACGAGCAGAGGTGTGCTGGCATTGATGACAGGGGAAGCAGGCAGAGGGATGGGCTCAAGGGGCGAAACCCCTCGAGCCCCCAAAAGTGAGTTTTAACCCTTTTCTTTCATTCTGTATCATTGACATCACCTAAACCCATGTAGGGCTGGCATCTCACCTAAATGAGATGCTGCAGCATGACATGTCATGACTCAACACCCCCCGCCCTTGCTCTAAACATGAGTCAGCTGAGGTTCTTGTATCTTTCCACCCCCCTCCTTGCCTCAAACACAAGATGAGGGGGTTCTCAGTTGTTTTTCATGTCAACACCCCCTCTCTTGCTTCAAACACAAGTTGTAGGGGTTCTCCATTGTTTTGTATGGCAACAACATGCAACAACCCCCTTCCTTGCACCAAAAGCAAGATGGAGGGGCTCTAGTCTCTTTCCTTGGCCAGCACCCCCCTCCCTCACTTCCAATGCAAGACAAGGGTATTTATTCACTTCTCATGCTGACACACCCCTCCCTTGCACCCTTTGTGAGGTGGAGGGGCTTAATTAGTTAAATGTAATTATGATTTAAGTAAAAAATATCTATGTACACAACCCTTACCTGTCTCAGCAGGTACCCTTACCCATAGTGGGGGTTAGGGGTTTGGACAGGTATGGGTATGGGCACCAACAAAAAACCTGAGGGTTACCTGTGCCATACACTACCACCAGTTAAAGTAGATGTTCAATGGCATGGGCAATGCCCAATCCCCACACTACATGTGCTTTAAGAACTTCTGCTTCATGGCATTTACCATCCTCCACAAGAGTGCAAACTTGATACTAAACTTAGTTGCACTGATGGTGGATGTGAACATCCCTGACATTAAGCATCCAGATGTGCATGAGCAAATTCAAGAGAAGTTCTGACTGGATTTGACAGAGGAGAAAGTGATCAAGCATTTTGAGGCATTGTTGAACAAGACATCATCATATATTATGGTGGTGCTGGACCAGATGTATGACTTGTCACAGTATTGGAGAAGTTGATTCTACTTTGTCTGTCAGTATGATTTGGACATATTTCTGGGTTGTGAATACACTTTGCAGGATGATACAAAAGAACAAGAAATGCTTCAACTGATGCAGCAAACAAGAAGCCGAAGCCATGATAAGTATCATATTGGGAAGCCCATGCAGCAGGGCACCCTTGAGGTAAGCACAACCTATGCCCATGCTACAACTACTGCTGACTGCCTGGTCTCTCAGAATGCCCAGGTGACAACCCTGATGACAATCCCATGACCCCTCCTGTTTGCAGGGTGGCCAGGGGGCAGCAGGAACATGAGAACATGAGGATAAGGTGACATGCAGGGAACATTGGTGGGGAATAACAGATAGCATAATGAACAACAACACCACCCAGGATGATACAGCAACCCCCCACTACTGTTGCGAGCACCTGCTCAAGCTAATAGAGCATTAGAATAGGACACCAACAAAGATAGTGATAATTCAACCAGACAATGATGATCAGCAAGACAACAAAGGGACAATGACTGGACCAGTGTGCCTGCCCTGTCTCAATGTACCATGCCCAAGATGCAAGGCATGCATGTGCATTTTCTAGTGATACTTTTTTGTGCTATATAATGCCATCTCCCTCATGTGAGGTTACTTGGTACTTAGCACTCATTTTCATGCCTTGTGTAGATGCAACTAAACATAAATGGAATACACCAAATGAGTAATTTTATTAAGGAACCTCAGATGACATGAGTTGATAGCCTGAGCCTGAGATGGTTGAAGTGCTGACACACCACTGTGCAGATTGCCACCAGTGCTCTCATCAGAATTTCCATTTCAGATCCCAAGAAGAATCAGACAGCTTAAATTTATGGGATTGCTTCCTTTTTTGGATTCATCATATTTGGATACTTGTATAACTGCTTTTGTGCTTGTCTGAATTGGGTTGATAAGAACCCTCAACATGACCAAACTTGTAATAAGTATGAAGCTTCGGACTGGGCTTGGACATCACTCATATCACTTGGACTTCAAATGGATGATACAACAAATGTTAACCCACCCTGCCACAAAATTGGCATGGATGCAGAGGACTCTCTTTGTGTCACCTATGCCAGTGTTGGAGGGCCTGTGATCCTCTGAAGGTTCTTGGAACCAACTCTTCCTGTCATGGCTAACAAAGTGAGTATAAAAGGAAAAGGGGGAAGAATTGCATGAAAACATGTTCAAAAGGGGACAGTAGTGGAGAGCAGACAATCTCCGAGTGGTCCCAGAGGGCGAAACATGTCTGAAGTGGTGTGGGTTCAATGGAGAACTGATTGTTGGTCACTGTACACAACAATCAACAGATCTCGTGAGAACTACCCAATAAGGCAATTCCATGAGAGCAAATGAGATTAGATGTGTCAGATGATGAGTCTAGTAACTAAAGGTGGGTTGAATGTCAAGCACTTGTCACATCAAGTGTGTGCCAAAGGGGGAGAGCCAAGAAAACAAGAAGGAAGCTTTGTGAGTGGCTACTCAGCTTATGTACTACACTGTTGAGTGTAGTGAGACCGGGGCACTAGAGGTGTGGGAACAGGGAATGTGGGAGTCAGAGAAAGTGAAGGTATCTTGTTTGAGAGGGTCATGGCCCCCTTTTATACAAAATAGAGGTACAGACTATATGCACTTTGATCACACATGTGCTCTCATGCTGACCAAACTGTTGGGGATGACAAACAAAGTAATAAAAAGTTTTGAAAAATAATGAAGTGTCTGTTGATGTGTTACTAGTGTTCCTAGCTGTGAAGAAGCACTGGAAAACTAGAAAAAGGAGGAGTTAGTTTAAAGGGTCCCAGAACTGGCCTTCTTCTACAAGGGTTGGGGTCTGCAATATCTGTTGTCAACAATGTATGGCCTAAACAAAGTGCGAAGAATGCAAAGTCAGTAGAAAAGGTTAGCGAAACATCACGATAAAAGGTGGTCAATAGTTTGCAGTCTAATAACGCAGTTTGATGAAAAGTACTTTACCAATGAACTAGGATTGTCCCAGTTCCTGGTCAAAATAATGCAGTGACAATATTCAAATAAGTTGCGAGTTGACTTTGCAGTTGAACACAACAGGAGATGAGAAGTGAAATCTTAGCACTGAGAAAGGGGGAGAAGAGATCTCTGTTTCTAATATTTTACATAGACTTTTTATACAAAATAGAGTAAAGTGGATACTATGCAAAATGTGGAAACTGTCCATGTCCATCGCTAATGGACTGCCTACACTAACTACTTAAGGTATGAAGTGGGTCAGTTCGCAAACTCTGCAAAGTGTGCAAAGTCCGTAAAAAGTGAGATATAAGTAAGTGTGGTTAGCAATGGGCAATCACATGTCTTTGGAAGGGAATGGAGAGGAACAGAGTAAAGGGAAGGATCACCCCACAACCCTAGAATATGGTGAAACATGATTTCACTGCCCATACTTGATGGAAGCCTATCACTGTATAAAAATAGAATTCTTGAAGTAGTTGGCCAGCATGTGTTTGTTGATCCAGCATAGTCAGGGCTGCCTCTTGGGGAGTCAACTGTCAGGTATGGCTTGGGGAGGGGACTAACACTGAGGCCCTCTATTGGCAAGACATCACCTGGGCCCCAAGCAGGTGTGGAGTACCATCTGATGCACCCCCTCAACTCTACTTGTCTGACAGATTGTCCCATCAAATAGGGCTTGACTAGCCATGGAAGGGGAACATGTTGAAAAGTCAGGCCTTGAAGGAATTTTGGAAAAGTAAAATAAAATATAGAAAGAATAAAAAAATAAAAATCCAGTCCTTGCAAATCCCTTATCGAAGAGGTCAGTTGCATTGAGGAAAGGACATTGGTAGCCAAAGGAAGCAGTGGATGACAGGCAAGCATGTTTAAGTCACATTGGGGGTGTTGTAGCTCTCTGTGAAAGGTCTGTCAAGCCAAAATAAAGTGTCAACACTGAAAGTGGAAGTGAAGAAAGGGAAAAAGAATTATCAGGTAGTGAAATAAATAAACTGAGGAATGTGGAGGCTGTCACAGAAGACCCTCAGAAGTGGAGAGTTGACAGGTGTGTCAGCTCACCCTTCCACACTGGCACAAAGTGACAAATTGCTGCATTGGAATCACAACTGCAGGCACTTCAAGAAGCTGGGACAAAACAGAAGTTGTGAGTAACTAGCTGAGTCTGCCCCAATGTATTTTTTATTTTTGCTTCTTTTGGAGACAGGGACAAAGTACCAACTGTCACCCAAGGTCATGCAATCTGCAGACTAGCTTCAATGTTCCAAGCTATCAAGGAACTAGTAGATGAGAATGATCAGCATCATGCTCTTGAGGTGGATGTGAAAGATGTGGAAGATTCCACAGATGATCACACTTTGGAGTAAGTACCCTCTTCATAACCCAACCTGTCTTGCTCAGCCACCTTTTTCTGTAGACAGCATCACACATTTTGGGGTTATACTCTCCTCGTCTGACATCTTCCTGGGCTCAAAGCCAAGCTAGTGGACCTCGACATCTCCCAGCTTGGGGTGTATTTTTGAGATGTGATATTTCTTTACCCTCTGAAACCACATTAACTAATTCTGATACTTCATGGTTGCGCAAAGGAGTACGTTACACTAAGCCACCTATTCCGGTCGGATTCCGGTTATTCCGACCAGAATTTCTGGAATTTCTGGAATCCGGTGGACTTTTTTTTGTATGTAGTTTCCCTTTGTGGAAGTATTCCGGACGGACTAATAATCAATTTTATACCCGGAATCCGTGGAATCTCACCAAACTCATAATCAACCGGATTAACCGGAATCACCCGGACACACGGCATGAGAGAGAACCGGACTAACCGGAATGCATGTGCTTTTCGAATCAAAAGTTTCGTATACAACAAGAGTCGAACACTCGACCTTAGGTATGACCTAAGAATAGAACCCTTAACCACTGAGCCACAGAGTCATTATTACTGACCAGTGTCTAAACTATTTATTATCCAACCAAGGTGCATGGTAACAAATCACCGACTAATCATAACGCATCACAACTGTGTGATGTGTCATCACAAACACTCTCACATGCAACCTCACCGTATCCACCAACCACCGACCCATCGCAACCCCATCCGCCGACAACTCCCATCAAGAACAAATGCCCAACACTCGTGCCAGCACACGCAAGAAAGGATCAGGCCCATCGCCTGCCAAATCCCCGCCCAAAACGGGTTCGCAAACCCGTAAACGTGCCACGTCAGCACTCGAAAAGGACGTCTTGAAGAAAGCGAAGCGAGATGAGGAGAACGAGGAAGAGGAACAGGCTGGGAAGGGGAAAGGTGGTAAAAAGTAAGTAACTGACCTCTTTTACCCGTAGATTACCTACTAGCTGCCCATTCCTTTTACAGGACCTTGAAAAAACGCTCGAAAGGACAGGGTGCGGCTTCGGCCGCCCCTTTAAGGTATGTTTCGAGTCTTATAACATTTATTCTCACTCCTTTTGCTTTCCTAGAGCTGAACTCGCCCTCGAGGCGAGCGGAGTCTCTGTCGCCCCCCCTCAACATACTCGATCGGCCACGGCGAGTCTCCTGCCGCCTCCTCCTGGTCAGGGGGGTTCTGGTTGATGCCGAGCATGGCAGACCCCCTCCACTGACAGCGAGGACAGCGAAGGGGATAGCGGCGATGAAAACGATGGGGACGACGCCCATGGGAGCCAGACCAGCAACAAAGACGACAGCGACAACACCACGAGCAATGGAAACAAAGACAACAGCGACAACACCACAAGCAACGGGGAGCCTGCGGCCAACAACAACAACAATGGGGAGGCTGACAACGAGACCAAGGCCGACAATGAGACCAACCGTGAGGCCGATGATGCGAACAACAGCAAGGCCGCCAAAGACACTGACGCCGACGCCAGTAACGGGGAGCCCCAGGATGACAACGACAACACCAATGCCGGCAACGGCAATGCTGGCAATAACAAGGAGGCCCGGGACGACTACGCAAACACCAGTTTTTTAAAACGACACCAGCCACGACGGGGAGGGCCAGGGCGACGACAACGCCAACGACTGGGCCGACACTACCAACACCAGCAGCAGCAAGGCCACAGACGCCAACACCAATGCCAATGACGGGGAGGTCGGCACCACCAACACCAGCGGCAAGAAGGCCACGGACGGCAAGGCCGATGACGGGGGTACCACAACCACTAGCAAGCCCCCGTTTTTTTATTACCTTTACTGATTATATCCTGACCACACCTCGTCTATGTAGCCCATAGGTCCCAAGGTATATTTATTTGTTGTAGTTGTAATTTAATATCTAGAATTCGTATTAGATGTTTTGCTTGGTGACTCCCCAATGGGTGACACAGGTAATGAAAAATAATATATCATGTTAATTTTAATATATCATCCTAGTTGTTCCTCGTGCAACACGCTCGGTCCAACCCAAAGGCTTTCAAGATCCAGGTAGGAGGTCTTCACTTCTGCTATTGCTTCTTAAGCATTGTATGACACCATAGACATTCATATGACTAGTCCACCATCCAGTCCACCCCCTGCTCCCCATGGATCATCCCGTGCCACTGGTGGACATATGCGTGGACGTGCCACTGGCAATGTCTTTAATTTTGCTGATGCAGATGATGACGATCTCGAGACTCAAGTTTTAAGGATGGGAAAAGTACATATTTATAACTCACCAGTTGATCCTGCCGAAGCCGAGCCGTTCCGTATTCTCAAAGTCAATGTCCAGTTTTCTATGGCACCCGTCCTCAAATCTATTGCTGCAAAGTGGTCTCCGATTGAAAGTATGGAGCCTGCATACCTATTAATATTAATAATAATCCCATGATAGAATCCAATCCTCAAATCTCTGTTTATGAACAAGGGGAGTGGACTGACAAAGGCCAATACAACACTACAGTATTGTTTGATGAGGACATTGAATGGACTAAGAAAAAGAAAGAGTATATTCTTCCAGTCTGTTATGTGAGAGACTTTTACAGTCTTCACCAAGAATACTTGATTTTTATCTCACATCAGGAACACCAATCTGCTTTCCCTTCTGGGTTATCTGTCTCAACCCCACTTGGTTCTACTGGCACCACTCTGCCTGATACTCGCATGTCTACACCTCTTTCTATCCCTGCTCATACCAGCTCTCCATTCAAAGACAAGATCATTGCCTCTCTCAGTATTCCAGTTGAGTTGACTGATCACAAGGACATAAATTTGGGTTATGCATGGCAGAAGTACAAGGCATGCTTGGCGGCTGTCAAGATGTGCAATACATTATGGGAGAGTGGAAAGTTGAGAGATGTTTTTGATCGGAAGCCAACACAGGCGGATATCATCAGTGTTTTCAAGGGTAAATCACAGTGGCACTTGACATATAGCAAGGTGTTTCCGAAGCTTTCCAGTTATCTTACGATGGTGTCTTGGCTTGAGGACAGTGATGACAAGCTATTGGATATCAAGTTGTGGGGAATATTGAAACCTGCATATGCATTTTTGGATCTTTTGGAATGGCTGGCAAATGGCGGAGAGGGTTTGACAAAGGGGGGGACAGAGGCAGGATCTGACATAGGGGAAACTCAGAAGGGAAAAGGAAAAGAGAAAGAGAAAGAGAAGGGGAAAGGAAAGGAAAAGGACAAGGAAAAGAAGAATGAAAAGAGAAAGGGCAAGGGTAAGGAGAAAGAGAAAGAGAAAGAGAAAGAGAAAGAGAAAGAAGTAACTGGAGGGAAAAAGAAGAAATCTAAGGCTATGTAAGTAGGATACAATGGACCAATTGAATCATGTGTTATAGTTCTAAGTTCATCTTTTCAGTGTCCCCAATGGTGGAAAAGCAATCCTCTGGCTATTTTCAAGTCTTTGCTGTCTACCTTTGCCATTGTGGATTCTGCTGGGTCTTAGTTTTCTGCCCACCACTGCTGCATTGTCAGATTTCAGCCCATTTCCAGAATTGACTTTCCTCTCGTTCAGTCAATTCATCCAGAAAAACTTTCCAGCTGACATCTCACTTTCAACAGTTTTATTACTGTTGTTTACAATGACTGAAAATCCTGATCTTCTTAGCTTACATGCAAGACAACAGTATTCACTTGCAAAAGGAGAAAATGTATCTGCAGTCAACAGTTGGATCAAAAGCTTGTCACGGGCAGTACATGCAAAAGTGGACAACAGTGCATCCTTGTTGCATGAATCTGACCAGTATGAAGGCATTTCTGAAAACCACATCATCAGCAACATTGCAACCAAACTTGATAAATTGGCACAGCACTTGGGCCTCATCAAATACAACAAAAAGGGCCATCTAAAGACTGCTCTCAAGCCAATATCATATACAGCAATTGAAGCTGTGCATATCATCTGTCCAGAATCATATCAATGTGTCACAAGTGGATGTGGATTTCGGTCTCTGGTTCAGACAACCAAACAGAGAGACATTCCCCTAGTTACACTTGTGAAAAACAATACCATTCACAAGAATGTTCCAGTTCTTACTGGACAATGCCCCAATTGCACAACACTATATAGTGCCGATCATGAGCGCACACCAGAAATCGATGAAGAGAACCAGTTCACCAACTTGTATTTGAATTCTGCCAAATACCTTAAAGTTGGTCAAAGTGTATGGGTTGATCGGGTTTTCTCAAATGCTGTTGTGAATGCCATGTACAGCTTTCATGCATCAGCCTCAGCATACATGGAATTCTGGAATAATTCTTCTGGAAAAACACAAGAACATGTGTTCCATCGGTTGTCATGCCGTCAAATCTGGCAGGCCTTTGTTCAGGAGTCCATCCGCACCATAGCTGCTTCTGCTGATATGGAGCTATCAGTTTGGGACAATCTTGCAATTGGTGAAATCACAAAAGAAGCTTTCTTGGTTCTTGGTGAAAATGGAGTTATCAGAGCTGCAGATCGACATGCTTGTTCAGAATGCACTCATGAATACATTGCAACACCTTCTGATACTACTCCAACTGCTCTTTCTGCTGCTGTAGTTGGAGTTGATGAGGTTGAACAACCCTCTCCACAAGATGCCAATTCCAGTTCTTCATCATCTTCTGATTTATCATCTGGTTCAACATCTGCATCCACCTCTGAAGATGGCATGGATGTTGACACAGCACCAGTAAAGATGGTGGTTGTTGATGGAACATGCTTTGGGCCAAAGCACTGTGCTTATGAGAATTGTGCAGATGATCTCATAAACTATCGTGGTGCTGTCTTTTGTGCAATACATGAACAAACCCATGGTGCAAAATGCCGTGTTCACAACTGTGACAATGAAAAAATCAAAGCAACTCAAGCATGTCAACAGCATCAGCAGCAATGGAAGAAATATGTTACTCAACACAAAAGACAATCTGCACCTGGTTTCCGAAGAATTACACAAAGGCCAGCTGAAAACCTGCCTTGGATTTCAACAAATGAGCAAACGGAACAACCACATGATGAACCAATGGAGGAAACAGAGCGTAAAAACTATTTCAGCGCTCCTAGGTTTTACTGTGTTGAAACAATATGTGCACCATGTGGTGTTGTGATTGCCTGGGCAAAATTTCCCAAGGCTGAATCACCCACCAATATCTTGGCATTTTTGGAGAAGGTTTTCCATACTGAAGAGTCCCAACCAGATTACATTTGCATTGATAAAGCATGCCAGGTACTTCGAACTGCTCTCAGGAATGGATCATGGGAAAGGGCATGGGAACAGACAACACGATTTATTGTTGATGCCTATCATTACATCAACCATCGAGATGATGATGAACTTTGCAAGAAATGGTGCAATCCTGCACCAGCAGATGGCTCTGCACCTAATCTAGTTGTTGAAGCCAAAGATAAACAAGGCAAACCTTGTTTCAGACGTGCATTCAACACACAGGCAAGCTTTGATACTTATTTCATGCACCAATGATACTTGACTGACCTATAACAAACAGGCTTGTGAACAGTTAAATGCATGGATGGGAGGATATGAATCAATGTTGAAGAAAATGACACCTGGTAACTTCAACTGGTTCTTGCACAGCATGCTATTTTATCATACTAGACATGTTATTGCAAAACAAGAGGAAAAGGCAAGTAGGGCAGAGAATAGTGATAGTGATAGTGATAGTGATGATGAGTAAGTGGTACTGATTAAGTAATACTGATTGTAACAATAGTATAGTGTCTGTCTATGTTCAATGTTATTTATATGAATACATTTCTAAAACCCCAGTCTGTTACACAGAATTCCACTGGAATCCACTGGAATCCACTGGAATCCATCGGATTCTGATCGGAATAACTGGAATTTATGACCCCATGTTATGACCCCATGGATTCCAGTGGATTCTGGTTGGACTGACTGGAATCCGACCAGAATTTCCGGAATCTGTGGAGTCCGACTGGAATAGGTGGGGGAGTGTAAATTACAGAAGATACCTGCCAGGGGGTATCCTTGGTATCCACCATCTGTGGGAGAAATCATGGGGTTAACCAACTGTGGCAGCTGCCAGTTTTTTCAAAGTTAGCAATGATAACCCTTAATTTACTTTGTTTCATCTTAAACTACTTAAACTGCTTATCACACCATCAATTCTAAGTAGAAATTTGAACTTAATGCACTTATTCTACTTGACCAAGTTTTAAGTCAATTACTGGGCCCTGCCCAGAAGTGAGACAAACCAACATAGAATTGATATTGTGAGCTGTAGGTTTGTCAGATCTCAAATGCGAGGTTCACAGGAGGTGTGCATCCTTCTTCGGTATGTAGGAAGAGTGGACTAGTGAATTTACATGCATTTGATCATGAGCTATAAATATTTTCTGGCAGGGGCCCCAAAAATGCCAAAAGCAGGGAACTGAGACAGGCACAGAAAAATAGCTGTAGATATAGCCAAAAATAACTGAGATAATCATGTGTTCATTTATGCTGTCCCTTGTTGTTTCGCCTCCACATTGCCACTCTTTCACTAGCCCGAAGCCTTCCTCTGCTGCTGCCATATACTTACTCAGTGCTATCTTCCCCATTAACCGCCCTGGCCCTTGTCTGGTATGATCTTCTGGCAGGCATCATCTCTTGCATGAGCTCTGCATGTGTTGCCTTGTGGACACCTGGGTTTGTTGATTCTCTGCATGCTGCTCTAGTTCGAAGGCAATTCTGCTGTATAGCAGTGGTTTGCACTGGCTCAATAACCCCTGCAATGGCCAATGACTGTGTTTTGTTTTGTGCTCCTTGGTATGCTGGGCATGGTTGTGGTCTCAGTTGAGGTGCTGGATTTGTTGGCTCTGTAGATGGGCCATTGTCGGTGAGAGAAGCCATGGGGAATGCAGTGATAATGCTATCCTGTCCATCCCTTCTTTCCTTTGCTCCATGCCCCACAGCTGTTTTTTCAGCTCCCACTTGCCCAATGTCCACTTTCCTTGTAGACTTTCATGCTGCACCCACCTTCTTCTTTGGACCCCTATGAGCAGCCTGTGCTTTCTTCAACATGTTTTTAAGCTCCTTCTCCTATTGTTTCTGCTCTCATTCAATCTCCTTCTCATGTTGCTTCTGTGCTTGTTCGATTTCCTTTCTAATCTGCTCTGCCTCCTTCTGGTGGCATTTTATTTCCTCTATTTCAGCCTTTTGCCCCTCATCACACTGTATATGTGCAGCCTTGAATCCCTCACTTTTAAACACCTCTTTCATCTTTAGCTTCCATTCCTCTCGCGCCAATGCCTGCAAACACTCATCTGATGTCATGTGTTGTGTGTACCCTGTTGCTACCTTCTTTTTTGGCTTGTTTTGTTTTCTGAACAGCTGTCGCTGAAGGTTTTCATTCTCCCTGTCCATCAATTTCTTCTGCGCATAATCCTTTTGCATCTGAAAAACAGCCCAATCCAACAGCTTCCTTAGCAGCATGTTTTCCTCCCTCAGCTCTCTCACTCCTGCACAGCCTGAACTTCTACAAGGGAGGCCAGTTAGCTCAAAGAGGATTTCAGTCATCATTTTCCCAAGGTACTCATTGTCATCTGGCAGTGTACGATCTGAGGATGCCCCTTCTGAAGTCTCGGAGGGTATGGATGACAAGGGCATCAAATTGTGGGTGGGTATTGGAGTCAAGAGATCTGGTAGCAAGGCAGGTATAGGCTGCGTGGCCTGCATAGTTGTGTTGAGGGCTGGCGCAAATGCCTCTTTTGGAACTGCACTTAGGTTAAAAGGGTGCATTCCTGTTGCTCTCCATGCGCTTTTGATTATTTCTGATGTAAATGCTTTTTTTTGTGCTTGGGAACAGTAGTGGATGAAATTTTGCTTGTGGATTGGGTTGTTCTCCATTGACAACTCTGTGACAATGGTTTTCCATGCAGATGACAATGGACCAAATACTCTGATGTCGCAAGGTTGGAGGCAATGGGTTGTGTGAGGGGGCAAACACAAGATGGTAATCTTGTGTTTCTCAGCAAAGTCACAGAATCAGTAAGTGGTGTGGGAGTTGTGTCCATCAAGCACTATCATCCGATATTCATCCTCCTTGCATTTTTGTCTAATTATTGGCTAAAAGTCTCACTCAAGCCACTTGGACCCAAGTTCCTGGTCCATCCACCCTTTTGGTGAGTGCAAAATACTGTGAGGCTTGTTTAATGCTCTAATAAACAACCAACTTTCAGATAACTCACCTTGCATTACAGGGATTGTCTCATCCCCACTCAAGATCTTGTTGTGCCCCTTTAAAGATAATGTTTGTGATGAGTGCAGTGCCATCTGTGCAAACACTCTATGATGGTCACCAGCTCTTGGTTGCCATCCTCGATAACTTTTGCACTGGCCTGATCCTGGTCAACAAGTGCTTGGATACTTTTCCCTACACCCATCTGAGCACCTTTCTCATCAGGATTATAAATATTTTCTGGCTTGATGCTGTATGTTGTGATGAGCTCATTGTATAGACAATGAAAATCAGCCGTTATTTCTGGGTTCAAGGCTTGTGCACAGCATTTCTCAAGTCCCATAGTCCAGTTTGCTATAAGATCTGTTGGGGTTATGTATACAAGAGTATACAGGCAAGCCAAGGCAGTAGCCATGGCTAGGACACACTAGGGTTAGGGCTAGTGCCCACTAACCATAACCCTAGGGAATGCACAGTGAAACACATATAGCATGTCTATGATAGGCTATCCAAGACAGAGCCTTGGATAGAGTGTCTAAGACCCATACTGCAGGAAGTCTCAGACTTGCCAAGCCATGATATCACAGGAGGAGTCTATGACTTCATCCCTCCTTAATATATTATAGGAGTATATTACACTATACCTCCTAACAGTGTTGTATAAATATTCCACACTTTGTAGGAGGTGAATAGACATTCCCTGCCTGTTCCATGCACTCACTACTTCGTCTGAGTGATCCCCCACTTGCTCTCAAAGACCTAATCCCAATAAGATCCTTCCTCTGTGTTTGGAAGCGATGCACCCAGCTCTCACCCACTTCAATGCCTGAGATCACCTTTGCATGCTGGGCAACAGCTGACAGGTGGAGAGGGATGTTTTGTCTTTCCTTCTCCTTTATCCATTCCGCCAATATGTCCTCATGAGCTGGTGTCAACTTCCTCTCCTTCACATGGGCCTCTTTGCATCTTTGTTGCCCATTGAAACAGTGTGCCAAGGTTGACTTTGGGATGTTAAAGGTCCTTGCAGCCACACGGAGGGGGTAGACAGGCCAACCATTTGGTTTGAAGCCATTCCGCCAGATAGCATCGAGTGCCATGTTAATGCACTCATTTGTTTTGGTCTCAAGGTCAAGAGGGTCTACTTTGACAAGTGGTTCCTCCTGTTGTCATTTGGATGGCATGGCTATTAGATTGTGAGAGCATGTTATTGCAAGAAAGAGCAGTTGTCAGTGATTCGGTAGGTGGTTTGGTTCACGTTGGAACACTATCGAATGTTTTAGAATGATGAGAAAATGTAGGCGAGAAGTCTCCATAGGATACGGGTGCCCAGACATCCAAAAACCCCGTATGACACAGGCCACCAGACCCAGCCCAAGCCAAAAATTAACCTGTACAACATGGGTGGGCTGATACAAAATAAAGCCCGTTCAACACAGTTCAGCCCACAAAAAATGATCCCGTTCAATACGAATGGGCTGACACCTGGATATGAATTAAGCCGAGCACAAGAAATAGCAAGCCGGGATGTCAATGCCAGGACCGATCAATGCCGAGGTTAGCTGGGCCGAGGACATCAAAGCCGACTAAGGATTAGTACCAGTATCATGGGTTTATTTCTGTATAGTAAAGAAGGACTAGTTATGGTAAAGTAGGGGAAGATCTATGTGTAAGACATGTACAAAAGAGCATATATCCCAGGGATATTGCCAACACGGCATCGGGGTCCAATAAATGTTGTCAATCCCAAGAACTGGCCAAAGATATCCTACCCCCTGGCTTGGTTCCCTTACGTTCATCGGGATGGCTTTGGCATAATGCCCATTTTAGCCATCTTTGAGGGCCTTGAAGAAAATAATGGTCAGGTGGGCTTTGAAGTATCCACCTCCCCATCAAATAACCTCCTTGGCACAGGAGTGCAACCACTCGACGCAGGGAGGGGGGTTTTACAGTCGTGTGGAGTGGCGGTGCCTTGGCTGGGTGAGCTTTCCTCTCAGTGGCCTCCAATTCTTCCTGACAATGTAACCAATCATTGGCCTCTGTGTGTGGATTGAGGAAAGATGATGTCTTGCATTGTCCTCTGTGTGGGAATGGGATGGCCAGATTATGGGGTCCAGGAAGTATTGCTACTCCATGGGTGTTCATTGTGCTTTCTGCAGCAGGTGTTTCATCTAGATTGTCATCGTCCGTTGAAACTTCTAGGTGTGCACATTTCCGGCTTGGCCTCACATTGTCCTGCAGTCCAATTGGACTACTGAGGATGTTCACAGAATGCCCACACCTTGGAGGGGGTGTTGGTTCTGCTTCACATCCTATCTCATCATTCAGTGTACATTCATCACTACCCAGACCTGTCCATTCCTCCTCCAGATCTACCTCAGTCTCAGCCATGGACTTGGGCATCCCCACTCCCCGGAATGGGGTTGGCTCTCGAACATGAAGCTCATACCTGGCATATGGGGTGGGGCTTGACAATCTTTGGTCATCATCACTCTCTCGACGATTGTTACGAACTGATCTCGTAGGCGGGGTTACGACGGAGTTCCGACGGAGTTCTGTGGCGGCACTGGACTTGGCTTCAATCTAAAAGGGATTGCGCCCTTCTCTACGCCCAAAGTCCAATTTGCAAGGTGACAGTAATGAGAGCGGAGGTCCGGTGGAGTTCCGCAAGTTAAGAGAGAGCGAGGACTTAGAAGTGAGAGAGTTGTGGAGATAACAATACAATTATCAAACTGAAGTTACAAGTGACGTTATACTAAGTTTTATAGTAAGTAAGTAACCGGGGTAACTACGGCGGGATCAACGGAGTACCGAGTACGCAGTAAGTAAGATGATCAGCAATGATAGATATGTGATATAAACAAAACAGGAGTAATTTGAAATACAATTTGAAATAGTCTTTTGATATGACGGCGGCTCCGTCGGTGATCCGCCGGAGATCCATCGCAGGCTTGCATGGGATATGACAACGATGGAAAGAGCCTTTTGGTTTGAGACCAGCTTGCATATTTCATTTCGGCTTCACCTGTTCAGCTCGGGCAGGGGTCTTGGGGACTTTGGCCTTTCCAACTTTAACCTTTTCTTTCTTACTGATAGTGCCTCCACCATATAATGGAGCAACAACATCTTTTTTGATTACAATCCATTTGAACCAAAGAGTTATTGATGTGTTCCCTATCACCTGTTGATCTCTCCAGTGCTGCAAACATGCATCGGCATCGACAGCCCTCATGCGGGATGGCTCCTTAAAGGCCTTGGTCGCCTTCAGTAGATACACTTTATCTATAAAAATATGTGGGGTCTGCATAAGGACCATCCAAGGCATGCTAAGCTGCATCCCTCTGGTGGCCATGCGATAGTTCACTGTCACAAATGCCCAAACCAATGCCTTTGCCCATTTCAGGTCCTCCAGACTCCAACTATTTGCCTCTGGAAGCAGCGGCCAGCCATTGCTGTCCAACTCAAGGATAACAGAGGGCTTCACCCCCCTTTTCTGACTCCTTTGCACAAGGAGATTCCCACCACAAAGCTCGGCATCTACCAGCATCATGTTAACAAATCTCAGATGCCCCAAATTGTTACTCACAATGTATGTTGTTGGAGTATACTTGCCAGGCCTCCATTGTTTCCTTCACAGTGACTGCATCACCTGAAAATGGTCTGTCAGGACAGGTCCAAGATGGCTATTGTCATCATGTCTATGGTGAAAAACAACATTGTTATGATAATAAGTCAGACATTTGATGCAATATCATGACCTACATAGAGACCATCAGCTCGCCATCAGACATAATATGGGAGACAAAGGCGAAAAGGCGCATGCTGAATTGATCAAATGCAGTCTTCATCACCTTTGCTAGGTACTTCACACAATGTTTCTTGGCATTTCTACCGAGTCTTGTCAGAAATAAAACAGGGCATGATTAGCAGATCTCTCACCTTCGGCAAACAAGTTCTGGTGCCCCCTTCTCTGTCCATTCGATGGCACGTTGCTGAAACCTTTCCTTTTCTGCATATGAGAGGCTTTGAAGAACAAATGATAAGCCTTGTTGATAGAAGGGAATTCACTGGATCCTGGCTTCCCATCCGATAACTCACCAACTTTTTCTAGTACCTCTGTCTTCTTTTCTTCAGCCACCACATGGCGTAGTGTCCAGGTGTGAGATGCACCCAGCCGGATTGGCTTGCAATTTGACTTTGAGAGACTTCGAAGGAGAGTCTTGACTGCCTGAAGAGCAAAATTAACCCAATTGCATCTTGCTCTGTCAGGATATAACTGTACTTGTTTCTTTTCCTTCCATTCTCTTTGTGCAAGTCCTCGGTTGAACTTTTTAATCTTCATTGCTGCCACCTGTGCAATGTGGAGGCGGCCTTGAGCATCTGCCTTTGTAAAGTCATCAACAAAAGTTAGCATGACTTTACGTTCAGCATCGGTAAATGGGCTTCTTGTATTGCTGACAGGGAGTTTGCTCATGACCAAATGGGGGTGTTAGGGCAATGGATAAGAAAGGAAAAACCTTCCCATCACTGAATGATCTTCTCTTTGTCACAGTTCACTTTTCTGTCCCTGGAATCCTGATAGGGCCTAGTAATGGTGACTGTCCAGAAGGGACTACTGTCACTCTGTCACAGACTCCCTATCTAGAACGATGGGTAGAGGGATGCTCCAGAGTGGAAATGCATCCAGAAGACAGCAAAGGCGTGTACATGAAGGCAGGGGTTTCACCGATATAGCAATCCAAGTCAGGTGATACCAATCTTACTCTGGGTCTCCATCTGGTTCTGAGAGTGGACCATCACCTGACATGCAAGAAGAAAGACCATTAACAGGCCCAAGTTTCAAGACAAGTGGTAATGTGAGACATAAACAGATTGTACATCCTATCTTTATCAGACCATTGGCAGACAAGCAATGATTATCTTCAGGATTGGTTACAGAAGCAGGATTGTTACCTTGACATTGTACTTGCATCTGAGGGACACCCTGTTCAGTCAGAATGTCACCGATGCTGCCAGTATGAAGGGTCATGGAGGTGCCAGGACTGCCTTGGGAAGCCATTGTTTTGCACTAAATGCTGCAAAGATGCACATATGTCAATGCCGCTGCATCGTATTGAACAGTGGAACTTGACCCATTTTGAAAGCACCTGGTTGTGGCAATGTGGAGTTCGGCTTAATGGGGGGCATGGTGGCCAATGTTGCCCTCCTCACTTAGTCAACAGCGGTCTGAAAGGAACTGATTACAGTATTGATGAAGAATGGACTGGTATACAGTCAAATGACGAAGCCAAGTCTGGCCTCAGTGAGCACCCCAGGGATCAGGGTAAAGCTGAAGGTCGAATGGATGATGCTGAGTCATACCAGGCCTCACCTTCGGAAGCCAAGGATGATTCTGAGGCTGGGTGGGACTTGGACACAGACTGCAGCGATAGGATTCATCAGCTTCCTGTGAAGTATTCTCAGTGTCCAGGTCATCAGCCTGATGATGAACAGATGATGGAGTTAGGTTTCTTTCCAGCCTCTTTTAAACAGTGCAAGACATTTTTCACATTCCGGGTACTTGATGACTTTTGGCTTGACAATCTGGAGAGTAAAACCTCAGCCTACCACTACTATGCAAAACTCAAAAGGGTTACTTTGGCGGCCTTCCCACATGTTGTTCCAGTAAGTGATAAATTGCCTAGCATGGAGATCGACTAATGCAGGTCGAAGAATCAATGTATTGAACTTTGACAGGCCAGCTGACAGTGGCAAAACCTTAAATTTCAAAAATGGTTTGGCTTTGGTCATGAACCTAGGTGGCCAAGACCAGGAGAAATGACAATTGGGTGCCCAGCATGTCCACAGCCTGGGATCAACTTACCAGAGGACTGGAAGAAGGATCCAAATCCATAAGTGAATACATAATCATTGCTTTTTGTCACTTATGTATGGCTACCTAAAGTGATGTGTTTATCCAAAGTATCGCACTAGATGGGAACTTCTCAGCCTCTCATCTGAAACAGCGCTGGCCTGAAGATGATGTCTGGCTTATGGAAGGTGAAGGAATGATGGTCAAACAATTGCGGTATAAAGTGCACCTTGCCATAGCAAAGGAGGTCAAGGAAGTAAGTCTATATTCTCCAAGATATACATCACTGAGTGTCAATGACAAGCTTTAGCCAGCGACATGCAGTAACCACAAAGTAAATTTGTATAAAAACAAGGCCCTTGGTGGATGTGATGTTACAGGTATCGGTGCAGCAGCATGTGCAAGGAATGGGTTCTTTATCCCATCAGTTGTAAACTTCCAGAAAGGTGAAAGATGAGTTCCACTGCTGAACTTCATTGACAATTGCATAACAGTCAAGTGCAGGCAGATGAATATGGACTACTGCCTTTCTCAGGCCCTACAAAACATGAATATGAATGGAATCCAAAAGGTTATTGTGTTGTATGACATAGTTTGCCAGTATGAAAGGAGGCTTCAAAAGAGATTTGACAAAAGTCCATATCTAGAACTCACTCCCAGCCTTGTGATCATCCCCAGAATTGGGTTGTTCCATGTTCACGGACATCAAGTCACATGCCTTGCCCGGTTTGCACCAACATTCATTAAGGGGGCAGGTCAGGTAGATGGAGAGATTCTTGAATCATTGTGGTCGGTATTGAACAATGCCAATTGATGCACTCGTACAGCGACTCTTGCTCATCAGACCGAAATGCTTGATGATCACATGAATGACAGCAACTGGAAAAAGCTAGTCAACATTGGTACGACCTCATTTCACCTTGGAATGTTGTCAAAGTGACATTATTATAGTGCAGACAATCACAAGAAAATACCAAAAAGCTTTGATAGGCACCACTGAGAGTCAGTCCCATTTTGAAGGATTGGACAAGACAAGATCACTTCAAAATAGGATGGGCTGCTGAGGCCAATCAAGCTGAGAAAGAGTGGCTTGTAAATCTAGATTCCATGGATATTTATCACGCAGAACAGCAGAAGTGTGAGCCGCTGTTTAACGGTTGATGTACATGGTAAAATAACTGTCACTTAGCACCCAGCAAAGTCGAAGTGCAACTTCATTTAACTGAGGCTGAGTTGTCAACCTGAACAGGAACAGGAGTAACCAGCTGGCTAGTTGCAGGCATAAACATTCAAGAGAAGCAGTATGAAATATATGCACATTTGAAACAGAGTGATTAACATATTTTGACAGAATTTTGTTGCAGGAATATATTCAAAAAGTAGGGCCGAGACCAAACCTGAAGGAAAGGCTGCAGATTGCAAAGAGAAGAGAGCTGCTACAGGGCCAAGTGAATAGTTTCCATTTAACAGCTGCCCAGATCTTAGGTGGCCTTTGTGAAAATACAGCCGAGGATGCCGGTATAGTGGATAATGATTGGGAGGACTCCGATGACGAGGCGGATCACCACCCAATGAATGTTTGGCCTCGGCATCTCAGCAATGGACATTCCGAAAGCATTCCGCTTCTTCTACCATTGTACATCGGGTGGAGGGACCTACAAACAGCTCCGCTAATTGGGGTTAGACTTAAGGAGGTTGCTCTTTGAGAGGGTGTCATATCCCATGCAAGCCTGCGACAGATCTCCGGCGGATCACCGACGGAGCCGCCGTCATATCAAAAAGACTATTTCAAATTGTATTTCAAATTACTCCTGTTTTGTTTATATCACATATCTATCATTGCTGATCATCTTACTTACTGCGTACTCGGTACTCCGTTGATCCCGCCGTAGTTACCCCGGTTACTTACTTACTATAAAACTTAGTATAACATCACTTGTAACTTCAGTTTGATAATTGTATTGTTATCTCCACAACTCTCTCACTTCTAAGTCCTCGCTCTCTCATAACTTCCGGAACTCCACCGGACCTCCGCTCTCATTACCGTCACCTTGTAAATTGGACATTGGGCGTAGAGAAGGGCGCAATCCCTTTTAGATTGAAGCCAAGTCCAGTGCCGCCACGGAACTCCGTCGGAACTCTGTCGTAACCCCGCCTACGAGATCAGTTTGTAACAGTATTATCAAACTCACACTTCTTATGCCCATTTTCACGAACCTATTAACATCTTATGTCAAGTTCACAAACAGTCACTATGCATACACGCTCTACTACCAATTCGCAACGCGCGGGTCTCCGCAGCGGATTGCAAGCAGTGCGCAGATCCCGACTTTCCTCACCAACCCTCCACCGACCTTTGTCAACCTTCGGTACTACACCGCGACCAAGTACTTTACACTCCCCCACCTAACCCGATCGGAATCCAATCGGAATCCGAACGGAATGCTCGGATTCCTAGGAGTCCGTTCGGACTGAGCTAGGAAATTTACTGGCAGAAAAGCCTGCTAAATTTCCGTTCCTAGTCCGAGTTCAGTCCGAACGGAGTCCTAGCAGAGTCCGAGCAACAGTGCTCGGACTAGGATTTCCTAGCATGGAGTCTGTTAGGACTCCGCACAGAAACCACACGGAACGTTAGGAACATTAGGAACAGACCGAACATAGTTGGTCCTTATTATATATCATTACATAATATGTAGGAAAAAGAAATGTTCGCGCAAAGGATCAAACACTTACACTCACAGGTAAGTATTGTAAGCAACACCATAACATTTAACCACTAGGCTGTAAGGTCTTGGTTGGTATGGGGGCCTTTAGGCTTGACATACTGTCAGGCCCAACCTGGTTTAGGGTGGGTAAACATAGCCTGGCCGCGCGTCCCTTATTGCCACATCATCAACGTCTCTTATCACCATCACCCACATCCACCCCCCCATTTCCAACGTCTCACCACCACCTCGACATGCAAACCCGAGTGAATACCAACACTCCGAGGACCAGAAGCGGTCTGCGCCGCAATGGCTCGCCCCCGCCATCAACTGCATCGACAATGCGCAAGCAAGCCACGTCAGCAGCCGATGCTGATGCCACAGCAACGAAAAAAACTCGAACGATGGCTACAAACGAAGAAATCGACGGAGCAGCAGGTGAAAAGAAGGGAGGGAAGAAACCAATGAAGAAAGCGAAGGCGCCCAGGCAAGTGCCCTCCTCCATCACCCCTTCCCTCGCTGACCCCGTCGTCCCTTGCTTACCCCGTCCCTTGCTCCCCGTTGCTGGCTGGCCCCGTCCCTTGCTGACCCCGTCCCCTGCTCCCCTGTTGCTCCCCATCCCTCGCTTCCCCGTTGCTCGCTGGCCCGTCTCTTGCTGACCTCGACCCTTGCTTCCCCGTCCCCTGCTGACCCCATCCCTTGCTGCCCCGTTGCTTGCCCCCCCCCCCCCCCCGTTGCTTGCTGGCCCCGTCCCTCGCTGACCTATTCTGTAGGAAAACCGGGGCTACTCGAGCTCGCAAAGATGCAGCTGCCAGCACACCAACTCACCTCACGCCGTGAGTTTTTTCTTTTTTTTTTCTTTCTTTTTGAACAACTACTATTTTATATTTTACAGGACTGAGCAAGTGCTCACTGATAGCGGGGTCCCTATTGCTCTGCCCGAACGCACACGCTCCGTAAAAACGAGCTTCATGCCTCCACCACCGACCAACTCCAGCTCCCGAACACGCCGATCAGACACCAAGCCCGCTACAGGCAAGCCAGAGCCCAACGAACAAACGAGCAAGAACCAGGACAACAGCGGCGAAGACAACGACGAGGACAAAGACAAAGACAAAGACAACGATGATAATGAAAACGATGACCACGAAAACGACGGCAACGAAAACGACAACGATGAAGCCCATGACAACGACAACAACAAAGCCAACAACGACGACAACAAAGCCACCGACAACAAAGCCACCGACAACAAAGCCACTGACAACAAAGCCAATGCCAAGGACAACGACGAAGATGAGGACGAGGACGAGGGTGACGAGGGTGAGGGCGACGAGGGCGAGGGTGGCGAGGGTGAGGGCGACGATGACCAAAAGGAAGGCACCCGCGACTACAACGAGGGCACAGGCGACTACGACGAAGCCACCAACACCAGTACTGCCGCCACCAATGCTGATAACGCCCAGGCCAATGCCGTCAATGCCACTAGCAAGCCCAACAAAGGTGCCGAGGATGCTATGAACACCCCTGCTGCTGCCACTGCACTGCGAACTGCTGCCACTACTGCCACTATCCCCAACTCTATGCAATCTGCTGCTGGGACTGGCGAGGTTTCTAATCAACGTACGGGTTTTTATTATTATTATTATTATGTTGTGCTTATGTGTTACATTATAATTTATAGTCAACAAAGGTAGGTTGAATATGGTTTTAATGTATTTAGGTTATAGTTTAAATATTATTAATCTAGATGTTGATATTCGGATGGTGAGTCCTCCAACCAGTCCACCTCGTCACACATTGCAAGGTGCTTCACGTACGACAGGTGGAGTATTTCGTGGTAGAGCACAGGGGAATGTTTTTAATCACGCAGATGATATGGATGCTATGCTTGAGCCTGGCCTGCATAAGGGTAGGGTGCATGTCTATACCTCGCATCGCAACCCAGAGGCTCACAAGCCTGACATGTCACTTACATCTGAGGTAAAATCCACCCTCAAGCCAATTCTGCAAACACTTGCAAGAAATTATTCCCCAGTTCGCAGTAAGCATGCTCAGTCTTACTCTACTGCTTTTTGACACCTTTTGGTAGAATTCAATCGTCATGTTTTTGTTTATGAAGAGGATCTTTGGGCTGTGAAAGGTCGATTTGAAACTGCTCTTGAGAATGATGATGATGTACTGTGGGCACATGATAATGGCCAGGATATATTGCGACTTCTCATTGTAAGTCCATTATTATTTAATTTCACTTTTTTTACTAACCTTACACAAATATGAATTATAGACTGATGATAATCCTGGATCTTCAAGTACTGCTACCACTCCTTTTCCTCACTCAGGTTCTCTGTCACGCACATCTACTCCTGCTACTTCAGGACTCCCTTCTGTGAATCCTAAAAAAGTAACACTGGGCTTACTTGGTGTTCCTACTTACCTTTGTGATCGTGCCGATCGTGGTCTTCATGTGGCATACCAGAAGTACAAGGCACATCTTGAAGCATCTCATGTGTATGACCAAATGGTTGCTGATGGAACCTGGATTGGCAGCAAGTTAACTGCTGTGGACCTGATCGAACTTTTTGTTTCAAAGTCTTATTTCCACTCACACTTCAAGAAATGTTTCTCCAAGGTTTCTAATCATCCTCTTATGGTGGAGTGGCTAGAAGGTGATCCAGGAAACCGACCTTCTGATCTTGATGTGTGGGGGGTAGAGAAAGTGGTCTACAACTTCAAAGACTTGACTGCATATTTGGAACAGGCAGATGGGAAGGGCAAAAAGAAGGGCAAAGTTGTGAAAGAAGTTGGAGGGAATGTTAGTAATAAGAAGAAGAAGAAGAAGGGGGAGGGGAAAAGTGGGAATGGTAGTGCTAAAAAGCAAGTCAAGTAGATAAATAAACTTTGGTGCATGTTCTAAATTTCTTTTTTAGTTTATGGTTCCTTTGTCATCTGTGTTTTTTTGCCATTTCAAACATTGTGCAATCTCAGCATCTAATCTGGTACTTTATTATACTTACTCTGGTACCAGGAGTTGCTGCACATCCAGAGGAGAGCCCGTTTCCTGATATTCCATTCAAGGTGTTCAGTCACTTTGTGAAAGAGAACTTCTGTTCCAAGATTACACTTTCACAAGTTCTTCTTGTCCTGTTTACTATAACAGACAACTCCGATTTGTTGGGCTTGCATGCAAGACAACAGAATCCAGAATTTTCAGATGAACTTCGCTCTACAGATTCTGGTTGGATAAGAGGTCTTGCACGTGCACTGCAGGAAAAATTAGGAAAGGACCATGAAAGGCTATTCAAGGATAGAAATGATAGAAATGCTGATATGAAAATTATGGCTATTGGAGAAAAGCTTGATATGCTAGCCAAAGTCTTGAATCTATATCCATATGATAAAAATGGACAATTTCAAGGGAACCTCAAGCCTATTTCCCATAAATCAATTCAAGCAGCTCAAGTTATCTGTCCAAATGCTGTGGTATGTGAAACCAACAGCTGCAACCCCCGCTCTTTGCTCCAAATAACCAAAATACGGGATATACCAAGAGTTACCCTGATTAAAGGCTCTGACATATTTGAAAATGTTCAAGTCCTTACTGGAAGGTGTCCCAAGTGCAAAACAAATTATCTGGCAGATAGAGAACATGTAATTGGACATGACAATAAAAACATCCGAATATACTTGAATTCTGCAAAATATCTCAAGGCCGGACAGAGCATATGGGTTGATCGGGCTTTTTCAAATGCAGTTCTAAATGGAATGTATAGCTTCCATTCATCTGCTGCTGCTTATACAGAATTTTGGAATAACAGTTTCTGGAAATTTGATTCTGGGAATTCCACAAAACTCTCTTGGCGTCACATTTGGCAAGCATTTGTTCAAGAGTCTGTCCGTACTCTTGCTTCTGCAAGTAACATCAACCTGGAACTTCAAGATGGTCTTGCCATCAATGATGTAACCAGACAAGCATTTTCTGTCTTAGGTGAAAATGGAGTCATTCGTGCTGCAGACCAACATTCTTGTAAAGAATGTACTCAACCATATAAAAGTACTGCAGATATAATTACTGGGGATGATCCTGCAGCACTTGTAGGGATGGATGAAAATAGAATTGTACCTGCACTAGTTGGAGAAGGTGCTGATTTAGCAGCTGAGGCAGCTCAAGAAGCAAGACAACATGCACTGCAGTCAGCTTCTACCACTGATCAGGAGATGGATGTTGATAGTCCATCAGCTCACACTTCTTATACAACTATGGTTGTTGTAGATGGGATTCTTATATCTCCACCAGTATGTATACTATTAAATTTATTGATATCAGCTAATTGGGATTTCAGCATTGTGCCTATGATGACTGTACTTCAGAACTTGCAAATTCTCGGGGTGGATCATTTTGTGCTCTACATGAGAACTTGCATGGATCTAAATGCCGGGTGCATGGTTGCAATACCCAAAAGATTGTTGGCACACAAGCATGTGAAAGACATCAAATTCAATGGAATAGGCATGTTTGAGGACATAATCGGCATACTATGGCTGGAGCTAGAAGAATGTTGCAAAGACCGGGGGAACACTTGCCTTGGCAACCAGTAGCACAGACCAATCAACAACCTCATGATGAGCCTACTCCTGAGGTACAAAGAGACAACTATTTTACTCCAAACCATTTCTATTGTGTAGAAACAATATGTGCACCATGTGGTGTTGTTATTGCATGGGCAAAGTTTGCCAAATCAGAATCACCAACAAATATTCTGGCATTCCTGGAATCAGTTTATCCAAATGAAGAGTCACAGCTGGACTATATCTGCATTGACAAGGCTTGTCTGGTACTTCGCACAGCCATAACCAATGGTAGCTGGGATGCAATATGGAAAAACACAACACGATTTATAGTTGACTCCTACCATTACATCAACCATCGCACAACCGATTATTTGTGCCAAAAATGGTGTAATCCAGCCCCATTGAATGGCTCTGCCCCCAATCTTGTCATTGTGGATACTGATAATCAAGGTCAGCAATACTATAAACGAGCCTTTAATACACAGGTATGGCATTTATGATATAGTAATAATTTTATAAGTTGCTGATTGAAATGAATATAGGCATGTGAACAGCTGAATTCCTGGCTGGGTGGCTTTGAATCAATCCTCAAAAGAATGACTCCAAGCAATTTTAACTGGTTCTTACATGTTATGCTATTCTATCACACAAGACTAGTACTTGAGAAACAAGCAAGCAAAGCAAGTAATATTGAAGACAAAGAAGATGATGATGGTGATAATATTGACTAGTTTAGTTTGTCTACACTCTATGTATCTTAATTAGGAATTGGACTTGCAAACTTTTTTATTTTTCTCAATCTGAGCTCGGACTTTGCTAGGATTCCACTTGGACAACACTCAGACTCATTAGGAATTGGACTTGCAAACTTTTTTATTTTTCTCAATCTGAGCTCGGACTTTGCTAGGATTCCGCTCGGACAACACTCGGACTCATTAGGAATTGGACTTGCAAACTTTTTTATTTTTCTCAATCTGAGCTCGGACTTTGCTAGGATTCCGCTCGGACAACACTCGGACTCATGAGGAATGGGACTTGGCAAACTTTTTATTTTTGCTCGGACTCACTCGGACTGAGCTCGGAATTCACTCGGAATTTGCACTTCAAACTGCTAGGAATTCACCCATTTCAACAGTCCGAACGGAATCCTAGCAGTCCGAACGGAATCCTAGCAGTGTGCTAGGACTTGACTAGGATTCCGAGCGTTCTGTTCGGAGTCCGTTCGGACTAGGTGGGGGAGTGTAAAGTACAGCCGCAACCTTCGAACATCTTTCCTGGCCTGGGTGCAAACCCAGAAAACCCTGACAAACCACCTCCAACAACACCGCCGGTTCCCCGCGGTACTCCGGTCGACAACCAACCTAGTCATGGCTATCCTGATGGGCCTGATGACCCTGATGGTGACGACAATGACCCGGAAGGTGATGACCATCAATCCATTCCTGAGTTGGAGCCCCGCAATGACCAGTTATTCCTACACATACTACAAGAGTTATCGGACAGCATCCGCTCCTCCCGCCAACCCCGTAATGAAAAGGTCAAAGTACGCAAACCTGACACGTTCGACGGAACAGACCCGCGGAAGCTCCGTGATTTTCTAATCTCTTGTAACCTTCACTTCCGTGACCGTCCTACTCTTTTTGCATCTGATGAGAAAAAGATTCTATTCATTCTTTCTTATCTGAAGGGAGCAGCACTTGGTTGGTTTGAACCAGGGCTGATGGACAACACCAATAGTGCCAATTGGATTTGGGACTTTGAAGCCTTTATCAATGAGCTCGAGACCAACTTTGGCCTGCACGACCCCGTCGGAGATGCTGAAAAGTCTCTCTACACACTCAAAATGAAGGAATCAGCACACATCGTCAAGTACAATGTCGAATTTTGGAAGTTGGCAGCCCAAGTTGATTGGAACGACTTGGCACTCCACGAAGCGTACTTCCGTGGACTCCCGCTATGGATCCGTGTTGAAGTCCTCCGAGGAGGCAAGCCTACAACATTACCAACATTACGTCTCAAGGCCCAAGAAGATGATGAAGTCTACTGGATGCAGAAGGATGAGGCAGCGCTTGAAACCCGCCCCGCCAAGTCTAACAACAACAACAACAAAACTGACGACGCTTCCACCTCCGCCGGTAAATCCGCAAACTCCGCCGGTAAATCCAAGAACTCCAACAAGTCCAACTCTGGTAACAACTCCAACACTTCCAACAATGCTAGCGGCTCCAGCAACAACAAAACTAAGCCCTCGATAGCCGACAAGTTAGGGAAGGATGGTAAGCTCACCGGAGATGAACGGGCCTGCCGCTTGAAAGAAGGGTTATGCCTTTATTGCGGAATAGCGGGTCACGAGGCAAAGGATTGTAGGAAGGCAGCTAATCCTAAAGGCAGAGCAGCGACAACGGAAACCGCCACACCGGCGGCCCCCGCGGCGACCTCCGCCAATTCAAAAAAATAGTCAGCAACCCTCTAGTTGCCTCCGCACGGGCTGGGGGTTGCGTTGACACTGACCGTGCACCAAAGGAGGTCTGCCTCAACGCCGCCGCTCTTTTCGACCCTAAATCTTTTCAAATTGCTTTAACATCTATTTATGACCCTACTATGATTACTCTTTTAGACAGCGGTTCAACTCATTGTTTCATAGATTCGTCGTTTGTATCAAGTCACAGTATTCAGACAACAACTATACCACCGATACGGCTCCGCCTTTTTGATGGAATGTCCAATACATGGATAACACAACAAGTACAGTTGCTAGTTTCATTTCCTACTGGCGAGTCATTCGACATATTGTTTTACGTTACCCTGCTTGACTCTAGCAACTCCGCCGTACTTGGACTAAATTGGCTTAGGCAAATCAATCCGTTGATTGACTGGACCTATGGCCAAGTCACTTTCCGGACGGCTGGGTACAGAGGTCCTGCACCGTCGACATCCTCAGGTGAAGCAATTCCCTTGCCAGAACCTAACAAATCTCCCCTAGAACTGTGTCTACCCGACGCGTCGGCGGATTCTCCGATATCCGCCGCCGTCACCAAACCCATCAACATTTCAATCATCAATGCCGCCGCTTACGCTTGTGCTGTTTGCCTTCCTGGCTCCCAGACTTTCTCGGTCTCCCTCTCTGACGACGGAGTCTTCGGCAAAGCCGCCGCGCCTGTCGCGGAGGATGCGCCAGACTTATCCAAAGTCTCTGAGGAGTACCATGAGTTTGCGGATGTCTTCAGCAAAGGAAAGGCCGACACACTCCCACCACACCGACCTTATGACCTCAAAATTGAACTCGAGGAAGGGGCAGAACCTCTGCCGGGTTGTATGTACTCCTTGTCCGCCTCAGAGCTTAACGCTCTCCGCGCGTTCATTGAGGAAAACGTCCGGATAGGTTTCATACGGCCATCTAAATCCCCGCACGGAGCCCCAATCCTTTTTGTTCGCAAGAAGGGCGGTGAACTCCGGTTATGCGTCGATTATTGTGGGCTTAACAAGCTTATGAGAAAAGATCGCTATCTGCTACCCCTCATCTCCGACCTACTCGACACCCCGCGCAACGCCCGCGTCTACACCAAAATTGACCTACAACATGCTTATCATCTGGTACGTATCGCCGACGGCGAGGAATGGAAAACTACATTCCGTACCCGTTATGGTTCCTTTGAATGGCATGTAATGCCTTTCAGACTTACTAACGCTCCCGCTGCTTTCCAACGTTTTATGAATGACATTTTTAGTGATATGCTTGACGTCTCCATCATTGTTTACCTGGATGACATCCTGATCTACTCCGATGACATGTCTCAACACAAGAGGCACGTTAAGGAAGTATTACGACGACTCCGCAAACACAGCCTTTACGCGGCTCCGCAGAAATGCGAATTCCATGTCGACACCGTAGAATACCTCGGTTACATTCTCTCACCGGAGGGCCTACGGATGTCCGCCGACAAAGTCCAAACAATTATGGACTGGCCAGAGCCTCGCAAGATCAAGGACGTACAATCGTTCCTAGGTTTTTGTAATTTCTATCAGCGGTTTATTCACGGGTATTCCGATATCACCGTTCCCCTTACCAGACTAACTAGAAAGAACATCCCCTGGACTTTCACTGATAAATGCCGACAAGCCTTCCAGAAACTCAAGGAAGAATTTACGCATGCCCCGGTCCTTGCACATTGGACCCCGGACAACACTATGATCGTCGAAACGGACGCTTCTGACTGCGCGCTCGCCACTATACTGTCGACGTACACCGCCGACGGCGAGCTACACCCGGTCGCCTTCCACTCCCGTTCTTTCACACCTCCCGAACTCAATTACAACACACATGACAAGGAGCTACTAGCTATCTTTGAAGCCTTTAAACATTGGCGTCAATACCTTGAAGGTAGCGGAACTCTGGTCTCCATCGTTACTGATCATAAAAACTTAGAATATTTTTCCACCACGAAACTACTCACACGGCGGCAAGCCCGCTGGTCCGAGTACCTCTCCCAATTCAACCTCATTATTCGCTTCCGTCCTGGGAAACTTGGTACAAAGCCCGACGCTCTCACTAGACGATGGGACATCTACCACAAAGGGGGAAATAGTGATTCCATCACGGATAATCCACATAACCTCCGCCCGGTATTTTCCAAAGAACAACTCACTGCGTCATTACGAGCTACTTACCTCGCTGAACCAATATTACGCAGCGCTGTAGCCCTCGACATAGAAAGCTTGCACACGGACATCCGTGCGGCTCTTCCGTCGGACCCCGCTATAGCTTCGCACCTTACTACACCTTCCGCACCCTGGTCAATTGGGGATGACGGACTTCTTCGTCTCAATGATCGCATCTACGTCCTGGACTTCGTGGACCTCCGACTACGCGTTCTCCAATACAAACACAATCATATCCTTTCAGGCCACTTCGGCCAAAATAAAACATTACAACTGGTACACCGAGAATATGTTTGGCCTAAACTCAGAACATTTGTAAAGGATTATTGCAATACGTGCACTTTGTGTAAACGCGCCAAGTCACCGCGGCATAAGCCGTACGGACTATTGAAGCAACTACCGATCCCAGAGAAGCCATGGAACTCCATCTCTATGGATTTCATTGAACACTTACCCCCATCCCTCGGTTATACCTCCATTTTGGTCGTCGTTGACCGACTTTCTAAACAGGGCATATTCATTCCTACAGTTGACGAAATCAACTCCCCGGAGCTCGCCCGGCTCTTCATCCTTCACGTATTTTCTAAACACGGAGTTCCGTCGCACGTCACTTGTGACCGCGGTTCTGAATTCGTCTCTAGGTTTTTCCAGTCACTAGGTAAAGCCCTCGACATGAAGATCCACTTCACTTCGGGTTACCACCCGGAGGCCGATGGACAAACCGAACAACTTAACCAGACACTAGAACAGTACCTGCGCATCTTTTGCAACTATCAGCAGGATAACTGGTCGGAACTCCTTCCCCTCGCCGAGTTCGCTTACAACAACGCGCCAAGCGCTACTACCGGTATATCACCGTTCTACGCTAACAAAGGCTACGACCCTAACATCACCATCTACCCTGAACACGAGCTGGCTTCCCAGAAGGCTAGGTCTTTCGTCGTGGACCTTGACGAACTACATACGGAACTCCGCCGGCAAATCAAACTTGCCCAAGAGCGTTATCAAGTTCCCGCGGACCGCCGCCGGCACCCCGCTCCGCCGTTTAAAGTTGGTGATCAGGTCTACCTTAATGCTGAAAACATCTGCACTACTAGGCCTTCAAAAAAGTTGTCAGAAAAGAACCTTGGTCCCTTTGAAATCATCGCCCAAGCTGGCACACACTCCTTCACCCTTTGCCTTCCGGACCACCTCCGCGCATTACATCTGGTCTTTCACGTATCACAAATTGAACCTGCACCCGTCAATACCATTCCTAACCAGATTCAGCCACTGCCTCTGCCGATTACTATCGACGACGAAATTGAATACGAGATTGCAGAAATCTTGGACTCCAAACTCGATAAGCGGCGGCGGTGTCCGTTGTTATACCTGGTGCGCTGGTCAGGTTACGAGAATACTGACTTGGAACAGTCCTGGTTACTTGCCGAAGAACTAGAGCATGCCCAAGAAGCCGTCGCGGACTTCCACGCACGGTACCCCGACAAACCCGGTCCACAATAACTTCACCCTACATCAATAAAACAAAGTCACTTCAAAATTAATAAAGCCATTTCATTTTTCCTTATACCGTACTATTACTTACTAAAAACAAAGCCATCAGATACCGTCACCCTATGTACAACAAAACAAACAAAGTCAACATTACCTATCGAACACCATCATTACTTACAAGAAAAAACAAAGCCATTTCATTATGATTCAAAAAACCATCACCTTACTTACAACATTACTTATCAGATCACTCCTTACTTACAAAACAAAAACAAAGTCAAAACAAAACAAAAACATTACAAAACCAATTTATCTACATACAAACCAAAGTATATACATTTTACGGTCCCTGTCGGACCTCCGTACGTACTATGTTACTTGTACTTTCTTTTTCTACTACTAGTCCTCCATTTCTAACTCCTCCTCCTCCTCGCTCCAGTTCGAGACCCCGTCGGTCTCCGTCGGATCCCGCTCTGCTTGCCACACCTTGAACATGGCGTAATCCTCTTCTTCTACCTCTAGCCGCTCCAACTCCCGCTCCACTTCCACCTCTTCACCCGGGTACAGGAGTTCCTCCACCCAGTCCTCATCCCCCTTCTCAGTCTCTCCGCCCCACTTCTGGAACTCGCTCAGTTCCGTCATCACCGCCGTCAAGTCCGACAGCCCCTTCGATATCGTCACGAGCCACCCCACTAGTTCCTTAAGGTGGTCTCGTTGACCTACCTCCGCCGTCCCCGCCCTCGTCGCCCTCGCCCCTCGTCGCACCCCACCCTCACACTTCTGCTTCAGCTTGAAGCAGTAATCGCAGGCAAGGCGTCGGGTCCTGCCGGACCTCACGCACACCTGACCCGCATATTGACACCTAAAACAAATCAACTAAAAAAGAATAAAGTGGTGACAAACACCACTCACCTGTTGCAACGGGCCTCCGTCGACAGCCCCGCGGTCTCTCCGCTACCAGCGGCCTCACTTGCCACCGCCTTGGTCTTCTTCTTCTTGGGCGGCTTCGTGACCACCCCTTCGTCGTCCTCGGCGGCAGACTCGGCGGCCTTCCGCTTTTCTGCGCGCGTGCCTTGCGACGATGCGCTTTCTCTTCCCTGCGCTGTCTCTTCTCTTCGGCGGCCTCCTTTTCCGCCTCCTCCGCGGCAGTCTTCTTTGCGGCCTCTTCCTGCGCGGCGAGTTCTTTGAGACGCGCCATCAGTTTCGCGCGTTCCTCAGCGGCGGATGACAGGGGGGCGGGTAGGGATGTGTTTTGTGAGCTGGACATGATGGTTGGATGTTGAAGAACTGCGGACGTCAAAATTCCTAAATACGGAATCTGACATGACCTCGAAGGCTCGGTCCTAAGGGGGGGATACTGTCATATCCCATGCAAGCCTGCGACGGATCTCCGGCGGATCACCGACGGAGCCGCCGTCATATCAAAAAGACTATTTCAAATTGTATTTCAAATTACTCCTGTTTTATTTATATCACATATCTATCATTGCTGATCATCTTACTTACTGCGTACTCGGTACTCCGTTGATCCCGCCATAGTTACCCCGGTTACTTACTTACTATAAAACTTAGTATAACGTCACTTGTAACTTCAGTTTGATAATTGTATTGTTATCTCCACAACTCTCTCACTTCTAAGTCCTCGCTCTCTCATAACTTCTGGAACTCCGCCGGACCTCCACTCTCATTACCGTCACCTTGTAAATTGGACATTGGGCGTAGAGAAGGGCACAATCCCTTTTAGATTGAAGCCAAGTCCAGTGCCGCCACGGAACTCCGTCGGAACTCCGTCGTAACCCCACCTACAAGATCAGTTTGTAACAGAGGGGCAAGTTCATGACACACTGCAAGCTATCAGGCTTGGGATTGGAAACAAGTCTGTTGTCTTCAAGGGACAGCTTCAGCCTTCAAAATATAAGAAAGAGAAGTTAAGGGCATGGGATACTATCCATGCTCTTGATAGTGGACTTACCCATTATTGGTGTGTGTATAATGTGGCTCTTGATGCTCTTAAATGACTCAATGCTGGGCCTGAAATACTGGAACAATTTCTGGATATCACAAATGCGGACCTTCGGGCTAGCAATGCTGTCATGCACCCAAATGCGCGTGGACAAAGAAATGCAAGTTTGCCATGGTTCTGGAGCATCCATGGTGGGGAGAAGACCCAGGACAGTTTTTTGTTAATGGAATGTAAATGACACTGAGCTTATGCTCTGTTATGTTACACTGACCATGCAAATAGTTTACAGGGTTCACTGGCTTCGGGCAAGAGCTCGCATGGAACGATGGAAAGAGGAGGTTATCTTAAGTGAGCATGAGATGGAATGGACCACTCGCTATTTCCTGAATACTTCAAGGAAGTGGGTGGCATGGGCCAAGATGTCTGAGGCCAAAGGGAAACTTGGACATGCAAGTTATGCATCTCGGCAGAGTGCAATGTGGATGCACCTTGCAGATCAGGGTCACAGAGTGTTTTGCACGACATTGGCCTCATATCCATGTATCTAGCAGGGCCCACACTCCTCTGGTGCAATGTGATATTTGGTCATAGTGAACTTAATTCACAGTAGTTGGTTAGGTCTTCCTGCAATTCAGGCTTTGCTATGGTCATGGTCCTGGATATAACACTATGTAAACTTGGCAGAAGATCTTACCTTATTGTTATGTATTCACTTCCTTGATACACACAAATTTGCTATTGTATTGCAGTCTGAGGCCGATATTGTGGATCTATCAGATTCATCGGATGTTAAACACTGCATTGATCAATTGATCTGTCCATTGAAAACCATGTTGACCAATCCAATTGCAGAAGAACGAGCCCTCCAAAGTACCATCAACTATATTGTGGCAAGACTGCAAGCTGCAGTACAAGCATATCATGATGATCAAGAGGTTGAAACTGACATGCACCTGTTCAAGTGGTGATGTCAAAATCTGCTTTTGGAAATGGTATGTGATAACCAATGAGGGGATGTATACATATAATCTCCATAAATTACATTTCAGAATGCCAGATTGACATACATCAGGAGAGCTCAGGCATTGGGATGCTCTTTGTCACTGCCCCCAGTGTACCGCAGTTTGGTGTTGTGGCTTACTAAAGATACATTCCTTTACAAAGATGATATCCCATCTCTGGCAGCCATTGCATTCGATCCAATGTGAGTTTGTAAAACTTATCTGGAGGATTGGTGGAGATTTCCCCAACAGGGTATGGCCTTGTCAGACTTCCAGTATGAACAGTTCAGAACTGCTGCAGAACATGACCTCAAAGCTGACCTGGAATGTTGGGGTGGTGCATCTACTGTGTTCTGAGTGTCATTCACTTATAACATCTTTACAGATATATTGGAAGGCCCCCTGCATTCTGGTTACTTGACAGATGAGATCTGGGACAGGTATGGAGACCTGGCATTACAACTTGCTGATCGGCAAGCCGCAGAGCTGCAGGACAAGATCCTGGACTGCATAGAGCATGTTCTTGCCTTTCAGGAAATCATGGCTGTAGAGGCCAGGTGGTCAGGGTATGACCTAGTGGACTCTGATGATCTGGGCCAGGAGGGACACCGAGGAAGCTGAGGAATCAGTGACCACGATGTCAGACACAGGCCTGCAAGACAGTGATGAACAAACAGAAGAAGGGGAGGATGATGGTATGTCCACCTCCTGTTGACCAACGCATTTTTATGCACCATTTAACAAGATACCAATTCTGAGTTAAAGTCCAAGGATGATCCCAATTCCAATTCCAATTCTGAGATCAAATTCATTGATGCTGAGCCAGAGTAAGTAATTGCTCAGCTGGAATATATGTAGATGTAGTATGCCGAGCTCGATATTTTTTAAGACTGACAAATAGAACCAGATGCCATGGTCCATGCAGATGAAAGCAAAGTGCAGTAGGATCTTCACAATGAGTAAGTCTTTATAAGAACTGACTCCCGAAGCCAATGCCAAGAGTACAAGCTAATACAGTATGTATCTGGTTTTAAGGCTGAAGTGATTGCAGGAATGGAACTGTTTATACCTTCCAAAGTAATAATTATATCTACAGTGACGATCTGACTAGACATAGCTGTTCCCTAACCAAGCTTGTCCTATGGGGTACTGTCCACATGTTTTGGAGACTTCTACTGGAAAGCATCGGTTACTTGGTTTTCACTTTGTCAATATTGTTGTAACCCTATGATAGTGAAAGTCCAATGATATACTCATTATGTAGGCACTGTCATCCATGTCCCAGCTGATACATTAAGGCATGCAAGAACTTTGTTCCTCATAAAATATGCAAGACATATCCAGTCCCCTTCCACTGGACCTGCACCGTGCAGCACAACCTTGCTGGCAATGCTGATAACAGTGCCGGGGGGGTAATCAAGCTGCAGTCTGAGGCCGGGAAGTTCTAGCCGACCACCCGCATATGACCCCACTGTCACTAGCATGTCAAACTAGGAATTTCTTCCATGTATATCCCGATGAAGGGGGGTTTGTTGATTAGCAATGACCTGGACCGCAGAAAATGGATTTGCCCAATTCATAAGAAGTTCCTGCAGAATCTGCTGCTTGGACTGGGCCACAAACTCCGGGTTCCTAGAAAGCTTTATTAGGGCCTCTCAGCCTTGCTGATACAGGTCTGGATGAATCATGGAAAGCAAGCTGCCAAGCAGAGCATTGGTTTCTCTCATCTCAGCTACCCAGGCCATGGTTGGTCCCTGCTTTTTTAATGAGGCCAAGACTTCTAAGGGGAACCTGGCAGACTTACAGTGTCATCAGTATAGGTATATACAGTACATGTGCTAGTCACACAAACCTCATGGCCTTGCTGAAACCATGCAGGTGACATCACAATAATTCCTGGCTTGGTCGTTGCTCTATGATTGAAATAGATAGGCAATGTTCTCCAGGATGAATCCTCCTTCCCAATTGTCAGCACACTGGCCAACTGTTGGCTGGCATCAATGATCCTTTTCTAATGATTGGCAATCAGCAAGGAATAACCAGCTTGTTGAAAGGCTGCCTGGTTAGGTAGCCTCACTAAGTCAGACGGTAAGACAGGATCACGTTATCTTTGTTGCACAAGGTAAAGAGTCAGTCTAAGATACATAAGAAGGTCGGTAAACTATACCTTTGTTGCACAAGGTAAAGAGTGGGGCAACAAAGGAAAAAAAGATGGTATATATATGAGATTTGAAACCGTGTTGGAAAGTGGCCGCATTGAGCGTAAGTTGATATATGAGTTTGCCAATGTTTGCCAATGTTCAGGGTGGCTGTGTAGCCATTGTAAGCATCAATGTGTGCTGATGTTCGCCGATGTTTGTGGTGGCTGTGCATGTTTGTGTCGTGAGTCTGGTCGCAGGCTTACACTCCTCCCCACCTAAAAAAATTGTCAGGGTGTCAAACCTCTGTCCCATTCTCAGCTTCCCATCTGTCAAGTGCATCTGTTTCAGTCATTTCTGAACCAGGGCGCCACTCATCATGTTCTTTCCCATATCCTTCATAGCAGACAAGGTATTGTACACCTTGTCCACGTCAGCGAGCATCCACAATCTTGTCAATGTACCACTCCTCAGTGCCATCTTCAGTAACGATGGGTCATGGCCAGGCAGGCTCATGGTCAGGGAAGAGGAGGGGATTGTTCGGGATGTATTGTTTGAGTAAGTGGGCATGGAAACCAGGGAAGGTGTTTGGGTTGTTTGGGAGTTTTAGTGTATATTCTGAGCGTTCAGGGAAGGTGTGTGTGATGGTGTAGGGGCCGTCATTTCTCAGCATGAATTTTGCAACATGCATTTTTCCTTTGCGTTTGTAGTTCTGGCATCTGTTTTCTGTGGAGAGCATGACAAGGTCGCCAATCTCATAGACATCTTCTGGGGCCCGATGTTCATTGGCATGGTATGCCTGTCTGATTTTTGCAGCAAGGAGATTGTCCTGCGCTTCTTGGACATCAATTGTGACTCGGGATATTATGTCATGTGCGGTAGTTTGTTTGGTAGTGGCATTACTAGGGAGTGGTGCAATTGGAGGGATGATTCGGGGGGATTGTCCAGACTTCAGTTGGAAGCCTGAGAAACTGGTGGATGAGTTCACAGTGTTCATAATAGCAAAACGCACACGAGGGAGTTTGGCTAACCACCCCTTCTGGTTGTTGTCAACATGGTACCGGATGGCTTGGTTCACAGTTTTGTTTGTCCGTTCACTGCTGCCGTTGGTCTCAGGGTGGTAAGAAGTTGACATCTTCAGTTTTACACCAGTGAGCTTATGGAGGGCTGTCCAAAGTTCAGCAGTGAAGAGAGCATCTCGGTCAGAGATGAGATGGAGCATCAGGCCGTTTTCACAATACCATTCATCGAAAAGGACAACGGCAACTTGGGTGGCAGTGTATGTGGAGTGGGTACCGGCAATGCGTATGTCAGCACCAAGAAGGTCAGTCATGGTCAGGATGGTGTCCTTTCCATCCTCCTCGGGGAGTGGTCCGATGAAATCCAGTGCGACGGTGTCGAAACGGTCATCAGGAACTGGTAGGGGGTGTAAGGGACCAGTGGGTTTGGAAGTGTGGGTTTTATTGTGCTGGCATTCAGAGCATGATGGGATGTATGCTTTCTCCAGGTCCCGACGCATGTTTGGCCAGTAGTAGGAGCCACAGAGGGATTCATAGCTTTTGTTGAAGCCAAAATGGCCCAGAGTGTCATGGGCAAGGTTGTAAAGGAGTTCACGGACTCGGAGATCTTGTGGGATCACCAGCCGGCGGCCAACATAAAGGAGTTGATTGGTGAGGGTTGCCCCTTCGATGCTCCCCATATTGATGTCCTTGGTGAGTTGTTTGGCAAAATCATCGGTCTATAGCCGGTAATGATTGCGTCAAGTAGGGATTGGTCAGCGGCAATATTGAGTATGCCAGCAACTGGGGTTTTGGGTGCATTACGTGTGTGTGCCATCGCACAGGCCGCAAGGCAGGCATCAGGCACAGTGTCAGGCATGCAGGATAGGGCATCAGCAGCGGTGTTGTCTTTGCCGCGGATGTAGGTGATTTGATAGTCGAAGTCTGCAAGATACATCGACCATCTCATTTGTTGTCTCGACATCTCCTTCTGCGATTGGAAGTACTCGAGAGTTCTGTGGTCAGTGAAAACTTCGAACTGGGCACCAAGCAGGTGGGATCGCCATTTCTTCAGTGCCTTGATAATGGCAAGAAGCTCCTTCTCATGGACTGGATAATTCTTCTCGGCGTCATTGAGCTGGTAGAAGTCATAGGCAACTGGCCAGGATGTATCCCAGGTTTTTCCAAAGCTTAACACAGCCCCAGTCCGGCGGTCACTGGCATCAGTGGTGACATAGATGTTTGATGCTTTGTCTTCGTAATTAATTACGGTGAGACAGTCAGCACTGAGAACAAGTTGTTTGATGTGGTCAAATGCATTCTGATGTTCTGGGGTCCATGTGGGGAATTGTCGGTCACATTCCTTGGTAGTGAGGGGGGTGAGGACACTCGTGTATTCTGCGAGTGCTGGAAGGAAGGTGGCAATGTATCTGGTTAGTCCTAGAAAACCTCGGACATTGGTGGCAGTTGTTGGTTGGGGCCAGGCCGCAATACGGTCGGTTTTGCGTGGGTCAGGTTTTATCCCAGCCCCAGAGACGATGTGGCCAAGGAAACATAACTCAGTGGCAAACAGGCTGGATTTCACCTGGTTGCAATAGATGCTGGCTTTGCGGAGGGCCTGAAGGACTGTATTGCAGTTTCTTTCATGTTCCTCCATGGTTTGTGACCAGATGATAATGTCATCGAGGTACACATGGCAAATTTTTCCAATGTGTTCTCAGAGCGCGTCAGTCATTCGGCGCTGGTGTGTGGCAGGGGCATTGCATCCACCCTGTGGCATGACAGTCCATTCATAGAGTCCCCACGGTGTTCTTACAGCAGTGAGGTGAATGTCGTCAGGGTGTACCCGTGTTTGGAAGAAGGAGTTAGTCATGTCCATCTTCCCAAAGATCTTTCCCTTCCCGCAATCGGCGAGTATGTCGTCAATGCGAGGTAGGGGGAAGTTATCTCGGACAGTGTTACTGTTGAGAGACTGGTAGTTGTTTACCCAGCGGGGGTCGACTGTTAAGTCAGGGACGCCAGCTTTATATTTTGGGACACAGAATGCTGGTGAGGCATATTCTGATGAAGATGGTCGTATTTGGCCTGCCTTTAGGTGGTCATCAAGTAATCTTTTCCAAGATTCTTGGTATTTCTTTGGTGCTGCATATCCTTTGCCATTATTGACCTTGGTGGGGTCTTTGAGCCGGATGCGGTGGAACATGTGTCCAGGGACTTCAGAGGTATTGTCTGGGAGTCGGAGTGGGAAGCAGTCGGCATATTTTAGTTTCATTTTCCGGTCTGCTTCTTTGAGGACCTCTTGGAATGGAAGGCCTTCAATGTGGTCTCGAACAGCAGCCATGATGGGGCCAGGGAGGAGGTAACCAGCAAGTGTTGGTGCTCCGGTCTGCTCAAGAGTGGTAGGCTTGGGTGCCCGAACTTTCTTTGGCATCGGTGGCTGTGCTGTTTGCCAATGTTTGCCGATGTTCGTAGCTGTGTTCCAATCCTGAGGTGCGAGAGGAGGGGGGTTTAGGAGGTCGTAGCCTGTGCGTTTGTCAATGGCCGTTCGCTCATGTGGGTCTATCAGGATCTGTTCTGATGAAAGAAATGGCATTCCTAGAATAATGGGGAATGATAGCCCCTTAATTACTTTCATCTTGTGTACTCCTGACTTCCATATCCCCCGTTCAGAGCTGAGGTCTAGTTTCACATACTCCTCAGAGACAAGTGGCAGCATTGATAAGGAGGACATGTTGTTCTCCTTGGCAGGGAGACGATATCGTCGGAGACCAAGTTTCTTGACGAGCTCCAGGCTAATCACTGTGCAGGCCGATCCAATGTCAATTAGTGGTTGGACTGGCATGGGGAATTCGGAGATGAGGGGGGCCAGTAGCAAAGAGGTTGGTGTATAATTGTGGGACAGTGAGGGGGACATTGACGGGGGAAGGGACGTACAAGTCTGTTTCAGAATCTGAGATGTGTCCGGCGGCCATTGCCATGTTTTGGGCTGGTGCTGTCAGGGTCATGTAGGTCACCGGGTCAGGCCATGAGTTAGTTGCAACCATTGGACAGTTGGTGAAGGTGTGCCCAACGTTGAGCTTCCTGCACCGGGTGCATCCATTGTGGTCACGGATGAGGGTTCTCTTGGCCTCAGTGAGGGCCGGCAGGCGAATTCTCTTGGCCTTCTTAGTTTGGCTGGTGGGGGTAGAGGTAGAGGCATGGGAGGTCAAAGGTGCATCTGTGAGGCGGGAGAGGAGATCCTTTTTTTCACCTCGGCGTGCAGTGTGGGCAGCGGCCGAGGCATCGATCATCTTTTGGGTCCGGGCGTTTTCAGCCCGCATACGGTCATCCCGCTCCTTAACCTCAAAGGCCCAGGTACCGAGATCAGTGGCTAGGACTGGTTCAAGGCTTAGATTGAGCCTCAGGTCCGGGTGTAGGTTGGATTGGAGTTGGACCTTGAGCTGGTCCTTGGTGAGTGCTTTGCTTGGCGCCGAGGTGGTGAGGATTGCGTTGAGGTTCTCAACCTCTATTTTCCAATCCATAAACTCCCAGTTGCCTTGGGTTGTGGAGAGGATGGTTTTGAGGATGTCATAGGACCAGTTCTTCTCGAGGACCAGTTGGGCCAGCTCAGTGAGATACTGATCCAGGGTGAGGGCATCAATCCAAGTTTGATCTGCCTGATACCAAGAAACGAGGCGCGGCTCAAACATCCCCTCAGCAACGTAACTGACAATTTCAGTGCTGGTCTTCCCGCCATGCTTCTTGTATTGTTTGTGTTGGGATTATGTATACAAGAGTATACAGGCAAGCCAAGGCAGTTAACAAGCCTAGGGAGATGGAATACAAGGTTAGCAGCTGCTACCCTTAACCCTAGAGCAATGGCAGTCTCCTATACAGGAATAGACTGGCCAAGACTACAAAGACTGCCAAGACTGTCTCCTATGCTATACAGGGAACCCCCTATAATATACAATGATAGACAAGTCTATCTGGAGAATTATATAGGGGATATGACATAGTTATTCCATTATTAACTGGTACAGGGGTCTATTACAGAATACCTCCTTTATATATTAAAGGAGTGCATTACACTATACCTCCTAACTGTGTAGTATAAATATTGCACATCTTGTAGGAGATGATAATAACATTCCTCCCTGTGGCAGACTCCCTCATACACTTATCTTTGACTTGAACTCAATACCTCAAAAACCTCGTCCTCATCTTGTGCTCAACTTCCTGATCCCAATAGTTTGCATGCAAGGGTGCACGACTGCATGATGAGTGGGGTGATTCTGCCCGCAGTGAGCATCGGGCATTTCTTCATCTTCATGACCTTGACTTCAGCAAGGGGTTGTGTGGTTGGTGACATGGCAATTTGGGCAGCAGGTAAGGTGGCTTGGTAGGTGCAATGGGAGGTGGCTGTGGTAGGTGCACTTTCGTCGGTAGACGAGTCAGTACTAGGTGATGGGGACAGTGGTAGAGACACCGGGCTGTTTGGCTTGGGGCGTCGATGTGTGTCCGTTAGGATCTGTAGTTTGGCAGGTTGGCCAGGGTCCTGCAACTTTCTTCTCGCACTCCTGGTGAGGAGTGGAATCGAGGTAGAGGGTTGCCAAGACAGTGTGGGTTTGTCAGGCATTGAAAGACGCAGTTGGTGTCAAAAAAAAAGTGAAAGGCTGCCTGGTTAGGTAGCCTCACTAAGTCAGACGGTAAGACAGGATCACGTTATCTTTGTTGCACAAGGTAAAGAGTCAGTCTAAGATACATAAGAAGGTCGGTAAACTATACCTTTGTTGCACAAGGTAAAGAGTGGGGCAACAAAGGAAAAAAAGATGGTATATATATGAGATTTGAAACCGTGTTGGAAAGTGGCCGCATTGAGCGTAAGTTGATATATGAGTTTGCCAATGTTTGCCAATGTTCAGGGTGGCTGTGTAGCCATTGTAAGCATCAATGTGTGCTGATGTTCGCCGATGTTTGTGGTGGCTGTGCATGTTTGTGTCATGAGTCTGGTCGCAGGCTTACACTTGTTGTTATTGGGCAGTACCTGTCACATCTCCAGAAGCACGTTTGGCAGCGCCCAAACAAGTGCATGCCCATGCTGATTGGTTATTAATGAAGGTCAGGATTTGAGCTGTAATTCTCTGGAGAATATAGGGGGGTATCGTTGCACTTGGTCGGCTTCGAATGACCTCATCTGGCCATCTTGAGCAATCATGAGGTAGTCAGAGTAGCGATCAGCATCCCAAGAAGTGGACACTGTGGCATCTTAGCAAGTGTGTTAATGAAGAAAAAAGGGACAGACACCGGTTAGTAGTCACTAGATACACTATGTGGACCATCTGATCACATTCCGAAAGGAAAGGTAGGTCCCATTCAGAAGGAAAGTTGACAATCCTGTTGTCATTCGAGCATAACTGCAGAAGCTTTTTGGAACAATACAATGCCACGGCATCGGTAAGTGACATGATATCGGACTTGGCCTCATTTATCAATAATTTTATGCCTGGGTGTGTTAAAATGCACAATGTAGGTCTTTCGTCTTAATGGGGACATATTCATTAACTAATGAATCAACTAAGCAGCTGACTGATGGGTGTTACCTATTGGCAAGGTTTGGCCTCTGAAGCCACCAGTTGCTAAGCACAAAGTTCCATTATGATGTCGGCAACATTGAAATCGGCTTCAGTTGAAAGAATGGACCCTGTTGGATGCCGAATCTTCTAGGTCAAATTTTACACTTAACAGATGCCTAGTACCAGTACAACAACGATGGCCCATAAGATTGGGCAAAGAATGAGAGAATCTACATAGGTACATGAAAATCATTGAAAGTGAAGTTGAAGCTATAAATGTTCAGTAGGAATGCTCTTGGCCTCAGGAAGAAGTGGAGGGGTAGGATCGGCGTTGATGGTCTGCATTGCTTGCTCCTGCATCTCCCTGCTTGGCACTGGCAAGGCCCATGCCCATGAGTCAGATGGCCACGATGGCTGCCTGACAACATTCAATGCCCCACTACCCTCTGCCATATGTCCCACTGGCACCAAGTGAATTTCTTGAAGTGCTTGATGTAATGCAGTTTGCTGCTTGGCGAGGATCGTATTGACACACCTCAAAATGTTGTTGCTGAGCTGGCTAAACTGTCCAGAAAATGTGGTGAAGTCAGCCGAGAAACCATTTACACGGGACATGAGGCCATCCACACGGTTACTCATGAAGGCCTCCAACATGCTGTAACGGGACTCCAGAGCATCATACCTTTCTGACATGGCAGTGAAGCAAGCTTGCATTGTGGACAGCTGCTCCTTGACCTTGGCCTCTGCAGGTGGTGTCATAGCAGGCATTACTGGAAGAGCCGACAGCACAGCTTGAGTAGCTGCAACTGCAGAAAATTGAAATAAAATTCTATATAATTTGCTATTAAATTGGACATACCTGTCAGCTCATTAGGCCGCCCTGGTGCGACTGGTGTAATTCCCCTTCCATGCATAGATGACCTTGGCTTGCTCGAAGTTGACTGGCTTGGGCGGGAACTGGAGCCTGCCATTTGAGCACGTGTTTTCTTGATGGTCAGAGCAGTTTTGTGCTGCTTCTTTGCGGCAGGTTTCGGGACCGAGGCTTCATTTGTCAGCAGGGGCTCCCTCTCCTGTCTTGCTTGCTCCAACCCATTGATCTTGGTCTCAGTCGGCAGTCCAGCTCCTCCTGACATGGCGCATTGACCCACCATCGCGGCTTCAATCCTTTCCTCGACTACTCTGGCGGACTTCAGCTGCTTCTTGACGTGGTGTTGGAGGGTGCAGGCTAACTTCCACTGGCTGCACTCTGTACATGTGTGGTTAGCTCTAGCCAAGCACATTCAATCTTTCTCCTCGCAGTGGTTGCATTTAACCTGCTGATAGATGAAGAGGGCCCTATTTGGTTTGTGGGAGGTCTTCAGTTTTTTCTTCTGCAGCCTTGGATCCTTCAAACTCCCTGCCTCACAACCACTGTCCTCCACAACCTCCCTTCAACTATGCTTTCCTCCCACCAGCTCAGACTTCGGAGTAGTGTCAGGCTTAGCAGATGAGCTGCCCTCCTGTTTATCACTTTCTTCCAACCGGCGCCTTTTTCTGATCTCCACCACAATGGTTGGACATTGTTTCTGCTGCAGATGTTTCGGAGCTTTATTGGTATCAGTCGGCAGCAGGGATGGTTTGGGGGAGGCAATGGCCCTGGGGGGCTGAATACTTGAGGGCTGGGAATCCCTGGCTCGGTGTGACTGGCGTGGGCCATTGGGACCCTGTGGGGATTCTTGCCCAGCGATGGGGGCATTCAGGGCATTGGAGACCGGCGTTGGCGCATTGGGCACTTCAGGAGCCAGCGTCAAGGAGTTGGGGGCGGGGCCAGCCACAGCAGGCTGGGGAGGGGTTTTTGGGGATGGAGGGGGGGGAACCTTGGATGCCATGGTCGGGGAGGTGCCAGTGCCAGCACAGCAGGCTGGGTGGGGGATGGTGGCGTAGGCACATTGGAAACCTCAGTGGCAAGGATCAGGGTGTTGGGAACGTTAGTCGAGGCAGCGCTGGCCACCACACAGGGGGATGGAGCTGTCTGCACATTGGAACCAGCAGAGGGTTGCTTCTCAGTGGTAAGGGTTCTGGTGGCCAGTGTTGTTGGATGGGGGTGGGGCGCTGCTGGGGTGGAGGGTGCATCGCTCTTGGTGGAGTCGTTGATGGTGATGCTAGTTTGACTTGTGGCAGGCATGGGATTGACTAGAGCATCATGTCATTAGTATGGAGTAAGGATATACTGTTTAGTCTGCTTACCGGACTTTCCACTGTGATTGGTATCCCCTTCCAAGCTCACAGCTTGCCCCCCTGCACTTCCTGCATCCAGCTCTGAATGGGTGTTCATGCCAAGCACTCGGCCTAGTGCTTCCCAGTCAAAGGTAGAATAGCCCTTTTCCAATGCACTTGTGATGAGTGGGTGAATGTTGAGCACAAACTTGTGATGCGGAATCGATTTGTTATGGGTTCAGAAGCTCAGAATTATCTCATGCTACAGTGGAGGTCAATGGATGTATGATTCCGAATACCTGGGACAGACTTACCAGTTGGAAAGCCATGTGCTTTGCCAAATCGATTCTATTGTTCTGACTTACCATTGTTGCACGTTTGTGGGTTTCTCAGAGGAAGGAAATGAATGTTGCAGAACGCAATATCGCGTCCTCCAGCATAGGTTGAGGCAGTGGGTTGGATGACAATGCCATGGGTCGTATAGATCTGGATGGACTTAGGTGCAGAACTTGTGTCTGTGTTGTTTGGCTTTGCTTTCCATGTGTATTGGCAGCACATGACCACGAGTGTCTCATTACTATACTCCCATTCCCTGATAATTTTTAGAACTATGCGTGAAGACTCCCCCACCCTAGCAGAACTTGATCTTTGCCTCAGTAGTGATGAGCTAGTGGAGCCAAGTTACTCCGGAATTATTGGCGATGGCAAAAAAGGTATATGTTATGATCAGTATTTGACTCAATACTCATTGCATTTAAGAGCAATCTTTGAGGTTGGAAGACTTAGAACTGACAATTGATGATGGTTTTATGGATGGTTTTGAGTCCATGCAAGGCCAGCCTCACTTGGATGGTTCCACCTTACTCATTGCTTACCGAAGAACACATGCAGATTCCCCAAGGCTGAATGACCTGAGGCTCAATCTCTGTTTCACCAAACATGTTGGGCCTTCTCCAGCAGGCATGGTAGATATCATGAGAGGATTAGCAGGTTTGTCAATCACTACATGTCATTGAATATCTTCTGATCCATAGACAAGACTCCAATCAGCCTCGGCACCAACTGGGTGTACGCACCTTGGCTTCATGACTTTCAACTTTCAATGCTCAGTTACGAGGCTGATTATATGAAGAATGATGAGCAAATGACTATGGTGTACGAGGAGTCCCTTTGGCTTGAGGACCTCTGGCTTGACATCAGCGATCATGATGCACATTCTGGTGAGCACCTGGCTATCTAGAATATTTTGAATGGCAAGGGAGTGTTCACAACCCTCCCTGTCAGGCTCCCCTTGTCTTGAGGATCCACAGCTAAAAATGATCCACTATGAGGCCAAACCTACAAAGGCTGAGACTGCCATGAGCTCAGAAGTCTTGCAGCTTGAAGATTTGCAGCTAGATCTCAGTGAGACCAATGGTGATTCTGGTAAGGAATAAAACTACTGTCGGCAGGATGGTAGGCAAAGGGACATGCTAATCCCCCCTCTCAGCCTGCCCTTGGATTCATAATTCAAACAATTATGAGGCCAAACATACAGTGAATGGGACCGCAGTGACAATGGCATCGCCCAACCCATTTCACCTTGAAGATCTGTGGCTTGACCTCAGTCATTCCCAGGCCGATGTCAGTGAGAATGATATTAAGATGATCTGTGAATGGACCTCTGCTAACACTCCCTCTCAGCCTCCCCTTGGCTTCAGGATATATATGAAAAAACCATCCATCATGAGGCTGAATCTACTGAAAATGAGACCCCCATGACCCCAGAACCCTTGCAGCTTCAAGACCTGCTGCTAGACCTCACTGATCCCAATGCTGATTCCGGTGAGAATCAAGCTATATAGGATGATCAGCGAAGGTACTTGAGCTAACCCTCTCACTCTCAGGCTCCCCTCGGCATCAGGATACAGATGTCAAGATGAACCACTACAGAGCTGAACCTACTGAGATTGAGACCGATATGGTAATGGCGTCCCCAGACCTGTTTTGGCTTGAAGATCTCTGCCTCAACCTTACTGATCCTGAGGCCGATTCCGGTGAGAACAGGGCTACTATTAATAGGTGAACTGGCTAAGGGCCTTCTGCTACCACTCTCCCTCTTAGGCTCCCCTCAGCTTCAAGACGAGGTCTTTACTCTTCCCCCCCTGCTTCCTGGTCCATTCCTAGGATTGCTAGGAATCCCAGGAATGAACCAGGAATCCTAAATAGTGTAAATGGAATAGAAATTCCCTGTATTAGTCCTAGTCCATTCCTAGTCCATTCCTAGTCCTGCCAGGAATGCCAGGAATATTCCTTAGGAATGGTCCCAGTCCATTCCAGGCTGTTAGTATTAATATATATTGCACCATCGAGGATTGAACCCAGGTTTTGGGAGATGATTACTCAGCACAAACATGGCAATATAACCATTAGACTAAGCAGCTGATATTTGTTAGGTAAGCTAAGCAAATATGCTATGTCCCAAGCCTCACAGCCATGTCAGCACATGTTTGGTCACATGTTGGTTGGAAACGCGTGGTTGTGTGTGACCATTTTGTTTATCGGTGACATGCGCTGCCACCACCACCAACGTTGACCGCGCCACTGCCACTGCCACCTCCCTCACACCTCAACCACCACCACCTCTGCCCACAATCCCCAACCCCACTTGCACTCACCCAAAATGACCAACACACGACAATGACCCCAGCAACCACAACACTGGTAAGCCCCCTCTCCCCCCCCAACACACTGCATCACTGACTCCCCCCTTCCACCAGGCAACACCCCTGCGACCTGGAGCGACAACCTCAGCACCCACCACCACCTGGTAAGCCCCTTGCCCCCCCCCACCTCGTGTGCCACATCACTGACACCGCCTCCCCCTCTGCTCTGCCTCCCCCCCGCTCTGCCTCCCCCCCGCTCTGCCTCCCCCCCTCTCTGCCTCCCCTCTCTGCCTCCCCTCCTCCCCTCCTCCACTACCCATATTAAGTATTTTTAATCATTAAATATATTTTTAAGCTAACATTTTTCTTTTCTACTTGTACCAGCAGAGACCCAGTGCGCCTCCCCACTCAGCCGGGACAGAAGGGGCTCAGATGGGGATAGGGGGGTGCCGGGAGGCCTGTGGAGCAGGGTACCTACAAGGTACGCTCCAAATACACCCCACACTGCCTCCACATCACTGACGCCCCCCCCCCTCCCTCTAACAGCCCCCCAATGGCCCCCCAAACAGCCCAGTGAGCCCCTGCTCACTCGGTGTGTGGGGGGCTTGATCTTTGGCCAAGGAAGGTCACCCATGACCCGCCACGTCACCACTGGACAGGATGCCCCCCAGTGCCCAGGGGACATGTCATGATGCAACGGGGCACCCAGACACGACCAACCCAGAAGGGGGATGCGCCTGCTGGCTGAGGGGGACACCAAACGGTGGGAGGGATGCTGGATGACAGAGGGGACACCCAGGGACACGAGGACATGACTAGAGGCCAGGGGACATGTCTGGAGGCCATGGGATGCGACTGGAGCCGAGGGGATGTGACTGGAGGCCAGGGGATGCGACACAAGGGCCCAGGACCCAGCAGGACGCAACGGCAGGCCCCAATGGCCAAGGGGGACATGACGGGAGGGCCCAGCAGCCCGAATGACACCACCCGTCCAGTCCTCAGTCCCTCATTATTATAATAAAATAAAGACCAGACAAGACCGGTTAAGCATACTACGTACAAATATTCTAAGTCAACTACCTCTTATATTACATGGGACAAGCCCAGGAGATCAAAAGAGCGAAATCTCGAGGGTTTATATACCCCTAGTGGGTTTGTACATGTTTATTTGATAGGGCTAGTGTTTCTATGGTGATTTGTGATAGATGCCATCTTTTTTTTTTTTTTGATCCCATCTTTTTCTTTTTTTTGATGCCACACAAATAGTTAACAACACTGCCAACAACCACATCAAGCAACAACGCTAATCCCCTCACATTACTACCACCATGCCCCCCCTGGCCCAAATGATGTCCAGCCTTGTTTGGGTTGTGTGTAAGTTTTTTTTTGCATTGTACTTTTTTATTACTGCTTTACTATTCATTTTATAGGATAGAACATGCTGCCTGGCCCCGGCCCCAGCCCCATGAGCCCCTGCTTGTGGGGTGGAGTCCGGATGACACCCTGCGCTGGCAGTAGCGCTCCCAGGATGATGGTGTCCACCAGCGCTGACCTGCTGCACACCCGCTGCACCCCTAGCTCGCCTAGGACAACCCCAAAGGCTGCCGCCACATCATGGACACCTGGGATGGTGTTCCCAGCCCAACCACTGCCAAACCCGACCTCAACGGCCGCCAGCTCATCCCTGCCAAACCCCCCGCTACCTTGGACATGCCTAAACCCACCCACTCCCCCCAGAATGGCCGAACAGCCATGCGTTTGACACCCAACACGCCCAGCTGCCCCTTCCGTGCCGCGTTCGATGACGCTGCCCCACCCCAGCGCCCCCAGGCCTCCCGCTACCACCTGTTCACCCCCTGTGCCCCCCCGTTCCTGCTGCCCAACCCTCGTTTGCCTGCAGACGCCCCCCGTTGCCACTGCTCACCCCTCCCACCCCCCTTGCATCACCGCCGGCTTTCTGCACCCCCCGCTGTCCCCAGGACTTCCCCTGCACCTCCCCCATCAAACGCTGTGTCCCAGACACCACCCCTGCCTCAGCCCCGAACCCCCCCGTTGCCCAAACAGCCTTTGACGGCCCCTACCTGCTCACCTCCGCGTCCCGCGCACTTCGACTGGGCTGATGACCTCCCCCCCCCGGACTTGTGATGTCCCCAGCCTTACCTCTACCAGAGCGAGCCCTGAGAGCCCCCAGCACGTCCCCCAACTACCTGTCACTTGAAGCTGCTGACCCCCCCCCTTGCGTGCAAGCATGCGGGGGGCCTTGTTTTTTTTTGTCTTTTTGTTGCACGACTAACAACACCCTCTGTATTCCATGTAGTTATGCTAGAAATAAGTACATAGGTTTCATCTAGCCTCGTGAGCCACTGCTCATGGGGTGGGTCCATAATATAGATAGAAATATATATGTAAGACTGGTCTGGACCATAAGTGGTCTGGACCGGTCTCGTAACCGGTAAAGACCATCTAAGACTGGTGAAGACCGGTCTGCACTGGTCCGGTCCAGTCTTAGACAGTGTATAGATATATGTGGACCAGTCTCGGTCTCTGTCTGACCCCTTGAGGGCAAAAGACCGGACCAGACCGGACCTTCAAACACTACAGGTCACCACGATGCAACCAGCCACGTCCTTTGCCCACCCCCCTATCAGTTTTCCTTGTTTATTTTTTTTTTAAGTCTTATGAAATATGTATTTTAAAAAAACATGTATTATGGTAGTAAATAAATAAATACCCCCCCCTGCCTTGTAGTGAGCTGGGGGGTTTTGCTTATTTTTTTATTAGTATTGATGGACCTCCAGGAATGGTGGCTAGGAATGGACTAGGAATGGCTAGGAATGGACCAAGATTCCTAGGAATGTGAGGAATGAACCAGGAATGAACCAGGAATGAACCAGGAATGAACCAGGATTCCACAAGGAATGGGGGGGAGTGTAAATACTTGTTCAAGACACAAAGCACCAAATGATTGGTGATGGAGCAGAGCATACAGAGAAGAAGGCCCCCATGACTACAGCATACTCAGGCTCTCTTCAGCTTGAGGCCCTTGGGCTCAATGTGGATAATGCTGAGCACACAGCTGGTGAGAATGAAGGTGGGCCATTTTCATTGGCCTTGGTTTCTGATCTCACATTTTGTTTGCTAGGTTACCCTGAAGACCATATGTTTGACATATGTAATGAATCAGCTATTAATGCAATATCCAGCCCCCCTCAGAACAAGGACTTTTGGCCTGACACTCTACTAACCGAGGCTGAATACAGTGAGTGGCTTTCATTGGATAAGGGATTAACTACCTTATGCTCTACATCATCAGAACCCCCTCAGCTCCAAATCCCTCAACATGAACCCTCAAGCATGGTTGTAGATGTAAAGTCCCCCTGACATCAAGACGTAGGTCAAAATCTCAGCATGCAACAATGGGAGCTTGTTGCTACTTCTGCTGACATCATTCCCACACTCTCAAGTATGTCTTTATCTTTGAATTTTATCCACATCTCTGACATTGATTTGACAGGACTACAGGTGAAGACCTCCTGGACTCCAGCTGTTGATGCCGCACTCTGGCCTCAGGATTAGTGTTTGAAGGTCCAGTCCAGTCCGGTCTTTTGCCCTCGAGGGGTCAGACCGGGACCAAGACTGGTCCTAACAAATTTACTTACTCCTCAGGACTGGACTGAACTGGTGTAGACCGGTCTTCACCGGTCTTAGTCGGTCTTTTCCGGTTACAAGACCGGTCTTTCATTCTATTTTACTGACCCACCTCGTGAGCAGCTGCTCACAAGGCTGGGCAAAACAACCACTAATTAACTATATAATTTAAGAACTAGGGCAGAGCAAAAAACAAAAGAAAAAAAAGAAAAAAACTTGTGTATCACACATGATGGCAGTCAGCTGTTGTGCAAGGGGGTGCAAGTGGTGGCATTACTCAGCATCCATAGAAGGGTGCCCCCCCCCAGCTGTTGTCACATCCAAAGTGTCGGTGACATTAGTAGAAATGTGAATAATTACGAAATAAATAATATATACAAGTCCCCCCCCACTCGCATTTGCAAGCGAGGGGGGGTGTCATCAAAGATGTGGTGGGGGCAGTGACATGGCAGCCGCGTTGTTTGGTGTTGGGTGTGTGGGCAGCGTTGGAGGGGTGGAGGCGGTGACATGGCAGCCATGTCTGGTGTCATGGGGGTGTCATCGAAGATGTGGTGGGGGCGGTGACGTGGTGGCCACATTGTTTGGTGTCGGGTGCATGGGCAGCGTTGGTGGCATTGGTGGGGGCAGTGATGTGGCAGCTGTGTCTGGCATCATGGTATAGACAGCATCGGCATCACCGGTTTTGGAGGATGTGCCAGGCAAGTAGGGGGTGCCAGGGGTGGGCAGGGAGGTGTCATGGTCGAACGCCGGCGGTAGTGCACCCATTCCACCCCACAAGCAGTTGCTTGTGGCAGTGGGTGGGTGCTGCAGGCCATATTTTGGCTGTTCAGAACAAGTAAAATCCTAATAATTAGATCGTAAGTTAGTGGATTTGAAAAAACAATGTAAAAAAACTTACAAGGGGCCCAAATGACACTAGATGTCATTTGGGCCAGGGGGGCATGGTGGTGGTGTGAGGGAACCATCATCGTGTCTTGATGTGGTTGTTGACAGTGTTGTTGAGTATTTGTGTGGGATCAGAAGAAAAAGAAAAAAAAGATGGCTGTCGAAAATCACCATAGCAACACTAGTGCTATCAAACAAACATGTGCAAACTCACTAAGGGTATATAAACCCTTGAGATTTCGCTCTTTGGATTCCCTGGGCTTGTCCCATTGCTAGTATTGTATGTAAAATATACTTAAGTTCAAATATGTTAAATATTAGTATATAGTATGCTTAACCGGTCTTAACCGGTTAAGATTGGTCTTGCTCAGTCTTTATTATATTAAAATAATGAAGGACCGAAGACTGGACTGCAGTTACAGTCTTAATCAGTCTTGAGAATTTTTGGTCCTGATTGGTCTTGGTCCAGTCTGGTCTCGGTCTTTTTCCAGTCTTGAGACTGGACCTTCAAACACTACTCAGGATAGCTCGGCTCCAGAGCAGATGCCCTGGGACGTGGCACCAAAGGCTGGATCTCCTGCAGATGAGCAAATGTCTGACAATGAGGAGGACTACCAAATGGTGTTCAGACTGGACATCATCAAAACACCAACGCACCTTCGCTATCGCCTGCCCAGTGCAACAACCAGAGCAACCTACCTGGTTCAGATACCCTCATCCCGACCTGCATTTAATACAATTCGGCATCATTTTGTGGAACCTGATGTGAGCCACCCTCTGTGCTGATTTCTTTTTCTTATTATTTCTAGCACCCTACTCTCAATTCAGATGCAATGGAGAGGTACTACAAGATTGTGAGGCTGCATGCTGTGAACTGTGGCCTGACTGTCCATCAGGCCGCTTCCGAACTTTACACTGTGAGCAATCAGTGCCTCTCCTCACTACATTATGACCATGGGCAAGGACATGCAAGGGCTCGCAAAATCAACCATCTCCAGAGAGTCCTTGCTCTCCCAGTCCAAACATCATCTGCTGGAACCGAAGGAATGCTGACACCTTGACATCCAGAATTATCCTCTAGTATACATTTCTTACACATAGATCTTCCCCTATTAGATGTAATTTACCCTTCTTTACCCTCATTGGCATACCAAAATACAACCCTTTTTGATTAAGACACTCAATGTCCACCTCAATCCAAACCTGAACCCAAACCCAAACCCATGATACTGGTACTAATCCTTGGTCAGCCTCGCGGTCCTTGGCCTGGGTAACATTGGCATTGATCAGTCCCAGCTTGACTATCTGTGGGCCAAGGCAGCCTCAGCATCTGTCATGCCCAACTTGCTGTGTCTCGGGATCGGCTTCATTGATATCCATGCATCAGCCCATCTGTATTGAATGGGATCATTTTTTTTTGGGCTGAACCGTGTTGAATGGGCTTTATTTTGTATCAGCCCACCTGTGTTGTATGGGTTAATTTTTGGCTTGGGCTGAGTCCGGTGGCCTGTGTCATACAGGGTTTTTGGACGTCCAGGGACCCATATACTACGGGGACCTGTCGCTAACTAATCTGAATGATGTAGGTAGTTTTCCAAGTCTAAAATCAGGGGGCGGCATTACTTCCCAAAATAGACCTGAGTGCACCAATTGTGCCCTTCTCGTTTCTATTGCTGGGCACCACCACTATGAAGGCCAGATGCACACTAACTAAAGTTGTTTATTCTAGTGGGACAGACTTTGGTTGAGAGGGATCATTGGTCTCTGGGTCTGTCACGGTGCAGACAGCCCATGATGATTAAGAGCTGACATCATTTATGCACCATACTTCTGGCCTTGATTCCTTTTCTAAAATACTGGAAATTTTCGATCTTGTGGCCCCGAGGGTACTCTATCAGATTATATTCAACATTTCATCATTTTCTCACTCCTTGTTCAACGGGGCATGTAACGAGTTGGCCCATTTTCCCATCAAAAATGACTTTGCACACTATTTTGATCCTCAGATACCGACATACAGAGTTCAGGTCTTGACTTCGTGTTACAGATACAAACTCGGGAGGTCATACAAATGTCTTACATTGTGAGAATCAGGGTGTGGAATGTGTTGTTAGCAAATAGAACCCACCTTTATCCATAGGCCGCACTGTAGCTCGAAAATTTGTCACACTCATCATTTTGGGGCACAGGAAACAGCAGTGGCGGCCCCAAAGTACTCATTTGACCTGGTCACATATTGAACACTCCCATATCTTCTATTGACAAAAGACCGTTTGTATGTAGCTATGATATTCATTGTGAAATTTGCATTTGTCTCGCTTCTATGCGTTACTCGGTACGTGACAGGTCACGGTAAGTAAAATAAGTAGACAACTTGAAGGAAACTGAAGTATATCCTGTTCCGGTGATTAAATAATAAACGGCAGTATATATATATACTTATCCGAAACCCTTAGGACCTGAACAAATGATAAACTTGGTACTACTATGCACGCACACACCACCGAAACCTAGTCAGCAACGGCATCGAGTTATCTCCGATAACGATTTAAATTCCACATCCACAGCGAGATTTTCTCAGAGTCCAACACATTCAACTTCATTCGTCTGCCTCATAATTCTATAAAACGATCCTACCATTTTCTGCCCAGCTACCTCTTCAGCTCAGGGACTTGTGATTATGTCCATGAAACTCTCTAACTTTGCATCCAAAGCTTCTGTTGCTTGCTTTAATTTCTGATTTCCATGCGGCAGTATGATGGAAGATGGTAGGTGGTACTGGACTTGGGTGCCCGAATGGTCGTCGTTCTCGACAACCACGACTTGAAGCGGGACATCAAGGGCGGCATGGTAGTCGTACTGCAGTGCTGTTTGGGCGATGAGCGGATTTCCCATTACGTACGTAGTGACCACTGGAGTCGAGTTTACACCATTGAAGATGTTCAAGAAGCGAGTATAGTCCCACTGGATGAAAAACCTAGGAAGGGCTATGAACGCGTATGCCTGGTAAAATCAATTAAACAGGTACGCACATGAAATTGCGGCCACCGACTATCTGGTCGATACCCGTTACTAAATCGTCCTTCGTTTTTGCCGCCTGTACTATAGAGTGTAGTGTTGCTGCCCCTCCCGCTGTCTTATTGAGTTGCAAGTCCATACGAGCAAGGACTTGGCTGACGGGTAGCGTGGTTTCGAAAGTGATAAGCTGTACGGCGGAATGGGTGACATGTCTTGTCCGTTGGCCCCTCTTATGCTCCAACGCAAGGGAGCTGAGAGAGAGGGTGGAGGTGAGGAGCGCCAAAGCGAGCATGAACTTCGTATTAGATGAATGGAACTTGAAGCTCATGGACCCGTAAATTGGACGTATTTAAGAAGTTCGGCGAACCCCAAATGGAGTTCAAAAATTCAATGACTTCCACCATTTGAGAGAGCCAAGCTAACGAGGCCGATTTAGTAATACCCTCGGATTATTTAGTATTTGGAGGGGTTGATAAAGGAGTGTAAAGAGAGTCCGGGGTAGATCCGACATTCATAGTCTCCCATTTTCCCCTAGATATGATGTCGAATCAGCTATCCGCCACCAGGTCAGAGTGGCGGTTGTGGTGACAACTTTCACGACAAAATCTGCTCATATTTACCGGTGTCATTCGCCAAATCTCTCTCTGCATCATTCATGTCCCTGCATGCCGAATCGAGAGCTGCCATACGTCTCAGTGCGAGAAGAACATTGGTTAGGCGATGGTGTAGAATATACAGGCACCATACTTGATCGAGAATCGATGTAGATAGTGCTTGGGATCGCATCCTCGGGCTCAGATTGTGGTGTTAACGAGGTGATGGGCTGCGAAGTAGGTTAGGCAAAAGGCGAAAGGGGCGGTGGATAGTGAATGGCAGGGGTAACCCATGGGTATTTTTTTGCTACCCTTACCCTTACCCTCCAAAACCCTTACCCTTGAGCAAGGGTAAGGGTTTTGGAGGGTAAGGGTAAGGGTAGTCAAGGGTATGAGGGTATGCAAAACCCTTGAGGAAATGATGCAAGAGCTCATTGAAAAGTATGTCTCTATGATTGCAAAAGATAATTTCCTACATTATTGATGTATATTTCTGCTTCTGGTATATTAAAAAACAGAAGGCAGTAGTGTAGTCAATCTAGTTTAGTGCTGGTATTAATAAGACAACTTGTAAAAAGCTGTTCAACAGACTGGGAGCATCATAGAAATGATCCCAGTTCAATGATTAAGTCATCTATCCAATATTCAAGGGTTATTATGCTTTTCAGATTCTAACTCTGTATACCCTTATACCCTCCTCAGGGGTAAGAGTATATGGAGGGTATGGAAATTCATACCCTTACCCTTACCCTCACATACCCTTGGCCTATACCCCTAGGGGTTTGTAAACCCTTGCCATTCACTAGCGGTGGATCCTAGTTGAGCGCTTCGGGCAAACATGAATAAGTGTTGGGAATGGAGTGGTGAACAGTGACAGGAGGAGTTAAGGACAAGGTTAAGAAGATGAAGTTAATCTCAAAGGCTAGTGAGTGAGGGAGTCTGCAACAGGGAGGAATGTTCTTTTCATCTCCTACAAGATGTGCAAAATTTATACTACACAGTTAGGAGGTATAGTGTAATGCACTCCTATAATATATAAAGGAGGTATTCTGTAATAGACCCCTGTACCAGTTAATGGTTGAGTAACTTTGTCATATCCCCTATAATAGTGTCAATAATAGTGACATATGATATCATGGCTTGGTAAGTCCTAGACTTCCTGCAGGGTGTGTCATAGACACTCTATCCATAGCTTTGTCTTGGATAGGCTATCATAGACATGCTGCAGTATGAGTAATCCTGTAGCATGTGTTAACTGTGGGTTCCCCTATATGTCTCTGCATGTGTTAACTGTCCATTCCCTATCTGCATGTGTTAACTGTCCATTCCCTAGGGTTATGGTTAATGTGCATTAGCCCTAACCCTAGTGTTGTCCTAGCTTAACACATGTGTTAATATGACTTACCATATTCTGGCAATATTCCCTAGGCATGTTAACTGCCTTGGCTTGCCTGTATACTCTTGTATACATAATCCCAACAATAAGTGAATTCACAAGCTTCACATGTCTGTCTGTTAGGACAACACAAACCTAAGGGCTCGCACTGGCTCTCACAGTCGAACAAGGGGAAAGAATAACCAAGAAGTCTCAAGGCAGCCGCACTAGATTGTGGGTAAACCTAAGAGAACTCGATTAGAGTCTCTAGGTGTAATATTAACAACTTAAATACTACAATACATGAGTTAACCATGAGGTAACAGCATGGGCTACATGAGGCGTAATAACCATGCTTGAATCATGCGGCATGCGTGATGTACGGACGCCATGCGTTTACCATGTGTCCGCTAACTCTATAATAACTACAACAATTGTAAATAAAGAGAAATGCGTAACTAAATAGTTTTAAATGTCCTTTGAAAAGATAACGGAAAATCGTACCCTTGACATCACCCCCTCTTTAGGGCTCGGATTCCAGACGAGACACAAGGCCTTCCGGAGTCTCTGTGAAGTTTTTGTATGGGCAGAATTGAAAGTGCACCAACGACCTAAGTCGGCGTGGGGCGGCAGGATGTGTTCGGTGGAATGCCGTGATAGCATCTGTTGCGTGTTCCAGGTTTGCGGCGGGTTCCCAAGTGTTGTTTTCCTCGGTATACCCTTGCCATTTCACCAAGTACTGCAGCTGGTTGCGGCGCAGCCTCAAATCCAGTACCTCTTCCACGTGGTACTCCAACTCTCCTTCTATCTCTACAGGTGGCGGTGCTTCAGCTCGTTGCTCCAGGATCGTTGAAGCCGTATGAGGCCTGACCCTGGACACATTGATCACCGGATGGATTTTGATTGATGTTGGTAGTTTGAGTTTCACAGTGTTCTGGGATACAATCTCCGTGATGGGATAGGGGCCCAAGCGCTTTTCTGCCAATTTGCGCGAGGGGCGATTCATCTGTAAGTCCTCAGACTCCAGCCACACCTTGTCACCTACTTTGTATGCCAGAGCTTCTCCCCGTATCTGATCTGCGTATCTCTTCATCTCGTCTCGCGCTTTTGTTAGCGCGGCATGCGCCTCCTCGTGCACTCTCTTCATTCGCTCTGCGAAGTCATCTGCTGCTTCCACTTTCCCCTGTCGTCTCGGTTCAAAGCCCATCCTGGGGTTGTAACCATAATTAGCAAAGAAAGGGGAAACCTGGATGGCCGAGTGGATGCGATTGTTATATGCAAACTCCCCAAGCGCTATCCATTCCGGCCAGTTGTCTTGTCTATGATTTACAAATAATCTCAGGTACTGTTCAACATCCTGATTTACTCGCTCCGTTTGTCCGTCAGTCTGCAGGTGATAAGCCGTGGACGTTTTTGTTTGTATTTGTAATAGTTTATTTAATTCGCGCATCAGCGCAGCTGCGAACTGAGGTCCCCTGTCTGATATGATTGAGTCGGGGAGTCCATGGTACCACCACACGTTATCGCGATATAACTTAGCCAGGCCAAGCGCGCTAGTCTCCTCCATTGTAGGGATTGCGTGCATTTGCTTTTTGGCCCAGTCGACTACCACTAAGAGCGCGTCGTATCCTTGCGCCTCTGGCAGCCCCGTAATGAAGTCCGCGGAAATTGCTTTCCACGGCTCCATAGGAGAGTCAATCAGTTTCAGCTTGCCCGCTGGAGGTTTCGGCACATTCTTGTACTGCTGGCATTTGTCACAGCCGTCTACATAATCGAACACGAACTTTGTCATGTTCGGCCACCAATAATTACGGGCCACCAACTCCAAGGTCTTCCACCGCCCTGGATGCCCTGCGATTGCCGAGTCATGGTGTAACTTCACGATCTCGCGTCTCAACTGTACCTCCCTTGGTACGTACACTTTTCCCCTGAATAGCACCAGCCCCTGTTCTTCGCTCCATTCCTCTGTCCTTAGCCGTTTCGTCGGCGACCTCTTCAACTCCTCCACAGCTTTCACCACCGACTCGTCCCATTCTTTCGCCTTCCGCACCTTGCTCAACAACTTCTCTTCGGAGCCCTCGATCAATAGGTGACCGTGTTGCGTAGCCTTGATCGCGAAGAATTCTGGCTTAAGCAATGTCACGTCTTCATTGTCATGTTCCCCATCTCTCTTGAAATCTGGCCTCCTGGACAGGGCATCGGCCTTTCCCATTGCCGTGCCAGGTTTGTTGACCAACTCGAAATCAAATCTCGATAAATAGAGCGCCCACCGCGCTTGCCTCCAGTTCAACTTCTTTGATGTCATGAAGTATCGGAGATTGGAGTGATCTGTCCAAATCTCGATCTTATGCGTCGCACCTTCTAGATGATGCCGCCATGCTTCCAGTGCCCTAATGATGCCAAGCATCTCCCGATCATGTACGTCATAGTTTTGCTCGACCTCATTCAATGACTTGGAGATGAAGGCACATGGCCTCCACTTTCCGTCTTCTGTCTTCATCGACAATACCGCCCCTGTTGCTACTCCAGAAGCGTCCGCTTCGACTCGCAAGGGCTTGGAAGGATCTGCGGTAGCGAGGATCGCGTTCCGCGTGAAGAGCGCCTTGAGTCCGTCAAACAACTCCTGTTGTTCCGTCCCCCATTCCCACTTCTGGTCCTTCCTTAATAGTTTATTCATGGGGGCGGCTACCTTGGCAAAGCCTTCGGCAAAGCGTCGGTAGAAATTTGCGAGACCCAGAAAGCGTTGAATATCTTTAACTGATCTCAGAACCGGCCACTCCTCTATCGCCTTCGTTTTTTCTCGGTCCATCTTGATTCCCGAAGGGGTAATGTGCAGTCCCAGGAATTCGACTTCATTGACTTCGAATTCGCATTTCTCTGGTTTCAAGAATAGGTCATTTTCTTCTAATCTTTTCAACACCTCTTCTACAATTTTGTTATGTCCTTTTTTGTCCTTTGTAAATATCAGGATATCATCTATATACACTACTACTGACCCCTGATCGATGAGGTCCTTCAGCACACCGTTCATCATGGTCTGGAACGTGGCTAGGCTGTTGCAAAGTCCGAAATACATAACCAATGGCTCAAACACGCCCCTGTGGGTCGTGAACGCCGCTTTCCATTCATCACCTTCTTTCACTCTGATGTTATTATATCCCCATCTCAAGTCCAACTTTGTAAATACTCGAGCGCTACCTACTCTGTCTATTAAGTCACCGATAAGCGGCAACGGATAATTATTACGTATTGTCCATGCGTTTAAATATCTATAGTCCTGCACCATCCTCTTTTTTTTGTCTTTCTTTGGGACGAAGAACACGGCCGACGTCTGTGGCAACTTGCTCTCTCTGATGTATCCCTTTTCTAATTGGTCATTCAAGAAGTCGTCGACTTCGCCTTGTTCTTGCGGTGACAGCCTGATGTTCTTGGCTTTCTTGAACTCGTAACCGAGTTTCATCTCAATGGCATGATCCCACGGTTTCCGCTTCGGCATGCGTTCAGACGCTTTCTTCGAGAACACCTTCATCCACCTCCGGAACCTTCGCGGAATCTTCGCCTCAATCTCCGACTCCATCATTCGGATCTCGAGCTCCTCATCATGTACCGGATTCGCATTCTCTTCCTGGATAATCTCTTCCAGAATTCCATCTCCGTCTACCATCTTTCCTCCTGCTTGAATGAATGTGTCATCATCCTCTACTTCCTTGATCGTAGGACGGAATCTTTGTCTCTCGGCCAACTTCTGCCTGGCCCTATCCTTCTTCACTGCTCTGATAAATACATTGCACTCCCGAGGGCAGCGCGTCATTCTAACCTCCCCGGTGTCCCAGTTGATGTCCGGGTTGTGCTTGCGCAACCACGGGTGTCCCAAGATCACCGTTGTCTTCCCTAGATCGCACACCTCGAAGACTGCCTTTTCTTTGTGGCCCCTGAATGATACCATTAGGACAATCTCTTCAGTGATCGAGCTGCCCTGGTTCAAGGTCCCATCAATGTTGTAAACTCTGATCGGTTGATCCAGAGTTCAGGTCTTAAGTCCGCTTCGGTGTACAAATTCTCTATCCACGAAAAGTCTGGTAGCCCCACTGTCTAGTAATGCTCTGACTGTGCAGGCATTGTGTGTATCTAAGGTGGTAATAGTAATAGGGATCATAATCTCGTTCTTTATCTTATTTGATCTTACAAAGTGTCGTACCCCCTCTTTAGGCTTTTCGGTAACAGTGTCTATTTTGGTAACTACGGGAGTACAGGGAATTAAGCACAGCTCCGGGCTGCCGAGCCGACTTGTGTCGGGCCCCCCACCGTTGTGACTAACTACCGTATTGCTATCTAAGCTAACTACTGTAGTAGTGTCTGTTTCCGTATCTGAGTCCATATTGTCAACCGAAAGTCCGTCATACCTGTTCTGGGAAGCGAGCGAGGGGGGTCTCACTGGCCTCTGGCGGGAAAATCCTTCTTGGCCTTTGCGTCGGCCTCTTCAGTCAACTTCGCGGTCCAGTACCCACGCAAGTCCTCGTAGTTCATCGCCCTGATGTCCAGGCGTGATCTGCAGTCGCGGGCCATGTGTCCTGGCTTCCTACACTTGTAACAAATGAGTGGTGGGCGTTTCGCGCTCCTGTCCACATCCATCGCATTCGGGTCGCATGCTCGAGGGGGGTTTGAATTCCCCTGAGCCTGCTGGCCCCACTGTTGTCTTGCGGGTGGTTGTTCGCCTGCCCGGTGTGGTGGTGGTGGCGCTGTACATCCCGCCGCCACTGTTGGTGCTGCTGATGCGGCCTTTTGTCCGAAGTGCCCTGCAAACAGCCTTTGCTCCATCCTGGCTTGTCGCCACTGACGGTCCATCCTCATCACCTGCGCATACCACTCGTCGATGGTGGTCAGGGGATGATCAAGATTGTTCAGCCGCTCTCGCAACGGCGCCTTTAACGACCGCTTGAATTCATAGATCAGCGGGGTGTCAGAGTAGCCTGACTCGTGCGCCGTGATCTTAAAATTCTGGACATGTTCGTCCGCGGTGTCGTCTCCCTGGACCATCGTGGTCAACTGGAAGACCTTGGTGTCCCTGACGTTGGGATTGCCGAAAGATGATCGCAGAGCCGTCATCAGCTCCTCTGCGTTCGCAAAGGGTGGGGCTCCGCGCATCATTTGTTTCACTGCTACCTCTCGCCACTTCGCTGCTGTGCCGCCTTGGAGGTACGACAAGATCCAGATGATCTTTGCGTCCTCTGATCGAAACTCGTCAGGTCGACCATGGGTGTACATGTACACGGCCGTCTCAAAACTGTCAAGCTCGTCTGACTTGCCGGAGAAGGGGAGGGGGGTGGCGACTTTGGGCGTGCGGAAGGACTTTCCACCGGCCGATGTGGACTCTGCGCGTTTTGCCTCATCGTCGCGCTCTTTCTCTCGTTTCTGCTCCATGAGGATCTCGAGCAGCTGGTCACATTTGCTACATGCCTGTGCGAGGAGTTCCTCTAAAGTTTGGATTGGGGGGGGAGGTTCAATGGGTGCCGTCACATCGACGTTCTCGATCTCGGCCATGGGGAAGAGTGGAGGGGGGAGGAAGAGGGGTGTTGGGGGTGTGGAGAGGAGTTGGGCGCGTGGGGAGAAGGAGTGTCCAGTCCAATCGCTGATGGCGGGTGAGGCGGAGCGATGGGCGAGTGGAAAGGCAATAGTACCCTGGAGCGGGCGCGCAACCCTGCTGTGCTCCTTGGGATCGAAAACGGGAAGACGTTGCTTTTGGGGCAACGTGAGGAAAAAGGTAAGGTCGAGGGCTCTTGCGTGACGTAGAGCCGCGGTCAATCACACCACGCGCGCGCTCTCAGAACAATCGGGTAGCGTCCCACAAATGTCTGTGTCGAGTGGTCCTCGGTCCGTTTGAGGGTTTGCTCAACGGGATCAACCCAGATGAACGGTCATGCTACGACTGTTCAACGGTGTTAACACCAGAGGAACAGGGAGGAGGGGATGGGGAAGAGTGTCTCGCGAAGCAAGCGGGGTGAGTATAGAACGTAGAACGGGGTTGGGCATACCGTCGTCTCCACCTTACTTTCAGGACAAAGGTCTGTCCGAAGTAAGTGCAGACAAGAGTGTATAGGTACACTCGGCCTTGAGGGGATCGGAAGTGCGAACGGTGGAAGGTCGAAGGCGTCTTGACTTCAACGGTGGCAGCGCGGAGTTTGCGCGCGTCGTTTCAAGTGAGGCCCGAAGAAAGATGATAAGAATGATTAAGAAGTGTGAGAGGGAGCGCGGGAAGAGGAATCGAGTTCTTCTGTTAGGACAACACAAACCTAAGGGCTCGCGCTGGCTCTCACAGTCGAACAAGGGGAAAGAATAACCAAGAAGTCTTAAGGCAGCCGCACTAGATTGTGGGTAAACCTAAGAGAACTCGATTAGAGTCTCTAGGCGTAATATTAACAACTTAAATACTACAATACATGAGTTAACCATGAGGTAACAGCATGGGCTACATGAGGCGTAATAACCATGCTTGAATCATGCGGCGTGCGTGATGTACAGACGCCATGCATTTACCATGTGTCCACTAACTCTATAATAACTACAACAATTGTAAATAAAGAGAAATGCGTAACTAAATAGTTTTAAATGTCCTTTGAAAAGATAACGGAAAATCGTACCCTTGACACTAGGGTGGTTCAAACATGGCCAACTCGAGGCCAACTCGTGCCCCAAATTGCCTCAAACCTTACCTCGATTTGAGCCCCAACTTCGATCCAAATTAGGAAATTTTGTGAAGTTGAGGTCGAAGTTGAGGCATTTGCAAGTCGGGCTTTTGGAATCGACCTCAGGAGCTCGATTTCCACGTCTCAACTTCTACCTCAACTTGGTGCCTCAACTTGGTTCCCCAACTCACTGCATTAGGCCGAACTTTGTCAAGTACTAGATGCATCCGTAGAGCGTGAGAAATTCCCCCTTCCTTTCACACCATGGCGCGTCAACGGAAAAGTCGTGCAAAACCGAAGGAGGACGTTGACCCTGATGCTCCCAAACGCAAACGTGCCCCCGAAATTCAATGGGCAAAGAACCCTGACTGGACATACACTCTGATTGCATACCTTGGCGACCATGTTACGTTCCGCCTCCGATTGTTTTCTGATTCGACAGCAGATGCAGCCAAAGCAGGCCGACCAAAGCTTACGGCAAAGGATGGCAAAACTCAACAGTACGGTGTTCTCGCAAAGCATATCTTTGCCAACGAGCATGGCCAAAGTGCGCTCTACCTCCAAAACCCTGGCAGGTATAGTACAGCAGTAGAAACCCGCCTCCGACGGTATGATCTTCATTATCCATGTATTTGTGCCAGCTAACGTGCTCTCTAAGCCTCAAAACCGAGTATGTGGCCTATCTAAAGGAACTTGGAAGCACTGGAGCAGGACTCGATCCTGCCGATATCACCAAAGGAAGCCCGATTGCGAATGTTATTGGTAATCATCAGCTTTATTACATGGATCGAATTAACACTTGTCACACAGCTGGCATTCGTAATGAGTGGCCATGGTGGGACAATCTTCACGCATTCTGGCGCCAACTGCCCAACTACAATCCCCAGGGTGTACAATCATCAGATCCTGGGACAATGCACGCTTCGGATGCCGCCGCGCTTTTTGCCTCTCAAGGAAACGAAGACGAAGACTCCGGGGAGGGGGGTCGAGAAGGTGTAGATGAGTTGGATGTAGATGACCCAGATTCCAGGGGAGGTTCACCGGTTGGTGAGGATGAGGACGTGATATCCGTAAGGTTTCTTCTTTTGCCAAAGGAAGAATGCGACTAATATGCTTTTAGTGGCAGGCAACCCCACCGCCCACCCATCAACATGTCCCTTCCCTCTCGCCACCACCATTCACTCGACCTCAACGCACTCCTTCCCTCTCACCACCACCATGCACTCAACGTCCTCATGCAGATTCCTCCCGTTCAGCTGCGCGAAGGGCCGGGGCCACGCGACATGGAAAGCCAATCACGACGAGGAAAACAGTTGTTGACCAGTTCAATGATACTTGCCAGGAAGAGACCCGGCGTCTTGATCTGAAGCGGAAGATGGAACACGATGAGAAAATGGCATCAATTCGTTTGAAAAGGCACAAGTATGATCTCCGATATGGATCCACACCTCAGATGTCCGGGCCCTCCATAGTGGCGACTCAGACCGCAGAGGACAAGCAAATCGAGATTCTCCATCTTCAGATAAGACTCGCAGAACTGACAAGAGAAAACACCATCCGTGCCTCGTCGTCTAAAATGCAAAACCACCCCGTCGAGGAGTCGTCGACTCCAAGCAGCGGCATGTCAGGTCTTTCCTATTTCGCCGAGGACTTCACCGGCAACAACTACCCAAATGCTGAGAGCTACATCCTCCCTGATCACAATGCACATCCTTCTTCCTCTGGTGATGTCGGAGCAGATGTGGTGCGCTTCAATTTTGCAGCTTAGGTAGTCCGTTGCAAATATATCAAGCTTGTCATATGTATAGGCTTTCGAACAACATCCTCTTAAGCTCAGTGCGTCTCGTCTGGCCCTGTGTCTCTCGCTGTATGTCAGATGGTCCACTGTCCACTTGTTGTATGTGATGACCCCGTACATCTGTCCCTTCTCGCACCAGTTCAGCTATGAATTCTTCGTCTTCGTCTCCCTGCTCAATAAAACTGACAAGCGTGTGGATGATGATACAGGTTTTCACCCATGCCAACGCACGCTTGTGGCCCCTTGCATTGCCGATCTGCTGACGTAGCCCCCGGAGGGAGCTAAACCGACCTTTGAGATAGCCCATTGCATGTTCGGACTTGACACGGACCTGTTTGAGATCGGTTAAAAGAGTTCCAGATGGGGTCAAGGCCAACATACGCGGGATAGATGATAATTAAATGTTTTGTTTTCTGCCAATGCGGCATGGGGCTTCTTGTACGGTGTAATACACCAGCTATCTAGTGCGTATGCTGAGTCGGCCCACATCCACTCATTTTCATTGAACACGGTGTGGCTGTTCCGATAGGTTCTTGAATCACGAAAGACGGTCGAATCATGTGCACTTCCGCAGTGCCCAATCACGTAGTCGATTATGCGGAGATTCGGAAGGGTAACAAGCTATTGTAATCAGCAGATACATGCATGTAAAAAAGGACAAGTCTTACCTGGAGATTCAATGAGTAATTGCTTTTCCTGTCAAAATAAGCCTCGCCATGATACCCCGGCTTCTGAAACAAAACAACAGGTGTTCCGTCGACCATGCAGTAACCATCTCGCCATGCATAGCATGAGACTCCCTCTACCCACTGCTTCGATTCTTCCTTCTCTTCCTCTGAAGGCCAACGAATGGCAAAGTCGTGAAGCGCAAGAAATGAAATCATCACTCTACGTGTGCAATTTATAACACTGCCGGCGCTGATACCTGCCCACTGTGCAACTGCTTCAACAGAAGCTGCGTTCCCATCATGGCCGAACCGAAACATCGCAGTTGCTAGTTGCATACTCACCGGGCTCTGCGAGACACGCGCGTCATTCGAGAAAACCGAGTGTGTTTCTATCATTTCCAATAGTTGGTCAAATGTGCTTGGTGAAACCCGTAGATTGCGTCGAAAACGTTTCGGATCATGAATCTTGAAGTCAACGAGGACTAAGACCAGTTGCGAACACTTGAACACTAAGCTGGGATGGAGAACACGTGTCTCCATGATTAACTGCAATAGGTCTACAGTCATACCCATGGTAATAGCGCGCTCTTCGTCTGTGTCTGCACCATCAACTGATATGGCCATGGAACCTTGTGAGCTAGAGGAGCTAGAGGAGCTGGAGGAGCTGGAGGAGCTGGAGGACAAAGATGATGAAGATGAATCAGACTCCAGCTCAGACTGCGATGAATCGGATGACTCCGGTTCTTCAAGTTCCATAGGCTCTGTGTCAATGGCCATCCTTGAGAAGTAAGACGCGTCTTCATTGTCTGCTCGTAGAATTTCTTGAATGAATATTTGACGTTCAGAGATGGTGGGCATAAAGAGTTGGAAGTAAAATTATGGTAATAAATCGTGCCATCTTTTAGAAAGCACTCTTGTTCGGCTACTGAAATCGGGGTCAGGGTTGAGGTCCACAAAGTAGGTATTCAAACATTGAGCCCCAACTTGAACCCCAACTCTGGTCAAATTGGGACCAGGTTGGGGCAGAGTTGTGCTGCGAGTTGAATGTCGAGTTGGTCATGTTTGAACCACCCTACTGTCGATCTGACTTCGGTTAGAAGTGAAGACAAACATACCCTAGTCTGGTATCCAAACCGGTTTTCCCGGTGTGGATCTTCAAGGGAATTGAGGAGAATGTACTGTACTAATACGACCAACTCTTCAGTCACACGTCACAAGCCTCTTTGAAGTGAAGAGATATGGGCCTTGTCACAGGTCACCATGAATTTTGAAGAGTGTGACAAATTTTTGGCCTCTCGCAAATGTGTAAAAATCACCAAAATCGGCTGTTTTTTGGCCAAATTTTGAAGAGATTTTACATCCGTCACACTTCTTTCCCAACCTTGAAGAGTTGGTCAGTCATCGAAATCGGTCACACGTCACAAGGCATGAAGAGTTGGTCGTATTAGTACAGTAGTTCCTCGTGGAAGCTTAGCTGAAAAGATCAGACAAGAGTCCAAGCCAGGAAACATACCGAACGACGTCCTCGCAGAAGCTCTTTTACGGTCGCATTCTCACGAATCAAGGTTGAAGCTCTATCGATACACCACGGTGTCTCGCACCTCATGCAGAAGAAGGCGAAACCACCATTCCCAATTCCCCGCCACTGAATCACCGACACCTTCCCTGGTTTCCAACCTTATTCATCGACGGAAATTGGCAAACACTTTTCCTTTAAGTATCCTAACTCGGCAAGGGGGGAAACGGGTACCATAACCTGTGTTCAGGCTGAAATTCGGGTCGTATTTCATCATGATGGCCGAGCACCAGTGAGTGGAAACAGGACTTTCAACAGGAAAGTGTCCTAAATTTCCAACTCTTTCCATGGGTAGATTGTGAATGCACTAACAATCGGCGAGCATCCCACGGCACCTCCTAGTACGCGCGTTGTAGCGTTGGCGTAGCTTTGGACGGACCAGTGAAGCTCAAGTTAAGGCACTTAGTACGAATAAATATTAATTCCTAACAATACCCACAATTTTCTACCACACCCGACGGCAAAATAAGCGCTTCGCAGAGTCGGCGTCTGGAAAGCTCGGCTTGTAGCACGAGTAAACATAGTTCGTTCACTGCTTACTGTAATATAATCGCTGGCATGGCAGTGAACACGTGACAAAAACATACAGATGTTAGATTTATCACGTGCTATTGGCTTTTGAACCCAACCGTAAGTTCCGAGTCGATGATATGGAAAAGTTTCCTTGCAGGTGCGCAGTCCGTGGCTCTATTAGTGAGTTACTCGTTTTCAATTGTTTTATTCAATCTGAATTTCATTCGATCAGATCACGACGAGTATTTTAATGGTAAGCCTCGGCGACTTCAAGTTACACCTAACGAACGCCACTGAAATCCTCCGATCTCAAAATAGTCAGACGCATAGCTCGTCCCGGTGAGACTATCTCCTCTGATCGGTATGAAAGTCATGTCGGGGGCAAAGGTGCCAACCAAGCGATCGCCATCACACGAGCTGGAGGCATTGCAGATTTCTATGGCACCGTCGGATATGATGGATTGTGGATCAAGAAAAAAGTTGCGAATTTTGGTCTCGATGACAGCCGGATACTTGTAGATGACGTACGCTTCGGGTGTGGTGTATGATCGTGGTTGTTACTAACACATTTACTCTAGTCTCCTACGGGTCGAGCTCTCATACAACTCTCGGATTCTGGTGAAAATAGTATAAGTGAGTTGCGCATCCCCTCGCCGCAGCAAGACTGATCATTTCTAGTTCTCTTCCCTGGCGCAAATTACAGTCAACTCCATGATGAATTTGGCCATGGCTCCGGTAACATCTTTCCCGAAGCGAGCCATCTTCTTTTACAGAACGAAATACCAATGGATTCAACACACTATGCGCTGAACCATTCTGGTAATGTGTGCACGATTTTCAATCCATCTCCGCTTCCCAGGCGCGACCAAATCGAAAAGTTTCCGTGGCATAAAATCCATTGGCTACTTGTCAATGAAGGGGAGGCGCACAACTTGTACTGCGCCCTTACCTATCCAGGCCAGGAGATCAGTTCACCGAATACATCCAAACCGATTAGGGATGTTGTTGTAGGCTTGTCTGAACAGCCGTCATTGTCGAAAACAAATATCATATGTACCCTCGGCAAGGACGGCGTCCTAGCGTTTATACCCACATTTCATAAGCCCAAATCATCCCACGAGTCAGCTTCGTTTATATACCTTCCAGCGGCCAACCTGCAAGGCACGACCCGGGACACGACAGGAGCAGGCGATTGCTTTACCGGTTACTTTGTCGAAGGCTTAATGGAATTCGGGGCTCATGCTCGAATAGGGTCGGAGATCCAGGAGGAGGATATAACCCGGGTTTTAAACATATGCGTACAGGTATACGTGCAGTGAGTATCCGTCGCATTTCACTGCTGATCATGTCCAGGCCGCGGGCATGTGTGTCGAGAACCGGGGAACGATTGACAGCATACCGACCAGGGCCGAGGTGAATGCCCGGATGTCGACTAAATGACGAAAACCTCAACGTTTGACTGCACACGAATTTTTCTTCTCCTTGAGGCTCGTGCATTTGTGCATTTCCGCAATAGCACTGATTTCATGATCCCCGCACATCTGTAAGTGAGTCGAGGATGGAGCTGTCATCGAACGCTAGTATCACTCTGGCCATCAATTTTACACAACCATTAGTTGCAAGTTGAACGCAGCGCATTCAGCTGCTACCCCCTATTTTCGTTCTTTTACCCGGCTCACACAAGAAAATGCAGAACCGGTTGGAATATTGTGGTGTTGTAAGAGCCTTATGTCCGTCTTCTCCCTATCGTCTCTCCAATACAGCCGCTCTACATGCCAGCCGACTGTCTCCTGCTCTTCCCACTGCTTGCCACCATCAACGCCACCTTCCTCTTCCCCTCCTACCAACTCTGTCATTACGGTAAATGCCATGTTGCCTTCCTGAAGAAATCAGACCAAACTCAGACATGCCCGTGCGGAGCAGCAGCGCAAGTAGGTTGTTCATGACGGAACTTGCAGCAGTTTAGTTTGGCTCTATACATCAAATTTATAGCATCATTTATGGTTGAAAGAGTTTGCTGGAGGCTCTTTGCGACACAGACAGCGTCTATGGTGCGGTTCACTTAGTCACCACCAAAATGTGACAAACAATAGGGCACCTTCAGATTTTGCCGGATTTCTTAGTTGTCTTGCCAAAATGCTCATTTTAGTAATACAAAACGATCCTCAAGACAGAATTTTTATACCTTCAAAACTGAGTGAGCTATAAAATTTTCATCGACGCGATTTGGCCACCTTCCATATATATCCTGCCAAGCCTTCCAAAAAAGGAAATATTACTAAGCTACGCATCAAACATTTGTGCGAGAGTCTCTGGAACACGACGGTGCGACTTGTACTTCTTGGAACTGAATGCTTTGACCTTTGCCTGAGCATCTTGAGTCCCCAAACCTCCACGGTAAGCATCCATCCATCTGTGCATCCGGTGCTCCCACCGCCGTATTGTTCTGAGTTCCACAGCAGCATCTGTTTGTAGTCGTGCAGTAGCACCCGAAATTGAATTTCGCTTCATTTTCGCTCCATTTTCGCTCCCACATTGCCAATTTGAAAAAAAAAAAATTCGGCCTCTGGCCGATTTGGCCACTGTCACATTTTGGTTGTGACTAAGTGAACCGCACCATATGTGGAGCGGTACTGGTCTGTCTGACTGGTACGTGATATTGTCTTTGGAGTCGATCAAGTTTGTCATGAGGCCGTAACCGTGCTGGCCAACAGTCGACCTTCATTGGAAAAGGACTCACACTCATCGCCCAACATATTATGTACGTACCAACCACACAACTTCTCACATTGATTCTTATCCTTCTGAAGGCCGAAGAAGCGGAATGGACTTCAAATATAATTATACAAATTATAATCGTACGTTGGATAGAGGGTATGATTTCGAGGCGTCTGGAACGCCTGTGGAATGCCCAACCAAAATAACTGGTAAATGGGTTGAACAATTCCAATCAGAATACCAAGACAGGGTATCAATAGGCCCGAAGTCAAAACAAGAAAGTGAGCAATGATGCAGAAGTAAGGGAGGATTAAGAGATTACAAAAAGAAGGAATGGCTGTCTGGTCGCTTGATTTCTTGGTAGATAAGGACTGCAATTGCAAAATGCGAGGGTCAGAGCGTGCCAGACACGGAAGACAACACAAACCCTTCAACTCTTCCTTTCCCAGAGGATCCCCATTGTCAAAATCGAAGAATGATGGATCAATGGGTTCAGCTACTGGTTCGTCCAGAGGGTCATGGTATGGCTGAGGAAGTAAATGATAAATGATCGGTGTTAGGCATACTCTGCTCAGTTTGACCTACTTGGAGGTACGGATGCTTCAACGCCTCTCCCACTTCGATGCGTCGCTTCGGGCTAAACGTCAAACACTTCTCCATCAAGTCAATTGCCTATGAAGGATGGATCAGCCGCAAAACGCGTGTACAGAAATACTGAGACTTACGAGTGGGTTTGCCCCTGGGAAGAGTTGAGCAAAGTTTTTCTTTTTTCGGAAAGGAAGTGCCCGAATATATTCCTTGGACCGATGAGAAGTAATAGCGTAAAAATCGTCAATGGAGGGAGTGCCAAGAACGTCCAAGATTATTGATAGCTGGTGATGATCTGAGCACACGTGAGGTTAAATTAGACCCCGGGAAGCGTGCGGAGCAACTTACAGTCACGACCAGGGAAGAGAGGTTTTCCGCTGAGCATTTCCGCAAGAACACAGCCAACGCTCCACATATCGATTGCACGCGTATATTCCTTGAACGTGAGCATAACCTCCGGAGCACGGTACCACCTGTTTAAGGAAAGAATGTATCATCACTTGCTGCTGCGGAGGGGGGTCTGTAACTGGTACCTGGTCGCCACATATTCTGTCATGAAGGTGCTGCTGTCGTTCGCTGCATTTGGTGGACGACGAGCGGAGCGGGCAAGGCCAAAATCGCAAATCTAAGAGGGGAAGAAAAAACAAGTCAGACCACGCGTATATTGAATCGGGGGGTTTACTTTGAGATCGCAGTTGGCGTTGAGCAAGAGGTTCGAGGGTTTCAAATCGCGATGAAGGACATCGGCCGAGTGGAGAGCCTTCAAGGCTCTGAGAGTCTGTGGGCAAGATCAGGGTTTGCCATTTGAGGAGGAAGGTTGGGCTCACTTGATAGATAAAGTACTGACAGTGGTCGTCACTCAATTCTTGGGTGCGAATGACGCGATGCATATCCGTTTCCATGAGTTCCTGCACGAGATAAACCTCAGAGAAGTCGTCAAGACTTGGAGGGCGCAGAATGTCCAATATGGAGATGATATTTTCGTGATGAAAGTGGCGCAGTAGCTTGATCTCCCGGAGAGTGCGAAGACAGAACATAGAGTGGTCGAACGGGGTAATTCGCTTGATTGCGACTTTGCGCTGCGTCGGAATGTGGACTGCAGAGCTGAAGGAGAAGATGAACAGATAGATGACCGTCCACGACCACAGCAACTAACCAGACAGTACCGTATGCACCTTCCCCGATGACATCCAGAGGATTGTAGCTGGATCCAACGATGAAGCTGGCCATTCGTTCGTCCATGATCGATGTGTAGAAGTATGAATGTGATGGGCACTGAAGAAGAACGTTTGCTGATAAAAGAATGGACAATAGGGACGGCAAATGCCGACTCCCATGATCTAGATCTGGTTAAGTCTTGTTCCGTTTCATCACTGATCCCCCGAGTCGGAGCAATTGGATTCCTTCAAGTTCAAGTTGGTTCAAATACCTGCTCATCCCAACTTGAAATCTCCTTCTTCATCCCACTTGATAGAATATGAATGGCCAGCTAATATCAGCGTGTCCTTCAGTTTACTACTATCAGCTGAGAATTATATCACAAGACAATCACAGGCTATTCCGCTCGGAACCAATGCCCATCCACATTGGACCTGATGCGAGCATCGATCAGAACAGAGTTGCTGTTACGTTGCTTAGGGGGCACACTGGGGTCCACTGATAGAACAAAACAAGGTTTTTATCACGATTTATCTGCTGCTTCCTGATGGCAGCCTGAATAATTCGCCGCGAACTTCAAGTTGTATCTATGAAAGCAGACGTGTTCAAGTTCGTGATCAGCAAGCTCAGTCGAGTAACCCCATCTGGTTTGCACGTTGTTGAATTATCCCTGACATCATCCTAAGGAGGTTTCTCGACTGTTCGACTCGCGGAGAAAAATCTCCGGGCGCTGACAGCTTCCCCTTTTATTTCAAGCTCTTCTTCCGTTGCAGCGCGTCATTCAGAATCTGTCGTTACGAAAACATTGTGTGCCCAGGCTTCACCCGATTGATTCGTTTCGGTGATCGAGAACGAGTCTCTTTGAACGTATGTTTCTTTCTCGTCTGTGCCTTGCCCTGACTTCCATCTGCGATCCATTAAGTCAGCACACAGAAGTGAATATTCTTGTCCCGCGGGTTCGCCGTAGTATCGCTCTCTTCATTCCAAGTTGGCGCATGTTCCCAACATCTTTCGTATCGCCCCTGCATGGTCGTCGATTGCTTCTTTGTGTGGGTGTTTACGTCCTGTTATTCCCGTGGCATATCGTCTACAGAAAGTTGGCAAGGTTTGATCAATCTACTGGGACAATTGATCGACAACTAGGTGGGTATGTGACTATCAACTATCGATGATCAAAGATGGATTAGCGCCATTCCAAGATCGTCAAACATTTGGTGATATCCTCAAGTTTGATGCAAATCTGGTGGTGGTCCCTGCTGTCTATTCGAGCATGGAAAGAGAGTGGTCGACGATTATCCATGTCGCCAGCGCTTTGGCTCTGGTTTATTGAATCTGGAAGTTCAAGCTGAGGTGAACCTCGAGTTTGAACAACCCAGATTGGCGCTCAGCGCTCAACATTGGACGAGGGAGACTGGCATCGAAAGCGAACAAGACAGCGATGGCTGATAAAAATCGTGCAGAAGATTCAGCCTACAGCAAGTCTACAGGCGAATACCCTGGTTCGCCTATTTACGGGCTCGATGTGTGAAGCCACTTGATTCAAATCAGTCGGGGCACTCATGGAGTGACGACTTACGGACAAGGTAGGAGTTCAAATTGACTCTGAGGCAGATCCGAAAGCAACAAGCGCAGCGCTCTGCCTGAATGGATTCGACGCCGACTTTATGTATGGTGCTACGGACAAACTTCTTGGATGGTTCTAAACAAGCCTAGCAGTGGTAAGCTGCATTCCTAGGGTCCACGATCGAGGTGCTTTGCAGGTAGTTAGGCGCTCGGGTTCGACAGTGTCCAGTACCTGGTATATTCAGGAGAGAATGACTAAACGGTGAGCTCCTGTCATCCTGAACATCTTTCACTTTTATTACACTGTTATTACAAAACTAGCAAGTAAATTTTCCGACATCCAGCCACCAGTACTTGACGCACAAAATAAACAACCGTCTACTGTGGGATCCCTTAAGATTTGTGCTGTACAGTGCATTTCAACTTGGTAACCACAGTCAGGTTGTGACCAACCAACACTTACCGATCTCGATCGTTTCTCAGTGTACTTCCTGACGTGCTGCGGGGGTACATTTAATCCGCCGACACTCATGCTAATTTCCAGAATATGATCATATTCCCACCGCGGGCACCTGTTTCGATCACATTCGTCAGGTCATGATCGTGCAGGGTAACATCCAAGCCCATGCTTACATTTCCTGGTGGCGGCAGGAGGGGGGGAGTCGTGGCCCCGGAGGTGTTGGGTTGTGCTGCAGTGCGTTTCCTCAGTGATCATGCCGCAGTTAGGACCCAATTTTCAATCGTCTACTCACCGTGGAACCAGACTGCAGATAGCGATCACATTCAACGTGTGGTCAACGCATCAGTGCCCAACTTAAAATTCGCTTACCGGGTGGGATCCTTCCTGAGCGTGCTTTCGCTTTGCCTGCAGACGATGCTATTCAGAACCCATCCGACGTCATGGTTTTTAGACACTCACCGGAGGCTTTGTGTGGATCAGATTATTGATCAATATGAATATGCGGTGTAACGGTCAAATTCAAGTTCATACTAGGGTCGTCATCGTCCCCTACTTCGAGTAGTATCTGCGGCAAAGTGTCTGGTGAAAGCACCTCAGGCTCGAGCTCACGCATGCTGAGACCCCCACCAGCTCGAACCGGCACGGCAGCGGCCTGGATGGCGAGAACGACGTGCGTGCATTTTTTATTGTGTTTAGAGACCAGCTCAAAAGGCAATAAGAAACCTGTCCTTGAGACCAGCAGTGGGAATGAGGAATGTCCTGTTCTGTTGTACATTTCTTCGGGGTACCTATGCTGCCATGCCCTCTATAAACAGATGGCGCCTGAAGGCGTGTTGTTAACGAGGTTGGCAATGATTCCGGCAAGCAGGATCGGTGGTCACGCATACGACACCGCCTGCCGCAGGTATCCATCCACTTCTCACCTCCCCCGACCCCTGCAATGAATTACATCGCATCAACGATTATTAGGGTTCGGAGACGTAGCGACATATATATTCATAGGAGCTTGAAGCCCCTTCCGCAATGTGCGTGCCATGTAGTGCCCGTACTAAGTAAATCAAATCCGGTCACATTAAAGATCGCCATAGGGATCATGGACTTTTGCTGAGCGGCGATCAGTATGTGAAACAGACTCTGACCTCCTGATGACGGTCAATGATTTCACTTGTTTGCAGGACCCGAAACACACTCTACCATCTTTATCGAATATTATCACTGACCGCTTACCTGAATGAGGTGAGTATTGATTAATTGATTCAGATTGTTGTAATTGGGTTCTCGATGATGATTCGTGATCTGTGGAAGTGTGAGACGCATTTACTAGCAGTAAGTACATTGTTCGTCGTGGTGCGGTGGCGACTACGGCAAAGTCATGATTGAACCTGGGAGAGTGGATATGTAGTTCCCTCGGCGGTAGACTCCTCGTCTACCTCACTTCCTCTTCCTCCCGGGCTCCTTCACAAACGACCGTCGCACCCTCGGGTGTAATACCCCGGCCGGGTGTACTTACCAGTGAAGTTTTTTTTTTTTCCATCCTGCACATTGATGCGAGGTTCCAGCTTAAACGCAAATTTTCTCGCCTTCCATTGTGGGGGTAGGTAAGTGCCTCGATTTGTAAATGCCCTCATTTCGCATAGGGCCGGGAGAACGCTAGAAAAAAGTGTGGTCCACTGATGCCCCATGCAGCGCAAAATTGCAAAAAACAAAAACAAAAACAAAAACAAAAACAAAAGAAAAAGAAAAAGAAAAAGAAAAAGAAAAAGAAAAAGAAAAAGAAAAAGAAAAAGAAAAAGAAAAAGAAAAAGAAAAAGAAAAAGAAAAAGAAAAAGAAAAAGAAAAAGAAAAAGAAAAAGCGTACAGGGAGAGCCTTTCCTGGCGCCAACTTGAAGAAAAATAAATCACCCCTTATTACCCCCGTTACAATCAGGATTTATTGCAGTGCCGTAGCTTCTATGTAATGAGGTTCCGATATGTAGGGTACATTGGTAAGTTCCAGACTTTCCACTGGCAGATTGATATTGGTAATGTTGTAATGGATTCCTTAACATGCCCCAAGTTCTAGTCCATAGCCAATGTGCATTCCTGTGAGGATAACGCTGGGAGTGAGAGAGTCAGAGAGACTAATCCTGTACTACGCCACACCTTCTTCATACTACTAATACTAGTCATACGTGTAGCTGTTCAGGCTCTTCACGAACTTCGAAGTAGTGTTCAAGTTAACAGTGCCCGATGTATATAATCCTTTGGAAGTAAAACTGTACTGGTGGAAAGCACACCATATCAGGCAAGCTTGAAGTTGGCAATGAGGGAACTTGAAAAGAAAGGTGCAACTCTAGATCTATGGGACCGTCAGTATAGCTTGAATTTAATGATCCAACCAAATTACGTGAATACGCCACGGCTCGGATATGCGGCTTCAAGTTGTCAGTGTTGCTGACCCCAGTTTTCACCATTCGGTCACTGGCAATTCGAAGTTGAAATGCGTCTCTCCGTAGGGTCAAAATTCAAAGCCCTACATACATATGAAATTAAAAATCAAACCGAAATATTGTGAATATTGTGAATAGTGTGCTCTATGGCTACACCTGAGGCTAGTCAAATTGGCAATTCTTCAATCGTGAAATTATAGACTTGACCAAAAAAGATATAGACCTGACACAATTATCTTGGGTTGGCATTTTTAGGACAAATGGGGGAGTGTACATACTCGTAGAGCTGATTCGAAGCGGAATTGTTTGAGCAGACGACACCTCTTGTCACTGCACCCGGTTATGTGATTAGAATTGTAAGCTTCCCAGTCGTGATTCCGCTATTCTATTCATCAATTAGAGTCTCGCAGTGTTTGACGTGCAATTGGCGAAGAAGTACAGCCTTTCGAGTCATTCGCATCAGCTCGACTGCACCTGCATCAAAAGCTGTCCGTCCATCGTGTTCCAATAGTTCCAGATGGTATTCTGTTCGATGCTAGCAGTAGGATTTAGATGAGGCATGCTCCCCGGGCCTTATGCTTACGCACCTGCCCATGTCATCTTCAATATGCGGCCCCGCGCCGACTTGTCATTCAAGTTCATGCCAGCTGTCACATCATGCATGGTATTAGGCCAAAGCCCAGACCCTATGTCCCCGAAACATGAGTCATAGCACCTTGGTAGCACCGCGAGTAACACCAACTTCTTGCATATGTATAATGTAGCTGTAAGGAGTGACAAAAGCATTGACCCGTCAAAACTCAATTGACTAACCCGGGTTATGACAGGTCGGTTGGTCAGTCAATTCAAATACAGAAATATGGAGAATCCTGACCACTGTGACCAGTTGTTTCAAGTTAAGCTTGACTTCAAGTTGAAGGTGGGGGTTGGGTGGCTGTGTTGCCAGATTTGGTGATCGTGTCTATTGATGTTCCTTCCAGGTATTGGGAGCATTTCCTAATGTTCTGCCACCTCCCCTGGATGAAACTGGTTTTTGACTATTCACGAGGACTAACCGGAGGCCTGTGAGGCTCTTGGAGAATAATCCACTATACTGTGCAGCTGTCTCTCCGCTTACCTCAAGCTATCCCTGGGCTATCCGGCTGTGCCGAAATATTCAACGATTTACAGCACACTCTTAAACACCATTCAATAAATTTTCAGAAACCCCACTGGCAGAGGAGCCTGCGAACTACGAAAATGTCGAAACAGTCGCACTCGCATTCGCCAGGCCGGGACGCCGCACTTTTCAACAGGATTCAGCGACCCTGACTGGTTGTCGTTTCGTCGGTATCCAATCAGGTTGTCTGTCATAGTAAGCCTTTCATTGCAGGGATTGAGAGGTGAGGAGTAGATGAATAGCAAGATTCGGGACCGTATGATTGCTTGCGTGCCAGAATAATTGCCAACCTCGTTAACAACACGTCTTCGGACGCCAGGCACGACAATATAAATACCTGGAAGGATTGTATAACAGGACAAGACATTCCTCATTTCTACTGCATTGAGCTGGTCTCAAGAACAGAACAAATTCCTTCCCTATTGCCTTTTGAGCTGGTTTCTAAACACAATAAAAATGCACGCACCATCTACACTCCTCATTCTCGCCCTGCTCGCCATCCAGGCCGCTACTATGCCGTTTCAAGTTGCACTATGCGTGAGCTCGAGCCTCAGGTGCTTTGTCGGGACATCTTTCCGCAGATGCCACTCGAAGTGAGGGACGACGACGACCCTAGTGTGAGTACAGTTAAACTTGAATTTGACCGTTACACCGCATATTCATATTGATCAATAATCTGATCCAGACAAAGCCTCCGGTGAGTGTCTAAAAATTACGGCGTCGAACGAGTTCTGAATAGCATCATTTGCAGGCAAAGCGAAAGCACACTTAGGAAGGATCCCGCCCGGTAAGTGAATTTGAGTTGGGCACTGGTGCATTGACCACACCTTGAATGTGATCGCTATCTGCAGTCTGGTTCCAGGGTGAGTAGAGGATTGAAAATCGAGTGCTAGCTGTCGCATGATCACTGAGGAAATGCACTGCAGCACCTCCGTGGCCACGACTTCCCCCCCTGGTGCGCAACCGTCACCACCACCGGGGAATGTAAGCATGGGCTTGAATGTTCCTGCACGATTATGACCTGACGAATGTGATCGAAACAGGTGCCCGCGGTGAGAATATGATCATATTCTGGAAAATGGCATGAGTGTCGGCGGATTAAATGCACTCCCACAGCTCGTCAGGAAGGATTGAGATCGGAAAGTGTATGTGTTGATTGGTTGGTCACAACCTGACGCACGTTTTATTCTGCAGAGCGGCTCTACGGTGAGTAGATTATAGGACGGAGCGGTGTGGTTACTGAGTTGAAATGCACAAATCTTAAGGGAGCACGGTTATCTTTTGCTGCCAGTCGCTGGGATCATCGTCACGATATATTTACATACATTATAGTGCTTATTATGTGTGTAGTGTGAATGAGACCATCGATGACAGCCCAGTCGCCATGACAGTTCTCTGAACGCGCTCCTAAATCCCATATTTTTCATGTCGGCATCGATCTGGTCCACCGAAGGAGCAGGATCATGTAGATTCTGTACATGCCGCTGTAGAATTTTGCGCATTGCACACTGCCTTACAAAATGAAAAGTCGAATCGCAATTAAGTATTTGTTGACGCGCAAACAGAAAACAACTTGAACGGGATCCCTTCATCACCGACGGCGACCTCGACCTCCGACTCTTTCTTTCTCTCCATTCTCCACGACATTCCCTTACTTTTTCCTTGTCCTTTCGTATTACTACTCGATTGCGGATCTTGCTGGCTTTTGGTGAGCTGCCCTGTTTCGACGATCTCGTCTGCGTCTCATCCACATTTTCAGCCTCTTCTTGCGTGTTTGGTAGCAGTTCGGAGCTCAAACCACTGGGACCATTGGATCAGGCGGAGGGGCTACAGGTTAGTCATTTTTCGCCCATTACGGCACCCCCTGCGCGCTTGCGATGCTTGCTCAGTCTGTTATCCAATTTGCCCACCCACTTGTCATATTCACCCTCCAGCTCGCTAATTACTCTTTGAAGTTCGACCATCCAACTTGTAGACTTTTTTTTATATTGCTGTATTGAACCAGCCACGGCTTCTCACTCGAAACTCAAGTTTTTTTTTATCGGACCCGAACACATCGCTAGCGGAAATTACGCGCCTCGTTGACACCTGTACGCCTTCTCACTCTGTTACTGTCGTAATCCTGTACCCAACGTGACAGAATCACGGTGGTGATTGTCTAGCTGGCGGTGCAGGCTGTATCGGTGGCATGATCTCCCCTTGCTAACAGTTGTCTCCAGTCTACCCATCGTATACTTATTATCACATAATTCAAAACATCAACGTCTAATGTCCAGCAGGAATTCACGACACGCCGCCCCCCCCACCCAACAACCCTCCAAACTCCCCAAGTTTCTCCAAAAGCAAGCAAACCGTGATCGATCGAGGTCCGTCACTGACCCCGCCAGAAGCGTCACCAGCCTCGCCAGCGGTAGCTCTGCATCCACATCCCCAGACCTCCCCCCTGCACCACCTGCCTCCAAGCAACCACGCAAGTCCAGCAAATTCCTCTCTATAAATCGCGACAAGGACGACAGGTCACACCGGTCTTCTGATGCACCGTCACCCGCGGAAATCATGGGCGCTATGAACAACGAGATGGAGGAGCCCCCAGTAATCATAGAGCCAGTCTCTATACCGCGTTCCCGCACCCGCTCCGACCGCCCCCTGAACATCTCCGCATCGGAACCTGCCCAGCACCAGCACATCTCACTCTACTCCTCCTCCTCCTCCTCGGGCATCAGCAACCTCCCTACACGCCTCTCGGGCTGGTTCTCCCACACCTTCAGTGCCTCATCTACCGACCTGTCCTTGCCCACCCTGCTCTCCCACGCCGCATCCACCCCATCCCCCAAAGGCAAGAACGCTCTCCTCACGGCTGCCAAACATGGGAAAGGGCACCTCGACAAGGCGATGCGTTACCTCCTCGACAGCGACTCGACCCCCGACAGATGCTCCGACCCCATTTGGTTGCTGGGCGTACTGCACCCAGGGTACGAACCACCACTCCCACCCAACCACTCCCTCTCCTCCTCAACTAGCTCCCGACGGGACTCTGACTCCTTCCGTTCCTCCGCCTCATCCTCCATCTCTTACCTCTCCACCTCTTCCACCGCCGAGCAACTCTCCCTTTCTCAGTCCCAGTCTGGTGTAGTGATCCCCTCCCCGTCCTCTAAGCACATCAACCCCGCCGCCAACTGGCCCCCTGCATTCTACGCCGACTTCACCTCCAGAATATGGCTGACGTATCGCTCAAACTTTATGCCGATACGGGATACGCGTCTGGCGGATCTCCCGCATGATGCGAGCGAAGTCCCGGGCAGCCCGACGACATTGAAAACAAGGCCGTGGAACTGGAGTGGCGAGAAGGGGTGGACGAGCGATTCCGGATGGGGCTGCATGCTGCGGACCGGCCAGAGTTTACTGGCCAGTGCCCTGGTGCACCTACATCTCGGACGAGGTATGGGTACTCTCGCCGTGTCGGCGCCTGTCGTCGAACTAATAAAATACTTTTGTAGAGTGGAGAAGACCACCGTACCCGGTACATACTGCGGATTACGCAACATACGTGCAGATCTTGACGTGGTTTTTTGACTCGCCCTCTCCCGAGGCGCCATTCAGTGTCCATCGGATGGCACTCGCAGGGAAGGAGCTGGGCAAAGATGTGGGGCAGTGGTTCGGACCCAGTACTGCAGCTGGCGCTATAAAGTACGTTTTCTCCCGTCTTCTACGTCCTGTCCAAAAGAGCTTATGCAACACTAGAACTCTCCTTGCCGGGTACCCCGAGGCAGGCCTGGGCGTGTCCGTGGCTACCGACGGGGTTCTCTTCCAGACGGACGTATTTGCAGCATCTAATGGAAGGGGCATCAGCCGTTCTCCGAAGCGACATGTAGGGGTCGCGTGGGGTGACCGTCCGGTTCTGCTATTGATTGGGGTTCGGTTGGGAATAGATGGCGTAAACCCCATCTATTACGAGACAATCAAGGTCCGTGCCTGCCATCGGCGTATTCTTATTAACGAAGCTGATTGCGTCCATCCAGCTGTTATACACGTTCCCACAATCGGTGGGCATTGCAGGCGGCCGTCCAAGTTCATCGTACTACTTTGTTGGCTCACAAGCTGACAACCTATTCTATCTTGACCCTCACCATGCCCGGCCAACAATCCCCTTGCGCCCAGCACCCCAAGAACCCACATGTTACCCCTCAAATCGGGAGACTACACCAGAATCAGATCCACCACGCCTGCAACGCTCATCCACTTCCGCCTCACAGCACTACCGCTCCCAAACCTCCCCATCGTCTGTCCGAACTGGCTCTTCCACCTTCTCCTACCATGCTCCGCTCTCGCCGTCTCCTCTTCAAAAGGAATTTTCTACGTCGTCCAACACAAGCTCTTCATCTAACAACCACCAAGACTCACGTTCACCACAGTATTATCACCAGCCCCGGTGGCACTCCCCGAGCCAGCCCGGCTCGCCTTCATCCGAGATGGACTACCGGGAGCTCTCTAGCTCCGGGCTGCTCGACCCCTTGCAGGAGCACTACGTGAGTGCTTACCATGCTGCAGATCTCAAGACGTTCCACTGCGAGCGAGTGCGGAAGATGCCTCTGAGCGGGCTGGACCCGAGCATGCTCATCGGGTTTGTGTGTAGAGACGAAACGGACTGGCGGGATCTCAGGAAGCGCGTAGGCGAGCTCCCACGGACGGTGTTCTCCATCCAGGACGAGCCTCCGTCGTGGCCATCAGATTCGGATGATAATATGGGGCTAGAATCGATATCGGAGCCGGATGATCTAGGGGTAGATGATGATGATGTAGAGGGAGAGGGGGAGGGGGAGGGAGAGCGGTTCTTTGATACGAGGTCGGAATCACCGTCGACGTCGAGTGCGGGTGCGAGCGGTTCTCATCACGAGGCTGGAAGGGGGGAGCGGGGAAAGAGCGAGGAGGTGGATACAGAAGAGGACCCGGTGGACCCTATCACCCCCGGTCCGAATTCTCGGTTCTCGATTATCGCGCTGCCGGACGGGAAGAGGAAGCAGGGTGCCGGGTCCATGAATGAAGGAGGAGGGTTTGTTCTGGAGGATGAGGATGAGGATGATCCCCCTTTTGAGGGGGAGAATATCGAAGATGACTGGGTAGACCCCTCGAGGTCATCGCCTTCTGGAGATCGATCATCGCCATCTGTCCTTATAAATGATCTGCCCCCACCTGCTGTTGTACATGCTGCCGCTGCTGTGCCCACACCGGCGGGCAAGAGGAACGGAAGCACGAAGAAGGTGAAGAAGGGGAAGAAGCGTGTTGAGATTCCTGTTCCCGTTCCGCTGGTGAAGTTACCCTCGCGATACCCGCAAGAGAATCTGCCGTTCCCAGTGACAGCAGAGGACTACGCTGTCGACACGATACAGGACACGTCGACGAGGAGTGTGGAGAAGCGCATGCATACTGCTCGTGCAAGAGATGGGGGCAGGACGCAGAGTGGGGGCGTCAAGGGTGTTATCACAGAGAATTGAGAGAGGGGGTCTTGCTTGATCGTTTGTTGTTTTTTATATATTCTGTTCAGCATCCTCCAGGCAAGGTACATTACTGTGTGGTCCTCTTTTTTTTTTTTTTTTGGCGATTCTTGTGTGTTCTGTCTCCTCGCTTTTTCATTATTTGTGGACCTACGCATGTAAATTTATCATCTCCTACGTTAGCTGGATTGGCAGCGTCATTCTGTTCATATGTTTCATTTCCGTCTTGTCGTGTATAAGTATCTGTAGTGCACGCTACATGATACATATGCAGCCCAAAAACCTCCTGCATTCATAATAAGACAGCGCATTCACAACACTAAGCTTATAAGCGGTATCCGAATGGTGGATATATAAAAGTACTACTAGCAAAAGAGGGTGGGGCGGACTATGTCTCGAGTCGGAGGAAAAGCTAATGGTATAATGCCCATCAAGGACGCAGAAGCAACTGGTGGAATGTTACTGATATACTCTATTCAGTTCCAAAAATCCCTGAAGCTGATTAATCATATTCGGACTTACAATGTTAAAGCTCTCGACATGCAAATCAACACTGGGGCCACCGAAGAGAATATCCAATGGTCGGGGATCACGTAACGCCGACCGCACGTCGTCCACTAATGCATCGCTCCCGCATACTGTGTGTCGCGTTGTGTTAATAAATATCACAAGCGATGGATCGAATACTGTACCGTTGACAGAGATATCCCCCACCGCGGATGTGATCTTCTCCTTGATCAGGTCATCCAAATCAGGTCTACCGGGTTGGACGCGCACGGCAGGAGAGTTGAGTACTTTCAAGGCAGATACATCACTCGTCTCGCTCTTCGCCCGGAATCCCTCAGTAGAGTCGCCATTCCATGGTCCAGCTGGACGTTCAACCACTTTGTTACAGCCTGTGACGTACAGCCGAAGTTCAACCACCACAGGTGGTGGAACGTCTTCGATGACTGAAAGGAGTGCGTCTGATATCCATTCGACTTGACCTTTCCTGCAGATGAGATGCATAATTCCGGTATTTAATCAATTAACCCTCACAAACGTCTCGAATTGCCCACACAAATATGATCTTTCGGCATACATCCTCTCCCGTCTCCGCACGACTGTAATTGACGAGTCATATGGCAATCAAATCTAGAATGGAATGAAGTGCTCACTGAACAAGGCTGAGTAATAGCGGAAGTGTGAACGTCACCCCAACTTCACCTTGGTATTTTTTGCCTTGAATATTATGCTACGAGTATAACGGAAGACGTACTGGCAACTAATATTACTGTTTCAAATCCTATCAGGAGAGGAGGCGAGCTGTATGGACCGTCGAATAATATCTTGATCTGTCCCTTTTCTCGAGCAGCATGCAGCAAACGCTTGGTAAAGCCCTCGCGGACTTCCACGAGAAACATCAGCTCCTTAAATTTTCTGGGAGCGTAGTGATCAAGATCTGCAGAGGGCGGCTGTTTGTCGTAGCTCATGGTGAGCTTGTTATCAGCGAAGTGTGGCACATCGATTGTAGAAATAGTAAATGGATGAGAACTAAATATTGAGAATGAGGGGATCGTGAGGTAGACACATTGTCCAGGAATCCAACGGGTATGTCTTTTACGTCGCAACGTGACGCGGAGGATATCGGGTGAAAGAACATCGACACGGGCATCAAGTGCAGCGGCACGCTTATAACCAAAATTGAAGACGAGGACACGGATGGCGCGAAGGAGGTAATCGATGCCCCACATAAAAATCGCAGGCCAAAGATAATAGCCGACTGAGCTGAGGGGCGTTATAAGCTTGTCAATAATTGGGATGGATCAGCATTCGAAACCCACTTCCATGCATGAATGTAAGTCCCTAGAAGGAAGAGTCTAGAGATCTTGGAATCAGATTTTCTATAATTTAGTTCGAGAATAAGCACTCGCTCACAGGGCTGCTGGAGAACGGATAATGAGATAGGACTTATAACTCCACTTCCGGAATGGCCGAATAGACACGATGCATATCATGGTAAGTGAAATAATCGCAAGAATGCCGAACTGCAGATATGATTCCCGGGTAGAAACTCTAAACCATGAAATGAGTATCGAAAATGGGATGGGGCGAAGCAGGCATACCCCAATTTGACCTGCGGAAGTTTCGTTCAGTTACAATTGGAAATCAGATCTACTGCCAAATACCTGCCTGGCCTAACGCGTGTATCCATATCAACACGCAAAGAGTATGAGCGGTCGTTCGGTGAAAGTAGTTCAACTAGACTCGGAGTCAAGGTCAGTCGATCTCCACACTCATTCTAACATGCTTACTTTGGTGAAGTGTATTCCGGTGACGACTAGCCAATGAGTGTTAGCACGGATATTAACATGCAGCATCTTACGAACGAGAGATGACGTTGTTCTTCATGCCAAGGGCAACCAGGAGGGGGATCTGGGAGGCAGCGATACTCCCCGTCGTGTGCACCCAATGGTGATGATGTTTCACAGCTTGCATGGGTGCTGCTATAGGGCATAGTAAGTTATTGTAAACAAATGTAGCCAAACAAGGTAGCACATACAACTAGCGAAGGACAACATGAACAACAGCCCCCCGTATGCTAAGACGATGAAAACTTCGGCTGCGTTGAGCGTGTATAACTTTCCGATTGAGAACGTCCAGCGAAAAGCGAGGGTACGAAATGTATGAACAGCAGCGGCCGGCAGCCTTCGATAGTATATTAGCCCGCGAGGGCGACAAGTACTCGGAGATGGTACTCTTCGTGACAGTCGATAACTAAGAGAGATGAGGTGGCACAACGTGAGTAAAGCAATGAAACCGACTACGCAATACCACGCCACCGCTGGGGGCTCCAACATGTGTACTGGTGGGGGGTAAATGTTGGGGACATTCGCGGGAGCGATTATGTCAGGAGGCGGAATAGGTGGAGGAGCATTGTTGATGGCCAGAGAGTGCCCAACCATTATGGGAGACCAGCCCGAGAAAGTGAACTAACCACTGCGCCAGAAGCCTCGTTTTATAACGAGCAACAGAACTATAAGAAGCCACGAGACCGATCATTGTCCCACGAGAACCCTGCGCGGGGGTGCGTGGAGTCGCAGTAATCCCATGATTGAACAGAAGTTTGTTAATGTTGCTGGAATTGTCGGTGCTTATGACCTTCTCTAGGCTCACTGGTATGTATCGGTGGCTGCGATTGTCGTGGGTGCTGAGTTCAGTGTTTAGATTCCTTGGACTGACAGAAACTTCCAAACGATATTCAGAACCCTGGGAGTCACAGGGGGGATATGTCAATAATGGCTCACCTGTATATGTTTTCGTTGTGGGCGAAATCTACTTAAACTGGTTAGGATCGAATACCACGACTCTTAGGAGCCATTGATGCCCTTGGGTGGATCAGGTGCGGTCAGCGTCCTTGTGTTTCTCATTACCCAGGGAACGCGAATACAGTTGTATCCGAAGCTCGCTCTTGCATGCAAATGGTGCTAAGGAGTCGATAGTCTATGTAATCTGTGTTCCCGGGCTCAAGCCTTTCAAGTTCGAGTTCCAATAGCCATGGTTAATTGTGCAGACCAATGGACGAGGTACAATAGCATTCTAACCTGAGTTAATTGTAACGTAGACACTGGGGAGCCCGTGATATCATCGCGTCAGCAGGCTCTCGCGACGAATTACCCGGGAGTTGGGAGGGGAGAGATGATCTGGTCAGTACAGGCAGTGTCAACCGCAGATAGCCCTCGTAGTAAGTGGTCCTCGAACATGGCTCTTGCCTAGAGACCATGAATCTCCCGAAGGAATGCAGTCATATTTGTTGAGCATTCCAATACCTGGTCAGTCTGGGAGAACACCTTTTCGAAAACTTGCTCGGACTCGCTTGTCTAATAGCGAAGTTTAAATAAAGATTGTCGAGACATGGTAAATTACGTACCGATACATCGCAAAACCGAAGGTCTTCCCAAGGTACGTCTTCCTCGGCTCGGATAGCATGAAGTATTTCCTTTCTAACGGCGGAAAGACCCCCTGGCACTTGAACACCACCCTTGTCTTCAATTTTACGTGCAGAAACTTGCACCTCTCTCGATTCTCCGAGTGGCTTTTTCCCTTTTTTTGCAGCAGGCGCGCGTGGTAGGTCATCGGGATCGGGGGGTGGGCCATCGTCAGATTCGGAATCAGACGCTCCTCCCCAAGTCCGTTTATTTCTACGTGACAGAATATCTAAATAGGTCAAGGTCGGCCGAAGTTGATGTGTCTGGCCAATCGGATGAAGATGAAGGTTGCCTGAAACGTTCAGTAGTTATTGTACTAGTACCAGAATCGCTCATACCATCACGAACTATGCCTAGCATATGGACACCTCTTTGGGGAATTTCTTCACTTCTCAGGCGAACTTCACTCAGCCGCGGCTCCTCGTCCTCCCGTTCTTGGTCTCTGTGGTCTTGATTTTTATCACGATCATCTTCTGCCCTAGCGGCGCCTAGTTCTTTTGCTCGATTAATGTTCCAAACTTCGGGTCGTGCATCAGCTGGAACATGGACTTCCAACCTATGGACATCAGGTTTGATACGTGCGGTTATAGGTTTGCCGCTGAGAATGGCAGAAGGAGGCGCCTGAAGAGGACGAGTCAACAGTGGAAATTGATGGATTTGGAGGTTGCTGGCATATTCATTTGAATAATGTATCGGGAGGATACCAATTATTTCATCGTCTTCGCTGTCCATGAAGGAACCACGGCACTTGCCGTAGCCATTAGACATAAACAATAAACAATAAAAGGTATCTACTCTAAATCTAGTTCCCGAGGGGGGCCTTCGTATATTTACATAAATTACAGTCACAGTACTTGGTCACATCGATATCAATACAGAACCATCCACATCACTAGCAGTGTGGTAAGCGCGAATATTGAGCTACATATAAAGAAAGAAAAGAACGACGTAAGGAAAACGATGAAACACGCGAAAAGGATGAAGGGTGAGGGAAAGAAATAGGATGTTCTGTGCACGCATACAGTAAGGCAAGGCACCCCCTGCCTCACAATAAGAAAAGCAAAAAGTTGAGAGGCCTCACTATTTTAGTGTTAACCGCCGGAGCATGTCGCCCCACGTCGCGCCCGGCCCCTGCGCTTGCGGTGGTCCATTTAAATCAAACGACCCTGGGATTCTCGGGTACTTGTCATCATCCTCTTCAACGGGTGAAAGGATTGATTCTGGTTCCTCGACTTGGGTAGGTGATTCCACCTTCGAGTCCAGTTTTGATGTAGCATTGGCTTCATACGGAGGGGGTGGTGCTTCCTCTTCCCTTCCATCGTTCCGCATTCCCTGCTTCTGCTTCAGCGTCTCGTGCTTTCCCCTCGAGTCCTTGCTCTCCGCTGCCCCCGGCTCCAGCCCCCGACCGCGCTTTCGCATGTCTTCCTCTTCCCCTGGTCCAATGACATTGACATAATAGTTCGACCCCATGTCGTGCCTCGCCACTGCTTCCTCACCCGCACCCGCACCGTCGCCCGTTCCGTCCCCTTCGTCTTCCTCATCCGAATCATCATCTAACCCCCCCAACCAACCACCACTCGCCGTGCTGATTCGGCTTCCCCCATTCTCCTGGCTTCCGGGCGATCCGAGCCTATGTAGAGCGCGTGCGGAGGCGATGGCGGAACGCCACCGTGCACGAGGATCGAAGTGCTCGCGCAGTCCGGCAGCAAGGTCATGCTCTGTCGAGGGCTTGTGTGTCGTTAGCCACTGTGACGGAGATGGCAGGTTAGTTCACGCGGGGGTGGGCATGAGAATGGGACATACGGGGTCCTCGTATGCCTGGGCGGCTGTAGGGCGCTTCACTGGATCGGGGTGGAGGAGATTTCTGATGAAGTTCTTGGCTGTAAATGGCTTTTCATAAGTTGAGGCAGAGGTGTGGCAAATCATGATTCACCCTGAGGAGAGACATTCTTCCAATACCGTTCGTGGAACTCAATCTTCGCCTCGGTCGTCTCCTTGATTAACACCTTGACATCTTCAGATCGGAAGGGGGAGTACCCACACAGAAGTACGTATGTGATGATTCTATAGGGAAGGGGGAATCCTTCAATTCTCTCAGGGGGAATGGCTACATGTGAAATACGTACCCGGTGGCCCAGATATCCACCGCCTTCCCATGCCCGTCTTTGTTCAGCACTTCTGGGGCAACATAGCCTATGCTGCCCGCGAGCGAGTGAAGCTGTTCTTCCGGCGAGTGAAGATGCTTGGCGCTATATATATGCAAGGTTAGGCGCGGTAAGGGAGTGCGGTGTCGTGATCTACATTCCAAAGTCTGCGATGACGATGTCGCTGCTGGGGTCCTTGGTCCGATAGAGGATGTTTTCGGGCCTAGAAGGAATTAGGGTATGTAGAGTGTGAGGTAGCTATACTCGTACTTGAGGTCTCGATGGACGATGTCGTGCTCATGAAGGTATTTCACGCCAGATAAAATTGATCTAGAGTATGGGGTTGAGAGGAGAAGCAGCATGGGCGACGGAGAACACACCGAACGACTGACACAGCGTCCACCTCTGTGAACTTCCCCTTCTGTATAATCCGCTCAAACAGCTCGCCTCCGACAGCAAGTTCGAATGACAGGTAATACTTCGAACGAGACTCGAACCATTCGTAGAACTTGACCTGAACAGACATTCAAACGCCCAGAGAATCCAAGCAGCAGCGATGACGCACAATGTTCGAATGATCGAGACCCTTCAGCACCTCCATCTCACCCCATACGCTCGCTTCGTTCCCCTTAACCTTCTTCTTCGGAATTATCTTCAGCGCAACATCCTTCTTCACCACATCCATCCCGTTCTTCTTTCCATTGTGCGAGGGCAAGGGCGAGGGCGACCGCCCGCGCTTCGTCTTCGGGTTCCCGACCGATAAGCACTTTTTGTGATGTTGGGTTTCGTGAGTGGGCGTGGGGGGACCGGTTCCAGCAGCAGCGCCACTTTCGGCGACAGCGACTTGCTCCGGCGGGACATGCCAAGTAGCTCTCTGCAAAGCAACGAAAATGTCTAGATCAGTTTACATGGAAACCGATAAAGATATGGAACCAGATCAGATACGCACCACGACTTTCCCGAACGTGCCGATACCCAGGACCTGGTGGAGTTCATAAGTCTTTTTCTTGTTGAAGCTGGGCGGCTGGGGGAGCAGAGCATCTTTGAGCGAGAGTTTCATGGTGGTTCAAGTGGTGAATTGCTGGAACGTGGCTGTGTGAAAACTTGACAGCCAACCGACGCCTGGAAAGTGTCTTGTCTTGTGCTCCAACTTGGGATAAAACAACTTGAAATTTCACCCAACATTGATCCTTACGTAAGAGTCATCCGATAAGATAAGGCTTGTTTGTCTCACCAGCTGGCATGGCCTGGAACAAATTCAAAAAACTTGAAAAATATTTACAGGTTTAGACTGCCTTCTGCACCATGATCACCAAAACAAATTTGAACTGCAATGGGTCCTAAAGTGCTATGCCTTGAATATACCATTTCGAATTGTTCAGCCAGGGGTGTGACCTGTGACCAGTTGACCAAAATTAGGTATTTGGTGTGACCATGGACAGTCAGGAAATTTCGGCCAAAATTATAACGGCCGTGTACAACTCCTTCATTTAACTTACTGATTAGTGATAGAACAAGATCATGATTGATAGTAAAGTTTTAGTGTGGAATTACTGTGCCTGTATATATCTCCACTTGGTAGCCAGTTGGACTTGATTGATGCTAGTTTAGCTTTGAAGATTTTACCTGTGCTGGACAGTTGGGCGACAGAATACATTATGCCTCCCATGATTCCTTTGCAAGTCATTGCTTCAATTCTTCCATATGAAACCCTCTCTGTTAGGGAACTACTTGCATGCATCCTACCACCATATGTTCCCCAGACCTGATTTATACAAGTCGAAAAATGTCTCTCAATGCAGGTGCCAAACTCAGATAACACAAATGAAATTGTCACCCCCACCCTTAGACTTTATAAAAGTGCTTCTCATTCCCTGGCCACAAGACCAGAAATTCAATCTATCCTATGCCTGCACTCACCAGCATCAGGAGCTCAGCAGTATCCACTTTGGATGGTCAGATACTGGAATGACCTTTCATTGGTCAAGGAGACACAGTCAACCTGGCAGTCTGCCCTGGCCTGTTTAGATGACAGGATGTTGCAGACAGGTATTCAAGAGCAAGAAAATGAACACCAGTTGCTTCAGCAATCACTTGAAACCATGCTAGGCCTGTCATCAACAGGGTCTATCACAACAGGGAGTGGTGTAGCAGTTGCTATGCAGCACCTTGCAGGTAGTGAATGGCAGGGGTAACCCATGGGTATTTTTTTGCTACCCTTACCCTTACCCTCCAAAACCCTTACCCTTGAGCAAGGGTAAGGGTTTTGGAGGGTAAGGGTAAGGGTAGTCAAGGGTATGAGGGTATGCAAAACCCTTAAGGAAATGATGCAAGAGCTCATTGAAAAGTATGTCTCTATGATTGCAAAAGATAATTATTGATGTATATTTCTGCTTCTGGTATATTAAAAAACAGAAGGCAGTAGTGTAGTCAATCTAGTTTAGTGCTGGTATTAATAAGACAACTTGTAAAAAGCTGTTCAACAGACTGGGAGCATCATAGAAATGATCCCAGTTCAATGATTAAGTCATCTATCCAATATTCAAGGGTTATTATGCTTTTCAGATTCTAACTCTGTATACCCTTATACCCTCCTCAGGGGTAAGGGTATATGGAGGGTATGGAAATTCATACCCTTACCCTTACCCTCACATACCCTTGGCCTATACCCCTAGGGGTTTGTAAACCCTTGCCATTCACTACTTGCAGGGTTTTTTTACCATGGAGTGGCTTTCAGATGAACACAAGAGCATGATGTTGGACCTTTTGTGGGGGGATGTCAAGAAGGAGGAATCCACTGATGTTGTCTTTGAAACTGTCTGGTTTATTGGGCTGCTTATGAGGGCACATGCAGACCAAGAGAAATGGTTACTTGTGGCTTGTAGAAAGAGGCAAAGACACATCACATCATGGAGCATGGTTAGTGACAATTGTGAACAAGAATGGTAATCACTGGGTTGCCCTCATCATTGACTTTGGGAACCAAGCTATTTGGTATAGTGATTCAGTCAGAAATCCAATACCACAGCAATGGGCAGCTGCAGTTGACTGGTGGATGTCGCATCATACAAATCATAACTTCCATCATTTTTGCATGCCAATAGCATTTCAAGACCTTTGCATTGACTGGTTCCATTGTGGAGTATTTGCCTGGAATGCTATCAGTTGCTTCCTATTTCCATCATCAGGAAATTGAGGATGGTCAGATAGGGATTTATATAGTATTATAATGTGCTCTACTCAGTCCTCACCAAGCTGCTAGCAAGCATCTAAGAGTTTTTTTTAGTGAAATTAGAGGTGAGTGAGAAATGTTGGAGTAGTACTGTAGAAAGCTTACCATTTGCTTTGAAAGGTGGTTGGTCCATCAATGTGTCTATCTGATGATGGAGACAACTCAGAGTCTATTGAAGCCTTGTCTGGATCCAATGATTCTGAGTGGCAGGATACTGAATCCAACATGTTGAACACTTCCTCTCCATCAGATAACAGCAAAGAGGATGAGAATTGGAGTGATGATCACCTTCCCCAACTGCCATGATCTATTACACCAGTTGCACCATCTGCTTCAAAATGAACACACCAACAGCACATTAGCAACACCCCCCTGTCAGTCCATGAAAGAAAAAATTGGGATCCAGGGCATGATTTGGATGGCACTTGATCAGAGTCACAACACAGAGTAGTGTTGCTGTGGCTTTGTCCCGGAGCTGGTTTTAGCTGAAGTCAAGCCAAGCCATGGCACAAGATAGCTGCTGCTTAGCTAAGCTACAATTCTGGCTCAGAAACCAGCTGGAGCTGGCTAAGCCACATCAAGCACCCACTGCCATTGACAATGCCTTCTCCCTCCACTACTATCACTCTGTAATGGCCACAGCCACCACTCCACACCACACATGTCAACTAAAGCCACCAATCACCACCAATCAACCACATCAGGCCCAAACAACACCTGCATTGTGTGGGGCCTTGGTAATGTTTCTTTATGTTCCTTTCTTTTCTTTTAACCAACTAATATTTTTGTTTCATTTTTAGGTTCTATCTATCTATGTTACTTATAACAAGATGCCAAGATGGCATACCCACACCCATGCCACCGCTGCAAGCACCTGCTTGCAGGGTGGATAATAGATCAGGACAATGACACAGTGGGACAACAGCCAACAATGGGACAAGGACAACAAGAGGATGGACAACAACAACAACAACAACAACAACAACAACAACAACAACAACAACAGAAATGGGGACAGGGATGGGGACAATGGCACAACATGACACAACAAAACAGTGGTGGCAGCACATGAGGAGGGGGTCAACAAAAAAAATGGCCCAAGAGATGTCATCAATGTCTCTTGGGCTGTAGCTAAGTTTTTTTTCTTGTTCATTTCATTTTTTGTTACTAACAAAAGTTTTTAGGTACTAACTATTGACTATGACAACTGCCCTGACCCACCCTGTGACCCATGATGACAATGACAAATGATGAGGAGCAGCACAACAACAATGAAGAGGATGGCAACAACAACAACAGTGACAACAAAGAGGATGAGGGGGATGATGACAATGGCCAACAACAGAAGCAATGAGGCAGGGACAGGGACAGTGGATGGACAATGAAGTGAGGACAACAACAGTGATGACCCCAAGACAACAACAACAACAAACTGGGGACAGGGGAATGAGGGATGTGCAAGAGAAGAACGGTGAGGGCATGGCATCAATGTGCAGAGGGACAACAATGGGTGAGAGCAATGGTGGGGAAGGGGACAGGGGCAACTAAGGCAGGGATGATAGGAACAGGACCAATGTGCCTAGGACAGTGAGGCTGCATCTTCCCTCTCCCCTGCATTCAGGCGAGAGAGGGGTTTTGTTTTTGAATAATGTTGTTACTCTACCCTCCCCTCACACTGAATAAGTTTTTATATAATTCTTGTAGTCCCTTTTGTGCCCACTCCCTTGTGTTCAATGCAAGGGAGGTGGTTAATTAATTTTTTGTTTGAGGTCACAAGTGAAGGATGAATGAAGGTGAGTGAATTGACTAGGGGGAAGTGAGCCAGAGTGGCAGGCCTTTTATATCTTTCTGGAGTGTGCACAGACTATCTCCAGAAAGTATAAATAGAGGGCCTGTTTGGCACTGGCACTCATTCTTCCCTTCTCCCACTACTCTACTATACATCTCTACTCTAACTCTACTGCTCTATACTGTATGTAGTCTACTATGGGGAGACTATGGTAGTGTTAGAGCAGTATAGTGTAGTGTATGGGGAGGTTATGATAGTATGAATATATGCTGGAGTAGACTAGCTTCTAACATTTTTTGATCTTAATTATCTATTAATGCCTCCTTTGAGATGAAACATTGAATAACTTTAGAGCTATGAGTTTGAGTGCCATACATGACTTGTTTTCACATTTTTTAATTGCATTCTTAAGATTGTAATACCTAAAACAATGTGGTCCCCCTTCAAGTAGTAGTAATTGAACAGCTTTTACAAAAAACTGGTATATTTTAAGATGATACATAAAGATTACACAAAAACAAAAACAAAGTAGGCTGTGAGCAGTTGCTCACAGCAACATGAGGAAACCTAGGGTACCCTACAGTCATCTCACTTGTTGTCATCTCCCCTTTCACCTCCATCATTTCCCCCTGTCGTCCATCCCTGTAGGTAGTGATGTGGCTGTTAGCACCCACTTTACCCTGGAAGCAAAGGCTCGCAGTGGTGGGGGGCAGGTGCTGGGCCATTGTCACTCCCATTGTCTCCCCCTGTTGTCTTTCCCTTGCTTCATCTGCTTCCACTGTCATTCCAGCCACCATCCATCCCACAAGCAGCTGCTCATGAGGTTGGACATGGGTGGTGTGTTGTTAATGGGGGTGGGGTTGTGGTGGTTGGTGGTGCGGTGGCTGTGGCTCCTTGTGGTTGTCACTGTTGTGGTTCTCCACCCCTGCAAGCTGGTGCTCACAGGTGTGAGTGTTGTCTCCTAGGGATCCACCCCATGAGCAGATATTGGGATAGCAAGCCTAGAGCTACATCCAAGACAGTAATAATATTTATATTAATTACTGAGACTTTAACATTCTGTAGTATATATACTACATGTAATTGTGTACATGAGACAATAACTCCTTGACCTCTGAGACACTCAGAGGGACACCCCCCTTCGTCTTAAAGCCTCTCCTAAGCTTCCTGCAACACTCTCCTAACAGGTTATGGGCCCTGGCCTTATTTAAAAAAACAATCCAAACATATTCCACAATATGTCTCAACCAATATATAACAATGAAGAATTCATTCTGGACAGTGAAGATGAAGACCTCTACATCCCAGAACATGATCAGGATTTAGCTGATTATATGGAATTATTTGGGCCATCACCAACTGCCTCCAGTAGAGAAAAAGCACAGCCACCTGCGCCCAACACACCCAATGTGCCCAGTGTGCCCAAGACAAAAATTATCCCTAAACAGAAAAAACCCACAATCCTCCTCATCTGTACCAAGGAATATTCCAATGGCAATAAAATCTCAGATCAGGATCACCTTACCGATGAAAATTGGCACGAGTGGAGAGAAAGGATGAAAAGGGTATTTATTAATTGTGATATAACTGGATATATTAATGGGGCTGTAAAATGCCCAGATGAATCCAGAGATCCAGAGGGGGCATGTAATTGGGACAAAAACGGAGCTCTTTACACTCCCCCACCTAATCTGCGTGGACTCCGCATGGAATCCTAGCCGTCCGCGTGGAGTCCTAGCTGTCCGCTCGGACTTCACTAGGATTTTTTTTGGCAGAAAATAATGTCAAATTTCCATTCTGAGTCCGAGTGATGTCCAAGTGATGTTGAAGTTTTGTCCGTGCAGACTAACTCAGACTAGAAATTCCTAGCACGGATTCCACACGGACTGTCCTAGCAAGTCACTATTTAAAAGGTAATGTAATGGAAGGATTTGAACCCAGGACCTTGTGGCCATGTGAGTGTGACAGGTAAGTAATATAATGACTGTGCTACCAGGCTGTATGAGCCCAGGCAACATATGCCCATTTACTGGGCGCCATCATCACCACGTCACTATGCGTCACCCTGTGACTGCCAGCTCACTTACTCCTCACCACCACCACTCACGACGCCGCCTCCCCTTTCCTCCCTCTCCTCCCCCCTCCCTCCTCCCTCCTTCACTTCATCAATATGGGGGCCTGTGGCCTCCATATTAAGTGTTTTTTTTCTCTAACCATTCTTTTTTGGCTAACTATTATTTTCTTTCAGTGCTTGCCAACAATGGCTGCCCCTGCTCCCCCCTGCTCCCTGCTCCCTCCCTCCACCCCACTCCACCATAGTAAGTCTTTTATTTGTTCTAATAATTTTTTATTCAGCTAAAAAACTTTTTCTTTTCAGTCCTTCTACTGTATATGCAACGACGGCCCGCCAACTATGTGCCAGCCCTCCTCCCCACTCAGGTGGGATGTGAGGGGCCCAAAGGGGGATAGGACAGCCCCAGGGAGGTGCTGGGAGGCCCGTGAAGCGGGGCACTTGCTAGGTACACACCACGACGCGGTTAAACCCGCCATGTCACCACTGACCCCCCACACCCCTCCATACAGGCAGAATGCCAGCCGCAACGGCGATGACCGATGACCGACACAGTGCCGACCTCCATGCCTACAAGCAACTGCTCGTGGGGTGGATCGTGGGTGCGGCTATCGATGCCGACTGGCCGCCAGCAAACTCGACAGGGGGACGCCATACGACGGTGCTCCCAACGACGGAGGAGCGCCAGGCAAGGGGGGGGGACGCCCATGTGACCAGGGCCCCATCAGGAGGGTGGGACATGCCCAGAGCTGAGAGGACGCGACCTGGAGGCAAGGGACATGACCGGTGCCCACATGACAGGACACCCCCCAGGACTGATAAGATGCCCCTGGAGCCCCAGGGATGTGAGGTGACACCCTGGACATGGCCAACACCCCCCAACCCAGCTTCACGAGCTACTGCTCGTGGGGTGGAGCGGGGGAGAGTGGCGGGGGGTACCAGAGAGGGCCAGGCGACAAGGTGGGATGCCAGACGAGCGGCAGACGCAACTAGCACCACCCAGCCCAGCCCCACGAGCCACTGCTCGTGAGGTGGAGCGCAGGTGGAGTGACAGCGATGGCAGAAGGGCCTGCAGCCACCCACCCACTGATCCAGCACCCGCTGCCGCCACGTCACCACCCACCAATCCAGCACCCTCCCCCAGCCTGGGACAACCCCCACCAACACACAATCTGCCCCCAGGCCCAGGAGTGACAGGGGGAGGTCCCTCAAAGCGAGGGGACACACCAGGGATGACAGGTTGTGCCGGGGGACAAGCGAACACGCCAGGACCGAAGGGGACGCGTGGGGGGACATGGGGATGCACCAGGACCGAGGGGGATGCACCAGGACCGAGGGGGATGCACCAGGGGACGGGGGGACGCCATAGGAGGGAGGGGCAATGCCGGTGTGACACCCAGTGTGACAGAGCACCCCCACCCCCACTGCAAGCAACTGCTTGCAGGGCAGAGGCGGAGTGCAGTAGGAAAGGGTGATGGATGGGCACGGGGAAGGGGGGAAACAGGGAAGGGGGGCAACGAGAGGGTGACATGCCGCGCCCCACTCCTCCCCCCCTCCCCTTTAATTTTCTTTCTTGTATAATTATTTTATTTGTACTCTATTTTAATTAATATAAATACCACTCTGTCATAGCAAGGGGATGCGTGACCACATGACACCAGGGCAACAGAGCACCCCCACCACTGCTGCAGGTGACTGCTTGCAGGGCGGAGGGGGTGCAATAGGCAAGGGTGACGGAAGGGCATGGGGAAGGGGAGGGAATGGGGGACAGGGGGGGGGCAACGACGCCTTTTGAGTGCTGTTGCTCGATGTGAGCAACAGTAACTTTTTTTTTATTGCTAGCATGTATTTGGAATAGGTAATAAATAGTAGTAATATCAATATTGTGTGCCCATTTGGCACAGTGGTTAATTGTGCCCAGTTTGTGTAATCTTGATCAAAGTGCCTTGGGTTCAAACCCTGCCAGGTACACCAATATTTTGATCTTACTCTCATGAAAAAATTCACCAAGTCTTTATTTACTCGGACCAGCTAGGACAACTCAGACATCATTAGGACTTTTTACAGTTCCAAGATGCTAGGATTTGGCCCAATTCTTCAGTCCGCATGATGTCCGAGCTGTCCGTGCGGACTACTCAGACTTTACTAGGAATCTGCGGGGATAGCTAGGAGTCTGCGCAGACAGCTGGGAGTCTGCATGGACTACGTGGGGGAGTGTAAAGTACAGCAAAAACGACACCTGGGCACAACAAGTTATTATACATAACGTTACCTCTTTGCAAATAAATCATGTCAGATCAAAAATAATGGCAGAAGCAATGTATTCTGCATTATCGGTCACCCATGAATAAAGCATATGGATGTTCTCAAGTCTTACTGAGACCACATCAATGAATTTCCTAATATGGAATTCCATATTTCCGACACCTGATTTAAATCTATTATATCGGCATCCCTACCATTGAGCTGGCAAACATATGTGGAACCATATAATGGCAATGCTAATGATCCCAATGACATGGACCCCAAGCGCCAACTGTCATCAGACACATTTATAGGATTATTGAGGGAGGAATATAAACTTTGGCTGAACAAAAATGGGAATAATAATGGCGCTGGTGGAAGCATAAATCTGGTGAAAACCCAGAAAGCTACTGGCCCCAGTAAATCCCTTGAAAATCGCATCACTAATAGAAAATCCTCCATTAAATCCTATTGCGATCATTGTAAGTGTGCCAGACATTGGACTAGTAAATGCCAAAAGTTTGATGGGAACAAATGCCGTAATTGTGGGAAATTCGGTCACCTAGCCAAAAAATTGCTGGGGGAAGAGAAAAGAAAAGACAAAAGAGAAGAAGCCTGGGGACACATCTAATATTATAGAAGAGCATATAACATTCTCGACAGATGAAGAAGGTTATAATTTTGATGCATGTAATAACAATGCCATAATTGATGAGCATCTGATCTATTATGATTGGTTGGCTGACTCAGCAACAACTTCACATGTAATGCATCAAAGAAATGCATTTACTTCCTACATGCCAAGGAAAAATATTTCCATAACTGGTATGGGCGGAAAAGAAGCAAATGTGGCAGGACAAGGAACTGTTGATTTAATTTCGACATGCAATGGAGAAAAATATATTATACATCTACAAAACATTTTACATGTTCCCAGTACATGAAATAATTTAATTTTGTTAGGGAGATGGGACACAGCAGGAGGAAAATATATTGGAGGAAAAGGGGAAATAATTCTCGTCAACAAAGATGGCAAATCTATTGCACACAGCAATAAAATCAATAATCATCTCTATAAAATGGAAATGACTATTAGAGACCCGGAAAATACTACCAACAATGAGGGTAACAATAAAACTTTCATAGGAAATGAAAAGTTGCCTAGTTGGGAAACTTGGCATTGACATTTTGGACATATTGGATATACCAGATTACAAATGTTATTTGATGGAAAAATGGTAAAGGTTTTAATGTTGATCTGGATACACCAAAACCAGATTGTGAGGCATGTATAGCCACAAAACAACACATCAAACCATTTCCAAAATCAGCCAACCAAAAAACTGAATCTGGAGAATTAACACATATAGATTTATGGGGAAAATATTCCGTCAAATCCATCAATGGAAAACATTACTATCTATTGTTTGTTGACAATGCAAAAAGGTATGTCACCATCAAATGTCTGAAAGAGAAAAGTGATGCGGCACAGGGTGTGATGAATTACTTGGCCTACTTAAAAACACAAGGCTGAAATCCAAAAGGAATTCAAATAGATTGCAGAAAGGAATTTATCAATGAAAAACTTGATAAATATTCTAAACAGCACAGAATACAAATCAGATTAACTGCACCGTACTCTGCATCACAAAATGGTGTTGCAGAATGAATGAATAGGACACTAGTGGAATTATTGCATGCAATGTTATCTGCAAGCTCACTGCTGGAATATCTCTGGGAGTATGCAATAATGCATGCCACATATCTCCATAACTGATTGTATACAAAACACCTTTAGAAATTAACTCCCTACGAGGGATGGCATAATCAAAAACCAGATGTGTCACACCTGTGTGAATTTGGTGCGCCAATTTGGATATTATTACAAGGACAAAAGAGGGAAAGAAAATTACTGCCAAAATCGAAGCAGCACACTTATCTTGGATATGATGATGGCACCAACGCAGTCAAATATTATAATGCCGAAATGCATAACATTCTAACTTCACAGAACTTCAAACTAATGACTAGCAACGTAAATCCTGAACCATCTGAAGACATAACTTTGATACCCTTGACATGTGAGGGGGAGTCTGACAGAGACACGTCACCGATGGATATTATGGATAGTGAGGGAGCACTGATCAAAAGCCCACCGATCACAAAAGAAGCACTGATCATACCAATCACAGGGGAAGCACCAATCAAATCACCTCTGAAGAAACAATCTCGGAAGCGGAAACAAGACGGAATTAACGATCCTGAAGATTGTGTTGATATTAACAAACCATGCACAATGTGTGCAATGCAAGACAAGGAACCGTGTAGAATGCATGGAGTTCGTACAGATTATAAACCTCTATTACACCTTACAGAAGAAGAAAAAGTCGAAAATTACAGTGATAAAATTCAAGCCTATGCAATAATAGCCGGAGACAAATTAAATAGTCTCAAAGACACAAAACAATCCCCGGAATGGACAGAATGGAAAGATTTAATGAAAATTGAATTAGACTTGCTCAAAGAAAAAGGTACTTGGGAACTTGTCGAAAAAACCTCCAGATGCCATTCCAATCTCAAATAAATGGGTATTTATTTGCAAAAGAAATAAAGAAGGGGAAAATGTATGATATAGAGTGCAGCTAGTTGCAAAAGGGTATGCACAAAGACCTGGTTATGATTTCACAGAGACCTTTTCACCAGTTGTTCATATGGACATGCTCCAAGCAATTTTAGCACTCACATCAGAGAAAAGTCTAAAAATACAACAGATGGACATAAAGGGCACATACCTCAATGGCACGCTACAAGAGACTATACAGTGGCTCACAAACTGTCCCAATGTTTGGTCATTTTGGACAGATGGGCTTGGTGCGAAGTGATGACATAATCCAGGGTCTTGACCCTTATGTCCAACGAACTATACCATCTTGGCTTTCTAAAACACCCAGGGTCATGTGATTTGGATAAAAACCCGTGGAGTAATGAGCCAAACAAAGTTGGGACTCATTGGGACAGTTTTGTGAGCACTTATTATTTTACATGTTTTTCCACTTTTACAGTCAAAATAATGTTTCAAGTGACTGTGGGAACCATAAACAATGTCATGTGATGCTATTTGTACTAGTTTGACATGTTCAAATTCAACTTGACTTCTTACCACCACTATGAAAACCACTTCTTCTGCCAAACATGCTTCTGTCATCTCTTTGCTTGAACAGGGATATTCTGTCAGAGATATTGAGAAGAGGACTGGTTTAGGGAAGTCTACTGTGGGTAGAATCAAGAAGGAGGTGGATACAGACAAGGAAAACAATCCTGGTGGACGTCCTTCCAAGCTTTCTGCTCGTGACAAAACATCTATTATTCGTCAAATTCAATCAGGGCAGCTGGATACTGCTGTTCAGGCTACCCACTTCATCAATTCTACTCTTCTACACCCTGTCCACCCACAAACAGTCAGAAGGGCACTTCAGGAGGGTGGTTTCTGCTCTGCCCCAAAGAAGAAAGTACCCATGTTGAAGAAGATTCATTGTCAGGGGTGGCTGAAGTTTGCACAACAGCATGAAAACTGGACAGTAGATGATTGGAAAAGGGTCTTCTGGACAGATGAAACCAAGATAAACAGGATTGGGTCAGATGGGAAAGCATATGTGTGGAAACAAAGGGGGGAATCCATCTCAGATCGCACTACATCACCAACAGTAAAGCATGGAGGGGGGAATAATCTCATGGTATGGGTAGGTATGGGTTGGAATGGTGTGGGGATGCTTATAGAGGTTCAGGGAAAGATGGATGCTGATCAGTATTGTCAGATTTTGGATGATGGGGTGATAGAAAGCTTTGAAAAGTTGGAGATGGCAGAGGGGGAGAGGTACTTTCAGCAGGACAATGACCCCAAACGCACATCTCGGAAGGCCACACAATGGTTTGAAGACAATGATATCCAAGTTCTATCATGGCCAGCACAGTCTCCAGACCTTAATCCCATCGAGCATCTCTGGGACCATCTCAAATGACAACTCTGCAAGTACGAAACTCCACCCAGAGGAGCACATGAATTGTGGGACAGATTGGTTGATGAGTGGAATGGAATTCCACCAGAGGTATGTCAAGACCTCATAGAAAGTATGATTAGGCGGATAAAGGCAGTTATCAAGGCAGGTGGGGGTCATACCAAGTACTAGACAGTGAAATAATAGATGCTCACAAAACTGTCCCAATGAGTCCCAACTTTGTTTGGCTCATTACTCCACGGGTTTTTATCCAAATCACATGACCCTGGGTGTTTTAGAAAGCCAAGATGGTATAGTTCGTTGGACATAAGGGTCAAGACCCTGGATTATGTCATCACTTCGCACCAAGCCCATCTGTCCAAAATGACCAAACATTGGGACAGTTTTGTGAGCCACTGTATATATGAAACAACCTGAAGGATGTGAAGATGGAACAGGCCGAGTATGCAAGCTAATAAAACCGCTTTATGGATTAAAGCAGGCAGGCCATGAGTGGAATAACAAATTTGATGGTAAACTTAAAATTCATGATTATGGACAATTAATTGCAGATCCTTGTGCATATATTTGATGGGACGGAGAAGACATAGGCATCATAATGGTATGGGTAGAAGACACCCTGCTCTTTGCGTCAGCAGACAAAATGATGGAGCATATGAAAAATGCATTAACATCAGAATGGGATGTTACCAACATAGGAGAGCCTAGTAAAATTGTGGGCATAGAAATTATGTGCACCAATGATTGCATCAAAATATCTGAAGAAAAATATATCAAGAATGTCCTCTGTAAAGAAGGCATGATTGATGCGAACCCTGTTGGAATGCCAATGGATCCAAATATTAAATTAATTGACAACCCAGATTATAATGAGCTGAATCGGAGTAATTCATATGCCAAATTACTGGGATGTCTACAATTTATTGCAAACTCCACATGACCTGATATTAGCTTTGCCATCAATAAACTGGCAGCATATACTGCAAACCCGGGCTTACAACACCATGGTGCAATAAAGCAGATACTACAGTACTTAGCAGGTATGAAAACTCTTGGAATTATTTATAGAAAATCCCAAGATGAGACTGGAAGTGATAACCTCTTCCATGGATATGTTAATGCATCCTTTGCAAATTCTGAGGACCTCAAGTCCACCATGGGATATATTTTCCTGACAGCAGGGGGATCAATAACTTGGAAATCAAAGAAACAAACAATTATTGCATTATCCTCAACAGAAGCTGAATATGTGGCGCTATCTGAAGCTGGACACGAGGCCACATGGCTAAGAAATTTGTATGGTGAACTTGGATATACCCAAGAAAATCCAACAATAATTAAAGGCGATAATGAAGGGTCAGTAATTTTAACTCATAACCCTCAATTTCATCAGAGATTGAAACATATCGCTATATGGCATCATTGGGTCCGAGATCTAGTCACCAACAAAATTATTGATATTCAAAACTGTTGTGATCCAGAACAAACAGCAGACATATTAACAAAGGCTTTGCCAAAGCCAAAGTTTACATGACATAGGGAAGAGATGGGAATTCAGTCAGAAATAACCCAGTAGCTTTCCTCGAGTGTGAGTTGTTTTTTCCCATTGGGTTTTACATCATACAGAGGTTTTAATGCACCTGGAAGAAATAATAACTATTCCACCCTACATTTCAGGGGGAGTAATGATTTCTAAACCATTCCTCAAACAGCCACCTAGGCTTGAGGGGGAGTATAGGGATAGCAAGCCTAGAGCTACATCCAGGACAGTAATAATATTTATATTAATTACTGAGACTTTAACATTCTGTAGTATATATACTACATGTAATTGTGTACATGAGACAATAACTCCTTGACCTCTGAGACACTCAGAGGGACACCACCCTTCATCTTAAAGCCTCTCCTAAGCTTCCTGCAACACTCTCCTAACAGCAGATGCCCATGGTGGTGGTTGGGGGTGCTGTTTTGGTTTCCTTGTTGTTCCCTCCTCATTGTCATTCCCTGCCTGTCATCCTGTTGTGGTTCTCCCCTCCATCCTGTTGTTATTCCCTCATGTTTTCTGTTCATCATTGCCAATAGTTAAAATTAGTACCTAAAAAGTTTGTTTGTAAAATGGAAATGAAACAAATAAAGAAAAAAAACATAGCTGTGGCCCAAGAGATGTTGACAACATCTCTTGGGCCTTTTCATTCTCAATGTCTCTTGGGCCTTTTCATTCAGTTTCCTTTGTCCTCATTGCCTGCCAGTCATTAGTTGTTGTTCCATCATTTTGCTGTTGTTGCTTGTCATTGTCATTGTTGTCATCATTCCATGCACAATCCACCCCATGAGCAGTGGCTCATGAGGCTGGATGTGGGTGTTCCTGTTTCTGTTATCCACCCTGCGAGCAGTTGCTTGCAGTGGTAGCATTGGTGTGTTGTTTTGCTGTTGTTTTGCTGTAATACAGCTATAACCTAAAAAAGAACAAAATAAAACATTGGTTGGTTGAAAAAGAAAAGAAAGAGCCATAACAAAAATACTTACGATCCAAATGACAATTGCATTGCTTGGGCCCACATTGCAACTTGCATGGACATGCCTCATTGGCAGTAGAACTGTAAGCCTGACCACACAGACTTACCCCATCACAACACATCTACAGCACCAACACAACCACCTACAATGTGGATGCACCAGAAACAGACCCACCAAACACAATGATGTCATCACCAGCCACTAAACCTGCTAATTGCCTGGGATGACATCACCTGCACAGCTACCACTGGCAACATACCAATGGCCACCCACCAAACACAATGACATCATCCCTGGCAAGCTGCCTAGATGACATCATCCATGCACAGCCACCACTGATGACTGATGCAGCCTTCCCATCTTTGGTGCCCCTGCACAACCATCAACAGGATGACTGATGATGCACTGCTACACCCAATATGGCCTGCCATATTCACATACAATGCTTGATGTGGATGCAGCAACATGTTCAAGTTGTTGGCGCACATTATCCATTGTGTAGCCAGGCACTTTATCCATTGTGTAGCCAGGTGCTTTATCCATTGTGTATCCATGTACATCATCCATCATCATGCAGCATGCCTTTGGCACGGGTATGCATTTCTATGCATGTTTTATCACAACTTATTCTTTTTTTCATAGCTCTTTCAATTATTCTAATTCTATCTACTGACTATGAAATGTTTAGAATACTTACTGTGGACAACAATGCTGACAAAGTGAGATGGTGGTGGTTAGTGGAAGAGTGGGAAAGCATGTGAAATTATCAATGTGTTTGGTGATGTTGCATGGGAAGTTTGAATGTTGGGTATAGTGCCAGGATATCCGACATTCAAACTTCTCATGCAACATCACCAAACATGTTGGCAATTTTGCATGCTTTCCCACTCTTCCACTAACCACCACCATCTCACTTTGTCAGCATTGTTGTCCACAGTAAGTATTCTAAACATTTTGTAGAGTTATTAGTATAATGAATATAATGCATGGAAAGGAATGAAATGAGTAAAAATAGATGAAATTGGCTGTGCTACAATGTAAAACACACAGTGTGTGGCCTATCTGTGGAGAAGGGCTTTTGCATTGTAGATGTGTGCCATGCATTCTGGACATGTGTGGCCCATGGTTTCATTATACTTCATATATGACTTGATCCATTTGGTGTGCTGATCATTAATTTGACAGATATGATATGCCAGCTCCATGGACATGCATGATCTGTGAGTGTTTGGTAGAGTGCAAGGGTAACTATTCATACTTCATAATGTTTGATTCTCTTGGAACTAAAGCATTCCTAGTGTACGATCATCACAAACAACTCAAGGTTACCAGATAACACCATCATGGTGATAGGCTTCCACCAGGTATGGGCGACAAAATCATGTTTTGCAGTATTGTAGGGTCACGAGGTGATCTTCCTCTTTGTTCCTCTTCTCTCCATTCCCTTTTGAAAGACATGCGAACACCCTTTGTTAACCAAACCTGTTGGAGTACAAGGTGGCAAAATCCCTACCATTTGACCCCTTACGGACTTTGCGCCCCCGAGCATGCACCACCGCCACCAATGTTTTTTGTTTCAAGCTCCCATTAGTATATTAGTCTGGTGCCTCGATAAACACATGTACAGTACGAATATTAGGTTCCTTTTATTTATCTCTTCCCCATATTTACTGCTCTCGTAGAGAGCTTATTCTTATGTTCTCGACCCTGTAGTTTAGGCACACTATGTTTTCACCTACTTATCGGTAGTATTTTCATGTCGTTTACCTCAGTGCTTTGCGTTCTTGTGTGCAAACACTGAGGCAAGTTTTTCTATCTGTTGTACTTTATATTTTACTTACTCACCATTTTATTTTAGTTATTGTGACTAGGTGATTTAATACTAGTGCTTTGCGTTCTTGCGTGCAAACACTGAGTTATCGTGACTAGCAATTCTTATAGGTTATGGGCCCTGCGCTTGCTATCTAGTGCACAAGAAATACACCTATCTGAACCTTCGTACCAATGGCTACCACAACGACAGCACTCACCACCACGGATATTCTTCCTTCATCCATGCCGAAACTCTTGCCAACTGGCCTGAATTGGACCGCTTTTTCCATCTGTTTCCAGGAGGCTATCGAGGCAAAGGGTTTCTGGGGCCATTTTGATGGCACCATACCATGTCCTACAGTCTCTTTGCCACCCGCTACTGGTGAAGAGGAAGCAGCTGCCCAGTGGGATAAGGACGAGCGATCAGCCAAGGCTTTACTTACCCACCAGATCCCTGACTCTACACTCATTCGCATTCACAGTAAGAAACTCCTTAAAGAACGTTGGGACCTCATTGTTGCCGAATACACGGAGAGAGGCGCATTCGCCCAAACCGAGCTTCGCTCTCGTTTTATGCAGTCCCGTTGCCCTGAAAGGGGCAATGTTTGCGAGTTTCTTGACACACTTCGTGTTAAGAAAGAAGAGTTGTCTACCTATGGAGTCACTATCACAGACCATGATTACCGCTCGACAATAATTTCCTCACTCCCTCTCTACCTTTCCAATTTCGCGTCGAATCTACTCGCAAGCGCGCAGTTGTATGCCACGACAAAAACTGTTGAACCGGACACTTTGATCTCATTGATTTCGGAGGAATCCGAGCGCAATGTGACATTACGATCACGCCGTGGTGGAAAGACATCGAAGGGGGATGATAAAGATGAGGCGATGGCCGCATCATCGAGTGGAAAAGGCAAAGGGTCTCGCAAACCACGAGGGGTCTGCTGGAACTGTGGCAAGAAAGGACATTATAAGGATAAATGCCCAGATCCTCCAAAGGATGAAAAGAAAGGCAATTCATCAAAACCAAAGAACAGCAGCACCGCGAATGCTGCTGAATCAGATTCCGAAGGCGAAGGAGCATTTTTTGCTGAGGATGATGAAATTTTTGATTCCAATTCTGATATGCCTAATTTGCAAACTGTATCTGATTCGGATGATGAATCAGGACGAGATTTCGATGGGGATAGCGAAGGGGACTGGTTTTCCGAGGTTGGTGATGAGGAGGACAATGAGGTTGACAGTGGCTGTGATACCGAGGAGCTATCCGAGGTCGACAAATGCGAGTGCGGCTTGCTTGTCAATGTAGACTCGGACTCGGAAGCCTCTAACCTCGAAGACCTGGAGGAATTTGCAGCCAATATTGATGTTAACAATAAAGCTGGAGACTCACCTCGTGCCGAAGTCTACGATTCAGGCTGTACCAGTCATATCACCCCCTACCGCGATGCAATCAATGATTTCGTTGAGATCCCCCCAAAACCATTCCGAGCTGCGAATAAACAGAGTTTTCGAGCAGTCGGAAAGGGCAAGATGACAATTGATGTGCCTAATGGGGCCGATATTTCGCAACTCAGATTAACCGAGGTGTTATATTCACCTGAGGTTGGGTACACGTTGGTGTCCGTTGGCCAGCTTGATGATCTTGGCTTTGAGGCGACATTTGGCCATGGCAAATGTACGATTCAAGGGCCAGATGGAACTCATATCGGCACTGTCCCAAAGGTTGGGCGAGGACTGTACCGTGTAACCCATGAGCCAGATTTGGCTAACATCGCTGAAGAGGTCCTGACTTTGAATCAACTTCACCGCCGTATGGGGCATATTTCCCCGGAGATCGCACGAAAACTTGTCGAGAAGGGTTTTGTGACAGGTGTGAGATTGGAAACCACGCCGTCAGGTGATCCCCACTTTTGTGAGTCCTGCGTGTATGCGAAAGCAACAAGGAAGCCTGTTGCCAAGGCTCGGGAAGGGGAACGTGCAATGGAATTCGGAGGAGAGGTCCATAGTGATCTATGGGGACCAGCACCAGTCGCTACGAAGGGAGGACGAAGATATTATATCACTTTCACTGATGACAAGACTCGTCTGACTCACCTTCACCTCCTTTGGAACAAGAGCGATGCCCCTGACGCCTACAAAGAATTTGAGGCTTGGTGCAAAACCCAATTGGGTGTCCATGTGAAGATTTTGCATTCGGATCGTGGTGGCAAGTATCTAGGGAAAGAATTTACCCTCTATCTCAAGTCGAAAGGAACTGAACAAATACTTACTGTTCACGACACCCCCCAGCACAATGGAGTTGCGGAACGTCGTAATCGGACAATTGTGGAGCGGATTTGTGCACTCTTGCACTCGAGTGGGCTTCCAAAGACATTGTGGGGGGAGGCGGCATGGCATGTTGTGTGGTTATTGAACTGCACGACAACCAAGGCTGTTGATGGCATGACACCCTTCGAGGCAGCTTTTGGCAAGAAGCTGAATATACGGCATGTACGGGAATGGGGAGAAAAGGTCTGGGTGCATGTTGAGGGCGGGAATAAATTGGGAGGTCATGTTCGAGAGGGCCATTGGCTTGGTGTTGATGACCGAAGCAAAGGTTTTAGGATCTATTGGCCTGACACAAAGGCAGTATCGACCGAGCGAAATGTCTACTATAACGAGACATGTACGTCAGTTGACCGTCTCGAGGGGGAGGATTGGGAGTTTGTCAAAACGACAACTGACTTACCTGAGGTTCCCAAACCTGCTCCTGTTCCATCTCATGAACCAAATCCACCTTCACCGCCTAATATGGATGGTCAGTCTCGTCCAGCCAGCCCTACTCCTCCTGATGATAATCCACCCAAGGATCCACCCCCTGCAAGGCGTGTTCGACAACCCACCCAACGTGTTCGTGATCTTCTTGAAGGACGCGGAGTCACGTCAGCGCGACCATCTGATCCCATCATACCTGTTGGTGTTCGAGTACCTCCTGTTGACGAAGAAGCCCAGACTGTTGAGTTTGAGGGGGAGGAAATGCTCGTTGAGATACCAGATGTCAATTTCATGGATGAATATGTGATGGTAGCTGAGATGCGAGAGGCTGAAGCATTGGAGCCAAGAACCCTAGCCGAGGCGAAACGTCGTCCTGACTGGCCACTTTGTGAAGCCGGAATTCATGAAGAATTAGCGACATTGCGAAAGGCCAGGACTTGGCAACTCACCAAAGCACCCCCTGGAGCCAATATCGTTGGCTCGAAATGGGGTTTCCATGTGAAAAAGGATGCCGCAGGGCATGTCGCCCGTTATAAAGCACGTCTTGTTGCCCAGGGATTCTCGCAGGTACCGGGAGTTGATTACTTTGATACGTTCGCTCCTGTCGCGAGGCTTGCGTCGATCCGAGCAGTACTTGCTATTGCTGCTGCTGAGGATATGGAGCTTCATCAGATCGACATCAAAAGGGCTTATCTGAACGGCGAACTCACCAGTAACGAGGTCATTTATATGCAGCAACCCCCAGGATATCATGCTCCCAACTCCAAGGGTCAAGTGTGCCGTCTTCACAAAACCTTGTATGGCTTGAAACAGTCTGGCCGTCGCTGGTACCAGAAACTTGTTGGAATCATGGGTTGACTCGGATTTTCACAATGTGATGTTGACCAGGCAGTTTTCTTTCGTCGAGATGATGATGGATTGATGATAGTGTTGGTCCATGTTGATGATTGCACATTGGCAGCGACGAGGATGACGATGATCAACGATTTCAAATCACGTATCATTAAGCATGTCGAGATCACCGATCTTGGTGAGCTCCATTGGTTGCTAGGCATCGAGATTCGCCGCGACCGTGACAAACACACAATCCATCTCTCCCAACGCTCGTATATTGATGCCATACTCAGTCGATACAACCTCTATGACCTCAAGCCTGTCTCCATTCCTATGGAAACCAACATTCGTTTCTCGTCATCGCAATCCCCATCCACCACCGCTGAATTTGCGCAAATGCGCGATGTGCCGTATCACGAAGCTGTGGGCTCGTTGATGTACGCCTCACTTGGTACCCGTCCCGATATTTCATTTGCCATCCAAACCGTCTCTCGTTTCGCGTCCAAGCCTGGTCTTGCTCACTGGGAGGCCGTCAAACGAATTTTTCGTTACTTGAAGGGTACAATGGACTTGTGGCTGTCATATGGGAATACAAAGATGGAATTGCAGGGGTATGCAGATGCTGATGGGAGCATGACCGAGGATAGACACGCAATATCTGGGTACGCCTTCATGATTCACAGAGGTGCCATTTTGTGGTGTGCTAAATGACAGGAAATCATTTCGTTATCAACAACCGAGAGCGAATACGTGGCTGCAACCCACACCGCCAAAGAAGCTTTATGGCTTCGCTCACTCATCCAACAATTGTTTGACATCACGCTCTCACCCACCACTCTCTTCTCGGATAATCAATCCGCTATCGCACTCACGAAAGATCACCAGTACCATGCACGTACTAAACATATTGACATCCGTTTTCATTTCATTCGATGGATCATCGAACGTGGTTCCATTCGGCTTATCTACTGCCCTACAGACGACATGATTGCCGACACACTCACAAAGGCTCTCCCTTCTGCCAAAGTCAAACATTTTGCATCGGCCCTGGGACTCTCGCCTCTTTGAGGGGGAGTGTTGGAGTACAAGGTGGCAAAATCCCTACCATTTGACCCCTTACGGACTTTGCGCCCCCGAGCATGCGCCACCGCCACCAATGTTTTTTGTTTCAAGCTCCCATTAGTATATTAGTCTGGTGCCTCAATAAACACATGTACGGTACGAATATTAGGTTCCTTTTATTTATCTCTTCCCCATATTTACTGCTCTCGTAGAGAGCTTATTCTTTTGTTCACGACTCTGTAGTTTAGGCACACTATGTTTTCACCTACTTATCGGTAGTATTTTCGTGTTGTTTACCTCAGTGCTTTGCGTTCTTGCGTGCAAACACTGAGGCAAGTTTTTCTATCTGTTGTACTTTATATTTTACTTACTCACCATTTTATTTTAGTTATCGTGACTAGGTGATTTAATACTAGTGCTTTGCGTTCTTGCGTGCAAACACTGAGTTATCGTGACTAGCAATTCTTATAAAACCTACCTATATTTCACTTTTTACGGACTTTGCACACTTTGCAGCTACTTCGCAGAGTTCACAAACTGACCCACTTTGTACTTACCTGGGTTACCCTTAATTAGTTAGTGTAGGCAGTCCATTAGTGATGGACATGGACAGTATCCACAGTTCACAGAGTATCCACTTTACTCTATTTTGTATAAAAAGTCTATGTAAAATATTAGAAAGAAAGATCTTGTCTCCCCCTCTTTCAGCGCTAAGGTTTCAACTCTCGTCTCCTCTCGTGTTCAACTGCGAAGTTGACTTGCAACTTATTCAAATATCGTCACTGCATTATTGCGACCAGGAACTGGGACAATCCTAGTTCATTGGTAAAGTACTTTTCATCAAACTGCATTATTAGACTGTGAACTACTTACTACCTTTTATTGTGACATTTTGCTAACCTTTTTTACTAACTTTGCAATCTTTGCACTTTGTCTAGGCTGTACATCATTAACAGCAGACATCACAGACTTCCATCCTTGTAGAAGAAGGCCAGTTCTGGGACCCTTTAAACTAACTCTTCCTTCTTCTAGTTTTCCAGTGCTTCTTCACAGCTAGGAACACTAGGAACACATCAATGGGCAAAGGACCAACTGTATGGCTGATCTTTATCACTTTCCTTGCCGAATTTAACCTCATGTTTCTAGTATTGGCATCATGAACATGTAACCAAGTACTCCTTCAAACACTGGTTGTGGATGAGCTGAACCGAGGGTAATGGCAATGTGTAGGGTAAGAGCATAGTTTCTTATCACATGATTATTTTAACTTAATGTTGATGGTAGACCCAGTATCATGGGGGAATTCAGCTGGGCATGGCCTTGTGGTATTGTCCTTGCCTTTTCCTTGTGAGCAATCTTTGGGATTTTTGGATGTACGGCCTCAAAGTTAGATGTGTTATCTGTAATATGCAGCCTGAAGCACATACATCAGCATATGAGAACCTAGTAGATGAGACATTCAATTGAAGGCACTGGTTGAATCAACTGTTATGATGTTTCATTCATTTTAATTCCTCGAGTCACTACCCACAACTTCAAACTAGATACATGTGCTAATGGTGTGTGAGGTGCTACCTCTGAACCATGGTGCTTTATATATACACTATGCTACAGTTCTGTCACTGTAAATTGCCCAGCTCCCATAATGCCCCAAGGTAGAGGCAGACAACCAGCACCTGCAGCACAGTGGGTAGACTTACCCCCTGGTGCAGGTAGCTTCTTGATGACCACCTCAAATGGTCCATTGTGCAAACACCTCCTAAGCCACCACAAGGATATCTATCTTCAGAAGTGTCAGGAGATGCAATGGAAAGCCCCTATACTCAAGAGCAAAATCAGAACAGCCCCTGCAGCCCCTGGACATGAAAAGCAACATCCTCCATTTTCCCAGAAGGCATTTATACAGCACCTCCTAAACTTCATTGCTGCAGATGATCAGGTTGGTAAAGTATGCTTTTAATGTTTGCTATTAGTCTAACCTTCTTTGCAGTCTATATATGTTGTTGAATGCCTGGAATTTCGACAGCTTCTCCTGCTTTTATGTGAGGAGCTCCAGGACAAAGACATTCCCTGCTGAATGAAGATGTGAGAATTCATTATCAAGGCATGGGATTTTTATTTCAAGGTCCTAAAACAGGAATTAGCAGTATGTTGTTTCAATTGATTACTATGTTTCCTATATTCACCAATCACTCTAGGATGCACCAGGAAAAATTTCCTTCACAGCGGATATTTGGTCAACTGAAGCTCGGTACCCATACCTGGCCATTACTACACATTGGATACATAGAGACCAGTCTACCAACGGTCTCCAGCTGTGTGTGACACTAATCATGTTTCACCATCTTCAAGGAAGTCACAATGAGGCCAGGCTAGCAAGGATTGTCCTCCATCTGTTGGATCAAGTTGGGATCATGGTCAAGGCATGTCCGGGTTTCATTTTCTTTCCCATCTCTACTATATGCTTACATGTGCACAGGGAGGCCATTGGACCCTTGATAATGCCTCACTCAATGGTACTTTCCTCAAAGAATTTGAGGTGCTTTTGTGCCCTCACAATGTTGATTTCAATCACAAGCACAATCATATAAGATGCTTCCCACATGTTACCAACATCTGTTCCAACCACGTCATGGAAGTGTTTACTGACATCACCCTGGTAGATGATACAGGGGGATTCACCACATCCACATCAGGCCCTCCGAGTGATCCTGATAATCAAAGCTATGAAGATGCAGTTGCTTGCAACCAATCACATTGTGCCAGAGTACCATACAAGCAGTATGTGCCCCAGGTGGACAATGTGACCATCTGGCAAAAGTAATAACAAATGGAAACAAGAAAGGGTGGTTCAAGTCAACTGAGGATCTGGCCATGACTATACAAGTTAAGCCACTACAACTTGTACATGATATGAAGGTTCAGTGGGACTCCCTTTATTTCATGATCAATCAGTTTCATAAACTATGCCAGGTATGTTTGAACCCAATCATTTTATAAGTGTATGCTTATTCATAAAAATAGGCCATTGAGCATTTCCTTTCTTTGCCTCTCAATAGAGAGCTTGCCAAACTTAGAATGACTGATATGGAATGGACCATACTCCAGGAGTTCAAGATAGTACTGAGTGTATGTCTTTAACATTGATACCCATTCAAAGCTACTGTCAAAGGTCAGGAAGTGGGCCACCCTCACTAATGAGCCACTTTGCATTTTTCTATTGCAACAATGTATATATTTCCAAGGTACTAAGATACAAGGATACCTTCAGGGTAGATGCATGTCCATGAAAGAGCTCATGTGAAGGGATGCTGTGGATGTTCCTAAAAATATGCCTGATCATCAAAATTGACCCTGAAATGTCAGTTTTGCTAATCCAGGTGGGCCACATGTTTCAAGGGCTGTTCAACATGACAGAAGTCAAGGAAAATTCTGAAAATATTTTTCCAGCTTTTGATGGTATATAAAAATGTATTGTAATTAAATGACAATTATTGAAGGTCTACTGGTTTGGGAAATTTGCTAGTGGCCCATTTCCTAAGTGTTCCCAAAATTGTATACCATGTGTAAATCAACCAACACAGCCAGATTGACCTACATTTGTCATTTCCTGAATATCTGCCCAGCAAGTTAAGTCACTTGTCTGCAGTATGACACAGTTAGGCAGTCCAAAACAGGAATGCATCCTTGCCCAGCTCCCTTTTATGCTTAGGTGGCCCACTTCCTGACCTTTGACAGTAAGTTTTTTACTTAGGTACCCCATCAAGTGCAGCAACTCATGTCGACTGAGCACACTCCCATTTTATCAGCAGCAATTCCTGCCTTTGAGATGTTTATGACAGCATGGGAACAGCTTGGGCAAAAGCACCCCTGCTTGGCATGATGGACAGATATTGGTATCCAGTGGGTGACAACCTATTGCAAGAAAATGGATGATTCATGCACCTACATCATCACAATGTGTGAGTTAAAGTTTGGATTTGTATGTCATTTAATAACTTGACATGACCAGTTCTCAATCCCTCAATATGATTGTCATGGGTTTGACAATGCTGGGAGCCTCACTATGTTACCAAGGCCATCAAAACCATAAAGAAAGTTGTAAGTATATCAGTTTGTCACAGTGACAGTACCATAATATACTTGTTGGACAGATGCAACAATACCATGCCCATCTTCATGACCAAACTCAACCTACACCTGATACAGTGGCCTCACAGCAAAAGAAGAAAAGCTGGCATGATTTAGCTGGACAATATGGGCTCAAAGATATGATGAATGTTTCATGCACTACTCCTGAGCTGGGCCAAGGAATCAAAGAAGAGTTCAAGTCATATGGAAATGGGCTGCTCTCACTGCGTGGCATGGATCTTGTAGGGTTTTGGGCAGTAAGTACAATGTCCTGCCATTCTCTTATTTGCCACCACTGTCTTGTTTGCAGATGAGCAAAAAAATTCATCAAGTATTCTTTGCAATGGCATTAGATTATCTACCTATTCAAGCTTCGTCCTTCTGAGTGTGTTTTTTCATACAGTGCCAAAACTGATATGAAGAGGCACAATTGAATCCATCCTGTTTTAATGTAGCTCTTCAATTGTTGAAATTTTCACTCAAGCAGCAAAGGCTAAACTTTATGGAGGGATGGGCTGTCACAGAAGATGAACTGGAGTACCATGCAGGTGATGACAAAGATGCAGTTGATCTGTTAGGGAAGCTAACTTCAGAAATTAAGGAGAATGCTATGAGGTAATTCATGCTGTTGGACAGGATGACCATGATTGCTAGGGCTGTTTTTTTCAATATACTGCACACAACATCACAATGTACACCCTTCTCAATTTTTAACACACATTTACCCTTGTTGTATAAAGTGCACAAGTCTATCAATTGGCCAACATTTGCCAGCTATAACTGGTTTGAAATGGTTGGCTAAGCTGAGCCAAGCCGGATTTGATCAGCTCTTGAGCCATCACAAACCAGCACTGGCAAAAGCTGCCATCTTGGCAAGCTGGCTCATGGCAACACTATCCAAGAAGCCCTCAAAATATTAATAAATACATGCCTACATCTTTCCCTTCCATTGTGACCTCTCTAGCTCCTTCTCTGCTAGTGATGTAAAAATCTAGCTGAGGTAGCATTAGAGAGGGAACAGGAGGTTGGCTGTTGGATGGACAAAACCTCTGTGGGGTGCCTCAAGAAAGTCCCATAACAACATTTAATGATACAGCTATGCAACTGTATAGCCAGTTTTGCCCCAATGTTGTCCCCAGACAAAAAATTCATTCTGAAGTACAGATATGGAAAAAACAGCATCCTAGCATAAGCATATCACATATGAGAGAAGAAAAATGTATAGAAATAATAGAATGTCATATACAGGACAGGAATAGTGATGGTAGCACCATATAAGAATAGGGATCTGCACGGGTTTCACAACCCATGTGGGTTTGCAGGTATGGGTTCACCAGGTATGGGTATGGGTCACAGCCTAGGTACCCATGACCCATACCCAACCTGTCACCAAATGTCTATATATGTTGTCAAGTTTTGTATTTACAGGTTTTGGCACTCAGATGAGTGCTGCAAACTGTTCTCTTACTTATGTATTATTTATAGTTACTAATATACTTATTTTACATATTATATATGGGGGAAGCGATGCCCAGGGAGGCTTGTGGAAACAGCACATTATAAGTACAAGTTGATGTTTGTTACTATTTGGTTCCAGTAAACAAACGCGACGCGTCTCGTTGTGTAGATGCATCGCATTTGTTTACTGAAACCAAATAGTAACAAACATCAACTTGTATATAATGTGCTGTTTCCACAAGCCTCCCTCTCCTCTTGGGGCATCACTTCCCCTGTATATAATATGTAAAATAAGTATATTAGTAACTATAAATAGTACATAAGTAAGAGAATGGTTTGCAGCACTCATCTGAGTGCTGAAACCCAGAACTCAATGTGACAAGTGTTAGAATGTGGTAAACTAATCTTATGGGCTTATGCACAGTTAGGGTTCACTATTACTCACCAAGGCCCTTCTTATCTACATTGCTACATTATGCTTACTATGCCCTATCTATCGGCCTCCTATCGTCAGATATGACTCATTAGCATGTAGTAATCATAGATAAGAGACTGATATATAAGTAACTAGTCATACTGATGTATTCTCTAGTTACTTACACTCAAATCATTGGTGTTTCATCCACATCTCATTCAGCACACTCTTAGTTGCATTTGTGGTTATCTGATGAGCTCTCTCTCACTTGTCATATTACCTTTGACTTCAAAAACAAGTGCAACAGGCAATGGGGATGTGAGCCTGGCCATAGCACCCACTTGATGGCACCAACACCACCCCCCCCCACCAATGCTAGTGAAGTATATAATTAAATAGATATATTTTATTAGTATGATGGCATGACCCCTTACCCATACCCATGCCTGCTGTGACCCACATCTTGTGATCCATGGGTTGAGGGTAAAGGGTAAGTGCGGGTATGGGTACAGGTAAGCCCAAAAGTACCCACAGGTTACCCGTGCCAATGCCTATATAAGAATGTTGAAAGCAGCAGAGGGACCATGCATTCACAATCATTAACTCAAAGTCACAGTGTTATCAGGGTCAAGAAGCATGTTACACAGCCTTATGAAAGAACTAGTAGTAAGCAAGGTACATAAACCCATAAATGAAGAGCAAGCCCACAGGAGGTATATGTGCAGCAAGTTTTGAGGTGAGAGGAAGGAAAATGATGCTCAACACAGTGGATTACCATATTGGGCATGATCAGGAAATAAGAAAATACATCAAAACAACATTTTGGCATGCATCAAGCTATCATATCTCAGCAAGGGATCAAAATTGGTGAACAAGGTTCAATATGCACTGTCAGGAGTATGAAATCCACAAGACAATCTAATCTGTTATTTTCATTGTTTGGTTATATGGACACTTTTATGTACACAAGATCAAGGGTAGGCATGAGGTCCTTATGATTGAACACATGGCTAAGGGTAGGTAGGAACACATGGGTGACACACTGCACAATGGTAGGCACATGTAGCTGCGCACCACATGCCATAGGCATGGTGCTGTGCCCATTGATGACTCATGGCTAGGGCATGGTTACCACATGTATTGTAGTATATAAGTCATAATATATTGACCAGAGACACTAGTCATGTTCTCTTGGGTCATCTGCTATACCAAGCATGACAGCCTGTGACTACTGACTACCTCTATTATTCTTTGTTGTTGTTGTTTTTGTTTGGGAGCCATCATTATGCCTTAGGGTGTAGCATTGTCCTAACAGAAGAACATGACTCCCTTCAATGACCCCTCCCTCTCTACATTTTTATCATTCTCACCTACTTCAGGCTCTGCTTGAGTCAACATGCACAACCATGTAGCCTCAACAAGGCATGAATCCTGACCCTGTTCCCTCACTCACAATTCCCTTCTTCCCCCATCACCTTCCAGTTCCTTGGGAGTATTCCTGAGGAATATGTCTCAGCTCTGCAAGATGCCATGTGGGTTACCTGTGCCACAACCCGCATTGAGTAACATTGAGCCTGTCTCAGTGCCATGTTGAATGTGTGAGAGATTGAGATCTTGACATGAGTTGGCCCACGAGAGTCCACAAGGCTACCACCACACTTCAATTGCCTAAGCTCCAAGACAGGGTCATGCACCTGCAGCAAGGAACTATTGTCTTTTCTGATCCCACTGTTACATCACACTCTCCACCCCTGACACCTCTTTCATCCTTACCTCTTCTCACCCCAATCACAATGGGCAACCTCCGAGACCTAGACAATCTGGTGCTCAAGAATGTCCCAGAACCTGGTCCAATGAAGATGCTGGAATAATTACTCATTAAGGCCCAGCAAGAATGTGATACCTTGCTGGAGGTGTTAATGGAAGATAAACAATGGCATGATAGGCCATTCAATCTAAGCAGTGGAAAAGAGTAGGGTCAGCACATGCCTAAGGTGGCATGCCCCCTCCCTTTCTCAGGCAAGGCTGATGAGCTCAACTCATTTGAGATGGCCATCTACATGCACATGTGGGGATGCCCCAATGAATTCAGAAGCAAGGATGCAAGGATTGTCTGGATCCTTTCATACTTACAAGGAGGGACCACAGCTAAATGGCATGAGGTAATGGTCAAAGAAATGATGCATGGGGACCCACCTTTCACAACAGCCCAAGAGCTGATGCAAGCCATCTGGGAGTCATTTAGCAACCCCAACATACAGGATACCAAGGTCTTTTAGATCATGACCATGGTACAAGGTGAGAAGACCACAGACAAGCATGTCCAGGACTTCAAGATTGTGGTGCACAAGTCCATTACATGGGCACACCGCTAATCTACAAGTTCAAGCACTCATTGAACAAGGAGCTGTGAGAGTGGCTCAACAACCTGGAACAGCAACTGGCAACAATAGCCAAGTGGTACATGCAAGCAATGTGCATGGATTGACAGTGGTGCCAGGCACATGCCAAAGAGCAACTGTTCAGCAGGACCAGGGTTTCCAGAAACTGTCCATGCAGGGCACGCAACACACCAGGGCCCAAGCCCAAGACCAGTCCCAGTGTCAGGGACAAGCCAAGGGGACAACTCAACCCCAACAACAGCAGCAGATGGATCAGTGGCCACCCTGCAATCCCAATGCCATGGATGTAGACTGGTTGGCACAACACCTGCCCCTGGTCTGTTACAAGTGCAGAAAGCCCAGGCACATGGCCTGCAATTGTCAATCCTGGCTGGATATCTGGGCTATGAACTATGAGGACCTGAGGAGTTACTGGGTCCAGAAATTGGCAAAAGAAGAAAGGCAGAAGGCAGAGCAGGATTTTCCTGACAGAAGCAAGTGAGACCCCTGCTGCTTGCTTCTGAGAACAAGTTTGACAGGTTACTGGTAGACAGTATGGACATTGATATGGACTCAGACACTACTGCAGTAAATAGCTTAGATAGCAATATGGTATGTAGTAACAATGGCAAGGGGTCCAACACAAGTTGGCTTGGCACTCCAGAAGCATGCTTAATTCCTTGTAAACCTGTAGATACTAAATCAGACATCATTACCGAGAAGCCTAAAGAGGGGGTACAACATTTTGTTAGATCACTTAAAGTAAAAAATGAGATTATATTTCCTATTACTATTACTATGTTAGATACACATGATGCCTGCATGGTCAGGGCACTTTTGGATAGTGGGGCTGCTGGACTTTTTGTGGACAGGGAGTTTGTACACAAAAGTGGATTTAAGACCCAGACTCTTGATCAGCCAATCAGGGTCTACAACATTGATGGCATGCTCAACCAGGGAGGCTCAATCACAGAAGAGATCACCCTGATGATGTCATTCAGGGGACACAAGGAAAAGGCCATCTTTGAGGTGTGTGACCTGGGGAAGATGACAGTGATACTGGGACACCTGTGGCTGAGAAAGCACAACCCTAATATCGACTGGGAAACAGGCAACATGAAGATGACCAGGTGTCCTCATGAGTGCAATGTATTTATCAGAACAGTGAAGAAAGAGTGGGCCAGGTGGAAGTTGGCCAAGCAACAGGGGTGGCATCCAACAATTGAGGAAGTAGAGGATGATGATGCCTTCATCAGGGCTGGAGGAATTATGAAAGATGGTGACGGAATCCTAGAGGAAATTGCCCAGGAGTGGAGCAAGAATCTGGAAGACAAAGAGGAGCATGAGATCTGGATGACAGAACAGGAACTTGAGGCAAAGATTCCTCAGAGATTCTGGAGGTAGATGAAAGTGTTTGAGAAGTGTCCAAGCACATGCTGAGACAGAAACCCTGTGATCACGCAATCGAAATGAAACTGGGTTATGAGCTGAAGAAAGCCAAGAACATCAGGCTCTCTCCACAGGAGCAGGGTGAGGTGGATGACTTCTTGAACAGTCAGATAGAAAAGGGGTACATTAGAGAAAGTAAATCACCACAGACATCGGAAGTATTCTTTGTCCCCACGAAAGATAAAAAAGAGAGGATGGGGCAGGATTACAGATGCATGGATGATTCATAACAATTATCCATTGCCACTTATCAGTGACTTAATAGATAGAGTAGGTAATGCTAAAGTATTTACAAAGTTGGACCTAAGATGGGGATATAATAATGTCAGGATAAAGGAAGGAGATGAGTGGAAATTGGTGTTTATGACCCACAGGGGCACATTCAAGCTGGTGGTTATGTATTTTGGTTTATGTAATAGCCCAACCACATTCCAGACCATGATGAATGCTGTACTGAAGGACCTCATTGATCAGGGGTCAGTAGTAGTATATAGGGAGTGGCACAGGTAACCCATAGGTAGATTTGGGCGTACCCATACCCATACCCATGTCTACCCATACCCGCAACCCATGGGTCACGAGACATGGGTCAGACGGGTACGGGTAGGCCCGCTGTCTGCTGTTGTGGCACTGCACCTGCATCCGACGACTCCACCCCGCAAGCAGCTGCTTGTGGCAGTGTCATCATCTTTCTATATACAAGTTATTATGTTGTAATTATAGGTTTCAGCACTCAGACGAGTGCTGCAAACCTCCTATTTACTTATAAACTATGTCATAGACCAATTTAGTATTTTATACATCTTACTTAAGGGGGAAGCGACGCCCCAGAGGAAAGGGGAGCTTGTGGAAGCCAGGATATATATACCAGTTAATATTTGTCACTATTTGGCTCCAGTAAACGAACATGAATGTGACGCGTCGTGTTGTGTTGATGCGACGTGTTCATGTTCATTTACTGGAACCAAACAGTAGCAAATATTAACTGGTTTATATATCCTGGCTTCCACAAGCTCCCCTTTCCTCTGGGGCATCGCTTCCCCCTTAAGTAAGATGTATAACATACTAAATTGGTCCATGTCATAGTTTATAAGTAAATAGGAGGTTTGCGGCACTTGTCTGAGTGCCAAAACCTATAATTACAACATAATAACTTGTATATAGAAATGTGGTGACTGGTTGGGTGCAGGTCATGGGTACTCAATGTGTGACCCATACCTGTACCCATGCCTACCCATGCCAGTAACCCGCATGGGTTGGCAAACCGGTGCTATTCCCTAGTAGTATATATAGATGATATCTTGATATTTACAAAAGACACTAATGGACATAATGAAATTGTAGAAGAAGTGTTGAAGCAGTTAGAAGAAAATGATCTATTCCTGAAACCAGAGAAGTGTGAGTTTTCAGTGCAGGAAGTGAAATTCCTGGGGCTGCACATCAGGCAGGAGATGGATTGGGAAAAGACAAAGGCAATAGAAGAGTGGCTGGTGCCAACCTCAGTGAAGGACATTCAATGCTTGTTAAGATTGTCTCTTAACTACTCAGCAAGTTCGAGACAACAAGGTGCTTCCTTGTGTCGAGTTCGTTTGTTAGACTCTGAGGTGCTTCCTCAGGTCGAGTTCTCTGTGAGCAGTTTAAAGAGTTTATATCTTTAGGTCAAGCTGGGGCCTTGACCGACTATCTACTACAGCTTATATAGACTATTGACTACTCTGGTCTATATAACGATTGGCTGTTAAGAATAGCAGTTATCTACTCTGATCTTTTAGCGAGTCATTTAGTAACTAGACGAGTCATATAACAAGTAAAGATGCACCAGCTGTCAAGTGAGCGCATGTAAGAAAGTAAATATAGCATAGACGATGGAATCGTAACATTACCCCCTCACTAAAATCGAAGTTTCCAGCTTCGATAACTCTTCTAAATCAATACTTCGTCGCTGGGGAGTTTAGGATCTCTCCAGATCCAGACGCGTGAGTGTCGGAATGGTCGCGTGACGGGGGAGCGGTTGAAGTTCAATGTCGGCGTCGATGAACGGAGTGAGAGTGGGTGTGGGTCGACGATTCTGAACATGCCAATAAATGATGAAGACAAAGATGATGATCCAGCATAAAACTAAGAGCGAGCAAAAGGCGATGGCGAAGATAATATTGCCGTCCATTTTCTGGGGGAATGTGGTTGTTTGAGAAGAAAGGAAGAGGGAGGAGACGGTTTCTTATAAGTCTCTGCAGGGTTCTCCTGTGATGTTTGCCCACGCTGCATCATCCCAGCCGTCGTCGTAATCGTTTTCAGGGGGAGGTCCATAGACGCGATCTATTAGGACTCGATTAAGGCTAGCATAAACAGGTGGCGCTGACGCGCGTCGTCGCTTAGGGCAAGTGACAGGGTAGTGTCCGGGTCTTCTTTTCTTGCATATACTGCAAATGAATTGATTGCAATATGTCGCAAAGTGGCCGATCTTCCCACATTTGTAACACTTCTCTTCTTTCATGTGCGGTGGTGTCGGGGTTCTGGGTTGGATATTCATTGGGGTCAGCGGACGCTGTGGCTGTGGAGAGGGTGTCGTGAGATCGATGATCTCAGGCACTGGCGGCAGGGTCGGTTCGATCTTAATGATGCCGGGAGTAGTAGTCGACGAACATCGCCCCTTTCCAGTTGGGGGTGCTTCGTATGAGACTGTCTTCTTTCGGGGTGAAGAGGTCGGTAACCCAAGTTGGGAGTCTTTGAGTTGGATCAATTGGGAGGAGTAATGGTGGGACACTGGGGTGGCGGTCGGTTGGGTGAGAGGAGTGGGGGATCGGACGCTATCTAACCGTTGTTTTTGAAGGCGATTGATGGCTGATTCAATGCCCTGACTCATCATCGTTGCAAGGGTTTCGTCTGCAAGTCGTTCTTGGTCTCGTATTAAATCGAGGATGGCGTCATAGTGGTGGAGGAGGCTGTTCAGTACATCTTGGTCACGGTCGACAAGGTAATGGGCGAGGCGAGCGCGATTGGTGGGGTCGATTAGGAAGTTCTCGACGAATTCGGCGAGAGGTGGGAGGTTCTTCTGGGCAGAGGAGGTGGCGGTTGTGTTGTTGGTGTGCATAGTGTATGAGTGGGTTCGATGTTTTCGTTCTATAGGTTTTTCCTCTTTTTATACGAATTGAGGATTTCTTTGGCGTGAGTCAGGTGTGACTCTGGTTCCCATGTGTTTTCCGAAGTTGGATAGCCTTTCCATTTCACGAGGTAAACATACTTTGATCCGCGCGGTTTGTGGGCGGTGATGCTTTCTACTTCGTATTCGTTTTCTCCCTCGATCAGGTCGGGGGGAGGTTTCAGGTAATTGGGGCCGTGTGTTTCTGTTTCCGAGTATGGGGTAAGGAGTGCCGCGTGAAACACCGGGTGGATCTTCCATTGAGTCGGCAGTTTCAGTTTGTAAGAAAGCGGTGAGAGCACCCGCTTAATCGGGAATGGTCCTTCTCTTTTCGGGGAGAGTTTCTTCGTATGGGGGTAGATCTTCAGGTTTCTAGAGTCAAGCCATACTTTCTGACCGAGGAGGAATGGAGTAAATTTTCGAGTGATCCTTTCTGACATGAGCTGTCGGGCTAGTTCGTGTGCGGCTAAGGCCTCGTTTCGCGCTCTCTGTAACTGGACGATTCTCTTTTCTGCGGCAGGTACATCGCTTTTCTTGTAAGGCGTGGGTATCGCGTGTGGTTCATACCCCATCATGAGGTAGAATGGAGAATGTTTCACTGTCGAGTGGGTCCGTTGATTGTGGGCGAATTCTGCAGTGGAGAGGAGTTTTGTCCATGTCTCGGGTTGGTTCGCGCAGAACATGCGTAAGTAGGCCTCGATTTCTTGGTTCATTCGCTCGGTTTGTCCGTCGGTTTGCGGGTGGTAGGCTGTGCTCATAGCCAACTTGATTCCTAAAAGTTTTCCTAGTTCTTGGAATAGTTTTGATGCGAATCTTGGGTCTCGATCGGATATGATTTTGTCGGGAAGTCCGAATCTGGTGAATACGTTCTTCAAGTAGAGGTCTGCTGCTCCTAAGGCGTCGATGGTTTTGTTACAAGGTATTAAAATTACCCCCTTTGTAAGACCATGGTCTACCACGACCATTAGAGCATCATGTCCATCTGATTCTGGCAAGTCCGTAATGAAATCTGTCGTAACCAACGCGAATGGTCTTGTCGCGGTTGATTTGATCGGTGTCAGGGGTGGTGTCGTCGGGTGGGTGTTCACTTTCATTTGTTGGCATAGCCCGCATCCTTGTACGAAGTTTTTGATTAATGTCGTCATTCCTGGCCACCAGTAGTCTCTTCGGATCAATTCTAGTGTCTGGAATTGTCCGGGGTGTCCTGCGGTGAGAGAATTGTGGTATTGTTCAATTAATCTTTTTTGTAGTTTGTTGTTCAGTGGGACGTAGCATCTGTTTTTGAAGAAAAGGAGTCCGTCCTTTACTTCCCAATCTGCGAGATCGGATTTGATCGGCAGTGTTCCGTTGGTCTTTAGTGCCTTGATCGCATCGGCTACTAATTCGTCTCTCATAGTTGCCGTGACTAGGAGTGATTCCATTTATGTGTCGATCGTGTTGACGAATACTGTTTCTGGCAGCATTGTCAGGTTTTCGTTATCCTTGTCCGTGTCTTTTCCAAAATCTTCTCTTCTGGATAGCGCGTCGGATTGGACCATCTGTGATCCCGGTACGTGGATCAACTTGATGTCGAATTCCGATAGGAAAAGGCTCCATCGTGCCTGTCTCCTGTTTAGCTTTTGTGCCATCCTGAAGTACGTCAAATTCTTGTGGTCGGATAGGATTGTGACCAGGTGTGGCGCTCCTTGTAGGTAGTGCCTCCACGTTTCTAAAGCTCGGATGATTCCAAGCAATTCTCTGTCGTATATCTCGTAATTTCGTTCCGTTGGTGTCAAAGAGTGGGAGATGTACCCGCATGGGTGCCAATCTCCATCTGGTCCTTGTTGCCTGAGTACCGCACCAGTTGCGAATTTAGACGCATCGGATTCGATCGTGAAGGGTTTGCTGGGATCTGGCATCAATAAGGTTGGTGCCTCGCTAAACTTAGCCTTTAATTTGTCAAATGATTCTTGACATTCCGGCGTCCATTCGAATTTGATGTCCTTCCTTGTAAGATCGTTGAGTGGTCGTGCTAATTCGGCGAAGCGTCCGATAAATCTGCGGTAGAAGTTTCCAAATCCAAGGAACGATTGTACTCCTTTGACGTTGGTTGGTTCGGGCCAGTCTCGGATGCCGGAGAGCTTGGTCGGGTCCATCAGGATCTGATCGGGTTTCACTATCAAACCGAGGAATTCGACTTCTTTGACGTCAAATTTGCACTTCTTGGGTTTAAGATAGAGGTCGTGATCTCTGAGCCGTTGGAGGATTTTCTTTGTTCGATCAGCGTGTTTTCTGGGATTGCGGGAGAAGATCAAGATGTCGTCCATGTAAATTACTACCCATCCTTCGTCAATCAGATCTTTGAATATCTCGTTCATCATTGCTTGGAATGTGGCCGGAGAGTTGCATAGGCCGAAGAACATGACTGTTGGTTCAAACAGTCCTTTGTTCGTCTTGAAGGCCGCTTTCCATTGGTCTCCGTCCTTTATCCTGATGTTATGATATCCCCATCTGATGTCGAGTTTGGTGAAGATCTGTGCTCCTTTTAATTTGTCAAGGAGATCTCCGATCAGGGGCAAGGGGTAGGTGTTCTTGATCGTTCCGTTGTTCAGGTACCGGTAATCTTGGCAAGGTCGAAGTGCTTCTGCATCCTTCTTTGCTACAAAGAAGAATGGCAAAGCCATAGGCGATTTCGATGGTCATATGTATCCTTTTGCCAGGTTTTCCTCCAGGAATTCGTCCATTTTCTGTTGTTCGACCGGGGTGAGAGGATAGACTTTACAGTCTTTCGGTATGAAGTCCTCTTTCAGGTCTATGGCGTGGTCCCATTGTTTCGATTCGGGGAATCTTTCAGAGGCTGTCTTCTCGAAGACTCTGTTGTATTCCCGGTATTCCGGTGGTACTGTTGCTTTGTCCTTCTTTTGATCTTTCTGTTCGTCATGTGCCAACTGTTGAGAGATCGATGTCTTGGCTCGGATCGAGGTTTCTTCCAATCTAGCGATTGGGGTGTGTTCTGTGGTGTGTTTCTGCTCAAAAGGGGTTCCCTTCATGAGCTGCCGGGTCTTGGCTACTGCCCGTCAGGCGGCTTCCAAGGATCTGTCTTTTCGGTATTGCAGGGTTCCAATTTCCCAGTTAATCAACGGGTTCTCCTTCTGGAGCCAGGGGAGTCCTAGGATAATCGATTCTTTTCCTAATCCCGTGACCATGAACCGTATTTTTGATTGCCTTCCTCCGATGTCTATCGAAGCGGTGGTGGAGTGATTGATGGTGCCTAGTTTGTTTTGGGTGCCATCAACGTTCCTAGCCCTGATCGGCTTCTGGAGGGGAGTGAGCGGGAAGTTGTACATCTTCGCGAATCCTTTGTCCATGAACATCCCTCCTGCTCCTGAATCAAGGAGGGCGTCGGTTTCGACGGTTTCGTTCTCAACAAGTAGCTGCATTGGTAATCTCATAGATTGCTTTTCCATGTTAGCTATTAGTACACTTGAGACCGTAATTTCAGCGGGGCCTGACGTCGGGGCAGTCCGCTTTCTTAAAAACCTGACTCTTCCATGTGTTTGAGGGTTTCTTCTTTTTCTTCTTCGTCTAGCTCGCCTAGGAGGGCTCGTATCTTTCCATAAGCTTCTTTACCGCTTGGTTTCCTGGCGATAAATCTTCTGACGGGTCCAGGTAGGAACTTTCCCGTTTTCTTGTCTTTGTGGTCGGCGGCGCGATGTCCTGTCTGGTGACAGACAAAGCACATGCCTTTGCGCATATGTTCAGCGCGATCTTGTTGCGTCATTTTGTCGATCTCCATGGCATTTGGGTTGACGTCAGGGGCAGCGGAGGGAGTATAAGCCTTAGAGGGTGCTTTGCTGCCTCTAGCTTTTCCCGTAATTGCCTGTGCTCTTTTCCACTGTCCTTCGTACTTGGCAGCAGCTTCGTACCATCCATCAATGGTGGTAGGCATCGTTTCCTTGAGAAATACTTTCTCAAGTAGTTTCGGTTTCAGCCCGTCCATGAAGTACTCAATGAGGGCGACATTTTCGACGATTCCTGTGCGCGCGGCAAGGATTCTGAAGTCGGAGATGTAGTCTTGAACATCTCCAGTCTGAACTAAATTCTTTAGTTCGGTTCGTGCGGTTCCTGCATCATCTACAGGGGAAAAGGCGGCGGAGACGGCTGTCTTGAATGCTTGCTAGCCGCCGAAGTTGTTGTTCGCCAACAACTCTCTGATCTTTGCCTCTTTCCATCCTGCAGCCGCCCCCCCTATCATAAATGAGAGGGCGAATGCGATCTTCTTTTCATCGGTGTCGTAGGTGTTCGGGTTTACCCGGATGTAAAGTTCTACCTCTTGTAAGAACTTTGTCGTCTTTTCTCTTTCTCCAGAGAAGTCGGAGGGGACTCGGATCTTTACTTGGGCATCTCTGTTCTGTGCCATTTCGAAGTAAGTGGGGTCGAGTGAGTCTTCGGGTTCGGATTCTTCGAGGGTCTGTGAATACCCTGTTCGTTTGTCTATAATAGAAGAGGATGCTTCTCTTCTAAGTCTTTGTGGCGGTCTGCTGTCTTCGGGTCTACCTTCGGTAAAGTAGTGGTCGGGTACGTATTCTGTCGAGCCTGTGGTATCTGCGAAGTACCAACTTCTTAGGCTGTTGCTGTATCTGATTCGTCGTCCGTCTAAACGGAAGAATTCAGATGTAGCAGTGGGTACTGCTGTTCGGGGTGGTCTGTCTGCGAAGTGTCTGTTCTTGAGCGCGTGTGTGAGCTTGGGCGCCACAGTGTCGGTTGGGTGTGCCTAGACTTGTGACAAGTTGGCGGGTTCAATCAGCTTGACCTTTTGTTAAGATTGTCTCTTAACTACTCAGCAAGTTCGAGACAACAAGGTGCTTCCTTGTGTCGAGTTCGTTTGTTAGACTCTGAGGTGCTTCCTCAGGTCGAGTTCTCTGTGAGCAGTTTAAAGAGTTTATATCTTTAGGTCAAGCTGGGGCCTTGACCGACTATCTACTACAGCTTATATAGACTATTGACTACTCTGGTCTATATAACGATTGGCTGTTAAGAATAGCAGTTATCTACTCTGATCTTTTAGCGAGTCATTTAGTAACTAGATGAGTCATATAACAAGTAAAGATGCGCCAGCTGTCAAGTGAGCGCATGTAAGAAAGTAAATATAGCATAGACGATGGAATCGTAACAATGCTTCCTGGGGCTTGCAAAACTTCTACCGATGCTTTGTCAAGGGCTTTGTGAAAGTAGCAGCACCAATGAATAAGCTATTGAGGAAGGACAAAAAGTGGGAGTGGATGGAGAAGGAACAGGGAGTGTTTGATGGACTCAAAGTGTTGTTCACTGATGTGTTCCTAGCATTCCTAACTGCAAAGAAACGCTAGAAAACTGATAAAGGGAGGAGTTAGCTTAAAGGGTCCCAGAACTGTCCTTCTTGTACAAGGGAGGAGGTCTGCAATGTCTGTTATCAACAACACAAGGTCTACACAAAGTGTGAAGAATGAAAAGTTATTAGAAAAGGTCAGCAAAACATCACAATGAAGTAACCAAGAGTTTGCAATCTAATAACATAGTATGATACAGGAGTACATAACCAATGGACTAGATTTGCTCCAGTTCCAGTCGCAGTGATGCAGTGATGATAATCAAATAAGTTGTGAATCAACTTTGCAGTTAAACACAAGAGGAGATGAGATTTGAAATCTTGACACTAGAGAGAGGGGGAGAAGAGATCTCTGTTTCTAATATTTTACATGGACCTTTTATACAAACTAGAGCAAGGTGGGTACTATGCAAAATAGGGAAATTGTCCATGTCCATTGCTAATGGACTGCCTACACTAGCTGCTGACAGGTAACCCAGGTAATTCTGAAGTGGATCACTTTGCAAAGTCCGTAGAAGGCAAGTTAAAAGCTTTTGTGGTTAGCAGTGGGCATTCACATGTCTTTTGGAAGGAAATAGGGAGGAAAGGAATGAAGGGGAGGATTGCCCTGTGACCCTAGAACTCTGTGAAATGTGTTTTTGTCACCCATATCTGATGAAGACCTATCATCACTCAGAATGAGATCCTGGCAACTGCGGATCCAACCTGACCACTGAGAGTTGAAGCCAATGCTTCAGGAGTAGCAACAGGGGCAGTGTTGTCAATGAAGATGGAGGATGAAAAGTGGAGGCTATGTGCTTTCATCTCAAAGTCACTAAACAATGTTGAACAGAACTATGATGTCCATGACCAAGAGATGCTTGGGATCATCTGGGCCTTGGAGGCATGGTGGCACCATCTGGAGGGCATGACACATAGGAAATAGCACAGGTGTGGGTGACCTGTGCAGGTCATGGCTACAGGTACTCACAGGTACAGGTATGGGTCAGATGTAGGGCACCTGTGACCCATACCTATACCCATCGCTGATTTTCTACTTACAAGTTACCAGTGTAATATATACAAACCCTGGTGCCCAGACAAGTGCCACAGACCATTTTATATACTTATTTACTACTGGATAGGTATAATAGACTTATTTTACACTTTAATTATAGGGGAAGCAACACCCCAAAGAAAGAGGGGCTTGTGGAAGCAGCATGTTATATACTGTCTAATGTTTATTACTATTTGGTGTCAGTAAATAAACATGAACGTGACACAATGCATTCTGGTTGATGTTTACTACTATTTGGTGTCAGTAAATGAACATGAATGTGACACAATGTGTCTAGAGTGATGTTTACTACTATTTGGTGTGTCAGTAAATGAATGTGAATGTGACATGACACATTGTTTGTTTGCTGACACCAAATAGTAGAAAACATCAACCAGAATGCATTGTGTCACGTTCATGTTCATTTACTGACACCAAATAGTAATAAACATTAGACAGTATATAACATGCTGCTTCCACAAGCCCCTCTTTCTTTGGGGTGTTGCTTCCCCCCATAATTTAAGTGTAAAATAAGTATATAAAATGGTCCATGGTGCTTGTCTGGGCACTGGGGCCTGTAGATAGCATTTTTCAGATGTGGAATGAAACCCAGGTGGGTATTGACACCTGCCTGTACCTGCTGTACCTGCTGTGTACCAACCCATGGGTTAATGGGTAACTACCTGTGTGGGTACAGGTATGGGTAGACCTCTGCGTACCTGCAGGAGTACCTGTGCTATTGCCTAGCAATGCATAAGGTCAAGATTTGGACAGATCATTCCAATCTCTGTTACTTTATGTCATCAAAGAAGTTGAACAAGCAATAGGTGAGATGGGTGCTCTACCTCTCAAGATTTGATTTCAAGTTGGTGAACAAGCCTGGGACAGCAATGGGGAAGGCAGACATGCTGTTGAGGAGGCTGGACTGGAAGGTGGGAGCAGAGCACAACAATGAGGATGTCACACTGCTAAAGCCAGAATTCTTTGTGATCAAGGCAATGCAGCATGGGCACTTGTTGATTGCGGGCATGGGGGAAAGATACTGAGCAGAGTGCAGAAGGCAAAGGAGTGGGACAAGTTGGTGGTAAAAGCAGTGGAAGAGTTGAAGAGATCACCAACAAAGTGGCTGAGAATGGAAGAGTGGAGTCAGGAGCAAGAGCTGGTGCTCTTCAGGGAAAAGTTTATGTACCAAGGGATGAACAGCTGCAACATGAGATCATCCAGCTTCATCATGATTCAGCGATTGCAGGACACCCTGGATGGTGGAATACTTTAGAATTAGTCATGCATAACTATTGGTGGCCTAATATGACCAAGTTCATATTTGCTTATGTTGATGGGTGTGACAAATGCCAGCAGTACAAGAACATACTAAAACCTCTGGCAGGCAAGCTCATGCCACTCCAAACCCCTATGGAGCCATGGAAGGCAATCTCTGTGGACTTCATCATGGGACTACCTGAAGCACAAGGATATGACACTCTTGATAGTAGTTGATTGGCCAAAGAAGCAAATGCATGCAATCCCCATGACAGAGGAAACAAGTGCACTTAGGGAATAGCATGGGTTTGCCAACCCGTGCGGGTTATGGGTACAGGTAGGCACAGGTACAGGTATGGGTCACACATTGAGTACCCATGACCCGCACCCAACCAGTCACCACATTTCTATATACAAGTTATTATGTTGTAATTATAGGTTTTGGCACTCAGACAAGTGCCGCAAACCTCCTATTTACTTATAAACTATGACATGGACCAATTTAGTATGTTATACATCTTACTTAAGGGGGAAGCGATGCCCCAGAGGAAAGGGGAGCTTGTGGAAGCCAGGATATATAAACCAGTTGATATTTGCTACTGTTTGGTTCCAGTAAATGAACATGAACACGTCGCATCAACACAACATGATGTGTCACATTCATGTTCGTTTACTGGAGCCAAATAGTGACAAATATTAACTGGTATATATATCCTGGCTTCCACAAGCTCCCCTTTCCTCTGGGGCATCGCTTCCCCCTTAAGTAAGATGTATAAAATACTAAATTGGTCTATGACATAGTTTATAAGTAAATAGGAGGTTTGCAGCACTTGTCTGAGTGCTGAAACCTATAATTACAACATAATAACTTGTATATAGAAAGATGACGACACCACCGCAAGCAGCTGCTCGCGGGGTGGAGTCGTCGGATGCAGGTGCAGTGCCACAACAGCAGACAGCGGGCCTACCCATACCCGTCTGACCCATGTCTCGTGACCCGTGGGTTGTGGGCACGGGTAGATGCGGGTATGGGTATGGGTATGCCCAAATCTACCCACGGGTTACCTGTGCCACTCCCTAAGTGCACTCTGTACTTTACACTCCCCCACCTAGTCCACGTGGACTCCCAGCTGTCCGCACGGTGATGATACTCAGTCCGAGGAATCACCTGGAAACACACACCAAATGATAGTCCTACTAGACCAGAGGAAGGGAGCGAGGTGGCTTTGGGTTGGTGCTTGACACAAGGCAAGATGATAAGAGAGTGAAGGGATAATACGATAATAGGACGACGACTTGTGCTTCTTGAGACGAGATAATACGATAATAAGACTCTGGAATTGAGCTCTGTGCTCTATATGATGAGGGGAAATGATATATTGTTTTTTTGTTTTCTATCTACTAGATGTCTTATATAGATTTTCTAAGTGGGGCCAGGAAATTGAAGTGGGTGAAGAGGACCCAAGTAAAATGAGAAGGAATCAGATGCCAATGAGAAAAGGGGGGGGGGAGGGGTAATGGAATAAGGAGTGGGTAATGGAATAAAGAGTGGGTACTAGATCAAGAAATCTACCTGGTGTAATAGGACTTGTCTCCTATCCAAAAATGCGTCCAGTGGCTTGTCAGGCAGGTGATAGGGACTGGAGAGGATGATGATGTAATCCTGGGAACCTTGTCATGTGACCAAAATCATAGGACTGTTGATAATACCGTTCCTTGCACTAAAACCTTACACCATGATCTCTAACAACATCTCTCTTGTCCTTATCTTCTTCATCATCCTCTTGATTATGTGCATCCTGATGGCCTACCAATGGAGACGCACTATTGTGTGGGGACGATTCTCATCCGAGCTCAACACAGAAAATTTGCCTGTTGGAGGAGATGATCCCATTATCTTCTGTGACCCATTACAATGGAGCCTTGACTGGAGTGAGTGAGATATCTTCTTCCTTTGCCAACAATGAGTTGAACAATATCAAGTGCGACCAGAGGACAATGCAGTGGTGACCCAAGCCAGGAAAGAAGAGAGTGAGGTGGATGACAGAGTGGGCCAAGAGGTGGAGGTCGATATAACCGATGTGGGAGCTAAATATGAAGAGTTTTGAGGCTGCAAGTAGCACGAGTATTGGTAGTAATGCGTGTGAGATCCTATGACGATTGTAGAATGTGGCATGAGGAGGTGTCGTTTAAAATGTGAAAATGGGACGGTTCAGAGCTTTGGATGCTCCTGATACCTATCAACGGACTCCTAGCTGTCCACGCGGAGTCCTAGTAAAGTCCGAGTAGTCTGCACAGACAGCTCGGACATCATGCGGACTGAAGAATTGGGCCGAGTCCTAGCATCTTGGAACTGTAAGAAGTCCTAATGATGTCTGAGTTGTTCTAGCTGGTCCGAGTAATGTCCGAGTAAATAAAGACTTGTTGAATTTTTTTGTGAGAGTAAGATCAAAATATTGGTGTACCTGGCAGGGTTTGAACCCAAGGCACTTTGATCAAGATTACATAAACCAGGCACAATTAACCACTGTGCCAAATGGGCACACAATATTGATATTATTACTACTATTTATTACCTATTCCAAATACATGCTAGCAATAAAAAAAAAGTTACTGTTGCTCACATCGAGTAATGGCACTCAAAAGGCGTTGTTGCCCCCCCCCCCCCTGTCCCCCATTCCCTCCCCTTCCCCATGCCCTTCTGTCACCCTCGCCTATTGCACCCCCTCCGCCCTGCAAGCAGTTGCCCACAGTAGTGGTGGGGGGTGCTCTGTTGCCCTGGTGTCATGTGGTCGCACGTCCCCTCACTATGACAGAGTGGTATTTATATTAATTAAAATAGAGTACATATAAAATAAATATACAAGAAAGAAAATTCAAGGGGAGGGGGGGAGGAGTGGGGTGCGGTGTGTCGCCCTCTCGTTGCCCCCCTTCCCTGTCCCCCCCCTTCCCCATGCCCATCCGTCACCCTCACCCTCACCTACTGCGCCCTGCCTCCACCCTGCGAGCAGTCGCTCGCAGTGGTGGTGGGGGTGCTCTGTCGCGCTGGATGTTGTGTCAGGTGCGTCCCCCTGTCCCATCACCCCTCCCTCCTATGGCATCCCCCCGTCCCCTGGCGCATCCCCCTCAGTCCTGGTGCATCCCCCTGTCCCCCCATGCGTCCCCTTCAGTCCTGGCATGTTCACTTGTCCCCTGGCGCATCCCGTCATCCCTGGCATGTCCCCTCGTTCTGAGGGACCTCCCCCTGTTGCTCCTGGGCCTGGGGGCAGATTGTGTGTTGGTGGGGGTTGTCCTGGGCTAGGGGAGGGTGCTGGATCGGTGGGTGGTGATGTGGCAGCGGCAGGTGCTGGATCGGTGGGTGGTAGTGACGTGGCAGCGGCGGGTCGGTGGGCGCTGGTGGCATGGCGGCCTGTTGTCGGCATCGTGCTCCCCTCACGTCCTCCTCGCATCCGGTGTGAAGAGGTGGAGGCAGAGTGGCGGCGGTGGGTGCTGCGTCGGTGGCTGGTGGTGATGTGGCGGCCATCATTGCCCCCTCTCCCTTCCCTGACACCCCCCTGGTGCTGACCCTCATCCCATGAAGCCCCCCAGCTCCCAGCTAAGTGGGGAGGAGGGGCAGCATGTCGTTGCATACAGAAAGAAAAACTGAAAGAGAAAAAAACATTTTATTAGCTTTGAATACATCCCCCCCCCCTCACCTGGTGCTCCTCCGTTGTCGGAGCACCGTCATATGACATCCCCCCATTGTGTTCGCTGGTGGCCGGTCGGCATCGATAGCCACACCCACAATCCACCCCACGAGCAGTTGCTCATAGGCATGGAGGTCAGTGCTGTGTCGGTCATTGGTCGTCGCCGTCTTGGCTGACATTCTGCCTGTATGGAGGGGTGTGGGGGGTCAGTGGTGACATGGCAGGTTTAACCGCGTTGTGGTGCATACCTAGCCGGTGCCCCGCTTCACAGGCCTCCCAGCATCTCCCTGGGGCCATCCTATCCCCCTTTGGGCCCCTCACATCCCACCTGAGTGGGGAGGAGGGCCGGCACGTAGTCGGCAGGCCGTCGTTGCATATACAGTAGAAGGACTGAAAAAAAAAGTTTTTTAGCTGAATAAAAAATTATTAGAACAAATAAAAGACTTACTATGGGGGCCTCAGGCCCCCATAATGGTGGAGTTGGGTGGAGGGAGGGAGCAGGGCGCAGGGGGGAGCAGGGGCAGCCGTTGTTGGCAAGCACTGAAAGAAAATAATAATTAGCCAAAAAAAATGATTAGAGAAAAAAAAAACTTAATATGGGGGCCACAGGCCCCCATATTGATGAAGTGAAGGAGGGAGGAGGGGGAGGAAAGGGGAGGCAGTGTCACGAGTGGTGGTGGTGAGGAGTAAGTGAGCTGGCAGTCACGGGGTGATGCATAGTGACGTGGTGACGACGGCACCCAGTAAATGGGCATATGTTACCTGGGCTCATACAGCCTGGTAGCACAGTCGTTATATTACTTACCTGTCACACTCATGTGGCCACAAGGTCCTGGGTTCAAATCCTTCCATTACATTACCTTTTAAATAGTGACTTGCTAGGACAGTCCGTGCGGAATCCATGCTAGGAATTTCTAGTCCAAGTTAGTCTGCATGGACAAAACTCGGACATCACTCAGACATCACTCAGACATCACTCGAACTCAGAATGGAAATTTGACATTATTTTCTGCCAAAAAAATCCTAGTGAAGTCTGAGTGGACAGCTAGGACTCCGCACGGACAGCTAGGGCTCCGCATGGACAGCTAGGACTCCGCGTGGACAGCTAGGATTCCGTGCAGAGTCCATGCAGATTAGGTGGGGGAGTGTAAAGAGCTCTCACCTTGTTGCCCAGTGACAATACAATGTCAGTATCTGTCACCCCAGAAGTCTGTAACCTACACCCCCCTACCTATTCCGATCAGACTCCCTAGAATCCACTGGAATCTGGTTATTCTGGTCAGACTCCACTGGAATCCAGTTATTCCAGTTAGAGTCCACTGGAATCCAGTTATTCCAGTTGGACTCCACCAGAATCCAGTTATTCTGGTCGGATTCCACTGGAATCCAGCTAGTGCAACCTAACTTCGTTAAGTTGAGCACACAAACTTGTAACACAGAGTCAAAATAACATTTTCAAGGCAAGGATTGAACCCTCAACCTCCAGATCCACAATTATACATTTTTAAGCAACTTAACAGCTGAGCCATAGAGTCATTATATGTAGATTATTATTATTACCTATTACCTCTATCGACTTGATGTATAACAAATAAATTTGAGCCTCCTATAATATTTATGTATAAGGGGAGGGGGCCAGTCATGTCACATTGGTCACCATCATCGCCCCCTTCCACTCCATTGTGTCACCCTCACCTGTAGCACCCCATCTCCACCCTGCAAGCAGTGGCTCACAGTGATGGTGGGGGGTGCTGCTGTGGCTTGCACCTGTTGCCCTCAGCTTGTCATCATTCCATTGCCCACCCCTCGCTGTGCTGGTACCACTAGCATGCACCCCTTTCCACCCCATGAGCAATGGCTCATGGCAGTGGTTGTGGGTGCTGGTGTGTGGCCCGCTCCGCATCTGGGTGTTCCCCCCCCCTGTCATCTGGGTGTCTGGGCAGTCCTCTCCCTCGTCTGGGTGGTCCCCTCCCTCAGCTGGGTGTCCCTGTTGTCTGGGCATCTGGCAGGTCCCCTCCCTCGGCTGGGTGTCCCCCCATCGTCTGCATGTCCCTGGGTGTCCCCACCCCCCTAGTTGTGTCTCCTGTCATCTGCCGGTCATCTGGCATCCCCCCCTGTTGTCTGGTGTCTCCCCCTGTGCTCCCCTGTGCTCCCCTGGTTGTCGGGACTCCATACAGGTGGTGGTTACATGGTGCTGAGTGGGGGGGGTGCGGCTCATGATGTGGCAGGCAAGGGGGGGTTCTGTGCGCCCCTGGCGGGTACCTTGGCCCTGAGGCATAGGTGTCATATCCCATGCAAGGACCCCTCTGACCTCCGCTATGGAACTCCATAGGAACACCGAGTATTTCAAATTCCTTATTTCAAATTACTTCTCCACATCTTTTACTCAAGTCTGTTCTCCATCATAGATATGATCATGTACTATGTACTGTGGAACTCCACAAAGCTCCACTGCAGTTACACTGAGTAATAGCCTTAGTATAAAACCCCTTTAGTCACTTTGTATTCCTCAGTTCAAATATTAGTTGTTATCAACATTTCACTTATCAACTCAAAGACTTCAAACTTGTCTTAACATTTGCAACTCTGGACCTCTGCTTTGTTCCTGACCCTTACTCCAGACTTCCTAATGGGAACTCGCTTTTCACCTCTTCCTTACCTCGGACTTCCACACAGACTTCCACTCCTTAGCAGTTCCTTACAAATTGGACACCGAGCGTAGAGAAGGGCGCAACCTCTTAAAGGTTGAAGCCAAGTCCATCATCGCACATCAGAACTCCACCGGACTCCGCCGTTTTCCTGCGCCTTAGGATCAGTTCTTAACAATAGGGCTGTACTATCCCCCATCAAGCCCCCCACCTCCCAGCTAAGAGGGGAGGAGGGGCAGCACATTGGGGCTTGTTGTTGAAAGAACAAAAGAACTGAAAAAAATTAGTTTATCAGAAGAATAAAATTTTTGATAATTGAAAATACTTAACATGGGGCCCCAGGCCCCCATAGTGTTCAAGTGGATAGGGGACAGCACAGGGAATATGGGGAGGGAGGGGGCACCTCAATGGTGGTTGTGGTTGTGGGTCATGAGCATGTGCTAGCAGTCACAATGGGTCATAGTGGTGGCCATGCATGTGATCGGGGGAGTCATGAGGTCACCGGATTCCAGTTATTCTGGTCAGTCAGTCCCACCCTGCCAAAAGTGCATCTGGTTATTCTGGTCAGGTGGTCCAATCAGATTCCAGTGATTCTGGTTATAAAGTTAGCCATTAGCCCGACCAGAATTATCCTGTACAGTGTAAAATACATACAAAAAAAATTCACCAGAATTCCAGAAATTCCAATTGGACTGACCAGAATAACCAGATTCTGACTGGAATAGGTGGGGGAGTGTAAAGGACTCCCAGAAGTGTTCCCTTCATTGCAGGCTGCTTCAGCTAACTGAGAATCTATATAGTCAAGATCTGGTTGCATCTTAAAAGCCATTGTATCCCTGAATAAATTAATAGTGCTAACATCATAATTTCATCCAGGGACAATCAAGGGTGCACATCTCCCACTACAGCTCTCCTTTCATTACAAACTACTGGATGCTTCCAAGCCCACTTCTATTGTAGCTGTTGCCCACAAAGCTGGTGTCATCCCCTTAAAGCTGTGCCCCTTTTCACTGCAAGCATGGATGTGGATGTACAGTACATTGTGCATGATCCAACCACCTGATCACATCACTAACACTCTAGAACTTCAATCCTTTTCACCAGGGTGTGTAGGTACACAGGTTCTGTACATCATGCAAGATCCAACCCTAAGTGGTTGGATGTCAACCATTTCTGCTGAATATATTTGGTATGTAAATTATGTCTTGTCGTTGCTCAAATCACCACCATTCCAGCACTAGAACCTTTTCACCATGGATACAGGCAAGTTCTGTACATTATGCAAGATCCATGCCAAGTGGTTGCATGATAATTATTCCTGCTCAATTCATTGGGTACATAATGCAGGTCACAGCTGCTCTCAGGTAAAAATGACCCTTGTGCTAGAAGCATTGCTGGTAACTAACAATTTCTCCATCCATGTATGGCTTATCAACAGAACATGTCTCTGCTTGTGCTTATAAACTGGCTTCACCTTGTTGTTCTCCATGACAAGATCAATGGCCCCAAAGTCTTGCTCAGCTAAATCTGCATCTGGTTCCAAGGCAAAATCAATATCAAGCACATCCACTGTGAAAACCAGGCAGGATATTGTTGAGGGTCATAAACCAGGTCTTGTACTTTGTCTTGCTGTGTGATGATTACTTATTGCATCCAAAACCATAGCTGTATCTCCTAGCACAAAGGAAAAGCACAAGAAAATTAAACAGGAATTATTGAAGCATTGTAAATCAGGTCAGTACTTTGTCCTCCTGCCTGACAATCACTTACTGCATCCACAAAATCATAGCTGTACTCCCCAGCATGAAGGAGAACTACAAGATTAAGCAGGAATTGCTGAAGAAGTCTAAATGAGGTTGGCACATTGTTGTCTCATGATGATCACTTATTGCACCTCCAAATATAGATGCATCCTCCAGCACCCAGCAGAGCCATGATGCACAATTGAAAAAACTGGAAGGTATGTCAATATCCACATACCATTTGTTACACTTATTGTTGTACTTTTTTCCTGTTTTCAGCCAAGAACAATGCCTTGCAAATGACTCTGGCTGTGAAGGAATGTGCTACAACAATGATACCATGCCCAGAAAAAGGAGTTACTGGCAACAGATTCAACCTTCAGGAGGCCATGGGACTTGCAGATGATAGAGAGACATACAACCTCCTTCAAGCGAGCCCTACCAGTGTGTGCATTTATCTCTCACTCATGGTTGTAGTACACTGTCCAGGACCTATCAGCTAAAGCAGGGCTTGATTGTGCAGTATTGTGGCACCACCAACCTGAAGAACTTATCAGCAAGATTATTGGAGCCATATGTGTCCTTCCCTTTTACTTTTAAATTTTACACATTGTATCTTCCTAAAAATATTATACTCTAGGCACAACAGCATCACAGCTATTTTAAGAAGTTCCCCCATGATTGACCCATTGAAGAATCTCAAATTGAATCTCAAGAACAGATGTGCATATGCATGCAAATGAGGATATCTGAGAGATCAGACAAATCACAGTAGGGGAGGGGATGAGGGTAGTGAAGGAAGTGACAATAGGAACAATAGCAACAAGGGGGCCAGCAACAATGGCAGCAACAATGGGGTCAGTGACAAGTCAGGCAATGACAATGATCAGGGCAGCAACAGGGCTGGTGACTACCATGACTACAATGGGACTGGTGACTATGACAGAGCTGGTGGCTATGGCAGAGCTAGTGACTACAACAATGAGGATATCTCTGCAGGTGAGGATGGCCTGGAATATGAGGATGAGAGATATCTGGGGTAGGTGGATAGGTTGAGGAAGAGGATGGAAAGGCCAATTTTACTACTGACAATTGTAACTATTAGTCCTGGTGAATTAGTTCTTTCAAACAGATGAATTTAAATAAGTTTATATTCCATGCAATGAGTTGTAGTCCAGATCTTAAGTGGTGAATTAATTCTTTCAAATGGATGAGTTTATACTTCAAATACTCTATGGTTACTGAATAGGCTATTGAAAAAATCCTCCTGGAGTGGATGAATTTTCTATGACATTGGTAAAAATGACAGGGTATGAAACATGCCCAATTTGACATGAATTTCACCACTTTCATTCATACCTTTAAAAAATGAAAATGATACCACAGCTTCATACAATTACCAGGTGATAGGTATACCACTCTGGGATGAAATTTATTCTTTCTTTGGATTATATTTATGTCCTCCAGGTATCATATTCAGCACTTGTAGACACTGATAGTGGTATGGATTTACATATATAAATTATGGTATGAATTTCTGCCACAGGGGGGTCCACAGTGAGCAGCGACCAATGGCTCATCATCTGGGACCCAGGGGCTACTGCGGTGGTTGGGGGGGGGGGGGGGGGGTAGAGAGAGATGAGGCTGCCAACGAACCTGCCCCCCCCCTCCCTTGCTCATGCATGAGCAGGGGGGGACTCAAAATATATTCATGATAGTATCAATTAGTAGTTTATGTGCTCCCCCTTTCCTCTGAGGGGGACTTGTAGTAAATATATCCCCCCTTGAGCTGAATGGGGTGTTTCCATTTTGTTAGTCTTGTATCAAATGAGTAAATAAATCTATAACCCCCCCCCCTCTGCCTAGTAGTGAGATGGACATAAATAGTAATAAATATGAGGTCTTTACACTCCCCCATATATTCCATATGGATCCGCACGGATTTTCACAGACTCCGAGTCAGTCCATACAGACTTTTGAGAAATTCATTTGGCTTGAGGTCCTGCTTAATTCCAGATTTTGAGTCTGCACAGATCTGCATGGATCCATATGGATCTTGACTTTTTGTGCAGATTCCACAGAATAATTCCATCCTAGTCCAAGCTGAGCAGGGTTCAGACAGCGTGGATGTCCAAGCACATCCGAGTGAGTACCTAATTTTATTATTGTAACTATTTAAAGGTAATGTAAAGGAAGGGCATCGCTTCTTGACTTGTTACCACCACAACGTCCCGTGGGAACTTTGCTCACAACGCCTGGCTCGTCGCCTAGCGGTCTGTCCTCTGGCCTGATCTTTGATCAGACCTGACCTTTGGATCCCTGGAGGGATGTTTGGGAGCAGTCCTGAGCACCCCGCCGATCTGTCTGTCCGATCTCCTCGGATGCCTCCCGGAGGACTCCCTCAGGAGTCATCTCTCTATCTCTCTCACTCCTGCTCTGACTCAATGATCTGAGGCTCTGGGATGGGGCATCCTCCACCTAGGTGGGGGGGCTTGACGGTGAATTAACACTGCCGGCTTCAGCTGGGGGCCCTGCCTTGGGGTCGAGGGGAGAACACGTTGGGGTAGGGGGGGGACACTTAGCGGGGCTGTGGGATCCCTGGAGAGGATCTTTGGCTCCAGGTGTGTAATGTACATCTGTGCATCGACATTGATTACGGGGACCCGCATTACAGGATCTCTAGTGCCTTGGACTCGAGCCAGCGACTCCATTCTCCGGCGGTAGCGGGGTACGCCCCCCACTGGATTTATCTCTCTCCCTCCCTCTGCGCAGGCCTGGGGCCCTGCTCTCTCCCCTCAAGCGATCGCGGGGACGCCACACCCTCTCGCTTTTAAAGCGTGCTGGACGCACTTCTCCCACGCTAGGTTCTTGGTCTCAACCACCACCTCTGCTGAGTCCGCGTTTACATTTTCTATGGAATACGACACTGATTACTTCGATTTCGACGATCCGTTCTTCCCCCTCACTGGGGACCCCTTCTCCGCCCTCCGCTCCCTCCAGAGGAGAGGCGATCAGTCCGATCAAGACTCATCGTCTTGGTCTGACGTCGACGACAGTGACGACGAGGGGGTCTCCAACCCCTTTGATCATCCGTTGTCTGTGGCGCATGAGGCAATGGATGGCCCCATGCTCCACCGTGCCCGGCACGTCCTGGCCCTCCCAGGCCATGTTCTCCAATGTCAGCGTGCCCTCAGGCACCAGGCGGACTGCTCCCTTGCATATACACTGTGCGACACGTTTATGGGGGATGGGGACCGCGCTCCCACCCTCCCTCCCTCTCCACTGGGGTCTGCCCCTCCCCCGGGGGGCTCCTCGGTTCCTCCCACCCCAGCAGCTATGCGCCAAGCATCGGATGAAGCTGCAGCGGTGGAACACATGCTGAATACCGCCATCCAGTGGATGGAGTGTATCTCACCTGATTCGCTTGCCTCTGGGATTCCAGAGCGGCTCGCTTACCTGGCCGGGGCAACTCTTGCCTCCACCCTCCGTTTCCCTCAAGCCGAGGGCGTGATTAATCGCGTCCTGGCAGGAGGGACCTCCTCCTCGGCCCCTGTCATAGGCAGCGCCCGGGATCTATCTGAAGTGTTGGACAGCTTGCCACCGGGCACTGACACCTCTGAGGGGCCCCTCCCCCCGCGGCGTCGCCAGCGTCGGCGACGTCATTGACCTGCTCGTGCGACGGACCAGGGGGGGTAACACCCCCTATCCACTGTCAGCAAGCTGCCTGTCTGGATACAGGCGGCGCTACCACGCACTCCATCGCTATGGATGGGGCGCTCCTGGGGCTTGTCCCTGGGGTTGTCATGGGCATACAAGTGGGGGCCTCGGCCGCCCACGGGTGTACCCATATCCACAGGCTTTAGGCCCACTGGGTCTCGGCCAGGCATCTCATCGGACGGCAGGGACGCCGGTCCGGTGGCCCATTTCTCGATGAGGGGAGTGGTTCTCCCCTCTGCCCGTTAGGGAACTCGGTTAACCTCCAGGACCTTCGGGGGCTGGGGGCTTACGGTGAATTGACACTGCTCACCGGCTGGCTTCGGCTGGCCGCGCGTGGGGGGACCGATCTAGCTGCGGGTGGGGGGTCTTCTGGCATGCGGCGGCGCTAGGGCGCGGCTCTGCCTTCCCGGCTCCAGCGAGCCTTATATGTGGTCTATCTGCCCGCCTCAGAGGTTAAAAGAGGGAGGAAGGTCTCACACCGGCAGGGGTCTGGTATAGTAGAGCGTAGCTTACTCTAGTTTGTTTGTACTTCGTGCCCGCGGACTGTGTACGTACACCGCACTATAAATTGTTGAACAAAAAAAAAAAAAAAAAAAAAAAAAAAATGTAAAGGAAGGGTTCAAACCCATGACCCTGTGGACACGTGAGTGTGACAGGTAAGCAATATAACCACTGTGCTACCATGCTGTATAATTCTGGGCAACAGATGCCCATTTACTGGGCACCATCGTCACTACATCACTATGCATCACCCTGTGACTGCCAGCTCATCACTCCTCACCACCACCACCCACAACACTGCCTCTCCACTCCACCAATAGGGGGCCCTGTGGCCCCCACATCAAGTTTTCTTTTTTGTTTAAATCATTTTATTAGGCTAACTAACTTTTTTTCAGTGCTTCTATTGTACATGCAACAACGGCTCCCCAACGGTGCGCCAGACCTCCTCCCCACTAAGCTAGGAGGGGGGGGGGCCGAAGGGGGATAGGAGAGCCCCAGGGAGGTGCTGGAAGGCCCGTGAAGCAGTGCACCTGCTAGGTATGCACCCTGATGTGATTAAACATGCCACATCACCACTAACCCCCCACACCCCTCCAGACAGCTACAACACCAGCAGCGATGCCAACAAATGATGACGGATGCAGCGCCCACCTCCACACCTATGAGCAACTGCTTGTGGGGTGGAACATGGGTGTGGCTCGTGACGCCGACTGGCCACCTGCCCTAGGGGATGGGACGTGATGCAACAAGGGGACACCAGACAATGGGGGGGACACCCACATGACTGGGGTCTTGCCAGCAGAGGGTGGGACCCACACAATGCCAACTGGGCCCACACAATGCAACTGGTGCCCACACAACGCGATAGGACACCCCCCAGGACCCATGGGACACACCTGGAGCCCAAGGGATGTGAGGCGACACCCCAGACACGGCCAACACCCACTGACCCAGCCTTACGAGCTACTGCTTGTGGGGTGGAGTGCTGCATCAATGACCACCCCCATCCCCCCTGCTTCCGGCTCCCCCCCCCTCCACCACTACACCATTATGGGGGCCTGGAGCCCCCATACTAAGTTTTTTCTTTGTTTTAATCATTTTTTATTCAGCTAACAATCTTTTTTTGACTAGCCTTATTGTTATTGCAATGATGCCCCCCCTACTGCGTGCCAGCCCTCCTCCCCACCAAAGTGGGATGTGAGGGGCTCAAAAGGGGAAAGGACAGCCTGAGGGAGGCCCTGGGATGCCTGTGGAGTGGTGTACCTGCGAGGTGCGTGCCTCATCCCCCCCCCCCCCTGCGGCCACATCACTGACAGTCGCCCCCCATCCCTCTAACAGCTCCCAAACAGCCCCCCAAACAGCCCTGCAAGCCCCTGCTCATGGGGTGGGTGGGGGGCTGTATCTTCGACTTATTACAGCCCCCTATGACCTGCCACGTCACCACCACCACTCCCACTGCCACCACACACCTAGAACCCAAGGGACACGACAGGACGCGACAGGACTGGACATGGCCAGACAACTGCCCAGACAAGGGGGGATGCTAGACAAAGGGGTGGACAGGTGGGGGATGCCACAGAACGGGAGGACATGCCAGACGATGGGGATGTGATGGGTGGCCCTACATCACAACCAGACCAGGGAGGAGGGATGCCCAGACCAGGGGGGACATGCCGGATGATGGAGGGGCCAACAAGATGAGGAGGGGAACATGCCAGACAACAGGGAGGCTGCCCCTGATGAGGGGGGGGCAAGCCAGAACATGCCAGATGAGGGGGGGGGGTGCGCCAGACATGGGGGCATGCCAGATGATGGGGGGGACATGCCAGATCACACCAGGCATGCCAGACAACTGGGGGGACATCCCAAACACCCCAGATGAGGGGGGGCTTGGTTTTCTTTTGTATATTAGTAGATAATTGTAAGAAAATATGTAAAGACTGCAGAGTCCATGCAGATCCACATGGACTGGCACAGAGTCTGTGCTCATCTGCATGGACTAGCACAGAGTCCACATGGATCTGCATGCAAATCATATGGAGTCTGCAGACGTCTGCACAGTCCATGTGGATCCGTGCAGAATACATGGGGGAGTGTAAACTACTGATAAATACATTTATAACACTGTATAGTTAGTTCCAACTGTAACTGGTCAGAATCCACTTGGAATCCACTTGGATCCAGTCAGACTCTGCTTGGATATGGTTGGAACCAGTCAGGACCAGTCAGACTCTGCTTGGAATTGCTCAGATCCAAGCAATTCCAAGTGGAACTTGTGGGGGACAGTAAAGTACTGGAGTGGTGAGGCAAAGCATGATCTCCCAGATGCAACTAACTTGGATCCTGTATTTCATCAGACAGGAACAACAGGCAATGCCAAAGACTTGACCTTGGAGTCTTTCTGCTTGGACTCTACCCAATATGACTTCAACAAATGTGAGGTGGAGAGCTGTTATAAACTGATCCTAAGGTGTGGGGAAACAGTGGAGTCTGGCAGAGTTCTAAGATGCAATGAGGACATGGCTTCAACCTTTAAGAGGTTGTGCCCTTCTCTATGCTCAGTGTCCAATTTGCAAGGAACTGATAAGCACAGAAGTCCATGTGGAAGTCCAAGGTAAGGAAAAGGTGCAAAACAGATTTCCAATCAGGAAGTCCAGAGTAAGGGACAGGAACAAAGCAGAGGTCCAGAGTTTCAAAGGTTAAGACAAAGTTTGAAGTCTTTGAGTTGACAAGTGAAAAGTTGATAACAACTAATATTTGAACTGAGGAATACAAAGGGTCTAAAGTGGCTTTATACTAAGGCTATCACTTGGTGTAACTGTGGCAGAGTTCTGCAGAGTTCCAAGTATACAGTACATGAACATATCTATGATAGAGAACAGACTTGAGTAAAAGATGTGATGAAGTAAAACAGGAGAAGTAATTTGAAATAAGGAATTTGAAATACTCAGAGTTCCTATGGAGTTCCACTGGAGTTCCATAGTGGAGATCTGAGGGGTGCTTGCATGGGATATGACAAGAGCCCCTGCCATTTTTGTTTTTGTTTTGATCTGCCTTTGGAGGATGACAAGGAGGATGACAAGGAAGATACTTTTTCTCTTACTGACTTTGACCTTCCAGAGCTTTCCTGACCTTCTGTCTGGTTGTTGCTTCCAGGTAGAGTCAAGCCTGCATTCCCCAGGTGCGCTCTGTCTACTCCAGCAATGTCACAGAAATTTATGCCCAGGGTATGTTCTTTCTCTGGTGATCAAGATGGAATGGCTAAAGCCTCCACTTAGTGAATCAGCAAGTATCAGGAGGCTATTGAACTGGGGTATTGTGAGTCATTAAAGATGTCAAAGTCCCACCTGGCAGTAAACACCCAACTCCACCAGCAATTTTGGGCTCTGACTGCTATGCTGGAGAATACAGAATTGCTTCTTTTACAGAAAGAACATAGCATGAAGTGTTCTTTATCTTGATAACTTTAATTTTATTATATTCAATACATCCCATATATATAACAGTGTCTGCCTGTTACCATCATACCACCCTGAGTTCTAATATTGTAAGCTCTGGTCCAGCACTGATTTCTCTCTCCAAGCTGATTTTATCCCTCCAGTTTGAGGCTGATTTGGTCCCTCTCCAGTTGGGGGGTGCAGCTAGCCAATCTCCAGTTGGGTCTGCAGTTGACTCCTCTCTGGTCCATCAATGAGTCACTGTCAGCCAATGCAAGAGTTCTATCTCATTGGCCCATGTGTATTCATCAGCTACTTGCCCCATCAGCCCAACCATCACCTTCATCCCATGGGCCCAGTCTACTGGCCATGAACTTTAGCCAATATTTTTGTCCTCAGGAGAAGTGAAGAATATGCTTTTTTTGCCAGTGACCGAATGCCCTGAGTCATTGACCAGCCTACTCATTGGACTTGAGTAAATTAATTTTTTTAAACCCATTTTGGCACTGTTGAATCGCCTACTGAATCACCAACCTAAATTGTCATTGAATCACTATGTTTAACTGCTACTATCGTTCCTTCACTGGCACCCATTTAGTACTGGTCCATGCTTATCTCGCCTCATATATACTTGGGTTTGCTTATGCTGAATGAGTGTATTGTTTCATTATCTTGAGGGAAAAAAAAAATCTCTAATCTCTGAAGAAACAATATACTATTGGAGTTCAGGTTCTGGACCACCTAAGGGTTTCCAACAGCAATAGAGTGGATAGGGCTACTCAAAAGTTTTAGGACTTAATTTACATGTTGGCAAGGATATCAGGAAGGGTTTGATACACTTTGTCTAGAGTTAGCTGGCATATTGCACATCCTGTGAATATTTTACTGAAGTGACCACAAATGTGAGTTAACCTGGGACATCAGGAAAATCCAAGCTTGGCTTATCATGCTTATTATCTCCTTATTCTTACTTGGACCTGAAATTAAGTAGAATTAAGTAGAATTAAGTAAATGACTGTTAAGGAGATTTTCCTTAGAATAAGTAGGTTCCTCTGCTGAATTCACTTAATTTGTCCTTATTGGCCTTCTTATTTCACTTAGTCTAAGCACTACAATAAGGGGGCATTTAAGGACAATAAGTAGCTCCAAAAGTAGATTTAAGCAGCATCATATCAGTATTTTTAAGTGGATAAGCAAAATAAGTAGTTAAAAAAGTGTAGTTCAGTATGTCAGTAAGGAATTCAAGTAGACATTAAGCTGAAGTATAAGTAGCAAAATCATAAAAAAGCACTACAAAGCATGAATAATGAAGAACCATCTATTGGGCTATTGAAATACAGCATTACCTAATAAATCTATATAGCACACTGTCCCTCATTGTCATTTGCTGTGCTCATCATTGGCCATGCTCCCCTCTTCCCCCCCTCTCACCATCATCATTCCACCTGTGTTCCACCCCATGAGCAGTCACTCATAAGGGTGGGGGCGGGTGGTGTGCCATGGTCATTCATATCTCCCCCTTCCCTTCCCTGCTGTCCCTCGTCATCGGTGATTTGTGTTTGTTGTTGGTTCATGTTCCCCTCTTCCCCCCTCTCATGTCATCATTCCACCCATGATACACCCCACCATACATCATTAGTCACCTCCCTGCCCCTGCTTGTCACCCTCCCCTCCCTCATCATTGTTCCACCCATTGCCCACCCCAGGAGCAGTTGCTTGTGAGGCTGGGTATGGGTGGTGTGTTGGGATTATGTATACAAGAGTATACAGGCAAGCCAAGGCAGTTAACATGCCTAGGGAATATTGCCAGAATATGCTAAGTCATATTAACACATGTTTAACAGAGGTTAACACATGCAGAGACATATAGGGGAATCCACAGTTAACACATGCTACAGGATTAATCATCCTGCAGCATGTCTATCATAGGATAGGCAAGATATAGCCATGTCTATCATAGGCTATCAGAGACAGAGCCTTGGATAGAGTGTCTATGACACACCCTGCAGGAAGTCTAGGACTTACCAAGCCATGATATCATATGTCACTATTATTGACACTGTTATAGGGGATATGACATAGTTATTCCATTATTAACTGGTACAGGGGTCTATTACAGAATACCTCCTTTATATATTAAAGGAGTGCATTACACTATACCTCCTAACTGTGTAGTATAAATATTGCACATCTTGTAGGAGATGATAATAACATTCCTCCCTGTGGCAGACTCCCTCATACACTTATCTTTGACTTAAACTTAATACCTCAAAAACCTCGTCCTCATCTTGTGCTCAACTTCCTGATCCCAATATGGTGCGTTGCCATCCTGTGGGTGGTGCAAAGTCAGGGGGTGTTAGTGATGTGGCATGAGGCAGAGGCAGGGGGGGGGCTTACCAGGTGGTGGGTGTACCAAGGTTATTATCATGTGTAGCAGGGGAGCCTAGTGCAGGGGGGGGGGGGGGCATCAGTGATGTGGGGCAGCAGGGGGTGGGACTCACCAGGTAGTGGGGGGGGTGTTCTATCCCCTTTCGGGCCTCTCACATCCCACCTGAGTGGGGAGGAGGGCTGGCACATGGGGACCATCATTGCATGTACAATACAAGCACTGAAAAAAAGTTAATTAGCTGGATAAAAAAATAAGAAAACTTACTATGGTGGAGTGGTGGAGGGAGGGAGCAGGGAGCAGAGGGGTAGTGGGGGCAGCTGTTGTTGCATGCACAGCAGAAACAACTGAAACAAAAAGAAAAGAATCAGTTGAATAAGAACTTATTAGAACAAAAAAAAATTAATGTGGGGGGCCACAGGCCCCCCCTATTGGTGGAGTAGAGGAGGGAGGGAGGAGGGAGAGGGAGGCGGCATTGTGGGTGGTGGTGGTGGAGTGTAAAGACCTCTGTCAAACACAACTTTAACACTCACATGACTGCACAGCACATGGATTTCAGATAACACTGAAACATGACTTAGTAGAATTTTTGATTCTGAGAAGACTCATTGAGAAAATCCAATGCTTACTTATTATGCTTGATATCTCCTTATTCCCCTTAAAATCTGAAACTAAGTGAATGGGCATTAAGGAGATCCTCCTTAGAAAAAGTAGACCTTCCTTGGAATAAGTAGGGTCCTCTGCTTAACCCACTTAAAAAATATAATGGTCCTTGATGCCTTAGAAGTTCCTTAACTAGCTTAACTTACTTAGATGTTTTCTTATACTCCTTATCTACTTAACTGGTCATGAAATAGGGTTATTCACAGTTGTCATTTTTGGGGAATTTTTAGCTCATTTTTGATACCATTTTAAATCCCATTTTCTGAAAATGAACTCCAGAATGACATCAAGAATGAGTTGGAAAATGATCATTTTTCAAAAATCAAACCATACCATTGCTTTTTCAAAAATGATCATTTTCCAGCTCATTTTTGCAGCCCATTTTTGATGCAACATTCAAGCTCTGCTGACTACCATCAATGTTGCATCAGCGTTTAAAGATTAACATTCAACGTTCAACATTCAAGGCTCAACTATGCCACCAAAGCCAAAGAAGGGTGCTGCCTCCAAAAAGCTCAATTCAGCCCCTAAATGAACTCAAAAGCCATCTTCAAAAATTGTAGAGTCTGCTCTCCTCGACTCCTCAGATGATGAAGACACCACTATGCAACCAGCCAAGGTCTGCTGCACCTCATGGACAACAGCTAGAACTGAGCAGCTTCTCGACTGGTTGGAGGAGAACCCTGTAGACTGACACAAGCTTTTTTCTGATTCTACAAAGGATGCCAAGGATGAGGGATGACAAAAACACGTTGCAAAAGGAACTAAATCTGAATTTCACAAGCTGATTGCTATGTATGTTTTCTCTGTTGATGCCAAAAAAGATGTTTGAGACGACTTTGCTGCAAATATGGGCAACTATACAAAATCTGTTGATAACTATCTTGGGCGGTAGGACTTTCATTTGTTGTTTTTCAGTTCATGCTCATCCACCTCCTCCAGGTTGCAGAAGGAGTGTTGCATATTCAATGAGAAGCTGGGGCAAACAGGGGCTGGTCTATGATTTGAAGATGTCAAGGAAGGGAGTAACCTATGGAATCTTATTGGTTAGTTTACCGTCACTTTGCCATGCTAACTGTTTTTCAACCATTTTTTTTTAGAACAACTGGAACAGGATTTCCCATTTTGGAAGCGTCTCCATGGTTTTTGGAGGACACTCCTCAACTTTAACCCACATACAGCTTCATCCAAGCCTGGACAGGATCTTGTGGCTGACGTGCTTGCCCTGTCCAGGGCAGGGGGCAAGACAATGATGATAAAGAAGACAACACTTTCAGTACTGATGGCACCCAGGGTGGCACCGACAATGATAAGGGAGATGATGGCACCATGCAGAGCAATGAAGGGGTACGTCACCAACTCCATCACCTATACGACCTGTAATATCAAAGATGGCCAGCTGGAGACCAACAATGCCAGTTCACTCTCTGCAATCCCTCTTGACAGCCCCTCTCCTGCAGGCCAGCTTCCACCACCTCTCATATTCCAAGAAAGCAGGAACTTCAGCTTAGCACTCACCTCCAGGTCAACTTTGACTCCTCACTCTAAGGCTTCTACCCCTTCCACCCATCAAACCTTCACGTCACAGAAGACACAGGGAAAATGTGCTTGTCAGGAAGCATTCATTGATGAAAACTGAGCCAAGGCCGAGATCCTTGCTGCCCTTGCAGCTGAGAAACATACTCAGAAGATGGCAGAGCATGCACAACAGATGGCTGAGTTAGAAATAAAGAAGCAGCACATGGATCTTGAGGCAAACGACAAACAGTTACAGGCTGAAGACTGCCGACTTGTAGCCCAGCACCAGTAAGAGCGCAAAAAGGAAGCTCATGATTTGCAAATGTTTTACCTTCGCCTACAGTATCAGGGAGCCAACACTGCAGATTTAGGGCAGTTGGGAGATCCCACTATGTTTGGAGGAGCAACGGGTAGTGGCACAGCAGACCTTGGGGGAGGTGGGTTGTTCCTTCCACCCTTCAGTAGGTGATGCCATCTCTTGTGCTTGATATGGGCTTTTTACATACAAAGTCTTTTGTTACCATCATGTACAATGTCATTGAGTAGAAATAATCATGGACATCATACAGCTCCACTCGAATAGCTGTCAAACAACTTTTTCATGAGTGTAAGCCGAAATTTCTGTCCAACGGTCATAAGGCGACGGCGAGCACATTCTAGCTCTGTCACATTCAGGTTATCATGTCACTTGCTTCCTCTTCCCTGCATCTGTGCTCAGCCCCCTCCCTTGTGCCCCAGAGACCATAGAGTTCCTCTCATCACTCACTATGGTCTTTCCCTGCCTCAATCTGCAAGATCAGGTTATGGAGAACGATACAGCATCGGATCCACATAATGGCCCAAAGATGCCTCTCATGAGTGTAGATTTGGACCCGGAGCTCAAACAACAACTGAAATCTGCCTTTAAGCAGTCCAATGGCATGCTCAACACGAATGCGGATCTATACATGTGAGAGACCAATCTAGTCAAGTGGTGAGCTAGACATACCTTTGAAAGATGATAATTGAAGGTCTTCTGATCCCGACTAAGCTCACCCTTCACTGGCTTTTTGAATGGTGATACAGACCATGTTTCGGATGGATAGGCTGAGTCTGCCCACATCCATTCACCTGGTCCAGAGATGTGTTCATGCTCCTTGAACGTCTGCGTGCTCCAGAATGCCCACAAATCATGTACACTACCAGTATGCCCAACAGAGTAATCAACAATTATCAAATCATGAGGGGTGGTAACAAGCTATTGTTGTCATGAGATTCTAAATTATAGAAACTGTAAATGAAATATACCTGACAATCAATAGAGTATGTTCCATTCTTATCAAACCATGTGTTGCCATGCAACCCTGGACGTTGATAGAATGGGAATTTCGACCCATCAGCTAACAAAAACCAATCACACCATTCTGGACACACCACTTCATCAACATACAATTTTGAGCTTTTGTTTTCCACAGCATCAGGGAGATGGATCATGTCATCATGGCATGAAAGGAGGGCAATGATAACACAATCTGTACATTTCTCGACTCCACCAACAGAAATCCCTGCCCACTGAGCAATGTCCTCAGGAGGTGAAGCATTTCCATAATGCCCAGCATGAAAAAGGAAGATGCTGAGTTGTATATGTACTGCTAGCTGTGGGTTATTAGAGTTGTTGTGAAACACATGGTGGTCTTTGATCTGTCTAAGGTTTGTGGCTCAATGCAAAGTTTGCGGCAGAAGCATTCGGGGCTATGAGTTCTCCAGTGATCTAGGAGATGAAGCTGGGAGTACTTTGGTATAGGTGGAGGGTGGAGAACACGAGTTGTTTTAATTGTATTCCACAACTCATGGTAATGTCACTCCCAGTTCAGGTAGTACTCCCCCTCGAAATCAGATATCGAATACAGGCTATCAGCCTCAGAACTAGATGTAGAAGATGCTGGATCAGAGTCAGCATGCATCGATATGTCAGATAAAACATCGATATCAGGTGTATCAATAGATATTGGTGTTGAAATACCAATTTCCACCGCTCCCATCATGTGACCCTGTTGACCAGTAGATCACATGTGCTCTTATTTACAAATGGTCTGTGCGCGTATTACATAGGTATATAAACCCGCTGTACTCAACTATAAACAATAAGAGCTGTTTCACTCTTACCACCACCTCTGTAGTTAACAGTAAGCCTAACCATCTCAACAGTGAGTAGCGAGAGGAGTTCCACTACGTAGAATAGTATGCTCGCAACAATTGGTGATCTGAGATCTGAGACTTCAGACATTGAATTTGAAGTCTCTGATGATGAGACATCTGAAAGTATAGAGGAGATACGTTGATGGAATCGTTGTTGCTGGCTTGCACGGTGGTGTTCTGTAAGTTCCTGGAGCATGACGGTACGTATTGTTGGTGTTGGCATTTCTGGAGTGTCAGCACTGTCAGTGGCATGCTGTGTGATGGCCCACTAGGGTATTTCACGGGTGCGGGTATTCCCGCGGTGTTAGGGTCACGGGTGTGACGGTTACGGGTATGGTGTTGGATTCTGCCGCACCGCGACGTACCGTTGACCCGTAACCGTGGTTTGCGGGTATTCCACGGGTTACTGCAGGCACCCCATATTTCTATTTACGGCCCGGTTTGAAATTTACATTTTCGTGTTGACAGCACCACAGCATCCGATGAAACTCCAACATGTGACCAACCTCAAGGTCTGGCGCCTCTCACCGTCTGTTTCATCCTAACTCCCCCCTCTAGTCTACCTTCACAAACTCGCTAGATATCCGTCTGTGTCGTGCTTCTCCCCCACAACCGTGCTCTCTGGGGTTTGGATGACACGATGGCTTAATTTTCCGTCATTTATTGCTTTCGCCAGCAAGACCTTCCTTTGCCTACTCCTTGAATGATAACAATGGCATTCGACATATGGTAAATGTAAGTATCCTTCATGTTTACCATCGACCTAATGATCACTAGATCTTATTTCTATTTCAGGCCAATTTTAATTACAATATATCCATTATCTTCGATCGATGGACGCCATTACCGCATAGCTTTCTTTTCCCCGTCTCCTGTTCCATGCTCATTCTAACTTCAAACGGATACAGCCAACTCTCCCGATTGTATCATTCCTGCGCCATTTGTCGTTCCTGCGCCCGTTTGTCGTTCCTGCGCCGTTTGTCGTTCCTGCGCCCATTTACCATTCCTGCGCCGTTCACCATTCCTGTGCCACTTATTACTGCAACGCCGTTTACCATCTCTGCACCCTTATGTCGGCTTCTCAGGCACTTTGCTTGTTTTTACAGCCGATATCTCGTTGATTCGCCCTTTACATTCATATGCAGGTACGGTTACCTCTTCTTTCCCCATTTTAACCGCCATTGGAGTAGGGAGAGTTGGTAGTCACATGACCATAGGCAGTAGATAGAGTCACATGTCGTGGGGGACAGGAGTCAGTTGCGACCACGATGACAATGACAGAACCCACGTGTCCATCTTGGTGATGAGTGCGAGATTCACACCACACCACGAAGACCCAGCATAGCGCACTAGGAGGCAGTTGAACAGCCTCCAAACTTAGAACCGTAGAACCGTAGAACCAAAGAACCAAAGTCGAAGCAACGAAGACCCAGAACCAAAAACCCAGAACCGAAGTTACAGCACCGAAGATCAAGAACCGAAGCCTCAAGTCCCAACATGCATGAGGCAATGCCAGATAAAACCTGAGACAGCAAAGGTCATTTCACAAAAGTTGGCACAGCGATCATACAACCATCACCAGTATCATCTACACTACCCAGCCTCACCGGAAGCTCTCTAGATTTGTCATTACCACCTAGCAAACCACAGTCCCCAGCACAGACACCGGCACCACCACCATCCCCTGTTGAGATCACCAACATGCAGGTCACAAACCTCGAAGAGTTTGATGGTGAACCCGATGGGAAGATGCAAGGCCCAACCTTCCTTCTAAGGTTCTCAAGGGTCATGGCAGAGATCCAGGTCACCGCAGGATGTGACAAGATCAGTCGGTTCGGCATGTACCTAGTACCAGACTCACCTGCAGCAGAGTGGTACAACACAGAAGGGAAGACGAATGCATCATGGGACGATTTCGAGGCACGCTTCAAAACCTGATTTCCTGGGATCCAGAAGGCAAAGAAGACAAGAGCGGAATTGGAAAGGGAAATGCTGGAGCTGGTACTGGACGGGGAGAACTTGGATAAGACAGATCCATACGGAGGAGTGGAAGTTGAGACATACAAGGTCTATGCCAAGAAGCTGTTGGATATGGCAAAACGCGCGAAAATCGAAACAGGAACGTCGAACATGATATTGGTTCGAGAAAAGATGCCCGAAATACTCAAGAACAAGGTTGACAAATCTCACACGAACTGGACATCATTCTGCACAGCGATAGAAGCAGTTGATAAGGGCTACATACGAGACGAGGTCAGGAAGCTTAGAAGACAAAGGGAACAAGCAGCGGCGATCGAAGGCTTGGGTTACAGACTCAGTCGCATCGAGCGATCATGCACTGAGAACTCAGTATCAACCCTCACAACTCAATTGCAGCGCACCACGATCGGTAGCCAGCAAACTACCCAAACACCGTTACAGCGCCAACAAGTGGCACCACAGAACCGCGACAATGCCAGCCGATACCTAATTACAATAACGGAGGAAGAGAAAGCGTCACTACGCAACAACATAATGAAGTACCCACACCATCAACCCACAGCAGAAGGGAGGGCGGCGTATTTCGAGCAGTTGCGAGCCTGGAAGGCAACACATGGCGAAAGTGCGCCGATCAACATATGTACCCCCTTCCCACTACGGCCAGGAACGGCCCCAGTATGCACAGGCGAGTGTTACACATGCGGCCTACAAGGTCATATGGGAACCAGCTGCACAGCAACAGGAGTGGCGAAAGTACCACCGCAGGAAGGAAAGTGGCGCGCGTTGTGTGGCAAGGCACTGGGGCGTAACTGACGGGATATACCCACCGCGGTGAACCAAGTAGGAGAAGTAGGGGAGTTCGCATGGGCAGGATACAGTGACGACGCGGGAAAAGGGGAAGGGCCACTTGTCTAGAGGACAAACAGGTGACCCAGGAACCAACGTCCACAGGGAGTAACACTGACATCCCTAACCTCGACGCCACATCTGATGTATCTAATACGACTACTATGCACAACGACATCATTGACCTGTACTCAGTCGGACATACTAAGGTCACTAAGAAGACAAGGGAAGATGAAGCCCCATTCCTTCACAACATAGACCTCTTGGGCCCAAAAGGGGAGATCACACGAGTTAAAGCTCTGTTCAATGGAGGAGCAATGGTGGGAGCAATGTGTACATCCGTCTTCGATAAAGTACAGCACCGCCTAGGAAGCTCAACACCTTCGGAACGTCGACTTCGCATGGCAAATGGAGCTATAGTACCATCACAACAACTATGGAGAGGCGAAATAGTCTTGGTAAAAGCCAAAGCCGAAAGCCAGTTCGAGGTATTTAACAGCCATGGAGGATGGGGATTCCTATTCGGCAAACCACTCCTACGGAAATTTGGTGTGGTACATGACTACGATGCAGACACGGTCACAGTACTAGACCTGCAGACCGGAGTAATAACAGTGCTACACAATCAGATAGACTCACCGATGGCGGACATTGCAGACGAACAAGGAATCAGCCTAACGCTTGACGTGAAACAGTGGGAAAACAAGAAAAAAGACCCTTCAGGCACGAATTCACCCAGAGAATCCGCGAGACTACGGACCAGAACAACCCGAACAAGATACGTGAAGAAGCCGAAGTGCCAGAGGGCGAGCAAGGCACATGGAAGGAAGAGCAAGGAGGCATCGTACGGGGGGGTAATGAACGACCCCCCACAAAATGACCTGCTACCTACGTACGGGGTTGGCATGGCTAAAGATACAATATACACTTGACACACGGAACCATTCAAGCCCGAACGAGTCAAACAAATAATATCGGAAGTGACTATTGGCCCAGACACCACACCTGAAGAGCGTCAGCAAGCTAAGGAACTTATTAGCGAATTCGCAGACTGCTTCGCCCTGGCTATGAGCGAAGTAAACGCAGTACCAGGCACAGTCCACAGGCTCAATATACCAGAAGACGCGAGGTTCCGTACAAAGTTGGGACAACGTTCGCTAAACCCAGCGCAGAAAGAGTACCTCCACGTGAAGGTGGATCAAATGGTGGAAGCAGGGATCATCGTACCGATACATCCCAGGGACGTACGTGCAGTGGCACCGGTAGTACTGTCAAGGAAGACCCACGATGGCCAAGGACTACCACTCAATGAGCTCAAGCATCGCGTCAATGACCAATGCATCAAGCTGGGACAGCCAGGCGTAGAAGACCTCCCACAACGACCAGAATCGCAAGAAGGCCCAAAGGAAACACCGAGCCAGAACTGGAGACTGTGCCAAGACTTCTCAGAGATTAACAAAGTCACGCAGATTGCCCCGATGCCTCAGGGGGATATACGAGGAAAGCAGCAGCGCCTATCAGGGCACCATTATATTCACGTATTCGATTTCGCGGCGGGATTTTACGTGATATCTATCGATACTAACTCGCAACCTTACATCACATTTTTCGTAGAAGGCAAAGGTTATTTCAAATACCTACGGCTACCGTTTGGAGTGACAGGCGGACCCTCCGAGTTCGGACACCTAACGGCTAATCGCCTGTGTGACCTAGTCGGCAACAATATGATCGAACTCTTCGTAGATGACGGTGGAGCTGCAGCAGACACCTTCCAGGAGGGCATGTCAAAGCTTCGGGTACTGCTAGAACGGGTGCGTCAGGAAAAACTCTCATTATCGCCAAGCAAGCTGCGCGTTTTCATGACAGAAGCGGTCTTCGCGGGCGCAACCATAGGGCCAAAAGGCATCAGGCCCGATACAGTGAAACTCACAGCGATAGTGGAATGGCCTCAACCACAAGATGCGTCACATTTGGAAGGGTTCTTAGGTTTAGCAGGATATTTCCGAGACCTAGTGAAAGGATATGCAAAGATTGAGAGGCCACTTAGGGATCTGCTACGTGCTGTAGAGATTCCAAAGGGAGTAGGCAAACACACGTACAGGCACCTGATGCGCAATCACAGCCTCCGCAGTGTATGGAACGCGGAACACAGCAAAACATTCATGAAAATTAAGAAACAACTGACCTCGGAACCAGTTCTACAAGCCCCCAGGTTTGACGGCACACATTTTATCCTCACAACGGATGGATCCAAGGACGCATTTGCAGGAGTGCTATCACAGCGTATCACATCGACATTGCCGGGTGGAAAGAAAGTGACGCGGATGCACCCACTGGGGTATGCATCCAAGCGAACATCGGCTTCAGAAGAGAAGTATAAACCATACCTCCTAGAGTTTGCGGCGCTGAAATTTTGTCTCAACAAGTTCGCAGACATAATATGGGGATTCCCAGTAGAGTTAGAAACTGACTGTCAGGCACTACGCGACGTGCTCCTTAGTGACATGCTGAATGCCACGCACGCACGATGGCGGGACGGGGTCTTGGCCCACAACATCGTCGATGTACAACATGTACCAGGCGTCATGAACATTGCAGATGGGCTCAGTCAACAGTATGAAGGAACACCAAAAGGCCAAGGTGACGGAAGTGAATGGGAAGTCAGCCCCGACCTCGAAGCAGTAACTGGGGTGGCCCAGAATCTATTCCAAGTAGGATTAACAGCGGAACACACTACACTGCGCGAACGCTTCGCCGGCGAGCCCATGTTTGCACACATTGTCCACGCGCTGCTAGAGCTAAACAATGGCACCAACCTCCGAGACCGGAAGCGTGCACAACACAATGCGACAAACTATCAGATCAAGAACGGCAAGCTGTGGTTCATCGGCGGTGGTACCAAAATCAGAGCAAGGTCGTGGCTTGAGTGCGTCACTAAAGCAGAAGCGGTCGAGCTGGCCAGGACAGAACACGAAAAAGGGGGACATTGGCACAGGGATAGTATCAAATTGGCACTGCTAGACAGAGTCCAAAGCCCAGCACTCGACAGCTCAATCGTAAAGGCAATAAAGGATTGCACACGATGCAAGAGTTTCGGAGGCGCACACCTCCACGCGTTACTGAACCCAATCACCCGTCGCCACCCCTTTGAGCTGCTGGTGGGCAACTACCTCACCCTGTCCGAAGGCAAAGGCGGGTACCATCAAGTCAGCTTATATCTGGACACATGCACACAGCACATATGGGGGTACATGTTCAAGGTCCATGGGAGTGGATTGACAACAGTTAAGTCATTGAAAGATATATCCTACAACTTTATGCCTCCCGAAACATTTATGACAGATGGCGGTACCCATTTCACTGGCCGGGAGGTAACAGACTTTTGCCGCACGACAGGCACGAAAACGCACATAGTACCAGCGTACTCACCCTGGGTCAACGGCCTAGTCGAAGGAACAAACAAATTGCTGATCTACGTATTAGCGCGCCTGTGCGCACCAGAACTTGGCGAAAATGGATGGCAGGAAATGGACAGGGACCATCTGCCAAGAAACTGGCCGGACCACTTCGCAGAGGCAATCACAATTCTTAACAGATGACTACTACCTTCACTCAAATTCTCACCGAAGGAATTGCTACTTGGGATGGTGGTCAACACCCCGAAAACTGAGTTCGACGTCAGCACGTTACCAGTACAACCTACCAACGTGGGAACACATATGGACTACGTAGCACAGCAGCGACTCCACAGTTACTCAGAGGCAATGTACCATGCAAACAGACAAAAGGAAGCCTTCGATCGGAAGGTACGAAAGTCGAAAGCAGGACCAGTCACATTCCAGTGCGGGCAGCTCGTGCAAGTCTTCAGAAGCGACTTAGTGAACTCGATCAGCTCAGAACGAAAACTCACACCAATGTGGTCGGCACCCAGACGCATAGTGGAACGCATCGTAAACTCGTATAAGCTGGAGACACTGGACAGTACGAGGTTGGAAGGGGAGTTCAGTGCACGAAGACTAAGGGAGTTCACACCATGCAAAGGAACAGAACTAGCGGACGTGCAAGAAATACACATGAGGAAGGTCAAAGAGGAAGAGACGGAGAGGCTAAAGAAGGAACTAGAGGAGGTTGATAGGTTACGAGCAGCAGGGGATACAGGAACACGAAACGCGGGAATAGAGGGTGATGAATTCAACATGGAGACCCTGATTGGGCCGGAGTTCTTCTATGAGGATGACGAAGAGGTGGGAGAAGAGGTTGAGGGAGATGGGATAGCTCATAGGGTTATGAGGCGGCGGGGACGCCGCCAGCAAGGAGGGTGGCAGATGGAGTAGGGAGAGTTGGTAGTCACATGACCATAGGCAGTAGATAGAGTCACATGTCGTGGGGGACAGGAGTCAGTTGCAACCACGACGACGACGACAGAACCCACGTGTCCACCATGCTCATATATCATTGATTTACAGGTCCGCTCTGGGTACTTAAGCTGTTCAATCGGTGCACACACACCCACCTCCCATCTTCAACCGCCATGGCAAAGACGCGCGAGATAATACTCGCCTCATCTATCCGGTCCCTCAAATCCTCTGCCACGAAAGGTACCAAGAAAATCTCAGTGGCTGTTACTGCTGTTGTTCGGCTGCTCAAGCGAGCGCGGACTTCACTTTTGACGTTATCCTCCAGGGTCTCTTCTATTGCTGGGAGCATCCATTCGGCTTTGTCTTCAAGCATCTTAGGTGGCTCAGGAAGTGCTTAGCATTATACCCCACATAGTAGGATTCGTTTGGACATTTAACCGCGGGTACTTACAGTACTGCGGTTTTCTTGTGATACCGTATATATCTGGTACAGGTTTATACCCGTACCCGTAGAGGTTAGGGTGTTCTCAGGTATGGTTACGGTTATAGAAATTTGCACCTGCGGTATACCCGTGAAAAACCCTATGGCCCACACATTCTTAGATGTGGACTTGGAACATGCCGAGCACTGCTGAGACTGTGTGAAATGCATTTTTCTGTCATTTTCGAGTGGTTCACGTTTCAGAGCGTTCACAGTAGCCATTTTTCACATCATTTTTTGTTTCATTTTTCAGATCATTCAGATCATTCTTCTGCCAAACACATGAAAATGATCCGAAAATGAAGCTGAAAATGAGCTGTGAACAACCCTAATATAAGGAAAAAAATGAACTTATTTTACTTAATGTCCTTAATTAGATTCCAAGTCAGATAAGTAAAATAAGTCAACCCTTGATTTTGCTGATGGAAATGGCCCACTTGAATTCTAGGTAAGGCATGTCACCTTCTGTTGTGGGGTTGGGGCCTGGAAAATGAACCTGATAGGCCAATATATTGATTGCTCCCATAAGTGCACAACACCCTCAACAAAAACTGGATAGCAGAGGGTGGTATTACCACATCAGATAAGCTTAACGAATGTGCCAGATTGCCAAATCACCCATGTTGCCCACCTCATATCTCAATGTGGCACCACCCCTGGCAAATGTGCTTTGGTACATAGTTTTCCATAACCATCTACTTAATGTTGAACGATGCATCCCTCTGAATTTATAGCTCACTGGCCACCCAATCCTGAATTGGTCCACTTCCCAGGGTGGTCCAGATGATGACCTAATACAGTACTATATAATGTGGGCTAGTGACAGCAGACAAAAAACGACACACCCACCACCCAGACAGAAACCCGACCTCGAAAACCCAACCTTACAGCACCACCGGCACTTTGAGTACCACTACGTGGTACCTCAAAGTAGATGAAGAAGGAAAAAAACCCAGGAGGAGAGGATAATAAGCACACATCGTACCGTACTTACTTACTCTCCCACAAGTGGTCCGCCACAAAAGAGAATAAATGGGATTCAAAAAAAAATAATGATAATGCGGGCTAGCGCTGTCTTCGGGCCTAAGCAAAATAATAATGATAGTTCGAAAACAAAAATCGACAACTTCACGTGCTACCACATAACTCCCCCTCGACAACATGACCCGCGCGGCCGAAGAGAGCATCTCCATATTTGCTCAGCGACGATCAAGGACGAAGAATCGGAGAAAAGTGATAATTACTCAAGTTTTAGTCAGCATCATAAAACGTCGAGACTGGAGTTGAATCGCACTCACATGACTAAAAGCTTCCATATGCAGAGAAACATTCGGTCCACCCTTGAGGATATCCAACGGTCGAGGATTGCTTAACGCTTCCCGAACATCGTTCGCCAACGTACCAGGCCCACAAACTGGTACCATCCATTAACGAACCATAACAGCATTGAATAAACAGGAGTACCGTTGACAGAAATATCCCCTGCAGCGCAAGCGATCTGCTCCTTCATCAGGGCATGCAGGTCGGGTCTACCGTACCGAACACAGACGGCAGGAGAGTCAAGGATTGTCCGGGTTGCGGAGTTCTCAATCCTCGTCATGATTTCTTCACCGCCGCCCTGCATGAACACCGAGTCGGCATTGCCTGTGATGAAGAAACAAACGTCGACGACGAGATCGGACGGCAGAGCGCCTTGGATGACTGGAAGAAGTGCGTCCGATATCCACTCGACCTGACCTTTCCCGCAGATGAGCTCATGCAGTTAGAAAATGGTTATATTGCGCTTACGAATATCTCGAATGGCCCACACAAATATGACATGGCGGCACACATCCCCTACTTTTCTTGCGCGACTATAAAACTACATCAGATTCGGACGAGGTGTAAAAAGAGGATTTGTACTCGCCGCACGACGTCGAGAAACAAGGGAAGCGTAAATGCCACCCCGGTACCGCCTGGTCAGATCTCATGGTAAATGTTCTGCACACCAGATACCAAATCAAACAAACACCAGCATACCAGCAACGAGGATCACCGTCTCGAATCCGTTCAGGAGAGGAGGGGAACCGTACGGCCCATCTAACAAAACCTTGATCGGCTCGTCGTCTCGAGCCGCTGCCCGCAGACGTCGAGTGAAGCCCTTGCGAACGCGCACGAGAAACGCCAGTTGCTTGGATTTGTAGTTGTCGAATGCATCATGGGAGTCATCAGAAGCGTCCTTCTCGTTGTCGATAGTCGGGTTCTTACTGACAAAGTTCGGCACATCGATGTTCGAAATGGTAAAGGGGTGGCCGCCGAGGGTTGACAAGCCAGGAATGGTGAGGTAGGCGCATTGTCCTGGGGTCCAATAGATATGGCTTGGACGCCGCAGTGTGATGCGGAAAAAATCCGGGGAGAGAACGTCAATGAATGCATCGAGCTCAGTGGCAAGTTTCGGCCTGAAGTACCCAAAATTGAAGACGACAATACGGACGGCACGAAGGAGGCGATCTACGGTCCACATAATAACTGAGGGCCATATATAGTAGCTTACTGACCTGGAAGAATGTCAGAAGCTCGCTACAAATATGTAGAGTAGTCAATGCCTACTTCTGCTGTGTATGAAAGTAGGCCCCCAGAAGGAAGACCCTACCAATCGAGATTAGACCTTCCGCGGCTAGCGTACAGAGAGTTCCCTCGCTTACAAAACCAGTAGGAAATGAAGAACGAGGAAAATGCTATAACCCCACTGTCGGACTGGCCTGACGGACAAGAGGCACAGTCCAGTGAGTGAGAGGATTGCAAGAAGGCCACACTGGATCCACGGGAATTGCAATAACTGCTTTGATCTAAAACTGAGATGAGCAAGAACACAACAGGTAAGAGGTAGCAAAACAGACGCACCCCAATACGAACTGCAGATCATCCATTTCGAATCAGTTACTTGAAGAGATAGATCAAGGACGATTTAATAATCACCCGGCCTATCACATGCACCCAAATCAACAGACACAGAACGCGAGCCGCCATGCGGTGCAAAAAGTTCAACTAAAAGAGAGCTAGTCAGCAGATGATGCCTCGACAAAACCAATGTGCTTACCTTGTTAAAGCTGATTCCAGTAAGAACTGCTCGATGGCGAGTGTCATCAAAGAAATTACCATTCGACAACGAACTAACCAGAGATAAAGTTATTCCTCATTCCAAGAGCCACCACCAGAGGTAGCTGAGAAGCAGCGATATGTCCTGCTGCATTGGCCCAGTGGCGAGGACTGAGATTTGCACTTTGTGCGGAAGTTGCTAAGGATCACAATGAGTATTAATCGTAGGCGGCGAACAACTAGCAAGCGCACAATTCGCAAAAGACAACGCAAGCAACGTCGCTGTGTACGCTGCAGTCATAAAACACCCCCCAACATCGAGGGTGTGCGATTTTCCAACCGAAAGCGTCCGGCGAAAGACCAGGGCGCGGAATGTATGGACGACAGCCGCCGGCACCCTCAGATACTGTATCTTACCCCGCACGCGCGCAGCGCCTAGGGGCTTTCTTGTGAGCCGATAAAGAAGGTGGAGATAATGGGATAACAAGAAGAAGCCGATGACGCCAACTAGGCAAGACCAGACGATTACTACCGGATGCCGGAAAGACTGGGGTTTCGCTACCACCGCACCGGGTGAGGAGATGGATGAGTTGGCATTGGGGGCATCAGCCCGAGCGATGACTCCTGGGATCGAGACTGGGAAGATATAGGAAGCGGGGTTCAGGTTGACGATGTGCGAAGCCATTCCAGATGGTAAGCGCGGGCCCGGGAGAAACAAGTTACCACTCTCAGCAATACGATGGCAGCTGCTCGTTTTATACAGCCCTAGTTATAGACCGAGTCACCGCGAGCGTATCCAGCCATTGGATCAACTCGGTGGAAAAAGAACTCGCGGTCAAACGGACACGGTCGTCCTAACAGCGAACTTGAAAAATAAGCAGTGCAGATAGGTACAACTTGCATATGTAACTTGGCTTCTGTCTGATAAATCTTCGGTGGAGTGTCCAGGAACTCAGTATTCCTCCGAGTGGGTGCGGAGAAATGCAGAGAGTTCTAACTTGAAGATACTAAGGAGTCTACACCGAACAACGTGATCTAGTTCTTCCGATCGGCCCAGTAACTGGGATTCGTCTGGTCTGGTCTGGTCCATCCAAAAGGCATTCGAGGACGAGTAGCATACTAGATGTCTCTGAACACCGATAGCAGTCGTTCGACAGTGGATATTGCCTGAGCAAGGGATGCCAGGGACGGAACGGGAATCCCGAACTTGAACCAGACGTAAGGGGTACCGGCGGCTGATTTTATATATATGGCTATCTATGAGATTTGTTGCCAGTGGGCTAGTAGCTCGGACTCGGGGGATATCATATCAGCATTCGTTGCCAGTGAACAAACACGACAAAACTTGAAAATATTCGACCTTACTTGCAATTTTCACGAAGCCGACTTCCCTCAAATTAATGTGCAGACCTTTGTATTGACAAAAGTTTGACTATCCCTTGAGAAAAATCGGAAGAATCGCCAAAAAAAAGCGCAGTCAACGGCATTTTTTGAGCTGAATAGAAGTAAAGATGCCAACGGCCAGAAGATATTATACAAAAGCAAACAAACACCTTGCCTTATGCATACTTATAGTGAGCTTGCCAAAATACCAAGCGAGATGGTAAAAAGCAAAAGGGAAACACCAACGAGTTAAAGAATCAATCCAGATCTCTCTCTGAGCCGTCTGACTCTTTACTGAACCCATTTAGTGGTTGAGCCACTGCCGGAGCTTGAGATGCTGTCATTTGGTTGTCATAGCTTGAGCGCAGCGATACCGGTGATATTGAACGGACGTCGAAGGATAACAGCAACAGAGAAAGAAGTTGTGTTCTGATTGTGTAAACGTACAGTTGAATGGGAACATGCATGCCCTTCGGAACCGAGTCGGTACTTGGTTACATAGGAGATAGTGGATTAACTCACTTGACAAGACCGACCGGTATTCCGCATGGACCGACCACTATACACAGCACCGTGAGCGTATATTATGAAGATATCCGAACAAGCCGAGCAAAATCCAGCAATGGTTTGGCAAAGAGCGGAGGCATCTGTGATGAAAGCATTCCATTCACGTGAACAAGACATTGAGAAAACTGGGCGATAGCGGGGCGAATTATAAGTATAATGTATAGATGTCTAAACATGCTAAACCATCAATGCGGGGCTTTCTTCCCTACCGAAAGAGCAAATAAGGAAATCAGCCAAAACCAATGATTACTTGGGAATCACGCACCGTCGACAAACATGTTCCGTGTCGCCGAGGGCAGGGTCGCCGTAATACCCTCCAAGTCTCGCGTCAGTACAACCTGACACCCCAAGCGACTTGTGTCCGTCAGCCCGAACGCCATGTCAAGCATGTCATTTTCGTCGTCTTCCGGTTCCGGAAGCTTGTCGTAATATTCCTCGGGGAGGATGACATGGCAGGTAGAGCAGGCGACCGAGCCCTCGCATGCTCCTGATGGGGATAACATTCGGCAGTACATGGGGGGCGATGAGGGGCGGTAGAGTCAACGGTGGGGGTGGGATACGACACAGCGATACACACATAAATGTCAGTGTGAGAGTAAAATGGAGCGGCGAAAGCTGCGCACCCTCCAGGTCGATATCATACTCATGCGCAATCGATAGTATATCATCTCCCTCATTAGCCTCCACCGTTTTCAAAAACGAGCCCTTTGCGTCCCTGAAAGTAATGTTGATTCTGAACAACGAGCGCTAGCGTGAGCACTATATCCGCAACGGCTGGAGATGCACATACCCAGTCCCAGGTTCCGGCCGCTCGATCCCACCGTGCCGTAGCGCTGAAGAAAGACAAATTTTATGACGGTAGAGCGACAATAGATGATTTGCGCATACGAGGAGATGTGTGCATCCTTCGCATGCAGGAATTCGAGAACCACAAGACTCTATGTGGTGGTAGATCATCCAGCTTTTGCCTATGGAGACGTTCCATACGGGGACGTAGCAGGAGTCGCTCAGTCCGTGTTTCGCTGTAGTGTCGAGAAGTCAGCGTAGAACGGTGGGATGCCCGTATGCGAGCCGCCCAGAACCGACATGCTTGTGCTTCGAACATGGCAGTCGATCACAAGCATTGAAAAAATCCCATACCAGTCACGTGACTGACATCTCTTATATTCTCGTTTTTATATTAGTGAACGACTATCTTCACTAATACTACAAGACGGCTTGCCAGGCTAATTCTCGTTTCTTTCCAACATGTTATAGTCTCGATAGCCTCTGTGATGTCCGGGACTTGGTGATCTGGACGAACCATAAATCCGGATCGTGGGCACGGAGTTGAACGTTGTTGAGGGTTGACGAGGCTGACGAGAGGCTGGGAATGCAGAGGATGTTCTTGTCTCCTCTTTCCATTCATTTTTCGTCACCCAAGTTACTGACCACCCTTCTTGGCGTACTCCAGATCCTGATATCTCATGAACCCCTACTACCCTCGTACTCTGCCTTCCCACCTTCCTCTCCCCCTCACATACCTGTTCCAACAACTCTTACCACCCTCAAGCCCCACTACTCACACAGGATGTAAAAAGACACAGAAAAAAACCAAGAACGCGTGGAATGGTGCTCGACGACACTGTCCAGCCATGGACACTTGGATGCCAACAACGTTGACGACAACGCCGACACCCCGTGACAACAGGATTGAGACTCTTCGACTCTGTCTGCGGCTCAAATCAAGCAACAGGGATGCTACTTGCCGATGCTCTGGCCCTTTAACCATGTACGTATGGACGACGCCAACAACACCGGCAAAGGCGACGCCAAGACTCTGTGACGACAGGATTGACAACTCAAATCAAATAGCTTAAATAACAAACGTTTGAGATGATGCTCGCCGACGCTCTGGTCGTCTAATCGTGGACAGATGAATGGCGCCAACACCCCGCGAGAACAGGCTTCACGAATCAAATCAAATAACCCAAGCAAACAAAAACGCTGTGGGATGGTGCTCGCCGACGCTCTGACCGTCTGACCGTGGACACATAGACGATGACAACACCCCGCGACAATAAATCAAATCAAGTGACCCAAGCGAATTAAATAACAGGACGAATGCTGTGGGATGGTTACTGGCCGACGCTCTGGTCCTAACCGTGGACACTTGCACGACCCCTATTCCACCGACGACGACGACGACGCGAACACCCCGTGACAACGGAATTGACTGGATTCTCCCCTCCGCTCCTTCCGCTCTTCTACCCCTTCCACCTTTCCCTCTCCCTTCCCATCTCCCCTCTTCTCTCCCGCTTCGTGTCTCTTGGCTTCCACTCCGGATCTGGCTCTTACTCTATGTTACGACGGAAGGTGGCGACTTCGAATTATAGATGACTCAATGGGGAGGTGGGAGACGATGGTGGTGGGAGCGATCGTGGTTGTTGTTGTGGGCGTGGTGGTTGTGGCTTGCATCGGCGATTGTGGTTGTTGGTTTCAGCATGCTTGTGTGTGCGGTAGCGGTCGGTAGTAGGATCGGGGGTTGCGGCGGGGTGGAAGTTGCGGGTGTGGTTGTGGTCTTCGGCATGCTTGCAGTCTGGCTTGGGTTGTCCTTCTGGTTTTAGGTGGAGTGGTTACTTATGTGGTGCTTGCGGGTGTCGGTGCTACAGTATTTGGGAGTCGTCTTTGCTGTCTTAGGCACGCTTGTGGGGTGCTGGATGCGATTCCATTTTCTTCTCTTTTTCCCCCCATCTTCGTTTCTAGGATTCTTGTTTCGATCTTTTGACTACTTCGAATTAAGTATTTCGACCCATGTGCTATATATACTAATATATGTACTGTTTAGTATCACACATTGTCACAGTTTGAGTGCATCACTGGTAGTACTAATAATCACCAACTTGAATCCGCCATTACGTCTCCTTGCGGCACAATCGCGACATTTGGATTGGAAGACCGGTCACTTGGTCTCCTCGTTACATCAAGGTGGATTTACCAGAAAGTATTGAAAATGTTCCTTTGATACAGGGACGAGTCAACTTAAGCGCATACCAAAAGTAGAACGGGCTTTTGAGTTGTTTATGTAGAAGCTTCAAGTTTCTCCATCAGAAATCGAGCCTGTCATCGAGACATTCCGACCGTCGTGGATGGTTGACATCGAGAATGTCCTGTGCTGCTTGCCTGACATTTACGTATTTCCGCATCAATATCGCCCTGTACCTCGAAAGGGTTGAGCTCAACACGTTATGTAACGTAACCGTACTAAAAGTGGGCCTTACCTTCTCCCATGTCCACGAATAACCAGGTCCCAGAGAGCTGCGTTCATTTGGGCCACCCTCCCTTACAATGTTGTTCCCCGTCTTCGCAGTGACCTTATACGCAGTGGTGCTATCCTTTGCCCACATTGCTCCTCCGAGTCCTGATACACATTCTCAACAAAGTCTACTCGGGTCAAACACTATCACAAATAAAAAGCTCCGATACAAGTCTAACAGTGGAATATGTGAGACCACACCCGGCGTCAACCAGAAATCGGGGTACATTACAGTAGGCCAAAACATGTCGATGGTGAATTGATCGCTACGAGGTAGTCGTCCAATTCCAGATGAGCGTACTGACTTGATCTATCTAGTGGTTCTGGTTCTTTGAGTCGCGTTCATCCCCAGATACTGCTCCGCTCACACTCTGGTATTTGTCGGTTTTTCAAAGTCGTTTATTATGCACTATCGACTACTAGGCTGAATGGTGGCCCCGGATCCTCGTCCATGATTGGACTGTTTCAAGGTGAGCAAACGCAATTATATGCTTTACGTGAGGACCTGAAGATTTATTATCACATTATAGAGCATGGACCTTGCTATGCGAATCCCGACAATACTACGACAGTTATCAACAAATACAGGTTGGCTCCATCCAGCAGAGTTTTCACAAGGATGCGCTTGACACGTCTTTCCTACAGTTGGAATAACATTAGCAATGGTAAGACGGACCATTCCGATATGTTGATCGCCGATGGACATTAGTTTAACGTTACTATGACATTGAAGTCATCTACATCGACCAACCCATTGGCGTCGGATATTCTTATGGAACACTGGTTGCCAACACCACAGATTCAGCAGCTCCGTTCCTCTGGGAAGCCTTTCAAGTCTTGTTCGCCAGTCCCGAATTCAAGAAGTACCGACACCGAAAGTAGGTTCTGTGATCAAACATGGCACTCCTTGACTAAAATTTCCTATTCTAGGCTCGTGTTTGCCACTGAGAGTTACGGGGGCCACTACGGACCTGCTTTCGTAACTTACTTCAACAAACAAAATGAGTTGATAGACCAGGGAAAGATATCGGGAATTAAGGTTGTATTTAGCTTGTTACTGATAAACAAGTGCGTTCGCCCTATTCACTTCTTGTTTTACTTGTATCTCTGATTCCTTGTTTCAAGTGGCTGGTTTGATCCCATGATTTCGTTCAAATCCTATATTGATTTTTCGACCAACGCACCGAGATATGGTCCTTTACAAGATCCAGAGACTTTGCGTGCAATGAGCCAGTCATATTATGGGCTTGGTGGGTGCAAAGACTGGCTCGAGGCGTGCCGCGCAACAGGAAATTCTTCTGCATCAAATGATATCTGCCGCACAGCGGACACATATTGTGTAATCGGCATATTATTCTGTTGTCTTTTCGTGGCTAAGCGATCTTTTCAGATGTTAAATGTTGAAACTCCTGCGGGTAACGGACGGTACGAGTATGATCTTAGGCAGAAGGTTGCGCCTTACTGTCCTCGTGACTACTTCGATCCCTATCTCAACCTGGATTCCGTAAAGAAGGCCATAGGCGCAAAAGTTCCATTCGTGCTTTCTTCTGACCCTGTTGGAGATATGTTCAATGCCACTGGTGATGTAAGTTGCTACTAGTGAACTTCGTCGACACGTCCATATTTAGTCAAAATACAGGATGCTAGATCGACGCTGGGACAGCTACAAGACCTTGTCGATTCAGGGTTAGAGACCCTCGTCTGGGTATGTCATTTCGTGCGTTTCAATGACCACCAACTCAACGTGCCGGACTTTCAGGCTGGTGACGCTGACATCAAGTACGTGTGACCTTTACTCATAGCTGGCATGATTTTCAATCCCTTGACGTTCCTCAGCTGCAACTGGTTGGGTGGAAATGCCACGGTGCACGCCATGCAATGGTACGGCAAAGATGCATTTGCGAAAGTTCAACCTGTGAATATGACGATAAATGGGAAGCCCATTGGCCATGTACAAAACTACGACAAATTTACCTGGGCGTAAGTCAGAAATATCTGTGCAAATGCCATGTTCCAGCTCATACCACTTGATTTAGTGTCATCTACGATGCAGGACATGAAGTAGTAAGTACAGGATGCGGCTAGTCAAGTTATCGATATTCACGAAATGCACACAGCCTTCATATCAACCCATCATCGCGTTTGAGGTCTTCAAGCAGATGTTGGAAGGGAAAGGGCTTCACAATACCACAGGGACATATCCTCCCCCTGGCCCTGGCGTCTGTCCATCCTACTAGCTCACAGCTGCATGCATATTTTAGTTTTATTTTTCTCGATGAGTGACTATGTAATTGCAGGAATGTCGTGTTAGAACTCGGGGCTAACTCGCGGATTTCGCAGTTGAATTTAAATTTCCCCGGGACCCCTGGTATGAATGACTTTGTGGCAAGCTCTTTATTTCAGTTCGATAGACCACGCGAACAAGGTTCCCAGTAAAAATCGATGTGGCGGTCCAGGCATTAGACTCTTGATCCGTCGAGCGTATTTCTTACCGCCCCAAACATGAGATTATAGATAGTCCAGACTGATCTTGTAATTCTGGAGGTTGATCGACGTTGAACGTTGAGCGTTCAACGTTGGATGATCTTCGGCAGAGATCTAAACTTCCGAATCGGCCGTTCTCTCTGGCCGATTTTACAACCAAGGCCTTGAGTCGTGTATTTGTCGTCTTTGTCAGGTCGAACTTTCAATTGTCTACATTGTAACTTCTAGTTGCTTGAGATTGAGAATCAACCCACACTACAAAACAGACCTGAGGTTGATGTATAGAAATGGTGCTGTAGCAAATTTGTACAACTGAGGCTCAAGCTGTACAACGTTGTCCTAGGATGGGCCACAAACTAGGTCAGACGGTCTGCGCAAGAAAACCATAATGATAAATGAAGAGAGACGAGAATTATACGAGCAAACAAGACACGTGTAGGAAACAAAGTCCAGGAAACAAAAGAGGATGCAACTTGCGGTTGAATGCTGGATGCTGGTAGACAGCGGGAAAACGTCGGTCTTGGTTTATCACAGTTCGTGATGAACCGGATCAGGGCACTGACTTCCTGGATTTCTCTCGGGAACAGGGTCCGTAATGTTGCTCAGAGATCCCGACGTGATCATTTGCTTGAAAATGTGGAATGCAACCAGGGGTTGATATGCAGGCTGTAAAAGCAAAGGTTAGAAAGGGCACCTGACTAAACATTTGGATACTCACAATTTCGTGTCCAGCACCATGGACAACCCTAAGGAACAGAATTAGTCAGTTCATCAAAGTTGGGCGAGGCAAAAAAAAACACCTACGCAAAATTGAAGTTCCAAAAACTTTTTACGTTACCGACAGTCACGTTTTCAGTAGGATGGTGCGGGTTTTTGATGGTGATATTGATAGGCCGAGTGGGTGCGTGCGCAAAGCCATCTTTCCCTTTCCAGTCCAAGGAGTGAACAGTAATGTTCGAGGCAAGCCAATTGCAACTTGATTATAACATGGCATAAGACACTTGCCAGTTATTTGATGGGTGGTAAATACCTGATGTCGGAATCGCCAGCCTAAAAATGTGGCGGTTATTTGATATTCTGCATCATAATGGTGGCTCTGTCACTTACCCATACAAGAATCGTCATGTTTGTTCTGGCAAGGTTCTGGAGTTGGTTCAACGTTGACATCGAGAGCTATTTAAAAATCAGTACCAAAGTAGAGAAGAAGATAAATATGTTTCACATCGCCCGTGTTGTTAAACGCCTGGCCAACGGCATCAGAACATGTAATGAAGGGAGTACGAGCACCGATCCTTTTCTGTAGTTCTGGATCCTTGAGGTATGGTTCAAAGTAGTCTACTGGACAATAATACGTGTCAGTCCACCTAAGATCATATTGATAACGATTGGTGAATGCGAGGAGCCCAACATTATTATTCTGTGATCGGACAGTCAGGTATTTGTATTGGCGATTCATAAGGCACCTACACAGTAAGTAGCTGCGTGCGAGCAGATAGAATTGACGACTTTAGTGGGTGCTTTCGCATCCACTACTTGATAACATGCTTCTGTCCAGTCTTTGCAGCCTCCAGCACCATAATAACCGTCACTGATCTTTTGCAAAAGCGGAGGGTATTGTAAGGGTCCATAGCCAGGCGCATCGTTCGTAAAATCGACGTATGCTTGATTGTTGATGAGGGGATCATACCAACCACTGGCATGTCAGATCAGCATTATTCAGAGGAGAGAGTATGTTGGCTGACTCGTTGATGAACAGCGCCTCGAATTTCACTGGTATCTCTATCGAGTGCCCAGGTTTAATCAATGCACTTCGCTTATTGAAGTAGTCCGCGAAAAATGGCCCATAACGACCGCCATAGCTCTCAGCTGCAAGGATAAGTCTGTAAACAAGTGAGTACGTAGCTGTCATCAACTCCGCATCTATACATACTGACCTTCGATTCCTATACTTTTCGAAATACCTATCGCTGAATAGGCCCTGGAACGCATTCCAAAGATATGGTGCCGCGGACTCGGTACTATTTACAGCCGTATTGGGGTCGGTATTCTCCGGGGAGAAACCAACGCCAAAGGGTTGATCTATGTAGATGACTTGCGTAATATGTTAGATTCCTAAAAACCGATGATGAATTATGGATAAAATTCTTGCCATTGCTAACTTCGTTCCAACTAATAAATGATCAAATTAGTCTATGGCGAATAAAAGAAAAAGTTGGCTTCCGACCTATATGGATTCCAAGTGGTCGTTTTGTTGTCCGAATTAACATAGCAGGGCCCATTTTCTGCAATTTCTCCGTAAGTCAAGATTTTCGAACAGACTGGCACCAACCTTGAAACAGTGCGATCATAGATGAGCATCCAGGACCGCCATTCAACCTTCGTCATGAAAGCAACTTGGTAAGAAAGTCATCACCGAAATAGGAGATACATACCAAAGTGTTAGAGGAGCATTGGTCGGGTCGTGACGAGCCTCGACTAACCAGAACCACTGCAAAAAGGGATAGGTTCAGCCGAATGAGGATGACTGAGCTCATGCATACCAGGGACAGGTCTTTTTCTGCGTGATCTTTTCCTACTGTGATGTAACCTGTTTGTTGACCTACGCCAACTTGCTCGCAAACGCCAGACTTGCTGATATCTTTCCAATCGACAGGGAAGTTATTTGATGCAGGAGAATGCGACGAAAGGAAGTTCTGCCCCGAATATTCGTATGACTGGAGGAGGTCGAACGGGGCTAAGATTGCACAGGCCATCGCCCCAAGTAGGTGATATAACATTGTGAGAAGATTGGGTAGCGAGCAATGGTCAGAGAGTACGAGCCGTTTATTTAAACCTGCCAGAACTCCGTCAAGGACTCGGACTCCCTCGGGGTATCAGCGATAGCGGAAATACAGCTTGAATGCCCTGGCGGCGTTCAAACAAGCACAGGACATTCTCGATGTCAACCATCCACGGCGATCCATCTGAGGGTCGGAAGGTCCTAGTATGACAGGCTCGATTTCTGATGGAGAATTAATTAGTTGACAAGTTGAATCAAAGTTGAATGAGAGAAACTTCTAAAACAAAAGGCCCGGCAAACCCAAAAGGCCGGTCTACTTTCCGTATTAGCTCCCTGTATCAAAATGAACATTTTGGCTCTCAACAACCGAACGAATTACACAACTTGAAGGAGACATCAAGTTACAGACTTTTCTGGTAAGATACTGCATTTAGATGGCTTTGATACAACCAGGCGGTGACCGTTCAATTCAGTGCGGCAAGGAGAGGCCCGGGTATATCGTGGCGGATTGGTGCCAGATAGGGCCAGATGCGGGGGCGAATTTCATGTCATTAGGTAAGCGGGACCTTGCCTGACACCGTTCAAAGTTCAACATCAATTCTGCCAGTGGAGTTACTCAGGAGACCCAGAATTATCTTCTCAGCGTCGTGGTTATTGTCATTGACGGGTCGCCCCTCAGTCATTTTGTCGTGTCTTTTCAACGGTCGCAGATCCATTGACTAAAACATCTCGAGCTACCGGACAAAGTGCAGATATGTAAACGAAAAGGAGGGGCCAGAGCGCAAATCCGAAGGTACAAGTACATTACTAATACAAAGCATCAGTCAACGCAACACACTCAAAAGATCGACTAAGCCTTGATGGAGGAAACGGTGATATTTGGGATCGTTAGAATCATATGGATACTCCTTGTTTTTATCATTCGGTGTCGGAGGGTTACTGGTCTTCCACTCCCGCTTTTTTGCAGCGTCAGGATTGAAGGTAAGGAGGTGGCTCGAACCACCGTGATGGAACATTCCAAGTTCATCGCCTTTCTTCACCTTCTGGCCGTCGCAAACTATAATCTCGCAGGTAGAAACCTCTGCCATGCCCACCACGATGAAGCACATCAAACCGATGGCGGTGTTCTTGGCTTCGATAATGATGATCGCTCGGGTAGCCATCTGGGAGATGTATGGCTGGGACAGATCGGTGCAGCTGGATCCAAATCAGAGAAAGGACAGAGGGCGAAATAGGTGCCCGGCACGATGTAAGATTTCCTGATTGTGCCTTCAATAGGGCTATGCCAACGGTGGTAGCTCCTGGCGCTGAGGAAGGCTTGCAGGATGGCGCCACTTTCTGCGAAGGCGGGGGCGTATTCGGGATCATGACCCAGGATGTCAAGAAGGGAATAAGACCCAGAAATTTGCAGACGGCTTGACGTCCACCCAAATTCTGTTCAGGTCGGATTCGCAGGCAGCGACGATCTCATTGTCCCCGCCCGTTGGATAAGGATGGACAGACAATTTGAAGTCTCATAAAGAAATCGTCCCAGGAGTCGAATCCGAAATGCCCATCGGGGTCGGCTGGGTTACAAACGTATGCATCTTCGAATTTCAGCTTATCCTCGGGTTTGGAGGCGCCGATCTTCCAAGGCATCAACTTCTTCAGTGCCTCCTGCGATAACCAACCTAGAACTGTCTGACCTTTCGAGTCCGTTTCGGTGCTGAAGAGGACCTCGACAGCTGAATCCTTCGAACGGAGATACTTGGCCCAGGCATCGAACACCCTCTTGAATTGGGTGTTGATGACGGGCATAGTGAATACTTCCATACCAGCCGAGGTTGCCATTAGGGTGGTTCAAACATGCCCAACTTGATGAGGGCTTTACACTCCACATGTATACATGGAGTCTACGTAGACTACATAGACTTTACTGGGAGTCTACATAGACTTCAGGTGGAGTGTGGGTTCACCAAACATGGGATTCATGTTGATGGCAAGTCTATGTAGCCTCCATGTAGACTCCCAGGAAACTCCATGTATTTACAAGGAGTAGTGGGACTCCCACTAAATACTATACAGACTCCATGTAAACTCCATGTAGACTCCATGTAGACTCAACTCCATGTAGACTCCACATAGACTCTAAGCCTCATACTATTAAATATAAAAAAATCACCATGTCAGAGATTTGAACCCATGACCACTGGATTGCATATCACATAAGTAGCCACACATAACTGTTCAGCTATGCAACTTTGCCTAATATAGAAACTTTGATCTCTAAGTGATATGTTTGTCACATGTTCATTGAAATGTGTGGCCTTGTGTGACTGTTTGTTTATCAGTTACACATGACATGCTATCACTAGGGATCTGCACGGGTTTGGCATACCCGCGCGGGTTACGGGTACGGGTCACGCTTGGCATACCCGTGGACCCGTGCCCATACCCGTCACCAAAGTGGGGGCGAGGGCTCGAAGTCTATAATAACTATTAATTTTAATTACTATATGTAAAACTATTATATCTAGATATTAAAAAATACATAGGTGGGGCAAACCCAGGGTGAGGTGGTTGAAACGAGAGGCCTTATATATGCGCACGGGCCATTTGGCCTTGTGTGCACAGGTAATCGCGTCTTCGTTGAATGTTGACGCGTTGTTTACACACGTTTGGCTCCCCACCACAATGTTCAGAACCAGTCAGGACCTCGCTTCACCTTCCACCCTGCTCCGTGGCCACTACGACGACAAACGGGACGAATATGTCGATAACGAGGACCACGGGCTAAGACAAGAAGGCGACGGTGACGACGAATGGGAGGGAGAAAGGAGGAGAACCAGGAGCAGGGCTCAAACGACGCAAATCATCGTTGGGCCCCAGGTATGTTTCGCTCTTCTCATTCTTTTGTTTATTGACTATGTTTCCTTTGTTTAGGATGTAACCTACATGCTACCACCACCACCACCACCACCACCCTCTAACGACACCCACCGCCGCAAGCTGCTCGTGGGGTGGGACTTCTTCAAAATTACTGGGAACAGGGGACGTCGCTGCCGCTCCCTGGTCCCCTCATCTCAACAAAGACGACGATGGCATCAACTGGCACCGCCACGGGCCCAAACGACACAACGAGAACCACTGCCGCGAGCAACTCCTCGCGGGGTCGGAATCGGTGCCACTTCAAAATGGCGAGACAACGGCAACGCCGCCACCAGGCCAAACGAATGACGAGATGACTGGAGCTGAGGGGGAAACAACGAGGAGGCAAAGGAAATGGAAAAAAAGGCCCAAGACTCGTCGTTTGACGTCTCTTGGGCGGTTGGTAAGTTTTTTTTTACTCCTGTTTCGTTATTTTGCTGCTAACAATCCTTTTAGGTACTAACTAGAATACTACGATGACGACGACAGGACAACGAAGCCGACCAGCACCCGCCACCACCGTTGTGAACCCCTGCTCGCAAGGTGGATCGCAACGATGAAACAACGACGATGGGAGACAACGACGACACGGGGAGAGGACCAACAATGAAGCACACCACCCGCCCCCAGCCTCACGAGCGACTGCTCATGGGGTGGATCGTGGGTGGACCGACGACGATGGGGAAGACGCCACCACCACCACCGCCCCTGCTCGCAGGGTGGGCGCGAGGGAGGGGAGACGATGACGAGAGAGGATGACGACGAGAGAGAGGAACGATGAGAGGGGATGACGACGAGAGAGAGGGACGATGAGAGGGGCCCAGGAGACACTCGTCTCCTGGGTATTTTTGTTTCTTTCTTTTCTCTGGCCCAGGGGACACGCTCCTGGACCGTTTCTTTTTTTCTTTCTTTCGTTTCGGTGGCCCACCTGCAATCCACCCCATGCCTACGACTTGTAGGGTGGTTTGAATGATTGTAGTTAAGTATATAATTTAATAATTGTATTTTTGTTAGTATAACCCCTGACGAAACCCGTACCCGCCGTGACCCGTGGCTCATGACCCGCGGGTTGCGGGTACGGGTAAGGCACGGGTACGGGTACGGGTACGCTTGAGCGTATCCGCGGGTTACCCGTGCGGATCCCTAGCTATCACGATTCACTACCACCACCACCGACCTCGCTGCCGCCACTGCTGCCGCTGCCTCGTGCCTTGCGCCTTGACCACCACCACCCCCTTCGCCATCTCTCTCCATAGCCCCCAACCTCACTCCCTCAGGCTGGCCAACACGCAGCAATGGACCCCCAGCGCCCCCAGGCGGTATGTGGCCCCCTCCCCCCCTGTTCCCTGATGTGCCACATCACTAACCACCCCCTCTGACTAGGTATCACCCCTGTGACCTGGGGCAGCAACCTCAGCACCCCCTGCAACCTGGTAAGCCCCCCTTTCCACCCACGCGGGTGCCACGTCACTGACACCCGCGCCGTCCCCCCCAATCCCCCCCGCACCTCCTGCCTGCCCCCCCTCCCTCCCTCCTACACTACCCATCCATGGGGGCCTGTGGCCCTCATGTTGGGTATTTTTTTTCTTTATCTATTTTTTTTTAAGCTCAAATTTTTTTTTTTCAGTTTTCTATGGTAACATTGGATAGCCAACACGCCACCCCTCCTCCCCACTCAGCTAGGAGTGTGAGGGGCATGGAGGGGGATAGGGAGGTGCTGGGAGGCCCGAGCAGTGGGGTACCCACAAGGTGTGCACAGAACGGCCCACCCCGCCCGCCACGTCACTAACCACCTTAGGAGCTGAGGGGGACACAACACAACATGCTGCCAGCCGCGGGGATGTGACAAGAGGGCCCAGCACCCAAGGGACGTGACAGAAGGCCCCTAGAATGTGGGGGACACCTTTGGGACATGACAGGAGACCCCTAGAATGCGGGAGACACCCCTGGGATGTGACAGGTGGCTTCACCAGCCCTGACCACTGAGGGTGACACGACGAGCAGGCCCAGCACCCAAATGGACACCACCCGGCCCAGCCTCATGAGCCACTGCTTGTGGGGTGGAGCGCGGGTGGAGCAACGATGCTGTTGAGTGGGCCACAGCCCCCCATGCCAGCACCCCCAACCACTACCACAAGCCATTGCTTGTGGGGTGGAACAGGGTGCTATGAGAGGGGCAAGTTGCTGTGCCGCATTGCACCCCCCCCCCCTCCCCCATCTCGTTCCAAGCGATGTGGGGGGGGTTATTTTATTTCATATTATTTAGTCTTGTATTATATTAGTAAATACATGCCCCCCTTCGCCTCTAGCACATTGGGGTGTTTTTACATCTCCGCCAGTATTGATGTTTCCATAAATAGTAATAAATACATTTAATATTTGAAGTAATGACTTACCTCTAGGAATGATGGCTAGGAATGGCCAAAGTCCATGTAGACTCCATGTAGACTCTATGTAGACTATATGTAGACTCTCTATAAACACCCTATAACATCTGTAATAGGTTTTACATTGACTAATAAGCAAACTCCCTGTAAACTCCATGTAGACTCTCTATAACATCTGTAATAGCCTTTACATTGACTAATAAGCAAACTCCCTGTAAACTCCATGTAGACTATATGTAGACTATATGTAGACTCTCTATAACATCTGTAATAGCCTTTACATTGACTAATAAGCAAACTCTCTGTAAACTCCATGTAGACTATATGTAGACTATATGTAGACTCTCTATAAACACCCTATAACATCTGTAATGGGTTTTACATTGACTAATAAGCAAACTCCCTGTAAACTCCATGTAAACTCCATGTAGACTCCCTATAGTAGCTTTATTTCTTTGGAATTGCTATGTACACTATACATGGAGTCTACATAGACTTTAGTGGGAGTCTATGTATAGTCTATGTATAGTACATGGAGTCCAGTGGGAGTCTATGTATAGTCTACGTATAGTACATGGAGTCCAGTGGGAGTCTATGTATAGTCTACGTATAGTACATGGAGTCCAGTGGGAGTCTACGTAGACTTGTGGGGGAGTGTAAAGTACACAACTTGATGGCAACTTGGACCCCAACTCAGCCAGAACTTTACACCAAAATTGACCTGAGTTGGGGCAAAAGTTGGAGTTGAAGTTGGGGTGTTGAATTGGCCTCGAGAGGCTGATTCAAAGTGGGACTTCAAAGTGCCTCAACTTGACCTCAACTTCACCAAATTTTATATTTGAGGTTGAAGTTGGGGTCAAGTTGAGGCATGAGTTGAGGCATGAGTTGGGCATGTTTGAACCACCCTATTGGCCAATTGATTACAGCATTGAATGGAAAAGCAATCAAGCCTCCCCATTTCCTTTCATCATTGTAAGTTGGAGCATGGTGAAGGAAGCTATTGAGCATGTCGAACATGTCTTCATAGTTATTAACCAATCTGACAATAAGGACAGGATATTGAGCATTCTTATGGTGCAGTTCACTTAGTCACAACTAAAATGTGACAGTGGCCAAATTGGCTGGGAGCTGAATTTCTTTTTGAATTTACATATGATTTAAGTCTAATTTGATGTGCTAGTGGTGTCAATGAAAGCAAGGGAGCAAAAGAGATTTATTCCAGTTGAACATGCCACCAAAAAAAGTATCTGAAAGAAGCAGCAGCATGAGCTCATGCAGCTGCATTGGAAAAAAGATGGGCAAAGGCCACCTCAAATCATTCCACTGCTGACATGGAAATCACAGCCCAACATGCCATTCTAGACCACCCTGAGTCAAGTCCAGACCCATTGACACAACCACCCTCCCTACCAACAGAACCACTTTGACCAATGTCACCAATCCTGATCAACTTTGACTCAGAGTCTGAATACGGTGGATATCAAGGGGGTGTCAATCATCACATTGTGGACAACTGTTAAGGTGAGCCTCAACTACTCAGTACAAGTTATTGAGTTTGTTTAACAAAGAGGCTTTCTCCATTAAGTCAAATGACTCTAAGCTTTGTAGCCTTAGGTCAAGTTCAAAGTTGGAGCAGTTAAGACTGTGTAATTGCCTAGATCAAGCTAAGGAGCCTTGATTGTCTATCTACTACAGCTTTTATAGTGTGAAGTCTCTAGCTAATTGTCCAATAGTATCTAAGTACATACTTGGGGTAGCTACAAGTCATAAGGCTATACAAAGGTGTAGAGAATGAGTCAGATACTGTGGTCTAGTTACTAAGGTCCAGGTACATGGGATGAGTAGAGGAACAAGTCAGAGATAAGCAGTCTTGGGTGCTGCCCATTGAGTCAGAGATAAGAGAGGAAGGATCAGAAAAGGAAAATGAAATAAGCAGCCCCACAATCCTAGAGTCTGATTGTAACATCACCCCTGTTTTATCCGCAGAGTTCCCAACTTTGATCATTACTTTGACTGCTCCTCCATTGAGACATTTGGGCAGCAGTAAAGACAGCACTCCTTATCAAAAGGAGGTGCAACAGGAGGGAGTGGAGGTGGGTTGTGTGGTTCAGGTGGGATGTAAATGGAAGTGGGGCATTCAAGAGGCTCAAGGGTGAACACATTGAACTTGGACTGTTTGACACAGTGATCCTGTCCTCAGATGGCAACATATGTCATGACGAGGAAGATGAACCAGCATGAAGTGAAGAAGAGGTCGATGGCAAGAGCAATAATGAAATTTGGGTGCATTTTTTTTGAGGGGGGTTTTCTCATTACTTTGTCATCGATCAAGCTCATCCTTTAATAAGGATGCTGCAACCCTGGCCATGGTTCATCAGTTATGTTAGCCCATGTTTCTTCATTGAAGTGAGCTAAATGCTCAGCAGCTGTTTTGTAATCTGACCAATCATCAATAGGTTCTGCTTGATATTGGGGTGGTGGTGCACAATCCTTGTTCCTCAGGCAATCTCTAGGGTAGTGTCTCAGCGACCTCTTACTGCACTTTGAACACCTAAACTCATCACAGTATGATGCAAAGTGTCTGGTTTGTCCACACTGGAAGTACTTTTTGTTCTTCATATGAGGTGGCATTTTGTGATGGGTTTGAGATGCTAAAGTTGCAGATCTAATGTAGAGTGGAGTATATGAGCAAGGAGGTCCTTTGGGAGGGAGAACTTGGATTGGCAAAGACTGCAATGCATTGCTTGATATGTCCTTTGCAGACTTTCTTTTGTGCAGTGAGGTCATGGATCCAGATGGGGATTGTTTAGCTGGGGATGGTTTCAGGTAGGGGTGATGATGAGGGGTGGCAGGTGGAGAGGAGGTGGCATATGCTTGTCAGTGTCTATGGTTTACTGGGGATACTCCTCTCTGTAACATCAAACTTAGTAAGCTTTCTGTGAGGAAGTTCAAATTGTTGACAGTCTGAAGGGTGAGGTCATATTGGCACATGATCTCCTTGAGTACCAGATTGTCTTGGAGATCGTTGATGATCTCATCTCTGCTTGATTGGTGAGAAAGGTAGTCTTGGGCATCTTTGAGAAGGGGTGGTCTAACTGGAAGAGGGCAAGACATTATCAGGCAAGAGGAGGAGGCAGGTGTAGACATGTCAAATCGTTCTGCTGGTGATGGTTGCAGTTTGGTTTGCAGTGTGGTTCAGAGCTGCTTCTTCTTCTTATAAGCATTTAAGAGCTCTGCAGCATTACCCAAGTTATCCATAGGTTCCCAGGTATTTTCAGATGTAGGATAGCCTAGCCACTTCACCAAGAACACATGTCCTCATCCTCATTTCTTGTGTGTGATGATTTCTTCTACTTTGTGCTCCTCATGTCCTTCAATCAAGTCAGGAGGTGGCTGTTATGAACTGATCTCATAGGACAGGGTTATGGCAGTGTTCTGATGGAGTTCTGATACAACAATAAACTTGGCTTCAATCTATAAGAGATTGTGCCCTTCTCTATACCTGATGTCCAATTTACAAGGTGATGATGATAAGAGCGGAGGTCCAGTGGAGTTCCAGAAGTAAGAGGTGAAGAGGACTTAGAGTGAGAGGTAACAATGCAATAATCAAACTGGAGTTACAAGTGATGGTATCTAAGTTTTATAGTACATAAGGAACTGAGGTAACTACAGTGGGGTTCTGCGGAGTTGTTAAGAACTGATCCTAAGGTGTGGGAAAATGGTGGAGTCCAGTGGAGTTCTGAGGTGTGACAAGGACTTGGCTTCAACCTTAAGAGGTTGCACCCTTCTCTATGCTTGGTGTCCAATTTGTAAGGAACTGATAAGAATGGAAGGCCATGTAGAAGTCTGAGATAAGGAAAAGGTGCAAAGTGGAGTTCCAATTAGGAAGTATGGAGTAAGTGACAGGAACAAAGCAGAGGGCTGGAGTTTCAAAGGTTAAGACTAGTGCTTCAAGGTCCAGTCACTAGGACTGGCAAAAGACTGAAACCATAACCGGACTGTAACCAGTGTAACCAGACCATTGGTCTCAGTTACAGTCAGTTACAGTCTGGTTACAGTTACAGTTACAAAATATTTAAGTAACCTACATAACTGCTAATGACCAGTTAAGACCAGTTAATAAGAGTCCGTTCCACCACAATTTTGATCTGAAATTTGGAATTTGATGGTAAACTCAGCAGCCGATCTGGGGCATCTGTTTCTCTCTCATTTTGTTGAATGACACATTTTTCATTCATTTCTTCACTTCATTCTACCTTATTTATGGCCAAGAAGTCAGATAAAGCACAAGGCATATGTTATAATCGGGACTCACTGCATACCTATGTTGATTCTAGCATGATCCATGACAATACCCAGGTGGTGTGGACTGTTCAGTGTGTCCTCAACCTCATATCCTTTGCTGTTCCACACCTTGCCAGCGCTGGAGATGTCCACAAGCTCACTGTTGCCAACCAGAAGTTAGTAGCCAAGCAGCTCAATGAAAAAATTATTGTGGGAGGGAAGAAAAAGCTGTCATCAGTGCAGAACAAACTCAACAATGTATGTCACCACCCATCTTTTCTATATGTGTTCTGATCTGGTATCAGCTACTCTCCATCTTCCAGACTGTTGATTTTTTAGAGAACAGGGCATCAGGAATTACATACATGCAGAGTTCCAGGTGCAACATCATGACACCCAAGGAAGAGGCAACATGGGAAGTTCTATGTGTTCAGTACCTGCTGCACCCTTCAGGAACTGTGGGTGGGAAGTCTACAAGGATGTCAAGAAGCTTTGCCTGAACAAGGCAAAGGGAACCCACTCATTCTACCCATCAAATGGCACACAAGACATGTGCGATCCCACGATCACTGAGGCATCAGAGCTGTCAACATCGTGCAAGTTCTCCCAAGAATGGGATGAGGCGGTGCTCAACAGCACCTTCCAGCAGAGCCCACCAGATGGGGAGGTGCAGACAAACACCATCGACACTAAAGCAGGCGACACTTCACAGGGCTCTGATCATGATGGCAATCTGCTCCTTGCAGGAGAGGCTTCACATGATGGTACACAAGCCAAACTAACCAAGGTACATTACTGCTTCTATGACTTGTTGTGTTGCTCATGGAAGCCCAGGATATTATGCCAACATCTGCTCCAGCAAAGACCCCAAAGCCAACAAGCCAAAAGAGGAAGGACTCACCCACCTCCACAACTTCCTCACTTCCAATGAAGCATGTCATGCATACAGCTGATGCACTTGCTTGTGTGGGTGGCTCAGTTCTTGATTTTGGTTGGCACTTTGAGTCCTCCATGGATAATCTGATTGGGGCCATTAAACCAGCTTACGATGCAAGTCCAGTCTGGCAAACTACTGCTATGCGCTTGGCTGCAAAGGAGGAGACATGGTTGACATTACCTCAGCAGATCCAGTTCTCACAGCACCTTGAGACAATGACAAAGGCTGACATCTATATTATGCGGGGTGAGAAACCTTCGCTGCAACATAAAGTGTATGTTGCTACCGTTCTGGGCATTCCTCCTCCTCTTGACTATGACAATCCATTCATTTAATTACTATACTTTTTAATCATCCAACCTGTCTTCATTCCCTGACATATCTACATCCATCCCACCTTTGTTCTCTCCCATATCTTCATCATCAGTAATATTTAGATCATCATCTATCATAATACCTCTATCAGATAATGTTTTCTGGTACTGTTGCCACATAGCCTGTGCAATTGAGTCTTGAAGCTGTCAGCCTTCCTCTGTCTCCTCTTCTGTGAGGTGAGTGTCTGCTGTGGTTCCCTGTGACTGTGACAGCTCTTCGGGGTCAAGATGCTCCCCAGGGGATGGGTCATACACATCCTTGTTGATGTGAACTTCCGTGGGATCTCTGTCAAGGATGAAGTTGTGTAGTGCAGTCAATGCTGCAGGAATGCGTGCTTGTAACCCCATGTCAAACTTTGATGGAAGGACAAGTATAACCCATCACTTCTTGATAACACCAAAGATATGCTCAATGACATTCTGTGCTTGTGCATGACGTAGATTGAAGAGCTCCTCCTTGTTTTGTGGACTAAAAATTCAGGAGAATGTCAGATGGAATGCTGGATAACATGACAAAAATGCTACCATTGATGAGCTCAACCCCATTCCTGCAGATGATAATGGACACCATGATATGGTATGTATGAGGAGACAGTCACACAGAGGGAATCCTGCATCACCAAGGTAAAAGTATCCAGGTGGAACACAGAGATCATTGATGCGAGCATCAGAGTAGAGGAAAGAGTCATTAACAGAACCCTCCCATCCAGACAACAGATACAAGAATCGCATGGAAAATGAACAGATAGCAAGGATATTCTGAGAAAGTGATCCTTTCCAGTCATGTTGTAGCCGTGCAGCACGACCACAGCAGACTGTAGAGTAGACATCATGTGATCATGTTGATATCTGCATGTGTAGACACTGTAGCACAGCATTCCATCCTTGCCTTTCGACGTGTCTGATCGTGTCTGAGCATTCCGTGGTCTCCCCTGTCTGTGTTCTGCTAGAGACTGCACGTCTCCAATGTGCATTGGCTTGATCCTTTGCAGATGGAGAGGCTGCAATATGGGATCCATCTATGGCTCCAAGACACTTCTCGAAGAATGGCCAGAGCTTCTGGCTGCGTTGAAGATACTGAGGAGGGGGATCCAACATGGATGGCAGCTTGACATATTTTGTGTAAAATTCTCAAGATGAAAATGCCATGCACATCCTCTGAAAGTATCTAATATGATTCTGTGGATGAGATGGTGAGTCAGACCTGAACACGTTTACCTTGCAATGGTCTCATTTGATCGCTGAAAATGCTTGCCAGTGTGTCTGACACTGAGGCCAGTGATGCACATGTATAGAAAGATGGCAAGCTGTTCCTCAACTGTGACACTGTTTCTTGAATCTCCATGTCCCATACCTCGTAGCTCAAGGACAAGTGCAGTAAAAACATATAATTGAACACCAAGCTCTGTATATATACAGTCTGGATGGCCCTGGATGAGCTCCCACACCCATTCTTTGCCAGTGAGCTTCAAGGTATGATATGGTTGTGACCAGTATTCAGATGAGGTATAGAGAGCTATGGCAGTTTGAACAAGACGCACAATAGCAGCAGCACTCTGATGCCATTGCTGTATGTGGTGTTGTATTGCTGTACTCAATGGTGGAGGCATGTCAAGCAGGACAACGAGTTATCTATAAGATCATGATAAGATGGAAGCCCTGGACCAGCTGCCAAGCTTGCCATCAAATTCCAAATTTCAGATCAAGATTGTGGCTGAACAGACTCTAACCAGACTTGGGTCTTATATATTTAGTATTAATATTTACTATAATAATTTTACTTTTTTCGACTCAAGAGGGGCAAGCCCAGAGAATCAAAAGTCCAAAATCTAGAGGCCTTATATACCCCTAGTGAGTTTGCACCTATTTGCTTGCTAGGGCCATCTTTCCTAGGGTCATTTTTGGCAGTTTGATAGATGCCATCTTTTGACAGTTGCCATCTTTTTTTGATGATTTATTTTCCCCTACCAAACACACAATGACATTGTTAGCTTCAAACCCCCCACATCCCTCACACCACCACCACCAATGTTAACAATGCCACTGCCCCCTTGATGCCATGGCCCACTCTGGCAACACCACCTCAACCTCACAGCCTCTCCCCTCCCACTCTGGCAACCCCCCCTCGATGCTGGACCCCTCATTGACCTCATGGCCTCCCTCTGGCAACCCCCTTGATGCTGGATGCTCCCTTGACCTCATGGCCTCCCTCCTTCTACTCTGGCAACCCCCCCCCTCAATGCTGGACCCCCCTGTCAATGGCTCTGCCTCCCCCTGATGCTGGACTACCCCTCAACCTCAGGTGACCCCTCCCCCTTGATGCTGGACCCCTTGATGGTGCTGCCTCCACTGACCTCACAGCCTGCCCCCTTTCACTCTGGCAACCCCCCCTTGACGCTGGACCCCTCATTGACCTCATGGCCTCCCTCTGGCAACCCCCCCTCAATGCTGGATGCTCCCTTGACCTCAGGTGACCCCCCCTCCCCCTTGACTGTGGACCCCCCTTGATGGCGCTGCCTCCACTCCTCACCCAGCCCTTTCTGGTGGCGCCCCCTTGCCGTTTTCTTATTGACTGATGGCGCTACACCCCCCCCTCCCCCACCCCTCTCAGCAAGGGGGGGGGCTTGGTCTTTTTTTAATTCATGAATATTTAGCTTCATTAAAATATTTATTGTATAGTATATATATGTAAGCCTGGTCTCAACTGAGGGGGGGACCAATTACAACCAGTTGTGACCAGTTGGTGGACTGAAACTGAACCAGTAGGGACTGGTTATACATGGACCAGTTATTGTTACAATTCAACTTGAGATTTTTTTAACTGGTTATAGTCTCAGTTATTGCCTGAAAAAGGCAAAAAACTGGACTGGACCAGACCTTGAAACACTAGTTAAGACAAAATTTGAAGTCTTTGAGTTGACTAGAGTTTTTAAGTCCAGTCCACCAAACCAGAAAAGACCGTGAACCAGACTGAACCTGAACTGGTCCGATAGGACTATCAGTCCCAGTTCAGGGCAGTCCCAGAACACCCCAGTCCATGGTCTGACTAACTTCTCAATCCCAGCAAACAGGGGGCAGACCGGTTCAGACTGGTCTGGGACTGAACCCTCAGTCTGACATGACTATGCTAATTTTATATTACATTATACTACATATATACATTGGACTGGACTATCTAATAATATTTACTATATTATAACAACTTTATATCTAACTACATTACATGGGACAAGCCCAGGGGATCAAAATAGCAAAATCTCAAGGGTTTATATACCCTTAGAGAGTTTGCACATGTTTATTTGATAGGGCCAACGTTACTATGGTGATTTTTGATAGATGTCATCTTTTTTTTTCTTTCTTTTTCTGATCCCAAATAAACAATTAACAACACTGCCAACAACCACATCAAGAAACGATGCTAATCCCCTTGTACTACCACTACCAGCACCCCCCCTGGCCCAAATGACATCCAGCATCATTTGGGCCCTATGTAAGTTTTTTTCCTTTGTTTTTCCAAGCTACCTACTAACATACTGTATTTATTAAGGCCCAACGTTGTCTGAAAGCCCCCACACAATGATGCACCTGGCTCCAGCCCCATGAGCCTCTGCTCATGGGGTGGAGGCAGCTGCCATGTCACCAACACACTGCACCACTGCCACATCACCACCAGCACCTCCATATGCCACCCAACAATGATGTGGCTGCCACCTCACCACCACTGCCACACACCACTGAATGATGTGCATCACCACCCATGCTGCTGAACGACATGCACACTGCCTCCCCTCTGCCACCCCATCTTCCCAGCAACCCCCTCCCTCTCACCATGTGATGATGCACCACCCACATTGTTATGTATTTTGTTATTTTATTTTTATTTTTGCATCCAGCCTTGTGAGCCACTGCTCATGGGTGGATATGTTTTTTTACTTAGTTTATGTATTTATTTCATTCTAGTAGTTTGTATTTTCAAGCTTGTAATTAGTCAGTAAGACCAGTTGAGACTGGTTTCAGACTGACTCAGACTAGGTCTGCATGTAGACTGGTTGAGACCGGTTCCCAGACTGGCTGTGAACCAACATGGACCAGTCCAATAGTGTCTGGTCTGATCTTGAGTAATAAATGGACTGGTCTGGTCCTCAGTCTGCCCTGAAAGAGGCAAAAGACTGGATCAGACTGGACTTTTAAACTCTAGAGTTGACAAGTGAAAAGTTGATAACAACTAATATTTGAACTGAGAAATACTAAAGTAGCTTTATACTAAGGCTATTACTCAGTGTAACTGTGGTGGACTTTTGAGGAGTTCTGCAGTACATAGTACATGATCATATCTATGATGGAGAACAGACTTGAGTAAAAGATGTGATGTAAGTAAAACAGGAGAAGTAATTTGAAATAAGGAATTTGAAATACTCAAAGTTCCTTTGGAGTTCCACCAGAATTCCATAGTGGAGGTCAGAGGGGTGCTTGCATGGGATATGACAGGAGTACCGAGTATGCAGTAAGTAAGATGATCAATCAATGATAAGTGATACAAACAAAACAGGAGATGAATATGAAATGGAATTTGAAATGGTTATTTGAAATAGTTATTTGAAATAGTGGCAGCTCCATCAGTGATCTGCAGAGCTCTGTTGTAGGCTTGCATGGAATATGACAGTGGCCTCAGGTAATTGGGGCTGTGGGCAGTGGTTTCACAATAGGGGGTCAGGAAGGCAGCATGGAACACTGGGTGAATTCTCCATTGGTGAGGAAGTTTCAGCTCATAAGATAATGGGGACAACACCTGTTTAATGGGGAAGGGTCCTCCTCATTTTGGAGAGAGCTTCCTGCTGACGTTTGTCAATTTTAGGTTTTGTGAGTCAAGCCAGACCTTCTGCCCTTTCTCAAATGGGGTAAACTTCCTCATGACTCATTCTGCCATAATTTGTCAAGCCAGTTTGTGTGCTGCCAGTGCTTCATTTTGTGCTCAGAGTATGTTAAGATTGTCTCTTAACTACTCAGCAAGTTCGAGACAACAAGGTGCTTCCTTGTGTCGAGTTCATCGTTTAGACTCTGAGGTACTTCCTCAGGTCGAGTTCTCTGTGAGCAGTTTAAAGAGTTTATATCTTTAGGTCAAGCTGAGGCCTTGACCGACTATCTACTACAGCTTATATAGACTATTGGTTACTCTGGTCTATATAACGATTGGCTGTTAAGAATAGCAGGTATCTACTCAGGTCTTTTAGGAGTCACTTTAGTAAGTAAAGATGCGCCAGCTGTCAAGTGAGCGCATGTAAGAAAGTAAATATAGCATATATGATGGAATCGTAACATTACCCCCTCACTAAAATCGAAGTTTCCAGTCTTCGATAATCCTTCTAGATGAGTACTTCGTCGTTGGGTACTTTGGGATCTCTCCAGATCCAGACACGCGAATGTCGGAATGGTCGTGCGACAGGGGGGAGCGGTTGAAGTTCGACGTCGACGTCGGTGAACGGAGTGAGAGTAGGTGTGGGTCGGCGATTCTGAATATGCCAATAAATGATGAAAACAAAAATAATGATCCAGCATAGAACTAGAAGCGAGCAAAAGGCGATGGCGAAGATGATGTTGCCGTCCATTTTTCTGAGGGGATGTGGTTGTTTGAAAAGAAAAGAGGGGAGAGGAGATGACTTTTATAGGTCTCCACAGGGTTCTCCCGTGACGTTTGCCCACGCTGCATCATCCCAACCATCGTCATAATCGTTTTCAGGGGGTGGTCTGTAGACTTGATCTAACAGGACCCGATTAAGGCTGGCGTAGACCGGTGGCGCTGACGCGCGTCGTCGCTTGGGACAGGTAACAGGGTAATGCCCGGGTCTTCTTTTCTTGCAAATGCTACAGATGAACTGATCGCAATATGTCGCGAAGTGGCCAATCTTCCCACATTTGTAGCACTTTTCTGCTTTCATATGCGGTGGCGTCAGGGTCCTGGGTCGGATGTTCATTGGGGTCAGTGGGCGCTGTGGCTGTGGAGAGGGTGATGTGAGATCGATGATCTCAGGAACTGGCGGCAGGGTCGTTCTGATTCTAATGATGCCGGGAGTAGTAGTCGATGAACGTTGCCCCTTTCCAGTTGGGGGTGCTTCGTTGGAGGTCATTTTCTTTCAGGGTGAAGAGGTCGGTAACCCAAGTTGGGAGTCTTTGAGCTGGGTCGATTGGAAGGAGTAATGGGGGAACGCTGCGGTGGCGGTCGGTTGGGTGAGAGGAGTGGGGGATCGAACACTTTCTAACCGTTGTTTCTGGAGGCGGTTAATGGCTGATTCAATGCCCTGACTCATCATCGTTGTGAGGGTTTCATCTGCAAGTCGTTCTTGGTCTCGTATTAGGTCGAGGATGGCGTCATAGTGGTGGAGGAGGCTGTTTAAAACATCTTGATCGCGGTCGACGAGGTAGTGGGCGAGGCGAGCGCGATTAGTGGGGTCGATCAGGAAGTTCTCGACGAATTCGGCGAGAGGTGGGAGGTTCTTCTGGGCAGAGGAGGTGGCAGTTGCGTTGTTGGTGTGCATGGTGTGTGAGTGAGTTCGATGTTTCGTTTTAGAGGTTTTTCCTCTCTTTATATACATCAAGGATTTCTTTGGCGTGTGTCAGGTGTGACTCTGGTTCCCATGTGTTTTCTGAAGTTGGATAGCCTTTCCATTTCACGAGGTAGACGTATTTTGATCCGCGTTGTTTGTGGGCGGTGATGGTTTCCACTTTGTATTCGTTTTCTCCTTCAATCAGGTCAGGGGGAGGCTTCAGGTAATTTGGACCATGGGTTTCTGTTTCAGAGTACGGGGTGAGGAGTGCCACGTGAAACACCGGGTGGATCTTCCATTGAGTCGGTAGTTTCAATTCGTAAGAAAGCGGTGAGAGCACCCGCTTAATTGGGAATGGTCCTTCTCTTTTCGGGGAAAGTTTCTTTGTGTGTGGGTAGATCTTCAGATTCCTAGAATCGAGCCATACTTTCTGACCGAGGAGGAATGGGGTAAACTTTCGAGTGATCCTTTCTGCCATGAGCTGTCGGGCCAGTTCGTGTGCGGCCAGGGCTTCATTTTGCGCTCTCTGTAATTGGACAATTCTCTTCTCTGCGGCAGGTACATCGCTTTTCTTGAAAGGCGTGGGTATTGCGTGTGGTTCATACCCCATCATGAGGTAGAACGGAGAGTGTTTTACTGTAGAGTGAGTCCGTTGGTTGTGGGCGAATTCGGTGGTGGATAAGAGTTTCACCCAAGTCTCGGGTTGGTTCGCGCAGAACATGCGTAGGTAAGCTTTGATTTCTTGGTTCATTCTCTCGGTTTGTCCGTCGGTTTGCGGGTGGTAGGCTGTGCTCATAGCCAACTTGATTCCTAAGAGTTTTCCTAGTTCTTGGAATAATCTTGATGCAAATCTTGGGTCTTGATCAGATATGATTTTGTCGGGGAGTCCGAATCTAGTGAATACGTTTTTCAGATAGAGGTCTGCTGCTCCTAAGGCATCGATGGTCTTGTTACAAGGTATTAAAATTACCCCCTTTGTAAGACCATGGTCTACCACGACCATTAGAGCATCATGTCCGTCCGATTCTGGCAAGTCCATAATAAAATCTGTTGTAACCAACGCGAATGGTCTTGTCGCCGTTGATTTGATCGGTGTCAGGGGTGGTGTTGTCGGGTGGGTGTTAACCTTCATTTGTTGGCATAGCCCGCATCCTTGTACGAAGTTCTTGATTAATGTTGTCATTCCTGGCCACCAATAGTCTCTATGGATCAATTCTAGTGTCTGGAATTGTCCGGGGTGTCCTGCGGTGAGAGAATTGTGGTGTTGTTCAATTAATCTTTTTCGTAGTTCGTTGTTTGGTGGGATGTAGCATCTGTTTTTGAAGAAAAGGAGTCCGTCCTTTACTTCCCAATCTGCGAGATCAGATTTGATCGGTGGCGTTCCGTTGGTTTTTAGTGCCTTGATCGCATTGGCTACTAATTCGTCTTTCATGGTTGCCGTGACCAAGAGTGATTCCATTTCTGTGTCGATTGTGTTGACGAATACTGTTTCTGGCAGCATTGTCAGGTTCTCGTTGTCCTTGTCCGTGTCTTTTCTGAAATCTTCTCTTCGGGATAAAGCGTCGGATTGGACCATCTGTGATCCAGGTACGTGGATCAACTTGATGTCAAATTCAAATTCCGATAGGAAAAGGCTCCATCGTGCCTGTCTCCTGTTTAGCTTTTGTGCGACCCTGAAGTACGTCAAATTCTTGTGGTCGGATAGGATTGTGACCGGGTGTGGCGCTCCTTGTAAGTAGTGCCTCCACGTTTCTAAAGCTCGGATAATCCCAAGCAGTTCTCTGTTGTAAATTTCGTAGTTCCGTTCCGTCGGTGTCAAAGAGTGGGAGATGTACCCGCACGGGTGCCAATCTCCATCGGGTCCTTGTTGCCTGAGTACCGCACCAGTCGCGAATTTAGATGCATCGGATTCGATCGTGAATGGTTTGCTAGGATCTGGCATTAACAAAGTTGGTGCCTCGCTAAACTTAGCCTTTAACTTGTCGAATGATTCTTGACATTCCGGCGTCCATTCGAATTTGATATCCTTTCTTGTCAGGCTGTTGAGTGGCCGTGCTAATTCGGCGAAGCGTCCGATGAATCTGCGGTAGAAGTTTCCAAATCCAAGGAACGATCGTACTCCTTTGACGTTGGTTGGTTCGGGCCAATCTTGGATACCGGAGAGCTTGGTCGGGTCCATCAGGATCTGATCGGGTTTTACTATCAGGCCGAGGAATTCGACTTCTTTGACGTCGAATTTGCACTTCTCGGGTTTAAGATAGAGATCGTGGTCTCTAAGCCGTTGGAGGATCTTTTTTGTTCGGTCGGCGTGTTTCCTGGGATCTTGAGAGAAGATCAAGATGTCGTCCATGTAAATTACTACCCATCCTTCGTCGATCAGATCTTTGAATATCTCGTTCATCATCGCTTGGAATGTGGCCGGAGAGTTGCATAGGCCAAAGAACATGACTGTTGGTTCAAACAGTCCTTTGTTCGTTTTGAAGGCCGCTTTCCATTGGTCTCCGTCCTTTATCCTGATGTTGTGATATCCCCATCTGATGTCGAGTTTTGTGAAGATCTGTGCTCCTTTTAATTTATCAAGGAGGTCTCCGATCAGGGGTAAGGGGTAGGTATTCTTGATCGTTCCGTTGTTCAGGTACCGGTAATCTTGGCAGGGTCGAAGTGCTTCCACGTCCTTCTTTGCTACAAAGAAGAACGGTGAAGCCATGGGTGATTTCGACGGTCGTATGTATCCTTTTGCCAGGTTTTCCTCGAGGAATTCGTCCATTTTCTGTTGTTCGACCGGGGTGAGAGGATAGACTTTACAGTCTTTCGGTATGAAGTCCTCTTTTAGATCTATGGCGTGGTCCCATTGTTTCGATTCGGGGAATCTTTCAGAGGCTGTCTTCTCGAAGCCTCTGTTGTATTCCCGGTATTCCGGTGGTATGGTCGCTTTGTCCTTCTTTTTTCTGTTCGTCATGTGCCAACTGTTGAGAGATCGATGTCTTGGCTCGGATCGAGGTTTCTTCCAATCTAGCGATTGGGGTGTGTTCCGTGGTGTGTTTCTGCTCAAAAGGGGTTCCCTTAATGAGCTGCCGTGTTTTGGCTACTGCCCGTCGGGCGGCTTCCAATGATCTGTTTTTCCGGTATTGCAATGTCCCAATTTCCCAGTTGATCAACGGGTTCTCTTTTTGGAGCCAGGGGAGTCCTAGGATGATTGATTCTTTTCCTAGTCCCGTGACCATGAACCGTATCTTCGATTGCTTTCCTCCGATGTCTACCAAAGCTGTGGTGGAGTGATTGATGGTGCCTAGCTTGTTTTGGGTGCCATCAACGTTCCTCGCCCTGATCGGTTTCTGGAGGGGAGTGAGCGGGAAGTTGTACATTTTTGCAAAGCCTTTATCCATAAACATCCCTCCTGCTCCTGAATCGAGGAGGGCGTCCGTTTCGACGATTTCGTTCTCAACGAATAGCTGCATTGGTAATCTCATAGATTGCTTTTCCATGTTAGCTATAAGTACACTCGAGACTGTAATTTCAGCGGATCCTGACGTCGGGGCAGTCTGCTTTCTTACATAGGCTTCTTTACCGCTTGGTTTCCTGGCGATAAATCTTCTGACGGGTCCAGGTAGGAACTTTTCCGTCTTCTTGTCTTTGTGATCGGCAGCGCGATGTCCTGTCTGGTGGCAGACAAAGCACATGCCCTTGCGCATATGTTCAGCGCGGTCTTGTTGCGTCATTTTGTCGATCTCCATGGCATTTGGATCGACATTGGGGGCGGCGGAGGGAGTGTAAGCCTTAGAGGGCGCTTTGCTTCCTCTAGCTTTTCCCGTGATTGCCTGTGCTTGTTTCCACTGTCCTTCGTACTTGGCAGCGGCTTCGTACCATCCGTCAATGGTGGTAGGCATCGTTTCCTTGAGAAATACTTTCTCAAGCAGTTTCGGTTTCAGCCCGTCCATGAAGTATTCAATGAGGGCGACGTTTTCGACAATTCCTGTGCGCGCGGCAAGGATTCTGAAGTCGGAGATGTAGTCTTGAACATCTCCTGTCTGAACTAAATTCTTTAGTTCGGTTCGTGCGGTTCCTGCGTCGTCTACAGGGGAAAAGGCGGCGGAGATGGCTGTCTTGAACGCTTGCCATCCGCCGAAGTTGTTGTTGGCTAGAGACTCTCTAATCTTGGCCTCTTTCCATCCTGCAGCCGCCCCCCCTATCATAAATGAGAGGGCGAATGCGATCTTCTTTTCATCGGTGTCGTAGGTGTTTGGGTTCACCCGGATGTAAAGTTCTACCTCTTGTAAGAACTTTGTCGTCTTTTCTCTTTCTCCAGAGAAGTCGGAGGGGACTCGGATCTTTACTTGGGCATCTCTGTTCTGTGCCATTTCGAAGTAAGTGGGGTCGAGTGAGTCTTCGGGTTCGGATTCTTCGAGGGTCTGTGAATACCCTGTTCGTTTGTCTGTGATAGAAGAGGATGCTTCTCTTCTAATTCTTTGTGGTGGTCTGCTGTCTTCGGGTCCACCTTCGGTAAAGTAGTGGTCGGGTACGTATTCTGTCGAGCCTGTGGTATCTGCGAAGTACCAACTTCTTAGGCTGTTGCTGTACCTGATTCGTCGTCCGTCTAAACGGAAGAATTCAGAGGTAGCAGTGGGGACTGCTGTTCGGGGTGGTCTGTCTGCGGTGTCTGTTCTTGAGCGCGTGCGTGAGCTTGGGCGCCACAGTGTCTGTTGGGTGTGCCTAGACTTGTGACAAGTCGGCGGGTTCGATCAGCTTGACCTTTTGTTAAGATTGTCTCTTAACTACTCAGCAAGTTCGAGACAACAAGGTGCTTCCTTGTGTCGAGTTCGTCGTTTAGACTCTGAGGTACTTCCTCAGGTCGAGTTCTCTGTGAGCAGTTTAAAGAGTTTATATCTTTAGGTCAAGCTGAGGCCTTGACCAACTATCTACTACAGCTTATATAGACTATTGGTTACTCTGGTCTATATAACGATTGGCTGTTAAGAATAGCAGGTATCTACTCAGGTCTTTTAGGAGTCACTTTAGTAAGTAAAGATGCGCCAGCTGTCAAGTGAGCGCATGTAAGAAAGTAAATATAGCATATACGATGGAATCGTAACAGAGTAGCTGGATTAGTTGCTCTTCTGCTGTGGGGACATTGCTCTTCTGATGTTACAATTTCCTTTCATGTCTATTTCCTTCTCCGTCGCGGCAGTGCTTACCATGACTCGTTTCCTTATCTCTGACTCGTCGGGCAGCGCCCATATTCCCTTTTCCATTAGACACCGAGTAGATAGCTGTCCGTTCACATCGCACTCTACAGCTTTGCACCCATAGATAGTTTACTGACTCTTACAATACGTGTAGACACGTATTCGACACGTAGCCAGGTAATTAGCTATATAAACTGTAGTAGACAGAGGTCAAGGCTCCTTAGCTTGACCTTAGGCAATTAACAGCCTTATACTGCTCTCGAACGCGCGACTCGACCTAAGCCAGAAAGCCTCTGACTTAGCGTGATTTAACTTAGCAACGAAAGCCTCGTTGTTAACGAACTCGATACTTGTACTGAGTAGTTGAGGCTTTCGCCTTAACAAAAGGTCAAGCTAATCCACAACGTCCTCTTACTCAAGAGCAGACTCCCCTCTCTCCAGACGACCTACCCGACACTCCCCCGATCGACCGCCGCAAGGCGCCACCCCTGAACCCGACACCCTTTGGTACAGACACAAAGGTCGACTAGTACGTTACTCCGAACCCTCTGAACGCTGGTACAGCCAGAGAACGAACACTGAACCACCTCGATACATCCCTGACAAAGAATTCGAACCAACCAACCCAGATGAAGAAACCGAACCAGAACCCACAAATCAATTCCTTGACACCACCGACACTGACGCTTACGACATGATGTCTAAAGAGATCAAGATCCGCGCGCCCACCGACTTCCACGGAGAAAGAACGAAAGCAAGCACGTTCCTCTCTCAGGTCTCACTCTACCTCCGAGCAAATGAAGATATCTACGACACCGACGATAAGAAAATCATCTTCATGCTCTCGTTTATGAACGGGGGCACGGCAGCAGGATGGGCAGAGTCGAAAGCAGGAGAGACAGCCTTAGGGATGTGGGCAGAATTTAAAGAAGCATTCAAAACCGCGTTCTCGCCAATCGATGATGCAGGAGACGCACGACAGAAGATGAAGGCACTCAAACAGACCGGAGACGTCGAGGACTACATTGCCCAGTTCAGAATCTTGAAAGGAAGGGCCAAGATCAACAAAGACGTCTCCCTTATCGAATATTTCATTGACGGATTACACCCCAAGTTAACAGAGAAAATCTACAACATGGAGAAAGTCCCCACCACCCTCGACAACATGATGGAGGCAGCCGCAAAGTACGACGGTCAATGGAAGAGAGCGCGCGCCATCGCAGGAAAAACGCGCACGATCTACGAACCCAGATCTACCCCTACGATCAAGAGAGAAGTCACTGATATCAACCGACTAACCACCGCCGAACGAATGGAGCATATGCGAAAGGGGCTATGCTTCATCTGTCACAAACCCGGACACTGCTCCGGCGATCACAAGAAAGATGGGACGATCACAACATCTCCCTCCCCCAAGCCTTGGCAGAAGAAGACAGGGCAAGGACTATACAACAACCTCCGCACCATGATGGGAGAGTTAGATGAAGAAGAACGAGAGAAGGCTCTCGCAATCCTCGAAGAGAAGGGTTTTTAAAGAAGCGGACTGGAACGACGTCAGACCCCGCTGAGTTAACGGTTTCATCTGTATTAGTAGCTGATATGAGACAACGCTCTATGAGAGTACCCATTAAGCTAGAAACAGGAACCAAAATCGTCGAAACAGAGGCGCTCCTTGACTCAGGGGCCGCCGGAACTTTTATCGATCGAGATTTCGCACGCGATCGCGGATTTCGAATGACCCCCCTGGCTAAACCAATCAAGACGTGGAACGCCGACGGAACACTGAACAAACAAGGAACAACTCATTCTACAACGGCCTGACTCACCGTCGGAGAAAGACAAACGGACGAACGATACCTGGTAACTGGCTTGGGAAAAGAGTCAGTGATCCTGGGATTACCTTGGTTTAGAAAAGAAAACCCCGATATCAACTGGAAAAAAGGTACGATCACTTTCCCTGACAAAGAAGAACGATTTGCCCGAATTCGGAGAATCGTTGCTAAATCTAGGGAAATGATCAAAGACACGGCATTCAAACAAAGCACCGAGGAACAGATCAGGAAAATCACCCCTATCGAAGAAAAACATCCGATCAAAGACAACAGCAGCGGAACCCCGGACAACATCCCATTAACGTCAGACAAAGTCGAAACTGAACCAACGGACGACCTCGTCATTGCTTACATCAAAGGAGAACCTGTCATCAGAATATTCAACCCTACCACCACCGAACCGCCCCTCACCTTGGAATACGACGCGCCGAAATATTCATACTCGAACAACACAAAAAGGATATCGAGGATAATGTCATCAAGAACTTCACCACGATTTTGCCTTGGACAAGGGATCTGGATCAGAGCTAAAACCTCCATTTCGCAGAAACTTGCTCATGACAATCAAACGGACAACCCAGAAAAGACAAAGACACTCGATGATATCCTTCCAGCACAGTATCAAGAATATCGAAAGGTATTCGAAAAGGCAGCATCGGAACGGTTCCCTGAATCGAAACCCTGGGATCATGCAATCGATCTAAAAGATGATTTCCTACCAAAGGATTGTAAAGTCTACCCACTGACACCAGCAGAACAATCGAAAATGGACGACTTTCTCGAAGAAAACCTGAAGAAAGGATACATCCGACCGTCAAAATCACCTATGGCGTCACCTTTCTTCTTCGTCGCAAAGAAAGACTCCGAAGCACTTCGACCCTGCCAAGATTATTGATACCTCAACCACGGAACAATCAAGAACACCTACCCACTCCCACTGGTTAGCGACCTTCTCGACAAACTAAAGGGAGCGCAATATTTCACAAAACTCGACATACGATGGGGTTATCACAACGTCCGAATCAAAGAAGGTGATCAATGGAAAGCAGCTTTCAAGACGAACAAAGGGTTATTTGAGCCAACGGTAATGTTCTTTGGATTATGCAATTCCCCCGCCACATTCCAAGGCATGATGAACGACATCTTCAAAGATATGATTGACGAGGGATGGGTAGTCATTTACATGGACGACATCCTCATCTTTTCCAAAGACAAACAAGAACACCAACGGCGAACACAGCGAATCTTACAAAGACTACTCGAAAACGACCTCTACCTCAAACCAGAGAAATGCAAGTTCGACGTCCAAGAAGTCGAATTCCTGGGGCTAATCGTCAAACCGGATCAAATATTGATGGACCCCACAAAACTAGCAGGAATCAAAGACTGGCCGGAACCGACAAACGTTAAAGGAGTACGATCATTTTTAGGATTTGGAAACTTCTATCGAAGATTTATCGGGAGGTTTGCCGAACTAGCAAAACCGTTAAATGATCTAACCCGAAAAGATGCTAAATTCGAATGGACAGAAGCATGTCAAACGTCGTTCGATGCGCTAAAAGCTAGATTTGCACAGGCACCAATCCTGTCAATGCCTGATCCGGCAAGACCCTTCACCATCGAATCAGACGCTTCGAAATTCGCCACCGGTGCGGTACTCAGACAACAAGGCACTGATGGACAATGGCACCCCTGCGGATATATTTCACACTCGCTCGACGCAACGCAACGGAATTATGAAATCTACGATCGAGAACTCCTGGGCATTATACGCGCCCTAGAAACCTGGCGCCACTACCTTCAAGGAAGCTCGCACCCGGTAACAATCCTATCCGACCACAAGAACCTAACGTATTTCCGCACCGCCCAGAAACTAAACAGGAGACAAGCTCGATGGAGCTTATTCTTATCCGAATTCGAGCTAAATCTTTTACATGTGCCAGGATCGCAAATGATGCAATCCGACGCGCTATCGAGAAGAGAAGACTGGAATCAAGGAACAGAAAACGACAATGAGAACATCACACTTCTCCCTCCAGAAATCTTCGTAAACGTCATCGACACAGACATGCAGACGGCCCTGGTTCAAGCGACGATGAAAGACGAACTAGTTGCAGAGGCAATCAAGGTGCTCAAAACTAACGGAACCCCACCGATCAAATCCGATCTGACAGACTGGGAAGTAAAAGATGGTCTAATCTTTTTTAAGAACAGGTGTTACGTACCACCCGATACCGAACTCAGAAAGAAAATAATCGAATTATACCACAACTCGCTACCATCCGGACACCCTGGACAATTCCAGACGATCAAACTCATCCGCAGAGACTACTGGTGGCCGGGAATGACGGTATTAATCAAGAACTGGGTAGAAGGCTGCGCAAAATGCCAACAAATGAAGGTCGTTACACATCTGACGACACCACCGCTCACGCCAATAAAAAGCAATACAACACGCCCATTCACACTCGTGACAACCGATTTCATCACCGACCTACCCCTGTCCGACGGGTTCGATTCATTAATGGTCGTGGTAGACCATGGTCTTACTAAGGGGGTAATTTTAATCCCTTGCAACAAAACGATTGATGCATTAGGAGCTGCGGACGCGTATCTAAAAAACGTCTACACCCGGTTCGGACTACCAGACAAGATAATCTCCGACAGAGACCCCAGATTCACGTCGAAACTGTACCAAGAACTCGGAAAACTGCTCGGAATCAAACTCACAATGAGCACCGCCTTCCATCCTCAAACAGATGGAGAAATGGAACGTGTGAATCAGGAAATCGAGGTCTACCTTCGGATGTTCTGCACAAACAACCCTGAAACATGGAGAAGACTCCTTCCCACTGCGGAATTTGCCCACAACCAACGCACGCATTCAACGGTGAAACATTCCCTGTTTTACCTCATGATGGGATACGAACCCCGAGCGATACCCACGGCCTATCAGAAAAGCGACGTACCCGCAGCAGAGCAACGCTTAATTCAGTTATTAAAAGCACGAAACGAAGCACTTGCAGCGCACGAGCTGGCTCGACAAATCATGGCGGAACGAATCACAAGGAAATTTACCCCATTCGAGAAAGGACAGAAGGTGTGGCTTAACTCGAAAAACCTAAAACTGACGGATGTGACAAGGAAACTCTCTCCGAAACAAGAGGGACCCTTCCCCATCAAGCAGGTTCTGTCACCACTCTCCTACGAGCTGAAACTCCCCCATCAATGGAAGATTCACCCTGTATTCCACGCCGCCCTCCTTACACCTTATCGCGAAACCGCCGCCCATGGCCCCAATTACCTAAGGCCACCCCCTGACCTGATTGACGGACAGGAAGAACACGAAGTGGAGTCGATCATCGCCCACAAAAAACGAGGCAGAGGACACGTATTCCTGGTGAAGTGGCTAGGCTACCCCACGTCTGAAAACACATGGGAGCCTACGGACAATTTAAGAAACGCTGCGGACCTCCTTGCTGCATATAAGGAGAAGAAACATCTCTAAACCAACCCAGCGAACTCATCCGCAACCATCACCATCAAACAGACATGTCTGACCTCCCCTCCTCTCACGCCCTCAAAACCCTGAACATTCTCCCCCCTCTCGCTGAATACACGAACAACTACCTCCAAGACCCCGGACATCGCGCCGAAATCCTCCGCGAGGTCCACGACCGACCCCTCAAAGAAACCCTCCGACAATATGACCTCACCCTTGATACCATCTCAAACCTAGAACGACTCGCCCATAGTATGATGTCCCAAATGTCAGAAAAAGGAATGGCCTCTGTAGTTAGTAATTACGAATTAAAGTACGCAAAGCCCAACACCTCCACCGCCCCGACACAAACCCGAGCAGAAACACACGCGTTGCAAATGCCCCCATCTGGATCCGCGACCTCCTCCTCTTCCTACCACCTTCGAAAATCCGCACAAACCGCATCCGCCAATGCCTGGCAGCCTTCTCCCCCGAAACGAAAAGAACGACCCCCGACACCTTTCTACGTCCGAAGCATGACCCTGACCGCTAATCAACCGTCCTCCGCAGTTCCACCCCACATGAAGAATGAAGCCTGTTTCAGATGCAAAGGGCTGGGACATTTTGCGTCCTATTGTCACCTCTTCACCTGCGACATCTGCAAGAAACGAGCGCCAGGACATTACCCCAAAGACTGTCCCCGGAACAAGAAGCGATCGGTCACCCCTGATCAGAAGCGAAGTGGAAGCGAAGAAGAAATGGCATATACAGCGGCTGAATACTTCTCCAATTTCGATGACAGCGCTTGGGCGAATTCGACCGGTGAACCCGGACCAGGGTCGTTCCACCCCTATTAAAGGACAGATGTTCGTTGACGTTCCCCAGCACCACCAGAAATCCCCACTCCAATCATGACATACATGCAAATAATCGCCCTCGCCCTCGGGCTCTTCTTTTTTACCTGCTGGATGATTCTATTGTCGCTCTCTTACATCTCCATTCGCGAAACCGAACGCCGACATAACATATACGAACTCGGTGAAATCCTCTCCCACATCTCTCCAACTCCTTCGAACGCCCTACTCAACTCGACCCCCATCGCCGTCCCCGCGCCTGCTTACATCCCACCTGTACCGCGTGTACCGCCGCCAACACCACCTGCCTTCTTGCCAATTGACCAAGAGTTATGGGTCTATCGACCGCTTAACAAATCTACAGACCGGGTGGAAAAGGGGTTAGAATAAAGCGAAGTTGGAAACTTCGAAGATAGGGGGGGGGTAGTGTTACAATTTCCTTTCATGTCTATTTCCTTCTCCGTCGCGGCAGTGCTTACCATGACTCGTTTCCTTATCTCTGACTCGTCGGGCAGCGCCCATATTCCCTTTTCCATTAGACACCGAGTAGATAGCTGTCCGTTCACATCGCACTCTACAGCTTTGCACCCATAGATAGTTTACTGACTCTTACAATACATGTAGACACGTATTCGACACGTAGCCAGGTAATTAGCTATATAAACTGTAGTAGACAGAGGTCAAGGCTCCTTAGCTTGACCTTAGGCAATTAACAGCCTTATACTGCTCTCGAACGCGCGACTCGACCTAAGCCAGAAAGCCTCTGACTTAGCGTGATTTAACTTAGCAACGAAAGCCTCGTTGTTAACGAACTCGATACTTGTACTGAGTAGTTGAGGCTCTCGCCTTAACATCTGATAAGCTGTGGGTATTTCTTGTGGTTCATATCCCATCATGAGGTACTGTACTAATACGACCAACTCTTCAGTCACACATCACAAGCCTCTTTGAAGTGAAGAGATATGGGCCTTGTCACAGGTCACCATGAGTTTTGAAGAGTGTGACAAAAATTTAGCATCTTGCAAGTGTGTAAAAATCACCAAAATCAGCTGTTTTTCAGCCAAATTTTGAAGAGATTTTACATTTGTCACACTTTTTTTCCTAACCTTGAAGAGTTGGTCAGTCATCGAAATCGGTCACATGTCACAAGGCATGAAGAGTTGGTCGTATTAGTACAGTAGAATGGGGAGTGTTTCACCATTGAGTGAGTCCATTGATTGTGCACAAATTTGGCAGTGGAGATGGCCCAGCTGTCCTCCCTCATGAAGCCTAGTGAAGGGGATGGTATTGCAATGATGATGTGACTACCACATGTGACTGGCTACTGACTACATGGTCACATGACATCCTGGAGGGGTGTACCCTGCACCACTCCATCCACCCATGTCCCAAATGGCAATGTCCTTGTCACCTGAGAAAACAGAAGGAAAAAGAGAAGAAAAAAAAAACAGACAGAGGATATGGTAATATAAACAATAAGTCAAGAAAAAAAATTATGGCTGAAGACAAAATCAAGTAAAGGACTCAACATCAGAGTTTGAAGGTCCGGTTGGGTTGCGTGGAACCACAACTGGTTGTCCCACTCATGAAATTCCCCAACCACAACTGCAGCCACAACCGACCAGTCAGGACCAGTTGCTTATTTAACTGCAACTGGTCCTACTAGCTATATATTCTGATCCTATCTAAGTAGTATCTAAATATTAATTTAATGATTTGGCAGGGGGGGGGGGGACACAGACAACAGGGGGGACACAGACAACAGGGGGGGCACAGACAACAGGGGGGGGAATGTCAACAAGAGGAGGGGAGGGACATGGACAACAGGGGGGTGGTTGTGGTTGTGGGACAAAGTTGAATGTTGACTGTTGAGCATTGATTTGATGGTTGATGTTGATGTGTAAGCGCATACAAACACAAACGTGTTGCAACATGTCATCATTTACCCACACAACACATGTGCAAATACATGCAAATGAGCCAAAGGTATATAAAGCCTTGCCCTTCAACCCATTCTGAGAGGGCATGCCCCACAATTTAAAGTAAATTAGACTGTAAATATATATTTATATTAACTACAGTTGTAGTAGTTGCAACTGGTTGTGACCAGTTGCACAAGGTTTTATTTCTGAGGGATCAAGCTCTGACTGCACCTGCAACTGCAACCGACTTTCCGGTCTTTTCCAGTTGGGTTCAGTCAAGTTGCAGTCTTTTTTCAGTTGGTGCAACTAGACCTTGAAACACTACTCAACATGGGAGAGTCCATCCCAAAGCACAGAGAGCTCATGATAAGTCTGCAAGCTGGGGGTTGCCATCCCAGTTGAGCTTCACAGTAGGTGGTGCTGGTGCAGCAGTGCCAGTGGGCTGATATTGAGTGGGGGGGGCTTCAGAATGGAGTGGCCCAGGAGGCTGCCTTGGCAGTGTGGTGCCACAGCGGGGGTATTGTTGGTGTTGCATTTGTCATCAGATGGTTCCCAATGGCTTTGGGCAGGCTGATCTCAGGCAGGAGAGGTCCTGTGGGGGGACACCGGGGGTGACAGGCAGTGAGGTGGCATCTTGGCCCAGTCAGAGTGTGGGGGATGCAGTGGCGAGCAGAGGGGGGCCATTGAGGGCCATTCTGATGATGGTGGGGCTGGGGGCAGTGGCAGGGGGGGTAGCTTTGGTGTCTGGGATGCTGCATTCAATGGGGAAGTGGCAGAGGAGGGCCTGGGAGGTGGAGAGGGTGATCTGGGGGTAGCAGGGGGCACAGATGGCCGGTGGGGGGTGGTGGTGATGTGGGGTGGCTGGAGGACACAAGGGGTGGTGGCACTGGCCATCTGTGGCTGAGCAGGGTTCAGGCAGGGTGAACGGGGGGTATGGAGAGCAAACAGGGGGTGGTGGGGGACCTGGGGAGGCTGGGGGTGGCTGGCATCATCAAATGCAAGGTGACAGGGGCAGCAGGGGGTGTTTAGCATCGAATGCATGGCAATTTGGCCATTCTGGAGGTAGTGGGTGGGTATAGGCACATCCAAGGCAGTAGGGGAGCTGGCTGAGGTGCTGTGCAGAGCACAGAGGGCGGGTAGGGCAGGGGAAGGCGGCGTTGTCATCTGTGATGTGGTGCAGGGTGTGGGGGGCAGTCAGCATTAAATGGGGGCCTGGGCCATTGTCCTGGGGCCTTTAGCAGGGTCTGGGGGCATTATTGACCATTCAGCAGTCGACTGGGGTGGGCTGGGGGCCATAGGAGGCCGTTCTGGTAGCAGGGGCTGTGGGGATGTAGTACGAGGCATCTGAGACAAGGCGGCAGTCATGTGGGCAGTGTTGGGTGAGCTGGGCATGCAGGGGGCATGCAGGGGGTCACCATTAGTGGATGCCATCATTCTGTGGGCACTAGAAGTGCCCTGGGGGTGGCTGTTGTTGGTAGGGGCCTTCTGGGCACAGGCTGAGGGTAGGGGCTTGTTGTGGGGCTCAACACTGGGTTGTGGGGTATGCCAGAGGCCTGTGAGTCATGCTGGGAGTGAGCTCCATTGTTTCTGAGGTGCTTGGACTGGTTCTGAGGCTGGGGGGGCATTGGTGGTAGCTGTTGTCGATGATGTTGGTATCATTGATGGCGGCTGTGCAGCTGTCATCACAGGTGACATGGCACAGTTGGCTAGGGGCTTAGGGTGTCCAGCAAGGGGTTCTAGGGAGAGCTGAGGGCTGTCAGAGGCCTGTGTTGCCTGTTCTGAAGTGCCAGGAGTGGTCTGAGTGCCAGCATTTGATGTGGGGCACATGTTCACACTTTTGGGGGGCATGGGGCATCTGTCATTGAGCGTGGCTGTTTGGATGGCAGCAGAGAGGTGTAGAAGGGCAGGGGCAGTCTGTGAGGCAGTAACAGAGGTCAAGGGGGCTGTCTGGGCACCCATATTGGTCCTGGAGGTTGTTTCCATCTGTACCTTAGCCTCTTCCAAGAGAACGGCGCCATGGAAAAGTTCATGCCTGTAAGCTGCCATTGGTAGGCAGAGCCCAGAGCCATGTCCTGCTGCAAGCCATTCTGTTCTTTCCTCAGCCTTGCCTAATAGCACACCTTGTGCTTGTCCTTCATACAAACTCCTCCTGCCTAGCTTCATGCCTTCCTTCAATCCATAGTCCTTACCCTTGGTATAGCCTCCTTCCCATCCTTCAAGGCAAGCTTTTTCCTTTATCTCCTGTAGTTCAGCAGCTGTGTAGCAGTTCAGAGGTAGCTGCAATATCATGGTTGTATCTGAAGTGGCTGTGGCTGTGGCTGTGGCTGTGTCAGTGGTTGATGCCTTCTTTTTCCAAGACTTCTTTGTGTTCCTGGGGCTGGGCATGTCTTTTGAGCAATGTTATGTTGGGGCAGTTATATGGTTATACAGTGGCTGGAGTATGGTTTTATGGTGGACAGTTGTGGTTTTATGGTTATAGAGAGACCCAGAGTTCAAAATAGAACAAGACAAAGAAAGCATGAGAGCTATCCAAAACAACAGTGGTGTGTTAAAGCAGGAAGCACACTCTCATCACCAAGATGGAGATGGCCCAGCTGTCCTTCCTCACAAAGCCTAGTGAAGGGGATGGTATCGCAATGATGATGTGACTATCACATGCGACTGGCTACTGACTACATGGTCACATGACATCCTGGAGGGGTGCACCCTGCACCACTCTAGTGGTTGGAAGGAGCTTTCTCTGTGTCTCTGGGTTATTAGTGCAAAACATCTAGAGATAGATTTTGATGTCTTGGTTTACTCATTCAGTCTCTCTGTCTGTCTGAAAGTGGAATGTGGTTCTCATGGACAGTTTGATTCTGAGGAGTTTTCTGAGCTCCTGATAGAGTTTTGAGGAGAATCTGGGGTCTCTGTCTGAGATGATCCTGTCAGGAAGTCTGAATCTGGTGTAGGCGTTCTTCAGATAGGTGTCTGCCACTCCTAGTACATCAATGGTCTTGCTACAAGGGATTAAAATTACCCCCCTTGTAAGACCATGGTCTACCACAACAATGAGCAAATCATATCCTTTGGATAAGGATAGATCTGTGACAAAGTCTGTTGTCATCAGTGCAGACAGTCTTGTTGCAGTGCTTTTGATTGGTGTCATGGTGGTGTCATTGGATGTGTGTTGACTTTCATCTGTTGACATGTTGTGCACCCTTCTACCCAGTTTATGATTAGTACCATCATTCCTGGCCACCAGTAATCTCTTTGGATCAATTTCATTGTCTGAAATTGTCCTGGATGTCTGGATGGTAATGATGTGTGGTACTGTTTGATAATCCATTTTTGCAGTTTGACATCAGGCAGGATGTAACATCTGTTTTTGGAGAATAGCAGGTTGTCTTTTACTGTTAAGATTGTCTCTTAACTACTCAGTAAGTTCGAGACAACAAGGTGCTTCCTTGTGTCGAGTTTGTCGTTAGACTCTGAGGTACTTCCTCAGGTCGAGTTCTCTGTGAGCAGTTTAAAGAGTTTATATCTTTAGGTCAAGCTGAGGCCTTGACCGACTATCTACTACAGCTTATATAGACTATTGGTTACTCTGGTCTATATAACGATTGGCTGTTAAGTATAGCAGCTATCTACTCAGGTCTTTTAAGGAGTCATTTTAGTAAGTAAAGATGCACCAGCTGTCAAGTGAGCGCATGTAAGAAAGTAAATATAGCATATACGATAGAATCGTAACATTTACCTCCCTGTCTGTCAGGTTGGATTTAATTGGTGGTGTTCCATTAGATTTAAGTGCTTTGATTGCATCCACTATGAGTTCATCTTTCATTGTCATGTGGACCAATGCAGTTTGCATGTTGAGGTTGATGACATTTATTGGGATGAAGGAGTTGAGCACAAGATGAGGACGAGGTTTTTAAGGTATTGAGTCAAAGTCAAAGGCAAGTGTATGAGAGGGTCTGCCACAGGGAGGAATGTTATTATCATCTCCTACAAGATGTGCAATATTTATACTGTACTTTACACTCCCCCACCTAGTCCGTGCGGACTCCTAGCTGTCCACGTGGATTCCTAGTAAAGTCTGAGTAGTCCGCACGGACAGCTCGGACATCATGTGGACTAAAGAATTGGGCCGAGTCGTAGCATCTTGGAACTGTAAGAAGTCCTAATGATGTCTGAGTTGTCCTAGCTGGTCCAAGTAATGTCCGAGTAAATAAAGACTTGGTGAATTTTTTCATGAGAGTAAGATCAAAAAAATTGGTGTACCTGGCAGGGTTTGAACCCAAGGCACTTTGATCAAGATTACACAAACTGGGCACAATTAACTACTGAGCCAAATGGGCACATAATATTGATATTATTACCACTATTTATTACCTATTACAAATACATGCTAGCAATAAGGAAAGTTACCATTGCTCACATCGAGCAACAGCACTAAAAAAAGCACCAAGGCTGCCCTCCATTCAGGGAGGCAGCAAATACTACATAATAAAAACCCGCCATCTCACTGGGAGAGCGAGATGGTGGGGTGCGAGGTAGTGACGTGGCAGCACCCAAGCCACCCTGCAAGCAAGTGCTCGCAGCAATGGGGGGCAGGTGCTGGTGTCCATCCTCCCAGGGTTGTATGCACTCACCAACCACTCTACAAGCAGCTGCTCGTAGGCATGGTGAGGTGTCATTTGGTGGGGCTGTCTCCCTCCCCTCCTCCTCCTTCCCCCGCGCTGGCAAAATCCACCATGCACCCTATGAGCAGGTGCTCATAGGCATGGTGGCGGGCACCATCCTGGGGTGCCACACCCCTCCCAATCCCATAGTACCCATGCCACCCCACAAGCAATGGCTCGTGGTAGTGGTTGGGGGTGCTGGAGTGGGTGGGTGGCTGTGGGCCCTTCTGCCGTTGCTGTCACTCCACCGGCGCTCCACCTCACAAGCAGTGGCTTGTGAGGCTGGGCTGGGTGGTGCTAGTCACATCCGCTGCTCGTCTGGGTGGGCTGGTCATAGGGTTACCCATCATGCCCACCATTGTCTGGTGTCCCACCTCGTCACCTGGCCCTCTCTGGTACCCCCCCACCGCTCCCCCCCACTCCACCCCACAAGCAGTAGCTCGTGAAGCTGGGTTGGGGGGTGTTGGCCATGTCCGGGGTGTTGCCTTGCATCCCTGGGGCTCCAGGGGCGTCTTATTGGTCCTCCTGTCATGTCCTGTGGGCACCGGTCGCATCCCTGCCTCCAGGTCACGTCCTCTCAGCTCTGGGCGCATCCCACCCTCCTGACAGGGCCCCGGTCATACGGGCGTCCCCCCCCCTCACCTGGCACTCCTCTGTCATTGGGAGCACTGTCGTATGGCATCCCCACGTGGCGTTTGCTGGCAGCCAGTTGGCATTGATAGCCGCACCCACGATCCACCCCTAGAGAAGAGCATGGGTTTGGCAACCCGTGCGGGTTATGGGTACGGGTAGGCATGGGTACGGGTACGGGTCATGACTTAGGTACCCGTGACCCGCACCCAACCCATCACCAAATGTCTATATACTAACATCCAGTTTTGTATCTACAGGTTTCGGCACTCAGATGAGTGTCGACAACCTTTTAATTACTTATGTACTATGTGTATGTACTAACTAACTAAATCCATATATTATTTATGGGGGAAGCGACGCCCCAGAGGAAGGGGAAGCTTGTGGAAGCAAGGTCTTATATACCAGATAATGTTTATTACTATTTGGTTCCAGTAAATGAATGCAAATGTGACATGTTGTTTGCTGAAACAAGTTGATATTTACTAGTACATATTGTTTTGTTTCACTTTTCTGAATGTGATGTGTCATTTATTGAAACAAGTTGATAATTAATACTAGTATATAGTTGAAGTAAATGAATGCAGCACATAAACGAGTCGCGTTCGCGTTTACTGAAACCAAACAATAGCAAACATCAACTTAAACGACGTGTCGCGTTCGCGTTCATTTACTGGAACCAAATAGTAATAAACATTATCTGGTATATAAGACCTTGCTTCCACAAGCTTCCCCTTCCTCTGGGGCATTGCTTCCCCTGTAAATAATATATATATTAAGTTAGTTAGTACATACACATAGTACATAAGTAATTAAAAGGTTGTTGACACTCATCTGAGTGCCGAAACCATTAGTTAAATGTATGTAACAAATCCAAGGCCCCAACAATGATGGCGACAACATGGTGTTGTTACGATTTCCTCTTTTACTTCTATTTCCTCCTTCGTCGTGGCAGTGCTTACCGTGACTCCTTTGTATGACTTGTCCCTTATCTCTGACTCGTCGGGCAGCGCCCATACTTCCTTTTCCATTAGACACCAAGTAGATAGCTGTCTGCTTACCTCGTACTCTACAGCTTTACATACATAGATAGCTTACTGACTCTTACAGTACGTGTAGACACGTATTCAACATGTAGTCACGAAGATACCTATATAAACTGTAGTAGACAAAGGTCAAGGCTCCTTAGCTTGACCTTAGGCAATATACAGCCTTACAACTGCTCTCGAACGCGCGACTTGACCTAAGCCAGAAAGCCTCTGACTTAGTGTGATATAACTTAGCAACGAAAGCCTCGTCGCTAATGAACTCAATACTTGTAATGAGTAGTTGAGGCTCTCGCCTTAACAGGTGTTGTCGCCATCATTATTGGGGCCTATGCAGGAGGTGTTACACAATGGGAGACAGGGGTCTACCCGTACCCGCTGTGACCCATGACTCGTGACCCGTGGGTTGCGGGTATGGGTAGACACAGGTACGGGTATGGGTACACCCAAAAGTACCCGCGGGTTACATGTGCACTTCCCTATCCACCCCACGAGCAGTTGCAACTTGCTCATAGGTGTGGAGGTGGGTGCTGTGTTGGTCATCAGTCGTCACCATCGTGGCTGGCATTCTGTATGGAGGGGTGTGGGGGGTCAGTGGTGATGTGGCAGGTTTAACTGTGTCATGGTGCGTACCTAGCAGGTGCCCTGCTTCACAGGCCTCCCAGCACCTCCCTGGGGCTGTCCTATGACTCCTATCCCCCTTTGGGCCCCTCACATCCCACCTGAGTGGGGAGGAGGGCTGGTGTGTAGTCGGCGGGCCATCGTTGCATATACAGTAGAAGGACTGAAAAAAAAAAGTTTTTTAGCTGAATAAAAAATTATTAGAACAAATAAAAGGCTTACTATGGGGGCCTCAGGCACCCATAATGGTGGAGTGGGGTGGAGGGAGGCAGCAGGGAGCAGGGGGGAGCAGGGGCAGCTGTTGTTGGCAAGCACTGAAAGAAAATAATAATTAGCGAAAAAAAAATGATTAGAGAAAAAAAAAACTTAATATGGGGGCCACAGGCCCCCATATTAATGAAGTGAAGGAGGGAGGAGGGAGGGGGGAGGAGGGGGAGGAAAGGGGAGGCGGCGTTGTGAGTGGTGGTGGTGAGGAGTAAGTGAGCTGGCAGTCACGGGGTGACGCATAGTGATGTGGTGACGATGGTGCCCAGTAAATGGGCATATGTTGCCTGGGCTCATACAGCCTGGTAGCACAGTCATTATATTACTTACCTGTCACACTCACGTGGCCACAAGGTCCTGGGTTCAAATCCTTCCATTACATTACCTTTTAAATAGTGACTTGCTAGGACAGTCCATGTGGAATCCGTGCTAGGAATTTCTAGTCTGAGTTAGTCCACACGGACAAAACTCAGACATCGCTCGGACATCACTCAGACTCAGAATGGAAATTTGACATTATTTTCTGCCGAAAAAAATCCTAGTGAAGTCCGAGCGGACAGCTAGGACTCCGCGCAGATTAGGTGGGGGAGTGTAAAGAGCTCTATTTATACTACACAGTTAGGAGGTATAGTGTAATGTACTCCTATAATATATAAAGGAGGGATGAAGTCATAGACTCCTGTAATAGTTAATGTTTCATTAACTATGTCATTTCCCCTATAGATAGCTGTCATGGCTTAGAAGTCTTACACTTCCTGCAGGGTGTGTCTAAGACACTCCACCTAGGCTTCTGTCTCTGATAGCCTATGATAGACATGCTGCAGGATGTTAACTCTGTAGCATGTGTTAACTGTGGATTCCCCTTTATGTCCTTGCATGTGTCAACCTCTGTTAAACATGTGTTAATATGACTTAGCATATTCTGGCAATATTCCCTAGGCATTTTAACTGCCTTGGCTTGCCTGTATACTCTTGTATACATAATCCCAACAACATTTGTGAATAACTCAGCTGAGAGCAGTGTCATGTCTTTGTTATCTGTTTCTAGCCCTTGATTCCATTCTTTGCATTGAGACAGGGCATCAGATTGAATCATTTATGATCCAGGCACATGCACTAATTTTAGTTCAAATTCTGTTAAGAATAGACTCCACCATGCTTGTCTTTGGTTGAGCTTCTGTGCTGTTCTGAAGTATGTCAGATTTTTGTGGTTGGAAAGGATAGTGACAGAGTGTGGACTCCCTTGGAGGTAATGTGTTAAGATTGTACATCTTAACTACTCAGTTCAAGTATCAACTACTGCACGAGGCAACTAGCTTGTCATCTAGTGCTTCCTAGACACAGTTCAAGGTGTCAGACTTAAGGTGCTTCCTTAAGTCAAGTTCACCATATCAGACTCTAAGGGGCTTCCTTAGGTTGAGTTCAGTTGAGCAGATAAGTAAGTATCTTTAGGTCAAGCTGGGGCCTTGACCAAGTATCTACTACAGCTTATATACTTGTCTGAGGCTGTATGTCTACTCTGGTTTACTGTGGTCTGTAGATGCAGATCTACCTTGTTTTACTCTGGTCTACTGTGGTCCATAGATGAGGATCTATTCTAGTTTAGTAAGGGATGAAACAAGGGATGAGTGCAGCTCTGCTATACTGGGTAAGAGTCAGAGGTGAGAAACAGGGGATGGGCGCAGCTCTGCTGTGCTGAGTAAGAGCCAGAGCATTCTAGCATAGGAGTCAGAGATAGGAGTGTGGCAATTGGATGAGCAATGAGTGAGGCATGTGAGGCAAGCATGTGAGGAGCAAGTGGTGACCAGAGGTGTGTAGTCATGTGACAAGAAAGGGAAATTGTAACATAATGTCTCCATGTCTTGAGGGCATGGATGATTCCCAGCAACTCTTGATCATAGATCTCATAGTTCCACTGAGTCGCATCAAATAAATGGGAGATATAGCCACATGGGTGCCATTCTCCATTGGTACCTTGTTGTCATAATATGGCTCTGGTGGCAAACTTCAAAGCATTGAATTCAATAGTGAAGGGTCATTTTGGATCTGGCATTAACAGGATCAGTGCCTGTCTGAACTTTGCTTTGAGCATGTTGAAGGACTCTTGGCAGGCATCAGTCCACTTGAATTTGATGTCTTTCCTGGTCAGGTCATTTAATGGCCTTGCCAGTTCAGCAAATCATCTGATGAATTGTCTGTAAAAGTTTCTGAATCCTAAGAAGGACCATACTAGTCAGTTCCAGCCAATCTCTTATTCTGGCTAGTTTTGTCAGATCCATTAAGATTTAACCTGGCTTGATGACCAGGCTGAGGAATTTAACCTCCTGGACATCAAACTTGCATATTTCTGGTTTGAGATAGAGGTCGTGTTCTTGGAGTTGTTGTAGGACTCATTTTGTTTGTTCATGATGATGATCAAGATCTTTGGAGAAGATGAGGATGTCATCCATGTAAATGACCATCCACCCTTCATCAATCATGTCCTTGAAAATCTCATTCATCATTGCTTGGAATGTGGCAGGAGAGTTGCATAATCCAAAGAACATCACCATTGGTTCAAACAGTCCTTTATTAGTTTTAAAGGCTGCTTTCCATTGGTCTCCATCTTTGATTCTGATGTTGTGGTATCCCCATCAAATGTTGAGTTTTGTAAACCATTGTGCTCCTTTTAACTTGTCAAGCAGATCACCTACTAACAGTAGTGGGTAGGAGTTCTTGATTGTTCTGTTATTGAGGTAACAAAAGTCTTGATGTGGATGGAAGAATCTTTCTTTGCAACAAAGAAGAAGGGGGACACTATGGGGGATTTTGATGGTCAGATATATCCTTTTTGAAGGTTTTCTTCTAAAAAGTTAACCATCTTTTTCTGTTCAGTTGGCATCAGGGGATAGACTTTGCAATCTTTGGGTATAAAGTCATCCTTTAGTTCAATGGCATGGTCCCAGGGTTTTGATTCAGGAAAGTGTTCAGAGGCTGTTTTTTTCAAACACTGTTTTGTATTCCTTGTAATGTTCTGGAATCATTTCATCTAGAGTCTGTTTCAGGGATTTGTCTGATTGGTTATTGTGAGCTAGTTTCTGGGAAATAGAAGTCTTTGCTCTTATCCAAATCCCTTGTCCAAAACAAAAGCAGGGAGATGTCCTAGACAAGAAAATCCTTGATATTGTCATCATTTTTCTAGGGTAGGAATATTGTGGTTGGTTGAATTCTCTACTGAGGGGAGTGGTGATATGTCTTCACTGAGTATGGGCAAAGAAAACACATTTCACAGAGTTTTAGGGTCACAGGTCAATCATCCCATTCTTCCTATTTCTCCCTATTTCTGTCTGAAGACATGTGAATGTCTACTATTAACTACAAATGCCTTTATCTCACCTTCTATGGACTTCACAGATTTTGCAGGTACTTTGCAGACTTCGCAATGTGACCCACTTCACTATTACCTGGGTTACCTGTAAGTAGTTAGTGTAGGCAGTCCATTAACAATGGACATGGACATTTTCCTTATTCTGCATAGTAGCCACTTTCCTTTATTTTGTATAAAAGGCCCATGTAAGATACTAGAAACAGAGATCCCTTCTCCCTCTCTCTAGGCTTAGGATTTCAAATCTCATCTCCTCTCATGTTTAACTGTGAAGTCAATTCACAACTTATTTTATTATTGTCACTGTGTCACTACAACTGGAACTGGAACAAATCTAGTTCATTGGTTAAGTACTCTTGTGTCATACTGCATTATTAGATTGCAAATTCTTGATTACTTTATTGCAACATTTTTCTGACCTTGGCTACTGACTGACTTTGCATCCTTCACACTTTGTGTAGACCTTGCATTGTTGTTAACAGATATCACAGGCCTCCTCCCTGGTATAAGAAGGACAGTTCTGGGACCCTTTGAAGCTAACTCCTTCCTTTATTAGTTTCTAGTGTTTCTTCCCAGTTAGGAACACTAGGAACACACCAGCAGTCAGTGCAGTGGAGTTGAGTATTCCTATGGTTGGTTCTCCCAATGTAAGCAATGACGAGGTCATCTTTGGTTAGGGATGTGTTGAAGAATTCTTGGGGAGTTGCTTGGTCTTCATCAACAGGGATTGTGTTGATAGTTTGTGGGAATGCATAAGTGTCCTTTTTTTTTTGACTGGTATTGTGCTAGTGACTTTTCCAGGTGGGGCTGAGGGTTTTCATTCATCTTCTGGGGTAATGATGGCAACCTGTACCTGTCATCCAAGTGTGAATGTTTTCATTGTCTCCCTGGTTTTCACTACAATTCATCAGGCTCTGTTCAGCCATTTGTTTTGCTGGAGATTGATGATGCCATGTATTGAGATTAGGTCTTTGAGAGCAAGTGGGGGATCACTCAGACAAAGTGGTGAGTGTGTGGAACAAGTAGGAATGTCTTATTCCTCTCCTATAGTATGTAGCACTATATACTACATATCTAATAGGGGGTATAGTGTAACATATATTTATATATTTATATATGCTGTTGGGCATTAGCCATAATTATTGGCATAGGACTTGTATTCCATCTAGGCACTAGGCTTGTATCCCAACACCACGTTTCCAATTGATGTTGGGGTTTTCTTCTTGAGCCAGGGTAGGTCAAGGATTACCGTCTCCTTTCCTAACCCTGCAATCAGGCCTGTGACATTTGTTAATTTATCTCCAATTGTGAATTGGACTGTGGTAGAGTGGGTGACTGTCCCTTTTTTGTTCAGGGTCCCATCTACGCTTTGTGCCTTGATTGATCTCAGCAGTAGTGTTGTTTGAAGTCCCTGGCTCTTGGCAAAGTTGTGATTGATGAAGATGCCTTTGGCTCCTGAGTTGAGGAGGGCTTTTGTTTTGACAATTCTGGTTTCATAGCTGTTTCAATGGGTATGCACATAGATAATCTTCCCATATCAGCTCTAAGTACAGAGGATGCCATTAACTCAGCAAGGTCTGACATCATCTCAGTCTGCTTCTTTAAAAACCCTTCTCTTCCAGGATGTTGAGGGCCTTTTCTCTTTCTTCATCGTCTAGTTTGGTGAGCATGGCATGAATGTTCTTGTAGAGTCCTTCTCCTGTCTTCTTCTGCCATGGTTTTGATGAGGAGGTGGAGGCAGTGGGTGTGATAGTGCTGTCTTTCTTGCGATCCCCAGAGCAGTGTCCAGGCTTATGGCAAACAAAGCAAAGACCTTTTCTCATATGCTCCATTCTTTCAGCAGTGCTTAGACTGTTGATATCAATGGTAGACACCCTTTTGATCTGAGGGAGTGTTTTCTTTTCATATTCTTCCCTTGTCTTGCCAATGATTGCTCTTGCCCTTCTCCACTGTCCATCAAATCTAGCTATGGCTTCTATCATGTTGTCTAGGGTGGTGGGGACTTTCTCCATAGTGAAGGTCCTTTCCAGCAGCTTTGGTTTCTGTCCATCCATGAAGTATTTGATGAGCATGAGGTCATCAGTAAATTTCAATCTGCTCTTCAGGATTCTGAACTGAGAGATGTAGTCTTCAATGCTGTTGGTTTGTTGAAGGGTCTTCAGTTCTTGGCACATGGTTCCTGCATTGTCAATGGGTGAAAAAACTTTCCTCACATCATCGCAGAAGTCACTCCATGTCCCAAAGTCAACAGCCTTTCCTTTGTTCAATACCCAGGCAGAGGCAGTTCCTCCATTCATAAATGACAATGTGAAGATGATCTTCTTGTTGGTGTTGAAGGTGTCTGCATTGATCTGAAGATACAACAAGACCTCAGAGAGGAATTTGTTGGTCTTTGTGCAGTTGCTGATGAAATTGGTTGGAGTGTGGATTTTGATGTCTTTAGTGTTAGACGTGTTGGCAACATAGGTGTGATTGGGGTGGAGAGTGAACAGATCAAGTGTGGTCAGTTCATGTAAGGGAGCACAACCATTAAGGTAGTGTTTGTAGATGTTTATACCAAGGGCTGCTGGACTTATAGCTAATGTTGGCTATTTGGCAACCCAAGTCTTATACCACCACATAGCATCTGAATATATCTAAGTCATATTCTGTTGCCTGTGGTTTTTGAGCACCCCCTATCACTCTCATTACACTTTTTTGAATACCTCTTATATTCAGTGCTAAGGGAATACTCTAAGCATTACATCTAGAAATAGTTTTGTTCATACAAAACTATATACCATTCTTAATTGGCTTGAGACAATCATGGATTGTTTTGAATCAACCACTAAGGCTAAAGGTAGAAGAAAGCAACCCATGAGGGGTGATCCCACTATAGCTCCAGACAATCCACTTGACAAAGGTGCCATGTCACATGCAAGTGATGATGTGCAAGTACTAGGAGGGCATGACAGAGGCCCTATCACTAGGTCCAGCTCAAAAAAACTAGAGACAACAAACAGTGGTTTGTCATCGTTGGCAGCACCCAACACAGGTGCTGCTGATGTAGTAGGCACATTGTCAACATTAGGGACAATCTCAGATGACAAGGAAGTCATCGAACCCTTCAGAGACCCAGTAACAGGATCATCCTTGACAAAAGCAAGCATTGAACATTCAAGAACAGTGCCCAAATGAAATGCAGGACTCCCTGCATTGCCTAAATTATTCAAATCATTTTGTTAAAAGGAAGGATGGCATCCCATCTTACAATGTTTCCAACCCATAATAATGGTGACAACACAAAGGCGAAAGCCCCGCCTTTCCTGAATGTATTGAATGATGTCAGTGACTTCATTTGGGACACACAGCAGAAGTTGCAAGCTTCTGGACTAGCTCCCAGATAACCCAGGAAACATGGGGTGCATTCATCAGATACATTCCAGCCTTGATCAACTTCGAAGGTGAAGGTCCACTATTATACAGATTGGGGAGTCTACTGACTCCTCAAGGCCATTTCAACTGGGAATGACAATCATTTGTATGGACAGTAACTAGGATCTTGGAGTTGGAGCGATGACCATTAATGTCATTACCCAGAACAGGGACAACAAACCCTGTAGGAATAGCAACTGCTCTGTCAATGCCTGATACGTTGAAGAGGGCAGAGCTTGAGTTGTCCAGGCCATGTCAATCAGACAAGCCTAGTTCAGTGGTGGATAGAAGACACCAAGCCACAGAGAGTGTAAGGAATCCCTAATTTAAAGGCTGAGATGGCAAGTTTGTTGTCAGTAAGCACAACCAAGGAGCTGAACAAATTAGACATCTGTTTGTCAAGAGTAAGCCTACAGTGTCTTAGGAACTCCAATATCAGGAGTCATGGCAAGAGTGCCATTTGGGATCAAGGCATCATCTTTGATGCCAAAGGACATCCTCAGGATGTACAACCAGAACAAGGCATCCAGAGCAGTGCTGATGGAATGGCCAGTGATAGGAGCCAATCCAAAGGTGCAATGCCTAAGGATGCTAAGGTGAAGGATGATCTTGGTAGATCCTCCAAACAGGTTAACAGACCTAGAGGATCACCTGAAGGTAATCCTGAGGAAGTTGATGTTGGAAATAAAAGTGGAGATGACCCTGCCTTCACTGGAGATGAAGAAGATGATGGAGGAGCAGGACCTCCAATGGATGAGGAGGAGGTGGTGGAAGGATCCCAATCCCTCCCATGCAAACCATTATCAAGAGCTGGGGTATCTAACTGCTCTCTAAATTACAATGTTCTGTATCAGCAGAGACATACTGCTGAATTGGATGTCTACAGAGACAGAGGAGCCCCAAGGACATTAAAGTATCTTAGGGCAATCCACAATCAGTTTCATCAGACAATTGATGAATATATCAATGACAATGTCGACATAAACATTAATGTAAAAACACCCAAGGTTCCAGAACCGAGGTCGTACAATGGTGACAGTGATGCTGATGAGTTTGAAAGGTGGCTTATTAGCCTCCTTAGGTGGTTTTGGGTCAACCAATACTGCAGCAAAGGTTTAGGAAAAGAATGCCTTGTATGCATGGCATTATTTCTGGATGGTGCAGCTTTAACCTGATATGATGATAATGTATCAGGCTCGCACCAAGTGAAGGACACTTGGTCCCTCAAGCTAGTAATCACCGGATTATACAACCAGTTCATACACCACTCCATACAAGGCATGGCTGCAGATACATTCTGGAATGCAACTCATGTTCTAGGGGAAACAGTCTTGGACTTTTACCATAGACCAACCAGATATGTGGTATTATCTATTGAACAAGGAAGTTGCTGCAGAGCATTCCACAGTAGAGACTATTCTCCATCATGCCAGAAAGGTGGAGGAAAACACTAGGATCAGGTCCTGTTGGTATAAAGAACAATGGACCACAACCGCAATCCGGGAAGTAACAGAGATCAAGTCCATAGGGAGAAACTACAGCAGTCATCAGAGACTGTCTGGGTACAACAGACAGTATGAAGAAAAACCTGAGACACCACCGAAAGTATCGATGATGAAGGAAACTAAGAGGCAGGCTCCTGATAAGAGGGAACCACAAGGAAAAAACAAAGAACCTGACAAGAAGCTGGGATCCAGCAAGAAAAATGAACAGGTGGATAAAGATGCCTGTTTCAGATGTGGCCAGAAGGGCCACATAGCAAGAGACTCTCATTGCCACAAGAACTCATCAAGCAAGAAACCTTTGGCTCAACTCTTTGCAGCAAGGGACATCCTAGTAGAGGATGATCCTGACATGGATCAGGAACAGGCCAAGAAATGGAGTGCTGTGGATGATGAGGACCAAGGTGGGACTGAAGAGGGAAACCCCATTGAATCCGAAGGGGAACAGGAGGATACGTACTTTGGATCCCAGTACAGCTCAGAAGGTGAGGAATTTGAATATGAAGACCTCACAGAAAATAGAGTGGAATCAACACTCTATGAGGAGGGCAGAGAACAGGGGATGTTCAAAGCCATCCAAGACAGCAAAGTACCACCTTTAAAACACAATGCAGACAGGGTTGGAAACAACCAACCCATACTACTAAGAAAATTGAGCAGACAACTTGATTGCCCAATATGACAGAGAATAGAAACATGTACATTTGTAGCTCTAGTGGAGATAAACGGCCATGAGGCCATAGCATTACTGGACTCTGGATGCATGATAGATGGCATAGCACCAGAGTTAGTAAGAATTGCAAACCTCAAAGTTTACAAACTAAATGAACAAGTGCCCTTACAATTGGGCACTAAAGGTAGTCAGTCAAAGATCAACTATGGCACAAAATCATGCATTAAATATGGACCCATAGACATGAGTCACTATTTTGATATAGTAAATATTGACAGATACGATGTCAGACTGGGCACCGTATTTATGAGAAAACATGGCATAGTGTTGGACTTTGACAAGGATGAGGCCAGACACAAGCAAAGTGTTCTACCAACCTTCAAGGAAGGAATGGATGGATATCTACTGGCACACAGACAGGTGATGAGACATCACCAAGAAATGACACCAGTTCAGAAGTATCACAAAGAGGATCCCAAATTGGATTCCAGTAAGTGACTCAAAAGTGGCAATGACGCCGCACTTCAGTCTAGGAAGGGGAGGGACAGTGGATAAAAAATATACACCCTCAAGATTACCAGTCATCCTTGAACAAGACAAGGATGTCACATCAAGAGACATATTGAAATTGGATGAAGTCATCCAAGAATTCTCGAGAGGTCTGAGGATACTATACCAAAAGAGGCCTTTTGGTTATATACTAGATCACCAGCCAAGGGGCGAGGTGAGCACAAAAGCGAATCTGATGTACTTGGTGGCAATGAAGAACCGACACTCTGTCCCAATCAAATGATCACTCACAATCAAAGACATTCCTTGGCTGCACAAGGAAGGATGAAGTCCAACCAGGACATCATGCAAGGAGTTCCAGAAAAGTTACCTCCACCACAGGAGGTGAATCATAGGATACTGCTGATTGATGATTGATGAGAACAAAAGGTACAATTACCACTTGCTGAGGTGTCCCTGAAGCCCAAACTCATGGAAAAAATAGCCTGCTACACACGAGCAGGCTGGTGGGAGGCTACTCATATGGAGCAAGTGGCTCCAATGCTATGTGTTCATAAGAATAGTGTTTAAAGGTCCGGTCCGGTCCGGTCTTTCACCCCTTTTGGGCTTGGACCAGGACCAGGACCAGGACCAGTCTATTTTTTACTCAACTACATAGGGACCAAGACCAGACCACACAAGACTGGTCCTAAACGGTCTGGTCTCAGTCTTGGACCAGTCTCGACCAGTCTTTCCTACACTAATCTACTATAACTGTATTCAACCAATTAAATAAATTAAATAACTCACCCCCCCTTGCATTTACAAGTGAGGGGGGCAGCACGAGTCAGGGGGCCTTAGAGTACTCTATAGATGAAATAAAAAATTTGTGTGGGGGGTTGCTAGTGACAAGGTAGCGCAGGGGTTGCCGATGACGTGGCAGTGCAGGGGGGTCCCTAGTGACAAGGCAGCATGGGGGGGTCACCAGTGACAAGGTGGCACAGGGGTTGCTAGTGACATGACAGCGCAGGGGGGTTGCTAGTGACAAGGTGGCACAGGGGGGTCAAGAGTGCTGTGGTGTCACTAAGACTCCACCCCATGAGCAGGGGCTCGTGGGGCTGGGGCCAGGTAGCGCCATGGTATTTTACAGTGAGTTCTATCCTATAAAATAAATAGTAAGTCAATTATACGAAAAAAAACAATGGAAAAAAAGTTACAGGGCCCAAACGACACTGGATGTCATATGGGCCAGGGGTGGTGGTGGTGGTAGTATGAGGGGATTAGTGTCATTTCTTGATGTGTTGTTGGCAGTGTTGTTAATTATTTGTGTGGGATCAGAAAAAAAAATGGCATCTATCAAAAAATCACCATAGCAACACTAGCCCTATCAAATAAACATGTGCAAACTCGCTAGGGGTATATAAACCCTTAAGATTTCGCACTTTTTGATCCCCTGGGCTTGTCCCATGTAATGTAGGGTATAATTAAATTAAATTTGTTATAATATAATAAATATTATTAGATAGTAGTAGACCAGTGGTCCAGTCCTTAACTGGTCTTAACCGGTTAAGGCCAGTCCGTTGTAAGGTTGAAATCTCATTGGACCAAGACCAGGACTGCTATATACCTGGTGTAACCGAGACTGGTTACAGTCCGGTCTGGTCCACAGTCTTTTCCAGTCTTTGAGACTGGACCTTCAAACACTACATAAGAAGAACATGAAGCTGAGGACAGTTGTCAATGGTAGACAGACAGCGGAATGATAACATGATAAAGGATGTAACACCTTTACTGGATCAAGACCTGATCTGCCTCAATGTAGCTTAAGCAAAATACCACTCAAAGATAGATCTCTCAGATGTGTACAAGCAGGTGTGCATAGTACCCAAGGATGTCCACAAGATGACATTCATGATGGTCTATGGCTCATTCATGGGCCATGTCATGCAGCAAGGAGACTGCAATGCGCCCTCCACATTTCAGAGGTCAATGAACACGATATTCCATGATTATATAGAGAAATTCCTACACATCTACCAAGATGATCTGTTTGTCTACAGTGATACAATTGAGGACCACCAGCTACATTTGGAACTGGTATTGGCTCATCTCTGCAAGCACAAATTCTACTTGCACCAGGACAAGTGTGAACTATTCACAGACAGGATACACTGTCTGGGTCATGTTATTGACAACAAGGGCCTCCACATGGATGCCGACAAGATGAGGAAGATACATGAGTGGAAAACCCTGCATAACTTCAATGATGTTCAGAGGTTCTTAGGCCTTGTTCAATATCTGGCCCAATTCTTGCCAGACATATCAGCATACACAAGTCCATTGGCTGGAATGACCACAAATGGAACACCATTCTATTGGAGACCACTTCACGAGAAGTGTTTCCAATCAATAAAAGAAGCTTGTTGTTGGACACCAATATTATGTCTGATAGACCATAAGATGAATGAACTGATATGGGTCATTTTGTGATGCCTCAGTCTATGGAGTGGGGGCAATGTATGGCCAAGGAACTACCTGGCAGACCTGCAGACCAGCAGGTTTTATGTCCAAGAAGTTCACTGATGCACAGAGGAACTATTGCATTTTTGAACACGAAATGCTCGCAATACCAGAAGCCCTCCTCAAATGGGAGGACAAACTACTGGAATACCATATACATATAGTGACAGATCACAAGGCTCTTGAGTTCTTCAAAACTCAAGCGCATCCGTCTAGTAGACAAATGAGGTGGATGGAATACCTTGCGAGATTTGACTTTGACATTAGATATGTCAAAGGACAGTTGAATAAGGTAGTGGATGTGCTATCTAGATACTATGAACATGACTACTGGACAGATGTGCCAGAGCTGCAGGATTATGTCAATGCAGATGTCCACCTAGACCCAGCCATGGATGACCTTCCGAGGGCTTTACACTCCCCCACATGTATACATGGAGTCTACATAGACTTTAGATGGAGTGTGTGTTCACCAAACATGGGATTCATGTTGATGGCAAGTCTATGTAGCCTCCATGTAGACTCCCAGTAAACTCCATGTATTTACAAGGAGTAGTGGGACTCCCACTAAATACTATATATAGACTCCATGTAAACTCCATGTAGACTCCATGTAGACTCTATGTAGACTGGACTCCATGTAGACTCTATGTAGACTCTACATAGACTCCACATAGACTCTATGTATACAAGCCTCATACTATTAAATATAAAAAAAGGCCATCTTAGAGAATTGAACCCACAACCTTTGGATTACATATTACATAAGTAGCCATACATAACCATTCAGCTATGCAACTTTGCTTAGTATGGAAACTTTGATCTCTAAGTGATATGTTCATCACATGTTGGTTGGAAACGCGTGGCCTTGTGTGACTGTTTGTTTATCAGTTACACATGACATGCTCCTACCACCACCACTGACCCTGCTGCTGCCTGCTGTTGCCGCCTCCCTCACGCCTCGACCACCACCACCCCTCGTCACCATCTCTGTCCATGGCCCCCAACCTTGCTCCCTCAGGCCGGCCAACGCATGGCAACAACCCACAGCACCCCCAGACGGTAAGCAGCTCCCTCCCCCCCTGTTGCCTGATGTGCCACGTTGCTAATCACTCCCTCCAACTAGGTATCAACCCCACAACTGGGGGTGACAACCCCAGCACCCCCTGTGACCTGGTAAGCCCCCCCCTCCCACCTATGTGTGCCACATCACTGACACCAGCGCCATCCCCCCTGATCCCCCCCCCACCTCCTGCCTGCCCCCCCTCCCCCCCCTCCTCCACTACCCATCCATGGGGGCCACAGGCCCTCATGTTGGGTATGATTTTTCTTTATCTATTTTTTTTAAGCTCACTTTTTTTTCTTCAGTTTTCTATATATGTCTGATCACAGACACACTGCCCCTCCTCCCCACTCAGCTGGGAGTGTGAGGGGCACAGAGGGGGACAGGGAGGTGCTGGGAGGCCTGAGCAGTGGGGTACCCGTGAGGTGCCCATGGAATGGCCCACCCCACCCACCATGTCACTAACCACCTCAGGAGCTGAGGGGGACGTGATGCAACACGCTGCCAGCCGCAGGGATGTGACAAGAGGGCCCAGCACCCAAGGGACATGACAGAAGGCCCCTAGAATGGGGGGGACACCTCTGGGACGCGACAGGAGACCCCTAGAATGCAGGAGACACCTCTGGGATGTGACAGGTGGCTTCACCAGCCCCGACCACTGAGGGTGACGCAATGAGTGAGCCCAGCACCCGAATGGACACCACCCAGCCCAGCTTCACAAGCCACTGCTTGTGGGGTGGAGCGCAGGTGGAGCAACGATGCCACCGAGTGGGCCACAGCCCCCCACACCAGCACCCCCAACCACTACCACGAGCCATTGCTTGTGGGGTGGAACAGGGTGCTATGAGAGGGGCAAGTTGCTGTGCCATGTTGCACCCCCCCCCTCCCCTGTCTCGTTCCAAGCGATGTGGGGGGGGTTATTTTATTTCATATTATTTAGTCTTGTATTATATTAGTAAATAAATGCCCCCCTTTGCCTCTAGCATGTTGGGGTGTTTTTACATCTCCGCCAGTATTGATGTTTCCATGAATAGTAATAAATACATCTACTATTTGAAGTAATGACTTACCTCTAGGAATGATGGCTAGGAATGGCCAAAGTCCATGTAGACTCCATGTAGACTCTATGTAGACTCTCTATAAACACCCTACAACATCTGTAATAGGTTTTACATTGACTAATAAGCAAACTCCCTGTAAACTCCATGTAGACTCTCTATAACATCTGTAATAGGCTTTACATTGACTAATAAGCAAACTCCCTGTAAACTCCATGTAGACTATATGTAGACTATATGTAGACTCTCTATAAACACCCTACAACATCTGTAATGGGCTTTACATTGCAATACTTTACACTGCCCCATGTATTCCGCACGGATCCGCGCGGACTATGCGGACGTCCGCGGACTCCACATGATTTGAATGTGGAGTCCACAGACTCCGTGCTAGTCCACGCGGATTAGCACAGGCTCGGCAATTTTTACATAGATATTTACAATTAAATTACAATAATTTATTAAACATGGTGTCCCCCTCATCTTGTTGGCCCTGCCCCTCGTCTGGGCGGGTCTCGCCCCCCCCTTGTCTCGTCGTCTCGTCGGCCCCCCCCCCCCTCGTCAGGGTGGCCCCTCCGTCGTCTCGTCGCCCCCCCCCCCTCGTCTCGTTGGTCCCCCCCTCGTCTGGCGTCCCCCCTCCCCCCTGGTCTCGTTGGCCCCTCCGTTGTCTGGGTGGGCCCCCCTGGTCCGGTGTGTTCTGGCACGCCCCCCCCTTGTCTGGGCAGCCCCCCCCTTGTCTGGCGTCCCCCCCCCCTTGTCTGACGCGCCCCCCCTGGTCTCGTCGGCCCCTCCGTTGTCTGGGCGGGCCCCCCTCGTCCGGTGTGTTCTGGTGCGCCCCCCCCCCTCGTCTGGGCAGCCCCCCTGTCGTCTGGAGTCCCCTTGTCTGGTGCACCCCCCTCTCGTCTGGTCCCGTCGTGGCGGTGGGAGTGGTGGTGGTGACGTGGCAGGACACGGGGGGGGGCGGCCGTTAGTGATGTGGCAGCAGGGGGGGCATGAGGCGCATACCTCGTGGGTACCCCACTCCATAGGCCTCCCAGGACCTCCCTCGGGCTGTCCTATCCGCCTTTGAGTCCCCCCCTCCCAGCTCAGTGGGGAGGAGGGCGCGCCATTGGGGGGCCGTCATTGCATGTACAATAGAAGCAATGAAAAAAATTAGTTAGCTTAATAAAAAATGATTAGAACACAAAAACACTTACTATGGGGGCCCCAGGCCCCCAGAATGGTGGAGTGGTGGAGGGGGGGGGGACCCAGAAGTGAGGGGGCGAAGGGGGTGGCCGTCGTTGCATGGACAGTAGAAACCACTGGAAAAGAAATAATCAGCTATTTATAAATTGATTGGGATTATAAAAAAACTTAAATATGGGGGCCACAGGGCCCCCTATTGGTGGAGTGGAGGAGGGGGGGTGAGGAGGGAGGAGGGAGGAGGGAGGAGGGAGGAGGGAGGAGGGAGAGGGAGGCGGCGTCGTGGGTGGTAGTGGTGAGGGTGATGAGCTGGCAGTCACGGGGTGACGTTGGTGACGTGGTGACAACGGTGCCCAGTAAATCGGCACATGTTGGTGTGGCTTATACAGTCTGTTTGTCTAGTGGTTAAATTGCTTACCTGTCACACTCACGTGGGCTTGTGGTTGTGGGTTCGAATCCTCCTGGCCCCCCTACCTTTTAGAGATTCACAATAATAAAAATATTAATATTAATCACTTACTAATAAAATTAATTACTCCCTCGGATTGGCTCGGACGTCCGAGCTGTCCGACCTGTGCTGTACTCGGACTCGGACGGAATAATTCCGTGGAATCCGGGCAAAAAGAAAAAATCCATACGGATCCGTGCGGACTCAAAATCTGGAATTAAGCAGGACTACAAGCCAAATGAATTTCTCAGAAGTCCGTACGGACTAACTCGGAGTCCGTGAAAATCCGCGCGGAACATATGGGGCACTGTAAAGACCTCTTACATTGACTAATAAGCAAACTACCTGTAAACTCCATGTAGACTATATGTAGACTATATGTAGACTCTCTATAAACACCCTATAACATCTGTAATGGGTTTTACATTGACTAATAAGCAAACTCCCTGTAAACTCCATGTAAACTCCATGTAGACTCCCTATAGTAGCTTTATTTCTTTGGAATTGCTATGTACATGAAAGGCTGCCTGTTTAGGTAGCCTCACTAAGTCAGACGGTAAGACAGGATCACGTTATCTTTGTTGCACAAGGTAAAGAGTCAGTCTAAGATACATAAGAAGGTCGGTAAACTATACCTTTGTTGCACAAGGTAAAGAGTGGGGCAACAAAGGAAAAAAAGATGGTATATATATGAGATTTGAAACCGTGTTGGAAAGTGGCCGCATCGAGCATAAGTTGATATATGAGTTCGCTGATGTTTGCCGATGTTCAGGGTGGCTGTGTAAGCATCAATGTGTGCCGATGTTCGCCGATGTTCATGGTGGCTGTGCATGTTTGTGTCGTGAGTCTGGTCGCAGGCTTACACTCCTCCCCACCTAAAAAAATTGTGAGGGTGTCAAACCTCTGTCCCATTCTCAGCTTCCCATCTGTCAAGTGCATCTGTTTCAGTCATTTCTGAACCAGGGCGCCACTCATCATGTTCTTTCCCGTATCCTTCATAGCGGACAAGGTATTGTACACCTCGTCCACGTCGGCGAGCATCCACAATCTTGTCAATGTGCCACTCCTCAGTGCCATCTTCAGTAACGATGGGTCGTGGCCGGGCAGGCTCACGGTCAGGGAAGAGGAGGGGATTGTTCGGGATGTATCGTTTGAGTAGGTGGGCATGAAAACCAGGGAAGGTGTTTGGGTTGTTTGGGAGTTTTAGTGTATATTCTGAGCGTTCAGGGAAGGTGTGTGTGATGGTGTAGGGGCCGTCATTTCTCGGCATGAATTTTGCAACACGCATTTTTCCTTTGCGTTTGTAGTTCCGGTGTCTGTTTTCTGTGGAGAGCATGACAAGGTCGCCGATCTCATAGACATCTTCTGGGGCCCGATGTTCATTGGCATGGTATGCCTGTCTGATTTTTGCAGCAAGGAGATTGTCCTGCGCTTCTTGGACATCAATTGTGACTTGGGATATTATGTCATGTGCGGTAGTTTGTTCGGTAGTGGCATTACTAGGGAGTGGTGCAATCGGAGGGATGATTCGGGGGGATCGTCCAGACTTCAGTTGGAAGCCTGAGAAACCGGTGGATGAGTTCACGGTGTTCATAATAGCAAAACGCACACGAGGGAGTTTGGCTAACCACCCCTTCTGGTTGTTGTCAACATGGTACCGGTGGAGACATGCAGTCTCACAGAAGCAGGGTGAGACACGAAGCGGAAAGCCCAAAGCACGGGGCAAGACTGTGTAGCGGTAGTCTAACGATGCGTACAGGTTGTGTCTATGCTACGCGAACATGAACCCAAGGTCACGTGATCGTGTATGCCAGGGTGGCTGGCTACACGGCTACATGTGGGCCTCTCCTCAAAGGCAACGTCCGCGTTGCCTCTGGAACTCTAATCAAGGAAAAGGGAAACAGAACAGAACCAAAATAGGAAGGGTATAGTAGAATAGCAAATGGTATATGTAACAAAAAAAAAGACAAAAAACAAAACAAAAAACAAAAAAAGCTCAACATGGTGGAGTCCATCCTAGAGCTCGGAGGGCCTGACTGAGGTTTGCCAGTAGGGGGTCACCATCCCAGTTGAGGGTGCAAGGTGGTGTGCTCGGAGCACCAGGTCCTCGATGTCGAGAACATCGACGTCGGACACGCCTTTGAAGCATGCCAAAGGGGGCAGGCTGAGCAGAGCAAAGGCTCGAGAGGTCTTGTGGGCCATAGGCTCTCGCAGAGGGAGCCGTCGTCGTGGGCAGGGACTCGGCGTCGACAGCCCAGTCGAAATGCGGGGGTACGGGGAGGGACGGGGGCATGGGCAGTGGGCGGGGGGTTCGGTGGTGACGCAGGAAGGCTTGGGGGCATGTGCAGCAGTGACGTTGGCCGTCTGCGGGCGAACGGGGGTCGGGCAGCAGGGATGGGGGGTACTGGGGGCGAACGGGGGGCAACAGGGAGGTAGGGGAAACGGGGGGAGGTGGCCGTCGTCGAACGCGACGTGGAGGGGGCGGCAGGGGGGGTTTGGCGTCGAACACGTGGCCGTTCGGCCATTCTGTGTGCTCGGGGTGGGTGTAGGCGCGTCCGAGGCAGTGGAGGGGTCGGCTGGGGTGCCAGGGAGGCCACAGGGGGCGGCGTTGGCTGCGGCAGGGCTGGGGGCACGGGCGTCGTCCTCTGTGACGTGGCAGGGGCGGCGGTAGGCTCTAGGGAGGCGGAAGGGGCAGCCTGGGGGCTGGCGCAGGTGTGTCCGGCCGTTCTGGGGGTGCTGGAAGGGGCCTGGGTGTCGCTGGATGCTGTGGGGCGTCCTTCAGGTAACGGGGGTTGTGGGGACACCGTCCACGGCGTCAGTGACGTGGCGATGGTTGTGGTTGGCCTCACGGACGGGGCAGGGGCTGTGGACGGGAGCTGGGGGGCGGCGCAGGCGTGCCCCGTCGTCCTGGGGTTGCCAGAGGTTCCCTGGGGGCGGGCATCAGAGGTGGCGGCTGTCTGGGAGCCTGTTGAGGCTTGAGCTGGGTTGTGGGGCTGAACGCCGGCCTGTGCAGCGAGCTGGGGGGCTGTAAGTCGGGTGGGCAGGGTGTGCCATCGTTTCAGAGGTGGTGGGGGCAGTTCCGAAGCTCAGGGGCAGGTGGTGGTGGACGTCGTCGACAACGTTGACGACGTTGATGGCGGCTGTGCCGGCGTTGTCATGGGTGACGTGGCAGGGCGCTGGGACACGGGAGGGGGTGGAGCAGGGTGTTGGGGGCCGTTGTTGGCTTGGGAGGCCACGTCGCAGGTGCAAGGCGGTTCCATGGACGTCCCCGCGTCGCTCAGTGCTCATCAGGTGTCCCTTGTGTAGCGGCGTCGACAGTGGGGCTAGGGGCGGTCTGGGTGGCTGTCTGGATGGTTGCGGGCCCGAGTTTCGTCGTCCAGAGCTCTTGTTCGGCTGCTCTTCCTCGTTCTTCGCCCTCTTTCAGACCTTTCCTGTACCCCTCCTGCTTCCCTTCCTCTAGTATCTCTGTTCTCGCAGCTTTTACTGACCTCTCAAATTTTTCCTGGGCTGTCAGAAGCGCGTCGTCATGGCCGACTGCCACGATCGCGTCGTAGGCTGTGCTATAGTGTTGTTTGATGTGCCAAAGATCATACTGTAGATTGACCTTCTGTTTGTTGAGCGTCGCAGCAATATCTGCTTGGAAATCTTCGAGAGATGAATCTCGTGCTGATGGTGCCGTGTGCTTCGCGGCTGTCTTCTTCTTTCCCATAGCTCAGTAGACAGGTGACAGTTGACAGAGTGACAGTAAAATGGAAGCTGGATGACAATAGACGGAATGACAGATGACTGAATTATCAGGATTATCAGAATTATCAGTGACAGGTTTGACAGGTTTATCAGTTACGAGAGCTCGAGAAGAATGAATGAAGAAATGCCAAAATGCGCGCGCAGAGTCGAACGAGCTGTTGTCACCAGATGGAGACATGCAGTCTCACAGAACAGGGTGAGACACAAAGCGGAAAGCCCAAAGCACGGGGCAAGACTGTGTAGCAGTAGTCTAACGATGCGTACAGGTTGTGTCTATGCTACGCAAACATGAACCCAAGGTCACGTGATCGTGTATGCCAGGGTGGCTGGCTACACAGCTACACCGGATGGCTTGGTTCACAGTTTTGTTCGTCCGTTCGCTGCTGCTGTTGGTCTCAGGGTGCTAAGAAGTTGACATCTTCAGTTTTACGCCAGTGAGCTTATGGAGGGCTGTCCAAAGTTCAGCAGTGAAGAGAGCATCTCGGTCAGAGATGAGATGGAGCATCAGGCCGTTTTCACAGTACCATTCATCGAAAAGGACAACGGCAACTTGGGCGGCAGTGTATGTGGAGTGGGTACCGGCAATGCATATGTCAGCACCAAGAAGGTCAGTCATGGTCAGGATGGTGTCCTTTCCATCCTCCTCGGGGAGTGGTCCGATGAAATCCAGTGCGACGGTGTCGAAACGGTCATCAGGAACTGGTAGGGGGTGTAAGGGACCAGTGGGTTTGGAAGTGCGGGTTTTATTGCACTGGCATTCAGAGCATGATGGGATGTATGCTTTCTCCAGGTCCTGATGCATGTTTGGCCAGTAGTAGGAGCCACGGAGGGATTCATAGCTTTTGTTGAAGCCAAAATGGCCCAGAGTGTCATGGGCAAGGTTGTAAAGGAGCTCACGGACTCGGAGATCTTGTGGGATCACCAGCCAGCGGCCAACATAAAGGAGTTGATCGGTGAGGGTTGCCCCTTCGATGCTCCCCATATTGATGTCCTTGGTGAGTTGTTTGGCAAAATCATCGGTCTCATAGCCGGTAATGATTGCGTCAAGTAGGGATTGGTCAGCGGCAATATTGAGTATGCCAGCGACTGGGGTTTTGGGTGCATTACGTGTGTGTGCCATCGCACAGGCCGCAAGGCAGGCATCAGGCACAGTGTCAGGCATGCGGGATAGGGCATCAGCAGCGGTGTTGTCTTCGCCACGGATGTAGGTGATTTGATAGTCAAAGTCTGCAAGATACATTGACCATCTCATTTGTCGTCTCGACATCTCCTTCTGCGATTGGAAGTACTCGAGAGTTCTGTGGTCAGTGAAAACTTCGAACTGGGCACCAATCAGGTGGGATTGCCATTTCTTCAATGCCTTGATAATGGCAAGAAGCTCCTTCTCATGGACTGGATAATTCTTCTCAGCGTCATTGAGCTGGTAGGAGTCATAGGCAACTGGCCGGGATGTATCCCAGGTTTTTCCAAAGCTTAACACAGCCCCAGTCCGGCGGTCACTGGCATCAGTGGTGACATAGATGTTTGATGCTTTGTCTTCGTAATTAATTACGGTGAGACAGTCAGCACTGAGAACAAGTTGTTTGATGTGGTCAAATGCATTCTGATGTTCTGGGGTCCATGTGGGGAATCGTCGGTCACATTCCTTGGTAGTGAGGGGGGTGAGGACACTCGTGTATTCTGCGAGTGCTGGAAGGAAGGTGGCAATGTATCTGGTTAGTCCTAGGAAACCTCGGACATTGGTGGCAGTTGTTGGTTGGGGCCAGGCCGCAATACGGTCGGTTTTGCGTGGGTCAGGTTTGATCCCAGCCCCAGAGACAATGTGGCCAAGGAAATAACTCAGTGGCAAACAGGCTGGATTTCACCTGGTTGCAATAGATGCTGGCTTTGCGGAGGGCCTGAAGGACTGTATTGCAGTTTCTTTCATGTTCCTCCATGGTTTGTGACCAGATGATAATGTCATCGAGGTACACATGGCAAATTTTTCCAATGTGTTCTCGGAGCGCATCAGTCATTCGGCACTGGTGTGTGGCAGGGGCATTGCATCCACCCTGTGGCATGACAGTCCATTCATAGAGTCCCCACGGTGTTCTTACAGCAGTGAGGTGAATGTTGTCAGGTGTACCCATGTTTGGAAGAAGGAGTTAGTCATGTCCATCTTCCCAAAGATCTTTCCCTTCCCGCAATCGGCGAGTATGTCGTCAATGCGAGGTAGGGGGAAGTTATCTTGGACAGTGTTACTGTTGAGAGACCGGTAGTCGTTTACCCAGCAGGGGTCGACTGTTAAGTCAGGGATGCCAGCTTTATATTTTGGGACACAGAATGCTGGCGAGGCATATTCTGATGAAGATGGTTGTATTCGGCCAGCCTTTAGGTGGTCATCAAGTAATCTTTTCCAAGATTCTTGGTATTTCTTTGGTGCTGCATATCCTTTGCCATTATTGACCTTGGTGGGGTCTTTGAGCCGGATGCGGTGGAACATGTGTCCAGGGACTTCAGAGGTATTGTCTGGGAGTCGGAGTGGGAAGCGGTCGGCATATTTTAGTTTCATTTTCCGGTCTGCTTCTTTGAGGACCTCTTGGAATGCAAGGCCTTCAATGCGGTCTCAAACAGCAGCCATGATGGGGCCAGGGAGGAGGTAACCAGCAAGTGTTGGTGCTCCGGTCTGCTCAAGAGTGGTAGGCTTGGGTGCCCAAACTTTCTTTGGAATCGGTGGCTGTGCTGTTCGCCGATGTTCGCTGATGTTCGTAGCTGTGTTCCAATCCTGAGGTGCAAGAGGAGGGGGGTTTAGGAGGTCATAGCCTGTGCGTTTGTCAATGGCCGTTCGCTCATGTGGGTCTATCAGGATCTGTTCTGATGAAAGAAATGGCATTCCTAGAATAATGGGGAATGGTAGCCCCTTAATTACTTTCATCTTGTGTACTCCTGACTTCCATATCCCCCATTCAGAGCTGAGATCTAGTTTCACATACTCCTCAGAGACAAGTGGCAGCATTGATAAGGAGGACATGTTGTTCTCCTTGGCAGGGAGACAATATCGTCGGAGACCAAGTTTCTTGACAAGCTCCAGGCTAATCACTGTGCAGGCCAATCCAACATCAATTAGTGGTTGGACTGGCATGGGGAATTTGGAGATGAAGGGGCCAGTAGCAAAGAGGTTGGTGTATAATTGTGGGACAGTGAGGGGGACATTGACAGGAGAAGGGACGTATGAGTCTGTTTCAGAATCTGAGATGTGTCCGGCGGCCATTGCCATGTTTTGGGCTGGCGCTGTCAGGGTCATGTAGGTCACCGGGTCAGGCCATGAGTTAGTTGCAACCATTGGACAGTTGGTGAAGGTGTGCCCAACGTTGAGCTTCCTGCACCGGGTGCATCCATTGTGGTCACGGATGAGGGTTCTCTCGGCCTCGGTGAGGGCCGGCAGGCAAATTCTCTCAGCCTTCTTAGTTCGGCTGGTGGGGGTAGAGGTAGAGGCATGGGAGGTCAAAGGTGCATCTGTGAGGTGGGAGAGGAGATCCTTTTTTTCACCTCGGCGTGCAGTGCGGGCAGCGGCCGAGGCATCAATCATCTTTTGGGTCCGGGCGTTTTCAGCCCGCATACGGTCATCCCGCTCCTTAACCTCAAAGGCCCAGGTAGCGAGATCAGTGGCTAGGACTGGTTCAAGGCTTAGATTGAGCCTCAGGTCCGGGTGTAGGTTGGATTGGAGTTGGACCTTGAGCTGGTCCTTGGTGAGTGCTTTGCTTGGCGCCGAGGTGGTGAGGATTGCGTTGAGGTTCTCAACCTCTATTTTCCAATCCATAAACTCCTGATTGCCTTGGGTTGTGGAGAGGATGGTTTCGAGGATGTCATAGGACCAGTTCTTCTCGAGGACCAGTTGGGCCAGCTCAGTGAGATACTGATCCAGGGTGAGAGCATCAATCCAAGTTTGATCTGCCTGATACCAAGAAACGAGGCACAGCTCAAACATCCCCTCAGCAACGTAACTGACAATTTCAGTGCTGGTCTTCCCGCCATGCTTCTTGTATCGTTTGCATGCAAGGGTCCACGACTGCATGATGAGTGGGGTGATTCTGCCCACAGTGAGCATCGGGCATTCCTTCATCTTCATGACCTTGACTTCAGCAAGGGGTTGTGTGGTTGGTGACATGGCAATTTGGGCAGCAGGTAAGGTGGCTTGGTAGTTGCAATGGGAGGTGGCTGTGGTAGGTGCACTTTTGTCGGTAGACAAGTCAGTACTAGGTGATGGGGACAGTGGTAGAGACACCGGGCTGTTTGGCTTGGGGCGTCGATGTGTGTCCGTTAGGATCTGTAGTTTGGCAGGTTGGCCAAGGTCCTGCAACTTTCTTCTCGCACTCCTGGTGAGGAGTGGAATCGAGGTAGAGGGTTGCCGAGACAGTGTGGGTTTATCAGCTATTGAAAGACACAGTCGGTGTCAAAAAAAAAAGTGAAAGGCTGCCTGGTTAGGTAGCCTCACTAAGTCAGACGGTAAGACAGGATCACGTTATCTTTGTTGCACAAGGTAAAGAGTCAGTCTAAGATACATAAGAAGGTCGGTAAACTATACCTTTGTTGCACAAGGTAAAGAGTGGGGCAACAAAGGAAAAAAAGATGGTATATATATGAGATTTGAAACCGTGTTGGAAAGTGGCCACATCGAGCATAAGTTGATATATGAGTTCGCCAATGTTCGCCAATGTTCAGGGTGGCTGTGTAGCCATTGTAAGCATCAATGTGTGCCGATGTTCGCCGATGTTCATGGTGGCTGTGCATGTTTGTGTCGTGAGTCTGGTCGCAGGCTTACAGTACACTATACATGGAGTCTACATAGACTTTAGTGGGAGTCTATATATAGTCTATGTATAGTACATGGAGTCCAGTGGGAGTCTATGTATAGTCTACATATAGTACATGGAGTCCAGTGGGAGTCTATGTAGACTTGTGGGGGAGTGTAAAGTACATGACCTTCCATGGAAAAGACTCCTTGAAGTTGAGGATAGGACAGTTGAGTGCAGGGTTGACATAGCTAACAAAAGGAAGGTCCATGAGGAACTCTGCGCCCTGAGAGAAAGTGTCCAGGAAAGGGACATTCTAGCATCACAAATGCTAGATACTCAGGAAAATAACAGTCCTTGGAGTTGAGGCATACCAGATGAAGAGGATCTGTCAATCCTAGAGTCCGGAGTGAAGGGAGATGACCTTTGCATCATGATGCTTCATGATGACTCATTTGAGGAAGATATCCATGGAGGTTACCACCAAGATGACTTCTTCAAGAAAGTTATATTGAATGCCAATACAAGCCCATTGTTCAAAATACACAATGGGATAGTGTGGACCCAAAATGGAGGGGGAGAGGATGTGGCATGCATCCCCTCTACAAAGTCACTGGACATGACCCTGAGAACCAGGATTGTTGATCAAGCCCACCGAGTGGTGGGACACTTTGGTTCACAAAAAACCGCCGACTACCTATGCTAGTGATATTGGTGGCTGAGGATATACTCAGAGGTCGACAAGTTCTGCAGATCATGCAAGGTTTGTGCATGATCAAAGGGCAACTACAGGGCCGCAGCAGGAAAACTACGCCTGCTGCCCATGGCAACCAGACCATGGGAGTCAGTAGGAATGGACTTCATAGGTCCCTTCCCTGAAGTGAAGGGCCTCAATTACCTATGGGTAATAATATGCAGGCTGTCCTCCATGGTTGTAAGAGTGGTGGGATGGGGTTTGGTAAAGCTGATCACACAAGAGTACATGAGACCACAATATATAGTGGCTGGTATGACGTAGTGTAGATGTAAAGCTAGGGAGACCTGTGTGACTAAGGTAACACTAGTAACATCCCTGGGAACACCCAGATTAGCACAGCCACAAGGGGGAATGGCCACAACATCATGTGGCCCCCCCTTGGGCCCCCTTACACTCTCCCCCTCTAGATTGCCCACCAGCCAATCTAAACCCAAGAAAAAAAAGAAAAGTGAAGAAGCGAATGTATAAAAAAATTTCACACCTTTGAAATATTTTTAAAATGAGTGTAGGGACATGGGGTATCCAGCCCCATGTCATAATCCAATTAGTATCAGGTGGTCTTGCCACCTGATGAGTATATCCCCAGTACTAGATAGGATAAGATAAAAATAAAAATAATAACACAGAATAATGACCCACATACATGTGACAAGGATGTTTGCATCTTGAGGGTCATACACATAGTGCGATTTAAGTGGTGCACCCATCAAAATGCTGCCCATTGATAATTTCATCAAATTCAAAAATTAAAAAGTGATTAAAATTCCAGCTGCCCCATGGCAGTCCAATTCAATAATACTCTTCATCCAACTCATCTGTCAGTTCATCCTCTTCAAATTCATCATGGGATGACTGCTCTTGATCATCCTCATTCCCAGAAGAATAGTCTTGGTCATCCCCATCCTAGAATGACTTGTGCTCATCATATGGCTCATCTCCTGAGGCTCCTTCATTTTCCAGCCAGTCAGGTGCCTCACAGCCCATCCAGTGGAGGTCTTTACTCTCCCCCATGTATTCCATGCGGAATCTGCATGGAATGGTCAGAGTCTGTGCAGATTCCACGCAGAATCCATGTCAGTCTGCACACAATTAAATATACATTTTAGTTGTGTAATAGCAGCATGGAGTCTGAGTCAGTCCACACAGAATCTGTGCTGTTTTATGTGGAATCATGGATTTCGAGCATCCAAGTCTGAGCTAATTGTGATCAGTGCAGACTAGGACAAGTATGGATGTCCACATTGGTCCGTCATCAGTCCAAGCAGATAAAGTAATAGAGAGTAAAATATTTGCCAGGGCAGCCAATTGAACCAGAGCCCTTGGGATAACCTATGAGATAACCAATAGCATTAACCATTACACTACAGTATCATATTACTTACATACATTATTGTTTACTAGCTACCCTCGTCACTGCACTGCATCACGTTGCCTCATGTTCCATCATCACATATCACTGCCAGCACTGATCACTCACCACTACCACATGCTGCCACCTCCCTCCCCCCTCTCCACCTCTATGGGGGCCTATAATAACTATTTTCTTTTTTTTATTAGCTAGCTAATTGTTTGCTTCCAATGGTTTGTATTGTATCTACAATGATGGCTCCCCCCACAATGGGCTCCCGACCACATGCCGCCCCTCCCCCCCACTCAACTGGGATGTGAGGGGCTCGATAGAGGTTAAGATGGCCCCAGGGAGGTGCCAGGAGGCTCAAGGAGTGGGGTACTTGGGAGGTGCGCCCTGAATGCCCTCCCTCCTTTGTTGCCACCTCACTAACGACCTCCCCCCTCCCTCTAACAGCCCTAAAGCAGCCCCCCAAACAGCCTTCTGAGCCCCTGCTTGCAGGGTGGGCAGGGGGCTGCATTTTTTATCCAGCTACCTACCATGTTGCCACATCACCAACTGCTGGCACACGACGCAGCACCCACACCCAGCCCGGAAGACCGATGCCAGCAATGCCCCTGGCATCGAACAGCAGGAATGGTGGACGACACACCACCCATGCCCAGCCTCACAAGCCACTGCTCATGGGGTGGGACATGGGTGGAATGACAATGGCCCCAGGCCACAGAACGAAGGGGGGGACGCCACAGAACAGGGGGACACACCAGATGACAGGGGCCACAGGGGGATGTGACCAGACAAGGGGGAGGGGGGGATGCAACCAGATGACATGGGAGGGAGGGGATGCCAGATGACAGGGGATGCAGGGGACATGTCACAAACCCCACCACAACTGCCACATCACCACTGCCCTTATAGCACCCTGGCGACCAGGGGAAACATGGGAGAGGGCAGGGAGAATGCCCAGACAACTGGGGATGCACCAGACAACGGGGGGGAATGAGGGGGAGTGCCAGACAATGGGGGGGACACCAGATGACAAGGGGGGATGCCAGACAATGAGGGGGGTGCCCAGGCAAAGTGGGACACCCAGATGATGGGGGACACCCAGGTGAAGGGGGGGCACCCAGATGACAGGGGGGGGGGGGGTGACAGGGGACACAGGAGGACACAACCAGACGACAGGGGATGTGGGGGACATGACCAGCACCACCTGGCCCAGCCCCACAAGCTACTGCTCATGGGATGGAGCACGGGTGGAACAATGATGATGCTGGAGTGGGCCACAGCCCAACATGCCAGCCCCAACCACTGCCACAATGTGGTAGGGTCAGCTGCCCTACTTGTCAACTAACCCTTCCCATAGATTTTATTCCAGTCCTACTGCCAACACCAAAAATCAAGAGTTATCATATACATTCCCTTTTGCCAGACTTTTATCAATATTTTGTGTTGCTAACTCTAATTATCTATTTTCTAGTTCATTGATAATCCTCACTATAACCACATGATGCATCAATACTGCTGACGATTGGTGAATCAATACTGGATCTTTCTTTAATTAACTTTTTATTTTTGTCTTGGTAAAAGCTAGTCAGCATCCAGATCAATAGGCAAACTACTGGATGGTAGGGTTGAAAAGCTTCATTTGGTGGCTCTCCGCACTTGCTGGGGGACAAGTCACATTCTGTAAATAGAGACTCCCATTGACAAGCTTTTCCCTGAGTCATTCCCAGCTGGGAAACCCTGAGATGAGGACCTGAATATGCTTCTTTTGTACTTCATTAACCTTTCTTACAACCATCTATCAGTCTTCCCTTGTAGCTTATCTTTTCTAGTTGATTGGTCCCTTCAACGCAAGAGAACGTGTGCGATAGGGTTGCTTGTAGTATTCTTGACCTGTTTTTGTATTTAAGGTGACCTCCCACCTTTGAATGGAGTAGTCTTTTTGCAACCACTTAACTAAGGTCCCCCAAAATTTCCACTAAGCTCCAAGTTACTTTCACTCCAAGTTATCATTTCAAGTCTATATACAAGCTAAGTACTCAAGTTTCATTACTCTGATCACTTGATCTAGTGTTGATCGCATTCCCAATCACTTTTCAATCACACCACACACCCCACACATTTCACAGTCATTTCCAGGTATCATCGCACTCAACTGCCCCATTATTATTCACTTTTCCTTGATCTCGCTTACCCCATTTCTCATGATGTGACAACCTTGTCAATGAAATCACCAACAGACCATTGACCCTGCCACAATGAGCCATTGCTTGTAGGGTGGAACAGGGTGCTATGCGAGGGGCAGGGCACCACGACATGATTGTGCTAAGAATGGGGACCCCCCATCTTGAGGAGGTGGATTCTTTTTTTTTTGTAGTCGTAAAATTAGTAGAAACCTCTCTGTCATTGGAGGTGAATGTTTTATATAGATGTAAATAGGCAATAAGTACATTTTTTGAAAATTAGTAAATTTTAAGTCTGGATTCTGTGCAGAATCCATGCAGACTCCCATGGACTCTGCACAGAATTTGCTCACAATTTCCTTTTTGGGAAGCACAAGGTTGGACTCACTCGGATTCCACACAGATGCCATGCAGAGTCTGCAAGGATGCATGGGGGAGTGTAAATTACTGGCTGTTTGGGAGACTGTTTGGACAGTTGTGGGGGTTGCCTGGGTCACAGCATCAGTGGTAACTCAGATCAGGGACATTGACACCTTCAGGGAGGTGCAGAGGCCCTATCCATGGTTCAACACCCAGCCTTCTTGCTCCTTTGCTCTCCCTCAGTCCCCTCCCTCTTTCAGTCCTCTCCCATGGTTTCCAATATCAAGGGCTCTAGGGAAGCCTTCCGAAAAAATGAAGAGAACCAAGATGGAGTGGCCTGAGGTGCCCTATTACAGGGGCAGGGCAACACTATAGTATACATACCAGTAGTCTTGCTATGAACATGTGACTGTAACATAATCATATACATACGTGCAAACTGTTCATCAGCATGTGTAAACTGTTGGTCAGCACATGATTGACTGCAGTTGACTTCATGTGTGTGGATGTTACAGTTGTCTGATCATTGTCACAGTCATCATCATCATGGGGGTACACATCAATTCTTTTTCTCCTCTTCTCACCTATTGTCTTCTCTCCCCCCTTTTGATACATCTGAAACGTCTCCTCACTTTCCTTTCTTCTGATACATTTGAAACACTTCTTTTCTTTTGTTCTATTGTCCTTCTCTCCTTTTCTTCGGACCCCTTGATGTCGCATAGTACTCAGTACAGCCTTGCCTTTCATGTATATAAGTAGCATTACAAAGGTCCAAGCTCTCTAGCTTGACCTAAGCAAACTACTGCTTTACCTTGCTCAACTCGAACTTAAGCTAGCCCAGAAAGCCTCTGGAGCTAGTAGAACTTGACAACTACTTGAAGGCCTCAAGTAGTAGATGACTGACCTTTAGTTGACAAGAGTAAAGCCCTTGTCTTAACAGTGGAAGTGAGTTGGGGTGTGATGTGGGTCAGTGTCAGTATGCATGTGTGCTGTAGTATTGTTAGTGGTGTGGTGACATTGGTGTGGGAGTCCTTTGAGCACCCACTACCACCACAGGGGTATGGACAACATACTGCCTGCACTCAGCCCCTCAAGCAACTGGCCATGGAGTGGACTGTGGGGGGAATGGAGATGACAGCACTGAGCACCACCATCACCATGGGTAAGATGTGAATCCTATAAGTGCTTTGATAACTTCTTTGTTAGTCATCTACTACTCTGGCAGGAAAATGAGGAGTTTTGCTGGTGGGATATTGCACAGTCAAGATTGTATTGAGTCACTAGCAACAACATCAGACATATCTTTGGATATACATGTACAGTATATAGAGCAGAAATGGAAATTATTCTTCCTCCTCTTCCTCGTCCTCCTCCTCCTCCTCCTCATCATCATCATCATCTGAACCACTCAGAAGTTGCTCTTCCAATGCTTCCAGATCTTCTTCCAGGTCTTCCAGGTCTTCATGAATACCATCCAGATCTATCTCAGGTTCTCCCAAGCTATGCCCATATGCCTCAGTATCACCCACAGGCTCCGTCCTTGCTGCAAATTCAAACTCTGTAAGCTCTTCTGTCCAGTGCATACCCTGTGTAAAGTTCAATGGTCATTCTTTTTTCAGTGAGTACTTTAGCATCTGTAATGCTTCCATCAGTCTAGCTGAGATGTGCCTTCTGCGAGGTGCCATTGTCTCCTTTCCAGATGTGTATACTCTTTCACAGGGGACACTTGAAACTTGGATAGGTATAATATCCATTGCAAGTTGGTATATGTGAGGATACTGTTGATTATGTTCCTGAATATATTTTAGTGAAGCAGTCAATTGCAGATGGAAAATACATATATTACCTGCCAAAATGCCAAGATACCAGATCCAGAATTTGAATTGCTCAGATACTGGTCTACTTCCTTCTCCAATGAAACATTTGCATGTGCTGATGTTCAAACTCAATGTAGACCAAGAATATCCATTGCTGTTGGGTGAGAAGATGAAGGCTTGGCTGCTGGTTGGTTAGGCACAGTGTTGACTTGGTCATCATAGGGATGAAGCTATCAGAATTAAAGTATCAGGTTTGCAACAGGCTACAAATATGAAGCTTACAGCTTTCAAAAATATTTCTTTGGCTGTGGTGTACTTTGCTGGAGATTGGTCATTAGTAACTTAGTTTGTTTGCAGGATCAATTGTATTCCATATCATTTTTAGCTCCTCCAAGCCAATGTAATTGAGGCCACCACATATGCTGGAGTTTCAGCTAGGTGGTTTTGCTAATATTCTAGCTTATCCAGACCTGGCTGGATGATACTGGCCCACTGCAGGTTATCTTCCATGAGAAGGGTCCACCTATTGATGAAGGCAGAGTATGCCAAAACTGAATAACATATTGTGGGTGTTGCTTCAGCTCCCAAAATATCCTAGAATGCATGAGGAACCTAGAGGCTTTATGTCAGTATGGTTAATTGTTGGAAGCTGGATGATTACTTGGAGGATTTGCTGATAATCTGCTAACAACTCCCAATCTTCCTCACTTAACTGATATTTCCACAGTTCTTTAAATTCATTATCATGCGTGATGTCTTCAATAGCCTATAACACTATTAGCCTATAGATTAACAAGATGCCAAACTTACATCTTTTAACTTCAAAACCCAATTGATCATTAGCAATGTTGATGACCATCTTGTTACTACATCACAAAGGAGCTGATAGTCATGTTCAAAATACTGTTGAACATATGTGGAAAATTGCTGTTTCTTGATATTACTGTTTTGTATCTGTTGATATTGTTAATAAAAATTGGCAAGAATGAATCAAAATATAGTTTACAGCATTTACAAGGGAGTGAGCAGTTGTGATGCAATCCTTGGTGATGGTGAAACTGGGATCATAATCAGAATAGCTGTCAATAGTGTCATCAACATATGTCAGATCTGTGATTGCTGCTAACCCTACTTTGCATGCAAGATTGACAATATGAGGGAAACAGCTATCAAATAACATCAAAATTAGATCATACAGCAGATTATAAATGTACTGAATCCTTCATTCATCCATCTTAGTCTTGATTCTGCACTTTTGGAGAAGAGTTGTCAGGCATTTGAACATGGTGTCATTGTTGGATGCATTGTCACAGGTAATCCATCCCATCTGAGATGATAATAGACTTTGAGTCTGTCACAGTGTGAACATATAAATTATTCTACTTACCTTTTCTGTAATCTTTAAGCAGTCTGTGATGAACAAGAAACAATGTGCTAGATGTTCACCTGTGTGATGTCCAGGAAGTTTATGAAATCCAACAAGATCTGATCAAAGTTGGAGATTTTTCTGAGAGCCACTAGATACCTCCTCTTCTATAGCCTCAATCCAGTGTGCAGTCACAGCCATGAAAGATGTCTGGTTTGGATTAGTCCAGGCATCAGTGGTATATGATATTTTTCCAACTGATTTCTATAAAATTTTAGACTCAGTATGTATCTTAAAATTTGAAGAATTAATTTACCACCATTTCTTCTTCAAGCTGCCCCAAGTGTTCTTCATAAGCTTTTTTGATGCAGGTGGGCATTGTAGAACAACCTGGGATGTCAGACTCCTGCAGCTCTTCATGGAAGTAGAAATATCTTCTAAATCTTGGAGACTCCACAATATTGATAGACTGAAGTAAGGTCAATAATATAACATGTTCAATAGAGCGACTTAAACATACTTGATCATCACCAACAATGAATTCAAGAATAGCCTCTAAAAATGCCTCCTTTGTATATTCTTGATGTTCTGCCTCCAATGATGTAGGCTCAGGTTCAGCCCAAAATTCACAAACAGCTGGCAAGGCTGCTTTAGCAGTGATCATGATCTTCAGATCGTCACAACTGGTAACCCATTCCTCAATATGTTCACTATATAAATGCTTCTGTAGATTTGAGGTGCTTGTTGTTATACCAAATGAAGCAATAGCATATGAGGACTTGGACTTCTGAGCATGTCTGAAGCACCAATTACTCAGCATACCATAGAGTTAAAATATGGAAACATACTGGCATAGTACACACTCATGCCAACCCTTGACCTTTGTGAAAAATGGCCAGATATCTTTAGCACCTTTTGCCACTGGATGATGTTTGGATGGCTTGCTATTAGGTCCTGCACATGGTAGCTGTGCACATGAATGAGAATGAGAGCCAGAGACTGATGGAGAGCCAGAGGATGAATGGGAGCCTGAAGATGACTGAGGGACAGAGTCTGACTGGAACCCAGAGTGTGAATCAGAATCAGAATCTGCATAAAAGTCCAAATGCTGCACTCCTTCTGCGAACTCCTCTTCAATATCTGAGTCACTATTTGAAGATCCAAATGAAGGTACATCTGGGAAACATGCTGACGTGTTGGTGAAGGTTGTGGTTCATGTGTAAAGTGAATCTGACCACCACATTGTTTATGTGGAGCAAATAAGAGTGTAGATGTGCCTGAGGTATAGAGGCTTTTAAGGGGATTATCATCATTTACAATATCAAGTTATAACAAATTTACAAACCTGCAGGAGTGGGTATAGAAGAACCTGTGCCTGGTAGTACACCTGTAGTAACATCTATGCCATATATGCACTGTGATCATTTAAGAATCTGAAGTTTATAAACAACATATCTTGAATAGCAACACCAGATGGCAACTTGGGGGTAGCAGCTGTTTATGATATGCAGTAAGAAATATAAATGAACAGATTATTAAATGACATCCCAGTTTGTTTTGAAGATGCCTTCTGGAGATTGTGTGTTACGATTCTATTGTTTTACCTATATTTACTTTCTAACATGCGCCTACTTGACAGCCAGCACATCATTACTTATTGAAACACTCCTTAAAAGACCTGAGTAGATAACTGCTATACTTACTAGCCAATCGTTATATAGACCAGAGTAACTAATAGTCTATATAAGCTGTAGTAGATAGTCGGTCAAGGCCTCAGCTTGACCTAAAGATATCAACTCTTTAAACTGCTCAACAAAGAACTCGACCTAAGGAAGTACCTTAGAGTCTAAAGACGAACTCGACGCAAGGAAGCACCTTGACGTCTTGAACTTACTGAGTAGTTAAGAGACAATCTTAACAAAAGGTCAAGCTGATCGAACCCGCCGACTTGTCACAAGTCTAGGTGCACCCAACAGACACTGTGGCACCCAAGCTTACGCACGCGCTCAAGAACAGACACTTCGCAGACAGACCACCCCGAACAGCAGTACCCACTGCTACCTCCGAATTCTTCCGTTTAGATGGACGACAAATCAGATACAGCAACAGCCTAAGAAGTTGGTACTTTGCAGATACCACAGGCTCGACAGAATACGTACCCGACCACTACTTCACTGAGAGTAGACCCGAAGACAGCAGACCACCCCAGAGGATTACAAGAGAAGTATCCTCTTCGATCACAGACAAACAAACAGGGTATTCACAAACCCTCGAAGAATCCGAACCCAAAGACTCACTCAACCCCGCTTACTTTGAAATGGCAAACAACAGAGATGCCCAAGTAAAAATCCGAGTCCCCTGAAATTTCTCTGGAGAAAGAGAAAAGACGACGAAGTTCCTACAGGAAGTAGAACTCTACATCCGAGTGAACCCAAACACCTACAACACCGATGAAAAGAAAATTGCATTTGCCCTCTCGTTCATGATAGGAGGAGCAGCTGCAGGATGGAAAGAAGCAAAGATCAGAGAATCTTTGGCCAACAACAACTTCGGCGGCTGGCAAGCATTTAAAACAGCCGTCTCCGCCGCCTTTTCCCCTGTAGATGACGCAGGAACTGCACAAACCAAACTAAAGAATTTAGTTCAGACAGGAGATGTGCAAGACTACATCTCCGACTTCCGAATCCTCGCCGCGCATACGGGGATAGTCGAAAACGTCGCCCTCATTGAATATTTCATGGACGGGCTGAAACCAAAACTCCTCGAAAAGGTGGTCCTCAAAGAAACAATGCCCACTACCATTGACGGATGGTACGAGGCCGCTGCCAAGTACGAAGGACAGTGGAAACGAGCACAGGCAATTGCGGGAAAAGCCAGAGGAAACAAAGCACCCTCTAAAGCTTATACTCCCTCCGCCGTCCCTGACGTCGATCCAAACGCCATGGAAATCGACAAAATGACACAACAAGATCACACCGAACACATGCGCAAAGGAATGTGCTTTGTCTGTCACCAGACAGGACATCGCGCCATCAACCACAAAGACAAGAAGACGGGAAAGTTCTTACCTGGACCCGTCAGAAGATTTACCGCTAAGAAACCAAGCGGAAAAGACACCTATGGGAAAATACGAGCCCTCATAGGCGAACTAGATGAAGAAGAAAAAGAAGAAACCCTCAACCTCATGGAAGAGTCGGGTTTTTAAGAAAGCGGACTGCCCCGACATCAGGACCCGCTGAAATTACGGTCTCATCTGTACTAATAGCTAACATGGAGAAGCAATCTATGAGATTACCAATGCAGCTATTCGTTGAGAACGAAATCGTCGAAACCAATGCCCTCCTCAATTCAGGAGCAGGAGGGATGTTCATGGACAAAGGCTTTACACAGATGTACAACTTCCCGCTCACCCCTCTCCAGAAACCGATCAGGGCCAGGAACATTGATGGCACCCAAAATAAACTAGGCACCATCAACCACTCTACCACCGCTTTGGTAGATATCGGAGGAAGGCAGTCAAAAATATGATTCATGGTTACAGGACTAGGAAAAGAATCTATCATCCTAGGACTCCCTTGGCTTCAAAAGGAGAACCCATTAATCAACTGGGAAATCGGAACAATGCAATACCGAAAGAACAGATCATTGGAAGCTGCCCGACGAGCAGTAGCCAAAACCCAGCAGCTCATGAAGGGAACCCCTTTTGAGCAGAAACACACCACGGAAGACACCCCAATCGCTAGATTGGAAGAAACCTTGATCCGAGCCAAAACATCGATCTCTCAACAATTGGCACACGATGAACAGAAAGATCAAAAAGAAGACAAAATGACCATACCACCGGAATACTGAGAATACAACAAAGTCTTCAAAAAAGCCGCTTCTGAAAGATTTCCTGAATCAAAACAGTGGGACCATGCCATAGACCTAAAGGGAGACTTCATACCAAAAGACTGCAAAGTCTACCCTCTCACCCCAGTCGAACAACAGAAAATGGACGAATTCCTCGAGGAAAACCTGGCAAAAGGATACATCCGGCCGTCGAAATCACCTATGGCCTCACCATTCTTCTTTGTAGCAAAGAAGGATGCAGGAGCGCTTCGACCCTGCCAAGACTATCAGTACCTGAATAACGGAACAATCAAGAACACTTACCCATTGCCCCTGATTGGAGACCTCCTTGACAAATTAAAAGGAGCACAAATATTCACCAAACTCGACATCAGATGGGGATATCACAACATCAGGATAAAGGACGGAGATCAATGGAAAGCAGCCTTCAAAATGAACAAAGGACTGTTCAAACCAACAGTCATGTTCTTTGGTTTATGCAACTCTCTGGCCACATTCCAGGCGATGATGAATGAGATCTTCAAAGATCTGATCGACAAAGGATGGGTAGTGATCTACATGGACGACATTCTTATCTTCTCCCGAGACCCCAGGAAACACGCTGATTGAACAAAGAAAATTCTCCAACGGCTCAAAGACCACGACCTCTATCTTAAACCCGAGAAGTGCAAATTCGACGTCAAAGAAGTCGAATTTCTTGGCTTGATAGTAAAACCGGATCAGATCCTGATGGACCCGACTAAACTCTCCGGCATCCGAGACTGGCCAGAACCAACTAATGTCAAAGGAGTAAGATCGTTCCTCGGATTCGGAAACTTCTACCCCAGATTCATCGGACGCTTCGCCGAATTAGCACGGCCACTCAACAATCTAATGAGAAAGGACATCAAATTTGAATGGACGCCGGAATGTCAAGAGTCATTTGACAAATTAAAGGCTAAGTTTAGCGAGGCACCAACTCTGCTGATGCCGGATCCCAGCAAACCGTTCACGATTGAATCTGACATGTCTAAATTCGCGATTGGTGCGGTACTCAGGCAACAAGGACCCGATGGAGACTGGCACCCATGCGGGTACATCTCCCACTCTTTGACCCCTACAGAACAAAACTATGAAATCTACAACAGAGAACTGCTTGGAATTATCTGAGCCCTAGAAACGTGGAGGCACTACCTACAAGGAGCGCCACACCCGGTCACAATCCTATCCGATCACAAGAATCTGACATATTTCAGGGTAGCACAAAAATTAAATAGAAGACAGGCACAATGGAGCCTCTTCATATCGGAATTCGACATCAAATTGATCCATGTACCTGGATCGCAGATGGTCCAATCTGACGCACTATCCCGAAGAGAAGATTTAGGAAAAGACACAGACAAGGACAACAAAAACCTGACAATGCTGCCAGAAACAGTATTCGTCAATGCCATTGACACGGAAATGGAATCACTTTTGGTCACGGCAACCATGAAGGACGAATTAGTAGCCGATGCAATCAAGGCACTAAAAACCAACGGAACGCCACCGATCAAATCTGATCTCGCCGACTGGGAAGTAAAGGACGGACTCCTCTTCTTCAAAAACAGATGCTACGTCCCACCGAACAACGAACTACGAAAAAGGTTAATCGAACAGTATCACAATTCCCTCACTGCAGGACACCCTGGACAATTCCAGACACTGGAATTAATCCGAAGAGACTATTGGTGGCCAGGAATGATGACACTGATCAAAAACTTTGTACAAGGATGCGGACTATGTCAACAGATGAAGGTTAACACCCACCCAACGACACCACCCCTCACACCAATTAAATCAACCGCGACAAGACCGTTCGCATTGGTTACAACCAACTTTATCACGGACTTACCAGAATCAGACGGACATGATGCCCTAATGGTCGTGGTAGACCATGGTCTTACAAAGGGGGTAATTTTAATACCTTGTAACAAAACCATCGACGCCCTAGGAGCAGCAGATCTCTACCTGAAGAATGTATTCACCAGATTTGGTCTCCCCGACAAAATCATATCCAATCGAGACCCAAGATTTGCATCCAGATTATTTCAAGAACTAGGAAAACTCTTGGGAATCAAATTGGCTATGAGCACAGCCTACCACCCACAAACCGACGGAGAAACCGAACGAATGAACCAAGAAATCGAAGCCTACCTTTGCATGTTCTGTACGAACCAACCCGAGACATGGGTGAAACTCCTCTCTACCGCAGAATTCGCCCACAATCAATGGACTCACTCTACTGTGAAACACTCTCCGTTCTACCTCATGATGGGGTATGAACCACATGCGATACCCACGCCTTACAAGAAAAGCAATGTACCTGCTGCAGAGAAAAGAATCGTCCAACTTCAAAGAGCGCGAAATGAAGCCCTAGCCGCACACGAACTGGCCCGACAACTCATGGCAGAAAGAATCACCCGAAAGTTCACCCCATTCCTCCTCGGTCAGAAAGTATGGCTCGACTCCAGAAATCTGAAGATCTACCCCCACACCAAAAAACTCTCCCCGAAAAGAGAAGGACCATTCCCAATCAAGCGGGTTCTCTCACCGCTTTCTTACAAACTGAAATTACCAACTCAATGGAAGATTCACCCGGTGTTTCACACAGCACTCCTCACCCCGTATTCTGAAACAGAAACACACGGCCCAAACTACCTGAAGCCTCCCCCCGACCTAATCGAGGGAGAAAACGAATACGAAGTAGAAACCATCACCGCCCACAAACCGCGTGGATCAAAATATGTTTACCTCGTGAAATGGAAAGGCTATCCAACCTCTGAAAACACATGGGAACCAGAGTCACACCTGAAACACGCCGAAGAAATCCTCAACTTATATAAAGAAAAGAAAAACCTCTAGAACGAAACATCGAATACACTCATACACACCATGCATACCAGCAACACAACCGCCTCCTCCTCTGCCAAAAAGAACCTTCCACCTCTCGCTGAGTTTGTCGAGAACTTCTTAATTGATCCCACCAACCGCGCCCGTCTCGCCCACTACCTCGTCGATCGCGACCAAGACGTCTTAAACAGTCTCCTTCACCACTACAACGCCATCCTCGACCTGATACGAGACCAAGAACAGCTCGCCGACGAAACCCTTGCAACAATGATGAGTCAAGGTATAGAATCAGCCATCAATCGTCTCCAGAAACAACGGTTAGAAAGCGTTCGATCCCCTACTCCTCTCACCCAACCAACCGCCACCTCAGTATCCCCCCACTACTCCTTCCAATCAACCCAACTCAAAGACTCCCAAACTGGGTTACCGACCTCTTCACCCCAAAAGAAAATGATCTCCAATGAAGCTCCCCCAACTGGAAAGGGGCGACGTTCGTCGACTTCTATTCCCGGCATCATTAAAATCAAAATGACCCTGCCACCAGTGCCTGAGATCATCGATCTCACGTCACCCACCCCACAGCCACAATGCCCACTGACCCCGATGAACATCCGACCCAGAACCCCGACACTACCGCATATGAAAGCAGAGAAATGCTACAAGTGTGGAAAGGTCGGCCATTTCGCGACATATTGCGATCAATTTGTCTGCAGTATATGTAAGAAGAGAAGACCCGGACATTACCCTGTCACCTGCCCCAAACGACGATGCGCGTCAGCGCCACCCGTCTACGCTAGTCTTAATCGGGTCTTACTAGATCAAGTCTACGGACCTCCCCCTGAAAATGATTACGACAACACCTGGGACGATGCAGCGTGGGCAAACATCACGGGAGAACCCTGCGGAGACTTATAAGAAGTCGTCTCCTCCCCTCTCTTTTCCTCTCAACAACCACATTCCCCCGAAAATGGACGGCCACATTATCTTCGCCATCGTCTTTTGCTCGTTCATACTTTTATGCTGGCTCGTTATCTTTTCTTTCATCATTTATTGGCATATTCAGAATCGCCAACCCACGCCTACCCTTACACCATTCATCGACCGCTCCCCCCTGTTGCGCGACCATTCAGACATTCACGTGTCTGGATCTGGAGAGATCCCAAGCAACCTAGCGACGAAGTACTCATTTAGGAGAGTTATCGAAGGCTGGAAACCTTGATCTTAGTAAGGGGGTAATGTTACAATTATTGTTTTACCTATATTTACTTTCTAACATGCGCCTACTTGACAGCCAGCGCATCATTACTTATTGAAACACTCCTTAAAAGACCTGAGTAGATAACTGCTATACTTACTAGCCAATCGTTATATAGACCAGAGTAACTAATAGTCTATATAAGCTGTAGTAGATAGTCGGTCAAGGCCTCAGCTTGACCTAAAGATATCAACTCTTTAAACTGCTCAACAAAGAACTCGACCTAAGGAAGTACCTTAGAGTCTAAAGACGAACTTGACGCAAGGAAGCACCTTGACGTCTCGAACTTACTGAGTAGTTAAGAGACAATCTTAACATTGTGAGCATGGGCTGCTACAGAAGTTTCAAGGACACATCAATTGAATTTACTATGTAAAAAATATTATGGAGCACATACCAGAGGTGTCAGGAAGTACATCAGGAGCTAATACATGAATAGTCAGAGAAGGTATAGCATACAGTCAACTGTAACAATGGTTTGCTTACAAGTAGGCTGGGATTTCTTTTCTGGATTTTTTAGAGATTTTTTACTGTGAGGCATGGTAAAAGAAGTACAGGAAGCAGATGGGGGAAAGAAAATAAATCACAGTGTGGACCTCCTTCTCTTATCTGACAGTCTGCATCACTTTTATAGCCCAAAACAGAAGTATTGATTACACTAATAATACAGCAAGGAGATCAAAATGAGATAAAGTTTCTATGAGGCAGATTTTCATGAAGATCAGTGCTTCTCATGATACAATGGGGATTGGGTTGCATGTGCATCAAGCAATAGGATTTGAATAACATGTCATCCAGTGTTGGCATTTCCCCCACAGTCCATGCCAGGCACAGCTGCTCAAGGGGGTGGGTGTAGGCAGTGCATCATGTAGAGTCATCATCAGCATACCTATCCACACTGCAAGCAGATGCTTGCAAGGGTGCATGACATGTGTTGCCATACACACAACACAAATGAGGTTCCACACTCTGTTGATGGAAAGATGGTGACAGGCAGATAAGACTAATCAATTGCTGTGATCAAGGAAATAAAAGTGATGTTACAGGCTCTAGAGGCTGGAGAGCAATAGAAAATAGAGAAAATCAAAGCTTTAGGATATAGAAGAGGAGAGGAGAGGAGAGGCAATGCTGGGTGAGTGGCCTGACATGACAGAAATACACCAGTCCAAAGCCAGCTCAGGCACACTAATTTTAGATGGCTTAGCCACTCTGAGCCACTCTGAGCTGCCCAATCTGACAGCCAAGCCAGCTATAGCCATGAGCCAAATTACCAGTGCAGCTCACCCAAAATAGCAGTTCGGCTCAACGGCTTGCGGCTCTGAGCTGAGCTGTTCGCAACACAGCCATTTTCACATCATTTTTCATTTCCCTATTAAATAGGGCACACCTACATACTTTCTTTTTTCCCTTCCAGATAAATTCAAAATGATAGGCCCCTCCTAAAACATTACACACATTGTGGGTCCTTAATTTTGACCTCTGAAAAGGTTCCTGAGATCTGAGATCTATGATCAAGTAATTGCCAAAGTGGTTACCATTTTACTGGCCCACAAATTACATCATCATGAGGCATCACATATCTCAAGAATGCAAAGATATTGCATTGCATATGTCATTGAATGAGAATGTCAGCAATGAAAATATCTGATGTTATATGGGGATCAGCAAATGAGCTATGAAATGCCTTTGCTGAACATTTCATGAGACTGGCGAGTTGGTAAGCAACAGATAGCATGGGATGTAGGTGCAGCTGAGCATAGCAGTGGGGCTGCATATACTGACCCAACAGTTGCAGCAGGTATTGCTGCAGTGGTGGAGGTTGAGCATGACCACCATAGGGAGGTGCATATTGCTGGAGTGGTGCAGGTTGATTATAGCCATGGGGCCCCAGTGCATATTGTCCCACAAACTGCTGATAAAACTGGCACTGTTGAACATCATGTGGGTGAATGTTAGGTGCATTGTTCTGTCCATCTGGTAGTACCATGGCTGATGATAAGGCTTATGGTCCTCAGGAAAGGTTCTTATAGGTTTTATATTACTCTGAAATATAGTAAAACTTGTGTGATTTTACTTGTATACCTCAATTTTCATCATTGTCATGTATGGTCTGTCCACTAGCATGTACATGAGCTGTCCACCCAACCAAATAATATCAACTGTTCAACTGACAACCACTGTGACTCTCAACCTGATACTCTCACTTCCCAAACAAATTCCTGGCTCTTGGGATTTGTTCGTGGTGCTGAGGTTCTTCAAGTTGAAGGGATTGCAAAAGCCATGACCATTTTTGTCACTTTCATCATTCTTGCCCAATATAGTTAGTAGGAAGCGTTCGGAAGTCAAAATTTAGGACCTGCAATGTAGGTGATCTTTTAGAAGGGGCCTATCATTTTGAATTCATCTGTCAAGTTCAAAGTCAACACTATGTCAATATTGATGGGACATTGCTTGATAAGAATCAGTATATCTACTGCATATTAATGGGCATGACATGGTAAGATCATGTCAACTAATTAGCATGACTTTCTGGGAAGGATGGAAAAGAAGTGAATGTAGCAGGACAAGGAACTGTCAATTTAATTTCAACATGCAATGGAGAAAAATATATTATACATCTACAACACATTTTACACATTCCCAGTTGTAAGCCTGGCCCCAGACTCACGACACCGAACATATACAGGCGCACCGACGCCGAACCGATGCATACCGATGGCACACCGCTGCCGATGCACACAGACTGATGCCCACTGCTGAGCGGTAAGTGCACAGCCACAACAGCAGTACTGATCGGTAACACTACCGATGACACTGCCGGTCGGTACCACTACTGATGGGCACACCACTGCCAATGCATGCTGCTCCACACTGACCGGTGCATACCGATGCACACAGGCGCACTGATGCCAAACCAATGCATACTGATGGCACACCGCTGCCGATGCACACAGACCAACGCCCACTGCCGAGCGGTAAGTGCACAGCCACAACGGCAGTACCAATCGGTAACACTACCAATGACACTGCCGGTCGGTACCACTACCGATGAGCACACCGCTGCCAATGCACACCGCTGCACACTGACTGGTGCCCTTGCACACAAACCGAACGGTACCACCACCACCAATGGGCATGTCACTGCCGACGTACATTGTTGGACACACCGACCGACGGCATCACCCATCGGCAACACCACCGACAGGAACGCCACTGCCAGACCGATGCACGTCGCATCGCCAGCAACCCAATACCCATGGCTGGACATGTGCACAGGTACCGATGGCCCGACCGCTTACCCGATATGAGAACTACGCCTGATGCGGCCATGTTTGAAATGCTGGATCCAGACACTTTCCAACACGGTCCGAACCCCTCACATATATACGATCTTTTCCCCTTTGTTGCCTCACTCTTACTACGTGCAACAAAGGTATAGTTACTACTACTCACTCATGTATTTTACTGACTCTTACTACGTGCAACAAAGGATAACATTGTCCTGTCTGCCTGACTGAACTTAGTGAGGCGGCCTTTCCCGGCCTCCTTCCACCAGTACACGAAATAATTTAATTTCATTAGGGAGATGGGACACAGCTGGAGGAAAATATATTGGAGGAAAAGGGGAAATAATTATTGTCAATAAAGATGGTAAACCCATCGCTCACGGGAATAAAATCAATAATCATCTCTATAAAATGGAAATGATTATTAGAAACCCAGGAAACATCACCAACAATGAGGGTAATATAAAACTTTCATAGGAGATGAAAAGTTACCTAGTTGGGAAACTTGGCATCAACATTTTGGACATATCGGATATACCAGATTGCAAATGTTACTTGATGGGAAAATGGTAAAAGGTTTTAATGTTGATCTGGAAACTCCAAAACCAGATTGCAAGGCATGCATAGCCACAAAACAACACATTAAACCATTTCCAGAATCAGTCAACCAAAAAACTGAATCCAGAGAATTAACACATATAGATTTATGGGGGAAATATTCTGTCAAATCCATCAACGGAAAACATTATTATTTATTGTTTGTTGATGATGCCAAAAGGTATGTCACCATCGAATGTCTGAAAGAAAAAAGTGATGTGGCACAGGGTGTAATGAATTACTTGGCATATTTAAAAACTCAAGGCTGAAATCCAAAAGGAATTCAAATAGATTGCAGAAAAGAATTTATCAATGAAAAACTTGATAAATATTCTAAACAGCACAGAATACAAATCAGATTAACCATGCCATACTCTGCATTACAAAATGGCATTACAGAAAGAATGAATAGGACGCTAGTCGAATTATTGCGTGCGATGTTATCTGCAAGCTCACTGCCAGAATACCTCTGGGAATACGCAATAATGCATGCCGCATATCTTTGTAACCAATCATATACAAAGCACCGATGGAAATTGACTCCCTATGAGGGATGGTACAACTGAAAACCAGATGTGTCACACCTGCATGAATTTGGTGCGCCAGTCTGGGTATTATTACAAGGGCAAAAAAGGGAAAGAAAACTACTCCCAAAATCAAAGTGGCACACTTATCTCGGATATGACAATGGTGCCGATGCAGTTGAATATTATAATGCTGAAACACATAATGTTCTAACTTCATGGAACTTCAAACTAATAACTGGCATCCAAAGACGTAACTTTAATGCCCTCAACGCGCAAGGGGGAGTCTGATGGAGACGTGTCACTGATGGATATTATGGATAGTGAGGAAGCACCAATCACAAGCTCACCGATCACAAAAGAAGCACCAATCACACCAATCAAACACCTCTGAAGAAGCAATCTCAGAACTGGAAACAAGACAGAATTAACGATCCCAAAGATCATGTTGATATTAACAAACCACACACGATGCGTGCAATGCAGAACAATGAACTGCGTAGAACGCGTGGAGTTTGTACCAATTATAAACCTCTATTACACCTTACAGAAGAAGAAAAAATCCAAAACTTCAATGATACAACTCAAGCCTATGCAATAATAGCCAGAGACGAATTAAATAGTCTCAAAGAAGCCAAAAACTTTCCTGAATGGTCCACTTGGGAAGGAGCCATAAAAATTGAATTGGATCTGCTGAAAGAGAGAGGGATGTGGGAACTTGTCCAGAAACCTCCAGACGTGATCCCAATTGCAAATAAATGGGTTTTCATCAGAAAACACAATAAAACAGGAGAAATTGTGAGATATAGAGCATGGCTAGTTGTGAAAGGATGTGCACAATGTCCAGGCTACGATTATACAGAGACCTTCTCACCAGTAGTCTGAATGGACACCCTCTGAGCAAAAGCAACCTGAAGGATTTGTGAGGATGGAACAGATCGAGTATGTAGGTTGGTAAAACCGCTTTATGGATTAAAGCAGGCAGGGTGAGAGTGGAATAAAGAATTTGATGGTAAACTCAAAATTCATGATTACGGATGCTTATTTGCAGATCCATGTGCATATATTCGAAGGGATGACAAAGACATTGGCATAATAACTGTCTGGGTCGATGACACCTTACTATTTGCATCCTCGGACAAAACAATGGAACATATGAAAAATACACTTAACTCTGAATGCGAGGTAACCGATCTTGGAGAACCAAGTAAAATTGTGGGCATGGAAATTACATCCCTGAACAACAGAATCAAGATATCTCAGCAAAAATATATTGAGAATATTCTCCACCAAGAAGCAATGATAGATGCAAACCCTGTTGGCACCCCCATGGATCCTAATATTAAAATATTAGAAAATCCAGATTATAACAAACCCAACAGAAGTAACTCATATGCAAAATTGCTAGGATGCTTGCAATTTTTATCAAATTCCACAAGGCCTAATATCATCTTTGCAGTTAACAAGCTGGCTGCTTACACTGCTAACCTGGGTTTACAACACCATGGTGCAATAAAGCGAATACTCAGATACTTAGCAGGTATGAAAACTCTCGGGATAAATTATAAAAATTCCCAAGATGAGACTGAAAATAATAACCTCTTCCATGGATATGCTGATGCTTCATTTGCTAATACTGAAGATTTAAAATCCACAACAGGCTATACATTCCTAGCATCTGGAGGAGCAATTACGTGGAAATCAAAGAAACAAACCATAATTGCATTATCCTCCACAGAAGCTGAATATATCACATTATCAGATGCTGGATGTGAAGCCACTTGGCTAAGAAATTTATGTGAAGAACTCGGATTTAAACAGGAACTTCCAACAGTGATTAAAGGTGACAATGAAGGATCAATAACATTGACCCAAAATCCACAATTTCATCAGAGATCACAACATATCGCTATACACTATCACTGGGTCAGGGATCTTGTGGCCAATAAAATAATAAATATTCAAAACTGTCATGATCTGGAGCAAACTGCAGACATATTAACAAAGGCACTGCCAAAGCCTAAATTTACACGACATAGGGATGAGATGGGAGTTCAGTCATAAATAACCCAGTAGCTTTCCTTGAGTGTGAGTTGTTTTTTTTTTCCCATGGGGTTTTACATCATACAGAGGTTTTAATGCACCTGGATGAAATAATAACTATTCCACCCTAGATTCCAGGGGGAGTAATGATTTATAAACTATTCCCTAACAGCCACCTAGGCTTGAGGGGGAGTATTGGGATAGCAAGCCAAAGGCTATATCCAAGACAGTAATAATAATTGTATTAATTACTGAGACTTTAACATTCTGTAGTATATATACTACATGTAATTGTGTACATGAGACAATCACTCCTTGACCTCTGAGACACTCAGAGGAACACGGTACACCCCCCTTTGTCCTAAGGCCTCTCCTGAGCTTCCTGCAACACTCTCCTAACAATTTCACATGTGCTTTCAGGCTCTGCAATGAGGATATTTCATCCAGAGGAAATTCCCAACTATCTATCACCTGAAAGACATTTACAAATCAGATCAGAAAGCTTTACTTTCTAGCTATATTTCAATAAGGAAAGAATTAATTTCTGCATGTGATTACCTTTCAATGGGCTTAAAGCTGATCAGGCTGTGAAAGTAATTCCTTCAGCACATTGAAAGGTGATCACATGCAGAAATTAATTCTTTCATTATTCTGAAATATAGCTAGAAAGTAAAGCTTTCCAATCTGATTTCTGAGGGTCTTTCAGGTAATAGATACTTGAAAATTTCCTCTGGATGAAATATCCTCAATGCAGAGCCTGAAAGCTCATGTGAAATTCAATGAGAAATATTGGCTTTTAGAGTGTATTTCTAACCACTTAATTTTTAAGTTTCTGGGCGCAGAAATTTATTCTTAAATAAAATATTTCACAACATATTTCTATTTATATTTCACCAAGGAGAGATTCTAGATCTGGCCTTGTGGAGGGGCTTATCGTTTTGAATTTACACCTAAGGGTCCCAACTTACCTAACATATAAGTGGGCATGATCAGATCAATGCTTGGTAACATATCTGTCATCTTTATCACTGATCCCCTTACTCGTCAAGAACACCTGCTGAGATCTTTCCCTTAAAAAATTTCAATGATAGTGTAACCTCCCGCCTTGCCACTCACTGTCTCCCGCCATCAAATACATTCCCACCGTCCCCCCACCTGATGTACAACATCAATCTTTTTCTGGCATCTTCCCACACCTTGTCAACACTGTTCTGCTATCGCCGCTCGCTGTTCCCCGCCTTCAAATACATTCCCACCATCCTCCCGCCCATTGGGTATCATCAATCCGGTCCCATAGACTTCCCATGCGTTGTCAACACCTTTCCACTGTCGCCGCTTGCTGTTCCCCACCTTCAAATACATTCCCACCATCCTCCCGCCCATCGGGCATCATCAATCCGTTCCCATTGCCTTCCCACACCTTGTCATTGTCAACACTGTTCCATTGTCGCTGCGCACCGTCTCCCACCATCAAACACATTCCACACAATCCTCCCGCCTGATGTGCATCATCAATCCATCGTCACTGCCTTCCCACACCTCTTCACTGTTGCTGCTCGCTGTCTCATTGAAATCACTCCCACCATCCTCGTCAGTCCATTGCCATCGCCTTCCCACACCTTGTCAATACTCTTAGACCCTATTGTCCTCCCACACCTGTCATCCTTTTCAGCCAGAATCTATTATTAGCCAGTAGCCATTTTTAGACGTATCTCCGCAATCTTGGAACTATCCCCGATGACACAAATCCATTCGTTGCTGCATTCAAGTTGCTTGTCTTCTCTGTGGATGACCGCGATGCTACTATAATGACCTCCTGTCCTGTCCCTTACCCAACGGACAGCACTGTTCATGTCACATCGCAAAGGGAAAAAGAGTCTCTCAAATGACGTCGCAATTGCTTATGGGGGCTGTGGGCCTCATCAGATTGCAAAATCTATACGCTTGAATAAGTCTTCTTGACAAATTGCGAAGGAGAAGAAGGCACAAAGAGACCATCTTGCAGGTAATGTATGTTTCACTACTGGCAATCTTGCAGATGACAATTTTTGTGGTCTAGCACTCAGCTTCTCCGAACGTGAAGAACTGCTTCGTTCTGAAGGTGATGATGTGGATATGGTTGACCTAGCTGATTGGTACAACCTCAAGGATGACGGCCTTGGAACCCTGCCCCCTGGAGAAGAAGCTTTCCTTCAAAGCCATGCTGGTGGAGAGGCTGTTCTACACGAAATCCTCGATGGAATGACTTCAAGGTTTGATTTCCCACTTAATTAGATACCAAGTTTCTCATTTCTAGTAACAGGAAAACTGGTGATGTACAAACACAAAAGAATTGCATGCAGGCACGCATTAATGCTTGGCGACAACAAATTTTGTTTCTAATGGATGCCTATCTGGCGTAGAAGCATGAGGGGCTTCCAGGTGTAGAGGAAGGGCTTGATGACAGCCACGGGCCAAGCGCTCCATGGACATTGTTGACCATGAGTTTTACAGGCAAGTGGGCTGTTCTTCCTATCTCCACAGCTGAAAATGTATGCCGATGTAGAACATGGGCCGACTCAATTCGTACATCCTATCAACGCCAGATCCGTCAATGAAACACTCGCTTGTCACAGCTTCCTTGGCGCCTCTCCCGACAAGCCAACCATTGCCTTCTCATTCACCCTATTTGAGATCTATCGTCAACTCCATTGCATCTGCCCACGTTTCAGCATTGATGCACTTTCAAAGAGCTTGAGCCATTTACATCATGTAAGTTCTCACGTTGTCTTTCACATTACAGTTCATTGTTGAAGCTTCCTCTCACAGATCTCCCGCAATCCCCATTTGGCCAATCAGCTCAGCAACGCGTACGACTGCTATCTCGAAATCATGCATGAGGTTGCTCGGAGGGTTGATGCAACACTTAATCGCCCCAGTCCTCACTGGAAACAGCAGAATGTGTGTCCACCTTGCCTCTACAAGACAGCCGGGGAGCCACCCCTCAGATTCTTGCTTGCATGCATGGATGGTAATAATTCGTTGAAGCTTGTAGATAGTACTTTTCGGTCAGGGGCGCCGCGAAGTGACGATCGTCTTTCAGCTTCCGCATGGTGGGTAACACCCAAGCAAGTGGATTGCTTCAAGGATGAAGTCGTGAACTCTCGCAATGCAGTATGTCCCTGACACTATTTTTTTTTTCATTTTCTCTCACATTTTCTTTTCAGTCGAAAGCTGTGCCTCATCTCCATCAAGCATCCGATTCACGCACTAATGAGCATTCAGCCCCATTCTCTGTGGCGTCAAGCTCCTCCGCTTCTGATACCAGCCCTGCAGGAGTTTCAGGACCTTCAACTGTAGCCAACTTGGAAGACCCTGATATCGACGACGATGTTGGTATCGATGCTGACAAAATAGCTTGGCTCAATCTTGTGGAGCATGACGAACTTGCGGAATGTCTTGATACTTGTGTCGATCGCTGGCGGAACGTGGGACCAGAGGCAAGGAAGAAGATGTATGCACTATTTGCCGTCGCTGGCATTTTTCTTGCTGTGTGTCACCATGGTCATGTCTTGGTAATCTGTGACATGATCCGAAGCGGTGAATTGTAAGTTTCGTTTCTCACTACCACCCTGTTCTAATTAGTCTATTTCAGAATGAAATATCCCATTGCCATCATTGATCGCCTTGTCGAGCTCTATGGCTCCAATATTGGACTAGGCTATGATATCATGTGCACCTTCATCAAAACTCTCCTCAAAAGCAGCTTGGGGAATGTGGTGGTAGGGTTACGCCTGCATGGCGTCGTACCGGCCTTCCATGGACACGCTCATAATCGCACATGTCAGACCTGTTGGCATCCGCTCTATGTTGCAGGAGCTGGCTTGGAGGACTTTGAAGAGTGTGAGCATACCTTCAGCAAGTCAAATGAGTTAGCCGGTGTCACACGTCTATCAACACCTTTTCATTGACATCAGTAGATTGATGAACATTTCATGTTTCACAATGATGATAAACATGCATCATCTGGTAAGCATGATCAACCTCGCTTTCCTTCTGCTGACATATTATTTTAGGTGAATTTATCTATCAAAATTATCGGCAGGCCTTGGAGAAGATTCAATATGATGGTGAAAAATTGGCTGTGCTTTCAGCAGAGCTTGGGACAACATCCTCCGACTACGACAGCTATCTCAAAAGTGAACGCGAATACCTCAAGAGTCTCAAAGCGGAACCGATCAAAGTCACTTCAAAAGTTGACTGTATGGAGTTATTAGTCAAGCTCCATCATCTCCAGTATGTTCCATTTTTGAACAATAAGAATCTGTTCCTAACCTATATTAGACAAGAATCTGATGAGGCCAAGCGAGCATGGAGCCGACTCGACTATGATATCATCCACAACAATTTCACTCGCCCACAGATTGCAAAAGTTCGAACCCGCTATCAAACTACCTACTCTCGTTGGACAGCTCACAATGAGGAGGTTTGCCGATATGAAGAGGAGCATGGAATTGATGTACGGTGGGCACCTGAATCTCCTGAATACAATGATGCGCTCCTGCTCTCGGGTCAGAGGAAGTATCGTCGGGCTGTGGATAAGCTAGAACATCTTGTCATTCAGCGACTGTTTGAATTGACAAAACTAGGAATGAATGGAGTTGGTATGCCATAGTTCTATTTTATTTATGATTCATTAACAATTTCGGTCAGGTTACAAACTTCGAGAGAAAATCGGGAAGGCATTGAAGACGCGTGCAGAGGCTATCAGGCATGCCCTGAATGACTATAACGAGGCGGCTGTACAACTTGATCCACCGCGAGAATGGCTGTCTTGGGAGACAGTAATCAATGCGGTGACTCTGGCGGACTTTGATGTCCTCCGTGATACTTGCACCGATATCCGTTCGCTTCCGTGGACTCACCCTGCCCGCCGTGAAGCAATGAACCTCCATTTTGGTATTCTTCGGGCACGTGAAGAAATCGTACGACTCAATGTGGAAATTTGACGGCTTCTTACATTCATGATTGATGATCATGTTGACTTCTACTGCGCTATTGCATCCAATTTGTTCAGAAACCCTTCTCTCACCCATGAGCTCTCATGTCAGTGGGAGTATCGGACCAATATCCACACTACAATTGCACGACGGCTCCGGTTGACAAGTCAGCTGAAAGGATTCACTGGAGTGTTATTTCCAGGTACTCGAGAAGGTCGTGATCCCGAGTTGAACTGCGGTGTACCTTTACCTCCATGGGCTTCATGTGTTCTTGGACTTGTCGAACTTACAGTTGAATATGAGGAATCTGAGGAGGATGACAATTTGTTGCCGCGGGAACTTGACGTTGATACAGACTTAGTTATTCAACTTATGGAAAAGATTAGTACTACTGCTAATTTAGACGATGTTTCTATGTAGATTTTCATGCTTTTTTCAATACCATCAGTTCAAAACGGGTTATAAAACTGACAAACGACTCCTGTCGACTCCTGTTGAAATTGGGATCTTACTGCCATCCGGGTTGAAGTCCATAGTATCTATCAAAGATTGCAAAAAAATATGCAATTGATTCAAGGGCAAGCATGCACTTAGGCAATGTGTAACAGTGCACCGTGGCAAGTTTGAATCAAGGACTCCGGTGTGATGAACTTATTGGCCAGCGGCCACCAGCGCCAAAATTATGATTGCAAACTTATAACAACCTCGGCAGTCTGTGGTTTTGAATCTCTACTCAACTTTGCAAGTTTACAGTAAGCATGAATTCACCCATACTTGATCTATTGTGACCTATCCTTTACATTACTAGTACTGCAGTCTGCCAGCGCAGTGCTGGTGAGTGGACTGGAGACTCGGTTTCAACTCTCAAGTGGATTTCGGATTAGTAGTGAAACTTGGCGCTGGCTCACAATTAACTTCTCAGTTTCCAAGTTATCCACTTCGAGTCCAAATCTGATTCTACTGGTTCATGCCATATTCATGCTAAACTGGTACATCTGAGGTACGAATCACACAAGTATTGGTTCTTGAAACTAGGATCGGGACAACTGGCATTTCAAGTTCACAATTGTTTCTCGCAACTGAGCATCTCGATTTTCTGTCTTATGCCCTAAATTCATACCCGGTTCTACAAGTTCATTCTGTATTGTGATACAGGTATGTATTTACGGTTTTCAAGTGCTTGTCAACTTGAAATTGGAATTGACTCTTCTACTAGTATGAGTCAAAGTAATCTTATCTTAGACCTATGGGGAAATCAGACCGATCCAAGGAACTGGTTACCTTCAGGTCTTGCCTTTTTCTGCCAATCCCGAGCCTGAGCCTCATTGCTCGTTTATATTACAGCCGTGAATTGTGCATTCTATCTCCCCACGTTCTCCTCAATGGCACCCAGCCTCTTTAACTGGGGCGCTCCTGTTGACATTACCATGCCACCCTCTGGGGATGGTGCAGTACCACCATGGACGGAGCTGAAATTTAATCCACTGGGGCTTTATAACCTTTGTCGTCATATTGGAATTTTTGCTGGTGAACCGGGTATCTTTACCAGATATCAGTCGCGTTTTGAGGCGGCCGATGTAGCTTGGTTTGCAGCTGGTGCATCCGATGATAATAATCATCACATTCCTGCCGACACTTTCCATCAAGCATTTTCCATCATGCGCAGTCATTTACCGTCTGGCAAAGAAGGCAAAAAGTGGCGCAAGCAGGTGCGGTCACGTCTCCAAAAACTTATTTTTGATCTGGTGCGTTGTGTTTCGAACAATTTCGTAGAACGTTACTTACCGACTGTGAAGGCCACACTTTGGGATTGCGCTTTTGGTAGCTCTACAATGATCATTCACGTTGAAGGCGCGAACAACCCTGGCGCACCGGCTCTTCCTGAGCATATCAAGGCTGACGTTTATTTACCTCCCGTCATGATCAGTGAACACCCCAAGGCTCATTCGGCAATTGCCCAGATCGTCCAAACTTACATAGAGGCAATCGGTGTTCCTACAGTTCAACGCTGGACCCGCGCTGGAAAAAAATGTGGCTGGTCGCTTTCTCAGCCCGGACATGTGCACAACCCTAATCCCATTCCATGCCCTCTTGTCCCTTTGCCCCTTCCAGGCACTTTGCATTATCAGTTCATTGGCCGCCCATATGGCAATCTCTCCACATCTTCCCATGCTTCTGATCAGTCATCCTCCAACGACAATCCTGCCAAACAATCTGTCCAACTGGCAATGTTGCCATCGCGTGCTTCCGAGGAGCCTGAGCCTATGATTAGCTTGTACAATGTCATGGATGTTCTGGAAGAGATTTCCGATTTGAAGGCAAAACTAGCAGGTGCTGACCTTCGAGAGGGCGGTCTGATTCGCCAAGTTCATGCTCTTTTCAAGCGCATCCAGAGACAAGCTGACGAAATCACTCAACTTCGGGGGCGGGTTCTTGATGACAATAATTCATCATTACTTTCCGACATCTTGTCAACCACCAACCTTACTTCTAAATCACTGATCTCTAGTTCTCCCTCGAAACATAACCCTGGGAATAGTTTGGCGCTCAAATTTCCGACGGTTGACACGGCATTATTTCCTAAACCTGCACCTTTGCGAACACAACCCTTTTCTCCCCGATCAACCCCAATTCCCCATTCTGCATTGCCCGCAACTCCAACATCTTCACGTAATCTCACATTTCCCCATTTTGTGTCGCCCGCAACTCCCACTTATTCGCGTAGTTATTGTGGTCAGGCTCAATCAATTGTCCAGGGTTCTCACGTCAACGAGTTTCTTCAAGAGCATGTACTGGGTGTAAACATGGCAGCTACCATTGCAGTCATTTACAATTCACCTGTCCCCGTCTGGTTCCAACATATCCGTTCCTTAGACCTTACAGAAGACCAGCAAGGGGAATTGTTGGTGGCAATGACAAATGACTGGGCAGCTGGAAATGCGTAATCTAACTAATTTTTGTTACATATCTTTCGTACCAAAACTATTCTTTCCACATAAAATCTTAGGAGGTTCCTACCCTGAAAAAAATGGTTCGGAAATATGCCACTGGATTGAATGTGGCCCACTGGGTTGGTTTCCTACCCTGAAAGACATGTCACAATTTTTTAAGCCGTAGAATAAGTAGGCTGAAAAGGATAAAAATAAATCCTGGCTAGTTGAACTATCCCTACCTGCAAATCAATGCCTGCCACATTTGCGACAATCAAGGCTGCAAGTGCGCGCCACATCCGCCACGACACTACTCACAAGTCAGCACCTGTCCCGGCTCAACAACGCCAAGAAAAGCTAGAGGTGCGTCAAGAGAAGCAGCACGCTATTGACGATGCAGTTGCCGAGTGGTTTTCATACACCATTGCAAAAGCCGAAGACCTTGTGCAACGCTTCGACAAAAAACCCAGATACTTCCTCGACATCTTTTTTCAAGGTGGTGCTCGAATGGTTAACCACCTTCAAAGGTAAATGCATATAATGCATTCAAAAGCTTGAAAGCACAGGAACTAAATGCTTCTCCTGCTCCAAGGGGAGCTCAAAGATGAATACATGGCCCTTACCTCTCAAGAGCGTGAAGATCTCGTTGAAGAATTCGCTACACAGCGAGACAAGCGCACAAAGTCAAGCGACCCAGTCCCAAGGCCCGTATTGCAGATGTTGCGAATGTTGTACGGAACATGCAACTTCTAGTACGTTGTTTCAAAAATTGGACTGTAATGTGACAAGGTGCCATAGATGACAGGTTTGAATCTCCGAGTAGGTGTCAAAGGGTTTTTCTGCATTGTTAGAAACACGCCCGAATATCACATGAGGCCACACTGGTATTTTTCATCTCAGGAACTCGAGCAATATATGCAAGTCGCGACACGGAAGAAATGAATACTTCTGAGGTTGGTACTCGCCTCGAAGCTTTTGCTGTTGCTGGCTGTAGCGTGGTTAGTAAGTACTTGCTCTGACTTTTCTGTGTGTAACTTGAACTAATAGCGAGAATCTTGTAGATATGTTGCAAACATCAAAACAGAAAGCAGATCATTTGAAGGCAAAGATTCGAGAGAAAATCAGTGAAATGCTTGGTGAGCACTCCAGATATCATCATCCAGCATCAGATAATAATGTTCAGTACTTGCAGTCAAGATCACCGAGAACCCAAATGCCGTCATGCAGTATGTGAACTACGAAGAGGCCATCGTCCAACGTTATGGCATTGTACTTGAAGGGTGGACATTTGCCAGATTTGTTAACCCAAGCGAGCTCAGTACGGTGTCAAAGAGCTGGCGATCCTCCGAAGGTTCTTGAAACCTTGTCGTCCTGTCACAGCCTCAGAGTGAGTGTAAGAGTGAAGAGTGAAAGAAAACGCGTCGGAATGCGCCCTAGAAGGAGTGGAAGGGAAAGATAAGTAGACCTTGAGTAGTCCCGGAGGACAAGGCTCGTCTACAGGAGAGGGAGAATAACGGGGAGTCGAACGGGAGTCGCTGTATGCGACGGTCAACGGAGCTCGTGGGAATTACCCTTTTAGGCAACTCGTTGAGAGGAGACAAAAAAAAGGGGCGCGTCGAACGACGGTAACCGTAAATTCCGGAGTCTCAAGTGAAGGAGACTTGGGGTGTGGAGGTCACTCCAGAGAGAGAGAGTCGGGGCTAACAGGCAGAGACGGACGAGGCGAGGACTTAGCTGAAAAATTACACTGTTGAGTGTAAGAAGATCAAGTAACTAGAGGCTCGCGAACGGGGAACGTGGAAGTTGGAGATCACAAAGATGATGCTTTTGAGAGGGTCCAGGCCCCCTTTTATACAAACTAGAAGTACGGACTATATGCACTTTGATCGCGCGCGTGCTCTTGCGCCGACCAAACCATCGGGGATGACAAACAAAATGATAATAAAACGTTCGAAATAGAAAAATAAAGAAACCAGATAAAAATAGAACTCTTGAAGCCTTTGTTGATGCACAATTGTCGGTCCAGCATAGTAAGGCCCGCCTCTTGGGGAGTCAGCTGACAGGAATGGCTCGGGGAGGGGGCTAACGTCGAGGCCCTCTATTGACGATACGACACCTGTGTCCCAAGCAGGCGCGGAGTACCATCCGACGCGCCTCCTCAACCCTACACATCTGGCAGATCGGCCCGTCGAGTAAGACTTGACTAGCCAGGGAAGGTGAAATGCGTCGACAAGTTAGGTCTTGAAGGAAATCCAGAAAAATAAAATATAATATAGAAAGAAGAAAAATAAGACCCAGCCCATGCAAGTCCCCTTCTTCGGAGAGGTCGGTCACATCAAGGAAAGGATGTCGGCCATTAGGAAAGAAGGTAAATGTGTATAGGTCGTGTTGTGAATGAAAGGTCTGTAAAGACAAGATAAATTTTCAATACCGGAAAGAGGAAGTAAAAATGGAAAATGAAAGGTGTCAGGCAGTAACACTAATAAATCGTGCAATGGGGAGGCCACCACAGAAGATTCTCGGAAGGGGAGAGTCGACGGGCGTGTCGGCTCTCCCTTCCACAACGGCGCTTCCACCTCTGCAAAAACTGCTCGACGCGCTCAACGACGGATCTTGCAAGTTTGTGAAGCTCACCAGAGAGCAGCGTAAGGCACGCGAGAAGGAATATCATGAGAAAGTTGTAACCGGGGAGATTCAGGTACGTGAGCGAAAGACTAGAAAGGATGCAGGGCAGAAGAGGAAGAGGAAAGTGTCAAAGTCAATGGGCAATATGGTTGGATTGGATGACGGGACTAGCAGCTCCGATTCATTGGACAGTGAGGTCAATCGGAAGAAACACCGCCATGCTGCTAAGAGTAAGCCTACCGTCGAATCCAGCGATGAGGACAATTGAGGGTAGAGTACTGTAGAGCATACAATTTGCTGCCAAGAAATCAAACCTGTTCTAGGTGACAGAGTGTGGGATCTGAGAAATTGTCCACAGCACGGCAATGTCTAAAATTGGCTACCAGCTAATAATAGATTCTAACGAGATAGTAACAAGCCGTACTGGACCGAAAAGGGAAAGGATAGCAGTGAGCATTGGAAATGACAGGCGTGGGAGAATAGGACAAGTCTAAGAGTGTTGACAAGGTGTGGGAAGGCAATGGCAACGGACTGACGAGGATGGTGGGAGTGATTTTGATGAGACAGTGAGCGGCAACAGGTGTAGTGGTGTTGAAGAGGTGCGGGAAGGCAGTGGGGATTGATGATGTACAACAGGCGGGAGGATCATGAGGAATGTGTTTGATGGTGGGAGATGGCGCGCAGTGACAGTGGAACGGTGTTGACAACGCATGGGAAGGCAATGCAACCGGATTGATGATGCCCGATGGGCGGGAGGATGGTGGGAATGTATTTGAAGACGGGGAACAGCAAGCGGCAACAGTGGAAAGGTGTTAACGCGTGGGAAGTCTATGGGACCGGATTGATGATACCTGATGGGCGGGAGGATGGTGGGAATGTATTTGAAGGCGGGGAACAGCAAGCGGCAATAGAGGAACGGTGTTGACAAGGTGTGGGAAGATGCCAGAAAAAGATTGATGTTGTACATCAGGCGGGGGGACAGTGGGAATGTATTTGATGGCGGGAGACAGTGAGTGGCAAGGCGGGAGGTTACACTATCATTGAAATTTTTTAAGGGAAAGATCTCGGCAGGTGTTCTTGACGAGTAAGGGGATCAGTGATAAAGATGACAGATATGTTACCAAGCATTGATCTGATCATGCCCACTTATATGTTAGGTAAGTTGGGACCCTTAGGTGGAATTTATCTGGAATGACATTGATTTCATCACATATACAAACAGGATATAGTTACACCAAACTTGGCACTTGACACATTGTACACGTAAAGTGTCTTCAAAAGGGAAAAAAATACACCTTCAAATTAACCTGGCAAAGATCTTCTTGCACTGGCCGAGTTTCCCAATGCGGGACCGTGCGATGCACACAACCTGTTAAGCGGAGAGATAAAATTATAGTACTTCTTCCCAGAATCCAGGAACTAACCGTTCCGTTGTTGAATGGCGGGCAAATCTTGCCAGAGCCACTATTATAACAGTAGTTGTTGTCCTCAAAAACATCCAAAGCAATGTTATGGGCCTTAGCAATGGACTGGGCACTGTCTGGCCACCGAGCGATGTAAGTTTGTGTACAGTCTTCTCCTTTGCATCCAAGGCAAATATCCTATAATAATAGTCACTTAGTTAGAACGTCCCAATCAAAAGTCTAAGAACAAATTTTACCTTGCCAGGCTGGAGATTGGTGCAGCCGCCGTTGATCTGGTCATCCTCGCAAATGATCTGGAAACTGTATTTGATGCATAAGTAGAATGTGCAAATGTGATGTATGGATGTCATACTAACGTGGGAGCATTGTTGTGTGCAGCGATAGAATTGCAGGTGTCACCAGAGTGGACTTGATATGATTGCCCAGGGTTGCATGGTGGTTGATCAAGAATGGAGAACTGAGCATCCACTACATTAAAATGGCACCCGACATGTATCAGCGGCAGAGGTCATAAAAAGTATGACCAGAAACTTTACACGAGGACTCCGAGTCGGGGGCACTGGAGAACTGGCCAGCAGCAGTGAGAAAAGTGATCAACTCGGCAGTAGAAAGACGCATATTTGTTAAGAGTGGAGAGATGCTATTTAGTAGGATGTCAAACCGACAGTGAAGTTTCTTGACAATTTTGTATGTCCTTTTATATGAGCCAGGCGGTGAAAAGCAAGAAAATTATATAATAGATTTTGTCCCGGTGTTTCTCATCCAACTATGTAACAGAAGTCACACCGGGAAGTTGATCATTTCAGGACAACTGAAAACATTACCAAAATTTATAGTTTTAGTCAAAATTTATTTATTACCAAAATCCGAAGTTTTTTGACTCCTGAAACTATGAAAAGTGAACTGAAACTTCTAGTTTCCTTAGTTTCAGGCAACCTAAAACTTGTAGTTTTTATAATAAGTAGATTTTGACTAAAACTATAAATTTTGGTAACATTTTCAGTTGTCCTGAAATGATCAACTTCCCGGTGTGAGTGGTTTGTCAGACGGAATAGAAGCTTTGATATCATTCTCAAGTCGATGCTTCTCACCCCAATTGCACTGGTACTGAATCGGCCAAATGACGTCTGCCATTGACATATTGACAGGTGGACTTAGACTCCAATATTAGAGCACTTCAGCAACCCGGTCAAACCTTCACTGGTAGTCGTTCCTGATCAATTTTCGGTCAAAACTAATGAGCAGCAAGTTGCCCCACTCACGTGAACAGAGATTGGTGAGCCAGCCAATGTTGGCTTCAACAACAGCTTCAAAAGTCATTCATCTGCTTGGCCTAATCGTAAATCATCGACAGAGACCTTGCAACACCATACATAAAGAAAGCCGAAATTCATTGGCAACGATGTGGTCACATGCAAAGCCAGGTTGATGCTCCTCGGTCAAAACTTGGCAGGTTATTTCGGCCGTTCAGTTCCATTTTGACGGGAGTTGCTGAAGTCCTCGAGTCTCGCTCTAAATTTAGCCAGAACAGCGCTCAGCAGCCCAAATACTCCATCTGTTCCTCCACACTTCGGCCTGGGTCACCTTTCTATACCTGAAGAACTGGGTACTGGGCCCTGGCCCGTTAGTCGCAACATGTCCCATCCCACTGAGATTCCACCGCACTGCATTCACGTTCAACTTACTCTTGAATCAAAACAATCGAACCCTACAGGCTCATTGCTCTTCTGACCAAAGTAATTTGACGGCTGGGAGGCAGGACAGAAGATTCTTGGCCGCCACCAAAGCGACATTACTCGGTGTAGCCCAAACAATTGAGCTTCCATTGGAACGCATAATATTGCCTGTCAAAGTCATGTGTGGCACACTGCATCCGAGCACGTACCACCTTTCGTAAATGGAGCTGAAAAGGGTCTTGGGCGTCGAGTGGTCAACATCTACATGGGCTATATTATCACGCGGCGTGGAGAAGCACGTAAACATGCATCATGCGATCATGCGTGCAACAAATCGAGAGCTTTCTGGGGTGGACGGACATGTGAGCCCGTGACAATGTCTGGCTTCCAAAAATTGTTCTGGTTCTGCGCCAAGTGCACAGGATGAATGGAAGGATGTTACGCCACCGGTACTGTGTTGTTATTATTCCGAGAACTTGTCAGAGAACGGTCAATTTGGAGACTATGACGGTCACAGCACACAATTGTTCAGTCCAGCTGCTCGTTTTACTGTTTTCCATTGCTTCCGCGGGCTTTTGAAGTATTCGAGAATGATTCTTTGACATGTTAGTTACTCGTCGTCGCCTCTTCACCCCACACCTAAACCAGCATCCGCATCCTCATCCAAATAACTACGCTCGAACGGGTGCCTTCTTCCGTGATGGGTCCCGGCACAAGTGAAGAAGACCCATGCACCGGGATCAGCGACACAGAAACTCACACAGGATGCACTGACGAATGTACCCTAGAACCCGACCCACCATGCACAGCGCTCCATTTCCCATCTTGCATCCTCGATTGGTTGGGGTTCAATGATTCAACATATCGCGTCCCTGATTGTGAGTCAAAGCAAGTCCCCATCAACCGCTCGCGCCGGCGCTCAGAAGATTGGCTGGGAGAACAACCATGGATGTGCCCAGGAACTTAGAAGCGTACGCCGAGAACGAGATCGCCATTATGACCATCAAATCCAAACAAGTAACTCTTTCCCCGTCCGAAAACAAAACCGTGGTAGACCACCTAGCAAGGACATTGCGAACGCACGAAGGAAAAATGGAGATTAGAACAGTAAGACGACGACAGCAGGAACGAGGAGACAGCCGGTATTCTGACACTGTCACGAAGCGTGGCCCCTGCCAACAGGCACACAGCTGGCAATGCATGAACGTTGAAGACGAGGCGACAAGATGATGACTAATGACGGGGACTGTGACCAAGACTCTGCGAACAGATCATAGCATAGTGAAAAGTTGGACGCCTCAGGCTCGCCCAATAAATGAGTTGATACATAATTCGGTCGTCCAGAGGCTCGAACATCCTCTCATTCTTACCCTGCATTATGCTATACATGGCTCTGCTCTTCAGGCTTGCTTCGCTGGTCGCGGTTGTCTTTCAAACAATGCTACTATTCACTGGACAGTTGTCTGTGCTAGGTTGTGGCTCGACTTGAAATCGCCTTGAGCAGCTGCAACTCCTACGGATCCGCCTCACTGGCTGAATGTAAACAACGAATGGGCTTTAGGTAGAAGACCTGATCGGATGGTAAGTGTCTACTATCTCTGATACTGATCCATTTGAGTTTTCTTTTACGTCGCTTATAGGGAACATGGCAGTTCATGCCACCACCTACTCTGCTTAGCAACGAGAAGCCTGATATGTTAGAAGACGATCGATTCAAGTTCTGATTTGGGCGGCCTACAATGAATCAGGGGACGTCTCGCTTCGGTTCCTGGGTTACGTTAGTGAAAGTGCACCAGGGTTTCCTGAAAAATTTGCCACTAGTATGTAAGCAGGATGCAACACACACAACAAGCTTCAGAAGTGCACCTCCGGCACTCTGCTCGCTTTGCTTGCATCACTCCTGCAGCCTGCTTCTCCAGCTTGTCAGGGGGCTGCACCCCCTGAACCCCCTGCTTGCATCCTTTACTCATCCTGTCATCAGAAATCCCCATGTACATCTTATTACCACAGTCAGCAACCACAGGCCCCTGTCTGTGTCTGAGTGTGGAAGCCATTTCCAGTCCAGTCGCCCTATGTGACATAACATACTCCTAAAAACAAAAGCCCAACTGAGGAAATCAATGTACACAGCAGAGCCAGGCCATCTCCCTCAATCCCTCCAATCTCACACAGCCTTTTCTTAGTATTAGCCATTTAATATCCAACGCACACATCTTGAAAGTGACAGAGTCTCATTTATATCATCTGTTTCTATGCTCACTTTACCCACATTGTTCCTACAGCAGTTGCAGTAAATCAGTGAGGTGCTGCACCTGCCAGACCCCCTGCCACTATCTTTACACATCTTGTCAACACAGGCAGGGACCTTTGGCCCCTGCCCATGTATCGGAGGGGTTTGATAGAGCCACCTCCCCCCCTCCCCCTTCCCATACCACCCCCACTTGCTCACTCTCCCCGCTGCCTGGCCTATCCCCCTCATGCTCACACCCCTTTTCCTCACACCCAACCCCCCTTCTTCCAGCCCATTGGTGCAAATCCTTTCTCCCCCCCCTCCCCCCCCTCTCGCCCTCTCTCCCCACTCCCCCCTTTTCTGCACTCTCCCACTCTCCCCACTCCCCCCCTTTCCCCACTTCCCCTCTCTCCCCACTTCCCCTCTCTCCCCTCCCTCACTCTGTCTCACATCCCTCCCCCTCCCCCTCACATCCTTTCCTCTCCCTCTCACACTCCCTCACCCTCATACCCTGCTTCACTATCAGTCCCTCACCTTCACATCCCCTCCCTCACCTTTACATCCCCTCCCTCACCTTCACATCCCCTCCCTCACCTTCACATCCCCTCCCTCACCCCTCCCCCTTCTCCTCATCCATCCTCCTCACCCTCCCACCACCTTCCCCTCTTTCTCCAGCCTATTGGTGCAGATCCTTTCACTCCCCATCCTACCCCTCCCTCTTCCCATCCCACCCCCACTCTCCTGCTTGACTGCCTGTCCCTCACCTTCACATCCCCTCCCTCACTCCTCACCCTCACCATTCCCCTCATATCATTCTCCTCCTCACACCCCTCCTCATCCCTCACCCCTGCCATATTTTCTGTATCACTCTCCCCACTGTCTGTCTCACCTCACATCCCTCACATCCACATCCCCCCCCACACACTTCCCTCACTCCCCTCTCTCACCCTCCTCACTGCCTGCCCCATCCCCCTCACCCTCACACCTCTTTTCCTCACACTCCACCCCCCTTCCTCCAGCCCATTGGTGTAAATCCTTCCTCCCCTCCTCCCCCTCCCCCTCCCCCCCTATCTCTCTCCCTTCTCCCTCCCTCTCCCTCCCCCCCTCCTCCCCTCTGCCCTCTGCCCTCTGCCCTCTCTCCCTCCCTTCTCCCTCTTCTCCCCCTCCCCATCTCTGCCCCCCCTTCCCCTCTCCCCCCCTCCCCCCCCTCCCCCTCCCCCCTCTCCCCCTCACATCTCTCACCCTCACCCTCACTCCCCTCACCCTCACCCTCACTCCCCTCACTCTCACCCCCCACCCCCTCAACCCCCCCTGACATCCCCTCCCTCATCTTCACTCTCACATCCCTCTCTCTCTTCCTACTTTCTTCTTCTTCCCTCTCTCCCCTCTCACCATCATCATCATATTCATCTCATCCTCACTCTTTCTGGACACTCACTCAGAACTCCAAAGCCATAAATAAAAAAACATCAACTCACATCCTTCCTTACCATTTTTTTTTTTTGTTTGTAATTTTTCGCACTGTAACATAGTCTTTTCTAACTGAGTGAACTTATTTTTCCGAAACTTGTGGAGGCCTATAACGAGGTCTTCTGTCTATTCACAGCCCTGGGCCTGGTGTTGGAACATGCCAAGTCCAAGGTTTTTCACTTCTCTAGAGCTCGGGTGGCACCTAACCCACCCATCGACCTCGGTGTTGCCCCATTCACAGGGACCACCCCCTTGAAGCCCAAGCCGGTCTGGTGGTATTTGGGTTTCTTCTTTGACCAGAAGCTCTCATTCAAAGAGCACGTCCGGTTCTATACCATGGAGGCGTTCACCACTGTGAGTGCCATGCGCATGCTTGGCAACTTGTCCAGGGGACTCTCCCTGGCGAATAAGCGCCTCCTTTACTGGTCCTGCGTCATCCCAGTGGCGACGTATGGATTGAGATTGTGGTTTTGCCGAGGTACCCGTACCAAAGGCATTGTCAAGGCCCTGTCCCAGATGCAGCATACCGCTGCCTGCTGGATAACAGGATGCTTCTGTATGACCCCTGTAGGGGCTATGGAGTGCCTTGCCGCCCTGCTGCCCATGCCGCAGGTCCTGTGCTGTCTGGCCCATAAGAGCTGTCTGCGGACAGCTACTTTGATGCGCACCCACCCTGTCTGAGCTGTCTTGGAAGGGGACCTTGTGGGGCTTCAGGCCCTCCCACCTGCTGCCCAACAGAAGATTGTGTCCCCTGCGGTGGACACGGTCACTGTCTCCTCCCTCTCTGGGGAGCCCTTCGAGGCCTTTGGCCCTGAGAGCCAACCTGGAAACTATCTGGTGGACCTGTTTGCCGACAGGATCTCACCTCACCATCCACCCCCCAAATGGACAGATGAGCATAAGGAGTATGTTGACCGTCTGGACCACATCTTGGCCAAGGCCAGGGTGGACCCAGACTGTCTCATTGTGAGCTGTGATGGGTCAGTGCCCAAGGCAGCCCACTGGCCACCCTGGTCTTCCGCAGAAACCAGGAGATCCGCCGGGTCACCGCCTTCGTCGGCCACACCTCAGCAACCGACATGGAACACAAAGCTCTCCACCTGGGTGTGTCCGCAGCCGTGGCTGCTGGATGCAGGAAGGTGGTGATTTTCTCTGATGCGCTCGCGCTCGTGGACGCATGGGTGGACTACTCCCCAGTGGGGGGACAACAGCACGCCCTCTGGCTGTGCCACCTTCCACACCCCTGGTTTGAGTTGGACCAGGATCGCCAAATCCACTTGTGGTTTGTCCCCTCCAAGGTGGAGTGGGTGGTTCACAAACAAGCTCATGACATTGCAATGTCGCTTTGGCTGCCCCTGTTGACAGCCCGACTCTGTTGGTGCATCACCGCGCATGCCCCCATTGGGAGCTACCATGACCGCTTCTTCCCCAGTGAGGATACTCACTGCACCTGCCCCCCCTGGCCCTTCCAAGACCGGGACCACCTGCTCCATGTGTGCCCCCATGTGAAGCGCAAGAAGCACTGGCAGGGCCCGCAATGGATCGCAGACCTAGTTGAACTTCTCGAGGCAAACCCGCAGGTGTTCGCCTTTGCCCGCCCTGAGGGGTGGGACCCAGGATGAGGGACACGCGCAGGGCATATGACCCCTGTCTGGTGGCCTGGCGTGCCTGATGTGTCACCGAACACACGCTCTACTTCTGGGCCTGCTGTGTCTTCTGTTGGTAACGCTGAACATCAGGTTCGCCACTGGCAAGGTTGGGGGGCCTGCCAGATGGTGGGTACTGTCCCATACGTGGGGCGGCTAAGTGAGGGGGGGCTGTACTCGGGCAACCGGGGGGCTCCAGACCCCACCGGGCCTTATGGCTGGCGGGTTGGTCGACCTGTGGGAAGGCCTGTAATCCTCATTCCTGGCTGTCGTGTCGGTGGGCGTGCACAACTAATAGGGGCCGTGCAGGGATCCGCGGGGTTGGGGGCTGGGTGAGTTAGTACGCGCCATTGGGAGTGCCAGCGAGCTGGTTCGGGGAGGCGCCTGAGCACCCTTGGCCTGTTGTCTGGCCATGTGCGCAGCTCTACTGAGCAGTGCGTGAGCCTTCATGCACCAGTGTGCATTATCGGGGCCACAGTTTCCCCTCCAACTTGCGTCATATACCTGCTGCCTCATGTAGTAGATAGCCATGGACTGCACCCGTGCACCATGTTAAATATTGTTGAACAAAAAAAAAAAAAAAAAGAACTTATTTTTCACTCACTCATTTTTTTACTCAGTGGTTGTTACTTGTTGCTCTAGTTATTTTCCTTACTGAATTGCTTTATTTCAGACTGACTTATTTCTTACTTGATTGCTTAATTGACCTTACAATTGCTTACTTCGGACTGACTTCGCTTACTCAAACTCAAACTGAACATTATCTACAATTGATGGTAGTCATGTGCTGGGGTCGTGAACAGGTTTCTGCATTTTGTTCAGCCCATGGGGTTGTGGCTGTGTGCCATATGTATTTGAGCATTGATTTGTCATGCTTAGTGTCAGTATCCCATGGCCAAAAGGTTCCCACCCCATGACCACCTGACCATGCTCTATTACTTATATACAAGCTTCTGAAGCGCACCTCCGGCGCTCTGCTTGCTTCGCTCGCATCACTCCTGCAGCTCGCTTCTTCAGCTTGTCAGGGGGCTGCGCCCCCCAAACCCCCTGCTCACATCCTTTACTCATCTTGTCAACACAGTCAGGGACCTTTGGCCCCTGCCTGTGTGAGGAAGGTGTTATAGTAAATTAATAATAATTAGTAGCTATGTAGTATTTTACTTTGTCCTTTCTTATCTACAGTTAAACCTATTTCTACATCAATATATACATTAATCTAATAGTACTTCATTATAAACAATATTCTTCATCACACCATCTTCACTTTCACCTCCCCATATCACTTCATGTCTTTCACTCATCTTGTCAACACAGGGAGGGACCAAAGGCCCCTCCCTGTGTGAAGGAGGTGTCATCAAAAATCAGTGTTCAAAAGCTATTTTAATAATTTACACATCTGTACAACACAGCCAGCAATCTTTCCATCCCACCCCTCCCCCACCTGCTTCACTGTCAGTCCCTCACCTTTACATCTCCTCCCCCTCCCCCCCCTCACACCACTCTCCATCCCTCACCCCTTCCCTATTTTCTATATCACTCTCCACACTGCCTGTCTCACCTCTCATCCCTCACCCCACATTCCTCATCCCCTCATACTCTCCCTCACACCCCTCTTTCACTCTCTCCATTGCCTATCCCATCCTCCTCATCCTCTCACCCCCTTCCCTCCTTCCTCCAGCCCATTGGTGCAGATCCTTTCACTCCCCCTCTCCCCCTTCCCATCCCACCCCCACTCTCCTGCTTGACTGCCTGTCTCTCACCTTCACATCCCCCCCCTCACCCCTTACCCTCACCATTCCCCTCATATCATTCTCCTCCTCACACCCCTCCTCATCCCTCACCCCTGCCTTATTTTCTGTATCACTCTCCCCACTGTCTGTCTCACCTCACATCCCTCACATCCACATCCCCCCCCACATACTTCCCTCACTCCCCTCTCTCACTCTCCCCACTGCCTGCCCCATCCCCCTCACCCTCACACCTCTTTTCCTCACACTCCATCCCCCTTCCTCCAGTCCATTGGTGTAAATCCTTCCTCCCCTTCTCCCCCTCCCCCCCTCCCCCCTCTCCCCCCCCTCTGCCCTCTGCCCTCTGCCCTCTCCCTCCCTTCTCCCTCTTCTCCCTCTCCCCATATCTGCCCCCCCCTTCTTCCCCTCTCCCCCTCTCCTCCCTCTCCCTCTTACATCCCTCACCCTCACCCTCACTCCCCTCACCCTCACACCCCTCCCCCTCTTCCTCCCCCTCTTCCTCCCCCTCCCCCTCCCCCTCTCCCCCAACCCCCCTGACATCCCCTCTCTCATCTTCACCCTCACATCCCTCTCTTTGAGTCTCTCCCTACTTTCTTCTTCTTCTTCCCTCTCTTTCCTCTCACCATCATCATCATACTCATCTCATCCTCACTCTTCCTGGACACTCACTCAGAACTCCAGAGCCATAAATAAAAAAACATCAACTTACATCTTTGCTTACCATTTTTTTTGTGGTTTTTCGCACTATAATGTAGTCTTTTTTAACTGAGTGAACTAATTTTTCACTCACTCATTCTTTACTTGTGGTTGTTACTTGTTGCTCTAGTTATTGAGCTTACTGAATTGCTCTGGTAATTGACCTTACTGAATTGCTTTATTTCAGACTGACTTATTATCTTACTTGTCTTACTTGGTTGCTTAATTGACCTTACAATTGCTTACTTCAGACTGACTTTACTTACTCAAACTCAAACTGAACATTATCTACAATTGATGGTAGTCATGTGCTGGGGTTGTGAACAGGTTTTTGCATTTCGTTCAGCCCACGGGATTGTGGCTGTACACTCTATGTATTTGAGGGTGGTCAGGTGCTGCTTAGTCAAATTAGTCATCATGTCCCATAGGCCAAAGACATTCGCACAGCTTGAAAAAGTTCCACATGGTTGGTAAAGTCACATGGGGTGAAATGTGACCACTCTCAAATACTTTATTTCACAAATGGACCATCAATTTCCTATCGGTAATAAAATTTCATCACTACAGCAACGTTGCCATAAAGTAACAAATTGATTTGTATATATAGGATAGAACTCGGATGGGAGTAACCCTGTATCATGTAGATTATTGATGTGGCTATCATCACACAGCTCTATTGTGCTCATTTGGTCTTATGGTTCATGGGTTTCCCTTGTTGTAGGACCATGTCGAGTTATCCCGACATGGAGATGGTACAATACTGTTGCAAGCACTATCACACATGCAATGGCACTTTGTTCTTGACATTATGTTCCCCATCCACTGGGAGTTGCCTTTGACTGCCTTTCTGCCATAGGGTGGAATATGCCTCTGATGGTTTTATCCTGAAAGTTGTCCCTTGTGCGAGCTTTCTTGTGACAATGATACCAAGGTTTTCCAATTGATCTTCTACCAATATTTCCCTTGTCATGGAGCATTGCATCAGGTTATCCCGACATGCAAATGATATAATATTGCTGTAAGTACTATCACATGCACAATGGCAGGTCATTCTTGACAACATGGCAATTTCCAGGGACATTCTACATTATGTTTCTTATGTGCTAGCAATTGCCTTCAACTGCCATTCTGCCATAGCATGGAGTACACCTCTGAGGGTGACATCCTGAAAATTGCACAAGGTGCGAGGTTTCTTATGACCAAATTGCCATTACGATTCTACTCAACATGAACAAAATAAAAAGTACCCTATGTGGTCTAACTAGGGGAGTCGCGAATGCTTGCGAGCTGCATTTTGGATGGACAATCGAGTGACAGAAGAGCTTACATTTAATTGGCCCTGTACAGGCCCATGGGGACCAGACTGTCCACCAAAAACTTTACTGCAATAATAACCAGCTCAATTATCAACATTGTGGCAGGTGATACAACTAACCTGATAACAAGGAGGCAGTTTGCCCTTGATTTTCTGGACCAACATTGATTTCAAAATAGTCGACAATGTTGTTATAAAAGACGATGTAGTCAAAGCATCCATTGTTTTCTTTCCAGGTGCTTGCATTTGACAATGTGAAATGCAGCTACCCTTCATTAGTCACTATACATTCGATGTTACAGGCGGAGGACTCACCTGGACTGTGATATAGGCAAGGGAACAAGGTGTTACCAACCTCATTCCCAACACGTTTGTGACATTCCTGCGGGTGGGTGCCTTCTGGTTTCGCCTGGAGTGCTTCTTGGCTGGCATGGCTTCCTGATTGATGTCCTCCTGGCTCTCGATATTGTGAGCAGAGGAAGGGGAGGTGAAGATAAATTTAAAAGCCTGCAATGGTTGATGACTCAGAACTTCTGATATGCAAGGGCTGTAAACGCACTTTGATCATGATTGCACTGTGGAATAAACCCTTGTCAAGGTTGTTGGGGTTGCACTGCCCTCTTGGGTAGAGGAAAGACAGCCATTGGTCCCAATTGTAATCTATGGGGCATAGAAGGTGTCCTATGTCATCATGTTCGAAGCCACAGTCCCACTTTGGAAGTTGGGGACAGGGGAACAACTAATAGCGTCCCAAGGAGGTCCAATATCCAGCTGACCACAGCAGGTTTCAAGTGTGCAGCATCATTGCCTCTGGCACCACCAGCCCCCTTCCTAAGCTGTGGCAGGTAAACATGGTCCTAGCTGCTCTTGGTCCATAATCCTTACAAGAATGGCATTAACCACAAGTGCCACTTACTCCAGTGTAGGCACGTCTAGCAAGTCAGTCTTCACAGCTTCCTGGCACTGGCAGTCCTGTTCTTCAACCATCTCCCCAACAGAATCAAAAAGCAACACAAGTCTGCAAATAATCCTTCCATGAGTGACATTTGACTGGAAATCACTGTGAAAGAGTTAGATAAAGGAGCGGGTTTCTGGAAAAAATTACCATAACTATCTAAACTAGAGCAAGGGGCTGAGCTGTGCTGGCAGATCACCTTGCTTACATGTTGAGTGGAAACCTGGCCATGAGTGGGGACAGGAAACACCAAAGAAGACAATCAAGGAATACTATGACTTACTTCTGATCACTCAAAGTGATAAAACATGGTGTAGTATTCCTAGAGCAAGCAATATAAAATACAAGATCATAGTCGAAAAGAGAAAGGAAGAAGGAATCTCTAAAAACAAACAACAAGGCACTGTCTGGTACATAGTAAGCCAAGCTTACATTGAGTTCTAACTTCTATTGTTCAGAGTATGTGTAGTGGGGATGTGTGGCTGAAGTTTCTGGTACTTAACAGCCAATCATTTTCATTCTCAGTTGCAGTGACCCTGTTTATCAACAAGGTGACAGTATGATCTACAACACATCCCTGTATAGAATGCAGGGGGTGGCAGAATGGGACTTTTGTATATACAGTCAGAACTTTTGTTTCAGCATGGAATGATCCCCTCTCCTTCCTTATCTGGTAATTTCCCTTCATGCGAGCTGTCACATGCCATACAAAATCAGTTACCTTTTTGGAAAAACATCAAGTATTATGTTGTTTTGTTAGTAGCAGTCCCTGATACTAGCATAGGATTTATTTTCACCAAAGTGTCCCATAGCATCATGCACAAGCTGGAAGAGGTGTTGGACTATTTTTGGACACCATCAGTATGATCTCAGGGATTGCTGAGTACTTACAATTATGGTACAGTCGACTCCCTCCTAAACCATACCCCTGTACACCTATACTTCCCCATACCCCATAATATTTTTGGTCTCCCAAGTTGGTTCCCAGATATTTTCACTTCATAACCCATACTCCATTGAACCCCATAACATAAGTTCTCATAACCCATACATTTACCATATTTGGTAGTACTTCTGTGCTAACACTAAATGGGATTGGCCACAAAATGACCAAACCACAATGGCAATAAATTTTTATTTCTTGGACTCTCATCTCTCCTTAATTTCAACAACACCAGTACCCTGGAAGATCCGATTGTGGCTGCCAAAAGAGAGGTTGAACATGCTCTCAATCAGCTGGAGTCCGCAGGAGCGCTTCAGGCTTGTAATAAGATGAATCACAAGAACCTTCTGAACCCAATGGAGGAGTCATGCACTGCAGAGGATCCAACTGATGAAGAAATATGTTGGGCTATGCTGGATGGCCAAAAGGCACAGGAAGATGGGTGGGGTAATGACAAGGACAATGACATTGATGGTGATGCATCCATTGATGTCCCTCCCATGCCACATGAAGTGCACATTGCTGCTGCAGTTATGTTAACCACCCCTCGCTCATAAGCTAGAGGCTGTTTTAGCCTTATTTGGTCATCAGGTTTGCTTGGAGGAGAGTTGTTCAATGGTTGAATTTCATATCACTGACTTCTTGCAATTATTTACTTTCTACTTTAAATACAATAGACAATACTTCCAGCATTTTTCAGAATTTTTTCGAAAAAGTTTAATGCCAATTTGATTGAATATTATCACAACCCATACTCCTTTGTAACCCATACACTTGGGGATCCATGGAAGGTGTACTTTACACTCCCCCACAAGTCTATGTAGACTCCCACTGGACTCCATGTACTATATGTAGACTATACATAGACTATACATAGACTCCCACTAAAGTCTATGTAGACTCCATGTATAGTGTACATAGCAATTCCAAAGAAATAAAGCTACTATAGGGAGTCTACATGGAGTTTACAGGGAGTTTGCTTATTAGTCAATGCAAAGCCTATTATAGATGTTATAGAGAGTCTACATATAGTCTACATATAGTCTACATGGAGTTTACAGGGAGTTTGCTTATTAGTCAATGTACAGCCCATTACAGATGTTATACAGTGTTTATAGAGAGTCTACATATAGTCTACATATAGTCTACATAGAGTCTACATAGACTTTGGCCATTCCTAGCCATCATTCCTAGAGGTAAGTCATTACTTCAAATATTAAATGTATTTATTACTATTTATGGAAACATCAATACTAGCGGAGATGTAAAAACACCCCAATGCGCTAGAGGCGGGGGGGGCATGTATTTACAAATATAATAGAAGACTAAATAATATGAAATAAAATAACCCCCCCCCTACGTCGCTTGGAGCGAGACAGGGGAGGGGGGGGGGGGCAGCACAGTGCGGCAACTTGCCCCTCTCATAGCACCCTGTTCCACCCCACAAGCAATGGCTTGTGGTAGTGGTTGGGGGTGCTGGCGTGGGGGGCTGTGGCCCGCTTGGCGGCATTGTTGCTCCACCTGTGCTCCACCCCATGAGCAGTGGCTCGTGAGGCTGGGCTGGGTGGTGTCCATTGGGGTGCTGGGCTTGCTCGTCGCGTCACCCTCAGCGGTCGGGGCTGGTGACGCGTCCCAAAGGTGTCTCCCACATTCTAGGGGTCTCCTGTCGCGTCCCAGAGGTGTCCCCCATGTTCTAGGGGTCTCCTGTCACATCCCAGAGGTGTCCCCCGCATTCTAGGGGCCTTCTGTCGCATCCCTCTGGTGCTGGGCCCTCTCGTCGCATCCCTGCGGCTGGCAGCGTATTGCGTTGCGTCCCCCTCAGCTCCTGAGGTGGTTAGTGACGTGGCGGGCAGGGTGGGCCGTTCCATGCGCACCTCGCAGGTACCCCGCTGCTCGGGCCTCCTGGCACCTCCCGGCACCTCCCTGTCCCCCTCCATGCCCCTCATACTCCTAGCTGAGTGGGGAGGAGGAGCGGCGTGTCCGTGATCAGACATATATAGAAAACTGAAGAAAAAAAAGTGAGTTAAAAAAAATAGATAAAGAAAAATCATATCCAACATGAGAGCCTGTGGCCCCCATGGATGGGTAGTGGAGGAGGGGGAGGAGGGGGGGCAGGCAGGAGGTGGGGGGGGGGATCGGGGGGGACGGCGCTGGTGTCAGTGACATGGCACACGTGTAGGTGGGAGGGGGGGGCTTACCAGGTCACAGGGGGTGCTGGGGTCGTCGCCCCAGGTTGCGGGGTTGATATCTAGTTGGAGGGGGTGGTTAGTGACGTGGCGCGTCAGGCAACAGGGGGGGAGGGGGCCGCTTATTGTCTGGGGGTGCTGGGGGTCGTCGCCGCGCGTTGGCCGGCTTGAGGGAGCAAAGGAGGGAGCGAAGTTGGGGGCTGTGGACAGAAATGGTGATGAGGGGTGGTGGTGGTTGAGGCGCGACGGAGGCGGCAACAGCAGGCAGCAGCAGGGTCAGTGGTGGTGGTAGGAGCATGTCATGTGTAACTGATAAACAAACAGTCACACAAGGCCACGCATTTCCAACCAACACATGATGGACATATCACTTAGAGATCAAAGTTTCCATACTAAGCGAAGTTGTATAGCTGAATGGTTATGTATGGCTACTTATGTAATATGTAATCCAAAGGTTGTGGGTTCAATTCTCTAAGATGGCACTTTTTTTATATTTAATAGTATGAGGCTTGTATACATAGAGTCTATGTGGAGTCTATGTAGAGTCTACATAGAGTCTACATGGAGTCCAGTCTACATAGAGTCTACATGGAGTCTACATGGAGTTTACATGGAGTCTATATATAGTATTTAGTGGGAGTCCCACTACTCCTTGTAAATACATGGAGTTTACTGGGAGTCTACATGGAGGCTACATAGACTTGCCATCAACATGAATCCCATGTTTGGTGAACCCACACTCCACCTAAAGTCTATGTAGACTCCCAGTAAAGTCTATGTAGTCTACACAGACTCCATGTATACATGTGGGGGAGTGTAAAGCCCTCCATGGAAGGGGTATGGGTTAGGAGGGAGTCGACTGTAGTTTGGCTAATTATAACACTTTACTTGTTTGTTACAAGCTCAATACAAACAGTATCTATTGCCTACCTAGTCTGTGGCCCCAACCAGTTTTCTACAACAAGAGGTCCTCCCCACAATGTTTCGTATCTGGGCATTATGAGGCAGTTTCATAAATACCAAAGACTATTCTTGAGGTGAGTATTAGGGGTGCTGATGTCAGTGGTGGATAGCTTTTTACAGAACTCATCATAGGCATCCCTAAGGAATGGGCCATCCATGACATAGAGCCCCATTGTAGAGGTGAGTCAGCCACATCAACTTGACAACATCCTCAGCTTGTTCCTCAGTGTTGTCTGCAGGGAGATGAGAGATCTGCAACAGTGTTGTCTTCACCATAAATATACTGTACCAATTTAATCAATTTGTCAGTCATGGGTCACAGGCCCACCCAATTTGATGAAAGGTCATGGTGGTCACAGGTCACAATTGGGGTTGACAAATTACCTGGGGTAAGTGAATTTCTTGCTTTTTTTGGTCTCCAAAGGCTTTTTTGGTCTCATGGTAGTTAAATGTAGCAATGTAACAGTAAATTCAAGGGGAGATTGGTTGTATATCAAGATTTGGTTGCCCATTCTACCTCAGCATCTGAGTCATCATCATCATGGTGCCACCAGAATGTTGATGACTTGTACAAGCTGTTGGCTGTTTGAGTGCATTTGCCATGCCCTAGGTCCTCATGTTCTAGGTTCACTGGTGCTTCTAAACTTGGTTCATCATCCAATCTCTCTGCATCTGCTATTGACATCAGGCCACCAACTGTGGCCATGATGAAATTTTGCCTCATCACAGGTCACACCTCAATCTGCTGAAAATAAAAGTTCATCAGGGGGGTCACAGGTCACACCCCCTGATGAACTGATTAAATTGATACAGTAGGTTGAATTGGGAGAGGTGTTCCATCCATCACACCTTCCATTGTGACAGGTCCTTTTGAGTATCATTGTATCAAAGTTCTCAAGCATATGGTGATTGGTGTTCCAGCCTATTCAGTAGAAATCAATGGCCCACCCATGCCATCCGAGGGATGGAATTCCATGATCTGTCTGTTTGTAGCTGACTGGGCACAATGTGTGATGCATCCTGATAGGCCAGATGAGACAAATGATACCAGCAGTAGAAGAGTCTGATACAGAGCTGGGAGTTTCAGTGTCATAGTGCCTGTGGCAGTTCTAACTGTTGCTAGAGGACACCCCATGACATGTAACATGATATTCATTAATAATAAAAGTATAAACAGTTTGTAAGTAAACGCTAGGACTACTCAGAGGATTGAGGTGACAAAGATATCATTGTTGTATGCTTCTGCTCCATAGGTTGCTGCATCTGGCAGATTGCTTGATTGAGGTCAGCAAGTTGTTGGTGTAGAACTTGAATGATGTGGTGAAATGTCAGATGTTACCAGTACAGCATCTGGTACAATGGCCAATGCCTCCAGTGCTATATTTGATGATCCAGTGGCACATCAAATCCTGGGATAATGATCAGGACTCACTCCACTGAAGCTGCTTGTGGGGGTGACAAATGCCTCTGGTCCAATGTCAAATGCTGCTGGGGGAACATGGACCAGATCTGTAGGAATTTGACATGCATGGCTCACTTGGCACTGCCATCACCCTACTTGCATTCCACCCTATGAGCAGTGGCTCATGAGGCTGGGCTGGGCCCTCCCACTGTGTCTCCTTGGCTCCTGGCATGCCCTGGCACCTGGCATCCCCCGCTCCCCCTTGCATCCCCTTGGTTCTAGGGGCCTCCCATTGGGGGTGTCCATCACATGCTGGGGTGTCTCCTAGAGGGCTGCTAGAGGATGAGGGGAAGGAGGAAGGAGGGGTGGGGCATTAGTGATGTGGCAGCCATGGGGTGACACATTCAGGGCACACCTCACATGTACTCTGGTTCCTTGGCCTCAAGGCTCCCTCCGTGTGGTCATTTGATTAGTGATGAGGCCCCCCAGCTCCCAGCTGAGTGGGGAGGAGGGGAAGCATCTGCTGTGTCCATTGTTATAAAAAGAAAAACTAAAAAGAAAAAAATTATCAGTTTAAGAATGAGAGACAAGAGAAAAAATGCTGATCGATGGGGACACAGGCCCCCATTGTGGGAGAGAAGGAGGAGGGGGGGGGGCACTGAGGGGGAGGCAGCCATTGTTGTTGAAAATACACAAACTAGAGAAAAAAATATCAGCTTTAGAATAAAGATTAGAACATTAAAAAGATACTCACTATGGGGCCACAGGCCCCATAGTGGCAGAGGGAGGGGCAGAGGGGCAGAGGGACAGAGGCATTATTATCATGTGGTGGTGAGTGATGAGCTGGCAGTCATGATGCATCATGACAGGTGGTGATGTGAGCTGTGAGAAAAAAAAATAGGGGGGGGTGTACATAGTATCAGGCAAGGCCATTGGTTGTAATGGCTGCTTAGTCATCAGCAAAACTGCTCATACCTTACCTAACATTACATAGTCATACATAGTTCACATAATTAACAATGTCCTCCTTCTTGGTGAAGGGGTTTGCATTGCCTTACCCATACATGGTTTCTAGGTAAAGGACAACCAAGAAGGCAAAAATTGTAAGGTTATTCTATTTTGGTCGACATGGTATTGTCATTACATCTTGGCAGAACTAGGCATTCATCTCCAACGTTGTTGCACAATGTAATGTAGACCATTTCATAAAAAGTTCTCAATTCAATTCAGCTCTCATTGTACCATAAAACAATTAGAATCCACATTGTACAGGGAAATACATGAAGCAGATGACAGGATAGTGCCTGATGACAAAATGAGACAGGCCAGAAACGCGAAGCGAGGCAAAAAAGCAACAAAGCCATGCACAAGATGAGAAAACAGAGCTGAGACCGAGACTGAAACTGAGAGAAATGAGAAATGGACTTCAAATGAGACCGAGACCTGAGCTAAGCATGCCAAGAGCAAAGTTCCCAATGAGAAGAGCCATTAATGAGAGACTCTTGATTACGAGAAGAGGTACCAGCAGGTTGCAATGATGTATGCCATTTGGTGCCAGGTGACAATGAATGACAGTGGTTGCATGATGAATTATGAGAGGGGGAACTGTGACAAGAATAGGAACACAAATGCGAGCGTGAGCGGTAGTGACAGTTGCAGTGACCTGAATGTCCATATGACTCCCTGCGAGGTCTTCCGTTCTGAGAGAAATGACAATCATCCAACAACCCAGGCATGGCAAATTGGGAGTGGGGAGTGTCATCATCATTGCAGAGCTGTTTGGGAAGTAGAGAAGAATGAGTGTGTCATGGAGTGATGAAGTGTGGCATGCAGATTCAGGGGGAGATGCACTCTGTCAAGCTGGATGGGATATGACAAAGGTCCATTCCTTGCACTGTGCCCTCTTTTTGGCCTTCAGCTTTTTTTGCTCAGCCATGATTGTCTCAAGCTCTGTTGGGGTGCTGTCTTCCTCAACTGTATCTGTAATGACACTCTTTCTGAACACCTGCCTGCGAAAAAAAACAAAGTGAATATAAAAAAAGACAATAGAACTGGCATGTACTGATCCCACCAGCATAGGGTTTCACGAACCCAATTCTCCTCCTCCTCCTCCTCCTCATCATCATCATCATTGTCATTGTCATTGTTGTTGTTGTTGTCATCCTCATCATTGTTGTCATTGTTGTTGTCATCATCATTGTCGTCATTGTCATCAACAGCTGAGAATAGCATCATAATCATAAAGTAGAACTCCTCGCGGTTGAAGGCACCATCCTTGATTCACCAGTCATCTTGTGAACAAATGCACCAGCAAAGTTAGGAGAGATTTGTCAGACTGAGCAACATCATGAAAAAAAAGACATACCTGGATGGCTGCATAAGCAATTGATCCTGGTGTGACAGCTTTCATTCTGTTTATCTTTGCCTGACATCCCTTGGTCTTCACTCCTCCAGGGGCATTCTGTTTGGTGGATGATGGTGATGTGAAGATGTGTTTGAAGAACTGTTAGGTTGCATCAACTAGTTTTCAATAACAGCAACACGAACTCACTGGTATGAGCAGAGGGCTACAGAGGAGGCCGGATTCTCTGTTGTTGACATTGTAACCATTGGTGGGATAAAGGAATACAGGAAAGTCCTTTGCCATGATGATAACCAATCCTTTTTGGAGCTTCTGCATGAATCTGACACCATATGACTAAATGCTAATTCCAGCTGTGAGGGAGTTCATACCCTTTTGGGTCAGCGTCAAAGCTGGTAAGCCACTTGACCGGGCATAGAAGTTGTGTGAGGACGGGGTGGTTAAAGACGTGAGATTTGCACTTGCTGGCATTGACAGCAATTTTTGGGACGAGCTCACCCTTGGCTGTCTTGAGTGCAACATAGTCAAGGCCAGATGATAATAAACTTGCTGTATCATCTAAGCATGCACCACTAGCAGCATTGTTGAGCTAGTTTCCATTAGTATTGATGTATATATGCACTGTAAAAACAATATACCTCCTTCTTGAGATCATCAAAGTGCTCGGGAGAATCTTGGATGATGTTCATGTCATGCTTGAATCCAGGGACATGCGTGCACAAGAGTCAGTAAATGTACAGTTCCTGGTAGTTCTTTATTGTAAACCTGCTCAAAGGTTAGCATATATGGACAGATACATAAAAGTTGTATATGCACTCACATCGGATAAGCTCGCCAAAGTCTTCTGATTCCAACTGCACCCCAACGTTGAGAACCTCAAAGTATTGCACAAAGAGGTTCTCAGTTTGTGCCATCCATCATGCAAACCGCTTGTATGCATCCACTGGAGTCATACTAGGGCCAAGGTCATTATCAACAGCAGTCCCTTGGAATGATACAAAAAGGGATGTGCCGTGTTTTCTGAGGTCTTTACTGTCCCCCACCTAATCCGAGCGGTCTGCATGGAGTCCGAGTTGTCCGCTCGGACTTTACTAGGAATTTTTTTGGCAGAAGGTCACTGCCAAATCTCCATTCCTAGTCCGAGTTTTGTCTGAGTCTTGTCCGAGTTTTGTCCGTGCAGACTAACTCGGACTAGGAATTCCTAGCACGGATTCCGCACGGACTGTCCTAGCAAGTCACTATTTAAAAGGTAATGTAATGGAAGGGTTTGAACCCAGGACCTTGTGGCCACATAAGTGTGACAGGTAAGTAATATAACGACTGTGCTACCAGGCTGTATGAGCCTGGGCAACATATGCCCATTTACTGGGCACCGTCGTCACAACGTCGGTATGCGTCACCCCGTGACTGCCAACTCACGCATTGCCATCCACCATCACGACGACGGCCTCCCTCTCCTCTCCACCCCTCCCTCCGTCCCCCCTCCCTCCCTCTAGCACAAGATGGGGGCCTAAGGCCCCCATGTTAAGTATTTTAAAATCTATTTCATTTTTATTTAAAGCTAATAAAATGTTTTTTTCTCTTTCAGTTTTTCTTTCTGTATGCAACGACGCGCTGCCCCTCCTCCCCAATTAGCTGGGAGGTGGGGGGCTTCATAGAGACCTGCCACGTCACGCCAGCGCTGCCTCCCTTCCGACCGAGCACCCACCGCTGCCACCACGTCACCGCCCACTGACCGAGCGCCCATCGCCGCCGCCACATCACGCCCACTGTCCCAGCACCTGCCATCACGTCACCGCCCACCGACCCACCAACCTCCCCCAGCCACAACCCAGCACCCACCGATCCACCAACCACCACAGCGGCGCAGCCACGTCACTGCCCACCGACCCAGCACCCTCCCCCAGCCAGGGACAACCCCCACCGACACACGGGACGCGCCAGGGGAGAAGGGGACGCACCAGAACCGAGGGGGACGTGCCAGGAGGGAGGAGGGACGCATGGGGGGACGGGCGGATGCCATAGGAGGGAGGGGACGCGCCGGGGGACGGGGGATGCGCCAGACATGACACCCAGCGCAACTGGGAGGGAGGGGACGCAGTAGGACGGAGGGGGGACGACACTCAGCGCGACTAGGAGGGGGGGACACTCCAGGGGGCGGGGGGACGCACTAGAAGGGAGGGGGACGCGCCAGGACTGAGGGTGACGCGCCAGGACCAGTGGGGACACGTGGGGGGATGGCCGGACGCCATAGGAGGGGGGGGGGGAAGGGCTGTGGGATAGGGGGGACAGGGGGACACCCTAGGAGGGAGAGGGGACGAGCTAGGAGGGTGGGGGACGCGTGGGATGCGCCAGGAGGATGGGGGGACGCGTGGGGGGACAGGGGGACGCACCAGACGCGACGCCCAGCGCAACAGAGCACCCCCACCACCAGGCATGGGGAAGGGGGGACAGGGAACAGGGGCAATGACGGCGACGTGTTGCGCCCCTCTCCCCCCCCTTCCGTTAATTTATTTCATATAAATATATATTATTTTTACTCTACTTTAATTAATATAGATACTACTCTATCAGAACGAGGGCACGGATGCGCGACCCCACGACACCCAGGATGACAGAGCACCCCCCACCACTGCTGCGAGCGACTGCTCGCAGGGCGGAGGGGGTACAATAGGCGAGGGTGACGGAAGGGCACGGGGAAGGGGAGGGAATGGGGGACAGGGGGGGGGCAACGACGCCCTTTGAGTGCCGTTGCTCGATGTGAGCAACGGCAACTTTTTTTTTATTGCTAGCATGGATTTGGAATAGGTAATAAATAGTAGTAATAATATTAATATTGTGTGCCCATTTGGCACAGTTGTCATATCCCATGCAAGCACCCCTCGGAACTCTGCCTCGGAACTCCGACGGAACTCCGTAGGAACTCCGAGTATTTCAAATTCCTCATTTCAAATTACCTCTCCTGTTTTACTTACATCACATCTTCCGTAGTTTACTCAAGTCTGTTCTTCATCATAGATATCATCACGAAATTTGTACTCGGAACTCCGCAAAACTCCGCCGCAGCTACACCAAGTACTAGCCCTAGTATAAAACTACTTTACATACTTTGTATTCTTCAGTTCAAATATTAGTTGTTATCAACTTATCATTTGTCAACTTTAAGACCTCAAACTTCTATCTTAATCTTCGGACCTCCGGACCTCTACTTCATTCCTGTCCCTTACTTCGGACTTCCTAATCGGAACTCCGCTTTTGCACCTTTTCCTTACCTCGGACTTCCGCACGGACTTCCGGACTTTTCAGTTCCTTGCAAATTGGACACCGAGCGTAGAGAAGGGCGCAACCTCTTAAAGGTTGAAGCCAAGTCCTCATCGTACATCGGAACTCCGCTGGACTCCGCCGATTTCCCGCACCTTAGGATCAGTTCTTAACAACAGTGGTTAATTGTGCCCAGTTTGTGTAATCTTGATCAAAGTGCCTTGGGTTCAAACCCTGCCAGGTACAACAATATTTTGATCTTACTCTCACGAAAAAATTCACCAAGTCTTTATTTACTCGGACATTACTCGGACCAGCTAGGACAACTCGGACATCATTAGGACTTCTTACAGTTTCAAGATGCTAGGACTCGGCCCAATTCTTCAGTCCGCATGATGTCCGAGCTGTCTGTGCGGACTACTCGGACTTTACTAGGACTCCGTGCGGACAGCTAGGAGTCTGTGCGGACAGCTGGGAGTCTGCGCGGACTAAGTGGGGGAGTGTAAAGTACAGTGTTTTCTTTCAGCCATGAACATTGAGATAAGCAAGGAGATCAGTCTTGCGCTTGCTGGAGGTTTGTGATTTGTCATCAGACATGGTGAGGAAAGTGGTGGTTGTGGATAGAAAAATGGATGCATTCAAGTTGTCATGTGCCTGTTGGATGTGTCTGATGCACATGATTCTCACAACAACACTCAACGAACTTGATGAATGCTCTTGTAGGGAGGTAAAGCTGGAAGCTGACTAGAGGCTTTTGGATGAAGGGGGGCATTCCTCTGAATGTCTCAGAGGTCAGGAATAATTGTCTCAGTATATACTATACATATAGTATATATAGTATATAATGCTGAAGTAATGCTGAAGTAACAGTAATTAGTAATGTCATAATTACCACTCTGGATATAGCAATTATAGGCTTGTATCCCAACACTCCCCCTCAAGCCTAGAACGGCTGGGTGAAATGGTTAAATATTTTGTCATTACTCCCCCTGAAGTCAAGGGTGGAATAAGTTTCTCCAGTTGCATTAAAACCTCTGTGGTGGAAAAAACCCATTGGAAAAAATCCAACTCACACAAGGAAAGCTGCTGGGTTAACCTGACTGAACTCCCATCTCGTCCCTATGTCGTGTAAATTTAGGCTTCGGCAGAGCCTTTGTTAATATGTCTGCAGTTTGCTCCGGATCACAACAGTTATGAATTTCTATTGATTTATTGGCCACGAGATCCCGGACCCAGTGATAGCGGATAGTGATGTGTTTTGATCTCTGATGAAATTGAGGGTTCTGAGTTAAAATTACTGACCCTTCATTATCGCCTTTAATCACTGTGGGGAATTGTTGTGCAAATCCGAGTTCTTCATATAAATTTCTTAGCCATACACCAGCATCTGATAATGCAATATATTCAGCTTTGGTAGAGGATAGTGCAATAATAGTTTGTTTCTTAGATTTCCATGTTATTGCTCCCCCAGATGCTTTGAAAATATAGCCGGTTGTGGATTTAAGATCTTCAATATTAGCAAATGAAGCACCAGCATATCCGTGGAAGAGGTTATTGTTTTCAGTCTCATCTTGGGATTTATAAATTATCCCGAGAGTTTTCGTACCAGCCAAGTACCTGAGTATTCGCTTTATTGCACCGTGGTGTTGTAAACCCGGGTTAGCGGTGTAGGCGGCCAACTTGTTAACGGCAAAGCTGATATCGGGTTGTGTGGAATTTGATAGGAATTGTAGACATCCTAATAATTTTGTGTATGAATTACTCCTGTTGGGTTCATTATAATCCGGATTTGCCAATAATTTAATATTGGGATCCATTGGCATTCTGACTGGATTCGTGTCAAGCATTCCCTCCTTGCGGAGAATATTTTCAATGTATTTCTCCTGAGATATCTTGATCGCGTTGTCTTGGCACGTAATTTCTATGCCGACAATTTTGCTTGGCTCCCCAAGGTTGGTTACTTCCCATTCCATACTGAGCGTATTTTTCATATGCTTCATCATAGAATCGGAAGACGCAAAGAGTAATGTGTCGTCGACCCAGACTGTTATTATTCCCAAGTCATCGTCGACCCTTCGAATATACGCGCATGGATCTGCAAATAAGTGTCTGTATTCGTGAATTTTGAGTTTACCATCAAATTCATTATTCCACTCTCGCCCTGCCTGCTTTAGTCCATAAAGCGGTTTCACTAACCTACATACCCGGCCTAGTCTTTGCAGGTCCAGTTGCAGCAACCGAAAAAAACCGGCAACCCAACTGGACTGCAACTGTGGGCAACCGGACTTCCGGTTGCAGTTGGGCCTCATGGGGGCATCGCACAGTTGCAGTTGGACAGATTTGAAAAGTACTCAAACCGGTCAACAACCGGTTACAACCGGTTGCAACCGGCCAGTTATCTACTTGTAGATACACTAATTTACTTATGTATTTATTTACTTAGCAAGGTTGGGGCATGCCCAAGTGACAATGGCAGATGGGCAAGGGTTTATATACCTTTGGCTCATTTGCATGTGTTTGCACATGTGTTGTGCAAGTATAAACGATGACGTGTCGCAACACGTTTGTGTTTGCACACGCTTGTACTGATGATCAAGATGCATCATCTTTTTTTTTCACCCATTTCAACTTTTCCCCCACAACGACACCTCTACGACATCCGCTGTCCTCTCATCCATCCCCCCTCTCATTTGCCGTCCCCCCACTTGTCTGCCGTCCCCCCCACTTGTCCGCCATCCCCCCCACTTGTCCACTGTGCCCCTGTCATCCGCCATCTGCCCCCTTGCGTTTGCTGTGCCCCCTCACGTTTGCTGTCCGCCCCCTTGTGTTTGCTGTCTGCCCCCTCGCAAGTCGCGTTTGCTGAGCCCCCTCATGTTTGCCATCTGCCCCCTCACGTTTGCCATCTGCCCCCTCGCATTTGCCGTCTGCCTCCTCACATTTGCTGTCTGCCCCCTCACATTTGCCGTGCCCCCTTGCGTTTGCCATCCCCTCACTCATCCACCGTCCCCCCCCCCACTCATCCGTCGTCCCCCCCTCTCGTCCACCATCCCTTGCCTCAACAGCGAGTATGGCCACCATTGTCAGTGTTCCCCATCCCCCCCACCTTGAGGGGGGGATTGTTTTATTATATTTGTATATTATTATATTTTAAATTACAGTAGAAAAAGTATTATTAGTAGTCAGTATGTATTGTAAGTCACCATGTAGATGTCGGTTGCAGTCGGTTGGAACCGACTGCAACTGACTGTAACCAGGTCGGGTTGCGACCGGTCTCAACCAGTCACAACCGCCTGAGCAACCGACACCAACCGGTTGTACTCGGTTCGGTTGTCGGTTGGTACTTTTTGATGCAAATGACCAACCGGTTGGGGTCCGGTTGGGGCCAAAATGGCTGAACAACCGGACCCGACCGGACTTTAAAACTCTAACCCGGCCTGTTCCATCTTCTTGTCCTTCAGGTTGCTTCATATATATTTCTTCTTTTAATGTGCCATTGAGGTATGCGCCCTTTATGTCCATCTGTTGTATTTTTAGACCCTTCTTTGATGCGAGTGCTAATACTGCTCAGAGCATGTCCATCCGGACTACGGGTGAGAAGGTATCCGTATAATCATAGCCTGGTCGTTGTGCACATCCTTTTGCAACTAATCGCGCTTGGTATCTTATAATTTCCCTTGTTTATTTCTTTTCCGGACAAAGACCCATTTGTTCGCGATCGGTATTGCGTCAGGAGGTTTCTGGACCAATTCCCATGTCCCCTTCTCCTTTAATAGGTTCAATTCATTTTGTATGGCTATTTGCCATTCCGGCCAATCAAGGGAGATCCGTGCGTCTTTGAGCGTGTTTATTTCGTCTCCAGCGATTATTGCATAGGCTTCATCGTTATCTAGGAAGGTATTTGCTTCTTCCTCTTCTGTAAGGTGTAACAAGGGTTTATAGTCGGTATGAACTCCACGCATTTGTCGTGGTTCATTTCTCTGCATTGCACGCGTCTTGTGCGGTTCATCAATATCAATGCGATCATTATTATCAACTCGTTTCCGCTTCCGGGATTGCTTCTCCGGGTTACGAGGTTCTATTTCCGGTATATCCGGTTCTTCTCCAATCGGTGATGCAGCTCTGATCAGAGGTTCATCATTTGTGATCGGCAGTTGTGGGGGTGGCTGTGCCTCAATCTGCCAACGGTCGGATTCTATAATTGGAATTCTTGGCGGCGCGCCTCCATCAGACTCCCCCTCGCGTGTCGAGGGTTCCATTGTATTGTCTTCAGAAGGTTTAGATTTTGGAGTACCAGTCAATAGCTTGAAATTCCGCGAAGTTAATACATTACGTGTTTCAGCATTGTAATATTTGACTGCTCCAGCACCGTCGTCATATCCAAGATATGCGCGGTGCTTTGATTTAGGAAGCATTTTTCTTTCCTTTTTCTGACCTTGTAATAAGATCCATTCTGGTGTGCCAAATTCATGTAAGTGTGAAACATCCGGTTGTTCATTGTGCCATCCCTTGTAAGGAGTTAATTTCCGAAGATGCTTCGTATACGATCGGTTGCAGAGATAGGCGGCGTGCATGACGGCATATTCCCAGAGGTATTCTGGGAGCTCACTCACGGATAGCATTGCGCACAATAATTCGACAAGTGTCCTATTCATTCTTTCTGCAATGCCATTTTGCGATGCAGAGTATGGCGCAGTTAATCGTATTTGTATCCCGCGTTCCTTAGAATAGTTTTCCAATTTTTCATTGACGAATTCTTTTCCGCAATCGATTTGAATCCCCTTGGGTGTTCGGCCTTGTGTTTTTATATAGGCCAAATAATTTATTACTCCCTGTGCTGCATCACTCTTTTCTTTTAGACATTCGACGGTGACATACCTCTTGGCGTCATCAACGAATAATAAATAATAGTGTTTTCCGTTGATGGACTTGACGGCATATTTTCCCCATAAATCTATATGCGTCAATTCTCCAGTTTCAGTATTCCATTTGACTGATTTTGGGAATGGTTTAATGTGTTGTTTTGCGGCTATACATGTCTCGCATTCTGGTTTTGGGGCGGCCAGATCAACATTAAATCCTTTTACCATATTTCCGTCGAGTAGTAATTGTAGCCCAGTATATCCGATATGTCCAAATCGTTGATGCCATGTTTCCCAACTGAGTGATTTTTCATTTCCACTGAAAGTTATATTATTTTCAGCATTGTTGGCAGTGTCGCTCGGGTTTCTAATAATCATTTCCATTTTGTAGAGATGATTATTGATTTTATTCCCATGTGCAACGGCTTTACCATTTTTATTGATGAGGGTTATTTCCCCTTGTCCCCCTTTGTATTTTCCTCCTGCGGCGTCCCATCTTCCTAGCGAAATTAAATTGTTCTGCGTTCCTGGAACGTGCAGAACGTCTTTGAGATGAAGAATATATTTTTCTCCATTACATGTCGCAATTAGATTGACATTTCCTCGTCCTTCTATTTTTGCCTCTTTCCCTCCTACACCTGTTACAGAAATATTTTTCATAGGCTCATAGGAGGTAAATGCTTCTTTTTGATGCGTTACATGTGAAGTGGTTGCCGAGTCGGCCAGCCAATCATAATAGATCAGACGCTCATCAATTATGGCATCGTTATTACATGCATCAAAATTATGCCCTTCCTCGTCTGCTGAGAAAGTAATATGTTCTTCTACTATCATTGAAGTATTCCCGGGCTTCTTCTCTTTTGCTTTCTCTTTCTTCTTTCCCCAACAATTCTTTGCGTAATGTCCAAATTTCCCACAGTTACGGCATTTGTTCCCATCAAATTTTCGGCATTTGCTCGTCCAATGCCCCGCGCGCTTGCAATGATCGCAATAAGATTTGATGGAGGTTTTCTTTTCGGTAATACGGTTTTCCAGGGATTTACTGGGACCGGTAGCTTTCTGGGTTCACACCAGATTTACACTCCCGCCGGTTCCGTTATTATTCCCGTTCCGATTTAGCTGAAGTTTATATTCCTCTTGTAATAATCCTATAAATGCATCCGATGATAAGCGGCGCTTGGGGTCCAAGTCATTGGGATCATTTGCGTTGCCATTGTATGGCTCCACATAAGTTTACCAAGATGATGGTAGAGATGCTGATATGATAGATTTGAATCGGGTGTCAGAGATATGAAATTCCTTATTAGGGAATTTATTGATGCGGTCGCGGTAAGATTTCAGGGTGTCCATATGCTTTAGAAGATTGTCGGTAGCGTCGGCCTTTGTCTCGTACAGTAGGCACTGGATATGATTTACAGTTTGATGCACCTTGTTTTCATGAGTAACAGATAGCGCGGAGTACATCGCTTCTGCCATAGTTTTTGATCCGACGCGATTCATTTGTGAAGAGGTAACGTTATGTATTATAACTTGCTGTGCCCAGGTGTCATTCTTGTCCCAGTTGCGCGCCCCCTTGGCATCCCTGGATTCTTTTGGGTGTTTTACGGCCCCATTAATATATCCAGTGACGTCACAATTAATAAATACCCGTTTCATCCTTTCTCTCCATTCATGCCAATTCTCATCAGTAAGGTGATCCCGATTGGAGATCTTGTTTATGTTAGAATATTCTTTGGTACGAATTAGAAGGATCGTGGGCTTCTTTTGTTTCAGCGGGATTCCCGCCTTGGGTGCGGCTGGCGGCGCTCCCGCTGTAGCGTGTTGGGAAGCGGCTGGTGATGGCCCAAATAATTCCATATGGTCAGCTAAGTCCTGATCATACTCCTGGACATATTCTTGAGGGTTTTCTTCATCACTGTCCAGGACAAATTCTTCAATATTGCTCCCATAACCTGTAGGGAGGTAAAGCTGGAAGCTGACTAGAGGCTTTTGGATGAAGGGGGGCATTCCTCTGAATGTCTCAGAGGTCAGGAATAATTGTCTCAGTATATACTATACATATAGTATATATAGTATATAATGCTGAAGTAATGCTGAAGTAACAGTAATTAGTAATGTCATAATTACCACTCTGGATATAGCAATTATAGGCTTGTATCCCAACAGCTCTCAATGCAAGCATGAATATATTCTGGCTTGTTCTTATCATGGTTGTCTGCTCAGGCTGTACTAAGGAATTCAAGAATGCTCATGGTCTCACAAAACACCAAAAAACATGCCCATTGGCTCTTGATCATACTATCAAATTATTTCAAAAGTACAATGAAATCCTTTCACAGCAAAACATCATGACAGTTGCAGGTTCAAGCTCTGGGATAGAAGCACAAGAGGTGGATATAGAGGTGGATGCAGTGGCAGATGTGGTATGAATACTGAAAATTATTATCTTTCAACCCAATACTAATTATCATAGCTGAATAATCATCACATGGATATTGACCTCAAAAACAACTTGCTAGCTCAATCTCCGGAATGGACCATCCAGCCAACTTGGTTGGGTCGACAGCGCAAACATCCCCGCTACTTCAATGACTACATCCCCTCATGACAGACTTCACTTCCACATATGCTGGCTATCCCTTGTGCCCCTTCACCAGTTGTGAATACACCCATCTCCTCCCCATCTCCTAGTCCTGAACCTCCCATCCCAACAATATATGAAACCAAGCCAGACATGTTTGGCCTCTACTGATCATACACAACATATCCGGCTTGTGACCCTGATCAGGAACAAGGTCTCAAAGATGTTTGCGATGTGCCAGGGCTCTTGATATCGCCAGATCCTTATGCTGGAAGGTGGTGGATGGGATTTGGGCCAACAGTTGCTGCCATAAAAGATAATATTTATGCACCATTTCTGAACCCCACTGTTTTTCGACTCATGCAATGGTTCTATGGTGGTTCAACACTCAAATCAGTGGCGGAACTGGATCGGTTGGTTCAAGATGTACTCCTGGCTGACAATTTTGATGTTGCCCACCTTCGTGACTTTAGTGCCACTTGGGAACTCAAACGCCTTGATGAGGACACCAATTCTATATTTTCTGAGCAGAATGGCTGGAAGGAAAGTTCTGTCAAGATTTGGCTTCCTGCGGAGCGAGTGAAGAATGCTTCTGAGGAACATGCACCTAAATTTGAGGTGCATGGAGTGTACCACTGTAGCTTAGTCGAGGTTATCAAGACAGCGTTCCAGGATGTTAGTGCCAAAACCTTTCATTTTACTCCATTTTGACTCTTCTGGAAGCCCACCCCCACAAGTCCTCCTGAACATGTCATCACTGAGTTATATAACTCTGATGTGTTTCTTGAGGAGCATGACAAGCTTCAAAACCAGCCATGGGAACCAGGATGCAATCTCAAAACAGGCATCACAGCAATCATGCTCTGGTCAGACTCAACGCATCTGACAAACTTTGGCGCCGCATCACTCTGGCCAATTTATGCATTCTTTGGAAACCAGTCGAAATACCTGCGTGCAAAGCCTAGCAACTTCATGGCCCACCATCTTGCTTACATTCCATCAGTTAGTATTTTTTTTCCTTGTTGGAATCATGCTGATGTATTTTATTCATATTTTACAGCTTCCAGACACTATCCAGGACATTTACTTGGACATCTTTGATGGCATGACTGCCTCAGCTGCGACACTTACACACCTGAAGCGGGAACTTATCCATGTGATTTGGGAACTTCTACTTGATCCTGAGTTTATGCATGCATATGAGCATGGCCTCATCATCCAATGTGCCGACAGGATTCTTTGATGCCTTTTTCCACATATTCAGCAGATTATCCAGAGAAGTGTGTTTGTTCTTTGATTGAAGATGTGCTTGTTCTCATGCCATTGCAAACTTCAGAGTCCTCTTAGCAATGATCAAATACCTTGGTCAATGTCCCTGCCCTTGGTGCAAAGAGTCAAATTGGTGCACTTGTAACTCATGTTGATGAACAGCGTCACAGCCATGTACGTGTTGACAATCATGCAAGACAAAGTGAGATAGAGTTTACCCAGGGGTGGATATTTGAGAAGGGCATTGGTGTTAGCAGCACCCATGTTGAAAATGTTCTTAAACCACAATCAAAGGTACCAACTCATGTAAGCAGCCTCTTTATTAATCACATGAGATACCCCTGATCACAATATCTAGAATGCATTTTTGAGTTGACTCTCAATGTTCAGTTTCAACTTCTTTTGATGTTTGTCCCTGATCTCCTTCACAAGTTTGAACTGGGTGTCTGGAAAGCAGTATTCATGCATCTGATGTGAGTTTTGTATGCAGCTGGTGGTGATTGCATCCAGACCCTCAATTGGTGGTATGCCATTATTCAGATACATTTGATTATTGTCTTGACATCAACACAGATATCGTAAGGTTCCTACATTTGGGAGAGGGACAATTTGATGATTTCACAGGAATGCATCAGCAATGAAAAAGCTTGCGGCATGCGATTTTGAAGACCTCCTCCAGGTAATTGCCTTCCTTTTGATGCCTTTCACAATCAAACAAGACATGACTACAGTTTGCACTTCCCATTTTTGAAGGCCTGCTTCCACCACCACATAATGAGGTTGTAATGGATCTTCTCTTTGTTCTCTGCACATGGCATGGCTTAGCAAAAACTTTGACTTTAAGTAGAATCAACACTTGCATTTTTCAAGGATTTGACAGTGGATCTTGGAAAGTCATTGCAACATTTTGTCAAGAAAACCTGCAGTGCATTTGGGATGAAAGAACTTCCTTGAGAAGAGTCTGCTCAAGGCCAGCAGAAAGCAGCCAAGGCTGCGAAATGTACCAAATCACAGCAAGAGGGAAAGGGTGGTAAGAAAAAAGATGGTGCATTAGGAAAACTGTTCAATTTGTGCATGTACAAGTTGCATGCACTTGGAGATTATCTTGTCACAATCTTATGGTATGGCACTACTGACAACTGTACAACACAGGTGGTGAGTTTGTTCCTCACCCTTCCAATGTATTAATTGTTATAACACAAACATCGAAGGGTGAACTGGAACATTATTGGGATCAGGAAGTTGAGCACAAGATGAGGACGAGGTTTTTGAGGTATTGAGTTTAAGTCAAAGGTAAGTGTATGAGGGAGTCTGCCACAGGGAGGAATGTTATTATCATCTCCTACAAGATGTGCAATATTTATACTACACAGTTAGGAGGTATAATGTAATGCACTCCTTTAATATATAAAGGAGGTATTCTGTAATAGTCCCCTGTACCAGTTAATAATGGAATAACTATGTCATATCCCCTATAACAGTGTCAATAATAGTGACATATGATATCATGGCTTGGTAAGTCCTAGACTTCCTGCAGGGTGTGTCTTAGACACTCTATCCAAGGCTCTGTCTCTGATAGCCTATGATAGACATGGCTATATCTTCCCTATCCTATGATAGACATGCTGCAGGATGTTTAATCCTGTAGCATGTGTTAACTGTGGATTCCCCTATATGTCTCTGCATGTGTTAACCTCTGTTAAACATGTGTTAATATGACTTAGCATATGCTGGCAATATTCCCTAGGCATGTTAACTGCCTTGGCTTGCCTGTATACTCTTGTATACATTATCCCAACAAACATCAATGGGTCAAGCAGTTTTATGTGAGGACCAACAAGCTTTGGACATTTGGACATCAAATTACAAAGCATCAATGGCATGAGCGAATCATTCATGCCATTCAAAAGCATACCAAGGAGAATGCAAAACCAATTCCCCCTGCTAGTGACCACTTGCCAATGTGAGATTCACCTGCATTTTCAATGCACAAGAAAGTGGTCACCTTATCATTTGCTGATCACAAGGCACTTCCAAAAACATCACCAACAATGCATCATCATGTATCGGCCTCATGCCGCCATCCTATAAACCTCTTGAAATGGATTGCTGATAATTAGGCAGACCCCATATTTACTGTTTGTATCTTCTCATCAATTTTTTTTGTGATATGACTGGTGTGTTTCAGAATTTTCTTCCTGATCTCAAGAACCACTTGCTGTATCATTTGCTTGGCCACTCTGTTGAAAACAATGATTATTCTGACAAGGACCATAACACCATCACCTTTGTCAACAATTGGATTTATTCTCACAAGGTTATATGCATCAATTATACAACATATGACATGCACCATTTGCAGGATTCAATTAATCCCCGTACTCATCCTGACATCATGATCTTATCACATGAAAATGAAGACGGTGTGGAACCACATCCATACTGGTATGGTCATGTGATCAGGATATTTCATGCTGACATACAATATATGTGACCTAACTCAAAATCAAGCAATCCGCAGCACATCAATTTCCTCTGGGTACACTGGTTTGGACAGGATCTTTCCTACTCTGCAGGTTGGATAGCCCAGCGACTTCACCGCATTGGTTTTGTTCCAGGTCATGCTGCTTTTGGGTTTGTTGATCCTGCAGATGTCATTCGCAGTGTTCACCTGATTCCCGCATTTGCACATGGTCCAATGAGTGAACTTCTTGGACCCTCAATTGCACAGCAATTCACTGATAGCAATGAAGATTGGCAGTATTACTATGTCAACATGTAAGTGATATGCTCCATTGTTGGATTTAACTTAAATATGAAAGGTTTGTGGATCGTGACATGATGATGCAGTTTTGTGGTGGCGGCATTGGACACAAAGCGATGCATGAAGCCATGGCAACATCTGCAGTGAATGTGGATGGTGTCAAGAGAGAACCTGAGGATCCTGTAGGTGAAGAAGACTTGTTAGACGATGGAGAGCCCATACTGGATGAAGGGAATGGGACCGAAGAAGAGGATTATGGATATGTGGCAGGTGATGACTTGGAGGACAACAACAACTCGGATGATGACACGGATGAAGATGCAGAAGATCTCAGAGCAGAAGATGGTGAAGAGGATTGGGATGACAATGATGATGCTGTTGTTGGGTTCGCTGAACTGTGACAGGTCACCCAGATTAGAGTCGTATACCTTGCAATACCTTGGTCAAACTACATTGTGCAACATTACCCACTACATACCAACCTGGCCATCTCGTTGAAAACTTGTGTCCACTTTGCTTTCACAATTCCTAGCCAACCCAACATTGCAGAACAATACTGATGATGATACTCAGTCCGAGGAATCACCTGGAAACACACACCAAATGATAGTCCTACTAGACCAGAGGAAGGGAGCAAGGTGGCTTTGGGTTGGTGCTTGACACAAGGCAAGATGATAAGAGAGTGAAGGGATAATATGATAATAGGATGACGACTTGTGCTTCTTGAGACAAGATAATACGATAATAAGACTCTGGAATTGAGTTCTGTGCTCTATATGATGAGGGGAAATGATTTATTGCTTTCTTTTCTATCTACTAGATGTCTTATATAGATATTCTAAGTGGGGCCAGGGAATGGAAGTGGGTGAAGAGGACCCAAGTAAAATGAGAAAGAATCAGATGCCAATGAGAAAAGGGGGGGAGGGGTAATGGAATAAGGAGTGGGTAATGGAATAAGGAGTGAATACTAGATCATGAAATCTACCTGGTGTAAGAAATCTACCTGGTGTAAGAGGCTTGTCTCCTATCCAAAAATGCATCCAGTGGCTTGTCAGGCAGGTGAGAGGGAGTGGAGAGGATGATGATGTAATCCTGGGAACTTTGTCATGTGACCAAAATCATAGGACTGTTGATAATACCATTCCTTGCACTAGAACCTTACACCATGATCTCTAACAACATTTCTCTTGTCCTTTTCTTCTTCTTCATCCTCTTGATCATGTGCATCTTGATGGCCTACCAATGGAGATGTGCTATTGTGTGGGGATGATTCTCATCAGAGCTCAACACAGAAAATTCGCCTGTTGGGGGAGATGATCCCATTGTCTTCTGTGATCCATTATGATGGAGCCTTGACTGGAGTGAGTGAGATGTCTTCTTCCTTTGCCAACAATGAATTGAACAATATCAAGTGTGACCAGAGGACAACATGGTGGTGACCCAAGCCAGGAAAGAAGAGAATGAGGTGGGTGACAGAGTGGGCCAAGAGGTGGAGGTCGATATAACTGATGTGGGAGCTAACAATGAAGAGTTTTGAGGCTGCATAGTAGCACGAGTATCAGTAGTAATGTGTGTGAGATCCTATAACATCATAGAATGTGGCATGAGGAGATGTTGATAAAAATGTGAAAATGGGATGGTTCAGAGCTTTGGATGCTCCTGATACCTATCACCGAGACACTCCCAAGTTGGTGGGCTACTATACAAAGTTATAACAACTTTGAGAGACCATACCATGCTCGCTCCATTTTGGTACATTTGTGGCAAACCTCTCACCAGGTTTCCCTGAGAATACACACCAACCCCAACATGGGAAGACAATACCGAGCAGTCACCAATCTGGTGAGTCAAATACATGGCTATCCATCTCCCTACCAATTTCATGGGAATATCCATTCATCACCTTGGAATCCCCAGTTTGTGTGCTTTTGCTGATGGTATAGTGGTTATGGCCATTATGTATTTACTATGGTTCCCTGAAGTTGCATGTTTAAATCCAGACTGTGGTACAATTTTTCTGAAAATATAATTGTCTGCTTGGCCTCTGGTTCTGTCTTCAGACAGTCTGAGTGTCTGAGTTGTCCAATTGGATTCTGCTTGGACTCTGATCAGACTTTGCTTGGACTTGAACTGTTTCAAATCATAGGCCTCTCTGCCACATCTGTCCAAGCAGAGTCTAATCAGAATAGGTGGGGAAGTGTAAAGACCTCTGGTGGCAGATCAACAGGAGGCTGTGAAATATCAACAGCATCCAGTCTACATGGCATGTCTGCTGGTGGACTGTGGTGCTTCCATTCAGTCAGGAGTGGGAGATGAAGAAGATGGAAGCCTGTGGTGGTTGAGATAATGCTGCTGCAAACATTTATGAAGATAACCACCCCAGTTGGGCACCTTGAAGCCAACTAGTCATCCGTAATCCTGTGTCTCAGTTTCCAGAGGTTGCTCAAGTTGAGCAACCACTGAGAACCAGCTGAAACCTGGAAACTCAGACACTTGGAAATGCAGGTCTGTTTTCTTGGAAACCTGGCCAGATGGTCTGGGATGGAAATGGGAAACCTACTGGAACCTACATAACTTTGGATCTAGGCCCTATATACAATATCTAACAGTGCTGTAAGATAGGAATTTGACATGAAGGCATAGAACCCATGAGAGGCAAGTAATTGAAAGCAAGAGCCCCAATGAATCACTATTCTACAGGCTTTGTGGAATGTACAAATCTTCATGACAGGCAGATAGCATTGACTGATCTATGTAGAGATCCTTACCAGGGTTCCCAATGACTTTTCTCATCATGACCCATTAGACAGCTTTTATTCCTTCATTGTAAATCATTTTATTGATCATCATGCCCATGCATTTGTCACTAGTTCATAATTACATCTCTTGTAGTTGAATTTTATAATCTAAGTTGGGTAGTATAGGTTTCCAAGTTTCTGGGTTTTCAAGTTCCCAGAAACCTGGAAACCAATGGAAACCATCTGAAACCTGGAATCTAATTTCCCAGTTTACTGATGCTATGGTGGAAGAAATTGGATATGACATGGGTACAAAGAAGTTGTGGCAGCCAAGAGTTACTGGATAAAGTAAGGGGTAGTCTTCCAGTAAGATGCTCTGAATGGTATGCTCCCATGGCAGAGAGACAATGTGAGGTGGCATGTGCTTAAGACACAACTTACAATCAATGATGGTTGTGGGAAAACACTGCAGTCATGCAGCAGGGCATGTGACTGATTATAAGTACAAAGTTCAACATAGTATCTCAACAGTTGCCATTGCTGGCAGCTCACACATCAGTCCATCCACCATACCTCTCTAACTGATTGCTTGCTATGTCTGCTCAGTCTGTTGCTGAAACTATGGAGCAGTCACTCTGCAACCTTTTGGATGGTGTTCCAAAGTTGGTCAAACAACAGAGGATGGTGAGGGAACTGGTGCATCACCTGCTGAATGCTGTCATGATCCTTCATAATAAACCTGAAGAGATGGACTTCAGAGCTCAAGTAATGGTGAACATGACAATTCTTACACCAATGCTTAGGTATCCTTTTCAGGCCCTGCACAAGTGAAACCAGGCAAAGGTAAAGGACCCAACTGTTATGGTGACAATCCCTTGGCATTCATCATGGGAACTCAGCTCCAACACTGCTGATACAGCTTAGTAAATTCTGGCCAGAGAATGTTGAGTTTTGGGTTAGGAAATGGTTAGGAAAATCCCAAGAAAAAGCCAAGACTTTACACTCCACCTGTCCTATTGGACTCTGATTGGACTGCTTGGAGTCCAAGTCAGTCTGAGTAGTCCAAGTGGATTAGTAGGCTCAGACTGGCTTGGACTCCACTTGGACTGACTTGGACTCCACTTGGACTGAGGACTTGGGATTCAAACTCATGTCTGAAAATGTAAAAGGCTTGTATCTCCAAGGATTGAACCCTCAGCCTTTTATATCCAGCTTAGATAAACAGTTTTTGAGGGGCTCTAGCCAACTGAGCTAAGTGCCTGATACATTTTTACCATATTAAAGATACAATATGCACTTTACAAAATTCACATTTACACTACATAAGGTAGGGCACATGCACAGGCAGGGTCATCACATGACTACAGAGTGACAAATTGTGACAAATTACAAGTTTTCTAATTCCTATGTTAATTTCTACTTTTCCACAAAATTACATCTGACGATCCCTGTAAAATAAATTTCTAGATAGAATCCTGGTTGTCAATCAGCAACTTTTGTCTGTGATGAAGAGTTATTAGAATTCAATCACTTTTTTTCTATATTGGGAAATGATCAGTGGAATGTGTCACAACACAGTAAGTAAGCAATTAACAGGGAAAAAAATATTTGCCTACTAGGCACTAGAGCCTATGGGACAACGCAAATGGTGCTATCTTAATCTTGGTCATTATTCTCATCCACGGAAGTGTGAATTGAGTCCAGATTCTGACAAGGAAAATGTAAGCATACGTATTTTTGAATTACTGATTCATGACTTACTTTGGATTGATACAGGGACCAGCACCAAAGTTGCTGAGAATGAAATATATTGAAATATATCTCACCAATTTACTGTTCTCCAGAGCAGTGATATCTGGCCATTTATGCTGTGAATGAAACACAGTCACTGGATACACTGAGTCCCCACAGGACTGTTGCTGCTGTCACCTGCTGTACAACAAACCAGACTTTGCTGCTGAAGAACCACTGCTAGCAACTTGTGGTAAGAATTCAGGGTTTCCTATTCACTTTGTCCAGCATTGCCTAAGGAGGAGGATTTACACTGGAATGTGGTTTCAGCTTTGGATGAAGTGCCACTGATCTCAATGCATCGGTAAGCAATCGACTGCACACCCAAACATGTGTCATGCAACTTGTGCCTCATTCATCATTGGTCCTGATCACTGTGTCCTCATAGATTTGCAACTCGTTCACTCTGCTTCATGGATGCTTACAGAAAAGGCCTTAATGGTAAGCAGGCAGCTTGGGGAGCTAAGAAATACTGTAGACACTGCACCATTCAGATACCATCCTTGAAGAGCTTGATGCTGCAGCAACTGGGCCACCCTGGGCTAATTAATCTCTAAACACTACTACCTTTATTAACCATTAAGTGCTTATATGTTGTAGATAGTCCTTAGTATTATTCATCTATTGTATAGTTACCTACAATCACTTTGTAGCACTTAAGTACTCATTAATATTTTTCTCATGTAGATACTGACAAGCCATCTGATGTTGTCACACTCAGTCACTAGCCATGTGATGACCCTGCCTGTGCATGCACCCTACCTTAGTCCAATCGGACTCCCAGTGGACTCCATTTAGACTATACTCAAATTTTATAGAATAGTGAGTTTTTATTTGTATTTTTATTCAAGTCACACTAATCAGGATAATTCTATTTAAATAGAGTCAATTGACGTAATACAAAATTATATGTATACATATTTTTTTTTAAATGCCTCCCTGGTGGGGGGTGCTCTGTCATGCTCACAGCACAAACCCATGGAATATGATTGGGGTATATTGTTGGAAATTGTTGAGAATATCCACAAAATACAACCAATAATTCCACCTGGTGGATTTTAAGTAAATTTACACATTTTACCAACAATATCCTGAGAATTCCATGCACAATTCCTCATACAATTATGTTCAGATCATATTGGATATTGATTAATTCTTAATTTGGCAGCTGTCAAAACACCTCCAGTAATAGATTCCATTTGCTATGATACATCAATGCAAGTGACATGTTAAGAACATTCTTACAACCTTGAAAACCCAGCAGTAGTCCTCTTGCTATGTCTGACCCTTTTACAAATCAAGAACAGCTGTACCAATAACCCCACAGAACCAACATGCATCTGCTTATTTTCTCTCCTCTGGCTCAATTTTATTAGGATCTGCTACACCTTCAAATACAAATGACAGCCCACTTGAGCATCATACAAAACCTTTGACAAATGCTCAGAAGTTCACTGCAAAAGTTGCTGAAATGGAGTCACAGATTGCAAAGCTAGTGAAGACTGTTGTGGTGGTCCAGGCAGAGAACCTGGCATTGAAGCATGAGATGAAGGAGATGATGGTAAAATTCTGAGACAAACTTGGTGTATGCATATCCTAATCCAAGACTGTGATGATTGCAGACATGCAAACCTTGGAAGCAAGGGTGGGTGAAAAGTGGAAGAGAGACCCTGAGCAGGGAGATGACATGAAAAAAGATGTTGTCTTGAAGCAGGAGATGAAGTTATGGAAGAGCATGGGTTATGGGTATGGGTATGTACAGGTATGGGTATGGGTCATGGACTGGTTACCTGCCACCTGTGCCTACCCATCACCAAGAGGGGGGCAATGGAGGGCAAAGAACACAATATATAATCTACATAGAGTCACATAACTACAGTACATATTAAAAAATAAATAAGTGGGGTGAGCCCAGCTGAAAACTTTGAAATGGGAGGGTTTATATACTGCTGGCATGTGCATGGGCCATTTGGCCTTGTGTGGACAAAGTAATTGTGTTTTTGTTGATTGTTCATGTGTTATTTACCTATGTTTTTTTTTACTACACAGCCACTTGCACAACCGCTGGCCCCTCCCCTCATTTGTCCTCCTTCATCCACTCCATCATATGGGGCCACAGGGCCCCAATATTAAGTATTTTCATTTCATTTCTATGTTTTTAAACTAAAAAACTATTTTTTTTCACACTTGCATCACCATCAGTCACCATGCATCATGACTGCCACCATTCACATTTACCACCACCCACGATGATGACACTGCCTCCCTCCCTCCCTCCCTCCCTCCCTCTCCCTCCATCAGGCCTGTGGCCCTATGGTAAGTATTTTTATTTAACTTATCAATTTTGTTTCAAAAGTAATGAATTTTATTTTTCAGTTTCTCATTTTCAACAACAATGGCTGCCCCCCTAACAGTGCCCCCTCACCCTCCTATATCCTCCCCCCCCTCTTGTACTCCAACTCTATGGGAGCCACAGGCCCCTTTCTAAGTTTTTTCTACCTTATCAATTCTTTTTTAACTAACAAAAAAAAAGTTTCAGCTTTTCTATGTGTAACAACAAATGCCACCCCTCCACCCCACTCAAATTGGATGTGAAGGGCCTGAAGGGGAATTGGACAGCCCCATGGAGGTACCAGGAGGCCCAAGGAGCAGTACTCACAAGGTGCACCCCAAATTGCGTCCCTCCTGTTGCCATGTCACTTGCACTCCCCCCTCCTTCCCCCCTCCCTCTAGCAGCCCCAAACAGCCCCTCATGCAGCCCTGTGAGCCCCTCCTTGTGAGGTGGGCAGGGGGCTTGGTTTTTGACCAGGGGGACTCCCACCTGACTGGCCATGTGGCACCTGCCCCAGACAACAGTGGGGTGAAGGACGATGATGCGATGTGATGGGAGCCCCCCAGAGCCCTGGGGACACCCCCTGGACGCGGCTGGATGCAATGAGAGGCCCCAGTGTGTGCCAGGACACACCAGAAGCCCAGGGGGACATGAGGGCAGGTCCCAACAGCCAAAGGGACATGGTGGGCAGGCCCAGGAGCCCCACTGACACCACCCAGCCCAGCCTCACAAGCCACTGCTCATGGGGTGGAGCACAGGTGGGGTGACACAGCAATGAGTGGGCCACAGCCCCCATGCCAGCACCCCCAACCTCAGCACCCCAACCCCCTGCTTTGAGCCACTGCTCACAGGGTGGGTATGGGGTGCAGGTAGGTTGAGGATGGCTGGGACCATATATTAGTTTAATTTATTTTTAATTTATTCTTAATACATGCTTTTGAGGGTTGACCTGTCTATGTGGACCTGTACCCACACAAAACCCATAGCTCAAGACCTGTGGGTTGTGGATATAGGTAGATGTGAGTATGGGTATGGGTAAGCCCAAAAGTACCTGTGGGTTACCCATGCTCTTGCCTAGATGAAGTTGATAGAGCTGAGTGAGGCTGCAGTGCATGATAACAGCCTCTTGGTGAGTTGTAAGCCTAGTACACCTGAGAACACTCACTATATGCAGCTTTGACAACCAGGATGTGATTTGTGCTGCATTCGCACTGCTCATGGGATGCCAGAAGTTGATGGCTGCTGCACTACCACTATGGCTGGTGGATCCTGAAGACTGGCCAATGACAAGTGATGGCTAACACCCTTTCATGTTGATGAACCCAACACTCACCCTTACAATGCTGCATCCATTGAGCATGTCCTGGATTTCATTCAGAATCATGGAGTCAAGTATTCAACCAATGTGGCACCTGCTTTATGTTTGATTTCTCCCAAGGATCTTCAAGAGCACATCCTTTGGAAATACAAAGAGCTACAGAAGGTGCTTAGAACAGCAAAATGATTGCCACCACAAATGAACAATGTGCTCATCAGTGAAAGTGTCTCAGGAGGCTCAGTTAAGGTGGACAGTGTTGTTGTCTTGACAAAGTTGCAGCACCAGAGTCAAGCAAAGGGAGTATGTCTTCAATAAGCTGTCAGGTGCTGAGCGCTTACTTGTGGCTGCATGCGCCATGTACAGAAGCTTGAAGTCCACATCAGGAAATGCACAGCACTTGAGGATGACCATGAGTATTGTGATAAGAAGTTTGACCACCTGTTTGTTGCATCACTGATAAGTGACAATGAGGATGAACTCAAAGACAGCAAGAAAATGGGATGTTACCTATCAAGGGCTCCTGAGTACCATGCAGCCATCATAAGTCATCAGCGTTGGAAGCCATCTACTTAAAACCATTCTTTGCAGGTCAATGAACTACTGCAGTCTGTTGATGCCATCCCTGACCCTCATGGAGTATCCACCCGATATGTTGGTCATGTATGAGGCACATCAAAGGAACAGGCACCAACTGAATTCACAAAATTCGAGGATTGTGCAAGACAATGGATGTTCAACCAGGTGTGGTTAAAAGATCCCAAAAATTGTGGGTATGATGTTCCAAGTCGGAGTGTTGAAAATGGAAGGTTATGGGGAGACAATGTGGACCCCAAGGAGATTTCAGTGAAGGCAAAATTGGTGTCTAGTACAAAGAAAGGCCTGAAGAAAGTGAAAATTGAGAAGGTTGAGGAGAAGATCAAGGAAGGCTTGTTAGTGGAACAGTCAGACAAATCATAGGGAAAACAGAAGGCAGTCGAGTCAGAGCATGCTGAAGAGAGTACAGAGTCTCCATGGGCTAGCTATTTGTAGAGCATCTGGGTATGATATTCTGTGTTTCATTCTCATCATCAAACTCTTTAGGCTCTGCATGTCTGTATATTAGAATGTCAGTCTGTACCTGTGTTCCAATGATTCAACAAACATGATCAAATGAAATAGAAACCCAGAGATCTTGATGAATCTTGCTTGAGTGGATCAGAATGAGTGCAAGTGGTGCATCAATTGAGGAGACAGAGACCACTTCAAGATCTTCAAACATGTTTGCATACAAAATGTGGATCCCCAGTAATGAAGAGCTGCAACATGAGTTGGTCATCCAACTGCCAGAGTAAAACAATATCAACATACAAAAGACCCCAGGGAAACAATGGAATATTGCCATCAGATGAGAATCATTGTATAAATGCACATACATGAGATTGCTGGTTTGGAACCTCAACAACAAGAAATGTGTGAAACTCAGCATGTACATGCATACCATTATTAATGATGAATGTGTAACAGTCAGCTTGAGTGCAAGAGTTGGAAGCACATTCATAGCAGATGCCCATTTTCTGGATATAAGAGACTTTGCAGGTTGTTTTCTTCACCCAGAATGGTATTCTGTGTTTGTCTGAGTGTTCATCAATGAGGTTGGAATCTGGCCAAAGGTGCTGTAGATGTTGAAGCAAGAGAGGATATACTTGTACAACTGGATCAAGGGAATGAAGGTGAACAAATTTTCGGTTTTGTTGCTTGGGTAATTTCACTCCATCTAAAGAATGTATCAGATTGTTTGACATGATGAAAAGAGGAGAGTCTGGATGGATACCAGCACTTGCTTCACTCTGAAACACTGCAATTTGAGTGACCATCCCTCCTCATTTGCCTTCATCTTTCACAATTTGATCCAGTATCTTCTGCTCTAGCTCATTTCCATCCTTGGGTAAGGATAGGAGATACTCATAGAGGAGAGGAGTTTGAATCCAGTTGTGTAAGAGTGTTACCTCCATTTGGCCACCATCATGTCCATTTAGGTTCACTTTCTCAAGCATGCTGTTGAAGTGCTTGAATGCAAAAAGCCACCAACCATATATTGGTCCAAATCGCTTGATCATTGGCAGGTAATGCATCAAAAGGTGGCGGTTGATGACAAGGTGGATTCACAGCTCAAGACATTGTTTACAATACTGGATGAGAAAGTTTTGTCCAACACAAGCTTGAGCCATTGTAATTGTCAGGGAAGCTAGAATGCGAATGCCAGTGCAGAGAAAGAGAATCACACCATAAAGCTGCTTGCAGTTTCTGGAATGTGTTGGAATTGTCTTTGCATTTTGGGGAATAGGCAGTGCAGAGTCCAGAATCTTGTCTTCATCATCTTTCCATGCCCACCAGAGAAGAACCAGGGTGATGGTCAGTAGATGGCGCCATTCATTGACCTTCTTGAGACTTTGATTTTCACCCAGCTGCATGTCAAGAGGAGCACCAGTTAAGCACATGGGGAACAGAAAATGCACCTCACATTTTTTGGAAGCCTTGTGATATGACTTGGCCATTTTATAGCATTGATAAGATCTTCAAACTGTTGCTTTGGTGAGTTGGCACCTCCAACACCAGAGAACATATATGATGAGAATAACACTGTGGTTAATATGTGGGCAATGACACCGAGAAATGTTGTGCATAAGATCAAGGACAGTGCAAGTGGAAGGACACCAGCCAGAGACAAGGTTGAGATTGGACCAACATGCACCATAACTATCAAGAATATGCTTTGAGTGAGCAGGTGCTGCATCTTGTGAATTAAACACATGTTGCAGCATAGAGGTATCAGTTTTCTCCATCCAACCTGGTTTGATCAGGTAAAATACTCTTTAATGAGAGTTGCAGCATGTACTATGGTCATATCCAGCTTGCTGACCAACATTGAGAAGAATTGTGTCACAATACAGGCAAGGGTGTATATTGTGAGTGTGTCCTGCGACACCAGCAAGCTTATGGAGGGCCGGTGTGTCACAGTTCCAGTACTTTACTGTCCCCCACAAGATCTGAGCAGAGTCCAAGTGGATCCGAGTGGATCTGAGTGGAGTCCGAGCAGATCTGAGTGGATCCAAGCAGAGTCTGAGTGGAGTCTGATTGGACTTTGTCCAGCCATCACAAATTTCCATTTAAGAAGCAAAATTTTGTCCAAGTGGAGTCCAATCGGACTAGTCCAAGCAGAGTCCAATTGGACAGCTTGGACTCATCACCCCAATTTGTAAGTCTTTTTTTTGCAGACATTAAATTTATTTATTACTATTCATAATACTAAGAAAAAATGCCCCCATCTTGTTACAAGGCAGGGGGTTATTTATTTATCTACTACTTTAATATATGATATTTCCATATTCATTTTCATAGAAGACTAAAGTGCAAAAAAAAGGGAGGGTGGGATGTGTCCAGTCATGTTGTGGTGACCCACCTATTGCATAGCACCCCATTCCACCCCATGAGCGATGGCTCAAGAGTGGTTCAGGGTGCTGGCATGGATGCTGGGGCCTGCTTGGTGCTGCCGTTGCCCCACCCACACTCCACCCCACAAGCAGTGGCTTGTGAGGCTGGGCTGGGTGGTGTCATTGGGGCTCCTGGGCCCTCCCACTGTGTCCACTCAGCTGTTGGGGCCTGCCATCATGAGCACCCTGGTGCCCATTGGGGCCTCCAGTCACATCCCATTGTGTCCTGTTGTGTCACCTCCAGGGGGTGTCTGGCATGTCCCCATCATCATCCTTCACCTCACTGATGTCCTGGGTGGTCGGTTGCCATGTGGTGGGTCATGTGGGAGTCCCCCTGGTTGAAAACCAAGCCCCCCACCCACCCTGTGAGCAGAGGCTTGCAGGGCTGTTTGGGGGGCTGCTAGGGGGGCTGTTAGAGGAAGAGGGGAAGGAGGGGTGGGGCATTAGTGAGGTGGCAGCCAGGAGGTGGCAAATTTGGGGCACACCTCACAGGTAGTTTGTTCCCTGGCCCTCCCAGCCCCTCCCTGTGCCCATCAAATCTGCTATGAGGCTTCCCACCTCCCAGTTGAGTGGGGAGGGGCAGCACACCCTGTATTTGTTGTTACAAGTAGACAAGCTGGAAAAAAAATTGTTAGCTCAAAGAAATTATAGATAAGGCCAAAATACTTATGTATAGGGGGACAGGCCCCCATTGTGGTATGAGGTGGAAGAGAAGGAGGGGGACATTGGCATTGTTGGTGACATGTGATGTGGGGGCCTGCACAGCTGTATGCTGTCATCCTGAGGGGTCTGGGAGAAGTTGGGGCAGTGCTGGCTGCTGTGGGGCACCATTCAGGTAGTGTGGAAGATGGGGATGCTGTCTGGCACATTAGTGATGTGGCAGCATGGGGGGGGGGGGGGGGGGAGGCATTGGGGGTGCACCTCACAGGTTCCCCAGGCCTCAGGCCTCTGGCACCACCCTTGGACCATCTTGTTAGCCATCAAGCCCCCCCTCCCAGCTGAGTGGGGAGGAAGGGCAGGCATTGGGGTCATCATTGTAGCAAGTAGAAAACAATGAAAAAAATATCTCATTAGTTTAAAAATACATAATAGCAAGGAAATCATACTTGATATGGGGGCCTGTTGCCCCATAATGTTGAGGTGGAGGGAGGAGGGGAGGAGGGAGCAGCATCATGGGTGGTGGCAATGGGAGAGGTGAGCTAGCAGTCATGACACGTGGTGACATATTGTGACATATGGTGCCACATCCCAATTTGGTAGCAGATGTCACTGATAAACAGAGTCATGTGGCTTTGTATGCATGGATCCAAGTGGAATCCAGTCAAAATTATTCTGCTTGGATCTGACTGGATCTGTTGGAAAAAATGACAGCCATTTGGCAGGCTGCTCTATCAAAAATGTCCAAGTGGATCCAAGCAGAATCTGACCAATTCTAAGAGAAAACATCATTCTGGCTATGCTCAGTCTCTGGCCAGTGGCATAAACAATAGGGAGTGGTCAACTGCAGCCAGTTTCCCAACAGCTGTCTCTGGTGCCTATGGTTCACTATCCACAGTAACTGGTATTGATGCTGGCCTTTGTTTCTCAGTTGATGAATCTGATTTGTCACATTTCTAATACCAGGTCCGATGCCGATGCTGATACCTTCTCCACTGCTGCTGATGCTGATGATGAGGCTGATGAAGAAATTCCCAATGCCAACAAAGATGAAGCCGATGCTGGTCCTGCCAATGCTGATTTGCACATGGTGCTCGGCCAACCAACTTCTTTTGCCAGTATGTTATGGGAAGGAGAAGATCATGCATCTCAAGCAGCCATGGCTTGGCAGGCCAATGGTTCATCATTGTCATCTTCCAATACAGGTTCTGATAATGCTGATCAGTCTACTGCATCTGCATCTGCATATCAGGCAGCCATGGCTTGGCAGGGGTAGTTATTTCTACCTCTTCATCTTCCCCCACAACCCTCAGTTTGACTACTTTTCCTACTGCATCTGATGCAGCTGATGTTTTCCTCTCATTGTCAGGGACCAATCCCGCTGGCTCCAATGCCAATTCAGATGAGGATAGTTCCAGAGCCCAGTTGCCCAGCACCTCTGAGATAGCGAACCCTACTCCTTCTCACATCACACTGCCAATCTATAGTCATACAGACTTTAGTTATGTTGATGAGTCTTGGTTGCCTGCCTCTGATGATATGATGGACACTAGTGACAATGAATGATACAGATTTATTTCATGTTACATAATGCTCTTGTTGTAATTAATGATCAAAGCAATAAATATTACTATAGCTGGTCACCTACTTGGCCACACTGGGTACTCGGCCACACAGGTATTCAATGGTTAAGTAGTTGCCAAGTTTGGTAGTTATGCATTTTAATTTTGAGAATTGGACCTAAGGAAGGTGCATATTGAACCTTGTTCACCAATTTTGATCCCTTGCTGAGATATGATGGCTTGATGTGTGCCAAAATGTTGTTTTGATGTATTTTCTTATTTCCTGATCACACCCAATATGGTAATCCACTGTGTCAAGCATCATTTTCCTTCCTCTTGCCCCAAATCTTGCTGCATATATACCTCCTGTGGGCCTGCTCTTCATTTGCCTTGATTTATGGGTCTATATACCTTGTTTACTCCTCTAGTTCTTTCATAAGGCTCTGTACTTTACACTCCCCCACCTAGTCCACGCGGACTCCCAGCTGTCCACACGGACTCCTAGCTGTCCGCGCGGATTCCTAGTAAAGTCCGAGTAGTCCGCACAGACAGCTCGGACATCATGCGGACTGAAGAATTGGGCCGAGTCCGAGCATCTTGAAACTGTAAGAAGTCCTAATGATGTCCGAGTTTTCCTAGCTGGTCCGAGTAATGTCCGAGTAAATAAAGACTTGGTGAATTTTTTCATGAGAGTAAGATCAAAATATTGTTGTACCTGGCAGGGTTTGAACCCAAGGCACTTTGATCAAGATTACACAAACTGGGCACAATTAACCACTGTGCCAAATGGGCACACAATATTAATATTATTACTACTATTTATTACCTATTCCAAATCCATGCTAGCAATAAAAAAAAAGTTACCGTTGCTCACATCGAGCAACGGCACTCAAAGGGCGTCGTTGCCCCCCCCTGTCCCCCATTCCCACCCCTTCCCCATGCCTTTTGTTGGGATTATGTATACAAGAGTATACAGGCAAGCCAAGGCAGTTAACAAGCCTAGGGAGATGGAATACAAGTCCTAAGCTTAGGGTTAGGGTTAGCAGCTGCTACCCTTAACCCTAGAGCAATGGCAGTCTCCTATACAGGAATGGACTGGCCAAGACTACAAAGACTGCCAAGACTGTCTCCTATGCTATCCAGGGAACCCCCTATAATATACAATGATAGACAAGTCTATCTGGAGAATTATATAGGGGATATGACATAGTTATTCCATTATTAACTGGTACAGGGGTCTATTACAGAATACCTCCTTTATATATTAAAGGAGTGCATTACACTATACCTCCTAACTGTGTAGTATAAATATTGCACATCTTGTAGGAGATGATAATAACATTCCTCCCTGTGGCAGACTCCCTCATACACTTACCTTTGACTTAAACTCAATACCTCAAAAACCTCGTCCTCATCTTGTGCTTAACTTCCTGATCCCAATACCCTTCCATCACCCTCGCCTATTGCACCCCCTCCACCCTGCGAGCAGTCACTCGCAGCAGTGGTGAGGGGTGCTCTGTCGCGCTGGCTGTCGTGTGGTCAGGCATCTGGCGCGTCCCCTCACTCTGACAGACTAGTACTTATATTGATTAAATTAGAGTATAAATAAAATAAATACGTACGAAATAAAATTAAAGGGGAGGGGGGGGAGTGGGGTGCGGTGTGTTGCCATCATTGCCCCCCTTCCCTGCCCCCCCCCTTCCCCATGCCTATCCCCCCGCAGTGGTGGTGGGGGTGCTCTATCGCGCTGGGTGTCACGCCTGGCGCATCCCCCCTCCCCCCTAGGGCGTCCCCCCGTCCCCCGGCGTGTCCCCTCCCTCCCATGGCATCCCCCCATCCCCGACGCGTCCCCTCCCTCCCATGGCGTCCCCCTGTCCCCCCCACGCATCCCCCCTCCCTCCTGGCGCATCCCCCTCCCTCCTGGCTTGTCCCCCTTGGTCCTGGCTCATCCATCTCCCTCCCAGCGTGTCCCCCTCCCTCCCAGTGCGTCCCCCTCAGTCCCAGCGCGTCCCCCTCGGCCCTGGCGCGTCCCCCTGTCCCCCGGTGCGTCCCGTTGTCCCTGGCACGTCCCGTGCATCGGTGGGGGTTGTCCCCGGCTGCTGGAGGCCGCTGGATTGGTGGGCAGTGATGTGGCTGCGCCGCTGCGGCGGGTGCTGGATCAGTGGGTGGTGGTGAAGTGGCGGCGGCGGGTGCTGGGTCGGTGGGGGTTGTGGCTGGGGGAGGGTGCTGATTTGGTGGGCGGTGGGCGGTGACATGGCGGCGGGTGTTGGGTCGGTGGGCATGACGTGGCGGCGGCGGTAGGTGCTCGGTCGGAAGGGAGGTGGCGCTGGGGTGACATGGCAGCGCTGGGCTAGGGACGGGGCAGCAGAGGGGAGGCAGCACTGGTCATCGTCGTTGTTGGGCGCATCTGGGAGGTCCCTGGCACCTTCCCTCACCCCATGAAGCCCCCCACCTCCCAGCTAAGTGGGGAGGAGGGGCGGCGCGTCGTTGCATACAGAAAGAAAAACTGAAAGAGAAAAAAACATTTTATTAGCTTTAAATAAGAATGAAATAGATTTTAAAATACTTAACATGGGGGCCTTAGGCCCCCATCTTGCGCTAGAGGGAGGGAGGGGGGACGGAGGGAGGGGTGGAGAGGAGAGGGAGGCCATCGTCATGATGGTGGGTGGCAACGCGTGAGTTGGCAGTCACAGGGTGACGCATACCGATGTTGTGACAACGGTGCCCAGTAAATAGGCATATGTTGCCCAGGCTCATACAGCCTGGTTGCACAGTCGTTATATTACTTACCTGTCACACTCACGTGGCCACAAGGTCCTGGGTTCAAACCCTTCCATTACATTACCTTTTAAATAGTGACTTGCTAGGACAGTCCGTGCGGAATCCATGCTAGGAATTCCTAGTCCGAGTTAGTCCGCACGGACAAAACTCGAACTAGGAATGGAGATTTGGCAGTGACCTTCTGCCAAAAAAATTCCTAGTAAAGTCCGAGCGGACAACTTGGACTCCGTGCGGAGTCCACACAGATTAGGTGGGGGACAGTAAAGACCTCATAAGGCTGGGTAACATGATTCTTGACCCTGAGAACACTGTGAGTTAATGATTGTGAATAGGGAAGTGCACGGGTAACCCGCGGGTACTTTTGGGCGTACCCGTACCCGTACCCGCGTCTACCCGTACCCGCAACCCGCGGGTCACGAGTCACGGGTCACCGCGGGTACGGGTAGACCCCCGTCTCCTGTTGTGTAACACCTCCTGCATAGGCCCCGATGATGATGGCGACAACACTATGTTGTCGCCATCATTGTCGGGGCCTTGCATTTGTTACATACATTTAACTAATGGTTTCGGCACTCAGATGAGTGCCGACAACCTTTTGATTACTTATGTACTACATGTATGTACTAACTAACTTAATATATATATTATTTACGGGGGAAGCGCCGCCCCAGAGGAAGGGGAAGCTTGTGGAAGCAAGGTCTTATATACCGGATAATGTTTATCACTATTTGGTTCCAGTAAACGAACGCGAACGCGACGCGTCGTTTGCTAAAACAAGTTGATATTTGCTATTGTTTGGTTTCAGTAAACGCGAACGCGACTTGTTTCTGTGTTTGCATTCATTTACTTCAACTATATAGTAGTATTAATTATCAACTAGTTGATATTTACTAGTACATAAGTATTGTTTGGTTTCACTCTGATGTGTGATTTACTGAAGCAAGCTGATAATTAATACTACTATATACATAAACGAGTCGCGTTTACTGAAACCAAACAATAGCAAATATCAACTTGTTTTAGCAAACGACGCGTCGCGTTCGCGTTCGTTTACTGGAACCAAATAGTGATAAACATTATCCGGTATATAAGACCTTGCTTCCACAAGCTTCCCCTTCCTCTGGGGCGGCGCTTCCCCCGTAAATAATATATATATTAAGTTAGTTAGTACATACATGTAGTACATAAGTAATCAAAAGGTTGTCGGCACTCATCTGAGTGCCGAAACCTGTAAATACAAAACTGTACATAGACATTTGGTGACGGGTTGGGTGCGGGTCACGGGTACCTAAGCCGTGACCCGTACCCGTACCCGTGTCTACCCGTACCCGTAACCCGCACGGGTTGCCAAACCCGTGCTCTTCCCTAATTGTGAATGCATGGTCCCTCTGCTGCTTTCAACATTCTTATATGGTGTTCCCATCATATTCCTGTCCTGTATATGACATTCTATTATTTCTATGCATTTTTCTTCTCTCATATGTGACATGCTTATGCTAGGATACTGTTTTTTCCACATCTGTACTTCAGAATGAATTTTTTTGTCTGGGGACAACATTGGGGCAAAACTGGCTATACAGTTGCATAGCTGTATCATTAAATGTTGTTATGGGACTTTCTTGAGGCACCTCACAGAGGTTTTGTCCATCCAACAGCCAACCTCTTGTTCCCTCTCTAATGCTATCTCAGCTGTATTTTTACATCACTAGCAGAGAAGGAGCTAGAAAGGTCACAATGGAAGGGAAAGATGTAGGCATGTATTTATTAATATTTTGAGGGTTTCATGGAGCAGCATACCCAGTGGTGCATTGATGAGGGCTGAGAATGTTGCAGGGAATGGGAGGGATACCTCAGATGTATTTTAAGGCATGGAACTGCTTTATAAGAGTTGAAATATATATTTTCTTGTAATTCTACCTCTGGATATAAAGTAGTAACTTGTTGGCAGTCAAAGACACTTTCAACAATGACAATATGTAGCATATCAGAATGGTTTCCCACACCTGGCCGACTTGCCAGTTTTTCTTAATTTGGCAGTTGCAGTCAAAAAATATTCACAGTGTGCATAATACTTGGTGTAAAAATACAAAACATATACCAATCAACTCACAACATCCTAGACAGCAGTTAAACATTCATAGTCATTCGCTTTTCCTCCTGGACTGTCACATGGCTGACTACCCAACCTTCTATAGTACTGGTAGGAATTACCAATTTTCATCTTGTTTGTTGATGCTGAGTCACTTTGCACATTGATGTACTGATTCCTGCCCAAGGTGGATGGTCTTGCTGATGGTCTTGCTGATGACCAATGTTGATGGTCAATGCCAATGGCTGATACCATGGTCTTGGGCAGTGCTGAATCTAGTGCCAATGCCGATGCCTGTGTCTGATGCCTGTGTCTGACACCTCTGTCTGTAAATGCTAGTGACTGATATTACTTCCAGTATATGTATAGAGGCAACAGTGCACTTATCTATTACTATGGCATGTGTATATGTATATATAGAGTGTTCAACAGCATCCACTGAACCTGTATCACTTGACACACTGTATATGTTTGATAGGTCATATCATTCAGTACAGTGTAGCTTACCTATGTGCAAATTGGTAGTTAAAAGTCTCATGTGGAGTATCACCTTCCTTAGTATTCATAACACACCAGATTTTGTCATCTTTGGATCCTTTCAGAACCACATCTGACAAAGAGTTTGAGAGCATGCCGATCTCCTTGACAAATTGTTTGATGGTTCCCAATGCAGACATTTGAGGCACAGACTCGGAGGAGGTATGGCAGTGGATGGTGTGAGTAGAGGGAAATGGTCAATGAGTGTTGGGGACATGGGCATCATAAATAGTCAAGGGACAAGCCACAAAGGGTTGCATTGCACTGTATGTATGCTTGAACAAAAAAGAAGGTCAAAGGTCAAGGGGGTACAGGTGGGCAAGTGAGGTGCCATAATGAGAGCAATAGGGTTGTTCACAGTAGCCATTTTTGGCTACTTTTCAGCTACTTTTTGATCTCCTTTTTGGCTCCTTTTTGACAGTTTGGCAGAAGAATGATCAAAAAGTGACCAAAAAGGAGATTGAAAAGTAGCCTGAAAATGGCTACTGTGAAACCCCTGGAATGTAAAAGAACAAAAAGGAAGCCAAAATGCATTTTACCTTGTTGATGGCAGGCCCTGGCAGGCCTCAGCACATTCAAACTCCCCCCAAATGACTTCATGAATCTTTTTTTTCACAAGTTCATCCAAAGCAGGTGGCTCATTTCATGTTTTTGAGTCTTTTTACAAGGGGATTCCATTGTTAAATATATATATTCTTCTATACCACTTACAAAATGAACTACAAAATATAAAAGGCTACTTGGGCACTGAGAAAAAAATGGCACAGGGTGGGTGTAGGCAGGCAACATGCCCCATTAGCACCCAATCCACCCTGCGAGCAAGTGCTCGCAGCAGTGGGTGTCAGGTGCTGGGCGCTCACCCCCCTCCCTTGCCACCTCCCCTGTTTCTGGTGCCATGGACATCATGTCTCCCCCTGTCCCCGTTGTTGTCCAAGCCTGTGTTGGCACCCACATCATGGCCCCCCCGCCCTGTCATCATGACAGGCTGCACCCATGATCCACCCTATGAGCAGCTGCTCGTAGGCATGGGGGTGGGTGCCATGTCGTCCATATTGGGTTGGTGTGGCCATGGACGGCGGTGGGGGTGCTGGTTTGCATTTTGTTGTTGTCATGCCCTGGCGATGGGGGGCATGGTCAGTGTGATGTGGTGGTGAACGAGAGGCGGTGTGTACCTTGCAGGTGCCCTGTTTCACGGGCCTCCCAGCGCCTCCTGCTCCTCCTTGCTGTCATCTGGTCATCGCCCCATTATCCACCCTGCAAGGAATGCCAGGCTGTCTCAATGCTGTGGGGGCCCTCTGATTGTTCCCGGTGCTGCAGGAGTGTCAGGGCATGTGGCAGGGGTTGGGTAGGGAAAGCAGGGGGCACAGGGGGCAAACAGGGGGCAGCAGGAGGCCTGGAGGGACTGGGGCAGTCGGCGTCATCCAACGTGACATGGGAGGGGCAGCAGGGGGTGCAGGTTGTGAATGGCATTGATGTCAGCCATCCACAGGTGAGCAGGAAAAATGGGGGTAAAGGGGGCAAGTGCAAAGGCTTGGAGGGGCAGAAGCAGGTCATTGTTGTCGAACACGATGCATAGGAGGTATGTGGGGGGGCTGGGTGCCAAACGGGGGCTTGTGGAGTGAGCTGGATGCCTGCAGAGGGCTGTGTCGCCTCCTCTGAGGTGCCCGGAGTTGCTGGGGGGTGGTCAGAGTGTGGGAGAGGTGGTGGTGGGTGGTGGCAGAGCAGGCAGTGGTGGTAGAAAGAAGGAGGAAAGGAATGAGGCAGCGGTGGGCTCCTTCGTTGTTGTTGTGGGTCAGTCAGAGCATTGCAGCGGAGTTTGAAAGATCGACAGAAAGTGAAAACGAAAATGAAGACAAAAAGGAACTTTGTTGCAAAATGGGGGGTATAGGCCCATTTTGCAAGAAGGCTCCTTTTTGACTTCATTTTCGAGTCATTTTCATATTTCATTTTCAAAAAGGAAGAAAAAAGTAAGTCAAAAAGTAGCCAAAAATGGCTACTGTGAATGACCCTAATGGTGGTAAAAATATTCATCAGTGGACAAAAAGTGACAGGGAACAATGATGGGTGTGTCCATGCAAAGTTGATAAATTAAAGTTTGATGATGTGTGATAATCCCACTTCTCAAGTCCCCACAAACAAGCATCCCCCATTGTCCACCAAAGCCACGGCCTGACAGCCTGGCTTTGGCTTTTCAGAACACCAGGCTGGGCCAAAGCCCTCAGGAAGCCACCATTCTGGCTGGGCTTGGCTTGGCCTATTTGGGCCTGGCTTGGCCTGGCTCACAACCTCAGGCTGGGCCATGCACATCACTAGGGAGGAGGGAGACTGCCCTCCAGCACCAGTCCCTGCCACTGCAAGCACTTGCTTGTAAGGTGTACTGGGCACTAACAGGGATGCCTCCCCTCCCCCACAACAATGCCCACCTCAATGCCTACAAGCCACTGCTCATAGGGTGGGTCACAGGCAGATCAAATGATGAGGGCATGAGGAGGGGGGAGGGTGGGAGCCTGTTTCCAATGATGGAGGGGACTGACAACCAGGGCTGACAATGACAACAGCACCCCCCACCACCACTGTGAGCTACTGCTCATAGGGTGGATACAGGGTGCTGAGGAGGTGATATGAGGGGGGACTGACCAGATGAGGAACAGTAGGTGCAATGAAGAGGTTACAGTGATGTGATGGGGGTTACCATGGTATAACAAGGAAGGAGGCTGCAATGACAGGGCCACTTGCCTTCTGCATGTGGCCTTTTTCTCTCATAGTTATTTTTGTCAGTAGTACAGAAGAATGCATTTAATTTCAAATAATACATTTTAATTCCACAACTAAGACTATGATGAGGTGCCCATTATAGTGAAAAGCTCAAGAAAAAAAATTCACCAACTCCTTTAAGGTGGAGTTTGAATGTGCTGAGTACTGTCCAGCACTGCCAAGGACATGTAAAATACATTTTTGCATCATTTTGCTTTCCAGAGTGTTCACAGTAGCTGTTTTTCATGTTATTTTTTGTTTCATTTCTCAGATCATTCTAATCAATCTTCTGCCAAACCCTCAAAAAATGATCCAAAAATGAAGCCCAAAATGAGCCCAACATGACCCAACTGTATTTAAGGAGGTCACAAATGATATCATGCTACATATATAGGCATACCATAGTGTATGTCCAGTCACATTGCAGCAACATACAACATAGAAAGATTCTTTTTATATGTCATAAAAACAGTCACAGATACTCTAATAGGCACTTTAATTCTAGTACTGTCTATGTGGCCGAATATCCGAACTTCGATGGTAAACGATGGTGATTAATATTGGGCAACTTCGCCGCTAACAATACTGCCAAGCACGATAATGTGAAAAGGAAGGCATACACCAAGTAGCCACCAAGGAGGTTGTACTTCGCCGAAAATGAGAAAAGAGAAGTCACCATCAATGGGGCTATTATTTGTGTGATGGATGCAGCCATCCGCACGATGCCGGTCACAGCACCAAAGGACTTCCTAGTGGGCGCAGTGGAGATGACATAGACATAAATGCAGGCTGTAAGGGCGATCACGCACGAGTCAGTTATCCATACCGTTGTAATATATATAAAAATGGATGCACCAGTACCCATCTCCATGACAGAGAGGGGAAGTGTAATGAACGCGACACCGGTCCACACATACGTGGATGTTCCAGAGCTGCGCGCACACATATTGATAAATGGCATAAGTATCCATAAACTCATGCAACTGAATGTTGCCATGATGAATGCGAATTTTTCTCCGTAACGATGGATGATCCGGAGGGAACCCGTGAGCATAAAAAGAACCATGAAGGCACGATAACCACACAAGATGTAGCCAATTTGGACTGGATCTAAGCCCAAGCCGCCGATTTCAATAGGCATGGCAAAGAACAGGGGAACGAGGGCACCCTCGGCTGTGAACATGAAGTTGAGTGACATATGATTCACGAGGGATATCAGCACTGGAGGGTATGCCAATAGTTGTCGGACTGAATACGCTTCGTCCGAATCTGACGATAACAAGCTTGACATTTCCTCTGAATTTTGAAGGCTGTATGGAGGCTTGGCTTTGATTACTGTCTGTAGCACGATAAAATATCAGAAGGTATTTGGATAAGAGGGAAAGTAATATACCTCTTCAAAGGAAAAGTAAATGAAAAGGAATGAGGCTACGGAAATCACCGCAACCACAAAACAGGGAAGGAAGTACGGGTATTGTTTCCAGAAGTTACCATCGAAGAGGCCGGGGAAATGGATGCGCGGATTCGAAAGACTTCCACCAATCAGCGCCCTGGAAATTGTGTGTCAACTTGACGGTGGTAGAAAGAAAGATGCCAAGTCTCCTACCCAATACTTCCACCCACAGACCCCGAAACTAAGCTAAATGTAAAACCGCTGGCTCGATTGGTTGAATCCGTGACTTCGCCTGTCAAACTGGCAAAAGCACCTGTGACTCCAATGAAAATGAAGGATTTCCAGACAAACTGGGTACTCACCGCTGCTATCAAAAAGACCTAAGAGACAGCGACTAGTGACTGGAGATAAGCATCGTCACAACCACAGGTGAATTTGGGATAAAGGATCTGCGCACGAACCTAAAGACTAATCCCGAAAATGTTCGTGAGAGACCAAGAATTGAAATCGAAACTGCGCTCGCGGCCGCCCCCATCATCAGGACAGGCTTCCGCCCAACTCGATCAGACAGTCGGCTCCATTGTAAAACGGTTAATGTGGATGAGATGTTGAATACCAATTCCTAGATGTGTTCTTGTCAGGCCTGTAGTAGGACGAAATCCAATCAAGGCGCACCAGTAGTCCGACATAATATCCAACCTTCCGCTGGTCTCCCCCAATGATCTCCAGCTCGCCAACAAACTAAAATCATGCTCAACGTTATCTGTGTGCCTCCTCCTTATGAGGATGTTCACCTGATTGATGAATGGGAGGATTGATAGCAGCGGTAATCCGTAACAAAGGCTAGCGAGTAGCACCGTCGCAAATTGAATTCGGGGCAAAGGATTCGAGTTCCATTGGGGTACTAGTGCTTGGCTTTCCCTTCGTGCGGAACGTGTGTCCGGGCTGGGGGAAAGTGGTGTCTCCTCAATCTGTTCGCTGGCGGGAACCATGGGGACGGCGTGTGGCCAACATGAATACGACCAACCCTGTTTTTATGTAAAACATCCAGTGACGCCTGAGGATTCCCCAAATGGGCCACTGCCATAGAATACTGGAGTGAATATTACATAATCAGAAGGAAAGGAAGGGGCTGTGCGCCTCATTTTTCTAATTCACCATCGTTCACATAACTCTTCAAGTTCAATAGAACAACTGTTTGTACGTACTAAGGCACAGCCGATCAGCTTACCACGATCATGGAAACTTTTCCTTACAGGTCAGTGCAAATATCTCCATAGCCCCGGGACCATGGTCCGCTGCGGCGTGTCAGCCGACAGGGTGGATTGTATTTCTGGATAGCGATCCCCATCAGGTTGTTCTGCCAAGTCAACATGCTCTCGTTTACATCATTTTGCGATCTCGGACATAGCCGGTATTCTCCGAATCGGAACGAGACCTTGACGAAAGCTATCAGATTTGTATACGAGGAGTTAAGGCTGCTTTTGGATGTCATATCAGCTGTGGAGAAGTTCTGAGTATTTGAACGATGAAGAACTTCCATTCCTCATGAATCCCCCCTTGTAATGTTCGACCTCAAGCAGTTGCAAACCAAGTTTTTGGCTTCTGCTATCCTCTTGGGCTTATTCCTCATCAGCGCGAGATGCCTCTTTGGTAAGAAGAGGAACAAATACCTCCCACCTGGACCGAAGGGCATTCCCATTTTTGGAAATTTCCTTCAGCTTTCCAAGGCCAAGGCTTGGAACATGTTCGAGCAGTGGGGGAAGGAATATGGTGACCTTTCTTTTTATCCTCCATTGGGACCTCTCAACGCTGATGGATAGGTCCCATCGTATATATCGAGACATTTGGCCAAGGAATGCTGGTGCTGAATTCGCACAAGGTCGCATCTGATCTCCTCGACCGACGTGGTACGGTTTACTGCGACAAGCCTAGATTCATTGGTGCGTGATACTTGTGCTGATAGTGCATGTCCCAACCTCTCATTCCTACCAGTTCTTAATGAGATCCTGACGCATGGATTGTTCTTGCCTGCAACTAGATATGGTGATCTGTCAGTAATGCGCTTGTGATTTCTGCGATTCCACTGAGATCTACCCCCGACAACAGCTGGCGCAAGATGCGTCGTGCACACCACGATTCCATGAACAAGATAGCGACTCGCACATACGATCACATACAAGAGAGAGAAGCTATAATCTTCACTGAAGCATTGCTTCGAGATTCGAAAAAGTGGAGGCAGGAGGTTTGTCGGTGAGTCTAATCCTTCTATCCTTCCGCTTTATTTAACTCTAGCTCGCAGTGGAGCAACGTCTGCTATCCTGTCTGCCGTGTATGACATGCCTCCAACTCTGTCTTTCGATAATCCCGTGGTCACAAAGGTCAATGAAATTGGCGAACATATCGGTTATGCTACATATCATGGGAATCACCTCGTCGAATTCTTTCCTTGGATGAAGTATCTTCCCTCTGCAATTGCTGACTGGAAGCACAAGACAGAAGGAGTTTTCGTCGAGTTTACCGCTTTGTTTAAAGGGTTGTTTCGGGATGTTGAGAGCAGAATCGTATGGATCGTTTCCCTTACGTTACCTTCAGTGGACGATGATCTTAATAAACTAGGATGAAGGTGATGAGTTGCCGGGCATGGTCGGGAACATGATCCGGGATCGAGAACGACTGGGCCTAAACAACACCGAGGAGGCTTGGCTAGCTGGATCAACATAGTGTGTAACTTCTATTTTCATTATCAGTCTAATATAATCCGTAACTACAGCTTATCTGGTGCAGACACAGTGAGTGGATGGAATATTTACTTTTCACGCCCTTTGACTGTCACGCATGGAATGCAGACTGCTGCGGCATTGGCATGGCCCCTGCTCGCTTTAATCGCATATCCCGACAAGCAGAAGAAGTGCCAAGAGGAGCTGGATGCTGTTGTTGGCCAGGCGCGAATGCCTACATTTAAAGATATGGACAATCTTCCGTATTTGAAGGCGACAGTGCGAGAGGCCTTGCGTTGGAGAGCGGTTACGCCACTTGGTAGGTTTTTCTACGTATCAGGTGTGAACATTGCATGATTGAGATTCATCAGGTTTGCAACACGTTACAATGCAGGTAAAAGTCCAATTATCTCGGTCACAAATATACAGGTCTTCACGATGCTTTCACACAAGAATGATTGGTATGAAGGTTATTTCATCCCGAAAGGCACCGTCTGTTATGCCAATGTCTGGTATTATTTGTCCGATCCCTTACGAGACGATCATGGTTGATTTCCCTCACAGGTCACTAAATCGGGATCGAACGGTTTATGTGCGTCCTGTTCTGACTATCTTTTGTTTTCCGTTGTGCCGCTCACATGCTACCCAGGGTCCCGATGCAGATGACTTCAATCCCGACCGTTTCATTGACGAGAATGGGGAGCTCCTACCTCCTGTTGCAGATACTAGGGATGGTGTGTTGTGCTATAGCTTTGTGTCGCGTAACTTGCTAACATGAGTAACAGATGGTCAGTGAGATGTTTTGTTTCTATTCACTTCCCTCAAAGTTGTATTCTCATTTACTTGTCCACTACAGGGCACGTCACATATGTAAGTTACATTCCGTGAACGCTTTCTGCATTCCAATCTAAGTTCTACGTAGGGCTTTGGTCTCAGGTACTCACCTCCTCAACCTCCAGTTGATGCCTTTCTATTTGACTTGACATATCCAGGAGATGCCCTGGTCGTCATTTTGCGAACAACCTTATCTTTATCAACATTGCTTGCCTTCTCTGGGCATCCACAATTTCCTCAGTGGTTGATAAGCAGACTGGGAACCCTGTCTTACCTGACCTGATGGGTGGTGGTGGCACAGATTGGATAACAGTGTAAGTGGTGTCCCTCTGCTTTTCTTGTTATATCTGACCAAATATTCTATAGATGGCCACTGCATTTTGAATTTGTGGTGAAACCAAGGTTTGCAGAAGCTGTAGCTTTGATTTCAGAGACAAAGGGGTTGTATACGTAAGTGCACTGTTTTCCAATAAGTAGTAGCTGCTGGGATCAGCTAGCAAAGTTATCTGTCTTGTAAATTACTGGATTTCTACCTTGTTTGATTTATTGTCGCTTGCAAAAATGTGCAAAAAATGTGTCTCCGGAAAGTGTTGTAATCCAGGAAATGCTGGCAAGGAGCAATTGAAGAGATGACCAGCGAAAACAAAATTGCTGTGAATCAATGTCAGCAAGAATTAATGCTCTAGCTGGGCCATGGATCATCTCGAGACATGATGCTACCCAGGTGACAAGGTGGTGCCTTTTATGACCTGATGAAGGAGATTGGGTGACAACAATCCATGGATATCAGTGTGAAGGTGTGGAAACTTGTCAGGTGGAATTTGGATAATAACAATTGCATGGGTCTTTCACATCAGGAAAACATCAAGTTACCTAATTCAACTTAATCCTACTTAGTTATGCAAATAAGCAGAATTTCAGTGCACAGAAGGAAAGTAATGAGTATCTTATCATGCACAGTGATGTGGTCCTAGCATTCCTACTGCAAAGTAACACTAGAAACAAAAAAGGGAGGAGTAAGCTTCAAAGGGTCCCAGAACTGTCCTTCTTATACAAGGGAGGAGGTCTGCGATATCTGTTAATACCAACACAGGGTCTATACAAAGTGCAAAGAATGCAAAATCAATAAGCAAGGTTAACAAAACTTCACAAGAAAGTAACCAATAGGGTTGTTCACAGTAGCCATTTTTGGGCCATTTTTGCTTCATTTTCAGTTTTCATTTTTCTTCCATTTTTCAAAAATGAACTTTAGAATGAGTCAAGAATGACCCGAAAAATGATCATTTTTGCAGAATGGAGCACCCCCCCCCCATTTTACCAAAATGCCCATTTTCATTTTCATTTTCCTTAGATTTTCACATTCCCTTTTTGTCGTTGTTTCAATCTCCGCTATGACAGGCTCAATGCGCTACATCATTGATGTATCATCCACCACCACCACTGTCATTGACGCCACCTCCCTCATTCCTCTACCACCACTCCATCAACACCTGCCGCCATGCCTACTCCCACGCTGTCGAGAGCCGCATACTATTTTTTTTCACACTCATGTCAGTCACCACGCGTCACCACGCGTCGTGACTGCCAGCTCACCATTCACCACCACCACCACCCACGACACCGCCTCCCTCCCTCCCTCTCTGTCTCCATGGGGCCTGTGGCCCTATGGTAAGTATTTTTTTTATTTAACTTATCAATTTTGTTTCAAAAGTAATAAATTTTATTTTTCAGTTTGGCATTTTCAACAATGACGGCTGCCCCCCTCACAGCGCCCCCTCGCCCTCCTATACCCTCCCCCTCTTGTACTCCAACTCTATGGGAGCCGCAGGCCTCATTGTAAGTTTTTTTTACCTTATCAATTCTTTTTTAGCTAACAAAAAGAATAATTTCAGCTTTTCTATTTGTAACAACGAACGCCAGGCGTGCCGCCCCTCCTCCCCACTCAAATGGGATGTGAGGGGCTTGAAGGGGAATTGGACGGCCCCAGGGAGGTGCCAGGAGGCCAAGGAGTGGGGTACCAGCAAGGTGCGCCCTGAATTGCACCCCCCCTGTTCCTGCCACGTCACTGACCCTCCCCCCCCCCCGCACTCCCCCCTCCTTCCCCCCTCCCTCTAGCAGCCCCAAACAGCCCCTCACACAGCCCTGCAAGCCCCTGCTCGCAGGGTGGGCGGGGGGCTTGGTTTTTGATGGGGGGGGACTCCCACCTGACCTGCCACGTGGCACCCGCCCCTCACCTGCGAGCCACTGCTTGCGAGGTGGTGGTTACCCCATGACAACACTGCTGCAAGCAACTGCTCGCAGGGTGGACCCTACCCCAGCCGACGACGACGATGACGCATTGGGAAGGAATGAGAATGGGGGGGGGGGGATAGCCCAGCATCCGCCACCCACCGCTGCGAGCATTTGCTCACAGGGGGGGATCGGGTGCTAATGGCCACATCACCACCCTCTCTCTCCAATGACAATGACAATGACAAGGACGAGGACCGACAACAAGGGCTGACGGCAACAACAGCACCCCCCACCACTGTTGTGAGCCAACTGCTCGCAGCGTGGACATGGGGTGCTGAGGAGATGACACGATGGGGTAACGGGGCGGTGGGCACGGCGTAATGGGGGTTGCCACAGCACGACACAGGGGGAGCCACCACGACGGGACCCGCCTTCTGCATGTGGCCCCTTTTTTATTCATAGTTGTTTTTGTCAGTATGTAGTACAAACAAATATACGTGTTTATCAGTGCATGTTGAACAATAAGTTAAGGCTATGATAAGGTACTAGTAGTACCATTTTAGTGAAGCTTGAGAAAAGAAATATCACCAAGTCCTTTAAGGTGGAGTTTGAATGTGCCGAGTACTTGCCAGCACTGCCGAAGACCATGTAAAATGCATTCTTACTTCATTTTTATTTTTGCTTTCCAGGGTGTTCACAGTAGCCATTTTTCGCATCATTTTTCATTTCATTTTTCGCATCATTCTGACAATTCTTCTGCCAAATACACGAAAATGATCCAAAAATGAGCCAAAAATGAGCCAAAAATGGCCCAAAAATTTTTACTGTGAACAACCCTATTCATTTTTTATTCATTCTCAGTTTCATTTTTGAGAAAAATGGAATCAAAATGAAATGGAAAATGATGACAAAATGAGTCAAAAATGGCCCAAAAATGTTTACTGTGAACAACCCTAATGGTTCAAAGTCTAATAGGGTTGTTCACAGTAAACATTTTTGGGCCATTTTTGGCTCATTTTTGGATCATTTTCGTGTATTTGGCAGAAGAATTGTCAGAATGATGCGAAAAATGAAATGAAAAATGATGCGAAAAATGGCTACTGTGAACACCCTGGAAAGCAAAAATAAAAATGAAGTAAGAATGCATTTTACATGGTCTTCGGCAGTGCTGGCAAGTACTCGGCACATTCAAACTCCACCTTAAAGGACTTGGTGATATTTCTTTTCTCAAGCTTCACTAAAATGGTACTACTAGTACCTTATCATAGCCTTAACTTATTGTTCAACATGCACTGATAAACACATATATTTGTTTGTACTACATACTGACAAAAACAACTATGAATAAAAAAGGGGCCACATGCAGAAGGCGGGTCCCGTCGTGGTGGCTCCCCCTGTGTCGTGCTGTGGCAACCCCCATTACGCCGTGCCCACCGCCCCGTTACCCCATCGTGTCATCTCCTCAGCACCCCATGTCCACGCTGCGAGCAGTTGGCTCACAACAGTGGTGGGGGGTGCTGTTGTTGCCGTCAGCCCTTGTTGTCGGTCCTCGTCCTTGTCATTGTCATTGTCATTGGAGAGAGAGGGTGGTGATGTGGCCATTAGCACCCGATCCCCCCCTGTGAGCAAATGCTCGCAGCGGTGGGTGGCGGATGCTGGGCTATCCCCCCCCCCCCATTCTCATTCCTTCCCAATGCGTCATCGTCGTCGTCGGCTGGGGTAGGGTCCACCCTGCGAGCAGTTGCTTGCAGCAGTGTTGTCATGGGGTAACCACCACCTCGCAAGCAGTGGCTCGCAGGTGAGGGGCGGGTGCCACGTGGCAGGTCAGGTGGGAGTCCCCCCCCATCAAAAACCAAGCCCCCCGCCCACCCTGCGAGCAGGGGCTTGCAGGGCTGTGTGAGGGGCTGTTTGGGGCTGCTAGAGGGAGGGGGGAAGGAGGGGGGAGTGCGGGGGGGGGGGAGGGTCAGTGACGTGGCAGGAACAGGGGGGGTGCAATTCAGGGCGCACCTTGCTGGTACCCCACTCCTTGGCCTCCTGGCACCTCCCTGGGGCCGTCCAATTCCCCTTCAAGCCCCTCACATCCCATTTGAGTGGGGAGGAGGGGCGGCACGCCTGGCGTTCGTTGTTACAAATAGAAAAGCTGAAATTATTCTTTTTGTTAGCTAAAAAAGAATTGATAAGGTAAAAAAAACTTACAATGAGGCCTGCGGCTCCCATAGAGTTGGAGTACAAGAGGGGGAGGGTATAGGAGGGCGAGGGGGCGCTGTGAGGGGGGCAGCCGTCATTGTTGAAAATGCCAAACTGAAAAATAAAATTTATTACTTTTGAAACAAAATTGATAAGTTAAATAAAAAAAATACTTACCATAGGGCCACAGGCCCCATGGAGACAGAGAGGGAGGGAGGGAGGCGGTGTCGTGGGTGGTGGTGGTGGTGAATGGTGAGCTGGCAGTCACGACGCGTGGTGACGCGTGGTGACTGACATGAGTGTGAAAAAAAATAGTATGCGGCTCTCGACAGCGTGGGAGTAGGCATGGCGGCAGGTGTTGATGGAGTGGTGGTAGAGGAATGAGGGAGGTGGCGTCAATGACAGTGGTGGTGGTGGATGATACATCAATGATGTAGCGCATTGAGCCTGTCATAGCGGAGATTGAAACAACGACAAAAAGGGAATGTGAAAATCTAAGGAAAATGAAAATGAAAATGGGCATTTTGGTAAAATGGGGGGGGGTGCTCCATTCTGCAAAAATGATCATTTTTCGGGTCATTCTTGACTCATTCTAAAGTTCATTTTTGAAAAATGGAAGAAAAATGAAAACTGAAAATGAAGCAAAAATGGCCCGAAAATGGCTACTGTGAACAACCCTAATGTAGAATGGAACCCTACCCTTGCTTTTGCAAAAAGGGAACCGAAAAATGATCATTTTTCATCTTTTTGGCACTAGGGTCATTCACAGTAGCCATTTTTGGCTCCTTTTTGGCTACTTTTTGACTTACTTTTTCATTCCTTTTTAAAAAATGAAATGTGAAAATGACTCGAAAATGAAGTCAAAAAGGAGCCTTTTTGCAAAATGGGCCTATACCCCCCATTTTGCAATGAGGTTCCTTTTTGTCTTCATTTTCATTTTCACTTTTTGTCGATCTTTCAAACTCCGCTGCAACACTCTGACTGACCCACAACAACAACGAAGGAGCCCACCACTGCCTCATTCCTTCCCTCCTTCTTTCTACCACCACTGCCTGCTCTGCCACCACCCACCACCACCTCTCCCACTCCTACACCAGCAAAGTGCTGCAAACAAAGGATCTTGGATGCAACACAAGCCCAAATGACAACAAACATCGTTTGGGCCCTAGGTATGTTTTTTGTTTATTCTTCGCATTTTTTTTTTACTAATTACCTATTGTATAGGCTCTACACTTCACACCCCAATGTACAACACCTGGAAACAAACAAAACACAGCCCAAACAACGATTTCATCATCGTTAAGGCCATAGCTAAGATTTTTTTTATTTCTTTTTGTGTGTTTGTTTTACTAACCACAACCGATGACAAACAGATCCAAGCACCTGCTCCCGCCGCTGCAAGCAACTACTTGCAGGGGGGGATAGTGGTGCTAATGGAGTCATCATGACCACAACAATGAGGGGGCAGTGACAACTAACAATGAAGGTAGGGGCACAAACGGACAGACATGAATGCACAAAGTGCCACATCCACTCCACTGACCCCACCTCTATGCCATCTCTGTGAGCCCCTGCACCAGCAAGACATAGGACCCAACCTCTGACAGCCCCCACTGAGCCCCAGGAGCCTGCGCTTGGCACAATGCACCACACACCAGCCACACCATGTCACTGACGGCGCCCCTCGCATGCCTGGCCCCTCCACCCCCAAAACGGCCCTCTATGGCCACCAGCGCACCACTGTCGACCCCCCTCCCCCAGTCAAATGCTGACCCTGCCCACCACTTGGCTGCCCTGAAAAGGGTAGACCGCCCCCAAGCAACTCTGGGCACCTCAGAGGAGGCGATGCAGCCCTCTGCAGGCCCCCAGCTCAGTCCACAAGCCCCCATTCAGTGCCCAGCCCCCCCACATACGTCCTATGTGTCACATTTGATGACGATGACCTGCTTCTGCCCCTCCAAGCCCCTGTGCTTGCCCCCTTTACCCCCATTTTTCCTGCCCAACCCCTGCTCATCTGTGGATGGCTGACATTGATGCCGTTCATGACCTGCACCCCCTGCTGCCCCTCCTGTGTCACGTTCGATGATGCCAGCTGCCCCCAGTCCCTCCAGGCCTCCCACTGCCCCCTGTTTGCCCCCTGTGCCCCCTGTTTTCCCTACCCAACCCCTGCCACATGCCCTGACACTCCTGCAGCACTGGGAACAACCAGAGGGCCCCCACAGCAATGAGACAGCCTGGCATTCCTTGCAGGGTGGATAATGGGGCAATGACCAGATGACAGCAAGGAGGAGCAGGAGGCGCTGGGAGGCCCGTGAAATGGGGCACCTGCAAGGTGCACACTGCCTCTCATTCACCACCATGTCACACTGACCATGCCCCCACCACCAGGGCATGACAACAACAAAATGTGAACCAGCACCCCCACCACTGTCCATGGCCACACCAACCCAATATGGATGACATGGCACCCGCCCCCATGCCTACGAGCAGCTGCTCATAGGGTGGATCATGGGTGCAGCCTGTCATAACAACAGGGCAGGGGGGCCATGATGCTGGTGCCAATGCAGGCTTGGACAATGATGGGGACAGGGGGAGACATGACATCCATGGCACCAGAAACAGAGGAGGGGGCAAGGGAGGGGGGCAAGTGCCCAGCACCTGACACCCACTGCTGTGAGCACTTGCTCGCAGGGTGGATTGGGTGCTAATGGGGCATGTCGCCTGCCTACACCCACCCTGTGCCATTTTTCTCATTTTTCTTTCTTGGTGCCCAAGTAGCCTTTATATTTCATAGTTCATTTTGTAAGTGGTATAAAAGAATATATATATTTAACAATGGAATCCCCTTGTAAAAAGACTCAAAAACATGAAATGAGCCACCTGCTTTGGATGAACTTGTGAAAAAAAAAAATTCATGAAGTCATTTGGGGGGAGTTTGAATGTGCTGAGGCCTGCCAGGGCCTGCCATCAACAAGGTAAAATGCATTTTGGCTTCCTTTTTGTTCTTTTTATGTTCCAGGGGTTTCACAGTAGCCATTTTCAGGCTACTTTTCAATCTCCTTTTTGGTCACTTTTTGATCATTCTTCTGCCAAACTGTCAAAAAGTAGCTGAAAAGTAGCCAAAAATGGCTACTGTGAATGACCCTACTGTGCCTGGCAAGCAAAACGCATTTTTGCATCATTTTTCTTAATTTCACATCCCAGGGTATTCACAGTAACCATTTTTCACATCACTTCTCATTTCATTTTTGGTTCCCTTTTGTGCTTTCCTCTGCCAAATACACGAAAATGGCCCAAAAATGAGTTTGAAAATGAGCTGAAAATGAGCAAAGAATGGCTACCGTGAACAACCCTAATGATGCAATATGATGCAATTGAGTGTACTTAACCAATGAGCTAGATTCATTCTAGTTTGAGTCACACTGATGCAGTGACAATAATAGAGTAAGTCGCAAATTGACTTTGGATTTAAACACAAGAGGGGACAAGACTTGAAATCTTAAGTCTAGAGAGAGGGGAGAAGGATCTCTGTTTCTAGTATTTTACAGGAGGCCTTTTATACAAATGAAATAAAGTGGATACTATGCTAAATAGTAAAACTGTCCATGCCCATTGCCAATGGACTACCTACACTAACCAATTACAGGTAACTCAGGTAATGTTGAAGTGGGTCATCTTGTGAAGTCCATGAAGTTCATAGGAGGTGACTTAAAGGCTTTTGTGATTGACTGTAGGTGTTTGCATGGCTTCAGACAGGGATGAGAAGGAAAGGGAGAAACATAGTGATTGCCCTGCAATCCTAAAATGATGTGAAATGTGTTTTTGTATGCCAACACCTGTTGAAGACATATCACTCTTGGTGGGGAGGTTCTCTTGTGCGTGCTGTGAACTTACTTTCTGTTTCTTCTTGACTGGCTCAACAACCTGTGCTGATGGACCCTTGCTGGTCCCTTGACCTTTTGGACAACCTCATTTACATGGTGCACTCTGAGTAGAGCTCAGTGGCTCAAGTTTTACTTCCATGTCAATTGCCAGAGCATGGAGATCAGCAGCTGTTGACTTGGGTACCACTTTCACCTTTGGAGCTGCACATTGGCCTTTGCCTTTTGCCTTGCTTCTGGTCTGCTGACTTTTTGCTGGTACAGGTGCCTCAACATCTAGTGTAGTGGGTATCTTGAGTGCATTTTCTGGTTGGGCAGCTTTGCTGCATGCAGATTGGCGCAGTGCCGACATTCAGTGAGGAAGATAATAAAGAGTGTGTTGGTTGAGGAAGGATGAATAAGAAGCAAGCAAGGAGCAAGGTGATGTGAATGGTTGCAGGTGATTTAATGGTTTAACTTATAGTATGTTTGCTTTATTGTTTGTCCTGTGCCAGCATTCAACTGGCTCGTCATCACTACTAAACTCACCACCTCATATATCTCTTTGGGGCTCTTTCACTTCAACATCCTAATGATATTGCAAGCAATGGCTTCTTGTTCATTCACTGATCCACCCAATATTTTACAAACCTCACCTTTGTATGCTCCAATACTGACACAGATACCTGCCTACCTGGCAAATGGTGTGTAGTTGCATAGCCATGGCCCTTTTCTTGTTGTCTAACTTGTCTACCATTTACAGCTGAGTCAGTTCTTCTAGCTCCCCCCAACAAATTGTGCAGGTTGTTGATTCCATGACTGAAGATCACAATAATGCGACACTCTCCTCATTGGATAACACCAACCGCAGTCCTTCCCATCAGAATGCCATGTACTTTGACTCCAATTTTAAATTTCAGGATGTTGAGGACAAGTTTGATATCAATGCTATTCTTGTCAAACTCAACACAAAGCATCCACATCTAGACTTCCTCCAGTATGAAGAAGCACTCCAGAAGCTTGACATATATTATTTGGAAACTGCAAATGAGTTCGAGCCCCACTTCTACCAGCCACAGTCAGTTGGAATGTCAAAGGAAGCTGCTGAGTTTTTCGGGCAGAGCATTTTGAAGGAATATGGCAGAGCCTTTCTAGAACATGAGTGAGGAAAGATGAGGAGGAGAGGCGAGCATAATATTGTACCAGTCTTCTTTAGTTAGCTTTTGAATAGCAAATGGAGAACGTACTGTCATCTTATCACTTGTTATTCCAATATGGATGCTCGCTCAAAAACACTATAACTTAAACTTAGTGGTCTTTGCAGATCAAGAAACATGATTCTTCCTTGCCCTTCATACTCTTGTCCTGATTGTATGCAGAAATGCACCAGCACTAGTGGACTAACAAGACATTGCAATGCATCACATTGTCCATTAACTCCCACATTGGACGATGAAGGTGATGACACTGGCAAGAATTTCACATACTGTTGACATCCCTACTTGACAGGTAAAGTAGCATTCTGGTGTTTTTTACTCAAGCTCCTTCTCTGAAAGAATCATCTAGCAAAGCCATGTGATGAAGATGGAAATTTTCTCCCTGCTTACTCTCCTCCACCACCATCTCCATCGCTGCCACTAAATGACAATGAATCTTGGGATCCTTTTCCTAGCCACATTGCATTTGATTTTTCATATTTCCATTTTGTTGAGCAACAAACATCTGAGGCTGGAATCAACAAAGCGCTAGATTTGTGGGCAGCATCAATTCTGGAGTACAGTGGAGACACTCCATGGTCCAATGCACAGGAACTCTATGCTACGATTGATACTATTCAGCACAGTAATGCACCATGGAGGACCTTTGAACTATGTTATAATGGACTGTTACCTGAAGGCACACCGCCACAATGGATGACAGACACTTTTGAACTCTCCACCCATGACTCAAGAACCCTCCTTCATCAGCAGCTAGGGATGAATGAATTCGAAGACAAGATCCACTATGTGCCATACCAGCAGTCTAGAGGAGATGGTAGCCATGTTTGGTCAAATCTAATGTCAGCGGATTGGGCAGCAAAACAAGCAGTGAGTGCCTTTTACATAAACACATTGTCTTTCCTGCTTACTGCTATCACAGGATCTGATTGCTGCTGACCCTTTGACTCATGATGTGATGTTTGTGCCTGTGATTGCAGGAAGCGACAAGACCACAGTCTCTGTCACAACAGGACATCAAGAATATCACCCTGTGTACATGTTGCCTGGCAACCTCTCCAATGTTGCTCACAGAGCACATGGAAATGCGTTACTTTCTGTTGCCTTCCTTCCTATCCCCAAAGGTGAGTGTTCTATGATGTTTCTTCATTCATTCTGAATCTCCCCCCTGTTGCAGCAAGTAAGCAACAGCGGAAGGAGCCACTCTATCAAAAGTTTTGTCAGCAACTTTACCATGCCTGCCTATCCAAAATTTTTCATCCCCTTAAGGCTGGAATGACAATACCTGAAGTTGTCAAATGTCCTGATGGTCATTTTTGTCGAGCAGTATATGGGCTTGGGCTGTATATTTCTGATTATCTGGAACAAGTTTGGCTGTCAGGGATTGTTCAAGGCTGGTGTCCAAAGTATGTCACATTTACATTATGGGTATTTTCATTGAGAAATCACTCCACTTCAAGATGCCTTGCGAAACCCAACTTCCTTAATGATGCAAGTGCACGCTGCCAAATGCATGAGAAAACTGAATTTTTGATCAACTCCTTCGATCCTGGAATACTGTGGGATGATATTGGGATATGAAGTGACGTGGTGGTGAGTGGATTATTTCGAAACATGCTTTCTAATTCTAACTGTGTGGTAGCCATTCACACATGAATTTCCATGGGCTGACATTCATGAACTATTGTGTCCAGATTTACTTCATCAAGTCATCAATAGCACCTTTAAGGATCATCTCATAGCATGGGTCGATGAATACTTGGTTGAGGAACATGGTGAAGCCTGTGGTCTGGATATCATTCAAGATATTGATCGATGGCATGTATTTATTCCTCTACCTTGCCAAAATGTAATCCTTACATTCTTTCCAGTATATCTGCTGTTCCTCCCTTTCCTGGATTATGATGCTTTCCAGATGGCCATGATTGTGCGCAGTGGACTGGAGATGACTCAAAAGCATTGATGAAGGTAACTGTTCTTCTCTCTCTCCTTTTCTTTCACTGCTATTTCTGTGAATCATACCTGTCTTACTATTTACTATACATACAGGTTTATCTTTGTGCAATTGTTGGACATGTCCCTGCAGATGTGGTTAAATGCATCTCAGCATTCCTTGATTTCTGCTACATTGCATGTTGCAATGCTATATCTGCTGAGGACCTTGACAGTCTTAAAGATGTGCTTGCTCAATTCCATAACTACTGTGACATCTTCATCCAAACAGGGGCTCACATTGACATCTCCCTCCCGCACCAACACTCGCTCATCCATTACCTTTGCTCAATCTGTCTCTTTGGTTCACCAAATGGATTATGCTTGTCAATCATGGAATCTAAGCATATTAAAGCTGTCAAGGAGCCCTGGTGGCAGTCAAGTCAATATCATGCACTAGTGCAGATGCTTCACACAATTTCATGGTAAGACAAGTTGGCAGCTGCTTGTCATGTGTTTATCAAGCATGGGATGATGGAAGGGTTGACTTCTTCTTACACGGCCATGGTTCTCCAAGGCGAGCAGCCTCAGCCACTTGTGGATCCAACTAAGGATGATCAAGATAATGAGGACCATGACCTTGGTCCTGCATCAGGGCTGAAAGTGCTGTCTTCAATTGAACTTGCAAAAACTCCTGGTGTGTCACGGTCTATGGTTTTGGTCTTGTTTGCAACTTGACTTATCTGCTGATGTAGTATGTGGATATCTGCATGAGGCACATGGCCTTGCCCAGCATATAAATCAGCCCAAATTCCCCAAGCTCTTGTGGTGCTTTCTTTGGGAACAACTCAACCCTGACTCACCAAGCTCCCCTGAAGAAATCCCAATTGATGAATGCCCACCTTTTGGATGTAACATCAATGCGTATCATTCCACTGTTGCCCAATTTTATGCTCTGAGTGACCTCTGTGGCACTGGGGGAATGTATTGTGAACAGATTTGGTCCACTCCAAATTGGCATGGAGAATACCCCTGACATGATACAGTATTTGTCGAGACTGATGCTGAGCTCCCTGGGATGCAGGGAATGGTTATTGGCCACATTATTTTGTTCTTTTCATTCTCATTTCATGATCAAAATTACCCATGCACACTTGTACATTGAGGAGATGAACCAGATAATAAAACTGGTATGTGAGTTGTATGTCCGGAATTTGAGGGTAATCATCACAGCCTTTCAGTAATTCATCTTGATTGCATTGCTCAAGGTGCTCATCTCCTTCCTATTTATGGATCTTCATTTCTTTCTGAAGACTTCCATTTCTCTGATTTGCTACATGCATTTCAAGGATATTTTATCAGTAGACATGCAGATCATCATATGTACAAATTCATAGGTAATTCATAACTAGCTACCATAAGAAACTGTTCAACTTGTTAACTTGTGTAACTTGTGCAACTTGTCCTGCCGAGCTTGTGATACTTGTGGCACTTTCCTACTGGCCAACCAGAGAAAAGCTTGGAAATCCCTGGCAGTAACCTGTGTTCTTGCTGATGGTGCTGGGTATGTCAGCATAGGAGGAATGGGTTCACACATGTGTCACATCGCAGCCACAGGAGGGACTTGTGGGAAACTGTTTAAGAGAGAGGATGTAGAGCTGGAATTGTGAGAACTGAGGGGTGTATTTAAGCAATGGAGTTCTTCAAGCTGAAAAGCTCGGGGGGAGGGGACTAGGGAATAGCACAGGTTCAGTGACCTGTAGGGGTTATGGGTACAGGTCACACATTTTGTACCCATGACCTGCATTCAACCTGTCACCAAATTTCTACATATGAGCTATTGATGTTGTGTTTATAGGTTTCAGCACTCAGACGAGTGCTGCAAACCTTTATGTACTTATAAACTATAAAATAGGGACCATTTAACTTAATTTACATATTACTGAAGGGGGAAGCAACACCCCAGAGGAGAGGGGAGCTTGTGGAAGCAAGAATATATATACAAGTTAATGTTTGTTACTATTTGATGCCAGTAAACAAATGTGACCATGTTGATGTTTCGTGTTCATTTACTGGCACCAAATAGCAACAAACATCAACTTGTATATAATGTGCTGCTTCCACAAGCCTCCCTCTTCTCTGGGGCATTGCTTCCCCTCTATGTAAGATGTAAAATAAGTATATTAATAACCATAAATAGTACATAGGTAAGTAAATGGTTTTTGGCACTCAGATGAGTGCCAAAACTCATAAATACAAAACAGGAGGTCTCATATATAGAAAAATGATGAGATTGCTGTGAGTGACTGCTCATGGGGTGTCTCCTTAGTAAAGTCCCGACAACAACGATGATGCGCTGTCATCATTGGACATGAGTGCAGCAGACAGGGGGTCTACCCATACCCTGTCTACATGTGCCTCATGACCTGCAGGTTGTGGGTATGGGTACAGGTACACTCAAAAGTACCTGCAGGTTACCCATGCAATTGCCTAGAGGGGACAATATGGTATAGGTGGCATCCTAAGGTAATGCCTATAAATGATAAGCTGAATAAGACCAGGGGTGTGGCAAGCATTGTGAATAAGGCAGTATTGTTTGTATTGTTGTTGTTAGGAGCCATGTTTGATAGGTACAAAAGGTGTGGAAAAATAAAGAAATGAGGGTGTAGCTTTTTAAAGATTTAATAGTATGTTTAAAATATAGCGTTCAGGTCCCATTTGATGGTGGCATTGACATAAAAGGGTAAGGCATTACAAGGAACTGAGGAGAAAACACTGGAGCTGAATAGGACTTGAAAAAGTCTAGAGTCCCTGTTGGGATTATGTATACAAGAGTATACAGGCAAGCCAAGGCAGTTAACATGCCTAGGGAATATTGCCAGAATATGCTAAGTCATATTAACACATGTTTAACAGAGGTTAACACATGCATAGACATATAGGGGAATCCACAGTTAACACATGCTACAGGATTAAACATCCTGCAGCATGTCTATCATAGGATAGGCAAGATATAGCCATGTCTATCATAGGCTATCAGAGACAGAGCCTGGGATAGAGTGTCTAAGACACACCCTGCAGGAAGTGTAAGACTTCCAAGCTATGACAGCATATCTATAGGGGAAATGACATAGTTAATGAAACATTAACTATTACAGGAGTCTATGACTTCATCCCTCCTTTATATATTATAGGAGTACATTACAATATACCTCCTAACTGTGTAGTATAAATATTGCACATCTTGTAGGAGATGATAATAACATTCCTCCCTGTGGCAGACTCCCTCATACACTTACCTTTGACTTAAACTCAATACCTCAAAAACCTCGTCCTCATCTTGTGCTCAACTTCCTGATCCCAATAGTCCCTGACCATGTACTGTCCCTAGTTCCAAGGCAACCAAAGAACAACTGAATGTGCATATGTTGAGCAAGGAAGCAAAGAAATTGAATAGGCATTGAAAAATGGAAGAGAAAAGAAAATGCGCATTGTTGGCATATGAGGAATGATCATAAGAGCTTTGCTAAGGTAAGCAAGGAAGATAGGAATCCTAGGAGTTTGTTGTGAAGATGTGTGAGATGCTGGTGAAGGTGGGGAAAGAATGTAATCCAGTGTCAAAGAGTAGGAGAAAGTGATTGACATGGAGCAATCAGATGGGCATGAATTGCCTTGGTATTGCAAATGTGGGAGGAGGTGATAAGGACATAGTGAAATGCCTGTGAAGTCTGGACCAGGATCATGAAGTGGAGTAAGCTTCAGAAAGGCTGATTATATGTGTTTGCCAAGATCGCAGATTTGTGTGAAGTGTCTTGGTAAATTTTGGAGTACTTCTGTATGCATGGTGGGGAGGCTATGGGCAGATCTGAAGAATGGTCATGTGATGTTGAACTTGTGTTTGTTGATAGCAGAGTTTGGGGGTTTCTTCATCATGTTCATATACTCTCACTACTACACCTGTGCTTCACCCAAACACCTTGCTTTATTCACATTATCTTCCACCCTCTTGTGCAAGATACAGGCTGTCATCAAGGACAACCTGATGGCCCTTCCTGATGGTGTTGCAGAACCCAAAGATTATGCGATCTGGGGCCAACAGTTCATGAGGAATTGGGTGCATCACTACATTCTGGGGTTTCTTATGAAGCATTGCAATACTTTGTTTGGTACAGGCTAAGTTGTCGAAATTGGCAAGGGACCCCAAGGCCAATGATGGCATAAAGGCAGCCCTTGCACAAGCTTGCAAGGCCTTTGCACACTTCAACAATCCTTCCTGGCATGAGTGGGGAAGTGTCCTCTTCCCTGCCTTTGACAAGGAACCTAGTCCTATTGTGGACATTCTTGCTGATTGGGCAAAGGCACATTGCAGCTTGACTTGAAGCGGAATTGAATGCCTACATGGTGGATGAAATGACAGAAGAGGAGTTTGAGGCACTCCAGGTATCACTGAAGGAGGAAGAAGAAGCGGATTGTGCAAAAGAGGTGGAAGTGGGATTGGAGTCTTTGCCAGTAGCAGCAAAGACTTTGCAGGATATGGTGATGGATATAGAGGTGTGGGAAGAGGCCGCTGGGGAACAGGAGGGGAAAGACAAAGGAAAGGAGAAGGAGGTTGTGGTGGATGAGGGGGAGAAAGAGAAGCAGGATGACCAAGTATTTACACTCCCCCCCCATTCCTTGTGGAATCCTGGTTCATTCCTGGTTCATTCCTGGTTCATTCCTGGTTCATTCCTGGATTCCTGGTTCATTCCTGGTTCATTCCTCACATTCCTAGGAATCCTGGTCCATTCCTAGCCATTCCTAGTCCATTTCTAGCCACCATTCCTGGAGGTACTAGGTCATTATTTCAAATATTTATTACTATTTATAGGTCCATCAATACTAATAAAAAAATAAGCAAAACCCCCCAGCTCACTACAAGGCAGGGGGGGTATTTATTTATTTACTACCTTAATACATGTTTTTTTTTAAATACATATTTTGTAAAAGACTTAAAAAAAAGAAACAAGGAAAACCGATAGGGGGGCAGGCAAAGGATATGGCTGGTCACATCATGGTGATCTGCCCCTTGCATAGCACCCCATTCCACCCCACAAGCGGTGGCTCATGGTAGTGGTTTAGGGTGCTGGTGTGGGGGGTTGGCACTCACTCAGCTGCTGTCACCCCACCTGCGCTCCACCCCAATGAGCAGTGGCTTGTGAGGCTGGGCTGGGTGGTGTTATTCGGGCTGCTGGGCCCTCCCATCATGTCCCCCTTGGCCATTGGAGCCTGCCATTGCATCCTGCTGGGTCCTGGGCCTTTGTGTCACATCCCCTGGCCTCCGGTCACATCCCCTTGGCTCCAGTCATGTCCCCTCGGCTCCAGTCACGTTCCCTTGGCTCCATTTGTGTCCCCTTGGCTCCAGTCACATCCCCTTGGCTCCAGTTGTGTCCCCTCAGCTCCAGTCGCATCCCCTTGGCTCCAGTTGTGTCCCCTCAGCTCTAGTCATGTCCCCTGGCCTCCAGTCACATCCTCACGTCCCTGGGTATCCCCTCTGTCATCCAGCATCCCCCCCATCATTTGGTGTCCCCCTCAGCTGGCAGGCACATCCCCCTTCTGGGTTGGTTGTGTCTGGGTGCCCCGTTGTGTTGAGACATGTCCCCTGGGCGCTGGGGGGTGTCCTGTCCGGTGGTGACATGGCGGGTCATGGGTGACCTTCCTTGGCTGAAGATCAAGCCCCCCACACACCAAGTGAGCAGGGGCTTGCTGGGCTGTTTGGGGGGCCATTGGGGGGAGGGGGGGGGGGCGTCAGTGATGTGGAGGCAGTGTGGGGTGTATTTGGAGTGTACCTTGTGGGTACCCTGCTCTGCAGGCCTCCCAGCACCCCCATATCCCCATCCAAGCCCCTCCCATCCCGGCTGAGTGGGGAGGAGGGGCGGTGCACTGGGTCTCTGCTGGTACAAGTAGAAAAGAAAAATGTTAGCTTAAAAATATATTTAATGATTAAAAATACTTAATATGGGGGCCTCAGGCCCCCATGGATGGGTAGTGGAGGAGGGGAGGGGGGGAGGCAGAGAGGGGAGGGAGGCAGAGCAGGGGGGGAGGCTGGGGGGGAGGCAGCTGGGGGGGAGGCAGCTGGGGGGGAGGCAGCTGGGGGGGGGAGGCAGTGTCAGTGATGTGGCACGCAGGGTGGGGGGGGCAAGGGGCTTACCAGTGGTGGCAGGTGCTGGGGTTGTCACTCCAGGTCACAGGGGCATTGCCTGGTGGAAGGGGGGGGTCAGTGATGTGGTGCGTCAGGGGGGGGGGAGAGGGGGGGCTTACCAGTGTCATGGTTGCTGGGGTCGTCATCATGCGTTGGTCATTTTGGGCAAGCACAAGTGGGGTTTGGGGTCGTGGGCAGAGGTGGTGGTGGTTGAGGTGTGAGGGAGGCAGCAGCAGCAGTGGCATGGTCAATGTTGGTGGTGGTGGCAGCATGTGTCACTGATAAACAAAATGGTCACACATGACCCCACGATTCCAACCAACATGTGACAGTACATGTGCTGACATGGCTGTGAGGCTTGGGACATAACATATTTGCTTAGCTTACCTAACAAATATCAGCTGCTTAGTCTAATGGTTATATTGACATGTTTGTGCTGAGTAATCATCTCCCAAAACCTGGGTCCAATCCTTGATGGTGCAATATATATTAATACTAACAGCCTGGAATGGACTTGGACCATTCCTAGGGAATATTCCTGGCATTCCTGGCAGGACTAGGAATGGACTAGGAATGGATCAGGAATGGACTAGGACTAATACAGGGAATTTCTATTTCATTTACACTATCTAGAAAGCAGGGGGGGGAGAGTAAAGACCTCAGGATGACGCTATGGTCATCAATGAGGCCACAGGCAAGGTTGAGGTGGCAGCTGCACCTTCAAGACAAAGTGGCAGCATGTGGTCAGCTCAGAGGCCAATGTCTCTGACAGGTGGTTGCTGCTCCCCAGTGTGTGAATGGGAGCACCTAGCTGTATCAAGGCATCAGCTACACCTCAGATGCCTGCTGTCTCCCTTCACAAAGTTGAGGGACTGGTGTGAACCATTTCTTTGTTTATGATTTCTCATTCTATTTCATTGAATTGCCATTTTAGTATAATTGCTGTGGGGGTTTTCAAACAGTGCCTCCCTGCATCATCCCCAAAGGCAAGCCAAAGTGCATAAAGTGCATGCTGAACAAGGCAGGGTGCTACTGGGATGGGGTCTCGCACACTGGAAATGTGGGAGTGAAGGCAGAGGCAGAGGCAGTGGTGATGGCCATCCCACCACCTAAGGCTGGGCCTTCAAAATCAAAGGTGGAGGTTGTCATTGGTAAGTGGTTTGTTAATATATCTTGTTTTGCAATCTTTGAATATTGTTTACAGTACCACCCAAGCCACAGGCATTGACTTCAAAGACCTACAAAGTGAAGCCTCACATCAGGAAGGTGCATGTGATCACACCCAAGATCAACAAGGAGAAGGCCCAAGTTGACTACAAGGTTGTGAAGGAGGAGCTTGTGCACCTAGCATTGCATGTTGAATTCCTTCAGGACCAGCTGCCTGTGCTCCATATCCACATTGATGAGTTGTGCAAAGCTTTCCAGGAAGCTGATTCAAGTGACAAAGAGGTTGATGATTAAAGTTGGACTTTGTTTCTTTTGCTTTTTCTTTTGATTTTATGTACTTTGTTCTTGGATATAATAACTTGAATCAGGTGTCCTGTGACTAAGAAAATGAAGCTTTGCAAAGGGTAAAGGGAGTAAACAGAGTTTGCAAAGTTAAGGGAAAGGTTCCTAGGGACTTTGTGAAGATCACTTGGATTGTGAAGTGAAAAGAAATAAAATAAAGGAATGAAAGGGGAAGGCTCAGTCAAAGGCAAGTGTGTGAGGGAGTCTGCCACAGGGAGGAATGTTATTACCATCTCCTACAAGGTGTGCAATATTTATACTACACAGTTAGGAGGTATAGTGTAATGTACTCCTATAATATATAAAGGAGGGACAGAGTCATAGACTCCTGTAATAGCTAATGTTTCATTAACTATATCATTTCCCCTATAGATATGCTGTCATGGCTTGGAAGTCTTACACTTCCTGCAGGGTGTGTCTAAGACACTCCACCTAGGCTTCTGTCTCTGATAGCCTATAATAGACATGACTATGTCTTGCCTATCCTATCATAGACATGCTGCAGGATGTTTAACTCTGTAGCATGTGTTAACTGTGGATTCCCCTATATGTCTATGCATGTGTTAACCTCTGTTAAACATGTGTTAATATGACTTAGCATATTCTGGCAATATTCCCTAGGCATGTTAACTGCCTTGGCTTGCCTGTATATTCTTGTATACATAATCCCAACACCCTCCTCCAGTGTTAAGGATGTCAAACATACAAAATGTGAAAAAATGAGTGCCCAAGAATGAAAACATGAAAGGAAGCAAAAGTGCAGCAAGTTTCATGGAAAACAGAATGAAAGTGATAGCCAGGTGAACAGATTACTATATCATGTGGCACCACAAGTTACAGCCATTTGCAGAACTGAAGGCACATGTGAACTTTTTTTGACAAGTAGCTACATTACACAGTGCAGCTTGGGCAGGCTCTAGCGCCCTCAAAACATGTTGGATCATCTCAAAAACTGGCACATCCTCACTGGGGAGTCACTGCAGAGGGCATGGTATCAAACTTACATGTAGCATACAAACACCATCACCATGTAGAGTCTGTAGCCTTTGTAATACATTCAAAAACCTTCCATTTCTTCTGATAGTCAACAGGCCTGATGTTTGTGTAGGGGCTAACATAAGTTTTTTTGCTTTGCTGAGGCTACACACTGAGATGATTGAGTGACATGTTGACTTCACATGACTTGATCACACACCATCACCATCACTCCCAAGGCTCATCTATGCCCACAAATTGGCAATCAAAAAAATACCCAGGGCAAGAAGAAGTTATGTTTAGTGTTGACAGCAACCTCTACTGACAATGCAGACTTGAACAACTTGATGGGATCCAAGGTGGCTACCAATGTGCCAACTCAAGTTACCACTCCTTCTCCCTCCCCTGATGATGAAGACAATGAGATATCAATGACTGAACCTCATGCAATTTCTGTGACTTTGAAGAAAACTGTGAAGCATGGTAAACAGAAGAAGGCTGTGGAGAAAGATGTTGACAAAGAGAGTGAAGAAGTGACTGAGCAGCCAAAGAGTGCGTCCATGACATACTCCATGTTTTCCAGTAATTCTGACCTGTGCATTGGATAGAGGTTGTCCTTTTTATACCCCAAGTCACTTCTGACTGCATCCAACATGTCTCTATCAAGGCTGACATTTCTTTCAATGATGTCCTTGCTGTGATCTATAAAACTCTCTCCTGTGATGATATCCCTCACAAACCAAACCTTTCCTACATGTTAGAATATGCACCAGTGAAGGCTGCCACCATCAGTTTGTCAACTAGTGATGACTGGCATGGATGCCTCAAAACTCTGGCAAATGCCATATCGACAAAGAAAAAAATGGACAGGACAAGTGCCACCTATTACAATCAACATTCATGTTCCAGCTGATGTGAGTTCTCCTTGGAGACAGTATTCATCATGCTAATCCCATGTAGCACATGTGTTGGGATTATGTATACAAGAGTATACAGGCAAGCCAAGGCAGTTAACATGCCTGGGGAATATTGCCAGAATATGCTAAGTCATATTAACACATGTGTTAAGCTAGGACAACACTAGGGTTAGGGCTAATCCAGATTAACCATAACCCTAGGGAATGGACAGTTAACACATGCAGAGACATAAAGGGGAACCCACAGTTAACACATGCTACAGGATTACTCATACTGCAGCATGATGATAGCCTATCCAAGACAAAGCTATGAATAGAGTGTCTATGACACACCCTGCAGGAAGTCTAGGACTTACCAAGCCATGATATCATATGTCACTATTATTGACACTGTTATAGGGGATATGACAAAGTTACTCCACTATTAACTGGTACAGGGGTCTATTACAGAATACCTCCTTTATATATTAAAGGAGTGCATTACACTATACCTCCTAACTGTGTAGTATAAATATTGCACATCTTGTAGGAGATGATAATAACATTCCTCCCTGTGGCAGACTCCCTCATACACTTATCTTTGACTTAAACTCAATACCTCAAAAACCTTGTCCTCATCTTGTGCTCAACTTCCTGATCCCAATAACATGCATTCACTCCATGCTTGAAAGAAAAATGGCAAAATGGGTGCATCAGCCAAATCCTCATCTGTCCGCACATCAAAATCTCATAAAGTCCAGCCCCAGCTTCTCAATCTTGACAAAGATGAGGATGACAATGGTGAGCTACCAGAATGTGAATGGAAACACTTGGTGGTGCTTGAAAAAAAACTCACATCTTGTGTGCAGTACAGTCCAAATTAATTTTGCAAGATCGACAAGTCCAGCAACCATGTCAACTTGACCATGAATCAACATAGTGCATGGACAAGCACTTTGGTAATCTTTCTTCATTGTGTTTGCCATATTCACTCACATTGCATCAGGCTCTTGGTTCTCATGGAGTAAAGTTACAAAACCCACCAAAGAATGATCTTTTCACTTGCTTTCATAAGTCTCAGAATGTACTGTCTGCTCCTGATCCTGCAAACTTGGCTTCTGCATATCACTTTCCTGCATTCCCTCCACCTTGGGCCCCAATGTATGACCCTCGCATGTTTGTGCCTTGTCCTGGCTATGCAACTGCTCTGCCTACCCCTAACACCCAATATCCTTCAATGGGATCATCCCTCAAACATTCTCTCAGCACAGCAACTGATGGTGGCCAGGACCATGAACCATATCCTTTCATCATGAGTTTCCTCACCGATCTTGCAGCTCAGAATCTCCATTGCCCTGCACTAAATGGCTTGGCCAACAAGTTTGAAGACAAGGATCTTTTCACTATTGATGAGATTGCAAGCCTCTCAGAGGAGTGGCTATGAGATCACTTTGGCTTGTCGCTCGGAAATGCTCGGTTTTTTCAGCAAGGAGATGAACTGCATTGACAGGATCAACAAGAAAAAAAGGTCATGCCACTAACTTTGCTACATATATTTACAATGCAGCCATCACAATATCCAAAGTACTGTACAAAATGAAAAGGGATCTGCTACATCACCAAGTTCGACTGTGGCACAAAATGCTTCACCATGGTGATGGATATAGTGCTTGATGAAGGAGAAACACTCTTTGATGGGGTTGGGGTCAGGTGAATATGGTGGAAGATAAACCAATTTTATACCCCTAGGACACATATACATCAGGCCAGTTGGATGCATATGTTACTCCCTTACTGTTCCTCACACATTTCCTCAACTCCTTCAACATGATGAATGCAGCAGTTATCAAGGATTAGGACACTCTGTGGACCTGGATAAGGGTTCATGACCAGGAGCAGTCCTTCCAACCAGTCAAGGAATTGATCTCCATTGTAACTTCCTGTCTTGATGTGGCTATAAATGATTCCACTTGTGGTGATTGCAGGAAGAATTGAGTACCTGGCAAGGATGAGAAAACACCAGGACATCATAAAGCTGTACTTTACACTCCCCCACCTAGTCCGCGCGGACTCCCAGCTGTCCGCATGGACTCCTAGCTGTCCGCTCGGATTCCTAGTAAAGTCCGAGTAGTCCGCACAGACAGCTCGGACATCATGCGGACTGAAGAATTGGGCCGAGTCCGAGCATCTTGAAACTGTAAGAAGTCCTAATGATGTCCGAGTTGTCCTAGCTGGTCCGAGTAATGTCCGAGTAAATAAAGACTTGGTGAATTTTTTCGTGAGAGTAAGATCAAAATATTGTTGTACCTGGCAGGGTTTGAACCCAAGGCACTTTGATCAAGATTACACAAACTGGGCACAATTAACCACTGTGCCATATGGGCACACAATATTAATATTATTACTACTATTTATTACCTATTCCAAATCCATGCTAGCAATAAAAAAAAAGTTACCATTGCTCACATCGAGCAACGGCACTCAAAGGGCGTCGTTGCCCCCCCCCTGTCCCCCATTCCCGCCCCTTCCCTATGCCCTTCCATCACCCTCGCCTATTGCACCCCCTCCACCCTGCGAGCAGTTGCTCACAGCAGTGGTGAGGGGTGCTCTGTTGCGCTGGCTGTCGTGTGGTCAGGCATCTGGCACGTCCCCTCGCTCTGACAGACTAGTACTTATATTGATTAAAATAGAGTATAAATAAAATAAATATGTACGAAATAAAATTAAAGGGGAGGGGGGGGAGTGGGGTGCGGTGTGTCACCGTCATTGCCCCCCTTCCCTGCCCCTCCCTTCCCCGTGCCTATCCCCCTGCAGTGGTGGTGGGGGTGCTCTATCGCGCTGGGTGTCGCGCGCATCCCCCCTCCCCCCTAGGGCGTCCCCCCGTCCCCCCTAGGGCGTCCCCCCGTCCCCCCTAGGGCGTCCCCCCGTCCCCTGGCGCGTCCCCTCCCTCCCATGGCGTCCCCCCGTCCCCCCTACGCGTCCCCCTCGGTCCTGGCTTGTCCATGTCCCTCCCAGCGCGTCCCCCTCAGTCCCAGCGCGTCCCCCTGTCCCCCGGTGCATCCCATTGTCCCTGGCGCGTCCCGTGTGTCGGTGGGGGTTGTCCCTGGCTGCTGGAGGCCGCTGGATTGGTGGGCGGTGACGTGGCTGCGCCGCTGCAGCGGGTGCTGGATCGGTGGGTGGTGGTGACGTGGCGGTGGCGGGTGCTGGATCGGTGGGGGTTGTGGCTGGGGGAGGGTGCTGATTCGGTGGGCGGTGGGCGGTGACATGGCGGCGGGTGTTGGGTCGGTGGGCGTGACGTGGCGGCGGCGGTAGGTGCTCGGTCGGAAGGGAGGTGGCGCTAGGGTGACGTGGCAGCGCTGGGCTAGGGACGGGGCGGCAGAGGGGACGCGCCATTGTTGGGCGCATCTGGGAGGTCCCTGGCACCTTCCCTCACCCCATGAAGCCCCCCACCTCCCAGCTAAGTGGGGAGGAGGGGCGGCGTGTCGTTGCATACAGAAAGAAAAACTGAAAGAGAAAAAAACATTTTATTAGCTTTAAATAAGAATGAAATAGATTTTAAAATACTTAACATGGGGGCCTTAGGCCCCCATCTTGCGCTAGAGGGAGGGGTGGAGAGGAGAGGGAGGCTGTCGTCGTGATGGTGGGTGGCAACGCGTGAGTTGGCAGTCACAGGGTGACGCATACCGACATTGTGACAACAGCGCCCAGTAAATAGGCATATGTTGCCCAGGCTCATACAGCCTGGTTGCACAGTCGTTATATTACTTACCTGTCACACTCACGTGGCCACAAGGTCCTGGGTTCAAACCCTTCCATGACATTACCTTTTAAATAGTGACTTGCTAGGACAGTCCGTGTGGACAGCTTGGATTCCGTGCAGATTAGGTGGGGGACAGTAAAGACCTCTCATAAAGGAAGAATGCATTGAGTACCTGTACCACAAACAAATTTGGTGCTCATCCTTGCCTGTAATCCATGCTGAGACCAACCATTCTCATGATATGAAGTCAGAATGTTGACAGCTGCTTCATCAGCACAAACGAGCCACTCAGGTGGCTCACTTCAAATTGCTAGTGTGAACTCCTGCCAGGCCTCTGCACAGCATTCCACAGCAGCATGCAAGAGCTGGAAAGGATGTCTAGATGGTGTTGCATGCTTGAAGCTACTTGCCTTCTTTGATGTGATCCCAAGCTGCTTCATAGTTCACCAAATTGTTGCCAGGGAGATGTTGATTCCATGCTGGTTGCCTAGTTGTTCTTGGATCTCATCCAGGTAGTTATTGGGATTTCGGTCAAGTAATGCAATCATAAACTGCCCAGTTAGCATCAAGCAGCCATTGTATGCTAGCCACTACTTACCTTGACCTTGTTAGGCTTCATGAGAGGTGCATGACCCATTCTGGTCCTATCTTTACACACTTTGCCAATTTTCTTCCAACATTTCATCACACATTGAACTACTCATAATGGGATGTCCAAGTCAATTGAAATCTTGGTTGTTGTCTCTTCTTGAGGGTGAATGCCTGGTAAACCACACATTTCTTCAGATCTCTTGAGTAATTCTGATGAACAGGATGAGGGTTCTTCTTGCGAGGCATGGTGAGGAGGTTGCGTGGTGATGGTGTGTGATCAAGTTGCATGAAGTCAACATGTCACTCAATCATCTCAGTGCATAGTTTTAGTAAAGCAAAAAACTTATGTTAGCCCCTACACAAACATCAGGCCTGTTGACTATCAGAAGAAATGAAAGGTTTTTGAATGTATTACAAAGGCTACAGACTCTACATGGTGATGACATTGATATGCTACAACAAGGGATGAGAACCTCATTACCACATGTAAGCCTGATACCATGCCCTCCGCAACAACTCCTCAGTGAAGGTGCACCAGTTTTTGAGACAATCTGATGTGCTTTGAGGGTGCTAGAGCCTGCCCAAGCTGCACCATGTAATGTGGCTACTTGTCAAAAAAAAGTTCACATGTGCCTTCAGTTCTGCAAATGGCTGTAAGCAAACATGCCAAAATACTGCATTGCCACCCATCATGCCATCATATCTCAACAACACATCAATGTCCGGTAATTGGCATGGGTACATTGCTTGCCTGGCTTATCTTCTTGGGTTTTGAGCACAAGTTGTTCTGATTTACTTGCTATTTCATGTCTAAATATCTAAGTGGCTGAGTACCCAGGGCAGCCAAGTAGGTGACCAGCCATAGTAATTTCTGAAGAAACAATATACTATATAATAGGGTCATTCAAAGTTCTACTTATTTGCTACTTATTGATTACTTATTGGTTTACTTATTTTGCCACTTATTTGATAAGGAAAACAATGAGCAGAGCAATAAGTGGTGGATTTAAGAATAATGAACTTGATTGACCATTATTCTTATTGGCCCACTTATTGCTCACTTATTGCCCTGCTTATCAGGCCACTTATTCTGAAATCTAAACTCTGCTTGAAAGTCAATCACCTCCAACTATGATGTGCCATAATTCCCTTTTCAAGCACACACATCACATCAATGATCAACATCTTCAACCACCACTATCACTACCTGCAGCAACAACAGGGGCTCAAGACACATCTGCATCTGGAGCCCCTGGTATGTTTTTCCTTGTTAATGTGCTAATCTACACACAACTGATGCTGTGGCCCTCTAAGGTAGATTTTTCTTTTATTTCAACTTTTTTTTTGATCTACTAACAATTATTTACATACAGAACATAAATGGGAACCACAATGATGCAAGGACAACACAACCATGAAAGGGATGGGAACAGGGAAAACAACAACATGACAACCCACAATGTGATGACCCCAGTGACAACCCCAGCACCAGCCCCTGCCACTGCAAGCAACTGCTCGCAGGGTGGGTGTCAGGAGTATGATTCTCCAAAGACAATTAATACTATTATCTTCATTGTTTGGCTAAGATGACACTTTTATGTACACATGGTAGGCACAAGGTCCCTATGATTGAGTGCATGGCTAAGGGTAGGTACAACACACAGTACACACATGGCTGACACATGGCATGATTGGACTCATGGTAAGCACATGGAGCTGTGCGCCACATGCTGTAGGCATGATGCTGTGCCCACTGACAACTCATGGTCTAAGCATGGATAACACATGGTTACCACATGTATAGTAGTATATAAACTGTAATATATTGCCTAAAGACACCAGTTCTGTTCTCTTAGGTTATCTGCCATTGCCCTGGTGTGACAGCCTCTGACTTTGAGACTACCCCTTTTCTTTTGTTTGTGTTTGTTTGTTTGGGAGCCATCATCCTTTTGCCTTAGGGTATTTGGTGACATCCTAACAGAAGAACATGACTACCTTCGACGACCCCTCCCTCCTCCTCACATCTTATTCTTTCTCACTTTCTTTGGACCTCACTTGAGTCAACATGCACCAACATGCTGCCACAACAAGGTATAGGCTCGACCCCCCATTTTACGCTCACCATGCTTTTTCCCCCACCACCTTCTGTTGGGATTATGTATACAAGAGTATACAGGCAAGCCAAGGCAGTTAACATGCCTATGGAATATTGCCAGAATATGCTAAGTCATATTAACACATGTTTGCCAGAGGTTAACACATGCAGAGACATATAGGGGAATCCACAGTTAACACATGCTACAGGATTAATCATCCTGCAGCATGTCTATCATGGGATAGGCAAGTATAGCCATGTCTATGATAGCCTATCCAAGACAGAGCTATGGATAGAGTGTCTATGACACACCCTGCAGGAAGTCTAGGACTTACCAAGCCATGATATCATATGTCACTATTATTGACACTGTTATAGGGGATATGACATAGCTATTCCATTATTAACTGGTACAGGGGTCTATTACAGAATACCTCCTTTATATACTAAAGGAGTGCATTACACTATACCTCCTAACTGTGTAGTATAAATATTGCACATCATGTAGGAGATGAAAATAACATTCCTCCCTGTGGCAGACTCCCTCACTCATTAGCCTTTGAGATTAACTTCATCCTCTAACCTTGTCCTTAACTCTTCCTGTCACTGTTCACCACTCCATTATTCCCAACACCTTCCAGTTGCCTTGGGAGTATTCCCTGGTAATCTGTCTCAGCTCTGCAAGACACTCCATGGACCACCTGCACCACAACCTGTTGATAGGTATCAGGAGCATCCAAAGCTCTGAACCATCCCATTTTCACATTTTATCAACATTTCCTCATGCCACATTCTACGATCATCATAGGATCTCACACACATTACTACAGATACTCATGCTACTATGCAGCCTCAAAGCTCTTCGTTGTTAGCTCCCACATCAGTTATATTGACCTCCACCTCTTGGCCCACTCTATCATCCACCTCATTCCCTTCTTTCCTGGCTTGGGTCACCACCATGTTTTCCTCTGGTCGTACTTGATATTGTTCAACTCATTGTTGGCAAAGGAAGAAGACATCTCACTCACTCCAGTCAAGGCTCCATTGTAATGGATCACAGAAGATGATGGGGTCATCTCCCCCAACAGGTGAATTTTCTGTGTTGAGCTCCAATGAGAATCGTCCCCACACAATAGCATGTTGATGTGTTCCTAGGGTTCCTAGCTGCAAAGAAGCACTGGAAAACTAGAAGGGGGAAGAGTTAGCTTAAAGGGTCCCAGAACCAGCCTTCTTCTACAAGGGTGGAAATCTGCGATGTCCACTGTTAACGATGTACAGCCTAAATGAAGTGCAAAGAATGCAAAGTTAGTAGAAAAGATTAGTGAAACGTCGTGATAAAGGTAGTCAGTAGTTCGCAGTCTAATAGCGCAGTTTAATGAAAAGTACTTTACCAATAAACTAGGATAGTCCCAGTTCCTGGTTGCAAGAACACAGTGACAATAGGGTTGTTCACAGTAGCCATTTTCAGGCCATTTTTGGCTCATTTTTGGTCTCATTTTTCGATCATTTTGACTGATTTAGAGCAAACAAATAATAATGATGTCAAAAATGATGTCAAAGATTGTTACTGTGAACGCTCTGGAATGCCAACATGATGAAAATGGAAGGAGGCCGGGAAAGGCCGCCTCACTAAGTTCAGTCAGGCAGACAGGACAATGTTATCCTTTGTTGCACGTAGTAAGAGTCAGTAAAATACATGAGTGAGTAGTAGTAACTATACCTTTGTTGCACGTAGTAAGAGTGAGGCAACAAAGGGGAAAAGATCGTATATATGTGAGGGGTTCGGACCATGTTGGAAAGTGTCCGGATCCAGCATTTCAAACATGGCCGCATCAGGCGTAGTTCTCATATCGGGTAAGCGGTCGGGCCATCGGTACCTGTGCACATGTCCAGCCATGGGTATTGGGTTGCCGGTGATGCGACGTGCATCGGTCTGGCAGTGGCGTTCCTGTCGGTGGTGTTGCCGATGGGTGATGCCGTCGGTCGGTGTGTCCAACAATGTACGTCGGCAGTGACATGCCCATCGGTGGTGGTGGTACCGTTCGGTTTGTGTGCAAGGGCACCAGTCAGTGTGCAGCAGTGTGCATTGGCAGTGGTGTGCTCATCGGTAGTGGTACCGACCGGCAGTGTCATCGGTAGTGTTACCGATCGGTACTGCCGTTGTGGCTGTGCACTTACTGCTCGGCAGTGGGTGTTGGTCTGTGTGCATCGGCAGCGGTGTGCCATCAGTATGCATCGGTTTGGCATCAGTGCGCCTGTGTGCATCGGTGTGCACCGGTCAGTGTGGAGCGGCATGCATTGGCAGCGGTGTGCCCATTGGTAGTGGTACCGACTGGCAGTGTCATCAGTAGTGTTACCGATCGGTACTGCCGTTGTGGCTGTGCACTTACCGCTCGGCAGTGGGCGTCGGTCTGTGTGCATCGGCAGCGGTGTGCCATCGGTATGCATCGGTTCGGCATCGGTGCGCCTGTATATGTTCGGTGTCGTGAGTCTGGGGCCAGGCTTACAGAAAATGAGAACAAAATGCATTCTCCATGATGCTCGGCAGGTAGACAAGGGCTCGGCATATTCAAACCCCGTCTCAGAGTTCATATAGTACTTGTAGTATGATCGTGGCCAAGTGGTACTAATGCCTACACCAACAATACGTACCGCGATGCTCCAGGAACTTACAGAATACCACCGCACAAGTCAGCAACAACGATTCCGGCAACGCTGTAGCCGTGTGGCCAGCCACCCAGGCATACACGATCACGTGACCTTGGGTTCATGTTCGCGTAGCATAGACACAACCTACGCATCGTTAGACTACCGCTATACAGTCTTGCCCCGTGCTTTGGGCTTTCCGCTTCGTGTCTCACCCTGCTTCTGTGAGACTGCGCGTCTCCATCTGGTGACAACAGCTCGTTCGACTCTGCGCGCGCATTTCGGCCTTTTTTCCTTCATTCTTCTCGAGCTCTCGTAACCTGATAAACCTGTCAAATCTGTCACTGATAACTCGGATAATCCTGATAATTCTGTCATTCTGCTCTGATATACTGTCATTCTGTCATACTGTCATCCTGTAACTGTCACCTGTCTACTGAGCTACCACTATGGGAAAAAAGAAGACAGCTACGAAAACGGCAACACCATCAGTGACGACGCCGTCACTACAGAACCTCGAAGCCGAAATAGCTGCAGCACGCGAAGAGGAGCGAGAACGCGCAGCATACACCCTTACCGCCCACGTGAGGTCCATCAAGAACCATGAGAGCGACGCCTATGAGGCTATCCTCAAGCTAGGCCGAGAAGAGGCCTTCTTAATGACAAAAGAGGCCATCGGGAGGACTCTAAGGAATGGGAAGGTGGCTATTCTGGAGGAAGGAAAAGAGGAAGGGAGAAAGGAAGGCTATGAGAAGGGTCTGAAAGAGGGGGAAGAGCAAGGGAGAGCGAAGGAGCGAGACGGCTGGGTCTCGAACCACGGGGAGGGCCTCTGCGCCTCCCTGGAGGTGTCGAAACCCCGGAGTCGAGACACCACCGACGCCGCCGTGCAGGCAGAGCCGCTGCGTCCACTGAGCGACGCGGGGACGTCCACGGAACCGCCCAGTACCTGCGACGCGACCACGCAGGCCAACGACGGCCCCGGGCCACCTGCCCCACCACCCCCCGTATCCCACAACTCTGCTACGTCACCCGTGACGACGCCGGCACAGCCGCCATCAACGATGGCAACGTCGTCAACAACGGCCACCACCACTTTCTCCCCAGCCCTAAAACCGGCCCCAGGACCTCAGAGACGACGACACACACTCCCAGGCCGACTCCCACCCCTCCAGCCCCCTGCCCAGCCCTGCCTCAGACAGCACAACGAGCCCCGGCGCTCCGACAGCACCCAGACCGCCCCCACTGCTGACAGCCGCCCTCAGGACACCTCCAGCGCCCCCAGGATGACGGCGTCCACCAGCGCCGACCCCCCGCACGTTCCCCGTGCCCCCTGCTTGCCCAGCACGGCCCCCAAGGCCGGCGCCACGTCACTGACACCCCAGACGGCGTCCCCATCAGCCCCACTGCCTGAACGGCCCCCCACTGTACCCTGCACGCCCCGGACCACCTCCAGGACCTGGAGGACGACGGCTCGCACCTACAACAGCCCCCAGCCCGCCCCTCGAACCTCCGCTATGCACGACGAATCGAACGTCGCCCGTGCCACGTCACCAGCGACGCCCGGCCTACCGCAGCCAACCCAGCCCCCTGTGGCCTCCGTAGCACCCCAGCCGACCCCCCCCGGTGCCTCAGACGCGCCTACACCCACCCGCTGCCCCCAGAACGGCCGGACGGCCGCGCGTTCGACGCCAAACCCCCCCTGCTGCCCCCTCCACGTCGCGTTCGACGACGGCGACCTCCCCCCGCCTCCCCTACCTCCCTGACACCCCCCGTACCCCACGTTCGCCCTGCCCGACCCCTGCTCGGCCGCAGACGACCAGCGTCGCCGCCGCCCGCGTCCCCCACTCCCCCTGCGTCACCACCGACCCCTCGCCGGCCGCCCGTAGCCCCCTCTGCCCCTTGCCCATCGAACGCAGCGTCCCAGACGCCGACGCTACCCCCCCTGCCACTGCCCTCAGCCCCACCATCATCCAAACGGCCCCCCACAGCCCCTGCCTCCTCGCCCCTGCCCCCTACGCGCTTTGACTGGGCCGACGACGCCGCGTCGCTGCCCATAGCCTCGAGCTTCCCCCCGCGCGACCTTTCCTGCCTGAAAACGGGCTGCTCGAAGCCATTCGGGACCATACGACGACGTACACGGCGCCGACGATGCCCCCGCCGTGGCACCACACTGCCGAGGCAACCTCCTGGGCCACCCCATTCTCTTGCCACCCGACTTGACTGAGATGGCAACCCCCAGCTCGCAGACCTATCCCGAGCTCTCCGAGCCTTGGGATGGACCCCACCATGTTGAGCATTTTTTTTTATTTTTTATTTTGTCTTTTTGTTACATATACCATTTGCTATTCTACTATACCCTTCCTATTTTGGTTCTTTTCTGTTTCCTTTTTCCTTCATTAGAGTTCCAGAGGCAACGCGGACGTTGCCTTTGAGGAGAGGCCCACATGTAGCCATGTGGCCAGCCACCCAGGCATACACGATCACGTGACCTTGGGTTCATGTTCGCGTAGCATAGACACAACCTACGCATCGTTAGACTACTGCTATACAGTCTTGCCCTGTGCTTTGGGCTTTCCACTTCATGTCTCACCCTGCTTCTGTGAGACTGCACGTCTCCAACATGTCGCCTCTGCACTGTCGGATGTCTCATCATCAGGGACTTCTGATTCAGCAATGTCCGTAGCATCAGACCTTGCTTCTCCAATGTCCATTGATACACCTGATATCCATGTTTCATCTGATCCACCCATACATTCCGATGGCCCAGCATCTCCCACATCAAGTTCTGACAGTGATGGCTTGTCAATATCTGATTTCAAGGTTGAATACTACATCAACTGGGAGCGATGCTACCATGAGTTACTGAATTTAATTGAAACAACTCGTGTTCTTAATCCTGCTCCACCCATGCCAAAGTCCTCACAGCTCCATTTCCTAGATCATTGGAGGATCTACAGCCCCAAGCACTTTCATCGTAAACTTTGTGTTGAGCCACTGACATTTGACAATCTCGTCAACCAAATCAAAGACCATCCCATCTTTCACAACAGCTCTATTGGGATCAGGAAGTTAAGCACAAGATGAGGACGAGGTTTTTGAGGTATTGAGTTTAAGTCAAAGGTAAGTGTATGAGGGAGTCTGCCACAGGGAGGAATGTTATTATCATCTCCTACAAGATGTGCAATATTTATACTACACAGTTAGGAGGTATAGTGTAATGCACTCCTTTAATATATAAAGGAGGTATTCTGTAATAGACCCCTGTACCAGTTAATAATGGAATAACTATGTCATATCCCCTATATAATTCTCCAGATAGACTTGTCTATCATTGTATATTATAGGGGGTTCCCTGGATAGCATAGGAGACAGTCTTGGCAGTCTTTGTAGTCTTGGCCAGTCTATTCCTGTATAGGAGACTGCCATTGCTCTAGGGTTAAGGGTAGCAGCTGCTAACCCTAACCCTAAGCTTAGGACTTGCATTCCATCTCCCTAGGCTTGTTAACTGCCTTGGCTTGCCTGTATACTCTTGTATACATAATCCCAACAAGCTCTAACAACCCCCAGCTAGCAGTACATATTCAGCTTTCTATCTTCCTCTTTCGTGCTGGACACTATGGAAATGCCTCATCTCCTGAGGATACTGCACAGTGGGCAGGGATTTCTGTTGGTGGAGTTGAGAAATCTACAGATCGTGTTATCGTCGCCCTCTTATCACATCATGATGTCGCAATCCACCTCCCTGATGCTGCAGAAAAGGAATGCTCAAAATCCTACGTTGAAGAAACTGTGTGCCCAGAATGGCGTGGTGGGTTTTTGTTGGCAGACGGATCAAAATTCCCATTCTACCAACGTCCAGGGTTGCATGGCGATGCATGGTTTGATAAGGATGGAGCATACTCTATTGACTGTCAGGTAATTCCCATCCAGATCTGTGTAGTGTTGAATCTGATAATCCCACCACCATAGTTTGTTACCACTCCTCATGATTTGATGATCGTTGATTACTCTGTCGGACATACTGGTAGCATACATGATTCATGGCCATTCCGGAGCACAAGAACCTTCAAGGAGCATGAGCGCATCTTCGGTCCAGATGAATGGATATGGGCTGATTCAGCTTATCCATCCGAAACGTGGTCTGTCTCGCCATTCAAAAAACCGGCTAATGGTGAGCTAGATCCTGATCAGAGGACCTTCAACTACCATCTTTTGAAGGTAAAGTCAGGTTCACCACTTAAAAAAATTGTTCTCATTATGAAAGTAGATCCGTATTCGTGTTGAGCATGCAATTGGATTGCTGAAGGGCAGATTTCAGTCCCTGTTTGAGCTGCGAATCCAAGTCTACACTCACGAAAAGCATCATTGGGCCATCATGTGGATCCGATGCTGCATCATCCTCCACAACCTTATATTACGTATTGAGACAGGGAAAGACTGTACAGAGTGGTGAGAGGAACTTTTTGATATCTGGAATTGAAGGGAAGAGGCTGAGCACAGGCGCAGGGATGGGGAAGCCGACACAGGAAGTGATGACGAGAGGGCAACAGACCTTCAACGTGCTCGACATCGCCTTATGACGGATGGACAGAGATTTCGTTGTAGGCTCATGAGAAAGCTGTTCGACAGTGAAACAAGTGGGGCTGTATGTCGTATGTAGTAATTTGCATACGATAATGTTGCGAAAGATAAGTAACTAAATCTAAGGACGAGTCAGCAGTGTGTGGTCAGCCATTGAAGGGTGGAAGAACCAACCCCCCCCCAAAGTTTGCCGTGCCCCCCCTTGCCCCTCCTCCCAATGTCTCAGATTCTCCAAACAGTGGTGCTCCAAACTGCCCCACACCAACAGCCCCAGCTCCCTGATACTGCAGGCGAAGGCAAAACATTTGCAAATCGTGGGCTTCCTTTTCACGCTCTCATTGGTGCTGTGCAGCAAGGCGGCGGTCTTCAGCCTGTAGCCATTTTTTGTTTGCGCGGTCTTCAGCCTGCAGCCTTTTTTCGGTCGCATCTAGATCCATCCGCTGTTTCTTGATTTCCAACTCAACCATCCGTTGCACATGCTCAGCCATCTTTCGAGTGTGCTTCTCAGCTGCAAGGGTAGCAAGAATCTCTGCCTCAGCCTTGTTTTCATTGGCAAACGCCTCCTGACGTGAGCGTTTCCCCTTGTTTTTTTGTGACAGAGACGTTGCATGGGTGGACGGGGTCGAGGCTTTGGAGTGAGGAGCCTAATTAGAAGCTGATCTGGAGGATGGCACAGAGCCCATGTTCCCACTTTCTTGGAGAACCAAAGTACGTGGGAGGCGGCCAACAGGAATAGGGCTCTCAGTCAGGGTTGCAGGGGGTGAAGTGGTCTCATCAGGAATTTCGGGCTGGACACAATAGTCATTAAAGCATGATGTGGACAATGATGATAACAATGAACGTACTTCATTGTTTCTCTTGCTACCATCTTCCTCATCACCATCGCCATCGGTCCCAATCACATCATTAGCATCAAAAATATCCATGCCGTCATCGCTGTTCTGCCCCCTTCCCTGGATGAGGGCGAGCGCTTCGGAAGCAAGATCCTGCCCAGGCTCTGATGAAGCTGTATATGGGTTGAAGTTGGGAAGTGTCCGCCAAAATCTGTGGAGATGCTTCCAATAGGGGAAATCCTGTTCCAGTTGCTCTAAAAAACGTTAGCATGGGCCATCGCAAATACAAGGTTAACTGACCGACAAGATTCTGTAAGTTGCTCCCCTCTTCAATGTCCTCATATCGCAGACCAGCGCCCGTTTGACCAAGTTTCTCATTGAATAAGCGATACTCCTTCCGTAACCTGGAGGAGACAGATGAGCACGAACCAAAAGATGCCTTGACAAAATGAAAAATTCACCGCCCGATATAGTTATCGACAGACTTTGCATAGTTGCCAGCATTCACAGTGAAGTCCGCTCGAACAGCTTCATCGGCATCAACAGAGAAGACAAACGTAGCTATCAACTTGTGAAATTCAGACTTGGTGCCTTTCGCAACACGTTTTCGTTGTCCCTCATCCTTAGCATCCTTTGTAGAGTCAGAGAAAAGTTTTTGGCGGTCTGCAGGATTCTCTTCAAGCTAGTCAAGAAGGCGCTCAGTTCTGGCCATTGTCCACGAGGTGCGGCGGACCTTGGTTTGTTGTGTGTTGACCTCTTCATCTGTGGAGTCGTCGAGTGGAGCAGACTGCGTAACTTTTGACGATGGCTTTCGGGCTCGTTTGGCTGATCCAGGCTGGCATTTGGATATGGCACCCTTCTTTGACTTTGGTGCCATAGTAGATGGTAGGCGTTGAGCTTCCTCAGCGGAGTTTGAAAAGGGAAATTGTGCGATCAAAAATGGGACATAGAATGTGCTAGAAAATGGTCATTTTTCCAAAAGCAATAGGATGGTTCAATTCCCGAAAAAGGATAAAATTTCGACTCATTCTTGATCTCATTCTCAAGTTCATTCTTAGAAAATGAGATTGAAAATGGAATTGAAAATGAACTAAAAATGGCTTGAAAATGCCAACTGTGAACAACCCTAATATTCAAATAAGTCGCAAGTTAGTGTTTGAAGGTCCAGTTGCAAGACTGGAAAAAGACCGAGACTGGACCAGACCAAGACTGACAAAGACTGAAAAATATTAAGACTGATGAAGACCGCAACCGCGGTCCGGTCTTCGGTCCCTCATTATTTTAATAAAATAAAGACCGGATGAGACCGGTTAAGCATACTACATACAAATATTAATATATTCTAAGTTAACTACATCTTATATTACATGGGACAAGCCCAGGGGATCAAAAGAGCGAAATCTCGAGGGTTTATATACCCCTAGTGGGTTTGTACATGTTTATTTGATAGGGCTAGTGTTTCTATGGTGATTTGTGATAGATGCCATCTTTTTTTTTTGCGATCCCATCTTTTTCTTTTTTTTGATGACACACAAATAGTTAACAACACTGCCAACAACCGCATCAAGCAACGACGCTAATCCCCTCACATTACTACCACCATGCCCCCCCTGGCCCAAACAATGTCCAGTGTCATTTGGGTTGTGTGTAAGTTTTTTTTTGCATTGTACTTTTTATTACTGATTTACTATTCATTCTATAAGATAGAACTTAATGTAAGCATACTGCCTGGCCCTGGCCCCAGCCCCATGAGTCCCTGCTCATGGGGTGGAGTCCAGGTGACTGCCACGTCACCACCTCTATGCGCTGCCCAACAGCGATGTGCTGCCACTCACTAGCGACCCCCTCCCCCCCCTGACCTGTGGTGCCACCCATGTCCCACGCCGCCACCTGACACCCCAACTTGTGCCGCCACCCCCTGCTTGCATGATTAGGTAATTTAATTTAATTTGTAGAGTAGTACTCTAAGGCTCAGTAATATAAATAATGTAGTGAAGACCGGTCGAGACTGGTCCAAGACCGAGACCGGACTGTTTAGGACCGGTCTTGTGCAGTCCGGTCTTGGTCCCAATGTAGTTGAGTAAAAAATAGACCAGTCCTGGTCCCGGTCCAAGCCCAAAGGGGTGAAGGACCGGACTGGACTGGACCTTTGAACACTATCACAAGTCGACGTCGCAGTTGAACATGAGAGGAGACAAAAGTTGAAACCTTAGCACTGAGAAAGGGGGAGACGAGATCTCTTTTTCTAACATTTTACATAGGCTTTTTATACTAACTAAATCAAAGTGGATACTATGCGAAATGTGGATACTGTCCATGTCCATCGCTAACGGACTGCCTACACTAACTACTTATGGGTAACCCAGGTAAATACGAAGTGGATCAGTTCACGAACTCCATGAATTGGCTATGAAGAATGCAAAGTCCATAAAAGTGAAATATAGGTAAGTATAGTTAGTAATGGGCGTTCACATGTCTTCAGAAGAAAATGAAGGGAAACGGAACAAAGAGGAAGGTCACCCTGCTGATGATACTCAGTCCGAGGAGACACCTGGAAATGACACACCAAATGTACTCCAACTAGACTAGAGGAAGGTTGCGAGGTGGCTTTGGGTTGGTGTTTGTCACAAGGTAGAAGGATGGAAAGTTGAGGGAGAATACGATAAATGAGACTAGAACTGGGGTTGCTGAGACGAGATAATACGATAGGACGAAGCTAGAATTGAGCTCTGTGCTCTAAACGATAGAGGGGAAATGATATATTTTTTTCTTTTCTATCTACTAGATGTCTTATATAGATATTCTAAGTGGGGCCAGGAAATTGAAGTGGGTGAAGAGGACCCAAGTAAAATGAGAAGGAATCAGATGCCAATGAGAAAAAGGGGGGGGAGGGGTAATGGAATAAGGAGTGGGTAATGGAATAAAGAGTGGGTACTAGGTCAAGAAATCTACCTGGTGTAAGAAATCTACCTGGTGTAATAGGACTTGCCTCCTATCCAAAAATGCGTCCAGTGGCTTGTCAGGCAGGTGATAGGGACTGGAGAGGATGATGATGTAATCCTGGGAACTTTGTCATGTGACCAAAATCATAGGACTGTTGATAATACCATTCCTTGCACTAGAACCTTACACCATGATCTCTAACAACATCTCTCTTGTCCTTTTCTTCTTCATCATCCTCTTGATTATGTGCATCCTGATGGCCTACCAATGGAGACGCGCTATTGTGTGGGGATGATTCTCATCAGAGCTCAACACAGAAAATTTGCCTGTTGGAGGAGATGATCCCATTATCTTCTGTGACCCATTACGATGGAGCCTTGACTGGAGTGAGTGAGATATCTTCTTCCTTTGCCAACAATGAGTTGAACAATATCAAGTGCGACCAGAGGACAATGCGGTGGTGACCCAAGCCAGGAAAGAAGAGAGTGAGGTGAATGACGGAGTGGGCCAAGAGGTGGAGGTCGATATAACTGATGTGGGAGCTAAATATGAAGAGTTTTGAGGCTGCATAGTAGCACGAGTATTGGTAGTAATGCGTGTGAGATCCTATGATGATTGTAGAATGTGGCATGAGGAGGTGTCGTTAAAAATGTGAAAATGGGATGGTTCAGAGCTTTGGACGCTCCTGATACATATCACCGCGACCTTAGAATGTGGCAAAATGCAATTTTGCTGCCCATACTTGGTGGAAGCCTATCAACATCTCCATTGGTAGGCCATCAAGATGCACATGATCAAGAGGATGAAGAAGAAGAAAAGGACAAGAGAAATGTTGTTAGAGATCATGGTGTAAGGTTCTAGTGCAAGGAACGGTATTATCAACAGTCCTATGATTTTGGTTACATGACAAAGTTCCCAGGATTACATCATCATCCTCTCCACTCCCTCTCACCTGCCTGACAAGCCACTGGATGCATTTTTGGATAGGAGACAAGCCTCTTACACCAGGTATATTTCTTACACCAGGTAGATTTCATGATCTAGTACCCACTCCTTATTCCATTACCCCTCCCCCCCTTTTTCTCATTGGCATCTGATTCTTTCTCATTTTACTTGGGTCCTCTTCACCCACTTCTATTCCCTGGCCCCACTTAGAATATCTATATAAGACATCTAGTAGATAGAAAAGAAAGCAATAAATCATTTCCACTCATCATATAGAGCACAGAGCTCAATTCCAGAGTCCTATTATCGTATTATCTCGTCTCAAGAAGCACAAGTCATCATCCTATTATTGTATTATCCCTTCACTCTCATACCATCTTGCCTTGTGCCAAACACCAACCCAAAGCCACCTCGCACCCTTCCTCTGGTCTAGTAGGACTATCATTTGGTGTGTGTTTCCAGGTGATTCCTTGGACTGAGTATCATCACCGTACTGAGAAATGTTGAGCCCATCTCAGTGCTGTGTTGAACATGTGAGAGGTTGAGATCTTGATATGAGTTGGCCTGCAAGAGTCCATGAGTCACCCACACACACATCAAACACCTAAGCTGCAAGACAAGGTTGTGTGCCTGCAGCAAGGTACTATTGTCTTCTCCAACATCACACTTTCCACATACTCTTCACCACCCACACCTCTTTCCTCACTACCACTACTTACACCAATCACAATGGGCAACCTCTGAGACTTAGACAACCTGAGGCTTGAGGATGTTCCTGAACCCAGCCTGAGTAAGATGCTCAAGCAGCTACTCACAGAAGCCCAAGAGGAGTGTGATGCCCTCCTCGAGGCATTGATGAAAGAATGCTGATGGCATGGCAGACCAGCTGAACAAACAGTGGAAGAGCACAGGGGATCCTGCATGCCTAAGGTGGGATGCCCATTGCCCTTTTCAGGCAAAGCCAATGAGCTGGACTCTTTTGAGACAGCTGTCTACATGTACATGCAGGGACGCCCTGATGAATTTGGAACTGAGGATGTGAGGATCATCTGGATCCTCTCATACCTGCAAGGAGGGACTGCCACAAAATGGCACAAGGTAGCACTCAAGAAGGTGCATGGCAACCCACTGTTTGCCACAGTGCAAGAACTAATGCAGGCAATCCGGGAGTCATTCAGTGACCCCAATGTCCAAGACACCAAGGTCTTTCAGATAACAACCATGGTACAAGGTGAGAAGACCATGGACAAACATATCCAGGACTTCAAGATCATGGCACACAAGTCAGGTTACACTGGCATGCTGTTGATCTACGAGTTTAAACACTCATTGAACAAGGCGCTGTGAGAGCAGATCAACAATCTAGAAAGACAACCAGCAACTATATCCAAGTGGTACATGCAGGCAATGCACATGGATCATCAATGGAGACAAGCGTGCACTGAAGAGTGCTTGTTTGGAGCAGAGGCACGAGGACCACCCAAGCCACCCACACTGAATGCACCAAGAGTGCAAGGGGCAAATCAGCCCCATCCACAGACAACTCAAGGGAGGACCACTCCCCAGCAACAACACCAGACAGGGCCGCACCCACCGCACAACCTGAATGCAATGGATGTGGACCAGTCAGCATGATGCCCACTGCTGGTATGTTACAAGTGTAGGAAACCCAGACACATGGCCTGCAATTGTAGGTCCCAGCTGGACATCCAGGCCATGAACTACAACAAGCTGTGGGACTACTGGGTCCATAAGCTGGATGAGGAGAAGACACAGAAAGAGGCATGGGATTTTCCTGACGGAAGCAAGTGAGACCCCCATGGCTGGCTTCTGAGAACAAGTTTGATAGGTTATTGGTAGACACTATAGACATTGACACAAACTCAGACTCTACTATCATAGATAGCTTAGATAGCAAAACAATATGTAATAACAACAGCATGAGGCCCAACACAAGTTGGCTTGGCAGTCTGGAACTGTGCTTAATTCCTTGTAAACCCATAGATAGAAAAATAGACACTGACACCAAAAAGCCTAAAGAGGGGGTATGACATTTGTAAGATCAAGTAAAGTAAAGAACGAGATCATGATCCCTATTACTATTACCACCTTATATACACACGACACCTGCATGGTCAGAGCACTTTTGGATAGTGGAGCCACCAGACTTTTTGTGGACAGGGAGTTCGTGCACAAAAGCAGACTTAAGACCTGGACTCTCAATCAGCTGATCAGGGTCTACAACATTGATGGAACACTGAACCAAGGTGGATCTATTACCGAGGAGATCACCTTGATGATGTCATTCCAAGGTCATAAAGAAAAGGCCACCTTTGAGGTGTGCGACTTAGGGAAGATGACAGTGATACTGGGACATCCATGGCTTAGAAAGCACAACCCTGATATCAACTGGGAGATGGGCAATGTGAAGATGACCAGGTGTCCTCATGAGTGCAATGTATTTATCAGATCAGCAAAGAAAGATAGGGCCAGGCAGAAGTTGGCCAAGCGAATGATGAGGCATCCAACAATTGAGGAAGTAGAGGATGAAGAAGCCTTTATCATGGCTGGAGGAGTTATGGAGGATGGAGATGGCATCCTGGAAGAAATTGCCCAGGAATGGAATGAGAATCCAGAAGATGAAGAGGAACATGAGATCCGAATGACCAAACAGGAACTTGTGGCAAAGATCCTTTGGAGATTCCAGAGGTGGATGAAGGTGTTCGAAAAGAAAGCCTTTAAGCACATGCCCAAGTGGAAACCCTGGGATCATGGCATCAAAATGAAACTGGGTTACAAGCCAAAGAAAGCCAAAAACATCCAACTCTCTCCAGAAGAGTAAAGCAATGTCAACAACTTCTTAAACAACCAGCTGGAAAAGGAGTACATTAGGGAGAGCAAGTCACCACAAACCTCAGCTGTGTTCTTTGTACCGAAAAAAAAACAAAAAAAAGAGGACAATGCAGGACTACAGATACTTAAATGCCTGGACGATTCATAATTATCCATTGCCGCTTATCAGTGACTTAATAGACAAAGTAGGTAGTGCCAAAGTATTTACAAAACTGGACTTAAGATGGGGTTATAATAATGTCAGGATAAAAGAAGGAGATGAGTGGAAGGCTGCATTCACGACCCACAGGGGTGCATTCGAGCCAGTAGTTATGTACTTTGGATTATGCAACAGCCCAGCCATGTTCCAGATCATGATGAACACTGTACTGAAGGACCTCATTAATCAGGGGTCAGTAGTAGTTTATATAGACAATATCTTAATATTTACAAAAGACCAAAACAGACATGACAAGATAGTAGAGGAAGTGCTTAAAAGGTTGGAGGAAAATGATCTGTTCTTGAAACCAGAGAAGTGTGAGTTTGCCATACAGGAAGCAGAATTCCTCAGACTCCACATTGGACAAGATGGCATAAAGATGGATACAGAAAAAATGAAGGTGATAGAAGAGTGGCCAGTTCCAAACTCAGTGAAGGACATTCAATGCTTCCTGGGACTCATGAACTTCTACCGACACTTTGCCAAAGGCTTCACAAAGGTAGCAGCACCCATGAATAAATTATTGAGGAAGGGTGAGAAGTGGCAGTGGACAGAGAAAGAACAGGGAGCATTTGATGGACTCAAAGCACTATTCACGTGGAATGAGATCTTGGCAACCGCAGGTCCAACCCACCTGCTGAGAGTTGAAGCTGACACTTTGGGAGTAGCGACAGGAGCAGTGTTGTCAATGAAGATGGAGAATGGAAAGTGGAGGCCATGCGCTTTCATCTCAAAGTTGCTCAATGATGTCAAAAGAAATTATGATGTCCACAACTGAGAGATGCTTGGGATCATCCAGACCTTGAAGCATGGTGGCACCATCTGGAAGGTGCGACACAAAGATTTGGATGGACCATTCCAACCTCCATTACTTTATGTCATCAAATAAGCTGAACCAAAGACAGGTGAGGTGGGCACTGTACCTCTCGAGGTTTGACTTTGAGTTGGTGAACAAGCCCGTGACAGCAATGGGGAAGGCAGATGCACTGTCCAGAAGACTGGATTGGAAGGAAGGAGTGGAGCATGACAATGAGGATGTCACACTGCTGAAGCCAGAATTCTTTGCAATCATGGCAACACAGCACAGGCACCTGTTGATCAAGGGGGCAGAAGATAAGATATTGAGTAGAATACAGAAAGCAAAAGAGTGGGACAAGTTGGTGGTGAAGGCTGTGGAGGAATTGAAGAGATTGCTGATGAAGCAGTGTGGTAGGGTCAGTTGTCCTACTGGTCAACTTATCCTTTCCAGGGAATTTATTCCAGTCCTGCTGCCAGCACCAAAAATCAAGAGCTATCACATAACTTCTCATTTATTATACTTTTATTAATATTTTGAGTTGCTAATTCCATTTAGCTATTTTCTAGTTTACAGGTTGATTCCCCTTCCCTCAAAGACTACACCCACACTACACATTGATCACACATGTCACCATCATTTCCACTCCCTCAGCCTCCTCATCAACAGTGTCAGGCCCCAAGAAGGATTGAATTGGGACAACTTCAATTCATTTTTCCTTTATTGATTGTTCTATTTATATCACTATGACAATCCACCACATCCAAATCGACGGGCCAATCTGTTGGATGTAGGGTTGAGAAGTTCTATTTGGGTGCTCTCCATGCTTGATGGGGGACAGGTGACGTAACATCAATAGAAGGCCCTGATGACAAACTTCTCCCCGAGCCATTGCTAGCAGAGGAAACCCCAAGACGAGGATCTGAAGATAAGTTTCTTTATTAGTTCATCAAATTTTCTTTATTCCTTCAATCTGGCTTATTATGTAGTTCATATTTTTTGTTGCTTGGTCTGGCTGGTGCAAGAGAACATGCGCGGCCCAATTTTCCCTATCTTACACTGCTCGTTTGTACTTAAGGTGTCTCCCCACCTTTCGAATGGGACAATTCAGACTTTACTCGCTCTTGACATTCCTTTCTTAAGTTTCTCTCAGCATCATTACACTTGATGGCCCCATTTTCATTCACTTTTGTTGGCTCTTGCTTACCCCAACCCTTGTGACATGACGACCTTGTCAACGAGATCTCCAGCAGACCATTGACCCTGTCACAGCAGTTGAGAATGGAAGAGTGGAGTCAGGAACAAGAGCTGGTGCTCTTTAGAGGAAAGTTTTACGTGCCAAAGGATGAGCAGCTGCAACACGAGATTGTCCAACTCCACCATGACTCAGTCATCGCTTCTTGACTTGTTACCACGACGTGCACAGCCACACCTCTACAGCCCCTCATCGTTCCATCCGTCTTGTAGCTAGGTGCCCGTCTCTGATCATTCCGATCTGGTTCTCTCCCGACTGCCACTAGTGCATGTCGACACCGTCTCAACCCACACGTGGATCTGGCGGCTCGATCCGGGGCAACCCGCGTGTCGAACCTCCCACCCCGAGCAGAGCTCCCCCCTCGTCTGTCGCCTCTCCAGTGGCCTCTAGGCCTACTGGGCGACCCCCAATCCACTTGCAGGCCGGCCCAGTCCGAACGCCTCACACATCTCCCTCGCCGTCGCCTTACAGCCACAGCTAGGACACCCCCCGTGCGCCGCGCATCTCTAGCGCCTCGCAAGCTGCTTCTAGGGCTTCGACCGTCGTCACCGGCGGCCCTCCCAGCACCACCCCCTCGTCTGATGTAGAAGACGGGGATATGTATGACGTCGAGCCAGTGACCAAACTCGAGGTGAGAGTCCTGGTAGAGTCTATCGTCCAGGGAGCCAATACCCTTGGCTCCCTCGCCTCTCGGGGTGCATCTGAAGGGCTGCTGAGGGCCAGCAACCCCGACCTCGTCTCCGCGTTGTCGGGCCTCCTTAGGGCAGCTGACAATTTTGGGGTCCCTCTCGCTCCGATCATGGACCCCCTTAGGTCCATGTCGTTTGACTCCTTCGTCGACTCGTTTGACCGCGAGACGACCCCTGCTCCGAACCAGGACGTGCCCATGCCCCTTGCGGCTCCGGTACGTTGTGCTCCCCCCCCACCGCGTCGAGGAGGGTTGGCCAACCGCCTCCCCCGCGCTTCCCGCCCCAAGGGCGGGCGTCCGCTCCCTGCCATCCCACAGCAGAGAGCCCCTCCGGCTAGACCTGGCCCTGCCCAGGCTCCCACGTTTGCGCAGGCTGCCCGATTCAAGGGCGGCCACGTTCCTACATCCTCAGTGGACGGCCTGGTCCGTATGGCCAAGGCATTCCCTGAATTACCCACTGCCAGGCTGGCCACCATGCACCAGCAGGCCAAACCCTCCACGGCGAAGCCCAAAGCTTCGTCCACTGTCCATGGCCCGTCGCGAAGACAAGTCATAGTCATCGTCCACGCGATCCCGGGTGAGGGCGGCATGCCCCCCCCCCCGGTCGTTCTCATCAAGAACCAGGAGGCCCTCGAGCGGGTCCGCCTGGCCTTGTCCTTGCACCGCTCCACCCTTAGGGCGGAGTCGGTCTCTCTGGCCTATGGGGGCTTCTCCATCGCCACCGACGCCGTGGCCTCTGCGGAGGACCTCCGCATCATCCGCCAGGCGATCGCAGCTGCGTTCGTCGAGGACCATCTCCGCGTTACGGCGGAGCTGCCCTCTTCCACGTCCTATATGAAAATTATAGATGTGCCCTACTTCCAAGACCTACTTCCAAGACCATCGCCCCACCACGGTGGAGTCGATTCTTGGCTTTATCGCTAAGTCCGGCCTAAAAGACTTAGTCGTCCTGAACGCTCCCCTACGGATCGTCAGAAACTCGAAGCAGTCGGACACTGCTACCGTCTATATGAACGTCTCTGACTCGGTCAGCGGCGCACGCGTGAGAGCGCTTTCCAAGCGGGCGGTCCAGTTTGGACCGTACATCTGCCCTATTCGCGAGGCCCGGGCCAACCCCGGAGTCTCTCTCTGCCAACGGTGCTGGAGGTGGGGTCATCCGACCAACGCCTGCCGCGCCCCTCAAATCTGCTGCCCTACCTGCAGCGGCCCTCACCGCAAGGAGCACCATCGCACCTTGGCGGGATGCTGCAAGGGAAACGCCAAGGCGAACCCCCCCATTCCCCCCACGCCAGAGCACTCCGCGTGTCCTCATCCCCCGCGGTGCCCCAACTGCCGCAAGGAGCACGCAGCCGACGACCGTCGCTGCAATTTTTGGAAACACCGTTTCGACGGTGATTGGATTAAGAAGAGATATGCCGAAATACGTGAGCGCCGCGCCGCTCTCCGCCTCTCGTCTGACCCCTTCCCCGCAGGACGCGGTGGGCGACCCTAAATGAATCATGTCTGGGACATAGATTATTTACGTATTATGTGTCAAAATGTTAACCGTAACTATGGACTTTTGGACATGCTGCTTGAGTCACAGAGTGATGAGTTCCACATTCTGTTAATCCAGGAACCTCCATGGAACCTAATACGGCATGCTCCCTCATCCGCAACCAGGGATGGGGAGGCGGTGATTGGCGCCCCTATGCATCCGAATTGGGGCTGCATGGTCCGACAGGCCGGGACAGACACTGCCCCGGCACCTAATGATGCCGCTCCATTCCCTAGGAACGACCGCGGCGAATTTCCACGTGTCGCTGTCTATTTTGACAAGCGGCTGCAGGCCCTGAGACCCAGCTACTGCCGGGATCTCATCGATCACCGTGACGTCATCGTCTTCACCTTAGGTGCGGGCAACAACCTCATATTCTTAGCCAACGTCTACTCAGACAGAAACCACACCGGGATCCGCCTCCTCTCTGAGGGAGCGGAGACTTGGCCTCACCACTTCCACCTCATCGGGGGAGACTTTAACTGCCACCACCACCTCTGGGATCCCCAGGGGCCGGCGGCCAACGTCCATGCTGACCGCCTTCTGGCGGCCACGACCCGTCTCGGGCTGTCGCTCTGCCGCCCCGACGAGGCAAAGCCCACCCACTACCCTTATAACAACGAGCTCAATCCCACTGTGATTGACCTCCTTTTTATCAACTCAGCGGACGAAGCAGTCACTGAGCACACCATCTTCCCGGAGCATCGCGGGTCCTCGGACCATGCGCCCCTCTTGGTTAATCTTCGGACCCCCTTCTACCGCGTGCAATTGCGGATGAAAGGGATTGCTCCGGACTCTGACGAGGAGACGGCCTACCTTCAGGACGTCACCACTTGGCTCTCGGCCTTGTCCAATTGGACGGGCCATTCACCGGCGGAGGTGGACGAGGTGGTGCAAGCCATCTCCGAAGCGTTTGCAATGGCGTGGCGTACCCATGCCCGGTCTAAGAACATCTGTAGCCGCTCCAAGGAGTGGTGGTCGGATGAATGCCACACAGCCCTCGAGGAGTACCGGGAGTCCCGGGACCCTGAGGACTGGAAGATGTTTAAGCAGGCTGTCAAAGCTGCCAAGCGGGAATTCTTTGATGCGCGCATCAAAGAAGTCTCCTTCACCAATCAGCGGCCCTGGGACTTGATGCCCTGGGTCAAGCAACGTAACCTCCCGTCGTGCGAGGCCATCTCTTATGGGGGTGCCCCTTGCAACACGTTGGAGTCGCTCTGGACGGCGCTGGATGGTACCTACAATGCGGCCAATGACCGCCCTGTAGACCTTTCGGTGCTCGACAACTACGACCCCCTCCCCCCCCGGGAGTGGGTCCCTTTCTCCCTGCTGGAACTGCAGGAAGCTCTCAAAGCGTGCTCGTCGCGCTCTGCTCCGGGACCGGACCACGTTACGTGGTCCTTCCTCAAACGTTGGGCCGGTAATGTTGAAATTGCCGAGCTCTTTGTCCGCATCGCCGAGGCGTGCGTCACTCTGGGCCATTGGCCCTCCCATTTCAAGGAGTCCACGTCGGTCATCATACCGAAGCCTGGAAAACCTAACTATTCTACCCCGAAGTCGTTCAGGCCCATTGTGCTGTTGAACACTCTCGGGAAGTTGGTCAAAAAGCTGCTGTCTAGGCGGCTCCAATTCGACGGCGTGGCACACGGCGTCTTCCATCCTAACCAGTTTGGAGGTGTCGCCCAGCGTTCCACTGAGGACGCTGGAGTCTACCTTACCCATCTCGTCCGTGCGGGGTGGGCCAAGGGCCTACAAACTAGCGTTGTTGCCTTCGACATCGCCCAGTTCTTCCCGTCACTGAACCACCAGGTTTTGTTGGCAATCATCGAGAGGTCGGGGTTCCCACCGTGTGTGGTGAATTTCTTCCGCTCTTATTTGGTGGGCCGGTTCACGACCTACAAATGGAACACCGATAGTTCGGGCAGGTTCTCTGCCGACGTCGGGGTGGGGCAGGGCTCGGCCTTGTCCCCCGTCTGCTCGGCGCTATACATTGCGCCGGTGATGCGCCTCTTCTTTGCCCGCGTCCCCCGGCCGCTGGCAGATTTGATATCTTATGTGGACGATGGCACGCTCATCGCACAATCTAAACGAGTGGAGGACAACCTCCCTAAGCTTGTGGACGCCTACAACGAGGTGTTCCGCCTCTTCACGGCCCTCGGACTGGTGTTGGAACATGCCAAGTCCGAGGTCTTCCACTTTTCCAGAGCACGGGTGGTGCCCAACCCCCCCATTGACCTCGGTGTCGCCCCCTTCACCGGGGCCACCCCTCTCAAGCCCAAGCCAATATGGCGTTACTTGGGCTTCTTCTTCGACCGGAAACTGTCCTTTAAGGAACATGTCCGGTTTTACACCACGAAGGCGTTCACGACCGTGAGCGCCATGCGAATGCTTGGCAATTCGTCCAGGGGACTCTCCCCGGCGAACAAGCGTCTACTCTACAGGTCCTGCGTCATCCCAGTGGCGACGTACGGGCTTCGTCTCTGGTTCTGCCGAGGTACCCGTACCAAAGGCATGGTCAAGGCCCTGTCCCAGATGCAGCACACCGCTGCCCGCTGGATCACAGGCTGTTTCCGTACGACTCCTGTCGGAGCAATGGAGTGTCTCGCCGCCCTGTTGCCTATGCCACAGGTGTTGCGCCGTCTGGCTGATAAGAGCTGTCTTCGGACAGCTACTTTGACGCGCACGCACCCCGTCCGAGCCATCTTGGAAGGGGACCTGGTGGGAGACGCCCCCCGACATGCGCTGAGACTTCAGGCCCTCCCGCCCGTCGCCCGACGGAAGATTGTGTCCCCCGCTGCGGATGCAATTACCGTCTGTGCCCTCTCCGATGAGCCCTTTGAGGCCTATGGCCCCGAAAGCCAACCCGGAGATCAGTTACTAGACCTGTTCTCGGACAGGATCTCCATCTACCGCCCGCCCCCTAAGGGGACGGACGAACGTAAGGAATATCCTGGCCGTCTGGACCGCGTTCTGGCTCTAGCCAGGCTCGATCCGGACTGTCTCATCGTGGGCTGTGACGGGTCAGTACCCAAGACAGCCCACCAGGCCGCGGCGGCCGCCCTTGTGTTCCGCGGGAACCAAGAGGTCCGCCGTGCTACCGCGTTCCTCGGTCGCGCCTCAGCGACCGACGCCGAACACCATGCCCTCCACCTTGGAGTGTCCGCAGCCGTGGCTGCTGGATGCAAAAAAGTGGTGGTATTTTTGGACGCCCTCGCGCTCGCTGATGCGTGGGTGGACTGCTCCCCGACGGGGGGTCAACAGCACGCCCTCCGGCTGTGCCGCCTTCTACGGCCCTGGTTCGCGCTAGGCCAGGACCGTCAAATTCACCTGTGGTTCGTCCCCTCCAAACTGGAGTGGGCGGTTCACAAGCAAGCACATGACGTCGCAACGTCCCTTCGACTGCCTTTGGGGATCTCCCCCAAAGCCACTCGTAACTGGCTGATCGCGTCCTTCAAGGACACAGCAGAGAAAGACTGGGTTGCCCGCTTTGCGGACCCCAAGTACCGAGGGAGGAGCTTCCTGGACCTAAGGGCCCAACGGAAGACCCCCGCAACGCCCACCGCCTCCGGCTGTGGGCCTTGGCTCAAAGAAACTGCATACGACTGCAGGTTGACGGCCCGGCTTTGTCGGTGCATCACGGCGCACGCCCCCATCGGGAGCTACCGCGACCGTTTTTTCCCCAGTGAGGACACTCACTGCTCGTGCCCCCCCCGGCCCTTCCAGGACCGGGATCATCTGCTCCGCGTGTGCCCACACGCAAAATGCAAAAAACACCGGCAGGGCCCGCGATTCATCGCGGACCTCGTCGAATTTCTCGAGGCGAACCCACGCGTGTTCGCCTTTGCCCCCCCGGAAGGGTGGGACCCGGGATGAGGGTTACGCGCAGGGCGTGTGACCCCCGTCTGGTGGCTTGGTGAGCCTGATGGCCGCCGAACACGCGCTCGGTCTCTGAGCCTGCGATGTCTCTGTCGGTAACGCCGAACCTCGGGTTTGTCGCTGACAAGGTTGGGGGGCCCGCCAGTTGGTGGGTACCGTCCCACGCGTGGGGCGGCTAAGCGAGGAGGGGCTGTACTCGGGCAACCGAGGGGCTCCGAACCCCGTCGGGCCTTATGGCTGGCGGGTTGGTCGACCTGCGGGAAGGCCTATAATCCTCATTCCTGGCCAGCGCGTCAGTGGGCGCGCACGACTAATAGGGGCCGTGCAGGGGCTTAGTGGGGGTAGGACACTGGGGGTGTTAGTACGCGCCGTCGGGAGTGCTGGCGAGCTGGTTCGGGGAGGCGCCCGAGCACCCTCGGCCTGTAGTCTGGCCTTGCGCGCTGCCTCAGCAGGCAGCGCGCTGGCCTTCACGCACTCATGTGCATTATCGGGGCTGTAGTTTCCCCCTCAACTTACGTCGTATACCCGCCATCTCATGTAGTAGATAGCCGTGGACTGCGTCCGTGCACCACGTTAAATATTGTTGAACAAAAAAAAAAAAAAAAAAAAAAAAAACCATGACTCAGTGACACCCTGGGTGGTGGAAGACATTAGAACTGGTAGCTCATAATTATTGGTGGCTGAACATGACCAAATTTGTATTTACTTATGTCGACAGGTGTGACAAATGCCAGCAGTATAAGAACATACCAAAACCTCTGGCAGGCAAGCTCATGCTGATCTAAACCCCAATGGAACCATGGAAAGCAATCTCTGCAGATTTCATTACAGGGCTACCAGAAGCGCAAGGATACAACATGCTCCTGATAGTGGTTGACTGGGCCAAGAAGCAAATGCATGCAATTCCCACAATGGAGAAAACAAGTGCGTTGGGTCTGGCTAAGTTATACCGTTACAATGCGTGGCAATACCATGGGCTGCCAGATTTGATCATATCAGATCGGGGCCCCACAGTTCTCTGCTGCACTTATGCGAGAACTTGATAAGTTATTAAAAATACAAACAAAAACATCTACGGCTTACCATTCACAGACTGATGGACAAACTAAGCAGGTCAACCAGGACATAGAACAGTATCTGAGACTCTTCATAAATTATAGTATCCACTTTCCTTTATTTTGTATAAAAGGCCCCTGTAAAATACTAGAAACAGAGATCCCTTCTCCCCCTCTCTCTAGCTTCAAGATTTCAAGTCTCATCCCCTCTTGTGTTTAACTGTGTAGTTGATTTGCAACTTATTCAATTATTGTCACTGTGTCACTGTGACTGGAACTGGAACAAATGTAGTTCATTGGTCAAGTACTCTTGCATCATACTGCATTATTAGATTTCAAATTCTTGATTACTTTATTGCGACATTTTGCTGACCTTACTTACTGGCTTTGGCATTCTTTGCACTTGGTGTAGACCTTGTGTTATTGTTAACAGATATCACAGACCTCCTCCCTTGTACAAGAAGGATGGTTCTGGGACCCTTTGAAGCTAACACCTCCCTTTTCTCATTTATTTATGGGTACTAATAAACATATATTACAACTTAGTTATAGGGGAAGTGATGCCCCAGAGGAGAGGGGAGCTTGTGGAAGCAAGGGTATATATAACAGTTGATGTTTGTTACTATTTGGTTCCAGTAAACAAACACAAACACATCATGTCTATTTACTGGAACCAACCAGTAACAAACATCAACTAATATATATATCCTTGCTCCTACAAGCTCCCCTCTCCTCTGGGGTGTTGCTTCCCCCATAACTAAGTTGTAAGATATGGTTATTAGTACCTATAAATAGTATATAAGTAAATATGGGGTTTGTGGCACTTGTCTGAGTGCCAAAACCTGTAGATTGAGCATTAGCTGCCTGTAAATAGAAAAATGACAATGGGTACAAGGTATAGGTCGCAGGTATGCTATGTGTGACCCGCACCCATACCCTGTGCAGGTACACGAAACCCATGCAGATCCCTAGTTGTGTGTGTTTGAATGCATTCAGATCCTAGCCAAGCATATCATCACGAACATCTCTTCTTGACTTGTTACCGCCACCATGTGCCGTGGGAACTTTCTGTACACTGTCTGGCTCGTTGTCCAGCAGTCTATCCCCTGGCCTGATCTTTGATCAGACCAGCCTATCCCACTCCCCAGGAGTCGTTTGGGAGCTATCCCAACCCCCCTGGCGATTGGCCTGACCGATCCCCACGGATCGTGCACGGATGCCCACTCAGAGGGTGTCCTACTGTCCGCCATCTTTACCTACCTGGGCTCGATGATCCTGGGCTCTGGGATGGGGCACCTTCCGCCAATCGGTGGGGGGGTTCGACGGTGAAGTAACACTGCCGGCTTAGGCTGGGGGTCCCGTTCTGGGGTCGGGGGGAGAACACGCTTAGGGGGGGGGGGCGATCCTTTGGATTGCCAGATCCCTGGAGAGGATCTAGGGACCTGGTGCGTCTGCTTTCACTTCCTTTTAGGATCTTAGCTACTCTACGACTACAGGACACTGCTTTCTCCCTGTGGGTGGGTCCTTGCCTCGCACCAGGGGTTTGCGCGCCGGCGCTTCCCCTTACCACGCTTCCCTTGGGCACCCGTGCTCTGTGCATGTGCTCTGGGGTCAACTTATCTGCTCATCCAGGATGCACAGGGCTGGCGATCCCTGCTGCTTACAAGAGACCGAGCCATTCCCACTGTCCACCTGTTAGCAGGGGTCAGCGGAGTATCTGCGATCATTGAGATCAGACAGCAGAGGGCAGGGGGAGACGCTCCCCCAGCACTGCTCTTTATGGCCCTACAACACTGTGTGTTGGAGACCACACGTATCCTCCCCGGCCGCGTTCGTTAATGCGGCCTGTGGATCTTCTGGATGATCAGGGAGCGGGCCTGCTGAGGCTGCCACTGAGATTCCAATGGGGCCCCTTCCCCGCCGCCGCCATCGTCCACGACGGCGGCACAACTGATTGATCGATCGGCGACGCCATCGACCTCTCGTGCGTCGGACCAGGGGGGGTAACACCCCCTATCCATTGTCGGCAAGCTGCCTGTCTGGATACAGGCGGCGCTACCACGCACCCCATCGCTATGGATGGGGCGCTCCTGGGGCTCGCCCCTGGGTTCGTCATGGGCATACAAGTGGGGGCCTCGGCCGCCCACAGGTGTACCCATATCCACAGGCTCTGTTTAGGCCCACTGGGTCTCAGCCTGGCATCTCATCGGACGGCAGGGATGCCGGACCGGTGGCCCATCTCTCGATGAGGGGGGTGGTTCTCCCCTTTGCCCGTTAGGGAACTCGGTTAACCTCCAGGACCTTCGGGGGCTGGGGGCTTACGGTGAATCAACACCACTCACCGGCTGGCTTCGGCTGGCCGCGCGTGGGGGGACCGATCTAGCTGCGGGTGGGGGGTCTTCCGGCATGCGGCGGCGCAAGGGCGCGGCTCTGCCTTCCCACTCCAGCGAGCGTTATATGTGGTCTATCTGCCCGCCTCAGAGGTTAAAAGAGGGAGGAAGGTCTCACACCGGCAGGGGTCTAGTATAGTAGAGCGTAGCGTACTCTAGTATGTTTGTACTTTGCGCCCGCGGACTGTGTACGTACACCGCGCTATAAATTGTTGAACAAAAAAAAAAAAAAAAAAAAAAAAAAAAGCATATCATCACACTGGGTGTCCAACCTACTGTGGGTGCCCCAGATGGTGACTGGTTACCTGACCCCTTTGGTTGCATGCCTAGCATGTACTCCACCTGGTCAATAAATTCAGCTTGCTGTGTAAAGATCTCCAGCCATGGTACTGGCCCAGAGCTCCTCTTTGCAGCCAAATCTAAGTGTTGAGATGCAAAAATAATACCTAAACCACACACTATATGTTGTTTCCACATATTCTCTAATGACCTGTTTTTGATAGGTTAAAAATTAGCCTTGGTCACCATATGAGTGAGGCAATTGGCCAGGAGCATTGCCTGGCCCTTATCACCAGTTGAAAGTGCTTGTTTCAGCTTGGCAGTGCCTCTGCAGTGAGTCACCATTTTCTCACCTTCATCATTGGTAGGGTGGTCCTTTATATATTTATCCCAGGTATCATTAATTGGAGCTGTTGCCCAGTTCAGAGTGGCAGCTATGAAACTTGGCTTCTCAGGGGATGCTAGTGACATGGTAGTGCTGGTGGCAGCCTGGCAGCACAGAGGTGTTATTAGTAACATGGCAGTGCTGGGGTTGCTAGTGATGTGGTAGCTGCATTGTTGGGTGGTACATGGAGTGGCAATGCAGTGGCATGGGGGTGTTGCTAGTGCTGTGGCAGCACAGAGTGACACCTGGACTCCACCCCATGAGCAGGGGCTCATGGGGCTGGGGCCAGGCATAGCACCATGGTGTAGGGGCCATAAGGTCATTCACACTAAGTACTATCCTGATAATCAGGTAACTGAAGAAAAAAAACAATGTAAAAAACTTACACAGGGCCCAAACAACGCTGGTTGTTGTTTGAGCCATGGGAGGTCTTTACACTTCCCCTCTAATCTGCTTGGACTCTGCTCAGACTTTTTTTTGGCTGAGAGTCCTGCCGAGCTGCAAGTCCATCTGAGCAAAGTCTGATCAGAGTCTGGGTGGAGTCCAAGCATCTGATCAGACTTTGAGGAGGATCTGAGTTGGACTGTACTTGGACTCACAATGAGCATACCACCATATTTAGTAATTAGAAAAAGAATGAACATTGAAAGGCTTGAACCCTGGAGCACTATAGCACATTACACAATGTAATCACAATATAACTGTTGCACTACATAAGTATACTAAACATACACACTACACTGCACTGAATGCTGGCAGGCTGTGTCATTGCATGAGCACCATCATGTTGTCACATCACCATGCATCATGACCTGCCAGCTCACCACCACCACCCATGATGCTGCCTCCCTGCTCCCCCCTCTACTCCACCAGTAGGGGGCCTGTGGCCCCCACATTAAGTTTTTTTTTTGTTCTAATAAAATTTTATTCAACTAATTTTTTTTTGTTTCAGTGGTTTCCACTGTGCATACAACAATGGCCACCTCCACTCCCCCCCTGCTCCTGGCTCCCTCCCTCCACCACTCCACCATTATGGGGGCCTCAGGCCCCTATAGTAAGTCTTTTCTTGGTTTTAATCATAATTTATGCAGCTAACAAATTTGTTCTTCAACAGTTCTCTTGTACATGCAATGATGTCCTGCCCACAGTGTGCTGGCCCTCCCCACTCAGGTGGGATGTGAGAGGCTCAAAAGGGGGTAGGATGGCCCCAGGGAGATGCCAGGGGGACCATGAAGCAGGGCAACTGCTAGGTATGCACCCCAATGTAGTTAACTGCCCCACATCACAACTGTCCCCCTCCACCATTTAAGACGGACAAATGATGATGAACAATACAGCACCCACCTCCATGCCTATGAGCAACTGCTCATGGGGTGGGTCATGGGTGTGACTCTTGACATTGACCACCCACCAGCTAGATGGCTTCAATGGGACATGCCAGGATGTGTCAGGATGTGCCAGAAGTAGGCTGGGATGCAAGTGCACCAGTAGCTAGCAGTATTGTGCAAAATAACTGTCTACTATAACACAGGCTGTGTGCAAACTGGGGTCTAGGCTAGAACACTGTTTTGCATAATCTATCTCTAATTATAAGCCTGATTTTTCAAGCTACCATTCACATTACAAATGCAAACTCACACACCAGATAGAAAAATAATTCCCATGCCACCAGTGTACCAGGTTAGCTGTGTGGATAGGGTCTCAGCCCTCTTGGGGTTGATCAGTTGGGTCATCACATTGTGCTGTCAAGGGTAGGGCTGAATGGGGTGAATGCATGACAAAAGCCTCAAACATGTTGTGGACAACAAAAAGAGAATGTGACAGAGAGTTCTTGAAAGGTTCAAGAACCTGCAGATGAGAGTGTGCAAGTGGGATGTGTTCATGCTTGACATGTTGTGATCTGATCAATCAATGATCAGTGCATGTAGGAAAGGGACCAGAGACAGTAAACAAACAGAGAGATCAAGGCCAATGGAACTTGATCTGGGAAAATGCATGTGGGTGTGGAATGGGAGACAGTGGACTTGTTGGTCCAATCAGAAATGTCCAAGAAGAGGGCCATGTTGCCCTGTAACCATAGAAACAAGAACACTTAACTAAGAAACTACACCATTGTGTGTAGTTGTCTTGAGGGGAGGCAAGTCATTGTGAGGGGAACTAACTGAATCCAAGAAAAGAGAGGGAAGGAAGTGTGCTCCATTCAAAAGGTGGGAGGACACCTTATATACAAAATGTGGGTACTGGCTATATGCACATGTGATTGCATGCATACTCTTGCACCAATCAGAACACAAGAAAAGAATAATGTAGTAATGAAGTGGCAGAAATGCATGAAAAAGGAAGTGTGAATAAAAATAGAACACTTAATAAAAATAAAGGCCAGGTGATTGTTGGTCCAGTGTCGCTGAGTCCTCATCTTGGGACCTCAGCATGTAGGGATGACTCAGGGAGCAGCCTACCTTTGGGGTGCTCTATTGACGGTACATGCCAAGGACCCAGAACAAGTGTGGAGCACTCCCAAAAATAGATTCTCGACCCTACCCTCTACAAGATTTGTCCATTGATTTGGATTTTGACTAGCTGTGGGAAGGGGAATGTGTCGAAGTGCCAATTCTTGAAGAAGAGTTCAAAGAATGAATAAAAACATTTGAAAAATAGAAAATAAATCCAAATCCAAAATCTAACTCATCAAGATGAGTGAGAATTTCAATAGAAATCTTGAAGGAGTGTGGCATGTGACAGGTTTGCAAGACTGGGATGTTGAGTAAATCCACAGAACTTAAGGGCAGTCTCAACAATCTATCTGAGGCACAGGAAAAAAAGAGGTTTATTAGAAATGCAAATAAATAATAAAAGAAAGAAAGAAGGGAATAATACAAATACTTAAGGATCCCTGACCATGTCAAGGGTCCCATGGGAAATGCCTCAGAAGTGGGAAGTTGACAGGTGTGCTGTCTTCCCCTTCCACAGCAGTTAGGCCTGTTAGGGTTTGGTTAGGGTCTGGTTAGGGTTAGTTGGTTACTGTTAGCTGCTCTGAAGGGGCCTGCTGACCTGAGATGGCCCAGTTTGGGGGACCCCCCAAGCACAGTGAGGGAGGGGAGGGTCATTGAATGGTTGGCCCTCTTTTTGGACAGTGGCAATATTATTAGCTAAGCACATCAATTGTTCCACTGAGTGGCATTTGGTTTGGCAGCAGTGGCTCATTGGCCTGTGCAGGATGTTTTTGGTTTGAGGCATGAATATGAATGTTTTGACACTTGAAAATATAATTGAAGTCATTCTGACATATGGAAATATTCTTGTAGCTTTTGCAAAACAAATGTTTCTTCCATATTTGGAAAGAACAACATTATTGCAAGGTTTTGCAAACTTAGACATTTTCTAATTAGACTGTAGTTTGCATACATTATTTGTTTTTATTAGAGTATGGTTTTACAAAATAGTGACAGCTATGCCTGGCAAGTGGAGACCCTCAGAGCCCATTGGATGCATCTGGACATGCTGGGACATGACTGGACACCCCCATGGACCCAGGGGACACATCAGGACATGATGGAATGCTCAGACACCACCAACACCCCCCAGTCCAACTTCATGAGCTACTGCTTGTGAGGTGGAGCACAGGGGGAGAGATGGGGAAGCCAGAAAAGAGGAGAAGGATGCCATACCACAGGGGGGGGAGATGCCAGACAACTGGAGATGCACCACAGAATGGGGGGGATGCCAGATGACTAGCAACATGCCCAGGACCCCCCAGGACATGACAGGAGCATGGGGGCAGAGAGGGTAGGGGTGATGTGACCCCCACTCCACTAGGCCCTAGCCATGTGAACCACTGCTCATGGAGTGGAGCACAAGTGGAGGCTTTTACACATATATAATTTGCTTTAATTAGGTACCCTCTCCATCACTCCAAATGAGCAATGGAGAGTGCTTTTGTATTGTGTATCCTAATCTAAATAGATAATAAATAGCGTTAATAGTCAACATTTATAATGCCTCTTTATCTCTGGTGTTATTGTTGGGAATGGAGTGGTGAACAGTGACAGGAAGAGTTAAGGACAAGGTTAGATTATGAAGTTAATCTCAAAGGCTAATGAGTGAGGGAGTCTGCCACAGGGAGGAATGTTATTATCATCTCCTACAAGATGTGCAATATTTATACTACACAGTTAGGAGGTATAGTGTAATGCACTCCTTTAGTATATAAAGGAGGTATTCTGTAATAGACCCCTGTACCAGTTAATAATGGAATAGCTATGTCATATCCCCTATAACAGTGTCAATAATAGTGACATATGATATCATGGCTTGGTAAGTCCTAGACTTCCTGCAGGGTGTGTCATAGACACTCTATCCATAGCTCTGTCTTGGATAGGCTATCATAGACATGGCTATACTTGCCTATCCCATGATAGACATGCTGCAGGATGATTAATCCTGTAGCATGTGTTAACTGTGGATTCCCCTATATGTCTCTGCATGTGTTAACCTCTGTTAAACATGTGTTAATATGACTTAGCATATTCTGGCAATATTCCATAGGCATGTTAACTGCCTTGGCTTGCCTGTATACTCTTGTATACATAATCCCAACAGTTATATTGCCAGTTGTTTAGTGTTTACCTTGTATGAGGTCTAGGGTTCAATTCTTGCCTAGGCCAATTTATTTCCCGTCCCTTTGTTCCAAAAAAAATCATTTAAGTTAGTGAGCTCAGACTTTGCTTGGACCCCACTTGGACTTTGCTCAGACAACTCAGAGTCCAATTGGATTGGGGGGGGAGTGTAAAGTGCAGAGTAACATTATCCAGAGTCCAATCAGAAGGCTCGGACTTTGCTAGGAGAGCTCAGACAGTCCTCAGACTAGGGGGGGTGTAAAGTACTGAAATTTTGCTGCATCTGGCATCTGCTAAAATGCCATCCATGTGTGGCAAAGGATGTGAATCAGTGGCAGTATTGCTGTTGAGGTTATAGTCATTGATCCAATGCAGCAGGTCAATATCATCTGCCTTGTGCACTAGAAAGGCAGGTGATGCATGGGTGGAAGAAGAAGGTCAGAAGTGCCCAGCATTCAAGTGTCATTGTATCAGAATACTCCAGGCCACTCAAAATTTCTGGGGGCAAGAGTAAATCTGGGTTTTAATTGTTTTTCTGGCATCCTTCAGGTTAATTTTTCACAGCACAATGATATAGCTTAGAAGATTCTTGGTAGGAGAGCCTCATAAAACATTTTTCCGATTTATCTACTATAGTAGAAGTGGTATTACAGTCAGCTATTGAAAGGTTGACTGGTCATGAGAATGGTTCCCACACCTATCTAATCTTTCTGATTATTCATGTTGACTAAGAACTGTTCATGCTTGATTACATCATCTACATACCTTATATGGACAACAAGCTTCTGAAGCGCACCTCCGGCGCTCTGCTCGCTTCGCTCGCATCACTCCTGCAGCCTGCTTCTTCAGCTTGTCAGGGGTCTGCACCCCCCGAACCCCCTGCTTGCGTCTTTTACTCATCTTGTCAACACAGGGAGGGACCTTCAGCCCCTCCCTGTGTGAAGGAGGTGTTATTGAAAATCAGTTGTAATTAATGGCCATGTCACTTTTCACTTTTTTACTTTCTTATTTACAGTTAAAACTATTTCTACATCAATATATACATTAATCTAATACTGCTCAATTATACACAATATTTTTACGCACCCATCTGAACTTTCATCTCTCTATATTCCCTAAATGTCATCCACAGACTTCACCTGTCACACTATTACACAAAACTCCCATATCTGAACATAAAACTCTAAAAATCCAGTCCCACATCCTAGATGTGAAGGTGAGGGTGGGGATGTGAAGGTGAGGGAATAATGGTGAAGCAGAAGAGATAGGGCGGGATGGGGAAGATGGATAGGGAGGGGATGGGGAGGAGCTAAGTGGGAGTGCAGGGGGGGTGGCCCTCCTCTCCTCCCTTTTACATCAAAACCCTTCTCCCTCAGCCCTTCCCCTTCCCCTCCCCCTTATATCCTTCCCCTTCTCCTCCTAACACTCCTCCCCATCCCTCACCTAGGCCCCTCCCACACTGTCTGTATCACTCTCCCCACTGCCTGTCTCACCTCACACCCCATCCCATCCCACCCCTTCCCCATCCCATCCCACCCCTTCCCCATCCCATCCCACCCCCACTCTCCTGCTTCACTGCCTGTCCCTCACCTTCACATCCCCTCCCTCATCCCTCACCCTCACCATTCCCCTCATATCATTCTCCTCCTCACACCCCTCCTCATCCCTCACCCCTGCCTTATTTTCTGTATCACTCTCCCCACTGTCTGTCTCACCTCACATCCCTCACATCCACATCCCACCCACACACTTCCCTCACTCTCCTCTCTCAATCTCCCCACTGCTGGCCCCATCCCCCTCACCCTCACACCTCTTTTCCTCACACTCCACCCCCCTCCCTCCAGCCCATTGGTGTAAATCCTTCCTCCCCTCCTCCCCCTCCCCCTCCCTCTCCCCCCCTATCTCTCTCCCTTCTCTCCCTCCCTCTCTCTTTCCCCCTCCTCCCCTCTGCCCTCTGCCCTCTCTCCCTCCCTTCTCCCTCTTCTCTCCCTCCCCATCTCTGCCCCCCCTTCTTCCCCTCTCCCCCCCTCCCCCCCCTCCCCCTCTCCCCTCTCCCCCTCACATCCCTCACCCTCACTCCCCTCACTCTCACACCCCACCCCCTCAACCCCCCCTGACATCCCCTGACATCCCCTCCCTCATCTTCACTCTCACATCCCTCTCTCTCTCCCTACTTTCTTCTTCTTCCCTCTCTCCCCTCTCATCATCATCATCATACTCATCTCATCCTCACTCTTTCTGGACACTCACTCAGAACTCCAAAGCCATAAATAAAAAAACATCAACTTACATCTTTACTTAGTATTTTTTTTGTAATTTTTCGCACTGTAATGTAGTCTTTTCTAACTGAGTGAACTTATTTTTCACTCACTCATTTGTTACTCAGTGCTTGTTACTTGTTGCTCTGGTTATTGACCTTACTGAATTACTTTATTTCAGACTGACTTATTGGTTGCTTAATTGACCTTACAATTGCTTACTTCGGACTGACTTTGCTTACTCAAACTCAAACTGAACATTATCTACAATTGATGGTAGTCATGTGCTGTGGTCATGAACAGGTTTTTGCATTTTGTTCAGCCCACGGGGTTGTGGCTGTACACTCTATGTATTAGAGGACGGTTTGTCATGATTAGTCAAATTAGTCATCGTGTCCCATAGCCCAAAAACATTCACACAGCTTGAAAAAGTTGCACACAGTTCAAAAAGTCACACACGGTATCTAAAAACCCATGACCCCTCCACGTGACCGATCTCTAATACTTATGTATGTGACTTCATAGGTATGCACATCACTCATACATCCTATATGTTAAGGTGAGAGCCTCAACTACTCAGTACAAGTTATTGAGTTCGTTAACGACGAGGCTTTCGTCACTGACTCACTAAGTTGTATTACGCTAAGTCAGAGGCTTTCTGCTTAGGTCGAGTCATGCATTCGAGAGCAGTTATAAGGCTGTTAATTGCCTAAGGTCAAGCTAAAGAGCCTTGACCTCTGTCTACTACAGTTTATATAGGTACACTTATGGCTATGTGTCAAATATGTGTCTACACGTATTGTAAGAGTCAATAAGTATCTATGGCTGTGTAAAGCTGTAGAGAACAAGGTAGGTAAACAGCTATCTACTCAGTGTCTAATATAAAGGGAAATATGGGCGCTGCCCCAGGAGTCATACAAACAAGTCAGAGATAAGGAAAATGATCAGGTAAGCACTGCTGTGACGGAGGAAGAAATGGATGGTAAAGGAAATCGTAACACTACCCCCCCCCTATCCTCAAAGTTTCCAACTTTGTCTATTCTAACCCTTTCTCCACTTGATCCGTAGACCTGTTGAGTGGACAATAAAGCCACAAGTGTTTGTCAATCAGAAGAAGAATAGGCGGCACTGGTGGTGGTACACGTGGTGTGGGCGGGATGTAGACGGGTGCAGGCATGGTGATGGGGGTCAAGTCAACCAGGGCGTTGGGTTGGAGAGATGTGGGAGAGAATTTTGTTGAGTTCATATATATTATGTTGTCGCTCGGTTTCACGGATGGAGATGTAAGAAAGGGATAGGAGGATCATCCAGCAGGTGAAGAACAAGAGCCCGAGGGCGAGGGCAATAATCTGCATGTATGTCATGTTTAGAGCAGGGATCTTTGGTAGTTCTGGGGGATGACAACGATTTTCTTTTCTTTAATATGGGTGAAATGACCCTGGTCTGGGTTCGCCGGTTGAATTTGCCCAAGCGCTGTCATCAAAGTTCGAGAAGTACTTGGCCGCCATATATGCTTCTTCTTCTTTGCTTCCAGTTCGCCCTTGATCAGGGGTGATTGATCGTTTCTTGTTTTGAGGGCAGTCTTTAGGGTAATGCCCTGGTGCTCGCTTTTTGCAGATGTCACACATAAAAAGATGGCAATAGGACGTGAAATGCCCTAGTCCTTTGCATCTGGAACAGGCTTCGTTCTTCATGTGGGGTGGTACTGCAGAGGATGGTTGATTAGCAGTCAGGGTCATACTTCAGACGTAGAATGGAGTTGGGGGTCGTTCTTTTCGTTTCAGGGGAGAAGGTTGCCAGGCATTGGCAGATGCAGTTCATGCTGATTTTCAAAGGTGGTAGGAAGAGGAGGAGATCGCGGATCCAGATGGGGGTGTTTGCAATGTGCGTGTTTCTGTTTGGGTTTGCGTCGGGGTGGTGGAGGTGTTGGGTGCTGCATACTTTAATTCGTAATTACTAACTACAGAAGCCATTCCTTTTTCTAACATTTGAGACATCATACTGTGAGCGAGTTGCTCTAGGTTTGTGATGGTGTCGAGGGTGAGGTCAAATTGTCAAAGGATTTCTTTGAGTGGTTGGTCATGAACTTTGCGAAGGATTTCGGCGCGATGTCCGGGGTCTTTCAGGTAATTGTTTGTATACTCGGCAAGGGGAGGAAGGATGTTTAGGGTTTTGAGGGTGTGAGAGGAGGGGAGGTCAGACATGTTTGTATGATGGTGATGGTTGCGGATGGATTTGCTGGGTTGGTTCAGAGGTGTTTCTTCTCCTTATATGCAGCAAGGAGGTCCACAGCATTTCTTAAATTATCCGTAGGCTCCCATGTGTTTTCCGACATGGGGTAGCCTAGCCACTTCACCAGAAATACGTGTCCTTTGCCTCGTTTCTTGTGGGCAATGATTGACTCTACTTCATGTTCTTCTTGTCCGTCAATCAGATCAGGGGGTGGCCTTAGGTAGTTAGGGCCATGGGTGGTGGTTTCGTGATAGGGTGTGAGAAGAGCAGCATGGAACATGGGGTGGATCTTCCATTGGTAGGGAAGTTTCAACTCATAGGAGAGTGGCGACAGAACTTGCTTGATGGGGAAGGTCCCTCTCATTTCAGAGAGAGTTTCCTTGTTACATCTGTCAGTTTTAGGTTCTTTGAGTTGAGCCACACCTTCTGTCCTTTCTCGAATGGGATAAACTTCCGTGTGATTCATTCCGCCATGATTTGTCAAGCTAGCTCGTGCGCTGCAAGTGCCTCAGTTCGTGCTTTTAATAATTGAATTAGGCGTTGTTCTGCTGTGGCCCCGGGTGGGTATGTCGCTTTTCTGATAGGCCGTGGGTATCGCTCGTGGTTCATATCCCATCATGAGGTAGAATGGGGAGTGTTTCACCATCGAGTGTGTGCGTTGGTTGTGGGCAAATTCCACAGTAGGAAGGAGTTTTCTCCACGTTTCAGGGTTGTTTGTGCAGAACATCCGGAGGTAGACTTCGATTTCTTGGTTTACATGTTCTGTTTCTCTGTCTGTTTGTGGGTGAAAGGCGGTGCTCATTGCAAGTTTGATTCCAAGGAGTTTTCTGAGTTCTTGGTAAAGTTTTGACATGAATCTGGGGTCTCTGTCTGAGATGATCTTGTCAGGTAGTCCGAATCAGGTGTAGACGTTTTTTAAGTACACATCCGCAGCTCCTATTACCTCCTAATGTATCAATCGTTTTGTTGCAAGGGATTAAAATTACCCCTTTAGTAAGACCATGGTCTACCACAACCATTAATGAATCGAATCTGTCAGATAGGGGTAGGTCTGTGATGAAATTGGTTGTTACGAGCGCGAATGGGTGTGTTGCATTGCTTTTTATTGGCGTGAGCAGTGGTGTCATTGGGTGTGTAATAACCTTCATTTGTTGACATTTGGTGCATCCTTCTACCCAGTTTTTGATCAGCATGGTCATTCCTGGCCACCAATAGTCTCTCCAGATCAGTTCAATTGTCTGGAATTGTCCAGGGTGTCCAGATGGTAGCAAGTTGTGGTATAGTTCAATTATCTTTTTTCTGAGTCCGGCATCGGGTGGTACATAACACCTATTCTTAAAGAAGATTAAGCCATCTTTTACTTCCCAGTCTGTCAGATCGGATTTGATTGGTGGGGTTCTGTTCATTTTGAGCACTTTAATTGCATCCGCAACTAGTTTGTCTTTCATTGTTGCTTGAATTAGGGCTGTCTGCATGTCTGTGTCGATGATGTTCACGAAGATTTCTGGAGGTAGGAGTGTGATGTTTTCGTTGTTGTTTTCCGTTCCTTGGTTCCAATCTTCTCTTTGTGATAGCGCATCAGATTGTATCATTTGCGACCCTGGCACATGCAAAAGATTTAGTTCAAATTCAGATAGAAATAGGCTCCATCAAGCTTGTCTCCTGTTTAACTTCTGAGCAGTACAGAAATATGTCAGGTTTTTATGATCAGATAAAATTGTCACTTGGTGTGCGCTCCCTTGGAGGTAATGGTGCCATGTTTCTAGAGCGCATATGATGCCCAGGAGTTCCCAATCGTAATTCCGTTGTGTTGCATCAAGTGAATGAGAGATATACCCGCATGGGTGCCATTGTCCATCAGTGCCTTGTTGTCGGAGCACTGCGCTGGTAGCGAATTTCAAAGCATCTGATTCGATCGCGAAGGGTCTTGCTGGGTTGGGCATTGACAGGATTGGTGCCTGTGTGAATTTGGCTTTTAGGGCATCGAACGATGTTTGGCATGCTTCTGTCCATTCAAATTTAATATCTTTTCAGGTTAGATCATTCAACGGTCTTGCTAGTTCAGCAAACCTCCCGATGAATCTTCGATAGAAGTTTCCAAACCCTAAAAATGATTGTACTCCTTTGACATTTGTCGGTTCCGGCCAATCCTTGATTCCTACTAATTTTGTGGGGTCCATCAAGATTTGATCCGGTTTGATGATCAGTCTGAGGAATTATTCAACTTCTTGGATGTCGAATTTGCATTTTTCTGGTTTGAGGTATAGGTCATTTTCAAGTAGTCGTTGTAGAATTTGTTGCATCCATAGTCAATGTTCTTGTTTATCTTTAGAGAAGATAAGGATGTCGTCCATGTAGATGACAACCCATCCTTCATCAATCATGTCTTGAAAGATTTTGTTCATCATCGCTTGGAATGTAGCAGGGGAGTTGCATAATCCAAAAAACATTACTGTTGGTTTGAATAGTCCTTTATTTGTTTTGAAGGCCGCTTTCCATTGGTCTCCTTCTTTAATTTGGATGTTGTGATACCCCCACCAGATGTCGAGTTTTGTAAACCATTGTGCCCCTTTTAATTTGTCAAGGAGGTCGCTGACTAGTGGAAGCGGATAAGTGTTTTTGATCGTTCTGTGGTTAAGGTATCAGTAGTCTTGGCAGGGTTGAAGTGCTTCGGAATCTTTCTTTGCGACGAAGAAGAAGGGTGATGCCATAGGTGATTTCGATGGTTGGATGTATCCTTTTTTTAAGTTTTCTTCGAGGAAGTCGTCCATCTTCTGTTGTTCTGTTGGGGTTAGTGGGTACACTTTACAATCTTTCGGTAGGAAGTCATCTTTTAAGTCAATGGCATGGTTCCAAGATTTTGATTCAGGGAATCGTTCCAATGCTGCTTTTTCAAATACTTTTCGATATTCTTGATATTGTGTTGGTAGGATATTGTCAAGGGTTTTCATCTTCTCCGGGTTGTCAGATTGGTTGTTGTGGGTGGGTTTCTGTGAGATAGAGGTTTTAGCTCTGATCCAGATCCCTTGTCCAAAGCAAAATTGTGGCGAAGTTCTTGATGATAGGACCCTTGATATTCTTCCTGTCTTTCCTGAATATTTGTATTTTGGTGCATCGTATTCCAAGGTGAGCAGTGGTTTGGCAGTGGTAGGGTTGAATATTCCAACCACGGGTTCTCCTTTGATGTAGGCAATGATGAGGTCATTTGCTGGTTCAGTCTCGACTTTGTCAGATGTTGGTGAGGTGCTGTCTTTCAAGGTTGTGATGTCGTTTTCCTGAATCGGGTGGTCTTCTCTGACAGGGGTGATCTTCCTGATCTGTTCTTTGGTGCCTTGTTTGAATGCTGTGTCTTTTGTCATTTCCCTAGATTTAGCAATGATTCTCCGAATTCGGGCGAATCATTCTTCTTTGTCAGGGAAAGTGATCGTACCTTTTCTCCAGTTGATATCAGGGTTTTCCTTTCTAAACCAAGGTAACCCTAGGATCACCGACTCTTTTCCTAAGCCGGTTACCAGGTATTGTTCATCTGTTTGTCTTTCTCCGACAGTGAGTTGGGCCATAGTAGAGTGAGTTGTTCCTTCTTTGTTTAGGGTGCCGTCGGCATTCCATGTCTTGATCAGTTTGGTCAGGGGGGTCATTCGGAATCTGCGGTTGTGCACGAAATCTCGATCGATAAAAGTTCCAGCAGCTCCTGAGTCAAGGAGCGCTTCGGTTTCAACAATTTTGGTTCCTGTTTCTAGCTTAATGGGTACTCTCATGGAGCGTTGTCTCATATCAGCTACTAATACAGATGAAACCGTTAACTCAGCAGGGTCTGACATCATTCCAGTCTGCTTTTTTAAAAACTCTTTTCTTCAAGGATTGCAAGAGCTTTTTCTCGTTCTTCTTTGTCTAACTCTCCCATCATGGTGTGGAGGTTGTTGTATAACCCTTGCCCTGTCTTCTTCTGCCAAGGTCTGGGAGAGGGAGATGTCACGATCGTCCCATCTTTCTTGTGATCTCCAGAGTGGTGTCCGGGTTTGTGACAAATAAAGCATAGCCCCTTTCGCATATGCTCCATTCGTTCAGTGGTAGTCAATAGATTGATGTCAGTGGCTTCTTTCTTGATCGAGGAAGTAGATTGGGATTCGTAGATTGTGCATGTCTTTCCTGCGATGGCGTGTGCTTGTTTCCATTGTCCGTCATACTTTGTGGCTGCTTCCATCATGTTGTCGAGAGTGGTAGGGACTTTCTCCATGTTGTAGATCTTTTCTGTCAATTTGGGGTGTAATCCATCAATGAAGTATTTGATAAGGGAAATGTCTTCTTTGATCTTGGCTCTTCCTTTCAAGATTCTGAACTGGGCGATGTAGTCCGGTCTGTTTGAGTGCTTTCATCTTTTGTTGTGCATCTCCTGCATCGTCAATTGGAGAGAATGCGGTTTTGAATGCTGCTTTGAACTCTGTCCACATTCCTAAGGTCGTTTCTCCTGCCTTCGACTCTGCCCATCCTGCTGCTGTGCCTCCATTCATAAACAAGAGCATGAAGATGGTCTTCTTATCATTGGTGTCGTAGATATCTTCGTTTGCTTGTAGGTAGAGAGAGACTTGAGAGAGGAACATGCTCGCTTTGGTTCTTTCTCCATGGAAGTCGGTGGGTGCACGGATCTTGATCTCTTTGGACATCATGTCGTAAGCGTCAGTGTCGGTGGTGTCAAGGAATTGATTAGTGGGTTCTGACTCAGTTTCTTTGTCTGGATTGAGTGGTTCAAATTCTTTGTCAGGGATGTATCGGGGTGGTTCAGTGCTTGTTCTCTGGCTGTACCAGCATTCAGAAGGTTCTGAGTAACGTACTAGTCGACCTTTGTGTCTATACCAAAGGGTATTGGGTTCAGGGGTGGCGCCTTGCGGCGGTCGATCAGGGGATTGTCTGGTGGGTCATCTGGAGAGGGAGGAGTCTGCTCTTGAGTAAGAGGACGTCGTGGATCAGCTTGACCTTTTGTTAAGGCAAGAGCCTCAACTACTCAGTACAAGTTATTGAGTTCGTTAACAATGAGGCTTTTGTTGCTAAGTTGTATTACACTAAGTCAGAGGCTTTCTGCTTAGGTCGAGTTGCGCGTTCGAGAGCAGTTATAAGGCTGTTAATTGCCTAAGGTCAAGCTAAAGAGCCTTGACCTCTGTCTACTACAGTTTATATAGGTACACTTATGGCTACGTGTTGAATACGTGTCTACACGTATTGTAAGAGTCAATAAGTATCTATGGCTGTGTAAAGCTGTAGAGAACAAGGTAGGTAAACAGTGTGTACTTTACAGTCCCCCACAAGTCTACGTAGACTCCCACTGGACTCCATGTACTATACATAGACTATACATAGACTCCCACTAAAGTCTATGTAGACTCCATGTATAGTGTACATAGCAATTCCAAAGAAATAAAGCTACTATAGGGAGTCTACATGGAGTCTACATGGAGTCTACATGGAGTCTACATGGAGTTTACAGGGAGTTTGCTTATTAGTCAATGTAAAACCCATTACAGATGTTATAGGGTGTTTATAGAGTCTACATATAGTCTACATATAGTCTACATGGAGTTTACAGGGAGTTTGCTTATTAGTCAATGCAAAGCCTATTACAGATGTTATAGAGAGTCTACATATAGTCTACATATAGTCTACATGGAGTTTACAGGGAGTTTGCTTATTAGTCAATGTAAAGCCCATTACAGATGTTATACAGTGTTTATAGAGAGTCTACATATAGTCTACATATAGTCTACATAGAGTCTACATAGACTTTGGCCATTCCTAGCCATCATTCCTAGAGGTAAGTCATTACTTCAAATATTAAATGTATTTATTACTATTTATGGAAACATCAATACTAGCGGAGATGTAAAAACACCCCAACATGCTAGAGGCGGGGGGGGGGCATGTATTTACTAACATAATAGAAGACTAAATAATATGAAATAAAATAACCCTGCCCCACGTCGCTTGGAGCAAGACGGGGGAGGGGGGGGGGGGGTGGCGTGGCGCGGCAACTTGCCCCTCTCATAGCACCCTGTTCCACCCCACGAGCAATGGCTCGTGGTGGTGGTTGGGGGTGCTGGCGTGGGGGGCTGTGGCCTGCTCGGTGGCATTGTCGCTCCACCTGTGCTCCACCCCATGAGCAGTGGCTCGTGAGGCTGGGCCAGGTGGTGTCCATTGGGGTGCCGGGCTTGCTTGTCACGTCACCCTCAGCGGTCGGGGCTGGTGACATGTCCCGGGGGTGTCTCCTGCATTCTAGGGGTCTCCTGTCGCATCCCAGAGGTATCCCCTGCATTCTAGGGGTCTCCCATCACATCCCAGAGGTGTCCCCCGCGTTCTAGGGGTCTCCCATTGCGTCCCAGACGTTCTAGGGGCCTTCTGTTGTGTCCCTCGGGTGCTGGGCCCTCTCGTCACATCCCCGCCACTGGCAGCAGGTTGCGTTGCGTCCCCTTCAGCTCCTCAGGTGGTTAGTGACGTGGCGGGCGGGGTGAGCCGTTCTGTGCGCACCTCGCGGGTACCCCGGCTGCTTGGGCCTCCCGGTGTGGAAGGGGAAGACGACACACCCGTCGACTTCCCACTTCCGAGGCATTTCCCACAGGACCCTCGACGTGGCCAGGGATCCTTAAGTATCTTTATTATCCCTTTCTTTCTTTTGTTTATTGTTTATTCATATTTCTAACGAACCTCTTTGCCTCTTCTGAGCCTCAGATAGATTGTTGAGACATTCCTGAAGACTCGGGGATTTACTCTATGTGCCGATCTCATGGTTCCACCACGCACCATGCTCCCTCAAGATTTCCCTTGAGTCTCCCACTCTCATGTCGAAGGACTGGTTCTTGGTTTTACTTTTGATACCCTTTCTTTGTATGTTTTTGTTCTTTCTTCATACTTCCCTTCGAGATCCAAGATTCCGGTATGTACCCCCTTCCATGGCTAGTCACATCTGACTCGATGGGCTGATCTGTCAGAAGAGTAGGGTCGAGGGGGCTCATCAGATGGTACTCCGCACCTGCTTGGGGCCCAGGTGACGTCTTGTCAATAGAGGGCCTTGGTGCTAGTCCCCTCCCTGAGCCATTCCTGACAGCTGAGGCTCTGAGAGGAGGACTTGACAATGCTGGACCGACAACCACCTGTTCCCGAATTTGTTGAGTGTTCTATTTTTATCTCCACTTCCTTTTTCGTCCATTACTGTCTCTTTATTATTTTATTATTCATCTCTCGAGTTCTGATTGGCGCAAGAGTATGCGCACAATCACATGTGCATATAGTTAGCACTCTCAGCTTGTATATAAGGTGTCCTCCCACCTTTTGAAAACAAAACGTTTCTTCCCCTCTCTCTTCTTGGATTCTGTAAGCTTCCCTTATGACGCCCCATCTTTCCTCAAAACAGCTACACATGACATGTAGTTTCTCAGTTAAGTATTCTTGTTTCTACGGTTACAGGGCACCACGGCCACTTTCTCGATCATTTCTGATTGGACCAACGAGTCCACTGTCTCCCGTTCCACGCCCACGCGCGTTTTTCTCATATCGAGTGCCTTCAGCCTCGATCTCATTGTCTCGTGTCTATTTCTCACACGATCCGATCATCGATCGATCTGATCGCAACGCGTTGTCCATGAGCGCGTCCCTTCTGTACACTTTTGTCTAGAGGTTCTCGAGCTCATTGAGAACTCTCTGTCTCGTCTCCCTCTCCTTTCCACCATGTGCTTGACACTTTTGTCACACATTTACCCCTTTCAGCCTTACCTTTGACAGCACGACGTGACAACCCAACCGATTGACCTCAAGAGGGCCGAGACCCCATCCACACCGGCACCTCCCTATCCCCCTCACACTCCTAGCTGAGTGGGGAGGAGGGGCGGCGCGTTGGCTATCCGATGTTACATATAGAAAACTGAAAAAAAAAAATTTGAGCTTAAAAAAAAATAGATAAAGAAAAAAAATACCCAACATGAGGGCCACAGGCCCCCATGGATGGTAGTGTAGGAGGGAGGGAGGCAGGGGGGGCAGGCAGGAGGTGCAGGGATCGGGGGGGACGGTGCGGGTGTCAGTGACGTGGTACCCGCGTGGGTGGGAGGGGGGGCTTACCAGGTCACGGGGGGTGCTGAGGTCGCCGCCCCAGGTCACAGGGGTAATACCTAGTGGGAGGGGGTGGTCAGTGACGTGGCACGTCAGGGAACAGGGGGGGAGGGGGCCGCATAACGTCTGGGGGCGCTGGGGGTCATCGCTGCGCATTGGCCGGCCTGAGGGAGCGAGGTTAGGGGCTGTAGACAGAGATGGCGAAGGGAGTGGTGGTGGCCAAGGCGTGAGGCGGCAGCAGCAGTGGCGGCGGCGAGGTCGGTGGTGGTGGTGGTGGTAGCATGTCATGTGTAACTGATAAACAAACAGTCACACAAGGCCACGCGTTTCAATGAACATGTGATGAACATATCACTTAGAGATCAAAGTTTCCATAATATGCAAAGTTGCGTAGCTGAACAGTTATGTGCGGCTACTTATGTAATATGTAATCCAGTGGTTGTGGGTTCAAATCTCTAACATGGCAATTTTTTTATATTTAATAGTATGAGGCTTGTATACATAGAGTCTATGTAGAGTCTATGTAGAGTCTACATGGAGTCCAGTCTACATAGATTCTACATGGAGTCTACATGGAGTCTACATGGAGTCTATGTATAGTATTTAGTGGGAGTCCCACTACTCCTTGTAAATACATGGAGTTTACTGGGAGTCTACATGGAGGCTACATAGACTTGCCATCAACATGAATCCCATGTTTGGTGAACCCACACTCCACCTAAAGTCTATGTAGACTCCCAGTAAAGTCTATGTAGTCTATGTAGACTCCATGTATACATGTGGGGGAGTGTAAAGCCCTCTAAACAGCTATCTACTCAGTGTCTAATATAAAGGGAAATATGGTTGCTGCCCCAGGAGTCATACAAACGAGTCAGAGATAAGGAAAATGATCAGGTAAGCACTGCCGCAACGGAGGAAGAAATGGATGGTAAAGGAAATTGTAACACTATATATAGTATGATATCATTGTTACCTACAGAAATAGTGTACAACAACTATAACCTAGTATATAAAGGTGAGGGGAACATTAGTTGTGTTCTCTTAGGATATTCCACCTAGTTTGGTGTGATGTGCCTATCTCAATGCAAACTCACTTCCCCTGACTTGTAAAAATAACAACCCATCACTTTTGATCTCACCTTGTTGTTGCTTCCCATAGAGCTAGCATGTGTGCTACCTGGATTGGGGGTATTCTCAGTGTTGCCCTAACAATTCTGAGTGGTGAATTTCAGATTTTGGGTTAGAAAATTGCTAGGGAATTCCTAAGGGAAAGAGGGGAACATACTGAGTTATCTTGGTATTGAAGGGGGAGCCAAAGGAGCAGGCTAGGAGACTGTGGGACTTAGGAAGCATTGGGCATGCACTGGACACTCAATCCACAGCTGTTTGATGCAATGTGTTGATGCATTCTAGAATTAATCAATTGATTATGGAGGGGAAACACAGCCACACAAATGACACCCTAGGAAACTGTAGTAATGGGCAGATCAGCAAAAATCTAATAAAATCAAGATCAAAGATTGGCAATGTACCTGATTGGTGGTGTGACAAAGTGACATGGGGGGCACAAGCCTAGCAATGGAGGACAATATGAGGCTTTAGAACAGTGGTATTTCCTTTTATACCACCAACTTTCATGGTTAACAGGCTTGTCAGCTGTGCATCATCAAGCAACAGTGATTTATCTCTTAAATTTTATACAGTATCACCTCTGCACTATTTCCAAAATACCATGTAATAGACAGTTTCTTATCTCTATTTCATACAGCCTAGTTGTACAAATACTTAGGGAAAAAGGAACCTTTCCCCCCCCTCTTCTTGTTATACCACACAAATCTTATCATTTTCATGTCTCTCATTAGCTCACTGAGCTTATTAAAGAAACTAAGGATGAAGGACTCAGGATAAAAGACTAAGCATCTGGGAGACTCAAGTACCAGGATAAATCCTTGCATCTTGTCAGTGTCACTCTTAGCACCAAACCCACACTATAATTAAGGATACTCAGGGAAGCTTAGGAAGGCTTAGGACAAGAATTAAGGAAGTTGTCTCATAGGAGGTGCATCATGTTACACAAAAACACAGGACTCAGGACTTTGTGTTTAGGAAGGATTTGGCTGAGGAATTGCTTAGGACAAGGGCTTAGGAAATCATTAGGAAAAGGATCAAAAAGAGCTTTTTGGAATTTGAAGTTCATCTTTCAAATCACCTATTTGCACCATTGTTTGACAGTACAAGCTTAGCATTGGATCACAATCACTCTTTAGGAAATTGCTCACAGGCAACTTTTGGAGTTTAAAAGGGTATCAATTTGGAAAAAGGCTTAGGTGTTTTAATAGGTGAGGAAAAGGGCATACTGTACCAATTAACCAGTTCATCAGGGGGTGTGACCTGTGACCCCCCCCCACTGACAAACTTTTATTTTCAGCAGATTGAGGTGTGACCTGTGATGAGGCAAAATTTTGTCATGGCCGGAGTTGGTGGCTTAATGTCAATAGCAGATGCAGAGAGATTGGATGATGAACCAAGTTTAGAAGCACCAGTGAACCTAGAACACAAGGACCTGGGGCATGGCAAACACACTCAAACAGCCAACAGGTTATACAAGTCATCAACATCCTGGCAGCACCACAATGATGATGACTCAGATGCTGAGGTAGAATGGGCAACCAAATCTTGATATACAACCAATCTCCCCTTGAATTTACTGTTACATTGCTACATTTAGCTACCATGAGACCAAAAAAGCCTTTGGAGACCAAAAAAAGTGAGAAATTCACTTACCCCAGGTAATTCATCAACCTCAATTGTGGCCTGTGACCACCATGACCTTTCATCAAATCAGGTTATTGGGATCAGGAAGTTGAGCACAAGATGAGGACGAGGTTTCTGAGGTATTGAGTTTAAGTCAAAGATAAGTGTATGAGGGAGTCTGCCACAGGGAGGAATGTTATTTTCATCTCCTACAAGATGTGCAATATTTATACTACACAGTTAGGAGGTATTCTGTAATAGACCCCTGTACCAGTTAATAATGGAATAACTATGTCATATCCCCTATAACAGTGTCAATAATAGTGACATATGATATCATGGCTTGGTAAGTCCTAGACTTCCTGCAGGGTGTGTCATAGACACTCTATCCAAGGCTCTGTCTCTGATAGCCTATGATAGACATGGCTATATCTTGCCTATCCTATGATAGACATGCTGCAGAATGATTAATCCTGTAGCATGTGTTAACTGTGGATTCCCCTATATGTCTCTGCATGTGTTAACCTCTGTTAAACATGTGTTAATATGACTTAGCATATTCTGGCAATATTCCCTAGGCATGTTAACTGCCTTGGCTTGCCTGTATACTCTTGTATACATAATCCCAACACAGGTGGGCCTGTGACCTGTGACTGAATTGATTAAATTGGTACAGTAGTCTTAGGAAGGACTAAGGAGGATTGGCATGCGGTAGATTCTGCAAGGGAATCCTTGGCTAACTCATGTCTAAGGAAGGTTAGGGTGTGTGTGTTAATGCACATCCAGATCCTAGACAAGCATATGAACAGAATCTGGCATCTTGTCCACATGTGTAATAAACCTTTTTGATTTCAGACCCCAGTTTATCAAGATGTTCACTGGCTGCCAGTTGTTTGACATCAGGGTGTGACATGGGTACAGGCAATGGCATGATAATGTGGTCATGGGTATGCTCAGGTCCAGGTATGGTGTTTCCAGATTTGTGGACCCAGGCAATACCATACCCTTTCCCATGGTGTTATGGATATCATGGGTACTGATCTGCCAGTCACATACATGTTTTGATCAATGCCAACAACAATGATATCCCACCTGTCACCCCTTCATCAGCAAAACCTGGGCCCTCTGCTGCAGACTTATGCAGCACTGCACAGAACCCACAGTGATTTACAGTGCTGACAGAGCCTGTAGAGAAGGTATATCTCCTGCACAGTACTGTGGCAGACCTGCTGCAGCCTTCTGTAGTCTACCATAGTCTACTGCAACCTACTGCAGTCTACCCCTATATTAGTATAGGAACTAGAGTTAGACATGAAGAAATCTCAGTGATAAATGTGGAAGAAAGAGACAAATAGATGAAGTCTTCAAGGATGTGGGTTTATATATCTTGTACTGTCAGCACTTCAATTTGGCTGTGTTGCTGTGACAAGGTTCTGGAAGTTTCTGTCATGTGCATGCAAAACTTGTGGCAATGTGAGTCCAAACTTCAACACCACAGCATACTATGTAGGTACTTGGTTTTTTTATGTTTGTTTATTGTTGATATAAACCAAGTAAATGTATTATTTTATTGTACAATGTTAGATGATGTGCACCTAATGTGTTATGAACTGATCTCGTAGGGTGGAGTTACAGCAGTGTTCTGACAGAGTTCCAATGTGACAATGGACTTGGCTTCAATCTATAAGAGATTGTGCCCTTCTCTACACCCAATGTCCAATTGACAAGGTGACGATAATAAGAGTGGAGGTCTGGCAGAGTTCTGGAAGTAAGATGTTGAAAGGACTTAGAGTGAGAGAGAGTTGAAGAGGTAACAATGCAATAATCAAACTGAGGTTACAAGTGATGGTATCTAAGTTTTATAGTAAGTAAGTAACTGAGGTAACTACAGCAGGGTTCTGCAGAGTACCAAGTATGCAGTAAGTAAGATGATCAATCAATGATAACTGATACAAAGAAAACAGGAGATGAATATGAAATAGAATTTGAAATGGTTATTTGAAATAGTTATTTGAAACAGTGGCAGCTCCATTGGTGATCCGCTGGAGCTCCATCGTAGGCTTGCATGGGATATGACATAATGGCACCTTCCTCCTCATCAAACCAGGATGTAAGGGCAACAAGGGGCAGTGGTAACTGTGCATGCAGACTTGGGCCCATGACCACCAAAGCAGCCTCCCAACAACCACAACCCCCACCATTGATGCCATTATGCAAATGGCATGAGCCACTGCATCTACTGAATCCCCCTGCACTTGTGAGACTGGTGTACAGGCTGACAACAAACCCCAACACCCTGCTCCACCCTTCCTGTGTCCCAGAGCCAAGCCACATTGCTGTTGATGATGCCTGCACAGCCCCCATCAATGATGCCATTGCCATCAACAATGGCCACCAACAATGCACCCCCAGCCTCTGAACTGCCCCCAGCACCTCAGAAACAATAGCACTTGACCCACAGGCACCCAGCTTTGTCCCCAGACACTGGCCTCATCAAGTGTGGCCCCCAGGGCTGCTGCCATGTCATGGATGTCCCAGGTGATCCCCATTGCCTCCAGGGTGCCCCAGAGTGCTTCCAGGACCCCAGGACAACACCAGGTACCTGCACAAGCCCCAACTTGGCCCCCTGGCCCCAGGTTCATCAAACTCAACCCCCACACTCCTTGCCATGTCACTGACCCCCCCCAATGATGCCCCTGGCCCCCCAGGCTTTGGAACTGAGCCCCACAGTGCCTACTGTGCCCAGAATGCCCCATCCAACTCCCAGACAAGCTACAACACCCCGAGAGCCTCCTCCTGTCCCTGGACCAACAAAACAGCCCCCTAGCAATGTCAAGACATTGCTTGTGACAGCACTGATGCCCTGTCTCCCTCTGGAGGTGCAGGAACAACAGGGATCCCAGCATGAGAAACAGTGGTGCCAGATGATGCACCACCCACCCCCAGCCTCACAAGCAACTGCATGTGGGGTGGATCACAGGTGGAATGGCAACAATGACACAGCTGAGGTTTTGAGGGAGGAGGGAGACTGCCCCCCAGCACCAGTCCCAAAGTTGGTCATTTTCACTTTCATTTTTCACGTTCCATTTTTGTTGTTATTTCAAACTCCGCTCCCACACCCAAATGCTGGGTCCTGGGTTGATATCCCTTGTTCAGGGTGGTGGGCACCATAAATCAGTGACTTGGCATTGAGAAGGGAGCTGCAGGGGCTTACCTGGCAATTCATGGGTCTCCCAGCACCTTTCCTGATCTCCTCTGCCTAACTGGGACCCCTCACATCCTGGAAGGAGAGGAAAGGTAGTGTGGGTTGTGCCATGTCATGGCTCCTCTTATCCTCTGGACCTCCACTGGACTTCTACTATCATCACTGCTAACTTGTAATTGGACATAGGGCATAGAGAAGGGCACAATCCCTTTTAGATTGAAGCCAACTCCAGTAACACATTGGACTCGCATTGAATGCCACTGTAACCCTGCCATATGAGATCAGTTTGTAACAGCCCCCCCTGCTTGTGGATGGAGCAGGAGGTGGGGGGGGTAGCCATTTTCACCCAGAAAAAAAAGAGGGGAGCAGGGTGTAGCTGTCAGTGCCCAAAAAGCCCTCTGCTCATGTTTGGAGCAAGAGGGGGGTGGCTGTTGTCCCTCAGAACAAAATCAGAACCCCACCCCTCACCTTTGGAGTGAGGGACTCAGAGGGAGGGGGGTGGTTGTGGGCACAGTTGGCATGAAACATCAGCAAATCCTGGGTATTGCTGTAGAGCCAGTAGATCTGGTAGTTGTTGGTAGATGTTTGCAGTATTTTGTAGCAGTTGGTAGAAGTGGTAGACTGTAGACAACTGCAGAAAAGTGGTAGACAGTCTGTAGACATGTGTAGAATAGTTGTAGATGGTTTGTAGCTAGTGTAGACTAGGTGCAGATGCTTATAGAATAGTATTAGGTGGTGTGAAGGATATTCATTGCCACTCTAGGTGAAGATTTTCTCATTAATCATGTATCAAGTAGAGCATAAATAGTACAGTAGAATTAATCAAAATTTGGCCTGCCCTTTGCAAAGGGGTTTATGGGCATATTCAAGCCAAAATAAAAATCTGCAACCCAGTGCTAGACCCACATGCCTCATCCCCCCCCTCCCCTTGTCCCCCTTGTCCCCACTGTCCACCATGTTGCCCTGTGGTCCTTCTTGTCCTTCTCATCTCTTTGCCCCTCTCACCCTCCTGCCCCATCATCCCATTGTCCCATCCAGTGTCCTCCTCACCAGCCTGTACCTCTAGGCTCATCACAGGGGTTGGGGGTTGTGGCAGATTGGGGACACAGCCAGCAGCAATACAGCTCATCTATGGGCAAGCAGGGGTCTGGGAGGGAAGATATGGGGCAGCAGGGAGGCAGGGTAGGTAGGGGGGGAGGGCATTGTCATCAAATGTAATGTTTTTTTTTTTTTTTTTTTTTTGGTTCAACAATTTATAACGCGGTGCACGATCGCAGTCCGCGGGCTTGAGGTAAGGATACAATCTAGTACACTACGATTCAACTATACCCTCTCCCCCGCCAAGGTGACACCCCTCCGTCTTTTGGTAGCCGCTAAGGTGAGCAATAAGTCCACAGATAGCGCCCTTGAGGGCGTGAAGGCCCGCCACACTCGTGTAGCCCATGAGCCGGAAAACTCTCCCCCCAGTGCTTCCACGGTCCCCCCACGCGCAGCGCCAGCCAAAGCCAGAGCCGGTGAGCAGTGTCAATTCACCGCAAGCCCCCAGGTCCGAGGACCCGGAGGTTAACCGCTTCCCCTATCCAGGAAGAGAATGGTGACCGCCCCCTCATCGGAGGCGGACCGTTGACCCAGCGTTGCTGCTGCCCAACGAAGAAACCTGGCTGTGACCGTGTACGGCCCAAACGACGCCGGTGAAGGTGGGCAAGCAGGGGGAAGAGGGTGGTTGGTAATGACCCACTTCTCCTGCTCATCCAAACAGGCCCGGGACGAGTCCCAGGAACACTCTACCCATAGCGGCAGAGTGTGTGAAGGGCCCCGCCCCCCTTTAGAGGGCGGGCGGGATGCCTGACGGCACGGGCGGGGGACAGCCGCAGCCAGTCCCAGCCTCGGAGTGAAGGATAAGTTATGCCGCCATCGTGGACGATGGCGGCGATGGGGAAGGGGCCCCGTTGGAGTCTCAGTAGCAGCCTCAGCAGGCCCGCTTCCTGATCGTCCAGAAGAGCCGCGGGCTGCATTAACGAACGCAGCCGGGGGGGGGATAAGTGTGGTCCCCAACACACAGTGTTGTAGGCCCATAAAGAGCAGTGCTGGGGGAGCGTTTCCCCCCTGCCCTCTGCTGTCTGATCCCAATGATCACAGATACTCCACTGCCCCCTGCTAACAGGCAGACAATGGGAGTGGCTCGGTCTCTTGTAAGCAGCAGGGATTGCCAGCCCTGCGCATCCTGGATGAGCGGATAGGTCCCCAGAACACAAGCCCAGAGCGCAGGTGTCCAAGGGAAGCATGATGAGAGGAAGCGCCGGCGCGCAAGCCCCTAATGCGAGGCAAGGACCCACTCACGGGGAGAAAGCAGTGTCCTGTAGTCGTAGAGTAGCTAAGATCCCAAAAGGAAGTGAAAGCAGACGCACCAGGTCCCTAGATCCTCTCCAGGGATCTGGCAATCCAAAGGATTGCCCCCCCCCCCTAAGCGTGTTCTCCCCCCGACCCCAGAACGGGACCCCCAGCCTAAGCCGGCAGTGTTACTTCACCGTCGAACCCCCCCACCGATTGGCGGAAGGTGCCCCATCCCAGAGCCGAGGATCATCGAGCCCAGGTAGGTAAAGATGGCGGACAGTAGGACACCCTCTGAGTGGGCATCCGTGCACGATCCGTGGGGATCGGTCAGGCCAATCGCCAGGGGGGTTGGGATAGCTCCCAAACGACTCCTGGGGAGTGGGATAGGCTGGTCTGATCAAAGATCAGGCCAGGAGATAGACTGCTGGACAATGAGCCAGACAGTGTACAGAAAGTTCCCACGGCACATGGTGGCGGTAACAAGTCAAGAAGAGATCGAGTTCTCACTAGCCTCAAGAAGCACTGGGCAGCTGCAGATCAAGATCCCTTCATTGCTGCTGTCATCCTCAATCCCTCCCTCCGTGGGGATGCTCTTGCAACGTGACATGTTGGCTTAATGCCAATTGGATTGTGTAATATGCTCAAGTGTCTGCACTCATGTGTTTTCAGAGTGGACATGGATGCAGATTTTCAAGCTGCATTTATGGACTACTTTAATAAGCATGAAGAATTTTCTCCAGAAAGCATGGCTTTCATGGATTTGACTGACATGGCCCAAAAGAAAGTAAGTTGCAGTGCACCTCAAACCTGTGGTCTGTAATAAATTTGACTTCAAACAGGGTCAGGAAGTGAATCCTGTTGAAATCTGGGAAGGAATCAATACTCGTGAAGAAACTGGCCACAACTGTCTCACAAAATTAGCAGTCAGAGGATGTTAGTGAAACTGGGGTGCATAGCAGTGGAGGATACTGACTGGCCAGAGGGGTTTGAAAAACAGTGACAATGTCTGTTGGGAATGGAGTGCTGAACAGTGACAGGAAGAGTTAAGGGCAAGGTTAAGAAGATGAGGTTTAATCTCAAAGGCTAGTGAGTGAGGGAGACTGCAACAGGGAGGAATGTTATTATCATCTCCTACATGATGTGCAATATTTATACTACACAGTTAGGAGGTATAGTGTAATGCGCTCCTTTAATACATAAAGGAGGTATTCTGTAATAGACTCCTGTACCAGTTAATAATGGAATAACTATGTCATATCCCCTATGTAATTCTCCAGATAGACTTGTCTATCATTGTATATTATAGGGGGTTCCCTGGATAGCATAGGAGACAGTCTTGGCAGTCTTTGTAGTCTTGGCCAGTCTATTAAGGGTAACAGCTTGGGAATTAATATTATTCCCTGTGGCTGTGTTGGATTCTGCCAGTGGCAGATCCTAACCCTAACCTTAAGCTTAGGACTTGTATTCCATCTCCATAGGCTTGTTAACTGCCTTGGCTTGCCTGTATACTCTTGTATACATAATCCCAACAATGTCTAAAGACCAAGAGCCACACTGTGACAATGGAGGGGGGGGGGTACTGGTCAAGCTCTGAGGATGTTAGTGAAACTGGGACCTGCATAGCAGTGGAAGTTACTTGTTGGCCAGAGGGGTTTAAAAATGGGTGACAATGTCTGAAGGCAGACCAGTAAGAAACAGAAGTCAGAGGACTAGTAAGAACAAAGGACTGACATGGTTGAGAGTGAGACTAAGCAAAGGTGCGGATGGTGATGGCAAGCATTTTGGAAAGGATTGGCGCCACATCACAAAACAGTTGGAGAATCAAAGCTCTGACCAAAACATTTAGCATGCACACATGAGGATGCAACATTGGCAGGAGAGAATAGTAGTAAGTATGCAAAGTAGCTCAGGGTGCAGCGACCTCATTGATTCAAATGGATGAAGCTTTTTGAGCACATCATCGACTTTTCAAGGACCTGTGCAATCAACGGGGGATGTCCATGCTTCTGATTAGCTGAGTATGCACTTGTGGCAGAGGATGTCATCGTCAAGCATTGTCGATGAGGGAAGGGATGGTGAGGCCCGAGTGCAACATTATTTCTACATATGCATGTCCCAGTCATCTATGGGTATAGCAAGAGTAGTTAACCAATTAATTAATCATCTTCCAAAATAAAATGTGTCCACCATCTTGTCAAATTCAATGGCTGTTTCATCTGCATCAAACATCTCCTGGTATTGATCCAAATCAACCTGCTTGATCTGTGACAAATTCCATGCGGCAAGATCAGTGATATTCTTGTGCCACACAAACTTCACAATTTGTAGCTCTTTGAATTGGTTGGCACCAAGTGATGCACATCGATTTTCGGCAGTCTGCTTACTAGCAGAGAAGAGGCATTCACAGGGAACAGAAGAGGCTTGACATGGGAGAATGTCAAGGGCAATATGACCAAGAGTGGGGTAGAGCTGTGCATTGTCCTTTTAATAACATTAGAGTATATGATATTTAACAATGTCAGTATCCTTCGTCATGTTCACAGGTCTGTCTTTCAGGTAATGCCGCAATTCAGAAGCCCATCCTTCATTGTCGTCGATTTCAATAAGTGTTTGGCAGTATCTGTCAAACTCTGAAGTGAGAGCCTTGGACTTCAATGCCCCCAGACCATTGTCACCAGACTTGTCGGCTGGCACTTGTGTTGGGGGTGGAGAGTAGCGTGGTTAGCTCTTATATTACTTCTCCATCTACATGTGATGAGCATTTCACTGCATCTGGAACTAGGAAATTATATGTACTTACCATAACTTCTAAAATCTTACGAGCTTCATCCTGCCAGTTTTTTGCATGTCAATTCCCAGCCACACATTCTTTCTCTTGTTCTTTAGCACCACCCCACATCATTGCAATGTAGTCTAGCTTATAATAAGGATGTAATACTGTGACGAGATATATATCAGCTTGTTTAAACTTCAAGAGTAAAGAGAAATGAACCAAGTGCTAGAATGAAGGTTGGCTTGCTATCAGTATCATATGCTACATTGTAGCTGTTCACTGGAGCATATCATACAGTACATTGTAACTGCCCTACCTGTTACAATCAGACTAGGGTCATGGGGCAGCCTATTTCATTTTTCCTTTTCTGATCTTTCCTAGTTCATCTCTGACTCAATGGGCAGTGCCCAAGACCACTTATCTCTGACTCATTTTTCACTTACCTCATGTACCTGGACCTTAGTAACTAGACTACAGTATCTGACTCATTCTCTACACATTGTATAGCATTTCCACAGCCTTATGACTCATAGCTACCCCAAGTATGTGCTTAGTTTCTACTGTACAATTAGCTAGAGGCTTCACATTATAAAAGCTGTACTAAATAGATGGTCAAGGCTCCTCAGCTTGACCTAAGCAATTAACAGTCTTAACTGCTTTAACTTTGAACTTGACCTAAGGCTGTAAAGCTTAGAGTCTTTGCACTTAGCAAACAAAGCCTCTCTGCTAATGAACTAGATAACATATACTAAGTAGTTGAGGCTCTCACCTTAACACTACCTGTCCCCTGATCAGGGGAGCAAGCTTACTGTGTCAGGATGTCACTTATACCCAAGGCAAGATGACAGCTCCCTCAATCTGAACAACAACAAACAAAAGAAAAGTCAAGTAATCACTAGGCAGTCACACCAGTATTAGGGCACGGCACGGGTATGGGTAACACCGTATGTTTCCGCTTACGGGTATGCAGGGGTATGGGTACGGGTATGGCATTGCCCTACCCGTGCAACACCGTACCCTTACCCACGGGTTTATGGGTACTGACAGCCGGTCATGTGTGTGATCATATGATGTTGTTGATCACAACATCAACAGCAACGACGACTACGACTACGACCACAACCCCCTCCCTCGCTCCAAGTGCGAGTGGGTGGGGGATTTTCTTTTGTTCTGGGCAACGATGACAGCGACGACCCCTCCCTCGCATCAAGCGCGAGCAATGACGACGACGACAACCTCCCTCCCTTGCTCCAAATGCAAGTGGGGTGGTTTGGCTTTTGTTCTGGGCAACAACGACGATGACGACCCCCTCCCTCACATCAAACGCGAGTGGGGGGGTTCTTCTTGTGTTCTGTGCAATGACGATGGCAACGGCCCCCTCCCTCGCATCAAACGCGAGTGGGTGGGCTCTTCTTGTGTTCTGTGCAACAACGACGGCGACGGCCCCCTCCCTCGCATCAAATGCGAGCAATGATGACGGCGACAACCCCCCTCCCTCGCTCCAAACGCAAGTGGGGGATTTTTCTTGTGTTCTGGGCAATGACGACGATGATGACCCCCTCCCTCGCATCAAATGCGAGTGGGGGGGTTCTTGTGTTCTGTGCAATGACGACGGTGACGACGACCCCCTCCCTTGCATCAAACGTGAGCTGGAGGGGATATCTTGTGGTTGTAGGCAACAACAACGACTCCCCCTCCTTTGTGTGTAACACGAGTTGGAGGGGGCTGTCTCTTGGCTCTAGGCAATGCCGATGACGACTCCCTCTCCACCACCACCCCCCCCCTCGCTGCAAACGCGAGCAGGGGGGGGTTTCTCTTTTGATAAAGTAATTAGATTATCTAAATATACATATTCATGCTGAACACCGTGAATAACCATGGGTAACCTGCACAACCCGCAGTAACACCGTACCCCTACCCGTGCGGGTATGGTGTTCATGGGTACGGGTAAGGGTATGAAGAAATATACCCGAGGGTTACCCGTGCCGTGCCCTAACCAGTATAGGGTGGATAACCTGAGAGAACACGACTAGTGTCTCTGGTTGATATATTACGGTTTATATACTGCTATACATGAGGTAGCCATGCATTAGCCATGAGTTGTCAGCAGGTGCAGCACCATGCCTACAGCATGTGGTGCACAGCTACATGTGTCTACCTTGTGTCCAATCGTGCATTGTGTCACCCATGTGTTAGTACCTACTCTTAGCCATGTGTTCAATCATATGGATCTTGCACCTACCTTTGACCATGTGTACATAAAAGTGTCATCACAACCAAACAAATGAAATTAATAGTTTAGAATGTTTCATGACATTCGCACTCCTGACCTACTGCAGGCTGAATATAGGTTGAAAAGTGGAAACAACTGTTAATAAACACTCTATATACATCATTAAGTGTTATCTACCAAAAAAAGCAAAGGGAAAGGGTCCAGAATGAATGGAACAGTGTGCTCATTGTCAGGAACAGCAAGCACAATGCAATGTGGTAGCATTGATGGCAATGTTGGAGGGAGCCAAATTGTCTATCATGATAATGCAATAACTCAATAAGGGAATCCATTGATGGCTGCGATGGACAGTGATCAACATTTTTGGAGCAACCAGCACAAGGAGCAGCATATTTTTTAGCTACAGCAGTGGTTGCCCAAGTTGGGTATAGGCCACGAACAGTACCTATTTTGGAAATGGGAGGAGTTTGCAAAATTTTGCAAACTCAGATACCTTGTAACTAGACCATAATGTGCATACAATCTTGGTTCTCACAGAGTATTGTTTTGCAAGATAATGACAGCTACACCTGCTCCCAGCCCCAGAATGCCTGAAAATGGACAGCATCAGCACCATTTGCATTCCCCTGGCCTACCCCATTACCTATGACATGCCCTGTGCCCTGTGCCACCCCCTACTCACAGCCCCTTATTTTTTTACTAACAAACTTTTTATGTACTAACTAGACCTGCTGATGCTGATGGGTGCAACTACAACAGGGCAAGTGAATGGCAATGCCACCAACTAACCAGAATGACTAGACAACCATGAGGCAGGACAATGAGAAGGCAAGCCAAATGCAAAAAGGCCCAAGAGACATCATCAAGGTCTCTTGGGCCACATGTAGTTTTTTTTTCTTTTCCTGTTTCCTTCTTTTTAACTAAAAAAGTTTTTAGGCACTAATTTTAACTACTGACAATGACAACAGGATGGCAGGGGGGCAAGCAAAATGACAGGACCCCACAAAATGAACTACAGGGACATCAGGAAGGGCGAGGGCAGTGGGGAAGGACAGCAAGAAGAATGGGAAGGCCAACGACCAGCACTAGCCACCACCAGCATATTCAGTGGCTTAGTCCATGTCCTACAGGGAAACAATGTGGCCAATGAGCCATCTTCTATGACAACCCAATGGTCAGGCAACAACACTGTGAAATACTAATCAGCTGGGCTCAGCTGTCCTCTGAGATACATGAGCCAGTGGCCATGAGCAACAGGTCAGCCAATGAAAGGGGGACAAGCTACTGGCCATGAAATACAGTTTGGCCAGTACCTGTGAGATACACATCAGCCAACAAAGTGGGAACAGGTCAGCCAATGACTTAGCTGGCTCAATGCATGTCACCCAATGGCTTGGCTTGGCTTGGCTTGGCTTGGCTCAGGTTGTGTGTTTGGCTGGTGGCTGTGAGATACACATCAGCTGATGACTCAGCTGGCTCAATGGATATGTTACCTGATGGCTTGGCTCAGGTTGTTCCTACCTTGGGTGTTGGCTCAGGCTGAATTTCTGGCCAGAACTTATTTTTTACTCAGCCAGAAATCTCTGGTTGGAAATTATTTTGGTAAGCTCATGTCAGCTCAGGCAGAAATTTCCTCAGCTCAGGCAGGAATTCTTCTGACTTGTTTTTGTTTGGACTTTGGCTCACAGCTTAACTTCAACTAAATATATTAAACTAAGTATATAAGATCACCTGGACTTAACAAGGCTGGAAATGGTCTTGTTAAGCCAGGACATTTGTGATAGGGCTGGGCCAAGAGGAGGGCATTATATAGTCTGGGGTGTGTTGGCTTGCTTGGTTGAATGAAAACAAGCAAGCCAACACACCCCAGACTATATAATGCCCTCCTCTTGGCCCAGCCCTATCATAAATGTCCTGGCTTAACAAGACCATTTCCAGCCTTGTTAAGTCCAGGCAATCTTATTGTTAGAATACATTTAGTTGAATATATTTAGTTGAAGTTGAGCTGTGAGCCAAAGTCCAAACAAAAACCAGCTGAGAAAATTTCTGGCCAAGCTGACATAAGCTTACCAAAATAATTTCCAACCAGAAATTTCTGGCTGAGCAAAAAAATAAGTTCTGGCCAGAAATTCAGCCTGAGCCAACACCCAAGTTAGGAACAACCTGAGCCAAGCCAAGAAAATCCAGCCAAGCCATCAGGTGACATATCCATTGAGCCGGCTGAGTCATCAGCTGATGCATATCTCACAGCCACTAGCCAAACAAACAACCTGAGCCAAGCCAAGTCATTGGGTGACATGTATTGAGCCAGCTGAGTCATCAGCTGACCTGTTCCCACTTAGTCAGCTAAGTCATTGGCTGACCTATTCCAACTTGGTCAGCTGATGTGTATCTCACAGGTACTGGGAGTACATTACACTCCCCCACATATTCCGGCTGGAATTTCCGGAATTTCTGGATTCCGGGTGTACTATTTTTTAGTGTATTTCTCACTGTAGAGGATAATTCCAGTTCAATTATTTGAACTGGAATTTCTGGAATTTACCCAAACCAGAAAAAACCGAACTAACCGAACTCACCGGATGCGTGTCACATGGCCACAATCGCCACCGTGACGCGTCGTGACTGCCAGCTCACATGTTGCCACCCACCATCACAATGACGGCCCCCCCTCCCCCTCCCCTCCCTCCCTCTAGCATAACATGGGGCCTATGGCCCCCATGGTAAGCATTTTAATTCAAGTTCTATTTCATCTTGATTTAAAGCTAATCAAATATATATTCTTTCTCTTTTAGTTTTGTGTATGCAACGACACGCTGCCCCTCCTCCCCACTTAGCTGGGAGGTGGGGGGCTTCATAGAGACCTGCCACATCATGCCAGCACCGCCTCCCTTCCGACCGAGCACCCACTGCTGCCACCACATCACCGCCCACTGACCGAGCGTCCATCGCCGCTGCCACATCACGCCCACCGTCCCAGCACCCGCCGCTGCCATGTCACCACCACCCACCGATCCACCAACCACCACAGCGGCACAGCCACGTCACTGCCCACCAACCCAGCACCCTCCCCCAGCCAGGGACAACCCCCACCGACACACGGGACATGCCGGGGGACAAGGGGACACGCCAGAACCAAGGGGGATGCCTGGGACGCGCCAGGAGGGAGGGGGGACACGTGGGGGGGCGGGCGGACGTCATAGGAGGGAGGGGATGCCCCAGGGGACGGGGGATGCGCCGGATGCGACACCCAGCGCGACTGGGAGGGAGGGGGGATGACACCCAGCATAACTAGGAGGGGGGGATGCTCCAGGGGGCAGGGGGATGCACTAGAAGGGAGAGGGACGCACCAGGACCAAGGGGGACGCACCAGGACCAAGGGGGACGCACCAGGACCAAGGGGGACGCACCAGGACCAAGGGGGACGCACCAGGACCAAGGGGGACGCACCAGGACCAAGGGGGACGCACCAGGACCAAGGGGGACGCACCAGGACCAAGGGGGACGCACCAGGACCAAGGGGGACGCACCAGGACCAAGGGGGATGCGTGGGGGGACGGCTGGACACCATAGGAGGGGGGGGGACAGGCCGCAGGATAAGTTGGACAGGGGGATGCCCTAGGAGGGTGGGGGATGAGCTAGGAGGGTGGGGGACACGTGGGACCCCCACCACCAGGCACGGGGAAGGGGGGACAGGGAAGGGGGGCAATGACGGCAATGCGCTGCGCCCCCCTCCCCCCCCTCCTGTTAATTTATTTTGTATATATATATCTTATTTTTACTCTACTTTAATTAATATAGATCTGTCAGAGCGAGGGCATGGATGTGCAACCCCACGACACCCAGGACGACAGAGCACCCCCCACCACTGCTGCGAGCGACTGCTTGCAGGGTGGAGGGGGGTGCAAGGGGTGAGGGTGATTCTTCCAAAGTGAGTCCCGAATTTCCGAACTCAACCAGAATTTCCGGAATATGTGGAGGAGTGTAAATTACAGGGTACTGGCCAAACTGTATTTCACAGCCAATAGCTTGTCCCCCTTTTGTCAGCTGACCCATAGCTTACAGCTGGAAAAGCAAGTGTAATTTTACAGTAGGTATGTTTACTACAAGTCTCGGGTGGCCTGTCTACATGACATAGATCAGCCAATTGGCTGGTGTCATAGCAAATGGGTATTTAGCCACATCAAGTCCCTGTAGATCATGGGGAAGAGTCACTGTTATGTGTGCCACCACTGTTGTGAGCCCCTGCTCACAAGGTGGATCACTGGTGCTCAACAATGAACTAATCACAATGGGAGGGGAGGGACAGCAATGACAGTGGGATGATGGCAAGATGACAAAGGCACCCAATTGCAGGGATGAGGGGGCAACAAGGGGGATGATGAGAGGACAACAGGGACAAGAACAAGGGGGCAGCAACAAGAACAACAAAGAAATGTGAGGGAATGAGAGGCCAGCACCCAACACCCACCACTGCAAGCAAATGCTTGCAGGATGGATTGGGTGCTAATGGCCACATCACCACTGGTCAAGCATCTCCACCCACCATCTCACTCTCCACCAAAGTGGTAGTTTTTTGTTATGTAGCATCTGCTGCCTCCCCTGGGGGGGCAGCTTTAATTATTTTATATGACTAGTTTGTAATTTAATGTACAACTTTGCATTCAGAATATTGGTACAAATTGATTGGGACTTCAGAGAAATGAATTTTTGCTTGCAGTCATGCATACTCCTGGAGTTCTACAAACTCTCTACCATATCTACTGCATCTATCACACCTACCATATATATAGGTTTGCTACCAAGTTACTGCCAGATAACTATGACACTACAGAAAGTCTACAGCAAATCTACAGTGTCTCCAGTGTCTACAGGGATTTCCAGAGTGTGCTGATGCCCCCTCTTGCCTGAAGTGCAGTGGGGGCCATGTTTACATATAATAATGCATTATATTTAGTTTTATTAACCCCTCTGTTGCTCTGATGGGGTGGGCTTTTTTATTTTGTTGTCATATGTAAATGGGTAGTGAGATTGGGGGATTTCATTTTTGATGTAGACATAAGGGTCATTCACAGTAGCCATTTTTGGCTCCTTTTCGCAAAATGGGCCTATACCCCCCACTTTGCGAAGAGCCTCCTTTTCATGTTCATTTTCATCTTCACTTTTTGTCATTCTTTCAAACTCTGCTCCAACACCTGGGCCCTTCCCTCAGACCTCTACCACCACAACTCTGTCACCACCTGCCATCACCACTCCCATGGCCACTCCCACATCAACTAACTGCACCAACTGCCACAAACCAACCACATGGGGCCCAAACAACAACAAAGGTCATTTGGGCCCTAGGTAATTTATTTTTCAAGCTCTTTTCTTTTCTTTTTAACTAACTAATGTTTTCATTTGCTTTTTCTAGGTTTTATCTATGATGAGACAGCAGCAAGACAGTACACCCACACCCATACCACTGCTACAAGCACCTGCTTGTGGGGTGGAACAAACAATTGGCACAGCAAAGATGGGGAGGGCACAATGACAAAAAGAAGATGAGCCACAATGACAAAAACAACATCACAGGATGACACCAACACCATCAACAAGGGGACAGACAACAACAACAATGGGACCAGGGGATGAACACCAATGATGAGGAATTTGACAAGGAGGACAGCCACCACAAGATGACGACAGGGATGGAGATGGAGATGCACAACAACAATCACACAACCAAAATGGCCAAAATGGCAGCAGCGCACAATGAGGGGGATGACAAGCATGGGACAGAACAGAAGGCACAGGCAGTGGATACAGCACCATATGACAAGAAACACAAAAATGGGCCCAAGAGATGTCATTGACATCTCTTGGACCATAGGTAAGTTTTTTTTCATTTCATTTCATTGTTTTGTTACTAACGAAATCTTTAGATATTAACTATTGATGATGACAATGACTACCTGGCCCAGCAGAGGACAACAGTACACCAAACTGATAGAGATGACACAGCACCCACCCGTGCCTATGAGCAACTGCTTGTAGGGAGGAAGGCTAGTACATATGGGTCAACAGGAAGGGTGAAGGCTCAGGGAGGGGGGGGATGAGGGGGATGACACAGCACCCACCACCACTCCTACAAGCAACTGCTCATAGAGTGGCTTGCAGGTGCAGTGCAACCCTGGCAACAGGGCATAGGGTGAGGGAGGGGGGTGAGCACCCAGCACCCAACACCCACTGCTGCAAGCACTTCCTTGCATGGTGGATTGGGTGCCAATGGGGCACATTGTGGAAGGGGAAGATGACACACCCATTGACTTCCCACTTCCAATGCTCTTCCTATGGGATCCTCAAGATGGCTGAATATCCTCAAGTATTTCTATAATTTCCTTATTTCCTTATTTTATTGTTTATTCATTTATCTAGTAAACCTCTTCCCCAAATCTGAGACACAGGTAGAATGTCACGATGCTCCTGAAGACCTCCTGACCCATTTGGCATGTCAATTACACAAACTCATCACATTTCTCAGGCCCTCAAGAATTCTAATGTACTTCTTGCTCTCACCTCAAAGGATTGTCCAGGTCTCAGTTTTCTTTTCTTTCTTTTTCAATTATTTTTACTGTCTTGATCAGTGAATGGCAGGGGTAACCCATGGGTATTTTTTTGCTACCCTTACCCTTACCCTCCAAAACCCTTACCCTTGAGCAAGGGTAAGGGTTTTGGAGGGTAAGGGTAAGGGTAGTCAAGGGTATGAGGGTATGCACAACCCTTAAGGAAATGATGCAAGAGCTCATTGAAAAGTATGTCTCTATGATTGCAAAAGATAATTTCCTACATTATTGATGTATATTTCTGCTTCTGGTATATTAAAAAACAGAAGGCAGTAGTGTAGTCAATCTAGTTTAGTGCTGGTATTAATAAGACAACTTGTAAAAAGCTGTTCAACAGACTGGGAGCATCATAGAAATGATTCCAGTTCAATGATTAAGTCATCTATCCAATATTCAAGGGTTATTATGCTTTTCAGATTCTAACTCTGTATACCCTTATACCCTCCTCAGGGGTAAGGGTATATGGAGGGTATGGAAATTCATACCCTTACCCTTACCCTCACATACCCTTGGCCTATACCCCTAGGGGTTTGTAAACCCTTGCCATTCACTAGTCTTGATACTCATTTCTTCAAGAATCAAGATCTTGACATGTCCCCTTTCTCATGGCTAGTCAACACCCAAGTCAATGGGCTGATTGTGCAGACAAGTAGGGTTGAGAGCTGTCTTTTGGGTGTGCTCCATGCTTGTTGGGGTTCCGAGTGACATACAGTCAATAGAGCACCCTGAGGATGGGCTACTCCCTGAGCCGTTCCTGTACACTGAGGCTTAACAACAAGGACTCAACAACACCAGTCCAACAGCCATCCATTCTTATTTTTGTTGAGTATTCTATTTTTATCTTTACTTCCCCATTTGTCCATATCTGCCCCTTTGTTACTTTATTTTTCATTCCCCTCAGTCTAATTGATGCAAGAGTACACATGCAATCACATGTTAGTACATCCTCAAAGCTTTGTATGTATATAAGGTGACCTTCCACCTCTTGAATGGAGCACACTCTTTTTCCCCCACTTTCTCTTTCTCTGGAAGGACTCTATATGACAACTCAAGTTCCCTCAAGACAACTACACACCACAGTGTAGTTTTGAACATTAAGTATACATTTACAGGGCAACACAGCCCTTTTCTCACATCAACTCAGTGTGGGTCAATGTGTCCACTGACTTCTTGTCCATGCCAATGCACGTTTTCTCATATCAAGCCCCCTCAGCCCCAATCTCTCCTTCTGTTGACTGTCTTTCACTCATTTCTCATGTGTTCCAATCATCAATTGATTTGATCATGACACATCGTTCATGAGCATGTCCCTACCTGACCCCTTGGCTCTTGAGTTCTCAACTCTTTCAAGGACTCCCTGTTTCATTTCCATTCTCCACTGACAATGCATTTGACACTTTCATCATGTGTTTCCATCATTCAGCCTTACCTTTGCCAGTGCAACATGATGACCCAACAACAAAGACCCCAGCTGGGTGAATTCCCCTTCCACAATGTCACCTACCTACACCCTCTATGCCTACATCCCCTGTCTTGCTGTCTGGTGAGGCATTTTCCCCCCACTGTCCCCAAGTAATCTTATCTTTCATAGTTCATTTTGTAAGTAGTATAAAGAATATATATATACTGACTAATGGAATCCTATTGTTAACTTGTACTTGAAAGATTTGAAAACATGCCAATGAACTGGCACCTGCTTTGGTGATGAGCTCATGAAAAAAAATTCACCAAGTCATTTGGGGGGAGTTTGAATGTGCTGAGGCCTGCCATTGACAGGTAAAATGCATTTTTCCTTCCTTTTTATTTTATTTATGTTCCAGGGGTTTCACAGTAGCCATTTTTGGGCTACTTTTTGATCTTATTTTTGGTCATCATTCTTCTGCCAAACTGTCAAAAAGGAGCCGAAAATGGCTACTGTGAATGACCCTATGAAAACCATGTCAGAGTCAGAATCTGGTTGGATTCCAGTTGGATTCTGGTCAGACTCCAGTTGGAACCGGCCAGATCCGCTCAGATCCGGTGGGGGACAGTAAAGTACTGACAGTTGGTATACGAGGTAGCATTAGAATGTTCAGCAACTCAGTTTCATGCTCCTTCCATTTGCAAGGAGTTCATGGAGCAGAACAGGGTTAAGACCCATTGGAATATATGTACAACTTGTAATGACACCTCTTTGGACACATGACAGCATAGTCATAGAAAACAGTGCACGTCACGCATGCATCTCCCTGGTCTGTGCAACAAGCACCTTGGCCTCTGCAAACCTTGGTTTTACATCAAAATCAAATGGCAATGGCCGCCTATACCGCATCAATCAGACATAACAAGAAAAGCAGACAGGCAGTCACTTACACCGTTATCCCATCAGTAACGGTGCACATTAGATCAGGTATGACTGGATTCCCAGTCTTCTCGTCAATCACTGGGGAAATGGTGGCTGCCCAGAGAAGGCAGGCAATATTGATGAAGATGCCGTTGTTAGCAAAATGACGACCTAGGCATATTCTGGATACCTCAGCCAAGGAAGAGGTGATCAAAAATCGGCGGGGAGAATACCTAGGACCGAAACCCTACAAAAGGTTAGTTGGACGCAGAAAAAGGAATATTAAATGAAACCTACATAGGCGACATGCCCTGGAAATGCCCAAATAGATAAGAATATAATTCAGGGAATGAAACATCTTCCTAACCTTCTTTAGTCTACTTAGTAATTTGAATGATATTGCAGTTTGGCAAATAACATACCATCCTTAGTATCCGCAAGAGCGGACAAGATATCCCCGTTTTCGTCGATGAAACGGTCGGGATTGAAGTCATCCGCATCCGGACCCTGAGTAGTCAAATGAGAGATACTGCGCAATATAGGATAGTGCTGAATGGCATACGTAGATCTTTTGATCCCGATTCAGTGACCTGGGGCGAGGCAAATCAACAAGGTCCAAAGGGATAGGAGAACGAATACCAAATGTTGGCAAAACATATAGTGCCTTTAGGGATGAAATAACCTTCATACCAATCATCCTTACAAAAGAATCAAGACGATGTGGCCTAACATGGAGAGAACTGGGTTTTTTTACCTGCATTGTAACGTGCTGGACACCTGATGAGAATCTCAGCTGAACATTCATCGGATACAAGGGAAGCCTACCAATTGCCACAGCTGACCTCCAGCGCAAGGCCTCCCTCACTGTCGCCTTCAAATACGGAAGATTGTCCCTGTCCTCGAATGCAGGCATCCGTGACCGGCCAACAACAGCGTCCAGCTCTTCTTGGCACTTTTTCTGCTTGTTAGGATAGGCGACTAAAGCGAGGAGAGTCCATTCCATTACGGCAGCCGCCTGTATCGCATTGATATCAAGGCACTCGAGAAGGTTGGAGATGCTCACAGTGTCTGCACCGGCAATGCTGTAGTTAAGGACAGTGTTGGTCCAATAACCGTAATGGAAATCAAGGGTTACGTACTACAATCCGGCAGCCAGCCAAGAGGCCTCGTCATCGTTTAGATCTCGTCGTCCTGGCTCCCGAATCAAGTTCCCGACCACGCAGGGTCGCTCATCGCCTTCATCCTAATGTGCCAAGAAAGAAATCATCGCCCACCGAAGGAGAAACGAGTCATACGATTTGCCTCTCAACGTCATGAAACAGTCCTTTAAAGAAGGCGGAAAATTCCACAGACTGTCTTTCCATCTTGACCTTCCAGCCAGCAATTGCAGAGGGAAGGTGCTTCATCCAAGGGAAGAATTCGACCAGGTAATTCCCAGGATATGCAGCATGACCGATAACCATGTTTACGTCATTTATCTTCGTGACCAAAGGATCATTCCAAGACCGTCTTGAAGGCAGATCGTACACCGCAGATATGATAGAGGATGCTGCTCCACTGAAAGCGAGCATTATCAAGAAGAGATCCTCCCACGGACAAAGGAATTGGACTCACCGAGCAACTTCTGCTGTCCATGCTTTCGAATCTTGAAGCAAGGTGTCAGTGAGGATTAAAGCTTCCCTCTCTTGTATCTGGTAGTATTGGCGGGCGGCTGTCTTGGTCATAGACTCATGACCACCACGACGCAGCCTCCGCCACCTGTTTCAAGGCAAAGGCATTGAACTCATTGGAGACAAACAAAACAGCATCATGAGTACTGACAAATCGCCATATCTGGCCGATCCAACGAACAATCCGCGAGTTAAGATCTCATCGAGGACTGATAACAATTAGTTCGTTGACACTGCACAATTACGTTGCGCACCAATGAATCGCCTATCGCTGTAAGTTCCGGCGCGCCTGTCGAAAAGATCAGAGGCCGCCCTGTGTGAATTCAGCACCAGTATTCCTTGGCCCAAAACCTTGATATACACGATTGAACCTATGTATGTTATGGTCGAGAAGTCTCGCGCGGCACAAAAAGCCATACCATATTCCTTCCCCCACTTCCCAAACTCATTCCAGGCCTTCCTAGAAAGCTGGAAGAAACTTCCGAAAACGGGAATGCCTTTTGGTCCAGGTGGGAGGTTCTGGTGCCTCTTCCGTCCAAAACGGTTGCTCGCGCAGATGAGGAGGAGGCCCAAGAGGACAGAGAAAGTCCAAGAGTTGATTTGTAGCTGCTTGAGGTCGAACATTGGGAGGCGGGGAGTTCAGAGCCATTATGGAAATTCTATATCATTCTGTACATCGGAGCAGATCGTGACCGGTCTCTATAACGATGAGCAAGTAAAGGAAGTGATACAATCGACTGCAACCCTTCGCAACGACACATCTAGGGTCTCTATCCAAAATAAGTATCAGCCTTCAAAAAGATACGGCATTAATCGTTGTCGAGTGCTACTAATCGCTATCGATGGTTATCCATCGATAGCCTGAGCGATTAGTAGCATTCTCAACTCGGCGATTCAGCGGAGGTCCAGACGCGGATTCGACAATCGAAAACGAGTGGAAGCAATCCACGCAACACATGCACGCCCAACATGTGATGGGAACCTGATTCCGAGTTCTTAGTATTGAGGCTTATCCTGAGACCCTCCAACTTGAGCTACACTGGTTTGCGGACAAACAACTTACACGACAATTTCAGTGACCCTAATTTTGCACACTGCCATCCAGAATAGTCAGATACCGCTGTACTTTACACTCCCCCACCTACTCCGCGCGGACTCCGAACTGTCCGCATGGACTCCTGGCTGTCCGCTCCGAATCCTAGTTGATGGGGCAATACCTATGAGACGAGATCACGATCCTCAGTCAGGTACAGTCGTGGACAAGCAAAGTCAACTAAAATAATCAAACATAGATCTACAACTCACAATCCAATAAATTACCCTTTTTATCATAGGAACATCATAATATGACCCATTTTCACGACCCGATTTCCCTCAAATCAAGGTACAGGAAATCATACCCCAAATTTTTTGGACAACCCCCAAAAAAAATCGGGAAAAATATGAAAAATAGTGCAATTGACAGCATTTTTCAAGCTGAATATGATTCCAGAAAGATCAAAAGATTCAAACAAGTGGTTTGGGCAGAAAATATTATACAAAAACAACAAAAACAAACAAACTCTTTGCCATAACTAGTGTTTCAAGGTCCGGTCACTAGGACCGGAAAAAAACCGAAACCATAACCGGACTGTAACTGGTGTAACCGGACCATCGGTCTCGGTTACAGTTGGTTACAAGCGGTTACAGTTACGGTTACATTATATTTTAATATTCTACATAACCGGTTACAAGCAGTTGTAACCGGTTGATAACTGGACTTACGCTCTACTGTACTGGGGCGGGAAGTGGGCCACCTAAGAAAAATCAGTGCCTCACATGAGATGGACAGACCTTTTGGATTGTTTGATGGGCTAGGATCGCAGACAAACGTCTTACAAGGAAGATATACAACAGCTGTAATTTTAGAGGAGGCCATCATCGTGCTATGAATATTTTCGTGGGGCGACTGCCAAAAGGAGAAAGTCGGCGATCTGGGCCACCCGTGGGAGTCTTTCCTGGTGGTTCAACCCTCCCCTTCGCGACGCCATTCTGAATGAACGAGAGCACCGTTACACTTCAAACTTGGGGATCATATTAACTGGTATGTAATCTATCCATAATTCAAGTGTTTGGGGTATCTGACTGTTTTCCACGCCTAGGATTTCAACGTCTTGGTGGTTCTGCCTGGGTCTCAATAGCAGCGGATTGTGTCGTCGATGGCACCTCAATACCTCCATCCTGTGCATTCAAACTACCCTCAGCTACCCTCGGCATCGATCTAATTCCAAATTCAGCACCTGTGGCATGTTCTCTCTCACCGTCTTCTTGCCGAGATTCTGGCTCATTCCCCTCAACAGCATTTCCATCACCAGAAGTTTCAACATCTCTAACATCTCGACTCTTGAGAGGATGATGGTGAATAAGTGGGCAAGGCTGTGGCCGCTGGGTAGGAGGGTCCCTCTCAACTTCTGCTGTCACCTCGTCATCAGCCCCTCTGACAGCTGCCTCCTCATGGCGACCTTGAATCACCCGAACAGGACGTTGTCGGCGTGACCTAGGGATTGGAATCTCTGCTTCACTCTCGGAATCAGAGTTGGAGCTGCTGTCTGATGACTCGGTCGTCCTGAACAGCTCTGAATCCAAATCCAAATCCAAATCATCTGTGTCAGCATTGGCACCACCCGTCGCAGTGCCACCCCTCCCTCTTGCACCTCTTCCTCATCCTCTTGCACCACCTCTTACACCTCTAGCACGACCGTGAGCCCTCGCTGCCCTCGCTACGGCTGTGGCAGCTTTTCGTGCATCACGTTCCGCCACCTTTTTTGCCTTCTCAACCTCTTTCTCGTAGTCAAGAATGTTCTTCTTCAGGACTCTGAATCGTGGTGCGGCCTCCTTGAATACATCTTTCATCAGACTCTCCCAGTCCTGCTGAGCAAGCAAGTCCAAGTTTTCGGTGGCTGTCATGTGTCGTGCTCGTCCCGAGGCCAGCTTATTTTGCCCTTTTCGCTTTACTTTCTCGAATGCTTGCTTTCTCAACCTCTCGTTTTCTAGATCCATAAGTTTCATTTGTGCATAATCCTCCTCGAGAGCAATACCAGCCTGCAAAATGATATCTCGCAGCATCCGGTTCTCAGCCCTAAGAGCTTGCCGAGACGAAGTACCTAGAAGCGGTGGAGGAACCTCAATGTGATACCGCTCCATTGGTTCCTCTTCCTCATCTTCGATGGGTGGTTCTGGCATATCGGCATCCCAGCTGAGTGTGGCAGCTGTTGCAGCTGATGGAGCTGGTGTTGGAACTGGTGTCTGGGTTGGTGTAGGGACTAGGATAGATGGGAGATGTGCTGGAAGGGGCTGTGCCGTCTGTGTAGTTGTATTTTTCGATGGCTCAAAGGCCGAACGAGGGATCGTGTGGTGATTCAGTGGCCATATCCCGGTCTTTCGGAATGCTGAATGAATTCTTGTGTCTTTGAATGCTTCGACGCGTGCAGTGTGGTAATAGGCAAGGAGATTATCTTTTCGGATTGCAATAAGGGATTGCGATGCAAGGGTCACCACACGTTTCCATGACTGTGCGAGAGGTCCAAATGCACCGACATCACAAGGCTGAAGGGCATGTGTTGTGTGTGAAGGAAGACATATAACAATAATCTTGTTATCTGCAGCATACTTGCAGAATGTGAAGGTGCAATGGGAGTTATGGCCATCCAAGATTAAAAGGCGATACTGTCCAGCAGCTTTGCTTTGTGTTGCAGGATCAAAATCATTTTGAAGCCATGCAGAGCCCAATTCTTGGTCTGTCCATCCATTGGGAGAGATGGATATGCTGTCAATAAGTTTGTGAGATTGATGTCTTTAGAACTGAAATGATATGAACCTTGCATTACAAGGGTTGTTGCGACCCCACTCTGAGTTCCGTCGCAAACCCTGGAATATCACAGAAGGGTGGAGAACAGATCCGTCAGCACAGACTGCTTCAATAACTGTAACGAGCTCCCTGTTTCCATCCTCAATGGAGTAAACAGTTTTTTGATCTCGGTCAATCATAGCAGTGATCCTTGCACCAATGCCAAGTTGGATGCCCTTTTCATCCATATTGTAGAGATTCTCAGGCAGGATATTATATTCTTTGATCACGTCAGTGAGCATGTCAAAGAATTCATCAACGGCAAGTTGATTCAATGCCTTCGTGCGAGCCTTCTCCAAGCCTACTGTCTTCTTCATCTTTAGATCTGGGTGACGCTTACGGAATTGTTTCGGCCATGACCCCCCAATTTGCTTACCCGAGATTGCTCCAGCACACTGAGCTACAGATGCGTATGTCATTGGTATACCACGACGGCCCTGAACCTTAACCCATTGGACTAAGATATCCTCCTGGGCTTTTGTGAGAAGAAGTTCATTGACATGTGCCTCGCGATGAGTCTTCCCCCCTATGGGATCTCAGTAATATAGAATCACTTTGTAGAAAATCACATACCTTTCAAACAACGGCCAAGGGAAGATCTCGGAACATCAAAATGCTGTTCTGCTTGACATGCAGAATAGCACGGATCACCATTAGGTTTTGACCCAGATTCTCGAATTGCAGTAATAGCGAGTGCTATGCGCTCCTCTCGTGGTCGGGTAAGAATGTCGTTAGGAATAGAGACACCTGGGTGAGGAGAAAAAGTGGGAGTTGACATTTTGGAGGGTTGAGTTCCAGCGTATCGCGATAGTTTCGTGGATGGCTTGTGAGTTCACTCCTGGCTTAAATACTCCTGTATGCTGTACTACGCATTCTAAAACAGGTATATTGACACGTTATAGGTACTTGACATGAGGTGGGTGGGTGGACAAGAGTTAGCATAGGACCGAAAATAGTTGGCAGATGGGCGAATGTTAAGTTACATTGGCACAACATTCTGGAGGCTGAGCAGCATTGTCATTACTCAGACCATGAAAAAAAGCCCCAAATCACGCACCTGCAGCAAGACTTTTGCATTCCTTCACCTCGTTGTCCCAAAACAATTTCCAAAAGGCAACATGCCGAAAAAGCATGTACAGGTGTAATGGAGCATATTGAGGCATGAATAAATTCATTAAAATTTTAAAAACAGCTATGAATGAAAGATAAGGTCACTACGAAGCTAATTTCGGGAGATACTGGACCCACCTTATCATCCAAAGCCAACAGGTGTTAACAGTTGTAGGCCATCTGGAATGCAAAACAAGGCATGTTTCAGGAGATCAATGGAGAAAGGTGATTGAGAGACATGCAGCCACCCATAGAGGATGGCTGAGGGGAGGCAAACAGGTGAAGGGAACGTGGCCGCAAAGTTTTGAAGGAATCAGTTTGGAAATGCGTCCCTTGTGCCAGCAGTTCCGCATTTGGCCGACCCGGTGATCTTCCCAAATTGGTCCGATTGCTGGTTCGGCAGCAGTCAGGCACCCATCACGCATCAAGATCTTGCTACAACCATACCAACTTTCGTTTCAGGCAACAGTGGGTATGGTTCGTGTCATCCATACCAATTAGGGAAGAGCACGGGTTTGGCCAACCCGTGCGGGTTACGGGTACGGGTAGGCACGGGTACGGGTACGGGTCATGATTTAGGTACCTGTGACCCGCACCCAACCCGTCACCAAATGTCTATGTACTAACATACAGTTTTGTATTTACAGGTTTCGGCACTCAGATGAGTGTCGACAACCTTTTAATTACTTATGTACTATGTGTATGTACTAACTAACTTAATATATATATTATTTACGGGGGAAGCGACGCCCCAGAGGAAGGGGAAGCTTGTGGAAGCAAGGTCTTATATACCAGATAATGTTTATTACTATTTGGTTCCAGTAAACGAACGCGAACGTGACACGTTGTTTGCTGAAACAAGTTGATATTTACTAGTACATATTGTTTGGTTTAACTTTTCTGAATGTGATGTGTCATTTATTGAAACAAGTTGATAATTAATACTAGTATATAGTTGAAGTAAATGAATGCAGCACATAAACGAGTCGCGTTCGCATTTACTGAAACCAAACAATGGCAAACATCAACTTAAACAACGTGTCGCGTTCGCGTTCGTTTACTGGAACCAAATAGTAATAAACATTATCTGGTATATAAGACCTTGCTTCCACAAGCTTCCCCTTCCTCTGGGGCATCGCTTCCCCTGTAAATAATATATATATTAAGTTAGTTAGTACATACACATAGTACATAAATAATTAAAAGGTTGTCGACACTCATCTGAGTGACGAAACCATTAGTTAAATGTATGTGACAAATCCAAGGCCCCAACAATGACGGCGACAACATGGTGTTGTCACCGTCATTGTTGGGGCCTATGCAGGAGGTGTTACACAATGGGAGACGGGGGTCTACCCGTACCCGCTGTGACCCGTGACTCGTGACCCGTGGGTTGCGGGTACGGGTAGACGCGGGTACGGGTACGGGTAGAGCTCTGGGTACCCGCGGGAGTACCCGTGCTATTGCCTAATACCAATACACTGGCCACTGATACCCTACACAGCTCAGAAAATACAGAGTGGCCCACTACCCAGGGTGGCCCACTACCTGACCTGGTACAGTAAATACTTAGTATTAATACTTACTATAACTATTTTACTATTTTATTCTACTCGACACAAGAGGGGACAAGCCCAGGGAATCAAAAGCCCTAAATCTAGAGGCCTTATATACCCCCAGTGAGTTTGCACATGGTACACACATGGTACACACATGGCCAACACATGGCATGATCAGACTCATGGTAGGCACATGTAACTGCGCACCTCATGCTGAAGGCATGGGATGCTGCGCCCACTGATGACTCGTGGTCTAAGCATGGCCGCAGCCAATGCATGGCTACCTCATGTAAATTAGTATAATATATTGCCTAGAGACTCTAGTTGAGTTCTCTTAGGCTACCCACTAGTACCACTGGTGTGACCACCTGAGACTACAAGATCCCCTTTTCTTTTGTTGTTGGTTGTTCTGGGAGAGACCTCACTTTTGCCTTAGGGTATTAGTGATGTCCTAACAATTTTGAGAGGGATACAGGTTCTCTTCACTTGAGTAGCTTGAGGTGATAGAGTTGCTGAGTTTAAAGGAGGGATAGTAATTGTCAAGGGTCTACTTGGAGCCTGCACAGTGATGGCTGGAGGGAGCTCATCAGTCTCGTCTAAATTATCACCTACATTCTTGTCAGCATTTGCAGAAGCTGCACCCACAATAAGATGCTCAGATAATTGACCGAAATCAAGGAGATCATCATCCTGATTGCGAATGTTGAGATGATCAGCTGCCAAGCTACTATCATCATCGAGTTCCTGTGCCTCAGCCTCTGAGGTAAAGCTTTGTTTACCTCTTTTGTAAAGCAATCCAGCTTCTAGATGTGTACGCTTGATATCCATTCCCACCATTGTTGTCTTGTGGACCTTCTCGATGCCTAGTTTGCTATGGATACCTGTGTGAACAAGGCCCATGTGGCTAAATGCATGTTCACAGCCAGCTGAGTTGGCAACAATACTGAGAATATGGATTGCTAATTTTGTGAGATGGTTGTGGCTGGTTTCTTTGCAAGTATCAATTCCTTCCCAGATTTCAACAGGATTCACTTCCTGACCCTGTTTGGAGTCAAATTTATTATGGCCCACAGGTTTGAGGTGTACTGCAACTTACTTTCTTTTGGGCTGTGTCAGTCCAATCCATGAGAGCCATGCTTTCTGGAGAAAATTCTTTGTGCTTATTGAAGTAGTCCATAAATGCAGCTTGAAAATCTGCATCCATGTCCACTCTGAAAATGCATGAGTGCAGACACTTGAGCATATTACACAATCCAATTGGCATTAAGCCAACATATCACCATGCAAGAGCATCCCCATGGAGGGAGGGATTGAGGATGACAGTGGCAATGAAGGGATCTTGATCTGCAGCTGCCCAGCACTTCTTGAGGCTAGCAAGAACTTCATTGCATACCTCTAAGTCTTCTGCAAGACTGAGATTAGAATAGATATGATAGAGGTTTGCAAAGAGTTGTTAGGACATGATAGAGCTGTGTATTTGATGCCTGAGTAATATTAGCAGCAATTGCAAGTGGCTCAAGATGACTGCAAGTCCTTTAAAAAGAATCAGCACGAATGAATCCATAACATAATAAATTTGGTAATGCTTACTTCCTGACATGGTACCAGAACTGAGAATTGTCAACTATCCCATGCACTGCTCTAGCCTTTGCTTGGTTATTGATTTTGGTGCCAGCACTTGCAATCATGGTGTCACTGTGTTTAAGCCAAGCAGCTCACAGAGATTTTTTGACAGCGAGAAGTTGCCAAAGTGAAAGATAGTGTGCTGTCCATTGGGTAAGCACAGGGAGAATCAGAGCCAAGAATTTTTGGTATGTGCATAACTGTTTCTGATGAAATAATCCCAGCGCACAACTGTGGTTATTCATTCACTTGATCACTATCGCAATCTTGGAAGGGCAGCTTGAGAGATAGATAATCACTGACAATAAGATTGATTTGATATGCCCAGCAAAGGATAATGATGAGCCATGGCATTAGCACAAGAAGTAACCACCTCATCTTGCATGCATCACCACCATCATCAGAGCATGCAGCAATGATTGAGTGGCCATATGTTTCTTCAATCAACTTGATGTCCTCTACAACAAGTGTGAGAAGGGTTTCACCAGTCTTTGCATGGCCAGAAACATCATGAGTTCACATTAGAAATGGCTATGTATGTCAATGATTTAATTTGATCAGCATTGATAATACTGAATGTATGAATTTACTGTCACTTACCTCAAAGTCTATGCTAACCATTGTTGCAATGATTGCTTGCTTGGCTTTATTCTTCCACCCATCTGTCTGAAAAGTAGCCTTCCACCCCTTTAGCTTCAGCTTCAGTTTATCCTCAACCTTTCCTGCCTCTTGATTGAGTATAGGCCCCAATAAGGTTTGACAAGCAGGTACAATTGCCCTTGGTATCCACTCATCAACAAATAATCACACCTGTGGATTGTGTGTGGTGTTCCACAAAGAACAAGTTGCAATAAGCAGTTTACAAAAGTCTTCCCCAATCTCCTGCTGTAGTGGTGCATTCCATACTCTTCCAGGGAGACTTTGGGAGCCATCGCTTGTGAAGCTTGACACTCTAGCACATTTCAACAGTGGTCAATCTATATTTAGCGATGGGGCAGACAAGAGAAGTGGGCTTGGCCTTGGTGATCCAGATGGCATTGCTGATGCGCTCAAGGAGGATAACCTGATTCTGTCATGATAGCAGGAAGAGGTCTGAGGCATACTGACCAAACATCCAAGCATTGGAGTCGGATTGGGACAGCAGATTCCTTTATCATTTATTTCTTGTACAGCACAATTTCTGATATCCGGTCCAACAAGGACACATTTTGACAGGTGTGGTACCATCAACTACAGTCGTCGAGTGCTACATAAATTTTGTAATAGGTGACTCTTGAAGTTTAAAAAAGGTTTGGAACTAAGTACAGGCCTTGTGCTTCCCAGTCTGTATCTGTATGGCCACTGCTGATGCCAGTAACAGCTGTGTTGAGAATATCCGACTGGTGAAGCTGTTCCTTGTGTTGATTCAGGCATGCAAGGCACCATACATTCTTGTACGAGTGATTGTTCCAGAAAAGTTGGTTATTAATGATAAAATACCCCCAAGCCCAGTGCTTGTTAGTAGACATAGTAGAATGAGGACAGGATGAGTGGGGGACAAATTAATGCTTTATTGACTATATCCTTGCATACATGATGTTCAAAGGCAGTGGGCAATGTGGTTGGCATGAGCCTCGATCACTATTTCCAAAAAAGGTCTGACCCTCATCTGACCCTTGACTTCATCTAGGTCAGTTGACATGACCATGGTGACATGACCCCTCTGACCTTGAGTCAGGCTGACTTGTACAACACTGAATGGAGGTGATGCATCAATGCCTGTGAGTGTGATGTACCATGACATGCAGTCACATGCATGTGACAGCACCATTTTCCTGACCCATTGCTCTCACCACTTGTGTCATATCCCATGCAAGCACCCCTCGGAACTCTGCCTCGGAACTCCGACGGAACTCCGTAGGAACTCCGAGTATTTCAAATTCCTCATTTCAAATTACCTCTCCTGTTTTACTTACATCACATCTTCCGTAGTTTACTCAAGTCTGTTCTTCATCATAGATATCATCACGAAATTTGTACTCGGAACTCTGCAGAACTCCGCTGCAGCTACACCGAGTACTAGCCTTAGTATAAAACTACTTTACATACTTTGTATTCTTCAGTTCAAATATTAGTTGTTATCAACTTATCATTTGTCAACTTTAAGACCTCGAACTTCTATCTTAATCTTCGGACCTCCGGACCTCTGCTTCATTCCTGTCCCTTACTTCGGACTTCCTAATCGGAACTCCGCTTTTGCACCTTTTCCTTACCTCGGACTTCCACATGGACTTCCGGACTTTTCAGTTCCTTGCAAATTGGACACCGAGCGTAGAGAAGGGCGCAACCTCTTAAAGGTTGAAGCCAAGTCCTCGTCGTACATCGGAACTCCGCCGGACTCCGCCAATTTCCCGCGCCTTAGGATCAGTTCTTAACAACTTGCACAACATCTTGAAGGGGGTTTTCTTGTGAAGAACTAAAATTGCAGTATATATCATGTACTATTAATATGTTTCTGTTACATGTCCCCAATATCTGTATTCCAGCCACTCCCTTGCCAAAACTCAGCCAAATTGAGTGCTGAAAACTGTAACCTTAATGGCAACACAACCACAGATTTCCATGCTTAGATTCAGTGACACAAAATGATCCTTCCATATATATTAACAGTTCTATCAGAGCAGAATATTTATTCACATGCTCTAATAGTGAAATTCACCCCATGTAGGCGCAGTATTTTACTATTAGAGCATATAAATAAAGCTTCTGCTCTGATAGAACTGATAAAATATATTAGAGGATCATTTTGTGTCACTGAAGCTAAGCATGGAAATCAGTGGTTGTATTTTTATTAAAGTGACTATATCCCTCTCCAGGGCACAGCCACCTAAAACCAACCCTGAACATGGAACATGAGCCTACCTCATGGCCAACCTTTGCTTTCCTTCGTGGAACCACCTTCCTGCACCTCTACTGTTCTTGGCTTGGATTAGCTGAGAATTGTGACATTTTAATGACAGCAAATGCAATGTCAGGTTGCGTTCTGAGCATAAGGTACAGTAAAGACCCAATGACTTGCTGAAACTTTGAACAGTGGGTGGCATCAACGGGTTTGGTTTGGTGCAATTTTGGCATTAGTCATGTTAAAACAATCAAGTACTTTTTTAAGATACTGTTCTTGATCAACCATGATCTTTGTTGGGGTCTTTTGGACATGCATGCCTAAAAAGGAAGTGACATCGCCAGTGTCATGACACTCCCAGTGCTTCAAGCACACCTGTTTCATTTTGTCGGCTAGCTTCTTATCTTTCAACATGAAGATGCTGTCATCCACATAGATAATGGTGATAACAAGTATGCCTTTTTTAGTCTTATGAATGAAGATACTGGCATCAGAACTAGCATGGTGAAAACCAATGGTCTTCATGAATGATTACAAAGCCTTGAGGTTGGAGCATGTAAATCTCCTTGTCCAGTTTGCCATAGAGGAAGGTGGTTTTAATGTCTAATCCAGTCATATACATGCCTTCTAGAAGTGCCAGGGCAAACATTAAGTAGATGGTCTCATAGCAGACCACAGGTGAGAAAATCTTGTTGTAGTCAATGCCTTTTTTTTTTTTTTTTTTTGGTTCAACAATTTATAACGCGGTGCACAAACGCAGTCCGCGGGCACGAGGTAATGACACAATCTAGTACGCTACGATTCGACTACGCCCTTGCCCCCGCCAAGTTGACGCCCATCCGTCTTTTGGTAGCCGCTAAGGTGAGCAGGTGGGACCATGGATACTGCCCGGTGGGGTGTGAAGGCCCGCCGCGCACGTGCGGCACATGAGCCGGAAAACTCCCCCCCCAGTGCTTCGGCGGTCCCCCCACGCGCTGCTCCAGCCGAAGCCAGAGCCGGTGAGTAGTGTCAATTCACCATAAGCCCCCAGACCACAAGGGCCCGGAGGTTAACCGCTTCCCCAATCCGGACAGAGGAATAGTGGCCGCCCCCTCATCGGAGACGGACCGCTGACCCAGCGTCGCCGCTGTTCAACAAGGATGCCTGGCCGTGACCGAAGAACGGCCCAAACGATGCCGGCGGGTGCGAGTGTGCAGACAGTGAGCCAGAGCCCCCAGTCCACCCACCCATGACGAGCCCGAGGACAAGTCCCCAGGAGCACCCCATCCGTAGCGACAGGGTGCGTGAAAGGCTCCGCCTCTGACCAGAGAGGAGGGGCGCCTGGCGATGGATGGAGGGTGTTACCCCCCCTAGTCCGATGGATGATCCCAAGGGATCAAAGGTGTCGTGGTCGTGGACGACGACGACGATGGGGAAGGGGCCCCGTAGGAGGCTCGGTGGAGGCGGTGGCCGTGGGCCCTCCACGCAAGCTGTCAGTAGCCTCGCGGGCGCCGTTGACAACAGCGGCAAGGGAGGATGTGTCCGGAACAGTCGCAAAGGCCGTGGCCAATGGCGAGTCCGAGAAACGAACGGTGACAGAGACGAAAAGGTCCCATGCCGAGCGCTGTATGCTGTCCCTCACCTCTTGTGAGAGGGGAGATAACGGAACGTACTCCGCCCAGTAGGAGGCGTCGTCCAGTAGGTGTTCCAGGGCGTGCGCATCATTAACAATGGATGCGCGCTCGCGGTTGGATGGACTATAGCCCTCATCACCCCAGCCTGACGGCCGGGGAGGTGGGACCGAAGGTGCAGAGCCTGTCTCCGCCATAAAGGTATCGTTCAAAGTGAACGGATCATACTGAGATATGGAAGCGCGGAGTTCTTCGCGCTGCCACCGGGTGTCTCGGATGGGCATCATAGAGGCCCGAGTCCTGAGGTTGAGCTCCGGAGAGCAAACAATGTGACGAGGGCAGGGGAGGCTCCCCTCCTCATCCTCGGTGACATCAGACCAGGAGGACTCATTCTCCTGATCTGAGAGATCTGGCCTGCCCCGGCCTAGGCGGGGGGCAGAGAGCGGACCCCTCCCAGTAGGGAAGAGGAAGTCGTCAGGATCGTAGAGATCAGGGTCGTCAAAGTCGAACTGCATTGAAAAGGAACGTTGCGCACGCGTAGAAGGTGATGGTATGAGACCAAGACCTTAGTGTGGGAAAAAGACGTCCTGCGCCTAAAAGGCGAGGGGAGGGAGTTGCCCAGGGATCGCTTGTAGAGGGAGCAGAACACCAGGTCTGCCAAGAGGGAGGGGAAGAGAAGATCTCGTTTAGACAGGGAGCGGCCGTGGGGGGCCCCCCCGTCTACGAGGGAGGCGAGGATCGCTGGTGATACCTCAATGCCGGATCACCTGTGGAGGGTGGCCCCGTAGTCAGTGCATGTGCTAAAGTGCCCAGTACACACCTAGAGCCATGGATCCTCTCCAGGGATCCAATAGCCCCGCTGAGTTTCCCCCCCCACCCCAACGTGTTCTCCCCTCAGTCCCAGGGCAGGACCCCCAGCCGAAGCCGGCAGTGTTAATTCACCGTCAAGCCCCCCCACCTAGGTGGAGGATGCCCCATCCCAGAACCTCAGATCATCGAGTCAGAGCGGAGATGAGAGAGATAAAGAAATGACCCCTGAGGCGGTCATCCGGGAGACATCCGAGGGGATCGGACAAACGGGTCAGCAGGGTGCTCAGGACTGCTCCCAAGCACCCCTCCGGGGTTCCAATAGTCCGGTCTGATCAGAGATCAGACCTGAGGATGAGACGCTAGGCAACGAGCCAGGCGTTGTGAGGAAAGTTCCCACGGGGCACTGTGGTGGTAACAAGTCAAGAAGCGTCGTGGTAGTCAATGCCTTTGACCTGTGAATGGCCTTTGACCACAAGTCTGGCCCATTTTCATCCATCTTCCCTGTGATACCATCCACATCTGCTGAGCCAAGGTAAACCATTAGCTCTGATCATGGTGCAAGTTTATTCACACATTGCTTTTTAGGCAGATAAACATGGGCTGCACATCCTAAGACTTTGTCCCTCATGAGGAGTTGTCCATTTCAGTCTTGCTGAAGGTGTGACGTTGTGGAGATGGATGGTGTGCTGTACACAGAATTCCCACCAAGAAGCTGAGAGACACGCTGTGAAGTGTAATGCTTGGGCTTTTTCTGTAATTGTCCAAATAGCATGTTCTGCACGGCCATTCTGTTGATGCTGGTAAGGGACACTTTGTTCAAGTTTTATACCCAGACTTAGTAAAAACTTTGTGAGTTCATAACTTTTTAATTCTTCTCCAGTGTCAATATGAACTCATTTGACCTGTTTGTTGTGTTGTGTCTTTGCCATGGCAATGAACTCTTTTATTGAAGAGCTCACTCCAGATTTCTTTGCAAGACAGGACACCCAATGGGCTGACAAATGATCATCCACAAAAATAATGAAATATTTAAATTTGTGATAAGACAACACAGAGAATTCCTTGAGATCCATATGGATTAACTTGAAGGAGTCTGTAGCTCTGGTGTGCAATTCAGGGAAAGACTTCGATGTCATCTTGCCCTTAGCACAACCTGGACAAATTGGAACATTCATTGGAATTGAGATTTCCTTGGGTAATCCAATGCATGTGGAAGGCATTTTCCTCAATGCTGCGTCAGACAGATGTCCTAAGCATCAGTGCCAAATGTGGTAATCTGCAGTATATACTGTGATAGCTTTAGTGTTGGTTTGTTGCGATCAGATCGATTTATGATCGGATCATGTGAGAAATAGACACGAGACAATGAGATCGAGGCTGAAGGCACTTGATATGAGAAAAATGCGCGTGGGCATGGAACGGGAGACAGTGGACTCGTTGGTCCAATCAGAAATGATCAAGAAAGTGGCCGTGGTGCCCTGTAACCATAGAAACAAGAATACTCAACTCAGAAACTACACGTCGTGTGTAGCTGTTTTGAAAAAAGATGGGGTGTCATAAGGGAAGCTTACAGAATCCAAGAAGAGAGAGGGGAAGAAACGTTTTGTTTTCAAAAGGTGGGAGGACACCTTATATACAAGCTGAGAGTGCTAACTATATGCACATGTGATTGTGCGCATACTCTTGCGCCAATCAGAACTCGAGAGATGAATAATAAAATAATAAAGAGACAGTAATGGATGAAAAAGGAAGTGGAGATAAAAATAGAACACTCAACAAATTCGGGAACAGGTGGTTGTCAGTCCAGCATTGTCAAGTCCTCCTCTCAGAGCCTCAGCTGTCAGGAATGGCTCAGGGAGGGGACTAGCACCAAGGCCCTCTATTGACAAGACGTCACCTGGGCCCCAAGCAGGTGCGGAGTACCATCTGATGAGCCCCCTCGACCCTACTCTTCTGACAGATCAGCCCATCGAGTCAGATGTGACTAGCCATGGAAGGGGGTACATACCGGAATCTTGGATCTCGAAGGGAAGTATGAAGAAAGAACAAAAACATACAAAGAAAGGGTATCAAAAGTAAAACCAAGAACCAGTCCTTTGACATGAGAGTGGGAGACTCAAGGGAAATCTTGAGGGAGCATGGTGCATGGTGGAACCATGAGATTGGCACATAGAGTAAATCCCCGAGTCTTCAGAAATGTCTCAACAATCTATCTGAGGCTCAGAAGAGACAAAGAGGTTCGTTAGAAATATGAATAAACAATAAACAAAAGGGATAATAAAGATACTTAAGGATCCCTGGCCACATCGAGGGTCCTGTGGGAAATGCCTCGGAAGTGGGAAGTCGACGGGTGTGTCATCTTCCCCTTCCACACCGCGTTCCCTCTTTAGTCAATGTTCCCCCTCCTCCTGTCATCTGTGCCCCCCCTGTCATCTGTGTCCCCCCCCCTGCCAAATTGTTAAATTAATATTTAGATATTACTTAGATAAAATTAGAATTGTTAAATTAATAGTTAGATACTACTTAGATAAATTAGAATATATAGCTAGTAGGACCAGTTGCAACTGGTTGAAACCGGTTGCAATTGAATAAGCAACTGGTCCTGACTGGTCAGCTGCGGTTGCGGTAGCAGTTGGGGGAAGATGAGTGGGACAACCAGTTGCGGTTCTGGTTGCACCCAAAAGGGGCTGCGACCACAACCCAACTGGACCTTCAAACTCTATGTATAAGGGTGGGGAATGATGAAGTTATTGTGGACTGGGTTTGTTGGGGTACTGTGCATGGAAGTCTGTGATGGCTTCCTGGGCATGCTTGAGTTCTTCAGCAAGTAGCTAGGGCTGTTCCAAGTCAGTGTTCTTGTAACCTGACCAGTGCACCAAATATAACAATGGACACCGCCACCGCTTATTGAGTTTGGAGTCCAAGATTTCTGCAATCTTGTATTCACAATCATCATCAATAGTGATTAGCAGAGGTGGCAACTGAATCTGGTTAGGAATTGTGTTGACAGGTGCTGGTTCAATTTGACATACATGAAAGACTGGGTGTAATGCACAGAGGTGGTCCAGAAGATGAAGGGTAAAGGAATGTGTGCTGGCTTGGGCGATGATTTCAAAGGGGTCAAGGTTCTTTTTGGGTAGCTTTTTTGAAGGCCTAGTAGTGCAAATATTTTCAGCATGAAGGCAGACTTGATCACCAACTTTGAAAGGTGGAGCAGGGTTCTGGCAGCAGTCTGCAGGAACTTGATAATGCTCTTGGGCAAGTTTGAGAGCTATGTGTGTAGTTCATCAAGATCCATGACATATAGTGTTCAAAGGTCCAGTTCACTGAACTGGAAAAAAACCAAAACTGAACCGGACCAAACTGAAGTCCAGTTGCTTTTCTGGTTTTGGTTGCCTCATATTTCACAGTGAACCAGTTCTGGTTGCCTGGATTGCATATGCATCAAAGACTGACCAGAGTTGGTCTGAACTGGCTAGAACTGTAAATTATACACTACATATTTGCAACTTATAATAACTGTATATATACTAAATATCTTGGTAATTATTATAAAAAAGTGGGATGTTCCCAAAGAATGAAGCAAAAAGGCAGGGTTTATATACCTTTGGATGATGCATGGACCATTTGGTTGTGTTTGTGCCACTTAAAAAATAAAGTGGTGCCACTCCCACAGCCACAAGGCCAACCACCCCCACCATCAACAATGCCCCCCAGCAATGACACTGTTACCTCCCACCACAACACTCCCACCAACTCCAATGATTCACCAACAACTCCTCCCCCTCCCAACAATGCAACCGCCTCCCACCAACAATGCCACCACCTCCCACCAACAATGCCGGCCCTCCCAACAATGGTCCCCCCCACTAACAATGCCAGCCCTTCCAAACGATGTTTCCCCCCCACCAATGACACTGCTGTGGTAGGGTCAGCTGCCCTACTGGTCAACTTACCCATTCCAGGGATTATGTGCCAATTCTATTGCCAAGCTCTAATACTCAAGAGTGACTGTACACACATTCATTTACCTTGCCTCGCTCAACAATTTGTGCTACTAATACTGTTTAGTTCTTTTCTAACTTAGTGAGGCATCCCCTTCAACACTTCTGCATACACATGATGCATTGATCATGCTCATTGTCGATCTTCAAACATTAACAACATAGGATCTAGCCTTTTGGGAAGCCAGCTCATGTTCAGGGTAGACAGTGAAGTTAGGGTCATGGCCTTTATTGGCATAGAACGGTGATATGCTGGTGGTAGCACTAGGCACATTGTTGTAAGCGAACTCAGTGAGGGGAAGGAGTTCCAACCACTTGTCCTGCTGATAGTTGCAAAAGATGCACAGGTACTGTTCTAGTGTCTGGTTAAGTCACACAGTTTGTCTGTCAGCCTCCAGGTGATAACCTGAAGTGAATCTTCATGTCGAGGGCTTTACCCAAGGACTGGAAAAACCTAGAGACAAATTCAGAGCCATGGTCACAAGTGATGTGCAATGGAACTCTGTGCTTAGAAAACACATGAAGTATGAAGAGCCAGGCAAGCTCCAGGGAGTTGACCTCATCAACTGTAGGAATGAATATGCCCTGTTTAGAAAGTTGATCAACAACAACCAAAATGGAAGTATAACTGAGGGATGGGGGTAAGTGTTCAATGAAATCCATAGAGATGGAGTTCCACAGCTTCTCCAGGATTGGTAATTGTTTAGGTAGTCTGTATGGCTTGTGCCACGGCGACTTGGCGCATTTACACAAAGTGCACATATTGCAGTAATCCTTTACAAATGTTCTGAGGTTAGGCCACACATATTCTCAGCATACCAATTGTAATGTTTTGTTTTGGCCAAAGTGACCAGAAAGGATGTGATTATGTTTGTATTGAGGAACATGATGTTGGAGGTCTGCAGAGTCTGGGACATAAATGCAATCACTGAGTCAAAGAAGTCTGTCATCCCCAAGTGACCAGGGTGCAGAAGGTGTAGGGAGATGTGATGCTATAGCAGGGTCCAACAGGAGAGCCACATGGATGTTCATGTGCAGACTTTCTATGTCAAGGGCTACAGCACTGCATAAGATTGGTTCAGCAAGGTAAGTAGCTCATAAAGATGCAGTGAGTTGTTCTTTGGAAAATACCAGGCAGAGGTTATGTGGATTATCCATGATAGAATTGGTATTTCCCCCTTTTCAGTAGATGTCCCATCATCCAGTGAGAGTGTCAGGCTTAGTACCAAGCTTCCCAGGATGGAAGTCAATAATGAGGTTGAATTGGGATACGTACTCAGGCCAGTGGACTTGCTGCCGGGTGAGCAGTTTGTAGTGGAAAAATATTATGATCAGTAACAATGGAAACCAGAGTTCCACTACCTTTGAGATATTGCTGCTGTGGTAGGGCTAGTTGGCCTACTGGTAAACTTCCCCCACCTGGGAATGTTTGTTCCGATTCCTTTGGCAGATGCCAACACAGAGGGAATAAGTATATTCCTTCTTTCATGTTATTTTATTGATATTTCGTATTGCTAACCTTGTCCAATTAATTTCTAGCCCATAGATTAATCCCCCTTCACTTGAGGACAATGCTGCATCCACACAACATGTCTATCACATGCATCAACATCATTTCCACTCCAGTGGGTCTTTGACCCAACAGCCTTACTTTGACATGATGGATCGGTACTGGTTTTTAATTAATTCTTTATCTTTCTGTTTCTAGGTAGAAAGTTTACCCTTCTTGGTGACAATCTGGCCATCGATCCAATTTCCTTTCCTGGGACTAGTCAACATCTGAATTGACGGGTCTAATGACTGGATGGTAGGGTCGAGAGGTGTCGCTAGGGAACTCTCCGTGCTTGCTGGGGGCACAGGCTGTGTACAGTCAATAGAGAGTCCTGATGACAGACCACTTCCTGATTCATCTACGTTCTTTGATCTCAACAATCCTGCTTCTTTTGTAGATTATCATTCTCATTGCTTGGTCAGACCAGTGTGAGAGAATGTGTGCGGTCCAATTTTCACTTATCACACTCGCAAAATGTATAAAAGGTGTATCCCCACCTTTCAAATGGGATATCTTACTCTTGTGTTACATTCGACATTCCCTCTTATAAGTTTCCCTAGTCTCCCAAGTTCACTACACAACAAGGTGTAGTACATAAGTTAAGTACTCAAGTTATAAGCCCTTTGTCTCCTCAGGTTCTTATCCTTTCGAGGATTACTGTTCCATTTTGTTCACACAACTCAGGACATTCTCCCTGAGTCCTTTCACTCCCTGCTTCCCTTCATCCCAACATCTACCAGTCACCTGACAGGCGGATGTGTTCTGCACGCAAGCTTTATCAATCGTGTTTTTGATCACTGTCGATCACTCTAGTTACAACGCATATTAAATCGATCACGTTTTCATATAACGGACCTCTCCTAGTGTCCAGCTAATGAGCTGAAGGCTCATGGACCCCATCTCTTCCCCTCCTCTCCTTGTTCATGCTCACCCCATCCTCTCGCAACGTGACAACCACATCAACGAACCTCCAGTAGACCTAATACCCTGCCACACTGCCAATGTTTAAAGGCCTCAAATTGGAATTGGAAAGATCGACGCTCAGCAGATGGGGGCTGTATACTCTGAACATAAAGCAGAACAATGAGATGGTGGGTTAAGTATTCTGGCCGCTGGGGTGGTCCCAATGGAATTGATGACACAAACAATGTCCTTGCACATCAACAGCCATAACAATCAAATGTCCCTTTTCCACCCTTCATTGGCCTCTGCTTACCCATACATCCACTTTTGTCATCTGCTATGCTGACAATATCCACTTCCAATTCGCCAGGCTTTAGGCATCCAAGAAGCTAGTGCCACTGCACATTTTTTACATGCTGTCCAAAGGCTTGAGGTTACACTGGCAGGTGAGGAGGGGGGAACATTGGATGTGGGGCTTGTGGGTGGCTGATGGGTTGGGGTCCGAGTTGATGGGATGAGCATGTGGTTGTCACCAATGATCATTGGTCATGCTTGAATTGGGCATTGATGGTCATCCGCATGGTTGCTGGCACCGACTAGCAGCTCACTGCCTCAGAATTCCAAACATCCATCTTTGGATCATCTTGACTCTGCAACCATCAGATTGTTGAGATCCCACTTCATTCCTATAAATTTTAACAAGAGTGTACAATTGCTAGAACTGCTTAGTAGTGTTTGAGGGTCCAGTTGCTGCAACCGAAAAAAGACCGGGACCCAACTGGACTGAACCAGTCACGACCGGAATTTTCGGTTGCAGTTGTGACCAGCTGTCGACGGTCGCGGTTGCAGTTGCCCCAAATCTGCTGGGCTTCCAACCGGGTTGCAACCAGTTGCAACCAGTTACAACCATCCTTAGTTAGGGCTTACTATTTCATATCTAATTTAATTTTCGTAAATAATGTGGGGCATGCCCAACTAAAAATGAGTGGACAAGCAAGGCTTTATATACCTTTGACTAATTTGCATATGTTTGCACATGTATTGTACAAGTAAACGGTGATGCATCATGACACGTTTATGTTTGCATGTGCTTACACATCAAAGATCAACATCAATGTTCAACTTTCAACATTCAACATTCGACGTTGTCCCACAACCACAACCACCCCCCCTGTGTGTGCCGTTCCCTGCCCCACCTGCATCCCCCTCTTGCCCTCTTGTTCCCTGCTCTCTGTCTGCATCTGCGTGTTCCCCCCTCTCGTCCGCATTCCCCCCCTCTCAGTTGTAGTGCCCCCCTCTTGGTTGTAGTGCCCCCCTGTCGTCTGTGTTCCCCCCCACTTGTCCACTTTCCCCCCCTCTCGGTTGTAGTGCCCCCCTGTTGTCCGCGTTCCCCCCCACTCGTCTACGTTCCCCCCCCTCGTTTCCCTCCCCTCCCTCTCATCCGCGTTCCCCCCCTCTCGTCTGCATTCCCCCCCTCTCATCTGCATTCCCCCCCTCTCATCTGCATTCCCCCCCTCTCGTCTGCATTCCCCCCCTCTCGTCTGCATTCCCCCCCTCTCGTCTGCATTCCCCCCCACTCGTCTACGTTCCCCCCCCTCATTTCCCTCCCCTCCCTCTCGTCCACATTCCCCCCCACTCCATTGTAGTGTTCCACCTCTCGTTCCCCCCCCCCTCTCGTCCACACTTCCCCCCTCTCGGTTATAGTCCCCCCCTCTTTACGTTCCCCTCCCATTTGTGTTTTTTTAAGTAATTAAATTAATTGGTAGACTACTTTAGATAAAATTAATAACTACTAGTAGGATGGTTGCAACCGGTTTCGACCGAGGTGCAACTGGTAAGCAACTGGTCCCGACCAGTTGGCCGCAGTTGCGGTTCCGGTCAGGAAGTTTTTGTGAGTGGCACAACCGGTCGCAGTTCCAGTTGCAGCCAAAAAGGGCTGTGACCGCAACTGGACCGGACCTTCAAACTCTACTGCTTAGTGTCTTGAGTCCTAGAGCGATCTTCTTAGCTGAGTTTAATAATTCTGGAAATCCAAGAAATCCCCTGATGTTACACAATTAATCTCTGTGGAAGGGAAAGAAGACATACCTGTCAACTTTCCCCTTCCAGGACATTTCATTCGGTAACCTCATTGCAGCTCACAATATTCCCTTCTGCCATATGCTCTCATTTTCTGTGTCTTTTAACCTAACAGCTAATCATTGATACTTTATTTTGAGACTCTCAGATCTTAGCAGAATTGACTACAAAGGCCCCAAACTAGCAAATATCTTTTGACATGCTCAACTTGGGAGTTTTCCCTAGTTCTCACTTTCCCCTCATTTCCCCTTGGAGAAAATGACCTCACTTTGACGGATCTTTATGGGAGATGGTTACATTCATTTTATTTTCTTAGTTTCTCTCTTTCTGGCATTTTTCTCAAAATTCTGTAGTTATTCAACATATCGACACTTACCCCTTTCCATGGCTAGTCGCTTCCAACTTGACAGACGGAATCGTCAGACAAGTAAGGTTGAGAGGACATGTTTGAAGAGGCTCCACGCTTGTTGGGGGTCTGAGCATTGTAACATCAATAGAGCCCTTTGACGTTAGTCCCCTCCCTGAGTAATTCCTGGCAGGTAACGTTCCAAGAGGCGGATGTGACAACACTGGACCAACAATCATTCATCTTTGGACATCATGACATAGTTAATTTCAGTATGAGGTCCCAAATTTCCTTTTTTTGACTTTTCTTTACTTTGTTGAGCATCCCCAATGGACTAATTGGCACAAGAGAATGCGCACTTTTATGTGTTTCTTTAGGCAGTACTCATGTTTTGTATTTAAGGTGCCTCCCCACCTAATGAATAGGACATCTCTTTCTTCCTGTTTTCTCTCTGGTTGTGAAGTCCCCTCTCAATGACTCAAGAGTCCTTCAAGTTGTCTACACATCCCAGTGTAGAGTATTCCAGTTTTCATGTTTGAAAGTCTCCAAAGATCTGTTTTGTTCTCTTTGTCGTTTGAATCAATGAAGTTCTTCACAAAGCCCTTCGCCAATGTGCGAATTCTTTACTTGAGTTCCTTAAAATTCGATTTACTCCTCAAACTGTGTGCCATCACACGTTTGGTCAATCAGATGACTCGGTGGTTCTTCCAAGTTCTATATGTATTAACTAATTTATTGCAAATGTGGCATGATAATGAGGGCACATTCACCTCTAACTGGGCGCTTCAAGGTCAACCCGGCAGATATCAAATTGGACGTTCCAAAATATTGGTTTTACGATGATTATGGGTATGTATGCCTTTCCTCACCAGTTTTATTTATTTATTTTGGGACATTTTGTCACACCGAAGGGTGATATCAGCGCATTCAATTTCCTTTTCCTTCTTTACCCCCCGTTGTTTTTTGTTTCATGACATCACAAGCACCTTCCATGTCTTCATCAGCCAAACTTCTAAAAAGTACCTGATAGTCAGATTGAACAGGAGCTGCAGAGTGAGAAATGGGCAAGGGTGGGGCCCCAATCTTGCTAACTATAACCATTGCAAAGGAATCACACACCCTTTGATCAATCATGATGCTAGTTGATAACCAGGAGCATATCAAGGTGATTATCAATCCTGGATCACAAATCATCATGATGTCAGAGGCCGTCTGTTACAACCTTGGCCTGTGTTTCGACCCAATGATACAACTTAATATGCAATCTGTGAATGGCGAAATAGATCACTCACTTGGATTAGCAAGAAACATTTCATGTACCTTCAGCGAAGTCACCTTATACTTCCAGATTCATGTTATTCACAACCCCACATATCCCAAGTCCCTGTTTGCCACCAGCAGATGACATTTGAACCAAGTCCCATAATCGCACCAACACAACACAAGAAACCTTGGCAACCCTATGGACGATGTCGAAGCTTCTTACACCTCTCACCCACGCCACTGTCACCAAGCCAAAGTCAAGCTAGATGATGCATCAAAAATTCTAGGAGACAGCTGCTTCTTGGCCTGGGTCAAGAGCAATGAAAGGGAATGTATTAGTCTCCCATAGACAGACTATAAAATTTGCATCTTTATGATGGGGAAGAGGATGACACTAGGAACATATGTGATATAGTAGAGGGTCAAAAGGTGAAGATTGGTTGAAGAGGTGTAATGCTCTAGATAAAGAAGGTAGGAAAGATCAATAGGGCTGAACATACACATGACAACAAACATGGAGTTGATGTGAGACCACAATGTCCTGAACAGATGATGCTTGAGTGAGGGTAGAGGTACTAGATGGAAGGGTTTGAGACAAAATGGTTGGGATGCCACCCAAGGACATAAGAAGCGGATGTCCAAATTAGAGACCCATGGCCTGCAATTGCACTCTTCAAAATGGCTCTTCACGATCCTTCTAACTGGCCAGCCAATGATTTTGCGGTAAAGCAAATTTTCCACCCCAACCTGCCATCCAGGCCACTCACCAAGACTGGCTGGAAAACAGTGCTCTTTATAGAGAGGCTTAACATCAAATCCGATGGAGTCATCAAATCCTGATGATGAAGACGTTGGAGAGCTTTGAAGGTCAAGACCTATATGGGTGACTTGTCCAGACCAGGTGATGGTGACCACTGCACATTGAACACGGTTTCTCATCAATGGCTGAGAGGGCAGGTGTTCTGGGGTCTGTCTGGTATCTCATCTGGAAGACATCTTGTCTGCTCCTTGGTAGGAGGACCTTCTGGTTTAGCTTGACCTTTTGTTAAGACAAGGGCTTCCCCTTGTCTACAAAGGGATCAATCGTTGTCTTCTGCTTGAAGCTTTCAAGCAGTATCTGATCTACTGACTCTAGAGGCTTTCTAGAGCAGTTCTGAGAGTGTCTTTGAGCAAGAGAAAACTGTAGGTTGCTTAGATCAAGCTAAAGAGCTTAGACCTTTGTATCACTACTTATATACAGGGAGATGATGAGGCTATGCTAGGGATGTGCAATGTCAAGGGGTCTGATGGAAAGAACAGAATAACAGTAGACAAAAGAATAGAAGCATCTCAGGTATATCAAATGGAAGACAAGAGAGAGAAGTGTTCCACATGTATCTGAAACAAAAGAGAAGAGCAGAAGATGGAGAAGAAGGAAGAAAAAGGAAAAAATGACTCTTATTGATGAGACCTGACAATGGTACCATGACAACTGTAACATACACCCTTTTCATGAACATTAACCTTTTTATGTCAAGTTCACAAACAGTTGCTATGCGTACATGCTCCACCACCAATTTGCAACAAGCAGGTAACTGCAGCAGATTACAAGCTGTGTGCAGATCCTGACTATCTTCACCAACCCTGCACTAACCTTTGTCAACCTTCAGTACAACCCATGACCTTCAAACATATTTCCTGGCCTGGGAGCAAACCCAGAAAACCCTGACACACAACCTCTATCAACTCCACTGCATCCCTGCAGTACACCAGTTGATAACCAACCCAGTCATGGTGATCCTGAGTTTAAAGGCCTCAAAGGTAGCCAGTAGCTCCTTGTCATGTGTGTCGTAATTGAGTTCAGGAGGCATAAAAGAGTGGGAGTGAAAGGCAACTGGGTGCAGCTCACCGTTGGCGGTGTATGTCAACAGAATGGTGGCGAGTGTGCAGTCAGAAGTGTCCATCTCAACAATCATTGTATTGTCCAGGGTCCAATGGGTGAGGACTGGGGCATGCGTAAATTCTTCCTTTAGTTTCTGGAAGGCTGTCAGCACTTGTCTGTGAAAGTCCAGGGGACGTTCTTCCTAGTTAGTCTTGTAAGGGGAATGGTGATGTCAGAATAACCATGAAAATGTTGATAGAAATTACAAAAACCTAAGAATGACTGTACATCCTTAATCTTGCAGGGCTCTGGCCAATCCATAATTGTTTGGACTTTGTCGGCAGACACTCATAGGCCCTCCAGTGACAGAATGTAACCAAGGTACTCTACAGTGTCTGCATGGAATTCACATTTCTGTGGTGCCACATAAAGGCTGTGTATGCAGAGTCGCCATAATACCTCCTTGATGTGCCTCTTGTGTTGGGACATATTGTTGGAGTAGATCAGGATGTCATCCAGGTAAACAATGATGGAAACATTGAGCATGTCACTGAAAATGTCATTCATGAAACATTGAAAGGCGGTGGGCACATCAGAAAGCCCAAAAGGCATCACCTGCCATTCAAAAGAGCCATAGCAGGTATGGAATGTTGTTTTCCATTCCTTGCCAGCAGTGATACATACCAGGTGGTATGTATGACACAGGCCGATTTTGGTGTAGATGCAGGTGTTGCATGGGGTGTTGAGTAAGTCAGAAATGAGGGGTAGTGGATAGCGGTCCTTTTTCATAACCTTGTTAAGCCCACAGTAATTGACACATAACTGGAGTTTGCCACTCTTTTTGCAAACAAAAAGGATCAGAGCTCTGTGCAGGGATTTAGACAGCTGTATGAAACCTATCCAGATGTTTTCCTCAATGAACGCACAGAGAGTGTCAAGCTCTAAGGTGGACAATGAGTACATGTGACCTGGTGGAGGTTCCACTCCTTCCTCAAGTTCAATTTTGAGGTTGCAAGGTTGGTGTGGTGGAAGGGTGTCAGCCTTTCCTTTGTTGAAGATGTCCACAAATTCATGGTACTCCTCAGGGACTTTGGATAAGTCTGGCACATCCTCCACAACTGGTGCAGCGGCTTTGGGATGGACTCTTTCATCAGAGATACTGAGAATGTTTGGGTGCCAGGAAGGCGACAGGCATGAGCATAAGCTGCAGCATTGATGAACAAGATGTGGGTGGGTTTGTCAATGGCAGTGGGTTTTTGTTAGGATGTCACCAATACCTCCCACAAAACAAACAACAACAAAGGAAGAAAATTGCCTAATAGTCTCAGGCAGTCACACCAGGTATGGGTGGATAACCTAAGAGAACACAACTGGTGTCTCTAATGGTTTATATACTATGATACATGTGGTAACCATGTGTTAGCCATGCCTAGACCATGAGTCATCAGCAGGCACAGCACCATGCCTACAGCATGAGGTGTGCAGCTACATGTGTCTACCATGAGTCCGATCATGCTGTATGTCAGCCATGTGTGTACCATGTGTTGTACCTACCCTTAGCCATGCGCTCAATCATAAGGACCTTGCACCTACCATGTGTACATAAAAGTGTCAACTCAGTCAAACAATGAAAACAACAGCACTAATTGTCTTTGGAAAATTGTACTCCTGACATCACCCCTTCTTTAAGGCTTGGATTCCAGACAAAATGTAAGTCCCTCCAGGGTCTCGATGAAGTTTTCATATGGGCAGAACTGAAGGTGCACCAGGGATCTGAGGTGGGGTGGGGCAGCGGGGTGTGAGCAGTGGAAGGATGTGATCACATCCACTGCATGTTCCAGGTTGTTGGCTGGCTCCCAGGTGTTATTTTCCTTGGCATAGCCTTGCCACTTAACCAGGTACTGCAACTTGTTATGATGCATCCATGAATCCAGTACCTCTTCCACATGGTACTCCAACTCTCCATCTATCTCTACAGGGGGCGGTGCTTTGGCATGCTGTCCTGGGACCGAGGAAGCCTGATGAGGACATGTCCACAAGACATTGACAACCAGATGAATCTTTATCAATCTTGGAAGTTTGATCTGGATGGTGTTCTGTGACATCAAGTCCATGATGGGGAAGGGACCAAGGTGTTTCTCTGCCAGCTTGCATGATGGTCGATTCAACTGCAAGTCCTCAGCTTCTAACCAGACCTTTTGGCTGACCTGGTATTGTGGCACATCACCTCTAACCTGATCTGCATAGTGCTTCATGTCATCTTGTGCCTGGGTCAACATGGCCTCAGCCTCCTCATGTACTCTCTTCATTCACTCAGAAAAGTCCTCCACAGCTTCCACCTTTCCTTCTTGTCTTGGCTCAAACCCATCTGGGGGTTGTAGCCATAATTAGCATAAAACGGCAAGGTCTGGAGGGCCGAGTGAATGCAGTTGGTTGTACACAAACTCCCCAAGCGCTATCCATTCTGACCAGTTGTCTTGCCTATAATTTACAAAGGTCTCAGATACTGCTCAATGTCCCAATTGACCTGTTCAGTTTGTCCATCAGTCTGCAGATGGTAGGCCATAGACGTATTTTCAATAATTTATTCAGCTCCCACATATGTGTGGCAGAGAACTGCAGGCCCTGATCTGATATGATCAAATCTGCCATTCTGTGGTATCACCACACATTGTCTTGGTATAATTTAGCCAGGCCCAATGCACTGGTTTCCTCTGTCATGGGGATCACGTGTGTTACAATTTCCTTACGCTTATTCTCTCCATTCCCTTTCTGATACTTAGCAATTACTGACTCGATGGGCAGCGCCCATTAGATACCTTTGTTTGTAGCGCAGCAACAAGCGCAGCTGCTTACTTTACAGTAGACATAGCTTTCCGTAGTATAACAGCTATATCGCTGCGCGCGCAGCAAGTAGTATGTGTTCACATACTATTAGATGATTAGCTAGATACCTGTAGCTATATAAACTGTAGTAGTTTATGGTCAAGGCTCTTCAGCTTGACCTAGGCAATTAACTACCTTAACTGCTCACTTGACGCGAACTCGACCTAAGCGGAAAGCCTCCGTCTTAGTGTGATTGAACTTAGCGACAAAAGCCTCGTCTCTAACGAACTCGATAAACTTGAACTGAGTAGTTGAGGCTTCGCCTTAACAACGTGCATCTGCTTTTTGGCCTGATAAATGAAGTCTACAGAGATTGCTTTCCATGGCTCCGAGGGCTTTACACTCCCCCACATGTATACATGGAGTCTACATAGACTTTAGGTGGAGTGTGGGTTCACCAAACATGGGATTCATGTTGATGGCAAGTCTATGTAGCCTCCATGTAGACTCCCAGTAAACTCCATGTATTTACAAGGAGTAGTGGGACTCCCACTAAATACTATGCATAGACTCCATGTAGACTCCACATAGACTCTATGTAGACTCCACATAGACTCTATGTACACAAGCCTCATACTATTAAATATAAAAAGATTGTCATCTTAGAGAATTGAACCCACAACCATTGGATTACATATTACATAAGTAGCTATACATAACCATTCAGCTACAGAACTTTACGTATTATAGAAACTTTGATCTATAAGTGATATGTTCATCATGTGTTGGCTGGAAATGCATGGCCTAGTGTGACTGTTTGTTTTAATATCAGTTACACATGACATACTACCACCACCACCACCACCAACCTCAACGCCACTGCCTGCTGCTGCTGCCTCCCTCATGCCTTGACCACCACCACCCCCCATCACCATCTCTGTCCACAGCCCCCAACCTTGCTCCCTTAAGCCTCCCAATGCACAGCGACAACCCAAAGCACCCCCAGATGGTAAGTGGCCCCCTCCCCCCCTGTTGCTTGGCATGCCACATCACTAACCACTCCCTCCAACTAGGCATCACCCCTGCGACCTGGGGTGGCAACCCCAGCAACCCCCCACAACCTGGTATGCCCCCCCTCCCACCTACACATGTGCCATGTCACTGACACCAGCACCATCCCCCCCCACCCCCACCTCCTGCCTGCCCCCCCCTCCCTCCCTCCTCCACTACCCATCCATGGGGGCCTGTAGCCCTCATGTTGGGTATGATTTTTTGTTATCTATTTTTTTTTAAGCTCACTTTTTTTTTCTCTTCAGTTTTCTATATATAACGTCTGATCACAGACACACTGCCCCTCCTCCCCACTCAGCTGGGAGTATGAGGGGGAAAGGGGGGTGCTGGGAGGCCCGAGCAGTGGGGTACCTGCAAGGTGCACACAGAACTGCCCACCCTGCCCGCCACATCACTAACCACCTCAGGAGCTGAGGGGGACACAACACAACATGCCACCAGCCACAGGGATGTGACGAGAGTGCCCAGCACCCAAGGGACATGACAGAAGGCCTCTAGAATGCAGGGGACACCTCTGGGACACAATGGGAGACCCCTAGAATGCGGGAGACACCTCTGGGACGCGACAGGAGGCTTCACCAGCCCCAACCACTGAGGGTGACACGATGAGCGAGCCCAGCACCCCAATGGACACCACCTGGCCCAGCCTCACGAGCCACTGCTTGTGGGGTGGAGCATGGGTGGAGCAATGATGCTGCTGAATGGGCCACAGCCCCCCATGCCAGCCTCCCCAACCACTACCATGAGCCATTGCCTGTGGGGTGGAACAGGGTGCTATGAGAGGGGCAAGTTGCTGTGCCACACTGTGCCCCCCCCCTCCCCCATCTTTCTCCAAGCAACGTGGGGGGGTTATTTTATTTCATATTATTTAGTCTTGTATTATATTAGTAAATACATGCCCCCCCCTCTAGTGTGTTGGGGTGTTTTTACATCTCTGCTAGTATTGATATTCCATAAATAGTAATAAATACATTTAATATTTGAAGTAATGACTTACCCCCAGGAATGGTGGCTAGGAATGGCCAAAATCCATGTAAACTCCATGTAAACTCCATGTAGACTATATGTAGACTCTCTATAAACACCCTATAACATCTGTAATAGGTTTTACATTGACTAATAAGCAAACTCCCCATAAACTCCCTGTAAACTCCATGTGGACTCTCTATAGTAGCTTTATTTCTTTGGAATTGCTATGTACACTATACATGGAGTCCAGTGGGAGTCTATGTATAGTCTACGTATAGTACATGGAGTCCAGTGGGAGTCTATGTAGACTTGTGGGGGAGTGTAAAGTACACATGGCTCCATTGGGGTTTGGGTTGGCATGAGCTTGCCCACCAGAGGTTTAGGTACATTCTTGTACCACTGGCATTTTTTGTACCTGTTGACGTAAGTAAATATGAATTTGGTCATATTAGGCCACTAATAATTACAAGCTACTGGCTTGAGAGTTTTCCACCACCCAGGGTGTCCTGCAATCACTGAGTCATGGTGGAGTTGGATGATCTCACATTGCAACTGTTCATCCTTCAGCACATAAACCTTCCCTCTAAAGAGCACCAGCTCTTGCTCCTGCGACCACTCTTCTGTTTTCAGCTGCTTCATCAGCAATCTCTTCAACTCCTCTACAGCTTTCACCACCGACTCATCCCATTCCTTTGCCTTCCGTACTCTGCTCAACACTTTCTCCTCTGTGCCTTGATCAGCAGGTGTCCGTGTTGTGTTGCCTTGATTGTGAAGAATTCTGGCTTTAACAATGTGACATCCTTGTTGTCATGCTCTGCTCCTTCCAATCCAGTCTCCTGGACAGCGCATCTGCCTTCCCCATTGCTGTCCCTGGCTTGTTTACCAATTCAAAGTCAAACCTTGAGAGGTACAGCGCCCACCTCACCTGTCTCCAGTTCAACTTCTTGGACATCATGAAGTATTGGAGATTGGAATGATCCATCCAAATCTCAACCTTATGCATTGCACCTTCTAAACAGTGCCACCATGCTTCCGAGGCCCAGATGATTCCAAGCATCTTGCAGTCATGGACATCATAGTTAGTGTTTCAAGGTCCGGTCTGGTCTGGTTTTTTGCCTTTTTCGGGCAATAACCAGGACCATAACCAGTTAAAAAAATTTCAATTTGAATGGTAACCGTAACCGGTCCCTACCAGTTCGCTTTCGGTCCACCAACCGGTCACAACTGGTCACAAAGTGGACCAGTTGCTAACCAGTTGTAATCGGTCCCCCCCTCAGTTGAGACCGGTCTTACATATACATACTATACAATAAATATTTTTACATAGCTAAATATTCATGAATAAAAAAGACCAAGCCCCCCTTGCCGAGAGGGGCAGGGGGGGGTGTAGTGCCATCAGTAAAATTGAAAACAGTGAGGGGGCGCCGCCAGAAAATACTGGGCGAGGAGTGGAGGAAGTGCCATTGAGGGGGGTCCAGCATCGAGGGGGGAGGCAGCACCGTCGATGGGGGGTCCACCATCAAGGGGGGGTTGCCAGAGTGGAAGGGGGGAGGCCGCAAGGTCGCAGGAGCATCCAGCATCAAGGGGGGAGGCAGCGCTGTCAAGGGGGGGGGTCCAACATTGAGGGGGGTTGCCAGAGTTGGCCAGGCAGTGGCGTCGAGAGGGCAGCGGCATCATTAACAGTCGTGGTGGTGGTGTGAGGGATGTGGGGGGATTTGAAGTTGGTGCGTGGTTGTGTGTTTGGTAGGGGAAAATAAAAAGATGGCAACTGTCAAAAAAAGAAAAAAGATGGCATCCATCAAACTGTCAAAAAATGACCCTTGGAACAATGGCCCTAGCAAGCAAATAGGTGCAAAGTCACTGGGGGTATATAAGGCCTCTAGATTTCGGGCTTTTGATTCCCTGGGCTTGTCCCCTCTTGTGTCGAGTAGAATAAAATAGTAAAATAGTTATAGTAAGTATTAATACTAAGTATTTAGAGCATAAGTCCAGTTATCAACCGGTTACAACTGCTTGTAACCGGTTATGTAGAATATTAAAATATAATGTAACCGTAACTGTAACCGCTTGTAACCAACTGTAACCGAGACCGATGGTCCGGTTACACCAGTTACAGTCCGGTTATGGTCTCGGTTTTTTTCCGGTCCTAGTGACCGGACCTTGAAACACTAATTATAGTTTCTTTCAACATCATTGAGCGACTTTGAGATGAAGGCACATGGCCTCCACTTTCCATCCTCCATCTTCATTGACAACACTGCCCCTGTTGCTACTCCTGAAGCATCGGCTTCAACTCTCAGTGGTCAGGTTGGATCTGCAGTTGTGAGGGTCTCATTCTGAGTGAACAATGCTTTGAGTCCATCAAACACTCCTTGTTCCTTCTCTGTCCACTGCCATTTCTCATCCTTCCTCAATAACTTATTCATGGGTGCAGCTACTTTCACAAAGCCTTTGGCAAAGCGTTGGTAGAAGTTTGTGAGTCCCAGGAAGCATTGGATGTCCTTCACTGAGTTTGGAGCTAGCCACTCTTCTATCACCTTTGTTTTTTCTCAATCCATCTTTATGCTGTCTTGTCCAATGTGGAGTCTGAGGAATTCTACTTCCTGTACAGCAAACTTGCACTTCTCCAGTTTCAAGGACAGATCATTTTCTTCTAATCTTTTCAGGACTTCCTCCACTATCTTGTTGTGTCCATTTTGGTCTTTTGTAAATATTAGGATATCGTCTATATATACTACTACTGACCCTGATCAATGAGGTCCTTCAGCACAGTGTTCATCATGGTCTGGAATGTGGCTGGGCTATTGCATAATCCATAATACATAACTACTGGCCCAAATGTGCCTCTGTGGGTCATGAATGCAGCCTTCCACTCATCTCCTTCTTTTATTCTGACATTATTATATCCCCATCTCAGATCCAACTTTGTAAATACTTTAGCATTACCTACTTTGTCTATTAAGTCACCAATAAGTGGCAATGGATAATTATTGTGAATTGTCCACACGTTTAAATATCTGTAGTCCTGTACCATCCTCTTTTTTTGTCTTTTTTTGGTATGAAGAACACAGCTAATGTTTGAGGCAACTTGCTCTCCCTAATGTACCCTTTTTCCAACTGGTCATTCAAGAAGTCATCGACTTCACCCTGCTCCTGTGGAGAGAGCTGGATGTTCTTGGCCTTCTTCAGCTCATAACCCGGTTTCATCTCAATACTGTGATCCCAGGGTTTCTGTCTCAGCATGTGTTTGGACACTTTCTTCTCAAACACCTTCATCCACCTCTGGAATCTCTGAGGGATCTTTGCCATGAGTTCTTGTTCAGTCATTCGAATCTCATGTTCCTCTTTGTCCTCCAGATTCTCATTCCACTCCTGGGCAATTTCCTCCAGGATGCCATCACCATCTTCCATAACTCCTCCAGCCATGATGAAAGCTTCTTCATCCTCCACTTCCTTGATTGTTGGATGCCTCATCATTTGCTCAGCCAACTTCCACCTGGCCCTATCTTTCTTTGCTGATCTGATAAATATGTTGCACTCATGAGGACACCTGGTCATCTTCACATTGCCTGTTTCCCAGTTGATATCAGGGGTGTGCTTTCTCAGCCATGGGTGATATCACTGTCATCTTCCCCAAGTCACACACCTCAAAGATGGCCTTTCTTTGTGACCCCAGAATGACATCATTAAGGTGATCTCTTCTGTGATTGAGCCACCCTGGTTCAGTGTTCTGCCAATGTTGTAGACCCTGATTGGTTGATCAAGAGTCCAGGTCTTAAGTCCGCTTTTGTGTATGAACTCCCTATCCACAAAAAGTCTGATAGCTCTGCTATCCAAAAGTGCCCTGACCGTGCAGGCATCATGTGTATCTAATGTTGTAATAGTAATAGGTATCATGATCTTGTTTTTTATCTTACTTGATCATACAAAGTGTTGTACCCCCTCTTTAGGCTTTTCAGTATCAGTGTCTATTTTGCTATCTACGGGTTTACAAGGAATTAAGCATGCCTCCAGAGTGCCAAGCTGATTTTAATTGGTCCCCTTGCTGTTGCTACATACAGGTGCGCTATCTAAGCTGTCTACTGCAGTAGAGTCTGTGTCCATATCTATGTCCATACTACCTACCGATAACCTGTCAAACTTGTTCTTGGAAGCCAGTGATGGGGGTCTCACTTGCTTCTGTCAGGAAAATCCTGCACTTCTTTCAGCATCTTCTCCTTGTCCAGCTTGTGGACCCAATAGTCCCACAGCTCATCATAGTTCATTGCCTGGATGTCCAGCCGGGACCTGCAGTTGTGGGCCATGTTCCCAGGTTTGCAGCACTTGTAGCATACAAGAGGTGGCCATCATGCCAATCAGTCTATGTCCATTGCATTGGGGTTGCACAGTGGGCATGGCCTGGTCTGGTGTTGTTGCTGGGGAGCGGTCCTCTCCTGAGCTGTCTGTGGATGGGGCTGTGTCAGCCCCTGCGCACATGGCACGTTTGGTGCAGGTGGCTTTGGCGGTCCTCATGCCCCTGCTCTGAACAAGCGCTCTTCAGCACATGCTTGTCTCCACTGGCAGTCCATGCGCATTGCCTGTGCATACCACTCAACTATAGTTGCCGGTTGCCTTTCTAGGTTGTTGAGCTGCTTGTGAAGCCCCTTGTTGAGTGACCATTTGAATTTGTAGATCAACGGCATTCCCAAGTATCCAGACTTGTGCACCGCAATCTTGAAGTCTTGGACATATTCATCCACAGTCTTCTCACCTTGCACCATGGTCATTATCTGAAAGACCTTGGTGTCCTGAATGTTGGGGTTGCAAAACGACTCCCAGATCACCTGCATTAATTCTTGCGCCGTGGTGAACAGCAGGTCTCCATGCATCATTTCTTTGATGGCAACCTCGCACCATTTGGCTGTGGTGCCTCCTTGTAGATACAACAGGATCTATATGACCATCCTCTGTCCTGAACTCATCAGGGTCTCCCCACATGTACATGTAGATGGCTGTCTCAAAAGAGTCCAGCTCATTGGCCTTTCCCAAAAAGGGCAACAGGCATGCCACTTTAGGCATGCGGTGTCCCCTGCGCTCTTCTGCCATTTGTTTGGCTGGTCTGTCACACCATCATTTCTCTTCCATCAATGCCTTGAGGAGGGCATTGTGCTCCTCTCGGGCTTCTGCAAGTAATTGCTTGAACATCTTGCTCAGGCCAGGTTCAGGTGCATCCTCAAGCCTTAGGTTATCTAGGTCTCAGAGGTCGCCCATGGTGATCGGGGTGAGTAACAGTAATGAAGATAATGACATGGGTGGTGGAGAGTGTGAAGTAATGGTGGGGTCAGAGAAGACAGTAGTCTCCTGCTGTGGGTGCATGACCCTGTCTTGCAGCTTGGAGGTTTGAGGAAAAGGTAAGGTCAAGCCCTCTTGTGTGACAGTAGTGCCACAGTCAACCATGCTATGTGCATGCACTCAGAACAGTCGAGTGGCATCCCATGACAGTCTGTGTCAGGTGAAGCTTGGTCCGTTTGAGGTGAGGTTCAACAGGAAAATCCCAGCTGAACAATGCTACAACTGTTCAACAGAGTAAATTCCAGAGGAACGAGAAAGAATGATTGGGGGGAAGAAGGCATGTTTGGTAGGGTGAATGGGGGTCAGGACTCATACCTTGTCAAGGCTAGCACATTTGTGCCTGTCAACTCAAGTGAGGCCTGAAGGTAAGAAAATGTGTTGAGAATGAGAGGGAGGGAGAGAGGGAGAGAGGGAGAGGCCATCGAGGGAGTCATGTTCTTCTGTTAGGACATCACCAAATACCCAAGGGCAAAGATGATGGCTCCCACAAAACAAACAACAACAAAGGAAGAAAATAGCCTAGTAGTCTCAGGCGGTCACACCAGGTATGGGTGGATAACCTAAGAGAACACAACTAGTGTCTCTAGGCAATATATTATGGTTTATATACTATGATACATGTGGTAACCATGCATTAGCCATGCCTAGACCATGAGTTGTCAGCAGGTGCAGCACCATGCCTACATGTTACGAACTGATCTCGTAGGCGGGGTTACGACGGAGTTCCGACGGAGTTCCGTGGCGACACTGGACTTGGCTTCAATCTAAAAGGGATTGCGCCCTTCTCTATGCCCAATGTCCAATTTACAAGGTGACGGTAATGAGAGCGGAGGTCCGGCGGAGTTCCGGAAGTTAAGAGAGAGCGAGGACTTTAGATGTGAGAGAGTTGTGGAGATAACAATACAATTATCAAACTGAAGTTACAAGTGACGTTATACTAAGTTTTATAGTAAGTAAGTAACCGGGGTAACTACGGCGGGATCAACGGAGTACCGAGTACGCAGTAAGTAAGATGATCAGCAATGATAGATATGTGATATAAACAAAACAGGAGTAATTTGAAATACAATTTGAAATAGTCTTTTGATATGACGGCGGCTCCGTCGGTGATCCGTCGGAGATCCGTCGCAGGCTTGCATGGGATATGACAGTATCCCCCCCTTAGGACCGAGCCTTCGAGGTCATGTGATGTTCGGATTCCGTATTTAGGAATTTTGACGTCCGCAGTTCTTCAACATCCAACCATCATGTCCAATTCACAAAACACATCCCTACCCGCCCCCCTGTCGTCCGCCGCTGAGGAACGCGCGAAACTGATGGCGCGTCTCGAAGAACTCGCCGCGCAGGAAGAGGCCGCAAAAAAGACTGCCGCGGAGGAGGCGGAAAAGGAGGCCGCCGAAGAAAAGAGACAACGCAGAGAAGAGAAAGCGCGTCGTCGCGAGGCACGCCGCGCAGAAAAGCGGAAGGCCGCGGAGTCCGCCGCCGAGGACGACGAAGGGGTGGTCGCGAAGCCGCCCAAGAAGAAGAAGACCAAGGCGGTGGCAAGTGAGGCCGCTGGTAGCGGAGAGACCGCGGGGCCGTCGACGGAGGCCCGTTGCAACAGGTGAGTAGTGTTTGTCACTACTTATTCTTTTTAGTTGATTTGTTTTAGGTGTCGATATGCGGGTCAGGTGTGCATGAGGTCCGGCGGGACCCGACGCCTCGCCTGCGACCACTGCTTCAAGCTGAAGCAGAAGTGCGAGGGCGGAGTGCGACGAGGGGCGAGGGTGACGACGGCGGGGACGGCGGGAATGGCGGAGGTAGGCCAGCGAGACCAACTAGTGGGGTGGCTCGCGACGATATCGAAGGGGCTGTCGGAGTTGACGGCGGTGATGGAACTGAGCGAGTTCCAGAAGTGGGGCGGAGAGTCTGAGAAGGGGGATGTCGATTGGGTGGAGGAGCTGCTGTACCCGGGAGAAGAGGTGGAAGTGGAGCGGGAGTTGGAGCAACTGGAGGTGGAAGAAGGGGAGTACGCCACGTTCAAGGCGTGGCAAGCGGAGCGGGATCCGACGGAGACCGACGGGGTCTCGAACTGGAGCGAGGAGGAGGAGGAGTTAGAAATGGAGGATTACTAGTAGAAGAAAGAAAAAAGAAAGTACAAGTAACATAGTACGTACGGAGGTCCGACGGGGACCGTAAAATGTAAATACTTTGGTTTGTATGTAGATAGATTGGTTTGTAATGTTTTGTTTTGACTTTGTTTTTGTTTTGTAAGTAAAGAGTGATCTGATAAGTAATGTTGTAAGTAAGATGATGGTTTTTTTTTGAATTGTAATGAATGGCTTTGTTTTTCTTGTAAGTAATGACGGTGTTCGATAGGTAATGTTGACTTTGTTTGTTTTGTTGTACATAGGGTGATGGTATCTGATGGCTTTGTTTTTAGTAAGTAATAGTACGGTATAAGGAAAAATGAAATGGCTTTATTAATTTTGAAGTGACTTTGTTTTATTGATGTAGGGTGAAGTTATTGTGGACCGGGTTTGTCGGGGTACCGTGCGTGGAAGTCCGCGACGGCTTCCTGGGCATGCTCGAGTTCTTCGGCAAGTAACCAGGACTGTTCCAAGTCAGTATTCTCGTAACCTGACCAGCGCACCAAGTATAACAACGGACACCGCCGCCGCTTATCGAGTTTGGAGTCCAAGATTTCTGCAATCTCGTATTCAATTTCGTCGTCGATAGTAATCGGCGGAGGTGGCGGCTGAATCCGGTTAGGAATGGTATTGACGGGTGCGGGTTCAATTTGTGATACGTGAAAGACCGGATGTAATGCGCGGAGGTGGTCCGGAAGGCGAAGGGTGAAGGAGTGTGTGCCAGCTTGGGCGATGATTTCAAAGGGACCAAGGTTCTTTTCTGACAACTTTTTTGAAGGCCTAGTAGTGCGGATGTTTTCAGCATTAAGGTAGACCTGATCACCAACTTTAAACGGCGGAGCGGGGTGCCGGCGGCGGTCCGCGGGAACTTGATAACGCTCTTGGGCAAGTTTGATTTGCCGGCGGAGTTCCGTATGTAGTTCGTCAAGGTCCACGACGAAAGACCTAGCCTTCTGGGAAGCCAGCTCGCGTTCAGGGTAGATGGTGATGTTAGGGTCGTAGCCTTTGTTAGCGTAGAACGGTGATATACCGGTAGTAGCGCTAGGCGCGTTGTTGTAAGCGAACTCGGCGAGGGGAAGGAGTTCCGACCAGTTATCCTGCTGATAGTTGCAAAAGATGCGCAGGTACTGTTCTAATGTCTGGTTAAGTCGTTCGGTTTGTCCGTCGGCCTCCGGGTGGTAACCCAAAGTGAAGTGGATCTTCATGTCGAGGGCTTTACCTAGTGACTGGAAAAACCTAGAGACGAATTCAGAACCGCGGTCACAAGTGACGTGCAACGGAACTCCGTGTTTAGAAAATACGTGAAGGATGAAGAGCCGGGCAAGCTCCGGGGAGTCGATTTCGTCAACTGTAGGGATGAATATGCCCTGTTTAGAAAGTCGGTCAACGACGACCAAAACGGAGGTATAACCGAGGGATGGGGGTAAGTGTTCAATGAAATCCATAGAGATGGAGTTCCACGGCTTCTCCGGGATCGGTAGTTGCTTCAATAGTCCGTACGGCTTATGCCGCGGTGACTTGGCGCGTTTACACAAAGTGCACATATTGCAATAATCCTTTACAAATGTTCTGAGTTTAGGCCAAACATATTCTCGGCGTACCAGTTGTAATGTTTTATTTTGGCCGAAGTGGCCTGAAAGGATATGATCGTGTTTGTATTGGAGAACGCGTAGTCGGAGGTCCGCGGAGTCCGGGACGTAGATGCGATCATTGAGACGAAGAAGTCCGTCATCCCCAATTGACCAGGGTGCGGAAGGTGTAGTAAGGTGCAAAGCTATAGCGGGGTCCGACGGAAGTGCCGCACGGATGTCCGTGTGCAAACTTTCTATGTCGAGAGCTACAGCGCTGCGCAATATTGGTTCAGCGAGGTAAGTAGCTCGTAATGACGCAGTGAGTTGTTCTTTGGAAAATACCGGGCGGAGGTTATGCGGATTATCCGTGATGGAATCGCTATTTCCCCCTTTGCGGTAGACGTCCCATCGTCTAGTGAGAGCGTCGGGCTTCGTACCAAGTTTCCCAGGACGGAAGCGAATAATGAGGTTGAATTGGGAGAGGTACTCGGACCAGTGGGCTTGCCGCCGTGTGAGTAGTTTCGTGGTGGAAAAATATTCTAAGTTTTTATGATCAGTAACGACGGAGACCGGAGTTCCGCTACCTTCAAGGTATTGACGCCAATGTTTAAAGGCTTCAAAGATAGCTAGTAGCTCCTTGTCATGTGTGTCGTAATTGAGTTCGGGAGGTGTGAAGGAACGGGAGTGGAAGGCGACCGGGTGCAGCTCACCGTCGGCGGTGTACGTCGACAGTATAGCGGCGAGCGCGCAGTCGGAAGCGTCCGTTTCGACGATCATAGTGTTGTCCGGGGTCCAATGTGCAAGGACCGGGGCATGCGTAAATTCTTCCTTGAGTTTCTGGAAGGCTTGTCGGCATTTGTCAGTGAAAGTCCAAGGGACGTTCTTTTTAGTTAGTCTGGTAAGGGGAACGGTGATATCGGAATACTCGTGAATAAACCGCCGATAGAAATTACAAAAACCTAGGAACGATTGTACGTCCTTGATCTTGCGAGGCTCTGGCCAGTCCATAATTGTTTGGACTTTGTCGGCGGACATCCGTAGGCCCTCCGGTGATAGAATGTAACCAAGGTATTCTACGGTGTCGACATGGAATTCGCATTTCTGCGGAGCTGCGTAAAGGCCGTGTTTGCGGAGTCGTCGTAATACTTCCTTAACGTGCCTCTTGTGTTGAGACATGTCATCGGAGTAGATCAGGATGTCGTCCAGGTAAACGATGACGGAGACGTCGAGCATATCACTAAAAATGTCATTCATAAAACATTGGAAAGCGGTGGGAGCGTTAGTAAGTCCGAAAGGCATTACACGCCATTCAAAGGAACCATAATGGGTACGGAATGTAGTTTTCCATTCCTCGCCATCGGCGATACGTACCAGATGATAAGCATGTCGTAGGTCGATTTTGGTGTAGACGCGGGCGTTGCGCGGGGTGTCGAGTAGGTCGGAGATGAGGGGTAGCGGATAGCGATCTTTTCTCGTAAGCTTGTTAAGCCCATGATAATCGACGCATAACCGGAGTTCACCGCCCTTCTTGCGAACAAAAAGGATCGGGGCTCCGTGCGGGGATTTAGATGGCCGTATGAAACCTATCCGGACGTTTTCCTCAATGAACGCGCGGAGAGCGTTAAGCTCTGAGGCGGACAAGGAGTACATACGACCCGGCGGAGGTTCCGCCCCTTCCTCGAGTTCAATTTTGAGGTCGTAAGGTTGGTGTGGTGGGAGTGTGTCGGCCTTTCCTTTGCTGAAGACGTCCGCAAACTCATGGTACTCCTCAGGGACTTTGGATAAGTCTGGCGCGTCCTCCGCGACAGGCGCAGCAGCTTTGCCGAAGACTCCGTCGTCAGAGAGGGAGACCGAGAAAGTCTGGGAGCCAGGAAGGCGAACAGCACGAGCGTAAGCGGCGGCATTGATGATTGAAATGTTGATGGGTTTGGTGACGGCGGCGGATATCGGAGAATCCGTTGACGCGTCGGGTAGACACGGTTCTAGGGGAGATTTGTTAGGTTCTGGCAAGGGAATTGCTTCACCTGAGGATGTCGACGGTGCGGGACCTCTGTACCCAGCCGTCCGGAAAGTGACTTGGCCATAGGTCCAGTCAATCAACGGATTGATTTGCCTAAGCCAATTTAGTCCAAGTACGGCGGAGTTGCTAGAGTCGAGCGGGGTAACGTAAAACAATATGTCGAATGACTCGCCAGTAGGAAATGAAACTAGCAACTGTACTTGTTGCATTATCCATGTATTGGACGTTCCATCAAAAAGGCGGAGCCGTATCGGTGGTATAGTTGTCGTCTGAATACTGTGACTTGATACAAACGACAAATCTATGAAACAATGAGTTGAACCGCTGTCTAAAAGAGTAATCATAGTAGGGTCATAAATAGATGTTAAAGCAATTTGAAAAGATTTAGGGTCGAAAAGAGCGGCGGCGTTGAGGCGGACCTCCTTTGGTGCACGGTCGGTGTCAACGCAACCCCCAGCCCGTGCGGAGGCAACTAGAGGGTTGCTGACTATTTTTTTGAATCGGCGGAGGTCGCCGCGGGGGCCGCCGGTGTGGCGGTTTCTGTTGTCGCTGCTCTGCCTTTAGGATTAGCTGCCTTCCTACAATCCTTTGCCTCATGACCCGCTATTCCGCAATAAAGGCATAACCCTTCTTTCAAGCGGCGGGCCCGTTCATCTCCGGTGAGCTTACCATCCTTCCCTAACTTGTCGGCTATTGAGGGCTTTGTTTTGTTGTTGCTGGAACCGCTAGCATTGTTGGAAGTGTTGGAGTTGTTACCGGAGTTGGACTTGTTAGAGTTCTTGGATTTACCAGCGGAGTTTGCGGATTTACCGCCGGAGGTGGAAGCGTCGTCAGTTTTGTTGTTGTTGTTGTTAGACTTGGCGGGGCGTGTTTCAAGCGCTGCCTCGTCCTTCTGCATCCAGTAGACTTCATCGGCTTCTTGGGCCTTGAGACGTAATGTTGGTAATGTTGTAGGCTTGCCTCCTCAGAGGACTTCAACACGGATCCGTAGCGGGAGTCCGCGGAAGTACGCTTCGCGGAGTGGGGAGTTGTTCCAATCAACTCGGGCTGCCAACTTCCAAAATTCGACATTGTACTTGACGATGTGTGCTGATTCCTTCATTTTGAGTGTGTAGAGAGACTTTTCGGCATCTCCGACGGGGTCGTGCAGGCCGAAGTTGGTCTCGAGCTCGTTGATAAAGGCTTCAAAGTCCCAAATCCAATTGGCACTATTGGTGTTGTCCATCAGCCCTGGTTCAAACCAACCAAGTGCTGCTCCCTTCAGATAAGAAAGAATGAATAGAATCTTTTTCTCATCAGATGCAAAAAGAGTAGGACGGTCACGGAAGTGAAGGTTACAAGAGATTAGAAAATCACGGAGCTTCCGCAGGTCCGTTCCGTCGAACGTGTCAAGTTCGCGTACTTTGACCTTTTCATTACGGGGTTGGCGGGAGGAGCGTATGCTGTCCGATAACTCTTGTAGTACGTGTAGGAATAACTGGTCGTTGTGGGGCTCCGACTCGGGAATGGATTGATGGTCATCACCTTCCGGGTCATTGTCATCACCATCAGGGTCATCAGGCCCATCAGGATAGCCATGACTAGGTTGGTTGTCGACCGGAGTACCGCGGGGAACCGGCGGTGTTGTTGGAGGTGGTTCGTCGGGGTTTTCTGGGTTTGCGCCCAGGCCAGGAAAGATGTTCGAAGGTCGCGGTGTAGTACCGAAGGTTGACAAAGGTCGGTGGAGGGTTGGTGAGGAAAGTCGGGATCTGCGCACTGCTTGCAATCCGCTGCGGAGACCCGCGTGTTGCGAATTGGTAGTAGAGCGTGTACGCATAGTGACTGTTTGTGAACTTGACATAAGATGTTAATAGGTTCGTGAAAATGGGCGTAAGAAGTGTGAGTTTGATAATACTGTTACGAACTGATCTCGTAGGCGGGGTTACGACGGAGTTCCGACGGAGTTCCATGGCGGCACTGGACTTGGCTTCAATCTAAAAGGGATTGCGCCCTTCTCTACGCCCAATGTCCAATTTACAAGGTGACGGTAATGAGAGCAGAGGTCCGGCGGAGTTCCGGAAGTTAAGAGAGAGCGAGGACTTTAGATGTGAGAGAGTTGTGGAGATAACAATACAATTATCAAACTGAAGTTACAAGTGACGTTATACTAAGTTTTATAGTAAGTAAGTAACCGGGGTAACTACGGCGGGATCAACGGAGTACCGAGTACGCAGTAAGTAAGATGATCAGCAATGATAGATATGTGATATAAACAAAACAGGAGTAATTTGAAATACAATTTGAAATAGTCTTTTGATATGACGGCGGCTCCGTCGGTGATCCGTCAGAGATCCGTCGCAGGCTTGCATGGGATATGACACTACAGCATGAGGTGTGCAGCTACATGTGTCTACCATGAGTCCAATCATGCCATGTGTCAGCCATGTGTGTACCATGTGTTGTACCTACCCTTAGCCATGTGCTTGATCATAAGGACCTTGCACCTAGCACATGTACATAAAAGTGTCAACTCAGTCAAACAGTGAAAATAATAGTATTAATTGTCTTTGGAAAATCGTACTCCTGGCAGTTTTGGAGATTCTGCCAGCACATTGGGTAGACATGGTTCTAGGGAAGGTTTGTTAGGTTTGGGCAAGGAATTTGCTTTACCTGAGGTTGTTGACAGTGCTGGACCTCTGTACTCATCTGTGTGGAAAGCAACTTGGCCATAGGCCCAGTCAATCAATGGATTGATCTCCCTAAGCCAATTTAGTCTGAGTATGGCAGAGTTGCTAGAGTCAAGCAGGGTAACATAGAATAACAGGTCAAAAGTCTCACCTGTGGGAAATGAAAGCAGCAGCTGTAACTGTTGCATGATCCATCTGTTTGAAGTCCCATCAAGAAGGCAGAGCCATATCGGCAGTATAGTTGTCATTGGAATATTGTGTTTTGATACAAACAACAAGTCTATAAAAAAATGAGTTGAACTGCTGTCTAAAAGGGTAATCATAGTAGGGTCATAAATAGAAGTTAATGCAATTTGAAAAGATTTAGAATCATAAAGAGCAGCAGCATCGAGGTGGACCTCCTTTGGTGCTGTTAGGACAGAGGCTTGCTCTTGTCAACAATGAGGTCGGTCATTGTTCTGCTACTTGAGGCTTTCAAGTAGGGTCTAGTTTAGGTCAAGCTGAGGAGCTTAGACCTCTGTACTACTGTTTATATACATGAGGGGCAAGGCTGTACTAGGTATGGTGCGATGCCAAGGAGTCCAAGGAAATGGATGGAAGAATAGTAGAACAAAAGAAAAGAAGCATTTCAAATCAAGAGAAAAGGAAGTGAGAAGGTGCTTGGATGTGTCAAAAGAAGGGAGAGAAAGAAGAGGAAGAAAAAGAATTGATGTACCCCTGACGATGACAATCAGACAACTGTAACAGGTGCACAGTCAGTGTCAACACAACCCCCAGCCTATGCAGAGGATACTTGAGGGTTGCTGAACATTTTTTTGAATCCGTGGAGGTCACCAGTGTGGCAGCTTCTGTAGTCATTGCTCTGCCTTTAGGATTAGCTGCCTTCCTGCAATCCTTAGCCTTGTGACCCACTATACTGCAATAAAGGCATAACCCTTCTTTCAAGCAGCAGGCCTGTTCCTCTCCAGTGAGCTTACCATCCTTCCCTAACTTGTCGGCTATCAAGGGTTTAGTCTTATTGTTGTTGTTGTTGGAGCTGCTAGCATTGTTGGAATTGTTGGAGTTGTTGCCAGAGTTGGACTTGTTGGAGTTTTTGGATTTACTGGTGGTGTTTGCAGACTTGCTGCCAGAGGAGGAAGCGTCATCAGTTTTGTTGTTAGTGTTGTTGTTGCCAGGCTTAGTGGAGCAGGTTTCAAGCACTGCTTCATCTTTCTGCATCCAGTAGACTTCATCAGCTTCTTGGGCTTTGAGATGTAATGCTAGTAGAGTTGCTGGTTTGCCTCTTCAGAGGACTTCAATACAGATCCATAGTGGAAGTCTGTGGAAGTATGCTTCGCAGAACACTGAGTCGTTCCAATCGACTCAAGCAGCTAGCTTCCAAAACTCAACATTGTACTTGACAATGTGATGGGATTCCTTCATTTTGAGTGTGTACAGGGATTTCTTGGCATCTCTGATTAGTGTTTGAAGGTCCAGTTGCAAGACTGGAAAAAGACCAAGACTGGACCAGACCAAGACTGACAAAGACCGAAAAATATTAAGACCGATGAAGACTGCAACCGTGGTCCAGTCTTCGGTCCCTCATTATTTTAATAAAATAAAGACCGGTTAAGCATACTACATACAAATATTTAATATATTCTAAGTTAACTACATCTTATATTACATGGGACAAGCCCAGGGGATCAAAAGAGCGAAATCTCGAGGGTTTATATACCCCTAGTGGGTTTGTACATGTTTATTTGATAGGGCTAGTGTTTCTATGGTGATTTGTGATAGATGCCATCTTTTTTTTTTTTCGATCCCATCTTTTTCTTTTTTTTGATGCCACACAAATAGTTAACAACACTGCCAACAACCGCATCAAGCAACGACGCTAATCCCCTCACATTACTACCACCATGCCCCCCCTGGCCCAAACGATGTCCAGTTGTCGTTTGGGTTGTGTGTAAGTTTTTTTTTGCATTGTACTTTTTATTACTGATTTATTCATTCTATAAGATAGAACTTAATGTAAGCATACTGCCTGGCCCTGGCCCCAGCCCCATGAGCCCCTGCTCATGGGGTGGAGTCTGGGTAACTGCCACGTCACCACCTCTATGCGCTGCTGCTCACTAGCGACCCCCTCCCCCCCCTGACCTGCAGTGCCACCCATGTCCCGCGCCACCACCTGACACCCCAACTTGTGCCGCCACCCCCCACTTGCACCACCCAACATCGACGCAGCTGCTACCAACTAGTGACCCCCCCCCTCAACCCACAGTGCCGCCCCTGACTAGCGACCCCCTCCCCCCCCTGACCTGCAGTGCCACCAATGACCCGCGCCACCACCTGACACCCCGACTTGTGCCGCCACCCCCCGCTTGCATGATTAGGTAATTTAATTTAATTTGTAGAGTAGTACTCTAAGGCTCAGTAATATAAATAATATAGTGAAGACCGGTCAAGACTGGTCCAAGACCGAGACCGGACCATTTAGGACCGGTCTTGTGCAGTCCGGTCTCGGTCCCTATGTAGTTGAGTAAAAAATAGACCGGTCCTGGTCCCGGTCCAAGCCCAAAGGGGTGAAGGACCGGACTGGACCGGACCTTTGAACACTATCTCTGATGGGGTCATGCAGGCCAAAGTTGGTCTCAAGCTCATTGATGAAAGCTTCAAAGTCCCAAATCCAATTGGCACTATTGGTCATGTCCATTAGCCCTGGTTCAAACCAACTAGTGTTTCAAGGTCCAGTCACTAGGACCAGCAAAAGACTGAGACCATAACCAGACTGTAACCAGTATAACCGGACCATCGGTCTCGGTTACAGTCAGTTACAGTCCGGTTACAGTTATGGTTACAAGATATTTAAGTAGACTATATAACTGGTAAGGATCAGTTAGGACCAGTTAATAACCGGACTTGGGTCCTATATATCTTAGTATTAATATTTACTACAACTATTTTACTATTTTACTATTTGCAACACCAGAGGGACAAGCCCAGGGCATCAAGAGCTAGAAATCTAGAGGACTTATATACCCCTAGTGAGTTTGCAGCTATTTGTTTGCTAGGGCCATCTTTTCTAGGGTCATTTTTGACAGTTTGATGGATGACATCTTTTTTTTTTTTGACAGTTGCCATGTTTTTTGGATGATTTATTTTCCCCTACCAAACACACGACAACTCTAGCCACTAAGTTCAAATTCCCCACATCCCTCACACTACCACCACTGCTGTTGACAACACTGCTGCCCCCTCAATGCCATGGCCAACTCTCCTCAATGCCCTTGACCTCTGGCAACCCCCCTTCAATGGTGCTGCCTCCCCCCTCAACAAACTCGCCCTCTGGTGACTCCCCCTCAATGGCGCTGCCTCCCTGACCTCTGGCAACCTCCCCCTCAATGGCACTGCCACCCCCCTCAACCTCTGGTGATCCCCCTTCGGTGGTGCTGCCTCCCTGACCCCTGGCAACCCCCCTCCAATGGTGCTGCCTCCTCCTTCGACCTCTGGCGACCCCCCCTCAACGGCACTACTGCCCCCCTCAATGATGGACCCCCCTCAACTACTGGCAACCCCCCCCCTCAACGGCACTACTGCCCCCCTCGATGATGGACCCCCCCTTGACTACTGAAGATGCTACACCCCCTCCCCCCCCAGCCCCTCTTGGTGAGGGGAGCTTGGTTTTTTATTTACCAAATATTTAATTAATTACCTTACAATTTATTGTGTAGTATGTAAGACTGACCAGTTACAACCAGTCAGCAACTGGTCCTCTTTGTGACCAGTTGTGACTGGTTGGTGGACCAAAACCAGACTGATAGTGACCGGTTATGCATGGTCCAGTTATGGTTATAAGATATATACAGAACTTTGTAACCAGTTATGGTCTTGGTTACTGTCCAAAAAGGGCAGAAAACTGGACTGGACTGGACCTTGAAACACTAAAACCAACCAAGTGCTGCTCCCTTCAGATAAGAAAGAATGAATAAGATCTTTTCCTCATCAAATGCAAAAAGGGTAGGATGGTCACGGAAGTGAGGGTTGCAAGAGATTAAAAAGTCACAGAGTTTCCATGGGTCCATACCATTGAATGTGTAAGGTTCGTGTACTTTGAATTTCTCATTGCGAGGTTGTCAGGAGGTGCAGATGCTGTCTGATAACTCTTGTAGTATGTGCAGGAATAACTGGTCATTGCTGTGGGGCTGCAACTCAGGATTGGATTGGTGGTCATCACGTTCTGGGTCATTGTCATCACCATCAGGGTCATCAGGGATCACCATGAATAGGTTGGTTTTCAACCAGTGTACCATGGGGATGCAGCAGAGTTGATGGAGGTTGTGTGTCAGTGTTTTCTGGGTTTGCTCCCAGGCCAGGAAATATGTTTGAAGGTTGCAGGGTTGTACCAAAGGTTGACAAAGGTCGGTGCATGGTTTGTGAGGATAGTTGGGATCTGCGCACAGCTTGTAATCTGCTTCATTGTGAATTGGTGGTGGAGCATGTACACATAATGACTGAAGTTGACATAAAAGGTTTGTTCATGAAGAGGCATAAGAAGTGTGAGTTTGATTATACTGTTACAAACTGATCTCTTAGGGCAGAGTTACGGCAGTGTTCCGACAGAGTTCTGATGCAACACTGGACTTGGCTTCAATAAGAGATTGCACCCTTTTCTACACCTGATGTCCAATTTGCAAGGTGACAATAATAAGAACGGAGGTCCAGCAGAGTTCCAGAAGTAAGAGACAAAGAGGACTTAGAGTGAGAGAGTTGAAGAGGTAACAATGCAATAATCAAACTGAGGTTACAAGTAACGGTATCTAAGATTTATAGTAGGTAAGGAACCAAGGTAACTATGGCAGGGTTCTGCAGAGTACTGAGTACACAGTAAATAAGATAATCAATCAGTGATATGTGATACAAACAAAACAGGAGAGGAATATGAAATAGAATTTGAAATGGTTATTTGAAATAGTCATTTGAAATAATGGTGGCTCCATCAGTGATCTGATGGAGCTCCGTAACAGGCTTGCATGGAATATGACACCATTCTTTGATTCCTTTGAAGTCTTTGGTACCTTTGTCACATTCTTTATCTTTCTCACCACCTATCAGGATGAGAGAATATCAAAATTGAATCTGACTATCAACAAACCATCTTCTCCTACCTGTATGTCAAGATCAGAGTCATTGTCGACAACTACAGCAACCTCTAGATTAGGTGTGAAGATAGAGCAAGTGATGATATCATGTACATTATTCTGGTGTCTAGGATCACATTCATGATGCTTGCCAACATGCTCATGGTCCTGAGGGACAAAAACAAATGATGAGGGCTTGAAGGAAGGACAGGTGGTGTCAGCATCCTTGAATGGATCAATGGGTTTGGGGTCTTTCACTGTCTTCTTGCCCATAGACTTCTCAGGCTCTTGTAGACTGGAGTTTGCATACTTTTTTGGTGCCATGTTGAAAGGGGTAAACCTGCTTAATATGGAACCTGGTAAAGCTAAGTGACCACATGTGATCACAAACATGCCTTTCAGCAGCATTTCAATCCTCTTCATGTTTCCTCTCCCATTACCATTTCCACAGTGCATCCACTCCATCATCTGCTCAATTTCTTCTCTGGTTGCTGCCTTTGTGGCTTTCTCAGCTGCCTGTCCAGACAAATGTTAAGGTTTGTTAGTCTTCAAAATATGTCCTTGAATGAAACTGACCTTTCTCTTTCACACAGGCTGGATAACAACATCTGATTCTGACAATGACATGTTCTCAACCTCATTAAAGTCGAACTCCTCCTCACCAGCACTCTTGATCTGCATACAACCAGGTTGATTGTTGCACTTGACTGCTGAAAGCCATGCTGGGTTCCTCCTCTGCATTTCTACATCAGCCTGTTCATCGTCAATCTGCATTTGAGCAAATTGCTGCTTTACCATCTCACCCAGGCATTTTTGTTCCTCAAGCAGCTTCCTTTCTGCTGCTTTCTTGGCTGCATTATCCACAGCAACTTGCTCTGAGGATCATCAAGTGCCTTTGGGGGTGACAGGGTGGGTGTTCTAAACAAGGCAAGCAGGAAGCAGGGATTGAGCTGGAGGCAGCATGACCTCTTTGTGTGGGCATCTGCACCCACGTTTTTCCACTGTCTTGTCAGCATTGGCAGGGGTTTCCTTGGATTGCTTCACAGGCTGCTTATCTGACTCCTCCTGTCCATCATTGGTGAGCTGGTGCTTACACTTGCCTGCTTTAGGTGGCAGTTCTGCCACATTGACAGCTTTAGGTTGCAGTTCTGCCACATTGACATCAGCACTGCCAGTGGGGACAATAGCAGCAGCCTTCCAACTCTTTCAGCTCCCTGCAGAAACCACAGCAATGGCAGGCTCTGTCATATCTGCAGGTACACTGCCATTGACAGCTTTCTTGGCATTATGCTGATGCAGTTTTTTGACTGGTTCAGCCATTCTCACCCCCAATGAAGTAGTAGTAGCTTTGGATTTGGTGGCACATGTTGCAGGCATGATGATATGCAGTAGCAAAATGGAAGATTGGGTGTCAAACAGTGGTCAGGATAGTGGCATGTCATGACCAACATTTGGAAATATAAAGTGAGGCAGTTCCTTCTTCACATGTTTGTGGTACAGACATGGAAATTTCTAAAACATTCCATGTCAACTTGCAACACATCAGCTACCAGCTTCTTCACTCCGTCCCCCCTCTTGCCTCCAGTAGCACTCTTATCTCTCACCTTCCCTGTTGTCATGCCTTCCCTTAGTTGGTGCTTTCTGTCTTACCCCCTTACAGTTACTTCTATGTCCAGATGCCTGCCATTAATTCCATATATTCAAGGGTTTATGAATGTGAAATATGTGGCCTGAAATGCAGGTCACAGGGTGGCCATACTCACCACAAAAAGGCTTGACACCTGACTGTTCCAGTTCCTGAAGAATCAAAACAATATACATGAATCTACCATGAACATCTCAATCATAGAGTCTTATGTTTCATGCAGTTTCAGGCTATGCTTATGGTTTTTCATAGCTTGACCATGTGCTGTGGATGGCTCTTTTCTCAAACAGCCAATTCTCAAGGCAACTCCTACTAGAACTCTGAATGCCATGTCCAACAACCCCTGAGTGCCTTTCCAGGATAGGCTAGCTTTTGGCTGGGTATGGTATCATCATGTCTAGCTTCAGTCATCTGTAGATGACATATGAGAGCACTTGCATCTCTGGTGTGCAGCAGTTATCAAGCACATATTGGACCATGATGTGCTTGAGGGAGTTCCATGGGATAATGCTGAACAACTATATGTGACCATTGATTCTATTAATGCTGGAGACATCAGCTGGAAAACACTGAGGTTTTCCTATACTGGCCCAAAGTTATTGACACCACCTCAGTGAATGGAGCAAACATATGACCTTAATTTGTGGGATGTGCTAGGATTGCTCAAGCAGCAGCTGGCTTCAACTGAGTTTGATGAGCAGTTCAAATACACTCTATTTCAGGAGTTTGATTCCAAAGATGATCATGTGTACTCTCATATAATGTCTGCCTTTTGGGCTGATTGTAAAGCAGTGTGTTCTTCAGTTCATCATACCTTCAGCATGCTCATCTATAGTCATAGGATGTGATTGCCAAAGATCCTCAAATGCATGGTGCCATGCTAGTACCAGTCTTCTCTGGAAGTGACAAAACAACTGTGTCAGTTGCTACTGGACATCAGAAGTACCATCCCATGTATGCATCAGCTGGGAATATCTCAAATACAGCTCACCAAGGACATGGCAATGCAGTTATGCCTGTTGCATTCCTGCCTATCCCAAAGGGTATATTGGCTGCTGATATTTGTGTTCTAGGCCTGCAGCTAATGGTGGCTACTCAGCGAGCAAATGTCAGTGCAAGAATCCTGAATTCCAGAAGTTCTGCCATCAACTGTATCATATCTGCTTGGAGGCAGTTTTTGAGCCCTTAAAGCCATATATGATGACACTGAAAGTCATTCAATGTCCTGATGGCCACTTCTGTCATGCCATTTTCAGTCTTGGGCCATATATTGCTGATTATCCAGAGCAAGTTTGGCTAGCATGCATCGTCTCAAACTGGTGTCCAAAGTCAGTATTGTACTGTCTTTTATTCTGTGCTGCCTGGTCCATACCCTACCATTCAGGTGTGATGCATGGCCTGAAAATCTTGACAATCCCAGAAGTCATCACTGCTCTCATGTGAAGATGGACTTTCTAATCAACCAGTGGGATCCTGGGACCCTGTGGGATCAGTTTGGCATCAGAAATAATATTGTGGTATGTTTATATTTGACACCATTTGGGTGATGTTCCTTACAATAACAACTAGCCATTCACTTATAGTTTTCCCCAAGCTGATATTCATGAACTCCTCACACCAGATCTCTTGCATCAACTCATAAAGGGGACATTTAAAGACCACCTTGTGCAGTGGGTAATTGAATACTTATACAAAACCAATGGAGAAACCATGGTTCTGGAGATTATCAAGGACATTAACCACTGGTCTGTGCATTCATTATCATATGTGAATAGGAACTTGAGGGCACTACAATATTTCAGCTGTACCACCTTTTCCTGGCCTTTGACAATTTCCAGATGGTTGAGACTACAACCAATGGACTGGTGATGACTCAAAGGCTATGATGAAGGTAAGCTAGAGCTGCCATTTTCTAACAAAACTCATAACACTTTCCAGGTTTTTCTTGCAGCCATTGCAGGTTATGTTCCTTCTCTTATGGTGTGTTGCATTGCCAGCTTCATGGATGCATGCTACATCTCCCATTGAAATGCCATCATGTTGCCTTCACTTGAACATTTCTGCCAGTGTGTCCACAGCTTTCAGGAGCTGTGCAACATTTTCATTGTAACAGGCGTTTGGACAACCATCTCATTACCATGTCAACATGCACTTGATCATTTCTACTATGTGATGCAGTTTTTTGGCTTGCCCAATGGTTTATGCTCATCAATTACAGAATTGAAGCATATCAAGGCAGTAAAAGAGTCATGGCATCAATCAAGTCAATTCAAGGCACTCATCCAGATGCTTCAGATAATCATATGGATGGACAAGATGGCTGCCCTATACCAGACTTTTTCACAACAAGGGATGATGCTTGGCACAACATCATCCTATATGGTGGGCATCATTGGGGCTGAGAGCAGTAGTTCAGAGACTCATGGACAGGGTGTCATAGAATGCAAGGATGATGATGGAGGTCCAGAGGCAGGTAATCCAACACAAGGTACTTTGTCTGATGTAAAGCTTGCAACTTCAGTCCATATGTGTAGTCTGATCTCTTCTGGTTGTTTGTGCTAATGTTCATCCTGTGGAACCCAGCTATCCATGAGATTTGCAAGTGATAGCTGCTCACATCAAGCAGCCTTCCTTTCTGCTTGCTTTTGCCAATTTCTTTACTCACATGAACATCCTGATCTTGAACCACTCTCTTCTGCTGAAGATTGCCCTCCATTCAAAGGCAATATCAATGTTCATCATTCAGCAGTTGCACAATTCTATGCCCCAAGTGATCTTTGTGGTGCTGGTGGGGTGAAGCATGGATGCATCTGGTCTACTCCTTGCTTCCATGGCTATCCTTACCATGATACTGTTTTTGTCATCTTGAATGATTCTCAGCCAGGAATGGAGGGAATGGAAATAGGGCATGTCCTCCTTTTCTTTTCCTTTCACCACCATTGAAAGGACTACTCTTGTGCATTGGTTAATTGGCTGATTGGCCAGACAACCACACTGGGATGTGGATGGTTGAGATGGAACATGATCAGCACAGCCTTCCCACAGTGCAAGTCATTAACATCAACACAATTGCTTGTGCAGCTCATCGTTTGCCTATCTATGGATGCTCAAGAGTTCCTGATAATTTTGAGGGCTTTACACTCCCCCACATGTATACATGGAGTCTATGTAGACTACATAGACTTTACTGGGAGTCTACATAGACTTTAGGTGGAGTATAGGTTCACCAAACATGGAATTCATGTTGATGGCAAGTCTATGTAGCCTCCATGTAGACTCCCAGTAAACTCCATGTATTTACAAGGAGTAGTGGGACTCCCACTAGACTATACATAGACTCCATATAAACTCCATGTAGACTCAACTCCATGTAGACTCTACATAGACTCTGTATAGACTCGGACTCCATGTGGACTCTGTGTGGGCTCCACGTAGACTCTGGGCCTCATACTATTAAATATAAAAAAATTGCCATGTTAGAGAATTGAACCCACAACCATTGGATTACTTATTACATAAGTAGCCACACATAACCATTCAGCTATGCAACTTTGCTTATTATGGAAACTTTGATCTCTAAGTGATATATTTGTCATGTGTTGGTTGGAAACATGTGGCCTTGTGTGACTGTTTGTTTATTAGTTACACATGACATGCTCCTACCACCACCACTGACCCCCCCACCGCCTGCTGCTGCTGCCTCCCTCGCACCTTGACCACCACCACCCCTTGTCACCATCTCTGTCCATGGCCCCCAACCTCACTCCCTCAAGCTGGCCAATGTGTGGTAATGACCCTCAGCGCCCCCAAATGGTAAGTGGCCCCTCCCCCCCTGTTGCCTGACGCACCACCTCCCCCTCCAACTAGGCATCAACCCCATGACCTGGGGCAGCAACTCCAGCACCCCCTGCAACCTGGTAAGCCCCCCCCTCCCACCTATGCATGTGCCATGTCACTGACACCAGTGCCATCCCCTCCGATCCCCCCCCACCTCCTGCCTGCCCCCCCTCCCCCCTCCTCCACTACCCATCCATGGGGGCCTGTGGCCCTCATGTTGGGTATGATTTTTCTTTATCTATTTTATTTAAGCTCACTTTTTTTTTTCTTCAGTTTTCTATATATGTCTGATCACGGACATGCCACCCCTCCTCCCCACTCAGCTGGGAGTATGAGGGGCATGGAGGGGGACAGGGAGGTGCCAGGAGGCCCAAGCAGCAGGGTATCTGCGAGGTGCACACAGAATGGCCCACCCCACCCACCATGTCACTTACCACCTCAGGAGCTGAGGGGGACACAATGCAATACACTGCCAGCTGTGGGGATGTGACAAGAGTGCCCAGCACCTGAGGGATGCAACAGAAGGCCCCTAGAATGTGGGGGACACCTCTGGGACATGACAGGAGACCCCTAGAACATGGGAGACACCTCCAGGATGCAACAGGAGGCTTCACCAGCTCTGACCACTGAGGGTGACATGATGAGCGAGCCTGGCACCCCAATGGACACCACCCGGCCCAGCCTCACAAGCCACTGCTCATGGGGTGGAGTGCAGGTGGAGCAACGATGCCACCGAGTGGGCCACAGCCCCCCATGCCAGCACCCCCAACCACTACCACAAGCCATTGCTTGTGGGGTGGAACAGGGTGCTATGAGAGGGGCAAGTTGCCACACTGTGCCGTGCCCTCCCCCATCTCATTCCAAGCAATGTGGGGGGGGGGGGGTTATTTTATTTCATATTATTTAGTCTTGTATTATATTAGTAAATACATGCCCCCCCCCCCTCTAGCGTGTTGGGGTGTTTTTTACATCTCCAACTAGTATTGATAGTATTGATATTTTCATAAATAGTAATAAATACATTTAATATTTGAAGTAATGACTTACCCCCAGGAATAGTGGCTAGGAATGGCCAAACTCCATGTAGACTCCATGTAGACTATATGTAGACTATATGTAGACTCTCTATGAACACCTTATAACATCTGTAATGGGTTTTACATTGACTAATAAGCAAACTCCCTGTAAACCCCATGTAAACTCCATGTAAACTCCATGTAGACTCCCTATAGTAGCTTTATTTCTTTGGAATTGCTATGTACACTATACATGGAGATAGACTTTAGTGGGAGTCTATGTATAGTCTACATATAGTACATGGAGTCCAGTGGGAGTCTATGTAGACTTGTGGGGGAGTGTAAAGTACACATAATTTCAGCCATTATGAAGCATTGGATAGCTATAGATCTTTCTTTGTGAATCATTTTGTTGATCATCATGCACATGGATTTATTACAACCCACTAGGTACATTAAATAAGTAGTTTTGATGTTACTATGTACAAATTTGGTATTTAGACAGAGGCCTGGTGGGGTTCCCCAGTTTCTGGGTTTTCAGTTTCCAGCAACTGGGAAACTGGTGGAAACCAACAAAACCAACAAAAACCAGGTTTTTTTTTTTGTGTTTTGCTGATGCACCCCTACTTACTAGTACTAGCTTGAGAAACACCAAGAGCATACAGCAACATATATCAGAACAATGTCATCCAGTCTCAAGTTCCCAAACCTTGAGTGCACAATCCATGAGGTCTACACTGACTGTTCAAGGTTTTGACAATGAGCAAGACTAATGCCAATGATCAACTGATAATGGTTCTCAAAAAGGAACATGACTACTTTTCATGTGTGGGAGGGAAAAACAAAAAAGCAAAAAAAAAAAAAGAGCAAAAAAGAGTGATTCTCATTACTTTTCCAGAAGGGCTGTAAGCTGTTACAGCATAAGTATACTCAAGCATCAATATGTAAGTAAATCCTGATGAGATGGTGTCACACCCTGACACTGAAAATAGGGTTTAAAGCAAAAGTGAATGTTTATTGATACTCTATATACATATGTCTATGAAGGTGAAGAGTGGAATGGTCAGATGTTCAAGTTGATGCGGCCACGTCGGAGAGATAGTGGCAGCGTGATCGATCATCGATGGTAATCATTCTAGTGATCGACTTCGGAGGATCTTTGGCACAACAACAACCTACGGCGTAAGATTAAGTCCTGTCATTTACTGAAGGTTTATCGAAGCAGGTCATTAACGAGGCTCATACCCAATTGGCGGGAGTATCAGATGATCTAAACTAGAGTGACAGAGGGATGTCCAACCCCAGTTATATAACTAGAACTTGCCAGTGAAGGATTCAGTTTTTCTCAGCCTCGTCCCATCCCCATCTTCATCACAATGTGTCGCTTGTTTGCCTACATTTCAGTGTAAGAACTTGCCCATTAAACCCAACTGCGCCTTATCCTTTATCTCTACCCAGGAACCCTATTTTGCTGGACGATGTCTTGAGAAGGCCAAAACATGCAATCACGTGAGTCTTTTCTCCATACCGTGATTATCATCGACTCAATGTTTGTTCAAATAGACAACAGTACTGTTCACATGTCATAACCCACGAACTTATGTTTAATCTAGCCTCTTCTCAGAATCCTAGCCTATTGGGAAGGTACATCGCATACCATCATTTGGGTTTGAACAGCCACTGACCTCTGAGACAGGCGCACCTTTCTTGAACGCTGACGGCTTTGGTATCACTTGGCACACGGATGCGCGAAGCAAATTTAACCCCTTCCCCATCGCGAACCAGCAAGAGAGCGAATTACAGAGCTCCGAGGCCCCTGGCCCCCCCGGTGGCATCACCGACAGAGTCGTCATTACCGATGGCCCTTTAATACCTTTCGTCCACGGCCCTCACCCAGCCATCTACAAAACCACCTTGGCAAAGCCGTGGGTACTCGTGGCTTTTGTAACCCGTAATATTTCATTTCTGTCCCTCTCAGGCTCAATGATCCCGTTTTTCTCTCTCTGTGCGCGAACGTTTCATCCAAGACCATTTTTGCCCATGTTCGAGCTGCATGGTCCCCTCCGGTTGCGACCACCAACAACCACCCCTTTGTTTTCGGGCGTCACTCCTTTATGCACAACGGAGGTCTTACAGGTTTTGATGAGATTGTGAGTTAATTTTCCTTACGTACACTGCAGGCTCTAACGGGGAGACCCAAGCGCAAAGACTTGTTGAACGAGATTTCTGCGGGATTCTCCGCTATGATTGAAGGAGGAACCGACACCGAGCACTTCGCGGCGCTTTACTTTACTTACCTTTGCCACCCGCAAGACTTTCGCGGAGCCGATAAACACTACAAGGCCGGTTCGATGTGGAAAGCCTTGCAATCCGCCATTAGCACGGTTGAGAAGATTCAAGACGACCATGACATAGACGTTGACAATTACCTGAATATCTGTACCAGTATGTGTTATCCATTGTTCTGCTGTTAGTCTATTGAAGGCCGTCACGTAGCGGATGGAGAAAGTCTACTTGCGCTCTGCTACCGCTCCAAGGTTGGGGATGATACGCCTCCTTTCACTCTTTGGGTATCCGGCAACGTCGCGGACACCTTAGATCGCAAGCCATATGCTTCTAAAAATGGGCGTATTTTCGAGGATGTCCGCTCCGATGCCCAGATCGACAGGGCAATGCGTGATCTTGTACGAAACGCGCCACCTGTCATACGGCGGGGTGGTGAGGGCGAGCCAATGGGTTAGTTATTATGAATATTTGTTGTTACTATCAGCGACACTGAATGCATTATGTATCTACAGTTATCAATCCAGATCTGCTGCGCTCCATTAGTGAAGAAGAAGAACCCGTCTTCTGGCGGCATGGACCGCATATCGTTGTCGCGTCGGAACCAACCAGTGAGTTGTTTCTAATCCACGACGTGTTGAAGTATCATGCTTATGTTCCCTAGCAACTAACCTAAAAGAATGGTTCGAGTTGAGCAACAGAGATGTTATAATGGTGAACACGGTGAGGAAGAAACATCCCAAGTTCGGAGAGATTCAGTCGATCGAAGTGAACCCGGCTAGGTTGGAGTAAAGCGCTCTGAGTTTAGTCACAATGTACTTGTAACATGGATATTGTCTCTGCAATCCGATTGAACGAGTTGTATCTTTTGAGAACGAGTTCTCACTTGTACCAAGAAAAGACGCACTTATGTCGTTCTGTTAAGGATCTTTCTGATTTTCCTGATGATCGGAATTGGTGCCTGTATGTCACGGTCACGGTCATTCCCCCAGTTTTGCTTCTGTGCTTCGATTCGTTCTTCTGCATGTCCGGGCCGTTCATCCTGACTAGGAACTGGCCTCATGATTTTCCAGGTGTGCACTGTACAATGTATTAACCGTCAATGTGACATGTTCAAGTTATTCAAACATTCTCTAGTGGAAGGAATCTCAACTAGTTTATCATACATAGTACCATAACACAGTTAGCTATTAGTAGAATTCTACCAAACGTGTCAGGGTCGCTGCCTCATCGCTTCCATCGACATTCAATGCATCGGCGAGAAGCTGTAGCAATAACGTCAGTCACACCAAATCGCTGCGGCCACGAGTCAAATGACAGACCTCATTGACATTCAAATACTTCTCCGTCAATTCTGGACCAAGGATATGTTCAGTCAAAAGCCTATTCGCACTCAAGTTATTCCGAGACTCTTCCCAGGACAAAGGCATCCTGTGAGTAATCCCCATAGCCTGGCGACCTTCTTCGGTCATTTCCGCAGCTGTGACAGGCCCACGACAATCATGAATCATGAGTTCAACATTCTTCCTAATCCCATCCAAGCCCACGCCCAAGATGCTTGTGAGCGCGATATATGGATTTGCGGTAGCATCGACACAGCGGATCTCCAAGTTGCGAGAGGACGGCGAAGTCAAGTTAACGAGCCGGATGGGCGCCTCGCGGTTTTCCGTGCCCCAGTTCACGTACGTTCCACAGGACCAGATACCATCTACCATGCGTTGATAAGATGCGGGTATCGGCATAGTGAGTGCTGTTAGCGCCGGAAGGTTAGTCAAAACAGAAGACAAGAAAGAGGCTTCTTGCGACGAGAGCCCCTCTGCCGTCTTTATAGCGTGTTTCGAGTGAATGGAGATATGTGCGTGCGCTGAGTTTCCGGGGGAATCCATGCTAATCTTAGGAGCGAAGGTCGCACGAAGGCCATACTTCGCAGCGGTGTGCATAATTATTTCTCTTGTATGAACCAGCGCATCGGCCGCCTCCAATGGAGTGAGAGGGCCGGTGACGATTTCAAACTACAGATGTTAGCACTCAAGAACCCGGGGGAATCAGGCAAGCTTTTACCTGTCCCGGAGCTGCTTCTGCGTGGTACAGCTGTAGCTCTATCCCTGATGCTCGGACACCATCAGCTATTTCCTCAAGAACTTTTTCCTGCAGTGATCCGGCGATTAAAGCCTTTGTATCCATGACGCAGTGCTCGGTTAATGGCTCGACAGGTTTCGTCGATTTCAGCAAGATGAACTCTGACTCAAAACCGACGAGGAAGTCAATTCCTCCTGCAGCTGCTTCCCTAGAACCAGAACATATCATTCTAAGCCAATCATTCTGTGAGGCTAAATATAAATGGACTGACCGAACAATGCGTAGTAAGGTCGCACGTGGGCATAAAGGAACATCAATGGTAAGTTCGTTCTCCGCCTTTAGGTAGGGCGTTTTCTCCTGGAACCACCCCATAACCACAGCGTGCTTTGGAGCGTAAGGGCAAATACGCAGGGTAGATATGTCGGGCACATAGAGGTACTCTCCAGTGGACGGGAAGCCCTTGGCTAGCTTGAGATAAATCGCGCCCAGGGAAGCCTTTGGAACGCCCATGCCGGGACGCGTGGACTTGATCATGGCAAGGAAATATGGGGTAGAGAGAATTCGACATCGAACGGTGTTACTGTAGTCCACCCACTGTAGACGAACATATGCTGCCAATCTGAGGTGAGAGGATGTACCAGGAAATGCATTCAATGGTCAAGTCGCTCACAGATGTTGGAAAGTTTCAACTTGTCCAGTGAGAGAACCCCACTCGAGACCGATGACGGCTGGTAATGTACACCATAATTGAAGTCCATGTTACTTGGCTGAATTGAAGCGACTGTGTAGACTCGTACTACTTAACGGGGGATCACTGACGCCGCTCCTGATACCAAGTGCACAATATCGCAGATCGGAAGATCCCGGCAACTACGGTTAAAAGAATAATCTGCGGAGTGTCTACGACAAACTTGATTCTTAACAGAAGGCCTATTTTTTAGTACATTTGGAAATTGCCACCTAGTACGTATCCAAATTGCAACAATCGAAGTGGGATGCCACAAGCTACATTTAAAACGATAGGTCCCTCCTAAAAAATTGCACACAAGTCTGCGATGGCCAAGTTTTTCAAGATCTCCAAGGAGATTCTACCATATAATAATATTGCCGCATACTGCAGGACCTCTCGAAACTCGCATAGCTTCTTTGGAATCTGGACACAACAAAGATATTTTAACTGTAAACCTATCGTTTCAAGTTATTACTTGAATCTTCTAATCACAGATCTGGTTAATGCGCTCCGTCAGGATGTGGTCAGGAGCTCTACGCGGCGCGATTGTTGCTGGCATGGTGTCCGCGCTGTCGCTGTCGATACGGAATCAGCTGCCAGTGAAAGGATGCTCAGGAGAGGCGACCGCTCGATTTGCATTAAGATATCTATGGCTGCACAATTTTGAAAGTACTCTAATCCCTCAGTGCCGACCGATAGACTATATTCTCTCGCTCTCCTCTTAGTGCCCCAACTTGTTTTTTCTGACATCAATGATCGATACGTCTCTGAGGGCCAAACTCGCTGCCGCGCTTGCGTCTCGCGATAAACGCATGATACGACGTCAGCTCCCCGAGACAAGCTCGGCACCTTCATCAAATCTGATCGACTTCCAGACCAATGACTATCTCTCTTTGTCATCATCCAAGCTACTGCGAAACCTATTTCTCAAGAAGCTCAACGACGCACCAGACATCCTCGGCGCCGGCGGGTCAAGGCTCCTTGTAAACGGACAAGCACACAAGGACCTAGAAGAACGACTTGGGAAATTTTTCCGGTCTGAAGCGGCTCTCCTCTTCACCTCCGGATACGATGCCAACATCGGTTTCTTTTCGACCATTGCACAACCAGGGGATGTTATCGTCCACGACGAACACATCCACGCCTCCGTGCTCGACGGGATGAGAGCATCTCGTGTCCGGGACGCGCTATTTCCATTCTCACACAATTCCCTGCACTCCATGTGGGATGTTCTCACCAAGCTGCTGGAAGATCGTCCCGGTTTGCGCTCGGGAGGCAACAGCGTGATTGTTGTTGTAGAGAGTGTCTACAGCATGGAGGGATCGTTCGCTCCTTTGTTAGGCATTGTGGAGCTACTAGAATCTCTCTTCCCTAGAGGAAACGCGCACCTCGTGGTGGATGAGGTTCACGCTACGGGGATATATGGTCCTCAGGGAAGGGGAAGGGTTGCCCAACTGGGCTTGGAATCCAAAGTCTTCGCTCGAATCCTTACTTTTGGGAAGTCCCTAGCAGTCTCCGGTGGTATGCAACCCCATGTTTAGCATTATCTCGTTTTGATGTCACCCAACAGCGGTTATCTTGACTGACGTTCTGGTTCGCGACTACCTCCTGAACTATGCACGTTCCTTGATATATACGACATCGCCCAACTATGCCACTGTCATCGCCATTGATTGTGCCTTTGACTTGATGGATGACGGAACGGTCCATGAGGTGGGGTCTATCTCTTCTCGTTCATTTCCAAGAGTTCAAGTTTGTTCGCAGCTCTCCGTCAAACTCCTCGATCTTTCATCCCACTATGTTTCGTTCTTCCGGCCTAGACTTGCCGCCATACCTTCCGATCTCCTTTCACTCCCCTCCCATCTCACCGACGAGGACACCTCATTGCCGCCGTGTCCGATTATCCCGCTTATGACGTCGATGCCTTGGTCGCTCTCGGCGCATCTCCTCACGTTAGGCATTAACACCAGTGCCATAACACCACCCACGGTTCCTACCGGCCGCCTGCGTGTCTGCTTGCATGCCGGCAATACGAAACAAGAGGTCGAGAAATTCATCCTTGGCGCGATCCACTGGGCAGAGGGGGTCCTTGCGCAGCAAGAACAAGAAGCGAAGCAAAAATGCCAGGCGGCTGGGGGAAAAGGAGCAGGAAGGATTTCAAATATTGCTTCGTTCCCGAGCAAGCTGTAATTCGTCCGGCTAAATATTCGCTTTCAGATGTGCGACGTGTCAAAATTTTGTCGTTGGAGAGCTTTCTTGAGAATACTTATTCATATATTGTTATTGGTTCCCGTAGACGTTTTTAGACGCAACCCGGTTAACCTGATACAGTGTACTACTAACAATAGATGGGAAATAAGAACTTTCGTACGTATTTACGTCCCTGTATGATGTCGGATCCGGGGCGCCTGACGCCCATTTAGGTTGTGAGATATCCGTGCGTACGTGCACCTTTCCTTGTCTTCATGCATGATTTAGGACGTCACCCATGGCCCAAGAGCGCTTAAGACTCCAAAAGGAAGCATAATGATTTGCATATTTATTTAGTACAATGGGAACAAGGACTTGCACAAATTATATGCAGAATCAGACTCGCATGGACTGCTTATATTCCCCACAGCCTCTGTGGACCCCGCTAAGGCATGTGGGGCACCGTAAATAAATTACAAGACTCTCCGATGGCCTAATTTGAGAGGAAGAAAAAAAGAGAATAAAATAACAAACATGCTAGCATGTGCTCATAAAGAAATACAGTAGTTCAACGAGGGGAAGGAGATCAACAAAGTGCTATAAGACACACAAAGTCCGAATGAAGGACGAGGGCCAGCTGGCTACTGATGATGTGACAGTTCTGGCTGCTTGACACCATGTGCCCCAACATACCAACATCCAATCAAGCAATAAGACTTTGTGGAGGAGGAAGGGGGGTCTCTCCCAGTGGCGTAATATATGCAGCGGTGATTCCTCCGTCGACCGTGATATAGGTGCCCTGTGCAAGGTCAACAAACGGATGTGTTGGAAAAATTGGTCGAGAAGACGAACTGTCATAAAGCTACTCTCGTCGGTAGCAACTAGGAACTAAAATGAGCTTCTTCTCAAGCTAGAGGACCAACCAATCTCACGAAAAAGTACAGCCTTAGCAACTTCCACTGCTTCACCAAATCTACCGATTGGGATATGGGTCATACGGCGCTCGCGTTTCTCCTTGCTGTCCAAAAAGTCCATGAGTTGGGCTGTGGAGGTACGTCATCAGCTCGGGCTACAGCCGTGATAATCTAAAAGAGGTTTTACGAGTGTTCAGAGGCCCGCTGAGGAAAGTAGATCCCTCAGATCGTCTAGATATTGTGAATGCCAACAAATTCACTTACGAGCAGATCGCATTGATGCGAATACCCTCCCTTGCATGGACTACAGCCAACTCTCTGGAAAGGGCCGTCACAGCACCCTTGACGAATTCAAACGTTTAACGAAAAGAATCTGAAATGCAGCAGTGCCCGTACCTTGGATGCACAATCTAGTTTTTAAGCCAGGATATGGTAATTGTCAGTCGAAGAACTCGATCTGATATTCGAGAATGAACAAACAAGCGAGCTGAGGAGTCGCTGATCCAACTACAGCCACAATACTCGTAGTGTTGATAATGCTTCCTCCGGTGTGAAGACCCTTTGTTTTATCGGTAGGGTTCTGCCTCATTGCCAGGATGGCGTACTTGCAGCCCCACCAGACGCCCTTGACGTTGATCTGCATTGTAAGATCCCAGACATGCTCTTCGGTCTCAAGGGCGCCGATATCTTCCTGGTGCAAGATGGCTAAGAGATCGCCTTAATACCTTAAGCTGTGCGATACTGTCAAAGTCACACAGACCAGCATTATTAAACTAGATTGGTCAGTTCTGGACAAGCCAATTAGAACGCCTGCCTACCATAACATCAAGTCGCCCAAACTCTTGTATGGCTTTATCAACTGCGGCCTTCACATCTGCCTCGATGCCTACATCAGCTTTGAATGGGATAGCATTGACGTTGGGGTATCGCTGGTTGATCAGAGTAGCTGCTTTTTCCAACGCTGCATGGTTAGAATCGACAAGTAAAACATTAGCTCCCTCTGATGCAAACAGAATCGACGTTTCCAATCCGATGCGACTGATTAACCAACGCCGCTTAGCTGTTTTCACGATATTATCTTGATGGCTCGCTCACCCCCCAGCCCCTGTAACGAGAGTTGACTGGGGTTATGTTAGGAGACAAATTAAAAACAAGAAATGTATGCTGGAAAGGCACCTTGTATTCGAGCCTTCCCACCATGATTGGAGAGACGAAAGATATTCGGAAGGCTCCAGATAGGCAGGCAACCTTTATTAGTAGATCGAGCCTGGGCACGGCCGATCAGTATTGATTTTTAAAGTGGAGTTTGGGGGCAGCGGAGAAGCAACTAGGATTTGCATGTAAGGGGGTGGCCACGAGTTCAACGATAACCGATTTTAAAAATCTTGTTACCTCTAATCGGGGGGATCGGGAACTTGGCAGCCAGGTAAGTAGTTGCTTCTGTTCCTGTCACTGTATTCTTCTCCGTGCTTTCGCCTTCCTCGGAGGGCCGCTCTCCGCTGATCGTTTCGTCATCGTAGTTTCGTGTTACTTCAACCTCCGAGTCCCTCCTGTGCTTTCTTCGTAAATTCGCAGAGGGCGACGAACAGTAGCTTTTCTCCCCCTAGAGCTTTGTAGGGTTTCCCGTCTGACCTTGCCTTCAAGTTGTACATGCAGAGTACTGCACAGGGTCTGATTTTTCAGGCTACTCGGAATAGCCTGAAAAATCAGACCCTGCGCGGTACTCTGCATGTACAACTTGAAGGCAAGATCAGATCATGTTATGGTTTCGCAAGGATAACTTTGGAGTCAACATGTGCCCGAGTTGGCCTGCGAAACCATAACATCACGTGGTGTCAGTGTAAGACCGTTCCGTCTAGTCAGTGACAATGTCAGCCTCCCGCCAATGTATATAATCCTGCGTTCCCCGCCTTCCCTTCTTTCTTCCTTACCCCCATCATCAACCCCGAACTCTCCACCTTCCTTCTGCTCTCCCCAATCGCTATCGATCTCCGTCGTGACTCTAGTAGTCATTGCTATCCACCTTGTAAGCCATGGCGCCTTGTCCATCCGGGCGCTGTTCTCACCCGTCTCAGTCACCAGTTGTCGTCGCCCACCTCCATGCGGCTGACTCTGACTGATGACTGGTAATTCCCAGTAAGCATGTTTGCACATCCTCGTTCCCATCATGAGGCTGACATTTCTTCTACAGGACTCGATTCTGGGTGCTATGCAAGATACGTACTATGACCCCGGGCCTGCGGTGGTCAACATGACACTATAACAAAAGCGTAAGACCTTTCTCTCCTCTCGCTTTTCTGTCAGCCACTGACACCGGGGTCTCGTTAGCCTCTGTGATGTCCGGGACTTGTGGGCGATCTGGACGAACTATATATCCGGATCATGGATTCGGAGTTGAGGGTTGACGAGAGGGAGATGGATGCCATGGATGCAGAAGCTGTTCTTGTGCTATGTCCGTCTCTTTCGTTTTCGTTTTTGTTACCCAAGTTACTGACCTGCTATAGATCTTGAAAAAGAAGATATCTCATGAATGCTTACGAGGAGATCACACTCGTTCTTTGCCCTCCCACCTCTCTCTCCCTCTCACACACCCCTTCCAACAACTCCGACCCACCCTCACGCCCCACTACTCGCACAGGATGAAAAAAGACACAGAAAACCCCAAGAACGCTGTGGAATGGTGCTCGACGATACTATGGCTGTCTAACCGTGGACAACCGGACGCCAACAACGTTGACGACGACGCCGATACCCCGCGACAACAGGATTGAGACTCTTTGACTCCGGCTCCGACTACAAATCAAATAACCCAAGTAAACTGCGCCGTGGGATGGTGCTCGCCAACGCTGTGGTGGTCCAACCATTCATGCATGGACGACGCCAACAACACCGACGACGCCAACGCCCCACGACAACAGGGTTGACAACACAAATCAAATAACCCAAGCAACTCAAATAACAAAGAACGCTGTGGGATGGTGCTCGCCGACGCTCTGGCCGTCTAACCGTGGACGCATGGACGACGCCAACAACACCGGCGACGATGACGCCAGCATCCTGCGACAATAGGATTGATAGCTCAAATACAAGAACGTTGTAGGACGGTGCTCGCTGACGCTCTGGCCGTCTAACGGACACCTGGACGCCGGCGACGACGACGATATCAACCAACAGGATTGATAAGAATCGCCTCCCCTCCCTCCCCTCCTCTACCCCCTCCTCTACCTTCCACCCTCCCCGCTCTTCCCCCCTCCTTCTCTCGCATTCCGCGGCTCCTGGCTTTGACTCCCGACACTGGCTATTGCCCTTTGTTACGATGAAAGATAACGACTTCAAATTGCAGATGACTCGATGGGGAGGTGGGTGGTGGTGGGTGGTGGTCGCGATTGTGACTCCTGGTGCCGGTGCTGTGGTTGTGGTTTGCTTCGACGGTTGCGGTTAACGCCTGAGGTTTCAAGCGGTGGCGGCCTTGCGCGTATGGTAGTGGTTGCGGTTGCTGTGGTTGCGATTTTTGGTACATTTGCAGGTTGGGCGTGACGGTTGTGGTCTCCGGCGTACTTGTTGGTGTGGCTGGCGTGGGTTGTCTGTCTGGTTTTTAGATGGAGTGGTTGCGGATGTGGTCTTCGGCGTGCTTGCGGGTGTTTTGGTTCAAGTTGAGGCGGTTTTAGGTGCGCTTGTGGGTACTGGTTGCGATTTGGTTCTTTTTTCTTTCTTCCACTAGTTTCTACGATTCTGGTTTCGATTTCTTGACTCTTGCTCGGTTCTTTCTTGGTTTTTTTTTTTTTAATTTTCGCCTCGAGTTTCTTTACTATACATTCCTTTCTTCTACATTACTATTACATTCTTTTCTTGTGCATACTATTACATTTTCTTCTTCTCTTCAAGTTCAGCCTTAATTCTTGCAACGCAAAGTCTGTTGCTCATGAGACTGCATCACGATATTCCGAGTCCGCCCTTCAAGTTACAGCCATGCCTCTTCCTCCTTTGATGCTCTTGTTCAGAAGCTTTGCCAGGCTCTCGAGGATATCCTTGGGGACACCCCTTTAGCAGCTGGTGGTGAAAATTATCTCCAGTAAGTTTCTCGCCTCAATTACAAGTAGATGAACATGGAAGAGAAAAATAAAGAGTGGGCCATGAGTTCAAGTGAAGCTCAGGTGAGTATTTGAACGAGCTCTCGATCTTCGTTTGGACTGACGTTGGCACCGAGTCGGTCCTGTAACAAGGGGTTCTTCGAAGCCACATGCAGGTGTTTGGGGAGAAAGTAGTCCGTATCGCTTCACGACTGCTGAAGCACAGTTGGTCGAAAAAGGCAGCTCCAAGGTTACTACATTTCCCCAGCGGATGATGAATCGAAGGCAATACTAGAGGCAGAATCGCCATTGGTCATGAAGAAAGTTGGTGAGTTTCTCCCCCCACCAGGCATCGAGTTGAGATGGGTTTGCGGTCCACCTTTGGTACCGAAAATTCTTTCCAATGCGAGTGCCCTGTTTCCTGGCCGTTACAACATTTGTTTTAAAGCCATGTGTGAAGGCCGTATTGTGTCTGGGCTTGAGACAGACGGAATGGCCGTTTTTTTCCTGCCACAATTATTGGATCTGTGTCGGCTTGTGAGGGATTACCACCATCGTGCTCGCCAGAAATCACCATCAAAAACTGCAGCGGCGCCATCATTACCTGGATTTGCGACCACAGCCGATCCCTCCCCCCTCGGCGTTATTCACATCTTAACTGTCAGCAGGGTGGACATGAGACTTTTTTGTCTCTTGATAGAGCTTGTCGAGCTTGTCTCACGGCGTCTACGAGACCGGAATCTAGATAACTATGTGTTTTGCAAGGTCATGACTCCGTGAAGACTCATTGCTGGAAAAGTCAATCTCATCTTGCACATGTCATTTGCCATTCGGAGAGCCATTCAACGGATGTTGACTTTGACGTGGAGGCGAGGCGGCTCATCCTTCTCAAGGACTACGAGAGCTGTGGACGGCATGGATGACGACGGCGCCATTTATGCAGCACTCGAAAGTCATCGCGTTCCAAATATTGCTCCTTTTGGAAATGGGAACTACATACGACTCACCCGGACACTGGGGGAGGAGCAATGCGCTTGCTGGCAATAAAGATCAGTCGGCCACACACCTCTTTTTCTTCCTCATGGGCGTTTGCCAATGCTACTGGGCATCGCCATGCCTACTCCGATGCCAACATTCCTCACCATGACATCAATCTTTCATTTATGTCGCTTTTGTGGTGAGGAAGCTTTGATTGTTATAGTAAATAAACTGGGAGAAGCAGAGCTTCGAAATTCCTAATGCATTTCGATCTGGCTGGTGCACTGCACACATGGTGTGGTTATCGGATTCGTTCACTGCCGGTAGTATTTCATAGTACTTCTCCCTTCCGCAGACGGGGCGTCGGAATTCCGCCCCTCGGATGGTACGGGTAGAATAGGCTGAGTAGATGCCAGACGTATATCTCGCTACTGGCGACATAGTACCAACCCAAAACTTCTCTATTTACATCGATGTCCTCTGATCACCAGACTATCCGCGTAGCCCTTGTCACAGGTGGTGCACAAGGCATCGGTCGTGCCATCGCCATCCGCCTCGCTGCCGATGGGCTCGACGTGGCTATCGACGATCTCCCTTCCAAATCAGAAGGTCTGCAAGACGTCGTCAGGGAGATCGAAAAGCTGGGGAGGAAAGCCCTCCCGTTAACATTCGATGTCACACGGGAGGAGGAGGTCAACCAGATGGTGGAGAAAACTGTGAGCGAACTTGGGAGATTAGACGTGGTGCGTGTGTCGAACAACTTGTGGCACCGGAAAGTTTTCTAAAATGTCCTCCACAGATGGTCGCGAATGCTGGGATTGGCGGCAAAGCTGGTACCATCCTGGAAGGAACGTTGGATTTTTGGTCTTGCTGTCCTTGACATATATGGATCATCCATCACTGCAGCCGATCTCGCCAGTTGGAAATTAATCTGGGACGTCAATACCATTGGTACCTTGCTCTGTTATAAATATGCCGCCCTTCAAATGGTGAAGCAGGGCTCTGGAGGCCGAATTATTGGTACATTCTCACCTTCCTCCTTCATAATTTACTCATGATGAGAGACACTTCTAGGCGCGTCGTCGATTTGCGGAAAACGAGGTCTTTGAATTCTTTATCCGTGTACTTTTTTATTTATGATGAACAGGATTTTCAAGAGTGGGCGCCTACTGCACCTCCAAGGCCATGGTCCGCTCCCTGACACAAACCGCTGGTAAGTCCAAGTCCGCCTCTTAATGCCCAATTGCGCTCGATAGGCTGACATAAACGAAATACCTAGCCCTGGAATTAGCAGAGTACGGCATAACAGCCAATGCCTATGCTCCAGGGCTTATCGAGACCGAAATGAGCAAGTGCTAGTTTCGATTTCCATCCGTTCGCTTCTCTTCTAATCCGCTCACGTCTGGAATACAGCGGACCCACCTGACGCCACTCGACGGCTTTTAGCTTTACCCCGGGCAAAATCAGCGAAGCCCGATGTTGTTGCTAGTATGGTGTCTTATCTTGCATCGGCAGAGGCACATTTTATCACTGGACAAACTATTTCGGTGGATGGGGGAGTTCTCCTTGATTGATCACTGATGCTAGTTTTTTTTGTGACTCCCCCCCCCCCCCCCCCCCGATTTGAAATTTAAGTGCCTTCAGAGTTGTAATCGCTGGTCGACACTATTGTTTTTGGTGTCAATCCCCATTGAAAAATAAAGTTGCCCTGAACCGTGCTGCCTGTTGTGCCTGTTCTGAAACCGGATTTAAACTGTACTTGTCGAAACGCTGATGTGTGGGACGTCGACATAAAAAAGGTGTACTAGTCTGTCAAGGTTGAAATCAATGAAGCTGTGACTGTGCGTGAGGGAAGCGATGTCTGGAGATGCTAGCGCAGCGGTTAGCTTTGTTCAGAGAGGAATCGCTCACGAGTCGTATTGCATGTAAAATGAGGTTCAATAGAGATGCAGACACGAATAGAAGGGGAGAGGTTGGTTCTTTATTCTAGTCCACCGACTTGGAGGACAACTTGAAACTATAGCCTATCACATGGCAACTGTTCAGTGAAAGTTTCATTGTGACTATATCTCATATCGCAGACGGATGTAAATACCTAAACACAGAGAGTATCAATTTGACATTTTATCTCATCGTGCATATGGATGAGTGTGTCCGTCTGCCGAGGAGGAGCCTGATCAAGTAAGTTTGCCCTCGGAATGACAGAGGAAGCTCAGAATTTGGTTTAGATATTTTTGGGACACGGGAAAATCGCCGACTACTACCTATTTGTCATGACAATGAGGTTGAAGAAGTAATCTCTCCGTAAAGTTTATTGAGGTACATAGTAAAAACCTGGCAGTTGTTTCACTCCCCTGCCGAAATGCGTGAATTAAAGCCTACGTGGAGTTTTAAAAAATTGTACTTACGACAATAGTGCTGGGAAATCCAATGTCGAACTCGACGGCAGACCCCAGCTCCTTGATTTGTTCGTCTGCCAACGCGATATTCGCATAAGTTCGACCTTCCGGCAGCCGATTATCGGGAATACACAGGGAGCTTTGTGCATTACATAGGCAATTGCGAATGAGAAGAGAAGTGTGAGCGTATGCAGTATATTGGGATGGAGGACTCCTACCAGAAGTAATGCGCTGGGTTCCAACTTCTTTTGCAACCTTCTCCAGAGCAGCCGACGCCTTCCTTTCGTTCTCAGTATGTTCCCAATTTAGGCTCCTAAGGGTCCGCCCTTGTCCACCAGAAGCGCGGCGTTCTGCCTCTTCAGCGTCGGTGCCGCCCAAAAAAACATGCCATGGAGCTAGGGCTGGCATTCCTTTCGAGTTGCGGTCAATACCGGTAAATATTAGATACAACTCCCTCACCCTCAGCACGCGCCATTGGTATAATCTCGCGCTCGGAGTCGCGCAACATGATATTCCAAGCCCCTTGATACATAGAATGGCCTCAGAGCATGACAGCGGGCATATTCATTCGCTCGGCGACTCATCCAGCTGAGGTGTCCGAAATTTCCCTTTTCTTAGCATCAGTATTTTCAAGAAGGTTGATCAAAAGACTACTTACGAGATAGAAAACCTTTCCGGCCTGGACGAGCATGTGGAGCGATTGCATTACTTCCCCGATGCTAGTGTTATAGTCCCACCAGTGGATGTACAAAAGGTCGATGAGTACATAGTACGTAGTGCGCAGTTTTTCAAGGGAGGCCCACACTGAGAGGTGGAGAGTTTTGCTGTTCAACTTGAAGTTGTTCCCTAGATACAAGACTTTTTGGGCAGTGGTTTTGTCGTGTCGCTTCAAGTTGGAGTTGGCTGTGTACCATCGGCACCGGAGCCCCCTCCCATATTTAAACTTTGAAGCCCACCTTGGTTGCAATAAAGAGTCGAACGTTTCTCGGCCCATTCACCTATCGACCGCTCAGAAGTTTCGTCATGGCTGTGGCCACCCCCTCCAAGTTAGACCTCGGTCGAAGAGAATGGCAACAAATGCTTATTGCACCAGAAGTTGCCTCCAGCATTGTAGTATGTGTCGAAGAGCTCGAAGCTCTTCTCACGATCCATCATATCGCCTACCAGCCTGAGTGGACTATCTGCGGTGCCGACGCTCGTGGCCCCAAAAACAAGAAGAAAATGTGGACACCGGCCGTAGTGCATGTGGAGGAGGACCAGAGAGAAACCAGGTTCTGCGAAGTCATGAGGCAAGGTTCTGCACTGATAAATGTGTGAGAGCATTATGTGTTGAACTTGAAGTGGTATTCTGTTGTCTTTCATACTATATATCGTCTTGACATTGCGTCTATTGTGGCACTTCTCTGTCACTCCACATCCACTCATGAAGAGCCCTCTGTTCTACCACGGTCCACCACCACCACTGACACCCCTTCTCTTACCTCCATCTCATTCCTCCTTTCTACAAGAACGAAAACTCAACTAGACTTCTCGTCGGATACTACAGGACCCTCTACGAGCATCTATATCCAGGACCCTTCTAATTTTCGACACAGACTCACTCATTAGTCCTCCCAACGCCGCTTGGGCATACCTGCATCCAGCACTATCTCTGTCGTTGTGTCCACGTCCCCTCGGTCTTTACCCTGTATCTGATCACAACGTAAGAATTGCTTGGCGAAGTGCAAGGAAGAAGAATGGAATGATACAAATTATCTCTCCTGTCAATCCCGTCCTACGGATCCGCCTTGTTATCACTGAGTGGTGGTTGACGTTATACATGACTGTTGGTGCAGGCGTTCATGGGGTATAGTGTTGAGTGGGGTTGTCCTTAAGGATTCCGGTTTTCGGCGGGCTTACGCGTGTGGTATTGTTACTCGCTTGATATCCGCCTATGCTAACTAGAGCTAAGGACATGCCTCGACGGACCAATATTGTTTGGGCGTTGCGGTGGAAAAGTCGTGGTGGGGTTGATGGCGGTTGCGGTCGTGGGCGACGTTGGTTGCGGCTGCGGTTTGAGGCGGAGACATGGGTATGGCAGTTGTGATCGTGTGGCAAGTCTGAAAGACTGATTCGGTCCGTAGCGGTGCCGCCGTTGCCTGACTGGAGCAAACGATGCCCGACTTTTGGTGTTATTCAACCGTCGGCAGTGCGGACACGACACTTCTGTCCCGCCGGTGTCTCTTGATACTTACAATAGATCGAGCATTTCGCACAGCATCCGCGGAACCGAAATCCACGTCGCTATATGTTTGAAAGGTCATGGTTCCGAAGACGCAACGCTGGGAAAGACATGCATCACCTCGCCTCCTCTGAAATGCACATATCATTCCCCATCCAGAAGAGCCACTCCACAGATCTTTGCATTTGATGTGGAGGCGAAACGGCTTGTCTTTCTCAAAGACTACCGGAGAGCTGACCGGTGCAACATGGGGTAAGAAGGTGAAACGTTCGAAAGTCACCGCTATCAGTCCTTTTGGAAGAGGGAACGATCTCTGTGACCATGCGACTCTCACCCCAAGTGGGCCATCTTCTTGCTTCTTTTTCTTCCTCACAGGAGTTTGTCGATGTTATAAGCGACGCCATGGAGGGTAAAACTTCCGTTTCTGGACATGCACCAGACCACTAAAGTCAGGTACCTACGTCCAGTAGGAGTTGCGAATTCCAGATGCCAAGTTGCGGAGGCTTGCAGATGGTAATGGCTCGTGGCCGTCTTCCAGTTCCGTATCGCTTGGCTCATGAACAGGCGTGGATCACACCGTCTCTGCTCTCAAATGACGATCATGGTGTATGCGGTATTCATTACCCATGTCGAAGCAAACACCAGTCAGGAAGCATGTAACACCAGAACTTTCATGCCATGCGAGTAACTAGAACGCGTCAGTCCACATGTACACTCAATGGCTGTAAACGAACTGAACTTACTGTCTAGTAAAGTTGCTCATGTGACCAATGCCAATGTCAGCCTCCCGCCAATGTATATAATCCTGCGTTCCCCGCCTTCCCTTCTTTCTTCCTTACCCCCATCATCAACCCCGAACTCTCCACCTTCCTTCTGCTCTCCCCAATCGCTATCGATCTCCGTCGTGACTCTGGTAGTCATTGCTATCCACCTTGTAAGCCGTGGCGCCTTGTCCATCCGGGCGCTGTTCTCACTCGTCTCAGTCACCAGTTGTCGTCGCCCACCTCCATGCGGCTGACTCTGACTGATGACCGGTAATTCCCAGTAAGCATGTCTGCACATCCTCGTTCCCATCATGAGGCTGACGTTTCTTCTACAGGACTCGATTCTGGGTGCTATGCAAGATACGTACTATGACCCCGGGCCTGCGGTGGTCAACATGACACTATAACAAAAGCGTAAGACCTTTCTCTCCTCTCGCTTTTCTGTCAGCCACTGACACCGGGGTCTCGTTAGCCTCTGTGATGTCCGGGACTGTAGGTGATCTGGACGAACTGTATATCCGGATCATGGGTTCAGAGTTGAGGGTTGACGAGAGGGAGATGGATGCCGCGGATGCAGAAGCTGTTCTTGTGCTATGTCCGTCTCTCTCTTTCGTTTTTGTTTTTGTTACCCAAATTACTGACCGCCCTACTTGACCTACTCCAGATCTTGAAAAAGAAGATATCTCATGAATGCCTACGAGGAGATCACACTCGTTCTTTGCCCTCCCACCTCCCTCTCCCTCTCACACACCCTTTCCAACAACTCCGACCCACCTTCACGCCCCACTACTCGCACAGGATGAAAAAAGACACAGAAAACCCCAAGAACGCTGTGGAATGGTGCTCGACGACACTGGCTGTCCAGCTATGGACACTTGGACGCCAACAACATTGACGACGATACCGATACCCCGCGACAACAGGATTGAGACTCTTCGACTCCGGCTCTGGCTCAAATCAAATAAATAAACAACTCAAATGCCGCTGTGGGATGGTACTCGCCGACGCTCTGGCCGTCTAACCGTGGACGCATGGATGACGCCAACAACACCGACGGTGACGACGACGCCAATACCCTGCGACAACAGGATTGACAACTCAAATCAAATAACCCAAGCAACTCAAAGAACACGAACGTTGTGGGATGGTGTTCACCGACGCTCTGGCTGTCTGGTCGTAGACACATGGACGACACGAACAACGATGACGACGACGACGACGACGACACCACCCCACGACAACAAGGTTAACAAGACTCCCCTCCCCCCCCCCCCACTCCCCTTCCCGCTCCCCCCCCCCCTCCACGCTCCCTCGCCCTTCGCGCCCTCCCCCCCCTCTTCCACTCCATGTCTCTTGGCTCCAACTCCATCTCCGGCTCTTGTGGAAAAAGATAATGACTTCGAATTGCAGATGACTCGATGAGGTAGGAGATGGTGGTGGTAGATGGCTGTCACTGTTGGTGCAGGCGTGGTGGTTGTGGTTCGGGTCGGCGGTTGTGGTTGTGGCTTCATTTATGTGCAGGTTTCGGCAGGCTTGTGTGTGTGGTAGTGGTGCGGGGTTGCGTTCTTTTTGCGTTTGCGGGTTGGGCGCGGTTGTGATCTCTGGTGTGCTTGCAGGGGTGGCTGGCGTGCGTTGTCCTTCTGGTTTTAGATGGAGTGGTTGCGGGTGTGGTCTTTGGCGCGCTTGCGGGTGTGGTATTCGGTGTGCTTGCAGGTGTGGGTGTGCTGGCTGAGAGTTTTCTTTGCGGTGGGGTACTGGTTGCAATTTTTTTTCTTTTTTCTTTTGCCTCCGTCAGTTCTAGGATTCTGGTTTAGATTTCTTGACTCTCCTTCGGTTCTTCATTGGATTTCGTATTTCGCCTCGATTTTTCTTTACTATATATTCTTTTCTTCAGTGTCCATATTCAACTACGTACTGTTATATTCTTCTATATACTTCTACATTCTTTTCTTCTACATACTATACATTCTTTTCTTTTACATACTATTACATTCTTTTTCTTCAGGATGTCCATTGGGCGAGGATCATGCAACGCAAACCGCACACCGTTTGTCAACGCGTCAGTCCCACGACTGACGTACTTACCCACCACCGAATCCATACACAGCCAAAACAACAGTACATGCCATTGACGGAGATATTACGAGCGCGATCTCTTCCTTGACCTAAGCCCCCCACCTCGGGCCTCCCCAGCTGGACATGGATCACGGGCGAACTGAAAAAGTTGCGAATTGGATGGATTGTTACCCTCCATACTGGCCATAACACTTTCCGTAGAGTTGTCATCCCATAATAAAGGATGGAACATCCCTAACCACCGGGAGAAGCGCATTCGATATCCACTCAACGCGAGCCTTTTTATAGAGTCCGAACCGGAAGACAGCGCAATAATAATACTTACCGTCGTTTCGAGTTGTCCACGCGGCGAAGATGACTTAGTAGCAGGTGCTGCGTCCTTCTTTGACACGGCTGCTGATGAGTTTTTCGCAGCGAGTATTTCGATTCTAAAGAGCCAAACCGGCGGCGCTCACTGAACGAGATTGAGTAGTAATGGAAGTGTAAACGTCACTCCGGATCCACCTTCGGAGGACTGTATATGCTGTCCAAGAAAACCTTGAACAATTCATGGTTCGGAGCAGCGTCGCGCAGCCCTTTCGAAAACGAACAAGAAACGCTAGCTGCTTGAAACCTTCCACACAGCCAACAGATTCTGTAGAAGACTCGTCAGCGAGCGACATTTCAGACGCGACGTATAGCACGTCGATGAAAAGATAGTGAAAGGGCGAGCCTCAAATGCCGACAGCCTAGCGAATGAGATTTAAACGCTCTGTCCAGGAACTCAGTGGATATAAGCCGACCGTTGCATTGTAATACGGAGAAAACTGGGAGATAGAACGTCGACGCGGGTATCAAGCTCGGTGGATCCGAAGTAGCCAGAATTGACGGCGACAATGCGAATGACACGGAGTAGATGATCGAGACCCCACAGAAGAAAACACGGCCAGCCTGGCATACGTAATAGCCCACGAATCTATGAGATCAGGGCTCGAGATCCAAATTGCCGCTTGCGAGTGAAAACTGACTGGTTGCCTTGCGCATGGAAATACGAGCCCAGAAGAAATATGCTGACAAGAAAGAAAACTGGGCCTTCGTTGCGCTCAAGTAAGACCCGGACACTCACAAGCACACGGACAAGAGACGAGAAAAATCCTGTATCCGCGGTTTCTGACTGGGCGAATGAATGTGATACACAAGAACTTGCAGCAAAAATCCCATATCGTAGACGAATGATAGTGCCGTGTCACCAGATAGTCTTAATATCAGGGCACAAAAGAAAGAGTAAAGGCGCTGCAGCAGACGAACCCCACTTTATAGGTCGAGGAGTTGCTCCCGATTCAGTGATGTTCGATTGAATATGAAACCTCGCTAGGCCACCTGCGGACATCCATATCATGATGCACAGCAGTCATTCGACGGAGATAGTTCAACTGTGCATTCGTTCGTTCGTTTTATCGATGTCCTGTTCGAATCATGTGTTCGCCTTGTTAAAGCTCATTCCAGTGAGAACTAGGCCGATAAAAAGACAATCAACATACGTTCGAGAATAACGACACTAACATTGTTCTTCACACCAAGTGCACCCCCGTCATGTCTGCTCAATAGCTGGGATCGAGTCTTTGACCGACCTTCCACAGATGTCGCTATGTACTTGAAAAGAGCCTAGATCAGTAGCCGCAGTCGCGGTGCGGTGCTAACTTATATTTGACCAAAGCCCACGAGAACAGGATCGCAGTGTATGCCACTGCTATGAACGGGTCTACGTTGAGCGTCTAGGATTGGGTGATATAAATGTTCGACCGAAAAGCACGGCATGACCGCAGCTGGCAACCTTCGGTAGTAGGTGACACCGTGAGGGCTAGAGGCGGCCGTCACGGTAGAGAGTGCCCTTCGTATCATACGGTAAACCAGGTCGAGAAAATAGCATAACAAGACGGGATCAAGAAAGCTCCCCGCACAATACCACACGTGGTACGAGAAGGGGGAGAAATCGGAGTCAGTCCAGAGACACTGACTTCCACAGGCAGTTCGGATACTCTAGGAAATCCTGAACAGGGATATAAAGTAGGAACGAAGGGCGAGAATGCACGGTACGGCAGTGGTGATTTCGGAAGACCTTGAACGTGAGAGTAATCATTATGCTGATCAACAGTAGGCTTATCTGATAAAGTCTTCCCATCTGATTTGATGAATCTCATCCCATCCTTAAGGTGATGGACAAGACATCCATAATTGCGTACGATGTACAAGTTGGTAAAACCACGATCTAAAACGAGACTTGTCCGTGGGGTATTTGCATGTAGTAGCATAATGACTCTGTGCCATGTGAACGAAGCTGAACGTCCGTCGCTGACGCGATGTAAGGGCTTGTCAGGCTAGAAGTGGGTTATTTCCGTAATAAGTACGAATGCAGGGGATAGAATGACATAATTAGTACACGCTGATTAGAACAGCTACTCAGCTAGTCACACCCCCGATGAGTCAAACGCACCATGATATCCGAACGGTCGAGTGCGTAGGTCGGGTTGGCTTGATTGCTTGTCTGGATCGGAAATGCGATTGATGTTATCAGATGTAGGGGATGATCTTATCTCCACCATATGTGGACATGATGCCTGATTGACCAACGAATCGGTGGAATCTTAATGAAAGGACCGGAGTCAGGGGAGAGATGGTGGGCACGGACGAATAAGTGGGAAGTGCAGGGACAATGATGTGTGGTGATTGGCGTGCCTATTGGACTCCGATGGAGGGTTAGAATGGTTCGCCGTCCAAGGTCAGACGACTCTTCAAGCCGCATAGGGGCGATCGTTCAGTGCATGAGACCTAGAAGTGTGATGATTGACGTCAAATAAGAAATAAAAAACAAGCGCTGCGGGCATGTTTACTCCCAGGAGTCCTTCTTGCGACCACACTTCAGAAGCGGTGATATGCAGCTGAGCCGGCATCGCCACAACTTGTGTACAGTCCAAGCTGTTACTAGCATTTGCTTTACACTGGGATGTGCTAGTATCAACTTGGACCAACAGTGAGAAAAGGACAACGAAGATGTTACCGGCAGCATTTGTATTATGTACCCACCAGGAGATCGTCGCCAGAGGAAGAGAGGAACTGGAGGAGAGCTGGAATGCTTACGTAACGGCACGTGTGCGCTTTTGCAGTGAAATCTTTTCTTGGCGAGGAACGGACAAGTGCTCAACTCGTCGTTCCCTCTCTCCTTCAGCTGTACTCTCAGTTTTCTCTATTGCTCTTTGTATCCTCGTTGTCTTTTCTATCTTTATCGGCGTATATTCACTCCCAATTTCTTGCTACATGCCAAACAGAGACTCGTCCATTAACCCTGATGACGGGGAGGACAGGATGACGAGCATGGAGCGGGACAAGGACAGAGATAGGGACACAGAACGAGCCGAGAGGGGTGATAAAGGCGGTTCAAGACAAAAGTCCTCAGCAACTGCTGCATCGAAAAGTGTGTTCTCAACCGACTACGCAGGGTCAACTCGTTTTTTTTCTGACACTGCTCTTCCTTGTAGCCAAGGACTTATCGCATGTTCCATGTAAATTCTACAAGGTTGGGGGCTGCACCGCCGGTGCTTCTTGCCCCTTTTCGCATGCTCTAGTAGAACCCGGGGGCCAGAAAGAGACCTGTGCGTGGTTTATCAAGGGGAACTGCAAATTCGGCCACAAATGTGCACTTGCCCATGTTCTTCCCGGTCAATCTATGGCTATGGACAGGAAGAACAAGAAGGCTGCTCAAGTTGCTGCCGCAGGCAACTCTGACCGAAATGAAAGATCCGAACGAGGCCGAGATGCGAAAGGGGGCCGTGGAGGCGGGAACGCAAAACGAGACGGTCATGGTGCAGGCGCTGCTGGATCCGGCCCAGGCACTCCTGCTAACCGTAATCCACTTCTTGCAGGTGGCTCGACAGCCCCAACCCGAGTCCCCACCTCCCCTAATTCCGGCAGTCGTCCGCCTATGGCTATGCCCCTGAAGGCTACCCTCTCTCCATCTGCTCCTGCACCCCCACTAGCCTCATTTGGCCTCCCAGACGACTTAGACGGCGCTGTCGTTCAGCTCGCATCAGCACCAGCTCAAGGCAAGCCATCCTCCCAGGACAGCCCCGGCTCAAATCCCACCTTGACGCCTACCCAGGATTCCGATCAGCAGCAGAAGTTCAAAGGCACCTCGTCTCCAGGACCCTTACCTACATCTGCACCCCGTTCTACCGCCCACCCTGCAAAAACACAGCCGGACTTCGGGCCCATTGGGTCGCCCCCCACCAGTGGTTCCTATAAGGCGAATGGCACTGGGACCTTCTCCCCCGGCACCTCGCCGCACCCCCTCAATGGGATAGACGTCGTCGCGGGTACGCCATCAAATACCGGCGCCAACCGAAGTAACAACATCGACTACCTATCCACGTCCCCATTCTCGGCACCTGGCAGACAGTCTATGTGGCCGAGTGGGGCATCATACAACGGTGGCAGTGGGATGACAGCGAGCCTGGGCAGCGGAATCGCTATGATGGGCGGGCGGAAAGGGTGGGGTAGCAGCGGAGACAGCGGAAGCGTTGGTACTGGCGGCCTGGCTGGCATGATATCTCCAAGGCGTGCGCCAGGAGGTGAATACGACATCGGGCTAGAGTATGACGAATACGTAGCGAGCGGGAAAGGTAAAATGAGTGACTTGGGATTGGGGAGAGCTTCAGGGCGGTTTGGAACAGATATTGCGGTGGAAGATGAGGATTTGGAGGATTTTCTGCCGAGCTCGCTGACGGATTTGCTCACGCCTGAAGAGCGGAGCAGAAGGATGTCAAGGAGCAACTCTGGGCAAGGGCCTGGTGCTACGTTGGGGACGATGGGTGCTGGGTTCGGTGCGGGCGAGCTGGGAACTGGGATGGGCCCCAGCGCGGGTGGTGGCGGTGGACAAGGTATGGGAATGGGACATCGGTATTCCCGCTCGGTGCCTGCGGCTTCCCTCCTCGGCGACATCAAATCCATCTGGGCAGATACGAATGTACCTCCGCTGCCATCCCCTCCAACTCATCGCGGTACTCCTTCCTCACCCTTCGCCTCTCGTTTCGATCCTGGCCCAGTGGCAGGTCACGCCGGAGACGAATCAGGGCTAAGTATGAGCATCGGCAGCGCAGGCGGGATGGCTAGTCTCAGTCCTAGCAATGCCAGTGCCGCGTTCTTGCCCGGGCTGCATCAACATTACATATCCTCCAAAGCGAAACAGGCACAACAACAGCTCGGGCTCGGGTCAGGAAGAGGCGGCGGTGTGCGCGGCACCAGTGGACCGCTATTTACCAATTCAGCCAGTACCAACGACTCCACCATCGCAAGCAACTACCTCCTGGGCAACAACGCACTCTCCTCCACCAACATTCCGCATACACCTCACCTGCCGCCGCAGCACTACCGTGCTACGCCCTCCCCCTTCGACCTCACACAGCAACAGCACCACCATCACCTACACTCACAACAAACCCCACTCTCCACGCGCCCCATCCCCTCTGCCGGTGGCGGCAGCGGCAACGGCAGCAGCACCCCGTCCGCCAACCCCGACGACCCGCACCACGGCACGCACCTCCTCTCCCCGAGCACCCGCGCATTGCAAGCACATGCGCCCGGCCAGAGCCTCCCGCAAGGCCTCGCGGCCGGGTACTCCCGGATTCACGCCCTCCCGCCCCCGCCGAGCCTCGCATCACCTGCATCTGCCACCTTCTTCGGGGGTGATACACCCCCCGCTGACGCGCATGTCCCCAGCAGCGGCCCTTATGGTGGGTGGAAGAGCCCTGGATCACCCCCGTCTTCAGGTGGGAGTGGGAATACTGGAGCGGGCGCGGGGGCTGCGTCGGGTTTGGATTCGATGCTCTCGAGACTATCTTATTCTGCTGCAGCTGCAGCTGTTGCGCGCGGGACGGCCAGTCATGGCGCGAACAACGGTTCTGGGAACGGGATGGGGAACGGTATCACGGGCGGGAACAATAATGGCGGCCATATGAATGCGAGTCCACCCGGGCTGCAGCGGAATGCGAGTGGCGGAAGGTACCAGCAGCACCCACTGAGTCCGCTGAGCGGCCCCGTGGTTACACCCGACGACGACGACGACTTGTTCAGGATGGACGGATAAAACTCCTGCTCTGTCCTCGGCTATTTCCGGGATGATCAGCTTCGAACGCCAATATCGCACGCCTAGCTATCCCCTCAATCAACAGGGTCCCTCATTTGTTATTCTCTCCTTTCGGACTTCCTCCCTGCACTCACCGCTCTCTTTGTATATCTACACGGACGCTCTCTGTGACGACGCGTTCCATCCCATCTCGTACCACATACTGATTGGTTACCCACGTCCAAAATCCGTAGTTTACACCTAGTCGTATATATTGTGCGCTATACGAGTACTGACATAAGCCTGGGTATTTCGTTTCTTCTTTTCTCTCTGTCCCCTCACTCCCTCACAGTTTTGGTTGTTACATATTCATATTGTTGTTGTTTTCATCCCCAATACCTCTAGTAGCCCTTCAAAATTACCTGTACAATGAAATAGGAACCAGCAAAATCAATCTTATGGTCGGAGCACTGAGAAGACTCATGGTAGAGGCATTAAATGAATTATTACAGGGATCATAATCAATGGTTCAAAGCAGGTGCCTGAGGGAAAGTCTCATTTGTTTGGAGACATGTTTGTCCTCTCCTTCGATATCTTCCTCCTCTTCCCTATTTCTTTTCTTAGATGATTCTAAAGTGACAACAGTTGGATGAGTAATCAAGTTGATAGGTGAGGATTGTATCAATTTTACCAGATTGTTTGTTGTTCAGCTGAGTGGCATAATTAGCAAGTTGATCATCCTCATGGACTGGAGGTGTGAGCTCTTGTCCTTGGATTACTGGTGGATTTTCATCAACTGGCAGAGCATCCTGATAAGGTGCACTACATGAGGGCTCTTCTTCAGTGGAAAGACCTGGAGCTGGAAACTGTGTCCAGAAATCAAAGTCCTGGAGGCCCACAGTGCCTTGGATGATGTCCAGGATCTCCTTTCTGAATCCAAACACCTGGGGGACTGCTTTCAGAAGAGGTATTCTGAACTCCATGTGATGTCTAGCCTCCTCAAGTAGTGACTTGACAAGGTTGGATCTCATGCCTTTGGTGTTATTGCCTTTGGGAGATGTGAACCAATTGAACATACTCCACTTGAGACCATTGAAGACAATCCCAAGTTCCTTGCTTTCCAGCTCCATCACAGAGTCATTCAGATACACAGATGGTGTTTGCATGTGCCTGACCTTCTGCTGAATCTTGAGAAATCTTGGATATTTGGCTCTTTCTTGCACAAGGGCCAAGGAAGACCAGAGCTCAATAATATCCATGAATAACATCATCTTGTGTTCAGATGGTTCCCTGGAGTCTCTAGGGAGTTTGGAATCCAGAGTGGTCACAATCTCTTCTATGAATGATGACCATAGAGGCCCATTTATCTTCCCAAATATGAGAGAAATAATCTGGATGGTCATCAGATAGTTCAGAAGTTAACATCCTGTATTCAAGTATTAGCAAAAAAATCATACCTTGTACCATGCCTCAGTCACATAGTAGCCTGTTGATTTATCCTCACCAGCCAGCACCATTGCAGAGACTTGTTCAGTGGAAGAATATGCCCAATCAATGGTCTCTGAAGTTTGGTGTTGGAAATAATGAAGAGAATGACAAATGACTTCTGTTTCTGAATGAAAGGTTGCAGTCACTTCAGTGCGCTTCCCTATCCTTTGCTTCCGGAAGTCTGATAGCCCAGGAACAATCCAGGATGCCATCTAATTTTTTTAAATAAATAAAAACTAGAAAAAATAGTTAAAACAAATTTAAAAACTTACAAGTGAAATAGGTTTCTCTATTTCGAATAACAGAGTCATCAAGTCCTGGAAAAAGTGTGGACACAAGAGGGGAACTTGGCCATCAAGTTGGGGAACAAATGGAGCCCCAGTCATAGCCCCACAGTTTATTACAGCATGTACCTTGGCCACAAGATTATGGAGTATATCCATTTCCTGTTGAGAATAATAGTCTGGTTTTTGGAACTCTATTGCCAGCTTCATCTCCAAGTCTTTGATCATGGCCTTCTGGTAATCCTCATATGCTTGAGACCATAAACTACTGCCCTGTCCAAAGTAACACAGGGGTTCCTTGAGAAAGGCAGTGCAATTCTTCACTGAAGAGGCAAGGAGCAGTTCAGAAATCTTGAGTGAAAATCCCAAATTATTCTTAGATTTGGCCTCCTCCATTTGAATGTGGATCCTATAAGCCAGAGTGCCAGGTGTCACAGAATCCAGAGTTTCTCCAGGTTGAAGAGGTATATCCAGAGCAGAGGACAGGTAGACAATTTGTTGATAGCCACCAGAGATGAATGGATTCAAAACCTAAGGTCCATGCCCAATTAATTATCAATAACTTGACTATAATGAATGGTGTAGACTTACACCCCAAATAATCCTCTTGCATTCCAGCAATTGCTTGGGCAAAAATCCATGCTCCCTAAATGTCTCAGACTGATACAGTTCCATGAATAGTTCAATAACATCTCTGTACTTGGTAAGGAGGGTTCTGACATCCAGTTGGTTGTGAGCTTGAAGAGCAGTGGCATGTTTATAAGTGGTGGTGTAATCCACATCATCAGAGGTGGCAAGAAGACATGAGATGACTTTCTTGAAGTGTTGCTGAGGAGAATCACGATGGACCTTGCCATTCAAGTTGGGGAACAGCTTGAAGATCATGGATAGTCCAGGCTTCTTGGTATCCTCAGTGAGAGTATCTAGATCATAAATCAGTATATAATTTGAACTTGAATGGTTATTTCAAATCAGCTACCTTGGACTTCAAGTTTAGGAGAGTGCTAAAGATCTCTTTAGCACTAGAGAAGACTTAAAGAAAGGGTTTTCACTGCTGACAACTTCAGGTTCTGACTTGATCTGATTTCTATCCTCAACCCCTTCTCCTGTCTTCATCTGGCTCTCAATTTTCTGTTCAAATTATCACTTGGATTGTTTGTAAATTATGGATGCACTCCAACAACTTACTTTGACTTTCTCAGAAGACTCTGCCATGCCTGCAGATAGCTTTACTTGGAAGGGGGGAGAGAAAGGTTGGGGGAGGAATACCAGACCTAGCATCTGCCTTGTATATATATGTCCATCCTTGAGCCAAGTTTAGTATCTGCATTGTTTCTGTCCACCACCACTGCCCCAAGTGGCAACCGGCAACAGGCCACCAACTTGGAAGTGGGTGGCCTTTTCAAGTTCTTGATTGGAGTCCTTCTAACTATAACTGGTTGATGGTTAGTCATTGGCTCTCTTGTGATTTCTGGTACAGTGAGCCTGGCTCCAATCTGTAGCCACCAGGGGCAAGTGTGATCTGGGAAAGGGACTTGAGAACAAGTCCAGACTCAGCACAAATACAGTACGACACCAACAAAGATGGTATTGATGCTTGACCAAGCAATGGGCCAAGCCAGCAGCAACAAACCGACAACGACACGGTGTGAACGACAACGAACAACTATTCTATCAAGGCATAGAGCGATAACCACCTGGCCACTGGGCCCACGCAATCCACCCAACCCGGCCTTTCTATCCTGTCTAGCCTAGCCTGGCCGTTCCATGACCCACGCAGACGGGCTCTGTCTATACGCCTGCGAGCCAATCGCAGAACGTCGCATGATCAAAACGAAGGCGAGTTCCCTTCAACCATCCCGAGCCTGAGCCCAAATTCGGGCAACCATCGTCGCTACTTCGGGATTCGTTATTGGATCAAATGGATCCGATTCCAAGAGACTGGACGGTGTACTATGCCTCCTGATCACAATATCCAGACACCGCGAGACTTCGCCATGCACCTTCGCGTATACTGCATCTGTGAGCCGCTTGTCCAGAATGTCCAGCGGGTACGACCAAAAACGACACCATTTTCCCCGCAGGCCTCGCGTGTGGAGGAGCGGGGAACCTGGAAAATCCTTCAGAGTATCAAGGTAAATCAAACAAGCCGCACACGATGATTTGGATGTGCCCAAGTATTCCAGGGGAGGGACGTAGGACCAGGACGTAGGTGACTTGGTATTCAGCAAGTAGAAATATGCGGCAAGGGTACATTCGCAATGGGGCTGTCGTTTAGTGTAAGATCGTCCGCTGAATGCACTATTAATTTCATGGAGGACCTTCACTGGTATAGGACGCTTTCGTGGGAATTGGGAAGCGAGAAAGTCCTCCCAGCTATCAGGGAGTGAGGAGTGTCCAGGATCGTTATCAAGACAAACGATCTTGATATTTAGCTTATAACTGAAGTACATCCTGTTCCGTGGTCTAGACGCAAACTCTGTTAGAGCTCTGACGGAACGCGGGAGCACCACCAATTTACGGAGATGTTCCTCGAGATGAAAATTTGCCGCTTTTTCTACACGGCAGCCGTCAGAATATACCTCGTGTTCGTCAAGGGAAGATACTTACGACAGGTCGCTTGGCTTACGTAGTGGCATATAAACCTGTCCGCGAGAAGATGCGTTACAAAGACCCGTATCACCTCCATGATTACTCCCATCTTCCTGGCATCGCACGAGCTTGGAGGCTGGTCCCGCATAAACGTTTCGCTAAAAATAGTCATAACGTGGAGACAACTGTCAAGGTATGCAAACCAGCGTGCGAAGTCTGCACGACAAGATAATTTGGAAATGTCGCGCAGCTGCTGGGCTTCTTTACTGAGTGAGCGAAGCGCATCGAAATGTTTGTCAAAAACATGAATTTGTTTCTTCACAGAATATGCAAAAACAGCTTTCCGAAAATCACTGCGCTGTGATGCAATCATTTCCTGGTCTGGACATTCGGGTTGATGGATGTCGGATAGTCTCTTCATGCGCTCCCAAAGGTCGTGCATGTGATCTGCAGCATGATGGGGCGCCATGGAATCGGTCGCCAGGGTCAGGTAGATATTCGAAGCAGTGTCATCCACTTGAATGCCGCAAGCAAAAGCCTCTCTCTTGGGCTTCTTGACGCAAAGGACCGCGATTGCATCGAGAACAGGATAAAAGGTTTCTGTTTGAGAGAAAGGATTGCCAAACATGTAGTCGATTTCAGACTTCTCGACCGTGAATGAGGCTGCCATTGATACGAGGCGCTCTATTTCGACAACGTTGTCCATTCTGATCGAAGTGGTGACGGTGGCCTTTGGGAATGTGGGAAGGGAGATTTCCAGCCTCGTATTGGAACTCATTTCTGCAGGGCCATGAGATGGTGGAACAAGAAGTCCTTATAGGCTTGGCGAGTCACAGTGCCATTGCCATTATGTATAAGGATACCGTGACATGCAGACAGCTGTCATGTCATGTAAAGGTGCCGTAATGTTCACACTTTTCTGTCATCCGGCTAAAGTTTGAAGACCGAATGTTGGCAAAAAACGTGTGGAAGACGCAGTTAAGCAGGTGCCGCAAGCAAACGAGAAGACCCAGCAACTAGGCGGCTTAAGCCGGAAGCGGGACGCGGATTTCGGCATGGCCCCACATCTCGATGCATCATTCCGAGCAGACAACCATCAGCCTCAGTATTTCGCAACTGCTGGGACAGAACTACCTGTGATACTGTACGACCCGAGGAATCGGAGGATACGGCACCAGTGAGCAGCACAGAGGGAGACGACGCCACTTTCTGTGGTAACTTCACCTAAACATCCAGGAGGCATTAAGATAAATCACTGCACGATGACCGTTGAGGTGTAGCGCGCCTTCGACAAGTAAAAAATGTGCAGTAGGACACTGACATCCCGTTAAGAAAGGACCGTGCCGTGGGGGAACTGTCAAGTGATGAATTGCTCCAGCTGGATGTCCGGGTTCGCAGTTAACATGGAGACTGTTCCGAGAATCGTACAACGGAAGTGGCATAGACAGGACTGTCATTTCGTGCATAGTCATCTGACATCCCTATTTACTCACGACTTGTCATGTGATGACGCAACTGTTCCTTGATCCGAACAAGGCGGACGACGATTCCAAAGGACGGTTCGCAGGGATCTCGGTCGGAGTCATCGACAGAAGAAAGTGGCGCTGAAGTCGAGCCAAGAATCGGAATACCAGCTCCAGCATGCCACTAGCACAAGCAAGTTCCGTCTTCTTGCAAAGAACTGTGACTGCATCAAAGGCAGGAAAACGCCGAGGGGAGAGATGAACAGATGATGAGGAAGTGATGACTTATGTAGAATCCACACATGAGTCCTATAGTAGTTAACGTTGCGTATTCCCCCAAGCTTCGATTCGCGGACCCAGAGCGATCGCGTGAATAGATGAGGTGAGTGAGCCAATGCGTCTTTGATGTAGGCCTCGAACATCCAACCCACAGATACATTCAAGTTATAGTGACGAGGAATCTCACCTCGTCCACGGCCCCCTGTGACCTGACAACCATGCCAGCGCCTGCATGCCTGCCCTCCGCCCTCAGCAAAATCGGTCTCAACCCCAAGTTGTCAGCTCGTCCATTATGGCACTTCTGACAAACCAGCTTGCCGTACTTGTAGAGACGGATGTCCGGATATGTGACAACTACCAGTACGTCGTCCGTCCGAAGTGCGCATGGATGACAGAAATGCATCTCAGGTCATGATATAACCGTGCACATACGATGCAGACGTCTGAATATAGCCTTTATTTACCCGATCCAAGTTCCCAGATCACGCTCCTGCTTGCATGGGGCGATCTCCTGCAGTAAATGCGGCCGGGAGCGACGCATAGACAGCAGGGATGAAGAGCACTGCTGTACGCTAAGATAGGCGGCTTCATCGTAGCAAAGTTGTGCCTTCACTGTTAGTATTACATAACTTGAAGGAATTGTGTGTCCAAGCTGCAGATTTCATCAGAGGGCTCACGTAGTACTGGAGTATTTACCTTACTGTGATGCAGCCTAATGAGTAACAGAGATTTGCTTAGCGAGAATCAAGGCTGAACTCGAAGAAAAGAATGTATAATATGTAGGAAAAAAGAATGTGTAGTATGTAGAAGAAAAGAATAATGGTATGTAGAAAAGAATATGGTACGTAAAGAAAAGAATGCATACTTAAGATCTCGAGGCGAAATAAGAAATCCAATAAAGAACCAGGAATCAAGAAATCGAAACCGGAATCCTAGAAACCAACGGAGGCAAGAAAAAAAAAACCAATTCGCAACCAGTACTCCACCCACAAGCGCACCTAAGACCGCATAGAAAACCCTCAACCAGCACACCCACAAGCACGCCGAAGACCGCACCCACAACCACTCCACCTAAAACAACCCATGACAGCCACGCCTGCAACCATGTCGGAGACCACAGCTGTCACACCCAACCCGCAACGCGCCGAAAACCACAACCCGACCACTACGGCACACACAAGCCTGCCAAAGTCTGAACACAAATAAAACCACAACCGCCAACGCGAACCACAGCCGCCGCGCCCACACCAACGGTCACAACCGTTCCCATCATCATCATCCCTCCACCTCCCCATCGCAATTCGAAGTCGTTATCTTTCGTCGTAACAAAGCAAAGGGTCTGAGCCGGAGTCCAAGCCAAGAGACACAGAGAGGAGGGGGGTAGGGAGCAGGGAAAGGGCGGAAGAGAGAGGAGCGAGTAGGGGGGGGGGACGGAGGGAGTCTTGTCAATCCTGTTGTTGCGGGGTGTTGATATCGCCGTCGTCGTCGGTGTCATAGGCATCGTCCATGTGGCCGCGATCAGACAGTCAGAGCGTCGCCGAGCACATCCCACAACGTACTTATGTTCTTTGACTCGGAGTTGCTTGGGTTATTTGATTTGGGTTGTCAATCCTGTTGTCGCAGGGTGTTGGTGTCATCGTCGTCTCTGTGTTGTTGGCGTCATCCGTGCGTCCACGGTTAGACAGCCAGAGCGTTGGCGAGTACCATCCCGCAGCGACATTTGAGTTGTTTATTTATTTGGTTTGGGCCGGAGCCGGAGTCGAAGAGTCTCAATCCTGTTGTCACGGGGCATCGGTGTCGTCGTCAATGTTGTTGGCGTCCAAGTGTTTAGCTGGACAGCCAGTGTCGTCGAGCACCATTCCACAGCGTTCTTGGGGTTTTCTGCGTCTTTTCTCATCCTGTGCGAGTAGTGGGGCGTGAAGGTGGGTCGGAGTTGTTGGAACGGGTGTGTGAGAGGGAGAGGGAGGTGGGAGGGCAAAGTACGAGTGTATGTCTCCCCGTAGGCGTTCATGAGATATCTTCTTTTTCAAGATCTGAAGTAGGCCGAGAAGGGTTGTCAGTAACTCGAGTGACGAAAACAAAAACGAAAGAGACGGACATAGCACAAGAACAGCTTCTGCTTCCGCGGCATCCATCTCCCTCTCGTCAACCCTTAACTCCGAACCCATGATCCGGATATATAGTTCGTCCAGATCGCCTACAAGTCCCGGACATCACAGAGGCTAACGAGATCCCGGGGTTAGTGGCTGACAGAAGAGTGCGAGGAGAGAAAGGTCTTACGCTTTTGTTATAGTGTCACGTTGACCACCGCAGGCCCGGGGTCATAGTACGTATCTTGCATAGCACCCAGAATCGAGTCCTGTAGAAGAAATGTCAGCCTCATGATGGGAACGAGGATGTGCAGACATGCTTACTGGGAATTACCAGTCATCCGTCAGAGTCAGTAGCATGGGGGTGGACGACGATAACTGGTGACTGAGACGAGTGAGAACAGCACGCCGATGGACAAGACACCACGACTTACAGTCTTCATTCGATAGCAATGACCAGAGTCACGACGGAGATCGATAGCGATTGGGGAGAGCAGAAGGAAGCTGGAGAGTTCGGGGTTGATGATGGGGGTAAGGAAGAAAGAAGGGAAGGCGGGAAACGCAGGATTATATACATTGGCGGGAGGCTGACAGTGAAAGCAATCCACCCAGCAGGTTGTGACGCAACACGTGAGACGTATACAGAGCCAAATAACATTTCAAACAAACTGAGTTCGTTCTCACCACTGGCAACACCAGCTCCACTGGCAAGAGATGCCACGTCAACCCTGCTTCAATGACGAGAAACGCAATGACTCACCATCGACACACACGCCAGCTCCTCCGATGAGCACGCCGGATGGAAACGACAAAGCAAAATCAGGGTGCGAGAACGACAGCAACCAGGCGAACGGGGGCTGTAGCGGGCAGGGGCACGAGAACAACAACTAGGGGAATGGCGGGCACAGTTGGAGAGGCAATACCCTTTGAGCCCATATGTATGATTTCTTTCCCTTTCTTTTATTCCTTTCTTTTACTAACTTCAAACTGTTTCTAGATGACTGGAAGGGGCAAACGACGTGAAGAGCACCAGCCGAAATATGACATGAACACTGGCGCTACTGAGGCAGGCCTCAGGGGAAGCGGGTAAGCACCGACAACAGTGCGGAGGGCACTAGCCAGGATGGGGGAGCTACCCCAGGAGGAACTATTTCCAGCAAGGATGAGGCGGATAAGCAACCATCGGTAAGGAGAGACCACCACCAGCGAGGAGTCCCCAACGACGACGCGGGACCACTAGCTGCGACATGGGGAGCAACCAACCACAACAACGAGCCCCCAGTGATGCCAAGAACCTCACCAAAAGGGTGGATACCACCAGCAGGACGAGCCACCGATGAGGGACCAGGCAAGGATGGGGAGCCACCAGCAGTGAGCGGGAGCTCCACGACTACCGGGAACGACTACAGCAACAAGCTTCTAGTGACGAAGAGGAAGAGCCACTGGCAGGGCACTGACGCCGTGGAAGGAGAGCTACCCAGTGCGATGGTGCCCCCCCTCTGGCGCAAAATGCAAGCTGGAGAGGACATTTTGTTATTTCTATTTTCCTTTACTTTGCCTCACACATGTGTGAGTAATGGTATTTAATTTAATACTTCAATACATATGTTTATATCTATAAATGTGATTGAGGCACAAGAACTGTAGGAGCACCTCATAGTGGAAAAATCCCTTGAGGTTGAATGTTGATATCTCACACGTCGAGGTGTCAATTTATTTGGCCTTGTTTACATTCACGTGATTGTGTCACCACTTGCTGGGTGAATAGCTTCCACTGGAGCCTGACATTGGTATTGGTCACATGAGCAACTTTACTGGACAGTATTACAGTTCAGTTTGTTTACAGCTATTGAGTGTACATGTAGACTGACGTGTTCTAGTTACTCATAGGGCATGACAGTTCCGATGTTACATGTTTCCTGGCTTTCACTTTGACACAATACATAATCATCACTTGAGAGTAGAGGCAGAGTGATCCATGTCGGAAAATATGGATGTTCACCTCAGGATCATGAGCCAAGTGATATGGAACTGGAAGACAACCAGGAGCCATTACCACCTGCAAGCATCTGCGACTTGGCATCTGGAATTCACGACTCCAACTGGGCCTCCTCTGTTTCATGTCAGACACAAAGTGGCTGCTATTGCCTGTTGTGACATGATGCCTGAAAGTATTGACCAGCCAATTGGGTCCATAGCGAACAGCAAAGGTCTCAGTGAGTTTGTCAATGGGGTAGTCCAACTCCAGGCAACCATCAAATTTTACCGCTCATGGTAGACTCCAGTTTTACAGAAATTTTTGAGATCTCCTCCTTTAACATGCACCTTCACCAATGTAAGCCTCATCGAATGCTCTGAGGAACCGACGCCTTCTGTTTAGGGCAGTTCCAAATCAGGACATGAATCTATTGTCCTCACCTTTCTCTGCAAAGTACAAAGGGCCTGTTGATCGACTTGAATCTCTGTCTGAACTTGAATAGCATGTGTCTATATCTTTCATACTGATCCAATTCGGTTACATTGCTTATACACCTGAATCTCAATCTTCTGAATAAGGTCACCCTGAGCGACAGCAGTTGTGATGACAGCTATGGAATGATGAACCATACGATTCACCTGTCCCACCATTATATCAGACTCAAAAACTTGGAAAGACAGAAAAAAACAGATATACATTCTGGATAAGTTCGAACTCTGACATCCGATCCTTGACCTCTCATTTCCAACGTCACTTGCATCACCTATTCATATTATTCCATCACCATGGGGGCTGGCGATAAGTTAATAGATATAGAGTGTGAATGAATGAAATGCACCAAAGCATGGATCTATTGCGTGGTGATTAGGGTAGTCTCTGGATGAACAAAGGAATGTCAGATAGCATTTCTGAAGACACAAATGTGACTGCACCAGATCCATGATGGTGTTCCTCATCCCCTTGAATGCTACATTCAGTACAGATTCCAACTCTTGACAGTCAAAACTGGTCACATCTGAGATATGCTGAGAGGGACATTTAGAACATATGGGAAAACCTGATTGTTATTACCTGTTTGGACCACAACCCTGGTTCTGCAAACACTCCTTCTCAGGAGGACCTGGGCGGCAGGTTGGTTTGGTGGTATGTAGGTCAGTGGTGTAGGTTGCCTGGTCATCATCACTGCTCTCTTCAATCTGTTGTGCTACCCCATTGTTTGCTGGAGCAGCCAGGACCTCACAAGAATGGATGCAGTTGTAGAACAGAAAGAGATCCACCTTTGCCAGTGTTAATTTAATTTGACTATTGGTGGCCTTCTTGAGCACACACAAATCACAACAGGGGACAGTTAATTCTAAAAATCATCAGATACTGCATAATGTATACAAGGAACAACTCACCTGTCATATGTGGTGGGTACTTACAGTATGCACCTGCCTCATCAATGGCAAAGTTCAATGTGTCAAGGTTGTTGACTGCTCCATGCATCCAACAGACAATGGGAGTGATGTTTCATCGATCATTTCCTAGGTTGACAGTAAAAGTGTGAGTTTTGGAGAGGCAGAGTTTAAACTGAATGTCATTGGGGTTGTATTGGGATTAGGTCTTTGAGAGCAAGTGGGGGATCACTCAGACAAAGTAGTGAGTGTGTGGAACAGGCAGGGAATGTCTATTCATCTCCTACAAAGTGTGGAATATTTATACAACACTGTTAGGAGGCATAGTGTAATATACTCCTATAATATATTAAGGAGGTATTCTGTTATAGAACCCTGTATCAGTTATTCTTGGAGTAACTATGTCATTTCCCCTATAACAATAGTGTCATAGTACCTCCTGTGATATCATGGCTTGGTAAGTCTGAGACTTCCTGCAGTATGGGTCTTAGACACTCTATCCAAGGCTCTGTCTTGGATAGCCTATCATAGACATGCTATATGTGTTTCACTGTGCAGCATGTGTTAACTGTGCATCCCCCTAATAGTCCTTACATGTGTTAACTCCTGTTAAACATGTGTTAATGACTTAGCATATTGGGGAATATGTCCTAGCCATGGTTACTGCCTTGGCTTGCCTGTATGCCATATCCCAACAGGTTGTGAAGTGGCATGGTTGCTGATGTTGCCAAGATAGGAACATAGTCAGGAACAAAGGACTGTAACTTTGAGGTTAGCATATTTCTTCCAAAATAGATCACCCCATTGTGAAATGCAATGTGCCTCATCGACTATGAAAGCTAAGATGTCCTGAGTGAATTGCGGCATGGGCATGAGTTTCGAAAACTTCAGGTGCTCAAGGCATATTTCCGACGACGACGAAAGAACTTGGTGTTTATGTTCCTCAATTTCCTGCACAGTAAGATGATGTAGAAAAAGAGTCATTGACATGTACCTTGTGAAGTTGTTCACCATAAACTTGGGCATTGGCAGTGGTTGCTGTGAGGTCAAATTTATGGAAACCTTTCAGTCTTAGAAATGGTAAACGATGCGAATGGCATCCCAAATGGCATAGTCTTGCCAGAACCTGTGCCAGCAATAATTATGCAACCCAATCCAAGCAGGAGCACTTCCGTGACATCTGTCTGCCAGGAGTAAAGAAGCTTTTTATCAAAGGCAGCCTGAAATTTGTTCTCAATAGTGTTGAGTTGCAGCATAGTTGTAATGATGAGCTTTTGTAGCGGATTCAGGGGGGCAGCTGAGAACGTCAATTGGAGGGGATATGTGGGGCAAGCCTGACATGATATTGTGGCCTTGAAGCCAGTGCTGTTCATGTCAATATCATATTGTTTATTCTAGGTGCATCAAGATCACATGCCACCTTTTCACACTCTGATTTGTCCTCCCTCCCAATTGTCTGGAATTGAGACTACTAGCCGAGGTGAAGAAATATTGCAATAATACTCTAATGTGGTACACCAGCCTTGCAATCTGTATTCCTGTCCCGAATCCAATTGTATCTTATTTGTAAATTGTATGTGTTAGAGTTACAGCCACTAGTGAGGAAACAAGAAAATATAGACCCTGAGTAACTTCCCGACAGAATGAGTCTATTGGCCCCAGCCTGCACGTAAAAACATCCTGAGACTACATGCCCTTCACTGCATCGTTCACACCATCATCCACTGGCATAATACCATCCACCTTGCCATCTACACCACCTGCCGCACCATTAGCCACATCTACATTCAAGTTACTACCCACAGCACCATCCACACCATCTGTCACATCCACAACACCAGTCACCCCTTGTATTCATATTGGTCCTGATGGTATTGACTCGTAGCCCGGGTTCTCAATGATGATAGTGCGGTCAGTAATGGGCCAAGCATGACTCCCAGCACTAGGATCCTGCTCCAAATTGATCCATATTGGGATCACACAATAGTCTGTTCTGCTGTCACGATCCACAAATGGTCGGGGCCAGTGTTGTACAATGCAACCTGCTTCCCATCCACCCTCATCACAAATACTGTGACAGTCTGAGCACCCAAAATACTGGCATATCCAGAGGGGTTGAGATATCTGCAGGATGTTGCTTTCATTTATGTTCTTGTACGTGCCAGCAGGGATTGAGATCGCTGTTCTCCAGACTGAATCAAAGAACACCTGACCTGCCCCAAAGATGCTAGGTATGTTGACCCTGGTCATGACCATAATTCCAGCTACAACGGAGTATTCATACAGGTCCTGGAGGGTCTCTAACTTCATGGGAACTTGGTAGTTTTTGAAATCTGCTGCCAACAAGGTGATGTGCCTGACCTCATTAGCACCGAAGATCATCAGGGTGATGTCAACAAAGAAGTCAAGGAGTGCCCATTTTGGGTTGAGTCCAATGAAGACAGATATATTCTGGCCACTCAGGGCGTTAGCCATATGGACACTGTGACTTGTGCCCATGGTTTCTGAATCGTCTGTGCAACTTCATTAGACTTGGTAGTACTAATTAATTTTTGCAGTGCTCACCTACTTGTCTTCTTCCGAGTTCAATGGAGAAAAAGCCCTGGTAGAAGGCAAAGAACAAGGGAAAATATCGTCCTGGGTGGTGCACTGACGACTCATGTCCAGGTCACATCTGGGAACTTCACTGTCACAGTGGCAAATCAGGATGCTTTCGTCACTGACAATCCCATATGACAATGTGTATGAGAAGGCAGGGAAAGAAGTATGTCAAACTTCTGCTTTTTTTCTGACAGACCCTCTTATTTACTGTGTTTCCTCACTCAGATCATGCCAACCATTGGTGTGATTACCATTCTATCCCCTGATCCAACCAGGCCTCCTAGGGATTGATCTGGTTTGATTTTCACATGTATGGAATTTAACTGATGACTGGAACTAAAACAACATAGCAATGTGATTTTGCAGGCCTTCCTGCTGGTTTCATCAGCTGTTAGTGAGCGTCGAGGAAGATTTTGGCAAGTTGAAGACAAGGATTCCATTACAGATTATATGTGCATGGTAGGCTGTAGGCTTGCAATGCATGTGTGCGAGTCTTTGGAGATAGATGTTCAAATTCTGTTGGGTTGGGCTGCTCGTGCACAATCAGTACTACTGACTGCACAAACTGAGAAGATCTAGAAGTAATTATCTCTTCTGTTGGGTGACACACATAAGGTGAGTATATATAAATGTTGAAAGGGGCTCAGGAGCCATCAATGGATGAAACCATGAGTCAAGTCTACACCAGATATGTAGAAAGTCACCCCCTATGGCTACTGCAATCTCTGTCACTCAGTCAACCTGCAATTGTATTCCAAGGCCTCCTACATTATTGGACCTGGGCTCAGTATTACGTGATACTGTTTTCCAAGGGGGTGACAGGACATGAATTTTACACATCCACTCATATTTTTTTTAAAGCGGCCATCCATGACCCCCCCTTCCTTCTATATATGGTATTTTCCATCATGTGTGGGCCTATTTTTGGTAATCTCCGGATCAAACTCCCAACCGCCATGTCACATGGGGTCAAAATTCATCGAATATGAGTGGATATGGGGTCTAGTGCCATGTCTGGAACAAGCCAGAGCCACTTTTCGAAATGACAAATCTCAATTACTGTACTCATTGTCATCACTATAACATCATCTTTGGCTATTTCCACAGCCCAAAACAGCTCTGGTCATCTTAAAAATACATTCCCACACACCAAAAACTACTGCAGAGTGGTCCAATCTGCTATGGTGCGAATCACTTAGTGTTGAATGATACAAGGCATCAGTGAAGACAGCCAACAGAGCTTAAGATGTATGAGGGCATTAACCAGTGTATAAGAGTCTTTGTAACTGGAGAGGTAGTCTCCAGTTACATCTACTTATATACATAAAGCCGTGCTAAGTATAAACTACTGATGTCATGGACTGTGGAGTGCATGATGTCATTGACTGTGCAATGACATCATGCGCTCTGGCACTGATGATGCAATACTATACACTAAACAACGAAATGGGGACTGACTAAACTGGCCATAGGTTGAGTCCGATGCTAACTAGATTACCTATTCTAACACTTAGTCACTGCTTGTTTAGAACAAGATTGATGACCCCTCCAATTTTCACCTGAAATCTAATTCCTTTTGGGAAAATGCTCCATTTCATGATAGCTATTGATCCTCAAGAGGGATTTTGAATTAAGTCAAAACTGAGGGAGAAATATATTTTTGGATGGCAAGATTTGGGACTATGGTTGAATTATGGCCTACTGATGGTCAAAACCCTGTGCAACACATTCAAGGATGTGATGGTGAGATTTGTAGGTGCTTCAATTGTCATCCCGTTGTTGCACAATGGTAGTAACAGTACATCATTTCAAACAAATCTGCTAGTCATTATTGAACATTGCCAATCCAAACAGCGTTTGGGGCCCCACAAGGTACATATTTTTTTTTTGGCTGCCAGTGGCCAATTTGGGACTAATTCACCACAAGTGGTGACTAAGTGATTCACACCATACTTATCTTGCACTTTGTCATCTAATGGGCCATGGAGTAAACCTGAGTGAACCATAAGAAGTCTAGCATATGGTGCTGGAGATTCTGGAGGAAGTACAGGCTGAAAGAGAAGCAACCTTGTGAGCTGCATCACTCAAATTGCAGGCCAGGCTCTCCATGGCACTGAATATATTGTCCAGTTATTAGATTCTGTGCCCCCTGACCTCAGGATTGATTGCACCCATCGTTCTGTACATTTCTTCCTAGTATTGCTAAAAAAATTAACTATGGATTTTTTTGCAGCTTGAAATTGAGAGGCTTGCATCTAGTAAGAAAGCCAGACAAAAAAGATCCTTGAATACAATCCAATACAATCTGCTGGAAAAACATTTCTGCAGACTACTGCATCCTGGAATTTTTTTTTGTTACATCAAATTCAGAAAACAGAATGAGGATGGATGCAGTTGTTGGAGTCCCACAGACTGAACAATAGGATACCCATACTAGCCTAATATCTTCTGTTCAAAGAGCTCCAGGTGGTGGACAGACTGACAGTGCAGGTGGGGGCACATGCTGCAATTGGCAAACCCCTTATAATTGCCATAGCAAAGGTCCATGTCTTCTTGGCAGTGGCACTACCATAATGCAGCTCAGTATGGAGAACTGATATGTGAAAAAAGTCTCCATAGTGCTATATAGCACTATGCAGACATAGACCTTGGCTATGAAAATTATTTCATTCCCAGAATTGGCAGGGCCCTCCTGCAGTGCAGCTGGGACTGTGCAGTAGCACTGGCATCCCATACCATGGTTATCCTATCTACCAACTAATGGCACTGTCTAGCATACATATTACAGTTTATTATTTGGGGAGCAGAAGTGGAAAGAAGGAGAAGATGGGCAGTATGCAAATACAGATCAGATTGCCCAGGGATGGTAAATTGATGATCAGGGGGCAGTAATAAAATAAAGGTCCAAATGCCTCTGCATTCTACCAATTCTCAGATAGCAGTAATGGCTACTTGTTGTGGAGAAAAAGAAATGTCATAGCTAAGAATTGAAGTCTAACCTCCAGGTAACTTAAGTTAGCAGAAAAATAATTTTGAGCAAAGATCTTTCCAACTGCACCACTGTGCCTTGTTATGCTATGTTGCACATGGCATCAAGATACTCAAATCTTAATTTTTGATTGTTTTTCATTTGTTCCAGACATGGCACCAGAGCCTGGATATGGGGCTTTGTTGTGCTTCATGCAAGCCTCATGACTGGCTTGACCTGTGCAATCAATGCCTGCACTCACCACTTCTTTTTCTTCAGCATCTTGTACCTCATGCACTCCAGCCTTCTTCTCTGTAATTTTTCCATTCTATATCTGTACTTGTACTGTCCCTGGTCAGGTACTCAGCCAGACCAGGTACTCAGTCAGTCACCTCTACATCTTGATAATGCTTTTAGTGTGTACCCCCTGTAGTACAGTTGAGTAGATTATACCTAGGGATACACCCATGCCAACTCTTGGGTCTTCAATGTCCCTTTGTCATTAGTGTTTTCAGGTCCGGTTTGGTTAGGTTTTTCGACCCCAAGATGGGTTAACCATAACTGTAACCGGTCTAAACTGGACCAAGATCCAGGTGGACCATAACCGAACTGATGCAAACCGGTCATTTTCAGTTTGGTTAACCAAAAAAACCGGTTTGCATCGGTTTTGACTGCTTAATTTACTATATTAGGATATATTATCAATACATAATATATATCTAAATAATCTAATACCCTCCCACTCGTGTTTGGGGTGAGGGGGGGAGAGGAGAGGCTGGTGGGACATGACAACGACCCTCTGCTCGTGTTTGAGGTGAGGGAGGGGATGACGACTGTGGTGGGGGGTGAGAATGGCCCTCCACTCATGTTTGAGGTGAGGGAGGGGTGGTGAGGGTGGTGGGACGTGAGAATGACCTTCCACTCGCATTTGAAGCAAGGGAGGGGGCGATGACAGTGGTGGGGTGCGAGAACGATCCTCCATTTGCGTTTGGGGTGAGGGGGGGGGGGTGGCAAGGGTGGTGGGACCTGAGAATGACCCTCCACTCACATTTGAGGTGAGGGAGAGGTGGTGAGAGTGGTGGGCCCAGAGAATGGCCCTCCAATCCTCTCAAAGTTGGGGCAAGTAGTCTTTGCAGGTCCAGTTGCAGCAACCGAAAAAAACGGCAACCCAACCGGACTGCAACCGTGGGCAACCGGACTTCTGATTGCAGTTGGGCCTCATAGGGGTATTGCGCGGTTGCAGTTGGCCATATTTGAGAAGTACTCAAACTGGTTGCAACCGGCCAGTTATCTACTTGTATATACACTAATATATACTATATTATTTACTTATATACTTATTTTCTTAGTGAGGTTGGGGCATGCCCAAGTGACAATGGCAGATGGGCAAGGGTTTATATACCTTTGGCTCATTTGCATGTGTTTGCACATGTGTTGTGCAAGTATAAATGATGACGCGTCGCGACACGTTTGTGTTTGCACATGCTTGTACTGATGATCAAGATGCATCATCTTTTTTTTCAACCATTTCAACTTTTCCCCCACGACGACCACCTCTACGATGTCCGCTGTCCTCTCATCCATCCCCCCTCTTGTTTGCCATCCCCCCTCTTGTTTGCCATTCCCCCTCACGTTTGCCGTCCCCCCCACTTGTCTGCCATCCCCCCCCACTTGTCCACTGCGCCCCCATCATCTGCCGTCCTCCCCCTTGCGTTTGTTATCTGCCCCCTCGTGCTTGCCATCTGCCCCCTCGCATTTGCCGTCTGCCCCCTCACGTTTGCTGCCTGCCCCCTTGTGAGTCACGTTTGCCGTGCCCCCTCACTTTGCCATCCCCCCCTCGTGTTTGCCGTCCCCCCCCCTTGTGTATGCCGTCCCCCCCCTCACGTCTGCCATCCCCCCACTTGTCTGCCGTCCCCCCCTCTTGTCCGCCATCCCTCGCCTCAACAGCGAGTATGGCCACCGTTGTCAGTGTTCCCCATCCCCCCCACCTTGAGGGGGGGATTGTTTTATTTATTTGTATATTATATTATATTTTAAATTACAGTAGAAAAAGTAATATTAGTAGTCAGTATGTATTGTAAGTGACTATGTAGATGTCGGTTGCAGTTGGTCCCAACCGACTGCAACCGACTGTAACCAGGTCGGGTTGCGACCGGTCTCAACCGGTCACAACCGCCTGAGCAACCGACACCAACCGGTTGTACCCAGTTAGGTTGTCGGTTGGTACTTTTTGATGCAAATGACCAACCGGTTGGGGTCCAGTTGGGGCCGAAATGGCTGAACAACCGGACCCGACCGGACTTTAAAACTCTAGGGGCAAGGGAGTTGTGGTTGGTCATCATCGTTGTCGACCTGCGTAAGAAGTGTAAATACATCCAAACACACACATCATGGGTTCATTTGTTTGCATGAGACCTAGGCAAATAAGACCAAATGGTCTGTGCATGCACTCAAGGTATATAAATACCCTGCCCCAGCCTCTGACTCCCTTGGGTTCATCCCCCAGCTCGTATTTACTTACATTAGTATCAATTTTTGTAGTAACTTTTGTACTTTTGTAGGCTTCATTAGTTAGAGATTTCCATTGTACCAAAAACTGGTTAACACTGGTTAGGACCAGTTTTTGACTGGTTTTTGTAAATTCTGAGAAGTACAGTAACTGTAACTGAATGTAGTTAAGATTGTGATGAACCATAACCGATGGTTCAGTCTCTTTCGGTTAAGTTCAGTTGGATTTTGGTCTTTTTTCGGTCCTATAGACTGGACCTTAAAACACTATTTGTCATGAGCACTGCCTATTTTGATGAGTGATCAATTGGGAATTACCTTATTTGGCTGTGGGAACTGAAGCACCTAATCTGTCTGAGTGCCAGTTTTCATCCATTTCATATCTGTTTGGCTTCAAATCTTGACACAAGGTGGATGATGGTATGGGCTTTGTATAAATGTAGTTCCTTCTATTAACACTGCCCTCAATTCCATGTACCCCTTATATTCTTAGTATGTAATACCAAAATCCTGCTTCATGGTAGATGAAATCAAACTAAGCCAGTACTAAGGAAGGGCCAGCCAAACTGCTGTAGCCTTTTTGATAGGCCAAAGTATGGTACCATACCTCCCTTTTCCCATTGCCTTGTGAATTTTTCTAGATTTTGTTGCATGGTGTTTCAACACTTTTATGTTAATGATGAGAGGTACTACAATTAGTAATTGTTGAATGAAATTTCAGCAGAAGACATTTGACTTGAGAGAAAGAGCAATCATAATGTGAAGGCAATCATAATAGCATGATAATGAAGGCCAATCAGCCCCTTGTCACTGGTATTTTAGTATCTCTAACATCATACATAATATTCCCACTTTGCCTCCAACAGCCATTCTACTACATATTACTATGCCCTCATTCACAATGTTTCCAGCACCAATTCCACTGGATATGCCCCTCTATACATTGATTTGATTGAGTACTAAAGAATCAAGGCAGAAGAGATGGGATTGGACATCATCAAGCCAAAGTTTCAGTGGGTGGCTGAGTACCTGAAATTGTCCTATTTGGCACCCCCTGCAGCAAAATATTCATATCCCTTCAACAACACCACAAATAAAATCTGGAAAGCATCCTAAATACAGGGTAACTTACTTGTCTTGCCACCTAATGTCAAAGTTTTCCACCACAGTCTATATTCAATCTATATGACATCATTTTAGCTAGCCTGGCTGACTACTAGGCCAGGCACAGTAAAGTAGAGTATAGATAAAATAAATATATACAAAATAAAATTGAAGGGAGGGGGGGAGGGGGGTGCAGCATGTCACCAACATTGCCCCCCTGCCCTGTCCCCCTCTCCTTCCCTAGCCCCTCCCCTGGCCCCTCCCCTTGGAAATTGTGACCACAAAACTGATTTATAGCAGTGGGTGCATAATTGGAGGTCTCCTATACTTGTTCCTGGGTGTTTCTCCAGTACCAAGATTTGTCACATGTAATTATAATATCACCAATTCCTAAAATGTCAAGTCTGAGGCCAAAATATGAGGAGAGGTGGTCATAGAAAGGTTTTTACATATCTACCATTGTTTTACATATCTATCCATGTGATAGTACCCCATGTTGTTGCCACACCAGCCAGAGACCTGGAATGATAGAAACTAGTCTATGATGTCAACACACAAAAGGAATGGCTGTTTGATGGCATGATGGGGATTACTCCAAAGGCTATGCAGTGCTGCAGGGGAGCTGGAGTTACTGCCTGCACTGCCTGAAGCTGGAGACAGCAACAAGAAGTTGGTATCAATTAGTTGTGAGGGGGGCTGTATTTGAGCTGGATGACAAAGTCTCAAAGTGCCCTCAACAAGCATATAAAATTGTGTAATTATTTCTAAATATAGTAGTGGTATCCTTGTTAAATAAATTTACTGACCCATGCATTGCTAACATCCTGGGTTGACCTTTTCATGTGCAGTTCCCACTTTTGTACTTTAGTATGTGTTCCCATAGATATCTTTTGACCGCACCCCAAAAGAATATGACTGGACTGAGTTTTCAATGGAACTTCAGAAGAAAAATGCATAAATGCCCAGCTGCTTCAATCATTGGCTTCTTGCACTGATGAATTATAAATCTGGCTGCACAATTATCTTTAGATCTTTAGCTTTTTGTGGTGGTGCCACAGCTACCATTGCCAAGAAGGACATGGTCAACATTTGGATATATATCCACCATCTGACAGCTAGCCTTGGTGTCCTGGAACCCATGTTGTCATGCCTACCACCAATGAACAAAATTGACACTTTTCATCTATGTAAATATGGTATATAGTGTGTGGTCTTTGTTGTAACTTGTTGACCATCACAGAACATGTGCTCATATCTGATTTTCAAGGTATGTTCTCACACTTCCAGAACACTTTGCGACTGTCAGTTGGCCAGTCTCTATCTTCCCTGTTTGTCTGTGGGGCCCATCAGGTCTCACATTATTGTGTTACTTACATTGCTGCCTTGTGCCATGTTCTTTGGTGTCTCTCTTTGTATGGGATGACCACAGGTGCCAGTGCAATGCACAACCATTCATTCAAGTTGATACTGTGAATTGGACTTGTCTTATTAAGCTGAGTTACTTTTACAGATTTTCTCCTGCCATATGGCCCATTCATTCCAATTTAGCAAAATGAATCAATTCAATATCGTGTGCAACCAACGGTGCTCAGTAGAATCCTCCAGGATGCCTTCTAATACATGGATTGTAAGTTTGTTGGACATTCATCATATCTTCTGGATCATTTCACCAACATTGTTAGGCATTCTAATTCTGCAGCTATCCCACAAGGCCCTAGTCCAATGTCTTTCTAAGTCCTTTACCAACCATGGCTTGCTGTCCTCCTCATCTCTGAACCCGAAGTCTCTCATCTTCATAACCATAACACCTTTCAAGGCAGGACTCCCCCAATCCAAAGCAGTGCAATGGCATCATTGAGTGTGCATAACAGAAATCCTGAAGGGAAGAATCAGTATGGCCACATTTGTGAGTCAAAAATCACCAGTCAATCTCATTTTATTGCTTACCTTCATATTACTCTAATATCTGCTGATGATCCAGTTCTGCAGGAGGTTCTGAAAAAATATCATTGGGGATTAATTATGGATAATGCCAGAATTTCAGAGCTACTTCATGTTGACTATAGGATTGACATTAAGTAGACATAAGTCTTAAATTCTTGACATCTGCTATATTTTACACTTTGTTAGGCCCAGGACCATTAAGAAGCACTGCATGCAACTTGGGCTCACAGGTAGTAGGAAGACCATGAAGATGCTGGATCTGAAAGAGGTGGAACAGCTCATCATTGACAAAATGGATAACAACACCATGAGACATCAGGGCCCTTGAACAATACAACCCAAGATTGCAATGAGAACAAGCCAACACCTTCTGCATGATTACATTGCAGACATGATGCATACCCATGACACTGCTGGATCTATCAAATGGAATCCTACTGCTAAGTGTATCCACTGTGAACCAAAGATCCCACTGGGAATCAATGAATGATGGTCAGCAGATGGGCATGATAAGCTCAAAGGGATTGGGTTTCCTGTATGGGCTATTGTTGATGATGCAGTTGGAAGAAATTGTCTAAGCCATATTATTCCCTACTTGTATCTTGAGGCTGTGGAGAATGTTGGCAGTCTGTGTTGCAAACAATTCATTTAAATTTTCCCCTTGATATTTAATAGGAATGCCACTCCAAAGTGCCACTGATTGTGGGTCAGAAACAACTCAGCTTTATGGCAAGTTGATCTATGGTATGTATTCTACATATTCTTATGGCTGCCTCTTTAAAGTGATGCCTTCCACCCAGAAATCAGTGAAGTAGAGACACCAGCACATGCTTATGTACAGAGTGTTTACAATATTTCTATTGAACATGCTTGGCTGCATCTGCACTTGGAGTTTGGTGACAGTACAGTCATTGTTTTCAAGAAAGCTGAGGAAGATGGAATATCTCTCTCTCATATTTCTGAACATGTGTGTGTTTATTTTTGATTAATCTTTTTGCTGTCATTTTTGAAACTGATCTACTGTAATTTGTCTAGTCAGCTATGCCAATGGTTCTGGCCCAAGCTTTTGCAAAAGCTTGCCAGGGAGTTTATGGAAAGCTGAAATGCCTACAAGTCTCATCATGATCACACCAAACCTAGACCTTTTAGCATGTCTTGCAATGAGGCATATAGCCTTCCTCACAAGTGGGGAGGCTGGCAGTGCCTTCTCAATGTTGATCTGGATGTCAACCATGAGATCAAGGAGGTCATCAGCAATGGTGAAGACATGTTCCATTTTCCCCTTGTCTGCAGAATTTGAAAGGCAAGCTGAGGAAGTTTATCAGACCCTTTGCATTTGTGACCTTACTATTTCTAATGTCTGGAATGTCTTTAGCATGATGTTGCCCCTTCTATCTTGAACATAATAATTTTTCTAACCAAAATTGGATCACCTTCAGACTTCTTACTTCTGCTTTTTGATATGCATTTTCTTAGCTTCTTCTGCTTTTGATCTGTACTCCAAGGAACACCTGTTTAATTTAAGCTGTTGCATTCCATGTGTGCTCCAGGCATTTCACTCAGTGAAAAGAGTGTATCCTGTTTCTGTTTCTTTCCTCCTAGTAGGCCAACTTGAATTCTTTATGGTTGTCAGCAGTGGCTGTAATCAAAAGTTCCCTTGTCTCGATACTAACCATCATTGTAGCAAATGTCTTGCCCAGAAGCCTGGCCTTGGCCCTCCTGAGATAGAATGCTTGAATGTGTGCCTTCAAGCCTTTTTTAAACCTTGCTGAAAACACTTAATGCAATACCAGTTGCAGCCACAATGTGCAATGTGCTGGTTGTGGGCTTATGGCAAACAGATTGTCAGGGGTGCATCACTTTTTACCATAAACATATTTCCCTACCTTCAGTACTTCTACTGATTTTGTAAATGATAGGGTCTGCCACTGTTGCTCAGGCACTCATACTCTGAAAGTGCCTTTCATCCTCTTGCCCCAGCCTTTCAATGGTCTAGGGATGTTCCAGTTGCTGACTATCAATTCACATGTTCAACAGCACAATATCAGCCTAGTTGAGAAGTTAGGGTCATGAGAGTATCAGAGAGCATAGCATTTATCTCCATTGCTGATGATTGGTTGGAAGGAGAAGAAATGTGGGAGAAGAAGGAACAGCACTACAAGACTGGTTTTATTGGCTGAGGGTTTACAAAGCATGGTATATATGTATGTTTGTTTTCATGGCCTCATTGGTGCTGACCCAAATGATGTCCTGCCTGTTATAACAACAAAGAGTGCATCATTACTCTGCCCTGTGATAAATCAATGTTCTTTTCAGATGTCCAGGCAGAATGGCTGAGCTCAAGCTCTTGGTGCAATGTGATGGTGTAAAGGAGAAGTTTGATGAATTTGTCAAAGAGGATGTCAAAGGGGTTCCCAATATGTGTTCAAACATTTACTTGATGTTTACCTCAATATTGAACTTACCAATCCATTCCTCCAATATTTTACTTCAATTTCAAGGATGCCTTCTATGGAGAGATTGCCCCACTATCAGCATCTGGGCATCATTCTTTTCCTCACATTGGATTCCTTGCAACACCATTACTTCCATGTAGGCATTATGATGATCCAGTCAAAATATTCACCAGAAGTGACAGCCTTGGCCCTGCAAATGACACTATGACTCAAGCAGTCCATGCCTTCATCCATTTTGGATGGATTTATTCCCAAGAATGGCTCCTCTTTTGCAATATGCAAGGCATGTAACTTAACCCACCCAATTATTTGTTATCCTGATGCCCATTGACAACAGGCACATTCAACCACAAGGGAAAAATGTGCCTAATCAATCCACAGGCCCATACATGTGTAATTTCTGCTGATCAACTGATGTATTTTGGTGACCTTGTATTTAGAACTGAGCTGCACACCAAAAATAACATATCCATTGGGATGGAGGATTGAAGAAGATTGCTGCTTGGAAGAATCAGCATCTTTCTAATGTGACTTCTGAGTCTATGACTTCATTGGCAGACCATGGCAGCCTTTGTGAACACAATCAGATATGTAATGTGTTTGGGGCTGCACACCCTTGAAATGGAGGAGTCCGATGATTAGCCTTTGCCTTCAAAATCAACAACAAAGAAGTCAAATCTAGATTTTTTGGTCCATGAAAATGACCCTAGGTTTTAATATGGATAGCTCCCAAGTTTGAATTGGTATAACTTGGCTAGCCCTTGCTCTCATCTATATTGCATCCAATAAATGGTGCTGAGAACTTGAAGTACTGTACCATTTCATTCAATTCATCCATAGGTGTGACCTGTGACCTATTGGATGAAATTTTGGTTTCATCCAATTACAATGTGACATGTGACATAGAAAAAATTTGCCCATAGTCCAAAATGACTCAGATGAACTACATACAGACCAGACAGAACCAAGACTCAGTCATGTTCAAGTCACTTTGACACTAATAAAGTTCCCTAGTGTAGTGATCCAGGTAATATCCCAGATATTTGTATATATTTTATTCCAAGGACTTCAGCTTTGACTGGCCGGTTTAAGGCCAGTTGACTACTAAAAATGTAACATACTTACTACCATCATTGACATGAACAATATATGTCATTCATGTTCTTTGACAACCCCTTAAGTATAGTTTGCTCCTGACTCACTACACTTTTTTGAACACACAAACTTGTATACAGTTTGTGCTCGACATCGCCCATCAGCAATCATCATAACAACTGATAGTACTTCTCCCACAAGGCCTGAAACTCTCAATGTGTTCCTGATGCATTGAAAGATTTATTCCTTTTGCTCTCACATCAAGCTTAGAAGAAAGAAAGTTTTCTTGCCACCTTTACAGCAAGTTTAACCAGAATCCCCTTCTCAGATCCTATCTGCATACAAAGATAAGATGGTCCTGACCACCAGGGCCAAAAGCAAGAACAAGGTAAAGAATGCAGTGAGCACAGGAGTGCTCGCTGAGGAACCACCTGGCCACTCTCTGTGAGAGGACCACAGCCTCAGTTTTGATGCACATACAGGCACATCAAAGTAGTCAACCCTGAGCCAGAGGTCAACATCACCAATTAGGGCACATATAGGCACCCCCAGGCAAGAGAATAGCTCAACTGGTGGATTAACCAGCTGACAAGCCACTATCGAGGATGCAGATAGTGGCCCAGATAGTCAATCCTTGCCCCACCTGTCAAACAACCAACAGGTTACTTCCCCAGCCCAGGGCAATACCCCTGGACTTACACCCCTCTCTTTCCTTGACATGCCCACTCCTGAGGTCCCAGAAGTATAGAATGGGCTTGACCTACCCAGGTCAGAACATTTGAAGTCATCAGCAACTCCATTGCCAATGAGCTCCCAGGCCAGAGGCCTGCGACAAGAAGAGAAAAGGGCCAATGAGGGTGCCCCTCGAGGGGACATGTTGGACAAGGAATTAGGATCTGAGCTTTTCACCCAGATCACAACAGAGCTCATGACCCATAGCATGGAATTGATGAGCTTTGACCCATGGGCATTGCAACGCCAGTTGAGAGAACTGGCTGAGAGCTTTACAAGCAGGAACCCATGCAGGGTGGATGCCAGTCCTGCATTGAAGTTGAATTCCCTGCCACAAACAACAGGGAACCCAGTACCTCCTGAAAAGAAGGTATGATATGATACAGCTGACTGTATTGCACTCCAGCACTTTCAGGATGGCAACATCTGCAAAGGCAGGAATTCAAATCTCCCAGACCAGGGAATTTGTTTTGACCAAGATGGCTGCCCCTGGGATGTGGGGTTGACATCAAGGGACACAAACTGCCACAAGGGCAATTCCTCAAGACAAACCAAAAACTTCATATTGAGTCATACAAGAGAAAGAGGAGCCCCTGGTGGGGCTGGCCCTGGGGACAGCAACAGTAGCAACTACTTGACAGCACAGCCATTGAGTGATGATAGTGACTACCTCCTGTCCTCTGATGGAAAAGATGAGACAAAGTTCCATTCCCAGAGATGGACCTTGAACCTGTATGAACCCAGACAGATGTCTGGATATCTCAGGTCCAATAGTTCAATGTGCACCCTGCCCTCCCATCTTGATGCCTCTCAAGAAAAGGGAGCACAACACCCTTCAAAGTACTTGAAGGGTATGCATGGTAAGCTACACTGACAGATTGACAGAAAAGTTGCTGTCAAGAGTGACCTTCCTGCCAATGGGGGCAAGAATGGACCAAGAGTTCCAAATCTGCCCAAATATGGTGGGTTACAAGACACCGAAGGGTTTGAGAGGTGGCTAAATGCCCTCCTCCAGTGGTTAAAGGTCAACAAGATCCATGGATTGGAGAGTGACTCTGATCATATCAAGTTTACAGTGATGTTCCTTGAGAACACTGTGCTTACATGGTTTGAGGATAACATTGACAGTGCATACTGCCAATGCACCGCCTGGACATTCAAGGAGGTAATGTCTGGCCTATACAACTGGTTTGTCCATGAAATGGCCACCCATGACACCACAGACAAGTTCTGGCATGTCAAATATAATGCCGAGGAAGGCGTTATGAGTTACTACCATAAACTGGAGTGTTATGCTACCAGGATGATCCAGGCCCCAGATCCTTTCATGTTCAAGATGCAGCTCATCTCTGGGCTGCCATCGTAAATCATATCCTTTATACTGGATAAAGGATGCACCATGGAGACAAGCTCCATGGACAATATTTTGCACTTCACCTGTCAGGCAGAGAAAATTGCCAGGATGAGGAAACATTTCCAGGAGAAGAAGCGTATCCTGGACTCCACCAAGTTGAAGAGCAATGGCTCCCTGACCAAGGTGAGTAAGAACAAGGACCCCTCACCAGAGAGGCCCACCAACTGCTCCAGAGATTGGCCCATGAGGGATGAGTGGAAGAGGTCAGATCCCTCAAGGTCCTTGGGTAAGGAACTTCAAAGGGGGGATCTTGACCGGTACAAAGATGCCCGACATAGGGATCAGCAAAAGTCATGCTCCCATGGGGGGCAAGATGCTGACCTGGGAGCACAGAGACCAGACTGCAGGTCTGACAGCAAGACACCTACTTGCTACAGCTATGGAGGAGCCCACTACTCCACAGATAAGAAATGCCCTGACTATGGGAAGCCAAAACCTGCGGCAAAGATGTATGCTGTGAGGGAAGGGTCAGACTACCAGTCTGACCAACAAATGGAGTTAAGTCCTGAGGCGTTACAGCTGTTGATGGGTGTCATATCCCATGCAAGCACCCCTTGGAACTCTGCCTCGGAACTCCGATGGAACTCCGTAGGAACTCCGAGTATTTCAAATTCCTCATGTCAAATTACCTCTCCTGTTTTACTTACATCACATCTTCCGTAGTTTACTCAAGTCTGTTCTTCATCATAGATATCATCACAAAATTTGTACTCGGAACTCCGCAGAACTCCACCGCAGCTACACCGAGTACTAGCCTTAGTATAAAACTACTTTACATACTTTGTATTCTTCAGTTCAAATATTAGTTGTTATCAACTTATCATTTGTCAACTTTAAAACCTCGAACTTCTATCTTAATCTTCGGACCTCCGGACCTCTGCTTCATTCCTGTCCCTTACTTCGGACTTCCTAATCGGAACTCCGCTTTTGCACCTTTTCCTTACCTCGGACTTCCACACGGACTTCCGGACTTTTCAGTTCCTTGCAAATTGGACACCGAGCGTAGAGAAGGGCGCAACCTCTTAAAGGTTGAAGCCAAGTCCTCATCGTACATCGGAACTCCGCCGGACTCCGCCGATTTCCCACGCCTTAGGATCAGTTCTTAACAATGGGAGAGAGACTCGCCATGTTGAGGAGTGATGCAGAGGAGTCAGATGTTGCCTCATCTGACTATAATTTAGCATGGTCTAGTAGCGACCCTATTGGATCCTATACAGCTCAGAAGGTGAGCTGTATATGATGGACTCTGACATTGGTAGAGAGTCCAGTGATGAATCTACTGCCGAACAGTTTGGGGCAATCCATGATAATTCATCGGATTGTGATAGTGACAGTTGCCCTTCCACAGAGTCTGTCTCTGATTCTGAGCAGCAGCCACACTTGTTCATGGAGAGACTCAGTGTCATGCTTGACACTGCAGTCAAGGGAACTCAGCCCTTGGCACATGTGAAGGTGCTGCAAACTGCATGGGGAAGGGGGGGCAGGGAAGGGGGGGCAGGGAAGGGGGGCAACAATGGTGATGTGCTGCGCCCCACTCCCCCCCTCCCCTTTAATTTTATTTCATGCATATTTATTTTATTTATACTCTATTTTAATTAATATAAGTACTACTCTGTCAGAGTGAGGGGACACACCAGATGCCTGACCACACGACACCCAATGCAACAGAGCACCCCTTACCACTGCTGCAAGCAACTGCTTGCAGGGTGGAGGGGGGTGCAATAGGGGGGGGTGATGGAAGGGGAAGAGGACAGGGAATGGGGGGCAACAATGCCAACATGACACACCCCACTCCCCCCCTCTCCCCTCTCATATATATTTATATCATTACTACTCTATCTTAAATAAAAAAGCATCACTCTGTCAGAGCGAAGGACATGCCAGATGTGTGACCACAGGACAACCAATGTGACTGAGCACCCCCCACCACCGCTGCAGGCAACTGCTTGCAAGGCAGGGGACTCATGCAATAGGTGAGGGGGATGGGGAGGGGGAGGGCCAGTGACATGCCACACTCCCTCACTCTCCCCTTTTCTTTTTTTTTGTTATATTTATTTTATACAAAATTCTGTGTGGAAATTCTGGACTCATTTTTAAGTCCTTTAGCCATATTCTGGAAATTCTGGCTGGAATGGACCAGAATGGACCGGAATTTCTGGAATTTCCAGAATACATGGAGGAGTGTAAATTACAGACCACCATGCTGGCAGCAAGCATATCACACTCTTTGATGTGTTCACAAAGCGCTCTAATTTGTTCACTGACTCACTTCTGCTGTGCCACAGTGGAGTGAGTTTCAATCACTTGATTTTTTAATTTGAGATGTCAATCCAATACAAGATCCTCATGATTTGGATTGAGTCTTATGTCTGCAAAGATGTAGTGATGGACCAATGGCATGTCATCCCAAGAGTTGAACTGATAATATCTGGACAAGGTACCCACTACCTTGTTCAATTTTCCTTTGATATATCAAATGTCAAAGTCAAAATGTGATAGATACTCCATCCATTACATTTGCCTTGCTGACAACCAGCATTGTGTCTGGAAAAATTCCAGAGCCTGGTGATTGGTTACAACCTGAATATGTCTACCAATCAGCTTGTCTTCCCATTTGAGGAGAGCCTCAAGTATAGTGATCATCTCATGCTCAAAGGTACAATAATTCCTTTGAGCATCCAAGAATTTCTTGGACAGGAATCCAGCTGGATGGCAGTTCTGCCAATCAGGATCCTGTTCGTACATCACTCCAATTCCAAAGATTGAAGCATTGCATATAACCCAAATGGGTTCACTCAAGTCCAGGTCTATTGGCTTGAGCACTGGGGTGGAGCAGCAGGTGTTTTTGATCATCTGGAAACAGTGATTGTGCAACAGGCACCACTGAAATGCCTGCCCATTTTTTGTCATAGCCAACAAGGGGCTAGTGTACACTGTGATATCTGGCAGAAAATGAGCCAGATACTGGACGAGACCCAGGAATTGTTGCACCTCATGAAAGTTACAAGGTGCCTTCCACTCTTGTATGTGAGCCATCTTGTTGCTGTTGGCATGCAGTCCTTTCTCATCAATCATATGACCAAGACACTCCACCTTCTCAGCAAAAAGCTCCCACTTTTCCTTCCTTAGAAACAAATTGTGCTCATGCAGTTTGTCAAATACAAGCTCCAGGTGAACCTGGTGCTCCTCAATCATGTCATTGAACACAAAGATGTCATCCAGGTAGGCATGCACAAATACTCTGATGTAGTCATGGAATACAGAATTCATCAACCTTTGAAAGGTTGATGGCACATTGCAATCACTTGTTGCATGACAAGGCTTTTGTATATGCCCTGAAAGGTGGAGAATGCCATTTTCCACATGTCCTGTGGCTCAACTCGGACTTGCTCATAAGTGTCTGAGAGATCAATTTTTGAGTGATACTTCATGTTGGGATTATGTATACAAGAGTATACAGGCAAACCAAGGCAGTTAACATGCCTAGGGAATATTGACAGAATATGCTAAGTCATATTAACACATGTTTAACAGAGGTTAACACATGCAAGGACAATTAGGGGAATCCACAGTTAACACATGCTACAGAGTTAAACATCCTGCAGCATGTCTATGATATGATAGGCAAGACATAGTCATGTCTATCATAGGCTATCAGAGACAGAAGCCTAGGTGGAGTGTCTTAGACACACCCTGCAGGAAGTGTAAGAATTCCAAGCCATGACAGCATATCTATAGGGGAAATGACATAGTTAATGAAATATTAGCTATTACAGAAGTCTATGACTTTGTCCCTCCTTTATATATTATAGGAGTATATTACACTATACCTCCTAACTGTGTAGTATAAATATTGCACACCTTGTAGGAGATGATAATAACATTCCTCTCTGTGGCAGGCTCCCTCACACACTTGCCTTTGACTTGAACTCAATATCTTAACCTTGTCCTCATCTTGTGCTCAACTCCTTGATCCCAATACTTCATGCAAGTGACGTCTGAGTCAAGACATATTGGATCTGGCCATTCTTCTTGGGCACAACAAGCATCAGAGCAGCCTGCTCTGCCTGAGCAGGACACCACCATCCTGCTTCACAGTACTTGCCAATCTTCTTGGCAAGGGGCTTCCTCATCAAGTTGGGACACTTGGGGAGACCGTAGTTATACTTTTTCCCCTTGTCCACCAGAGGTATCTGGTGGTTTATGTCTCTCAAGGGAGGCAGCCAATCAGGCACACCCCCCAGGATATCCTGGCATGACATTATCCACTCCTCTCTCAGGCATGGGATGTCACTCTTGGACAAGGGACCTTTGGCCCTTGCCTTCTCAGCCAGGTCTTCACACATGCCAGACAATATGTTGTTCAGGTCATCTACCTGATCTGCCAGTAGTACCATGGGAATGGAGGCATTGAACCCAGGGTCCAGAAACCCAGGGCGGTTGTCATTACTATCATTGGGAAATTTATCCTGAGTAAATTCATGCACAACCTCTTTGAGGTCATTGATGTGTTCCTAGCATTCCTAGCAGTGAAGAAACACTAGAAAACTAGTAAAAAGAGAGGAGTTAGCTTAAAGAGTCCCAGAACCTCTTCTACAAGGAAGGAAGTTTGCGATATCTGTTATCAACAATGTGAGGTCTAAATGAAGTGCAAAGAATGCAAAGTTAGTAGGAAAGGTCAGCAAAATGTTGCAATAAAAGTAGTCAAAAGTTTGCAGTCTAATAACACAGTATGATAAAAGAGTACTTTACCAATGAACTAGAGTTGTTCTAGTTCTTGGTTGCAGTAATGCAGTGACAATATTTGAATAAGTCGCGGGTTGACTTCGCAGTTAAACACTAGGAGAGACAAGAGTTGAAATCTTAGTGCTGAAGAGGGGGGAGAAGAGATCTCTGTTTCTAATATTTTACATAGACTTTTTATACAAACTAGAGCAATGTGGATACTATGTGAAATGTGGAAACTGTCCAAGTCCATCACTAATGGACTGCCTACACTAACTACTTATGGGTAACCCAGGTAAGTATGAAGTGGGTCACTTCATGAAGTCCACAAAGTACTTGCAAAGTCTGCAAAGTCTGTAGAAGGCAAGAAATCAGTGTGTGGTTAGTGGTGGGCATTTGCATGTCTTTTGGAAGGGAATTGAGAGGAATGTAGTGAAAGAGAAGATTGCCCTGCAACCCTAGAATGTTGCAAAATGTGATTTCATTGCCCATACCTGATGAAGGCCTATTATCATTATCCTCTGTCCCAGTCTGGTCTCCAGGCACTAGTAGTATGGCATCTGAGTCCTTCAGATCACCAGGGCAATGTTTGTCTACATTGTCCTCTTCTTCTATCATGGCAGACTTACATCTGACAGTGGGGGCTGTGCCCTAGTCAAACTCCCTCTGGTAAGACCCAAGTTTACATCTTTGACAGCAGCAAAGGCTGCTGTCACATCACTCAACCTTGTCAGGATGAGGTTGCATGGCATGTCTATGGATGTGCCTGAGTGTATTGGGTATCTCAACAATTGTGTTGAGTACCTTATTCTTCAAGTGCACTTTGGCTTGATCAAAATCGAGTACTATCTTGTGCTTCCTCATGAACACGGTGCCTAATACGGCATTGTACCTGTCAATGTTCATGACATCAAGGTAATGGGAGCCATCTACTTCCCCCAGGTGGAAATCAGCCATCAGACCAAAGTTTATCTTTGATCAACTGCCTATGGTGCCCAGCTGAAGGGGCACCAGCTCAGCCAACTCATGGGCCTTCAAGTTTGCTGATATCATGAATTCAGGAGAAATGGAATCAGAGGTACACCCTGAGTCCAACAATACATGGGCCTCTAGTCCATGTATCTTCATTTTGGTCACAAAACAATGGTTGTTTTTTCCCCCCACAGTGGTGGTGGGGGTGCTCTGTTGCACTGGGTGTTGCACCTGGCCTGTCCCCCATCCCCTGGCACATCCCCTCCCTCCCATGGCATCTGCCTGCCCCCCCACACGTCCCCTCCCTCCTGGCACATCCCATGCATCCCCCTCCCTCCCAGCACATTCCCCTCAGTTCCAGTGTGTCCCCCTCAGTCCTGGGGCATCTCCCCCGGTCCTGGGGCATCCCCTTGTCCCTGGCACATCCCATGTGTCGGTGGGGGTTGTCCCTGGCTGGGGTTGGTGGGCAGTGATGTGGCTGGGCTGCTGTGGTGGTTGGTGGGTTGGTTGGTGGTGGTGACATAGCAGTGGCGGGTGCTGGGTTGTGGCTGGGGGAGGGTGCTGGGTCGGCGGATGGTGATATGGCAGCAGGTGCTGGGTCAGTGGGTGTGACATGGCAGTGGGGGTGGGTGCTTGGTTGGATGAAGCCCCCCACCTCCCAGCTAAGTGGGAAGGAGGGGTGGCGCATCATTGAATACAAAAAACTGAAAGAAAAAAAAAAATTTTGATTAGCTTTGAATCAAGATGAAATGGAACTTAAATTAAACTACTTACCATGGGGGCCATAGGCCCCCATGCTGTGCTAGAGGGAGGGAGGGGAGAGGGAGGTGAGGGGGAGAGGGAGGGGGGAGGCCGTCATCGTGATGGTGGATGGCAGCGACATGTGAGCTGGCAGTCACAATGCATCACTGTGGCCATTGTGTCCATGTGACATGCATCCAGTGAGTTCAGTTTTTCCTGGTTTGGGTAAATTCTGGAAATTCCAGTTCAATTATTCTCTACAGTGAGAAATACACTAAAAAAAAGTACACCCAGAATCCAGAAATTCCGGAAATTCCAGCTGGAATATGTGGGGGAGTGTAATGTACTCATGGCGGTGAGCACAGATAACGTCTGTCTGTTAGAGGCAATTATGAACTCTACAGTGGACAACCCTTCTATCTTGCTGTCTCAGGCCAGAGGGCCAGATCTTTGAGATCATATGTCAGAGATGGACCCTCTGAATGATGACATTCTAAAAGGATATGCTAGAGACAGCATATTCAAGAAAGTCCTGGAACATCCCAATGACCACCCTGGTTTAAAATCCAGGATGGGTTCATTTGGATGAAAAACAAGGGTGGAGAGGATGTTTTGTGCATCCCCTTGTCAAACTCCAATGGTATGACCTTACATGGTCATATCATCAAACATGCCCACATAGTGGTGGGGCATCTTGGGCCATTGAAGATGTTGGAGTATATCCGATGTTGGTACTGGTGGCCTCGACTTCAATTTGAGGTTGAGAAGTTTTGCAAGTCTTGTGAGACTTGCATTCAGTCAAAAGGGGAGTACTGCCCCCCAAAGGGGAAACTGCATTCATTACTAACCCCTTGGTGACCTTGGGAGTCACTGGGAATGGATTTTATTGGCCCCTTCCCAGAGTCCGATGGGTTTGATTACCTATGGGTAATCATATGCTGCTTGTTGTCCATGGTTCACCTAATTCTGGTGAATACAACAATGACAGTGTCTCAGTTATCTCCCATCTTCATGAGGGAGATTGTTAGATTGCACAGTCTCCCGGCTTCAATTGTCTGTGATCAGGACTCCAAATTTATGTCCAAATGGTGGCATGAAGTTCACAAGATCCTGGACATAGTTACTTATGTCCACTTCATTCCATCCACAAATGGATGGAATAACCAAATGTGTGAATCGTTCAATAGCACAGATTCTGCACAGTTTCATCACATCCAATCAAATAGATTAGGTGAGGTTTCTACTGTTGGTAGAATTTGCAATAAACTCTGCCATTAGCAGAGCAATGGGGATGGCCCCATTTGAAATCAACCATGGGTTTGTACCCATATGATAATAAACTTACCAGCAACAAAGTGTTGCCCTCCTGGGGTTCAAACTTTCACCATGAACGCACTCCAGAACATGGCAATGGCACACAACAGTATTTTAACTGAACATGTGTTTCAATGCTTCTACATGAATAAACATAGGGGTGGTGAGCCCAATGTATGAGTTGGTGAGCTCATATACCTCTCTACTAAGAACCTCACCCTCTCTAAAAGACATGTGAGTAAGCTACTGCCTAAGTTTGTTGGACCTTACAAGGTCCTACAAGCATTTCCTGATAGTTCCATCTATGAGTTGGATATGCCTTCTGAGCTAAAACATCAGTGTTTACACCAACATTTTCATGTAAGCCTACTGAGGCCACATTTCACCAATAATGACATGCTGTTTCCCAGCAGGCATCTACCAGATGTGTACCACCAGATGAGGCTGAATGGTTCATTGAAAGCATCTCCACTCACTGTTGGAAATGGAGAGCAGTGGAATTTGAAGTAAAGTGGAGTCTAGGCAATACCACTTGGGAACCATTGGCAAACTGCAATGAACTTGCAGTGCTGGATGCTTACCTGATGCCTATGGGTGTCAGGGATTGGCAAGATTTGCCAAGATGCCCAGATGGTACTGTGTGTCATATGAACAAGTCCCTATAATTGGACTTGTTTGCACCTGCTGGGAACTCCACACTGAGGGATTGATTCTTGTGGAGTTCCAATGTTTTTTTTCCTCACCTAAACTTGCACAAATGGCGAGTTTTCCACACAATGATCCCATGGGGGATCCCAACCAAGTGAAGATTGTGCAGGAGATTGAGCCTGGTGCTTGATCTCAAAGGGGGAAGGGGAGAGAGAGGAGAAGGCTCAAGTTGCCCAGCTCAAGCAAGGACAACAGGCATCATCATTCACCTTCACCAGGTGAACAGAAAGCTAGGAGCTGCACCAATTGCCATGTGGCTCACAAGAACAGACAGCAGCGAGATGGTGTGGGCATCAGCTCAAGCACCACTGGTTCTTGGAGGATCAGTGAACAGGGTATTGTCATTCACAGCAACTCTTGCAAAATATGCAAGAGTTATGCTCTCCATATCTACATGCATGTGTATGACTGTGATGAGAGTTATATCGACCCTCAAGACCATTGAGACTTAGATATTTGCTTGGGCAAAATAGCCAGAGCCAATCATAATTATAATGATTATGAGGATGAGATAGCAGAGCTCTAGGCCTCGGTTAAGGGCCTGGAGCAGAAAGTAGATAAGCTTCAAGGACAGCTTGAAGAATGATCCATGAAGTGGGCTTGCACCCACAAATATTCTCCTCCTCCTGAGGAGAAGAGATATGCCAGTGCTGCTGCAAAGCTGGTGCTGGCCTCTGCCCTTCTCTCTGTTCCTAGGAACAAAGAGATATCCATGAGGGAGGAGTACCTGCCTCTTCCCACTCTTCCTAGGCTGAAGTACATGACTTTGGCACCAGGCTTCTCAAGACCTGGGAACTAGATCCCCACTCCCCCCAAGTTGTGGGGAGTGCCTGCCAGCATTCCTCTCACCAAGGAGGAACTTGATACCCAGGCTTGGGCAGCCCACATTCCCAAGATTTACCAGATTCTTGAGCATGTATGAGAATACATATGCTTTGTCAACAAGACAGCAGCAGGGGAGAGAACACCCCTGATACTCCATGCCCTCACCAGCTGGAGATTACCCAGCTGGTTACCAGAAGAGCAGCAGTCAGCTCATGGTCTGCAAAGACTGCAGGACCCAAGTCACTTGGAACAACCAAGTGTCACTGATGCCCCTGAACAGTGGGTGCAGTTTATGCACAGACACCTTTACCAGTGGCAGAAATTCCCTGGTATCATGCTTGACCATTGCAGGGTCTCGCTTCCACACATCAGGGGTCATCTCCTGACACATTAGCAGATTCCCTCTGGACTCAACCAGAGGCAGAAGTTTAACCTTCAGCTTCATTTAGCTGAAGTTTTTGTATGGCCTGGGAATTACCAGCATGTGTGAGAGTGCGCCCAACTTGCCTTGGCACCAGTTCACACTTGAGAACCACTGCCAAGTGTGAATGACCACACCAGCATCAAGGATGTTGTCAGACACCTCACAAATATGGGGGTCTCAGACCTGGAGGTTCAAGAGGCTTATCATTACGTTGTGGGCTGGCTCACAGCCATGGTGACTTCTTCCTCTCCATGGCCTGAGGAGCCTGTGGCGGTGTTAAGAACTGATCCTAAGGCGCGGGAAATCAGCGGAGTCCGGCGGAGTTCCGATGTACGACGAGGACTTGGCTTCAACCTTTAAGAGGTTGCGCCCTTCTCTACGCTCGGTGTCCAATTTGCAAGGAACTGAAAAGTCCGGAAGTCCGTGCGGAAGTCCGAGGTAAGGAAAAAGTGCAAAAGCGGAGTTCCGATTAAAGTCCGAAGTAAGGGACAGGAATGAAGCAGAGGTCCGGAGGTCCGAAGATTAAGATAGAAGTTCGAGGTCTTAAAGTTGACAAATGATAAGTTGATAACAACTAATATTTGAACTGAAGAATACAAAGTATGTAAAGTAGTTTTATACTAAGGCTAGTACTCGGTGTAGCTGCGGCGGAGTTCTGCGGAGTTCCGAGTACAAATTTTGTGATGATATCTATGATGAAGAACAGACTTGAGTAAACTACGGAAGATGTGATGTAAGTAAAACAGGAGAGGTAATTTGAAATGAGAAATTTGAAATACTCGGAGTTCCTACGGAGTTCCGTCGGGGTTCCGAGGCAGAGTTCCGAGGGGTGCTTGCATGGGATATGACAGGCGGCCTCAGACATAATCAATTGTCTGGGGCAACTAACTTCAGACAATCCAGAGGATGCTCCTCTGATGACTGAACCTTGTTGGTGGATGCCTGTGCCCACTGACGTGGCCATGTTCACCCCCTGTGCCAAGAGAAAGTGCAAGGGAATTGTTCCTGTTAGGGGTGGAGCACCTTGGCCCACTGGCTCTAGCCATGCAGGCCTACACCCACATCAGTATCTCTCCCCTGTTTTGTGCAGGGGGGATGTCCAATTCCATGCATGTGGATGAACCCCCTGCACAACCCACACCAGTCAGTGGTAACCCTACTGTTGGCTGGATCTCTACCTCCTCCAGGGCCCTCCACCCTGGCAACTGACCCCTTTGCCAGATGGGATCCCCCCTGTGCAAAGCATCTTACCAGTGCCGAAAAATGCATGCTAAAGAAGAAGAGGAGAGCTGAGGCCAGCATCCCTTCAAATGGATTTGGAGTAGGCTGTGGCTCCAACTATTTTGATGTCTTTGCAAATTCATCACAAAAGAAGAGAAGGCAAGCCAGGCTAGACAGTGACAGCTCAGACAACTTGGACTCCAACAATGAGTTCGCTGGAGATGCTGGAGTGGGGACCAGTGCGCCTGTCTGGCCCACTGAAGAATCCATGCAGGGTCTAGACCCTGTGATGCCCATCTCCCAAATCCATCCGCTATCATGCAAGGATGGTGAACTATCACCCATGCCTGACCACAAGCGACCAGTCTTGGTGCCATCCACACCCAAGCCACCTTCTGCATGATTAGATGATCTTTGGATCATCTTGTCTGTCCACTAAGAACAGTTTCCCTGGTGGGAACATAAGGGGGAGGGTGTAGTGATCTGGGTAATATCCCAGATATTTTATTACAAGGACTTCAGCTTCAACTGGCCTATTTAAGGCCAGTTGACTACTAAAAATGTAACATACTTACTACCATTGTTGACATGAGCAATATACATTATTCATGTTCTTTGACAACCCCTTAAGTATAGTTTGCTCCCAACTCACTACACCTAGAGAGCATGAGAACTTTGTTGATGACGGACCTGAATAGGGGCAATCATGTCCCTGGCACTTATCAATCCCACCACATGCTTACTGTAGTATACCAACTGTTCACTACCATTTTGGGTCATTGACATCAGATACTGTTGCTGAGAGCCTCAAGGAGATTCCTGTTGAACCGGCAGTGATGAAACAGGTAACACAGCTGCAAGTCATGCATCTGAAGAGCAAGTGTTACAACCGTTACCTGGTGGATACCAAATCATTTTTCCTCACTACCTATCGTCTCTGCTTCTCCCTTCCTTTGATACACCTGAAATGTTTCTCCACTTCCCTTCTTTTTGATGAATGTAAAATACTTCTTTTCTTTTGTTCTGGTATTCTTCTCTCCTTTGTATCAGACCCCTTGATGTTGCATATTGCTAGGATAGCCTTGTCTCTCCTGTATATAAGTAGTAGTACAGAAGGTCTAAGCTCCTTAGCTTGACCTAAGCAATCTACCGCTTTACTCTCTGCTCAACTCGAACTTGAACTGGTCTGGAAAGCCTCTGGAGCTAGTAGACTAGACAACTACTTGAAGGCCTCAAGTGGTAGACAATGATCAACCTTTAGTTGACAGGTGTAAAGCCCTTGTCTTAACAGCAAGGAAAAGGGTCCTGAATTGGCTGTATCATGCCAAAGACTTTTGGCATCACAACTAGTGTTTAAAGGTCCAGTCCAGTCTGGTTTTTTTGCTTAATTTGGACAAACCAGAACCAAAACCAGTTGCCCCTTATGGTAAGACCATGGAAAACCAGACTGAACTGCAAAAAACCGGTCCAAAACAGTTTGAACCAGTTTGAACTGAAGTCCAGTCATAACCAGTTCAGACTGGTTTGAACTGATGAAAACTGGTCTTTGTACAGTGTTTAGGTACTAAGACCAGTTGCAAACTATGTAATTGAGTGTATATAAGGTGCCTGCAAGGTGTTTATGGTGATAACAAATTTTTACATATGAAAAAATACAACAATTAGATGTTGTATAAGTTTGGTTTGGCAGTAGGATCTCATTTTGGCCATAGCACATGCAGTTCTGGACCATTTGTCTTAAAAATTGGGTCAAAAGATGCGCATTTATAGGGTGTACCTTGTGATGGTTTGAACCGGTTTGGTGCAGTTTTGTTATCACAAGAAGCTCAAACTGAAACTGGAAGTCTGACCTTTTCCAGTTTAGGTCCAGTTCAGTCCAGTTTTTTTTCAGTTCATAGGACTGGACCTTCGAGCACTAATCACAACCTTGATGATGAACCAGATGTTGAAGCTGGGGAGTGGGAGGACAAGGCCATTTGAGTGGTGGGAAATTATTTCACATGTTTTTCAAGTTTCTCCAGTGCACTCCCTCCCAGACATTGATTTGACCACCCAAAAGACTTACACAATAGATCTACGTCCACAGATGTCCTAAACAGAAGCTAAAATTCTTTTTTTTATTACCTTTGTGACATATTTCCTCAGCCATTTCATCCATACCCCCTTGTGATGCGGGACAAGCATGACTTTTCGTCCATTTCCATAGACCATGTGACGCATGACAGACAAATTGAACAAAATGGTACAGTATATGTGTTTGACTACTTGAACACTCGAACCCACATTGCATGGTTGCGAGGTTTCAGGCTTGAAAGTCACTAATAATCACTAGTGAACATCTCGACAGTTGGTCTTACAATTAATAGATAGAATATTACATTGTTGCTTCACAATTAATACTCTTAATATTGATAAGAGGGTGGTCAGTTCTCGTTGGCTCACTGGTGCCATTCCAAGTATGTCATTGTTGTACCATCCATTAGGTCTCTCCAGTAGGCAGTGAGCAGTGATGATGGCATTCTGTATCCCGTGCTGCTGCCCTGTTCATCACTGCTACCATTGTGCACCCCATCACTTCCTTTGGCAGTGCTGGATTGTTGCTGTTGTTGGCCATTACCACACCCTGCAAGCAGTGAGTGCTGGGGTGCTCTCGTTGGCGTCGTATCATATTGTTGCTGCCATCACTACGGAGGTTGTGGGGCTGTTATCTTGTTGTCATCACTGGGGTGGTGGCAGGCAGTCAGTGGTGTACCCACTACAGTCTCCCACTAGATTCTGGCAGGCTGATATATAAACACCTGTACTTACCACGTATAGCTGATATATGCACAGCTGTAATTAGAGGATAGATTGATGTATCAAAATGACTGTAGTTACCTTTTTGTCATGCCTCTCCTGGTTTGCACCACTCCAAACGGAGAGCTAAACACTTCAATTAATATCAACACTGCCAAAAGAGAGACATGACTGCATATACCTTCTTGCATGCCTGCGCTGGTATCCCCAACCCCCACACTTCTCCAGATCCAGAACATTGTGCGTCGTCCCTCGGTCACTCCTTCTACTTGGGCTGCCGTCAGACTACGGACATCTTTGTCGAGGAGGGGCTGCAGCGTCTCCTCCCATGTCGTCTCCAAAAGGGTGGGTGCCAGCTGCACAAGTGCTGTCCGGGTTCGACGATAGCCGGCCACACTGATTTTGACTCGTTGGTTGACCCCCTTGATCAACGAAAGGCTCCGTGTCACCATCCTTTGGCCACAAGTGTGACGATCTTTTGTCTTGTATAACTGCAACAACAGAAGTAGCAGACGTCGAATTTCTGCCAGAAGATCGAATGCTTGGCAGTAACGCAGTCACCACTCATATCGGAGTAGACGTCGGTTGCTGCAGATCGAAATTGCTTGCGATGGGAGATATAGGTTGAAGTCCTGGGCTTCCACTGGTTCTCCACCGCCTTCTTCATCCTCCTTCGCACGCATGGCCGCCACGCCGGGCATGTAGAGTACCTGTATCTCGCACCATGCATCAATGTTCCGACGCATAGCATTCTTCCGCTGGATCACCTTGGCCTGCTGAAGGTTGGTTGAGTGCGAGCCTAATTTACTGCAGTCGTAGCGTAAGCGACATCTGGTAAATGGTTTGAGGTCAAAACATCATAGTTGATAGACGATGCAGAAATTTACTCACTGTTGCATTTCTAATTCAATACCTTGAGTTACGAGCATGCTCGGCATGACATTATTGTGAAGGACAATTGACCCGCCGCTTTCAAGCTCTGCCCTGTCCTCATCTGCAAGTTGGAGGTGTACTCAATGTTCAGAGACGGCTACATACCAAAGAGTGAGTAACCATCTGAAATGATGAGAACGAGTCACCTACTAGCTAGTTCCGCATAGAACGGGTTAGGCTTTGTGTTGTCCAACTCCCATGCCTCGACAATGGCCGTCCACTCTGTCACACTCTCCACAGGTAACGCAGCGCTGAATTCTTCGAAAGCCAGAATGTGCTCATCTCTTGCAGGAATGGCTTCCTTGACCTTATGCAAGAACGTAACTGCTAAAAATACATCTCGTATTAGTGACCTCCAGATATATGTAAAATTAATGACTTACAAATTGATGATACTTTCTGCCAATTGTAGTCGCCGAAGTGATTGTCCAGGGTGTCACAACGAGATCCTGGACCCATTTCCTTTGTACTATTAGCCACAGCATTTGTCGCTGCCCATCCCCATTCGGGTGCCTCACCATCAGTTTGTCCAACATAGGGAGTAAAGTTGAGGGAAAACGACGCCTGGCAGAGAAGTCTGTGCACTGCGAGGTGGAATTTCAGAACCACATAGGTGATAAGAAACGTCCAGAAGATCACGGTGAGGTAGAAAGGATATACCAGGAATCGCTTTAGGATATTGCTAGCCCACTGACAAGAAATGTCATATGAGACAACCACGCGACGCGGAGGATTCTGACGAAGGGTTGACAAAAAAAAATAATCCATGTTGACATAACTGCAATCATTACCACGTCAAAAAGAGCGGATCTATAATCAAGGAAAAAATACTTACCGCTCTCCTTTCTGCAAATCCCCAACACCCACAGGACGCTTCATGTCATGCTGGATGCAGTCCACAGCACTGACCCCACTTGCCGCAGTACCTTTACCCCCACACATACTTGCTGACTTCAATGCGTCATGATTGTTGCAGGTGCTCATGGCATCCGGGATCTTGTCACCATATTCATCGAGATAACGCTTGAACTGTGTTTCATCAACAACATACACAAATCCATGGTTGAGACCAGGATCACGTTCCTGACTAGAAACATTCAGTCGTTTGAGGCGGAAGTTTGCGTCAATTCCTAGGAACAGGGTATACAACCACCTGCCACACAGTTGTGAGTAAATGTCCATATGACGTCAAAAAAAAAACTTACTGTAGATTTTCAGGTGCATCCTTCCAGTTCGGCGGCAAGTTCTTTCCAGGCTGTGGACAGGCAGGGCACAGCACAGTACATTTGCCCTCCTTCGTACCTTTGACACCTGATGGGTCATGCCCACGACCCATACGTTTGAGCAGTCAAACATGCCGCCATTCTCTAACCATTCTCAAGAACGAATAATAGCAATCCTGTAATAACAGTTAGTTGGAAAAATGCCTCGAGAATATGAATATACAAACAGGGGGTGGATTAGTCCCAGTATTGTCAGTCTGCCGAGCAATGGAGTGATAAAACAAACCTTCGACATGAAGCTCAACATTTGAAAGGCCTTCAGGACATTGAACATAGCGGCGGTCTTCGGCTCTAATACAGTGGCTGGTAATAGTTGAGCACAAAGCAGCCGTACGTATCGCTGCTGCGCATGCTCGCAATCACAGAATGCAAGTGAAACTGAGTGGATGGCGTTGATGTCGACAACAACAAAGTCGTCCTTCATGGCAAGGGCGGGATTCCTGCATTGCATTCCAGGTGCATGTCCAAGTTGAATTCGAAGGCCCAGAACTTTGAGAGTTGTCAATTTGAAAAATGACTGATTCCATTCCTATGGAATCGCCATGAGCATAGCAATTAAGTATGAGAAAAATGAAGTACCTGTACTCTATGGAATGGAGCTGTGAGGTGATTGTCGACGGTGCAGGTACTACAAAACAACTGAGTACCGCAACAATCGATGCATCAGATGCAACCTCGCTCTCTGGAACAGGAAGGGCACAGCTCATTAGGGTCAATGCATCCCTCGTGACGGAGAAGCTCCTGAATGAAGACATCAATTTCAGGCATCCAGGACAAAAGGGGATTATCCTAAAATGCATTAGTTCCAGTGAAGGGGGGAAAATAGTAAAAACCGTACCCCTAACAACCGCCGCTTGCGTTTGACCTGCTCATCACGTACAGTACTGACATATCCGGGCTCTAACATCCTCTGGGCATGGTCTGTATCATCTTCATCGTCACTAAATATCGTCATGTCATAGTTTGTTGGTTCATTCTCTCTCCAGAAAATGGGTTCGGGAGCCGTGAGAGCAAGCCGCTTCTGAGGTGATGCTGGCATCTTGTAGTGAGTGTTACTGGTAGAGAGGCCGTGCAAAGCAGGTTGGACATAAGTGTGTGTTTGAATAAGATGCGTCAGCTGAGAGGTGCTGGCTTCATCGTCGTCACTATCAATGTACTGGGTGATCTGAGTTTTGTGCTTAGGGGGCATGATTTAGTGAGGGGTGAATTGAAAGGATGAGTTGCCTTACAATACTTCAAATACCACCTGGCCTTGAAGAACGCATATCGGTTTTGATGATTCCTTTGGCCATGATTCTTCGAGTTCACAACATGCCTCAGAGGGGACGCGTTGAGCTAGACCCAGATTGCAGATCCCAGTGAGAAACTACGGATATCAACCAGACATGACAAGGAGCAAAATGTGAAGGTACAATGGATTGGAACAATAGGTCCAGCACCTGTACTTTACACTCCCCCACCTAGTCCGCATGGACTCCCAGCTGTCCGCACAGACTCCTAGCTGTCCGCACAGATTCCTAGTAAAGTCCGAGTTGTCCGCACGGACAGCTCGGACATCATGCAGACTGAAGAATTGGGCCGAGTCCTAGCATCTTGAAACTGTAAGAAGTCCTAATGATGTCTGAGTTGTCCTAGCTGGTCCGAGTAATGTCCGAGTAAATAAAGACTTAGTGAATTTTTTCATGAGAGTAAGATCAAAATATTGTTGTACCTGGCAGGGTTTGAACCCAAGGCACTTTGATCAAGATTACATAAACTGGGCACAATTAACCACTGTGCCAAATGGGCACACAATATTAATATTATTACTACTATTTATTACCTATTCCAAATACATGCTAGCAATAAAAAAAAAGTTACCGTTGCTCACATCGAGCAATGGCACTCAATGGGCGTCGTTGCCCCCCCCCTGTCCCCCATTCCCTCCCCTTCCCCGTGCCCTTCCGTCACCCTCGCCTATTGCACCCCCTCCGCCCTGTGAGCAGTCACTCGCAGCAGTGGTGGGGGGTGCTCTGTCGTCCTGGGTGTCGTGGGGTCGTGTGTCCGTGCCCTTGCTCTGACAGAGTAGTATCTATATTAATTAAAGTAGAGTAAAAATAATATATCTTTATACAAAATAAATTAACGGGAGGGGGGGGAGGGGGGCGCAGCACGTCGCCATCGTTGCCCCCGTTCCCTGTCCCCCCTTCCCGTGCCTGGTGGTGGGGGTGCTCTGTCGCGCTGGGCGTCACGTCTGGTGCGTCCCCCAGTCCCCCCACGCGTCCCCCCATCCTCCTGGCGTGTCCCACGTGTCCCACGTGTCCCCCACCCTCCTAGCTCGTCCCCTCTCCCTCCTAGGGCGTCCCCCTGTCCCCCTTGGTCCTGGTGCATCCCCCTTGGTCCTGGTGCATCCCCCTTGGTCCTGGTGCATCCCCCTTGGTCCTGGCGCGTCCCCCTCCCTTCTAGTGCATCCCCCCGCCCCCTGGAGCGTCCCCCCCTCCTAGTCACGCTGAGTGTCATCCCCCCTCCCTCCTACCGCGTCCCCTCCCTCCCAGTCGCGCTGGGTGTCGCGTCTGGCGCGTCCCCCGTCCCCTGGAGCGTCCCCTCCCTCCTATGGTGTCCGCCCGCCCCCCCACGCGTCCCCTCCCTCCTGGCGCATCCCCCTCGGTTCGGGCGCATCCCCCTCGGTTCGGGCGCATCCCCCTCGGTTCGGGCGCATCCCCCTCGGTTCGGGCGCATCCCCCTCGGTTCGGGCGCATCCCCTTGTCCCCTGGCACGTCCCGAGTGTCGGTGGGGGTTGTCCCTGGCTGGGGGAGGGTGCTGGGTTGGTGGGCGGTGACGTGGCTGCGCTGCTGTGGTGGTTGGTGGATCGGTGGGTGGTGGTGACGTGGCGGCGGCGGGTGCTGGGTTGTGGCTGGGGGAGGTCGGTGGGTCGGTGGGCGGTGACGTGGCGGTGGGTGCTGGGATGGTGGGCGTGACATGGCGGCGGCGATGGGCACTCGGTCAGTGGGGGGTGACATGGTGGCAGTGGTGGGTGCTCGGTCGGAAGGGAGGTGGCGCTGGCATGACGTGGCAGGTCTCTATGAAGCCCCCCACCTCCCAGCTAAGTGGGGAGGAGGGGCGGCGTGGGATAGTAAAGACCTCTCCAGCACCATGGGTAGGAAAGCAGATCACTGATCACACAAGTTCACAGGAACACTGTAGTACAACAACGTCACCTGACAATGTGTCAATGAGTCATATATACACGTTCACTAATATAGACAGTTGTACTATGGGCTAGTAGACTCAACAGTGTCCAAGATACAAGGGCAGAAATAATAGATGTGCGGAATACTGCACGGCGTTCCAACATCTGAATCCCGACCTTCCACATATGCTATCAGACTCTTACTTAATAGCGAGAGCATGAGGTTGTACATTGGGTCGAGGAAATATCTTGCTTGGCCATGGTTGATCCTGAGGGGTTAATTGCGCTGCACGCAAAAAAACAACTCATGTATCAAGTAGCATGAGACTGATTCATAATGCGCTTTTGGAGCATTTGGGCAAAGCAAGATATCGAGAGCAGTACATGATGCAGCTGGCTAGCAAAACAACAAGGAGATACTGTACATACATGGCCTACATCAACACGACCCTACCAACGCGACCCTATCAATCCTTGGACAGCAACTTGATGGTATCGAGGGCAAGTGCAGCCTGGAAAGCTCCGAGTGCAGCCTCAAGGGTCGAGTACTTTTTGCGGCCAGAGCATTTCACCCCAACAACAAAGGAGTCGGCAAGTGACTGGAGAAGTGAATGGTTCATGAGTAATCTCATTACAATTATAAGTATATATAGACTTACAGCGTTGCGGAATACACCCACACTGGTCCCCGCAGTGACAACATAAAACGTCTCTCGGGCAACGTTGACAACATTGTACTCAGAACAGGCGCCGCAAGCAAACGACATGGTGCCGTCTTCACTTGGTGATGCAGTAACTTGTGCAGTGGTTGCATTACCGGCACCAGTGCTGGACGATGGAGAGTTCAAGGCTGATTGAAGTGAGAGGCTAAGTATACACAACAAGCAAAAAAGGAGGAAGTAGACTTACTTCCGGGAAGGGCAATCCCCATCTCATGGAGCTGTGTGAGCAATTTCTGGGCCTCAGTGGAGTTGGCCGCATCCATAGCAGGTTTGGTGGCAGGGGCGGCAGTATAGACCATAGTGGGGATAGTGGGGATAGGTGGGGATGTGGAGAATTATTTTAGCAAAAAAAGACCGATCAATGTGGTTGAGTTACCGGAGTGTCCCTGGTGAACTAGTCTATATATACCAAGAACTGTACAGTTGCTACCCATGCTGCAATCTGACACCACAAATTTTCCACATGATCTGGCAGTGTTGGTGATCGGTGATATTACTATCAGATTCAAGGTACATCGGAATAATTACTCATACGTAGCCAGGTTTCTAATGTCCTATGAATGTTCAGTAATTATGGCACCACATCGCTGGGCAAACAAAGACCAACTCTTGTTCCTGAGAAGTGAGCTGAATGAATTTCTAGAAAAGCAGAAGGAGAAAAAATTGGCTCTCTTTTGGCCTGCTTTGCATTGTGAATGGTTCTCTTGTTGGCCGGTAGAACCCAACAACCCTGATACACCACTTCCCGTTGAGAAGGAGGAGTTAGATTCCTATCAGGAAGAGGAACGGGCACTCATCAGCAAACAAAAAGATGTATGTTGGCATCCGTTGCACTAAGCACATTTTGAATTGAAGTTTATCAGCGCCTGAAGTCCTGGTTCAATAACAACAAGGCCAGCAAGCAGTCACACAATGGAGGCAAACGGTTCCAAATTCAAATGAAACGACAACCTCAACCTCAGCATTTGGAAATCTACTCCCATCGATATTACATCGACCGCTGATAGGTATCAAGAGCGGTCTATGCTCTGAACCAGTTGTTTTGCGATTTTCCATCAAATCCTCTGCTCAGCACACACACAGATCATTTCACATCCTCAAAAAAACATTGCTATTTTGAATCTGGTGCTACATCTTATTCTCAAATGAATCTCCGTCTTTGTCATCAACCACATCTGTTATGTCGACTTCAAAAACTCCGTTTGCTCTTGCTGCAGCTTCATTCTCTTCCTTCCTCGCTTGAGCCACTACCGCGTTGTCCTCTGGTCGCACTTGGAGACATTCACCTCCTATCTGATCAAAGAAGAGATGTCACTTACTCCAGTCAAGACTCCACTGTAATGGATCACGGAATACAACAGGTTCATCATCAATGGGCAGATTCTCCATCTCGAGATCTGCTGTATATTGTCCCCAGATTTCGGCCCTTCTCTGTTGGTATCCCATTAGAATGCAAAGAATCAAGAGAATGATGCAGAGGAATAAGGCAAGAGAAGCGTTGCTGGATAACATGGTTTAGTGGGAGTTATAGTGAAAAAGAACGGTATTGTCAACAGTCTTATGATTGGGTCACATGATATAGTTCCCAGGGTCACAAAGTCTCTTACACCAGGTAGAATTTTCATTATTTGGTATCCACACATACTCCATATCTCCATTCCTTATTCCATCACCCACATGATATTCCATTACCTCACTCCTTATTCAATTACCTCTCCCCATTCCTTTGACATTTGATTCCTTCATTTTTACTTGGGTTCCTTACCCACTTCTTACCCCTTAGCCCCACATTAAAAATCTATATAAGACATGTAGTAGTTAGAAACAAAAAAACAACTCAAGTTATCATTCCCTCTATCGTTTAGAGCACAGAGCTCAATTCTAGCTTCGTCCTATCGTATTATCTCGTCTCAGCAACCCCAGTTCTAGTCTCATTTATCGTATTCTCCCTCAACCCTTCATCCTTCTACCTTGTGACAAGCACCAACCCAAAGCCACCTCGCAACCTTCCTCTAGTCTAGTTGGAGTACATTTGGTGTGTCTTTTCCAGGTGTCTCCTCAGACTGAGTATTATCACCGCGTACGTGACAAGGTCAAGGCCGAAATCAAGGACAAGGGGCTTACCCAGAAGCAAGTCCTTAGCACGATCAAACAGCTCACCGCGGAAGCATTTGAAGCCGAATCAACTGAGTTGAAGGAGGCCATATATGCCAAAGCAGTGGCTGGAAAGCTTGTGAGATCCGATGACTCCCGAACTGAAGAAGTGAACACCCCAGAAAGCTACGCCACGTACGTACATCTTAACTTATGTATCACAACATGTAAACTGACGTGTGAATACTTACAGTGTCATTACAGCTTTACCAAACTTATTAGACAATCTTTTCCAAGAGCTGGCTCTCAGAACTGGGTGGATATTCACTGTCCTGGCAGGAGGCCCTGAACCAATCAATGGTGGCAAGATCAGAATGCTCAGGTATGTATTCATCAGAATCATCGACACCTCGTTCATGAGTTATCTTTCTCAGGTATGATTGCGGGAAAAATGATGTTGGGCTTTCTTTTGGAATGACCCTCCCATCCTTCCAGGCTACATTTTTGAAACCATTTGCTGGATTTGTCAAACAGGTGTTTCGTGAGTACTACCATTTTTTCTGTTGGACTTCAGGCCTGAATATGCAATACTAGCTTCAAATGTGTGTGCGAGTCGGGCTATTATCATAAAATCTGATGACGTTGATGACCTGCCAACAACTGCGGCCGACATGGCCGCGCTCACCGGCACCATTGACATGGAAACGATTTCTGGCACTCACCAATGTTCTATCTCACTAGCACCTTCTATCTCCGCATCACCTTCCCAAACATCGGCAGACAAGAGACCTGGTCTTGACCCCTTGTATTCCGTGTTCCTTCCAGAGCGTCCCATTCCTCCCATTCCTCCTGTTCCTCAGCATTCTACTGCTGCATCCACCTCCTCACTGGATCCACCCTGTGAACAGGTAATTGACCCACTCTTGTGAACTGCACTCAATCATGGGAACAGCGCACCATCGACACACGTTGCATCCACCTCACCAGATCCACCTGCTGACGACGTAATCGATCCACTCTTGCGAAGCATATTCAATCCTGCGGATGGTGCATCGTCGATACACAGATGCATGGGAACTCACCCCTCCTTACCACAGGCGCCTGTGGACCGTCAATTTACCGCGCACTTGGAGAATGCACCCTTAGCTTTCATGCATCCTTTGAGCATCCCTCCACTCGAAAATCAACAAACCCCTGCACCCCCTTCACTGTCCAACAGCCCAGTAGTTGCCGCTCCCAGTGGTCTGCCAGCTGCTAACCCTGCGGATGGCCAATTTTATACTCACTTGGAGAATTCACCCTCACCTTTTGCGTGCCCTTCGGGCATCCCTCCACTAGAAAATCAACAACCCCCTGCTCCCACGTCACCATCTAACCAGGCTCAGTCACCTTCATCCGTCGCTCCTCTGAGTCTGGCCGCTCCCTCCAACAATGGCAAACCAGGGACAGCACAATCGACAACATCGAGTAAAACAACTGTTCCAAAGAAATGTGCTGCGAAGCAAACTGCACTTCCTACAGGGGAATCTACAGGTGAAGGTGGAAGGGGTCAGCACCTGCGCAAGGCACCCGCAACCAAAGAGATTGTCCCTCTTATGGACTCATCGCGGAAGGCCCCAGAGTGGCTGCAACTTGCGCATGAGTTCGTTGCAGATAAAACCGCTGGACCGAGCTGGGATTGTTGCATCACCGCCTGGTTCGCGTTTGAAGGAACCTTTTGTGCTTATGAGGTCATGGTGGTGTGTACTATCGCTCTGGAATTTATCGTATCATATAGGCTAACCTAACCATTCTAGTCCAGACTTCCTGGATCCAAAAATTGACCTGCAGCCCTTTCGGTGTGGCTGCTCACCAGAAATTACTCCCATCCCCCAGAGATACTTGACCCTACTTCATTTGGCCTAGAGTGGTTGGTCTGGTGGAATGCCTTGCAACCAGCATGGAGGAAAGCATGCACCCACGGCACCCTGCCTGTCACACTTGATCCTGAGCGCCCGTCAAGCCACAGCCTCCGGTCATTACACAAGGGCAGCCCCAATGGATTAGTCACAGTCTTGATCGGCTTGAAGTGCTGGCATTTGGCTGGTGGCGATGGCGACCTGTGGATGCGTGCTGTCAGCGATCTGACTTCTTGTTTCGTGGATGTGGGAGTTCCAATTGCAGGAAAGTCAAGTGATTCAAGGTAAATGCCATAATTTCCTGGCTTTGTTCTTTACACCAACATTATTTCCTAGGGTGGCAAAGAAGAGGAAGCTCTGAAAGCTTTGGGTCATTATGTACAGTCATCTTGGTCATTCTTGGTTGCATTACTGCTGCCACGCATACTGGGCTCAGCAATCTAGTTTCATAGGTCTTCTTTCACGTAATTAATGATTGCTTTGTATGCTACTGGCAACTGCATGAATAACATGTCATGTTTCTTGTACCTATGCCAAGTTGTTGGTTGTTTTCCAGCAACCCAACTGACACGAAAGGAGTGGAAGCAAGGGATGGAAAATCTTGCTTCTATGTTTTCATGAACTATCATTTCTGTATCCTAACACTTTCAACACCCGTCATTGATCACAAACTATTAGGGTTGTTCACAGTAAACATTTTTGGGCCATTTTCGGCTCATTTTTGGCTTCATTTTTGGATCATTTTCGCATGTTTGGCAGAAGAATGATCAGAATGATCCGAAAAATGAAATGAAAAATGACATGAAAAATGGCTACTGTGAATGCCCTGGAAAGCAAAAATCATAAAAATGAAGCAAGAATGCATTTTACATGGTCCTCGGCAGTGCTGGCAAGTGCTTGGCACATTCAAACTCCACCTTAAAGGACTTGGTGAAATTTTTTTCTCGAGCTTGTACCTTATCAGTCTCAACTTATTATTCAAAGTGCAATAAATATGTATTCTTTCGTACTACTAACAAAAATAACTACGAATAAAAAAGGGACCACATGCAGAAGGCAGGCCCCATCGTGATAGCTCCTTGCCACATCATGGTTACGCCGAGCCCACCGCCCCTCGTCGAGCCGGTCCCCCATCGCATCGTCACCTCAGCACCCCGTGTCCACGCTGCAAGTAGTTGGCTCGCAGCAGTGGTGGGGGGTGCTGTTGTTGCCGTCGGCCCTTGTTGTCGGTCGCTCTCCTCGTTGGTGATGTGGCCATCAGCACCCGATCCCCCCATGCGAGCAAATGCTCGCAGCAGTGGGTGTCGGGTGCTGGGCTATCCCCCCCATTCTCCGGTCGCCATTCCACCCGTGATCCACCCCACGAGCAGTTGCTCGTGAGGCTGGGGGCAGGTGGTGCATCATCGGTCACCGTTGTTGGGGTCCTGGCATCCACTGTCATTCCCGCAGCTGTGGAGGGGTGCCATTGTCGTTCCACCCGCGATCCACCCCACGAGCAGTTGCTTGTGAGGCTGCAGGCGGCTGGTGCGTTGTTGGTCGCCATTGTTGGGGGTTCTGGCATCCCTGGTCGTGCCCACAGCTGTGGAAGGAGTCGTCGTCATGCCTGTGGTCATTGGGTCGTCACTGGCTGTGCTGGGTCGAGGTCTCACATTGGGTGAAGTGGGCGCCATGGATAAGTGACGTGGCACTGAGAGGGGGGGTTCCTAGTGCTTACCTGGCAGGTGTCCCTCTCCACAGGTCTCCCAGCGCCCTCCCTGATGTCCTGAGCCTAACCAAGACCCCTCACATTCCGTTTGGACAGGGAGGAGGGGGAGTGCAGGCAGGTGTGGGCGTGGGTTGTGCCACATCGCTGCCTGTCGTTACTGGTAGAATAGATCCTAAAAATAAAAATTACAGTTAGTTAACGTATAAAAACAAGAAACGAATGAAGAAATACATATCCTAAAGCCCAAACAACGGTTGCCATCATTTGGGCTCGCGTTGCATCCGAAACGGGTTGTTTACGACCACTCGTGGCTCCTGCAGGCGTGGTAGTGGGCATGGGAGTGATGATGGGGGGTGGTGACGAAGTTGCGGTGGTGGTAGTGGGTCGAGGGAGGGAGGGAGCGGTGGCAACGTGGAGTCGGAGTGGAGGGATGATGTTAATCGCACATTGGGTGTCGGAGCGGAGTTTGAAATAACAACAAAAATGGAACGTGAAAAATGAAAGTGAAAATGACCAACTTTGCAAAATGGGGGGGGGGGGGCTCCATTTTGCAAAAATGATCATTTTTCAGGTCATTCTTGACTCATTCTGAAGTTAATTTTTGAAAAATGGAAGAAAAATGAAAATGGAAAATGAAGTGAAAATGGCCCGAAAATGGCTACTGTGAACGACCCTATTAATACCCTGTGCTGCCAAGCTGCCCGACCATCCACACCATTCAGAGATTCAATTTTCAGGAACGGCGATGGATTGATTGACAGGAAAGAATCCTGGATATAAAAGGATTTATTGGGGCGGGGGGCGCAACCAAACAACTGGTGGGGAATGCGCCCAACGTGCAGGGACCGCTAGTGATGTGCCTGGCCCGGCTTCAGGCCAGAAGCCAGGCCAGGCCAAGCCAGGCCAGAGGTGACAGCCTAGCAAGGGCTTTGGCCTGGCTCAGGAAAGCTGAAAGCCAAAGCCGGCGGCTCAGGCCGCGGCTTTAGTACCTATGGGAATGAAACCACCGCGGATGTTTTCAGTTGTTTATATTTTGTTTATGCAGATTTCCTCTCTTTTTTCATGTATTTCTACGGGCCCCCTTCACTGGCAACTGGTCTTGTGCTCAACCCCGAAAATGCCCACAATCGCACTGATCCAAGCCCTTGTCAGGGAAATCGCCACGCTCTCAAACGGTTTGCCTCCATCTGTCCAACAAGGCACAAAGGATGACAAAATCTGGAGTGTGATGAACACCGATCAATGCGATACGGAACACGAGACCTTCAATAAGCGTTTTGATGGGATGTTTGGAGAGGATTGCCGAGATCCTCATGGTCGGTTGCAGTACGTTTGCAAAGGAAAGCTTGGATTGGGTCTTGTCTGCTCCTATCTGTCTAAACGTGACTGGGCAGACGGCTTTCCCTTGGATATTGTTGAGATAAAGCTGCAGCGTCTTGTTGCCGAACTCAAATATCTTCGGTATGTGACCAACTTTGTTTGCCTTCCATTCCTTCATCTTGTGACTGATCTATCTCCAGTGGATCTGACGTGGATTTGACTGCACAAACACGACCATCACGCCACACCGCCCCAACCTCAAGGTTGACGGATGCCAACAACACAGCGCAGTCTCAACTCTCGTTCCAACGCAATGCAGTACAGGCCTTTCGCACGCGCTATGCTCAAAAAGCCATGTCCACCCTCAAGCCTTCTGCCGATACCGTAAATTCAGCAACAGCATCATCACCGACTTTGTCTACTATCATCGACGCGGATGCTGAACGCATCGAGTCTGATGGAGATGGAGATATTGATGACACACCTAAGACCTCAAGCTCCTCGATACGATCAGCAAACGACGAAACCAACTCAAAGGAGATATTGTTGAGGCCTTACAGTGTGTGAAATGTGCAATCCGACATGACCTCAGGCTACTATTTCGGGAACCAGCTCCTTCTTCAATCCTCGAAGCAGAGTTCAATGGTGATGGCGAGGATGGCGAGGATGACGGAGAGGTGTCTGATACTGCTGATGGTTGGGATGATTTGCTGATGGAAGACGAGGATGATGGGGCTTTGACTGACAATGAGTCTGATTCAGATTAGCTGAACTGTCACTCCTCTTCTTGTACCATTTAATATGTATATCGTCTGCTAAAAGCCATGGCTTGGGCCAAGCCAAGCCAGAGCCGAGCCAGCAGTGGGGGCTTTGGCTTGGCCCAGGTTTCGAGAAAGCCAGAGCCCCTTCAAGCCAAGCCAAAGCCGGGACTTTTGGGCCAAGCCGGGCCGGAACATCACTAGGGACCGCGTGGAGCCAACCCACCATAATCTGAACATCACGTGGATTCGTGATATATAACGTTGACCTGTAATTACAGTCCTGCATATATCACGCTATAACCTGTCATTACAGTTCTTTTATATATCAGAAGGACGTCGTAGCCTGAGTCTCCTGAAGTTATTCCGGCCCAAAACGAGAGGACTCCGACTCGGAGGAGAGGTTGGGCCAATGTGTATCGTCGTATCACTGAAACAGATAACCTGAACAAAAAAAAGTAGATGTGAATAGAGTCGAGTCCAGTCGATGCCTACATATCCGTGTGATGTGGCACTTTTGCAGCCGCGTTTCGCCCTGATGAAGGTCGACGGAGAGTGAGCGAGGTGAGCGAGCGAGGGTCAGAGCAAATGATCGTAATGTCCTTTTTTGTTCAAAATCCGCATGTCGGTAGAGTCAGCAGCATGAATATTAAGTACTTGTTGTGACATCCCATTAGGACCCCAGCCTTGGAAATCGAAGGCCTGGAGGCAAAGGTTGACCATGTCCTTCTCGGCAACGGTTCATAGCACATAGTATAATTTGTTGTTTTTCCCCTCTGGTCCCCTAGAAAATTTTCATGCTGAATGGTAACTACTATGGCTTGAAATTTACCGACATCATGCGACTGCCAACTTTGATCCGGGGAATGATGATGTATCAGATGTGCTGGTAGGCGGATGCGGTGCTGGCCCACTATTCTGGTGAGGGTACTGCTATGGTGGCTGATGATATATGTATGGCCTGCAATATTTAATCATGATGGACGCAGTTGCTACTTCTGACATCACAGGGATGTGATGCAAATCTTCGGTAATGTATTATCCTTATAAGAATACGGACATCACTGAGAAACCAGCGTTATTCTTGAGCTGGTCTCAGTTTTTAACCCGATATAATCAATCCCGCATGTTGACCCTGCGGTTAAACATTGTTGTTCTTTCCCTTCTCGCAATCCATGCATATGCTTTGCCAGTTTACACGCAAAATAGTGGTCCCGAGGATCATTCGCCGGGGGCTAATGTTGTAAGTGATTTAAAGTAGTCTTTGCAACCAGTTATCACTGGTGACTCCAATAGCATCCTCCATCACCCCCACAGACAACTCCCATACCCACCCGAAGCCCCCCGGAGATACTAAGTCCTAAAACCGTCCGACCCGAATCCCCGCCCGGGTTCGTAAGGAGCCCTTCCCCTACACCAATGGACACGAACCCCCCCCCAACACCAAGCGCCTCCCCAAAACCAAAAAGAAAGTTCTTGAGTATGTTTAGACCCAAAAGATCACAGCCCGTACAAATGATGAACCGTGAACGACCCCCTCCGCCTGTGCAAGTTGAGCTGGTCCAGGGTCCCAACAAATTTACATATAACTACGGATCCGAGTCTCCGCCCTTGCGGCCCTCCATCGGGTGAGAATTGGGTTGGTGGGAAGCTTTGAGGGATTGATCCTGGATAGATACAGATAACGCGTACTACGACAACATTGATAATTTGATCAAATTTGATAACATGAGATGCTTCATCAGTGAATCTAGGATTTTTGTAAGCCTGCGACCAGACTCACGACACAAACATGCACAGCCACCACGAACATCGGCGAACATCGGCACACATTGATGCTTACAATGGCTACACAGCCACCCTGAACATCGGCGAACATCGGCGAACTCATATATCAACTTACACTCGATGCGGCCACTTTCCAACACGGTTTCAAATCTCATATATATACCATCTTTTTTTCCTTTGTTGCCCCACTCTTTACCTTGTGCAACAAAGGTATAGTTTACCGACCTTCTTATGTATCTTAGACTGACTCTTTACCTTGTGCAACAAAGATAATGTGATCCTGTCTTACCGTCTGACTTAGTGAGGCTACCTAACCAGGCAGCCTTTCACTTTTTTTTTGACACCAACTGCGTCTTTCAATACCTGACGAACCCACACTGTCTCGGCAATAGAGTTTTAAAGTCTGGTCGGGTCCGGTTGTTCAGCCATTTCGGCCCCAACCGGTTGGTCATTTGCATCAAAAAGTACCAACCGACAACCGAACCGGGTACAACCAGTTGGTGTCGGTTGCTCAGGTGGTTGTGACCGGTTGAGACCGGTCGCAACCCGACCTAGTTACAGTCAGTTGCAGTCGGTTCCATGCAACCGACATCTACATGGTGACTTACAATACATACTGACTACTAATAATACTTTTTCTACTATAATTTAAAATATAATAATATACAAATATAATAAAACAATCCCCCCCTCAAGGTGGGGGGGATGGGGAACACTGACAATGGTGGCCATACTCACTGTTGAGGCGAGGGATGGTGGACGAGAGGGGGGGACGACGGACGAGTGGGGGGGGGGACGGTGGATGAGTGAGGGGATGGCAAATGCGAGGGGGCACGGCAAATGTGAGGGGGCAGACAGCAAATGTGAGGAGGCAGACGGCAAATGTGAGGGGGCAGATGGCAAACACGAGGGGGCACAGCAAACGCGACTCGCGAGGGGGCAGACAGCAAACACAAGGGGGTGGACAGCAAACGTGAGGGGGCACAGCAAACGCGAGGGGGCAGACGGCGGATGACAGGGGCACAGTGGACAAGTGGGGGGGATGGCAGACAAGTGGGGGGGACGGCAGACAAGTGGAGGGGACAGCAGACAAGTGGGGGGACGGCAAATGAGAGGGGGGATGGATGAGAGGACAGCGGACGTCATAGAGGTGTCGTCGTGGGGGAAAAGTTGAAATGGGTGAAAAAAAAAGATGATGCATCTTGATCATCAGTACAAGCGTGTGCAAACACAAACGTGTTGCGACATGTCATTGTTTATACTTGCACAACACATGTGCAAACACATGCAAATGAGCCAAAGGTATATAAACCCTTGCCCATCTGCCATTGTCACTTGGGCATGCCCCAACCTTCTTCAGTAAATAAGTACATAAGTAAATAATATAGTATATATTAGTGTATATACAAGTAGATAACTGGCCGGTTGCAACCGGTTGTAACCGGTTGTCGACCGGTTTGAGTACTTTTCAAATCTGTCCAACTGCAACTGTGCGATGCCCCCATGAGGCCCAACTGCAACCGGAAGTCCGGTTGCCCACGGTTGTAGTCCGGTTGGGTTGCCGGTTTTTTTAGGTTGCTGCAACTGGACCTGCAAAGACTACTCGGCAACCCTCTACCTCGATTCCACTCCTCACCAGGAGTGTGAGAAGAAAGTTGCAGGACCCTGGCCAACCTGCCAAACTACAGATCCTAATGGACACACATCGACGCCCCAAGCCAAACAGCCCAGTGTCTCTACCACTGTCCCCATCACCTAGTACTGACTTGTCTACCGACGAAAGTGCACCTACCACAGCCACCTCCCATTGCAACTACCAAGCCACCTTACCTGCTGCCCGAATTGCCATGTCACCAACCACACAACCCCTTGCTGAAGTCAAGGTCACGAAGATGAAGGAATGCCTGATGCTCACTGTGGGCAGAATCACCCCACTCATCATGCAGTCGTGGACCCTTGCATGCAAACGATACAAGAAGCATGGCGGGAAGACCAGCACTGAAATTGTCAGTTACGTTGCTGAGGGGATGTTTGAGCCGCGCCTCGTTTCTTGGTATCAGGCAGATCAAACTTGGATTGATGCCCTCACCCTGGATCAGTATCTCACTGAGCTGGCCCAACTGGTCCTCGAGAAGAACTGGTCCTATGACATCCTCGAAACCATCCTCTCCACAACCCAAGGCAACTGGGAGTTTATGGATTGGAAAATAGAGGTTGAGAACCTCAACGCAATCCTCACCACCTTGGCGCCAAGCAAAGCACTCACCAAGGACCAGCTCAAGGTCCAACTCCAATCCAACCTACACCCGGACCTGAGGCTCAATCTAAGCCTTGAACCAGTTCTAGCCACTGATCTCGCTACCTGGGCCTTTGAGGTTAAGGAGCGGGATGACTGTATGCGGGCTGAAAACGCCTGGACCCAAAAGATGATTGATGCCTCGGCCACTGCCTGCACTGCACGCCAAGGTGAAAAAAAGGATCTCCTCTCCCGCCTCACAGATGCACCTTTGACCTCCCATGCCTCTACCTCTACCCCCACCAGCCGAACTAAGAAGGCCGAGAGAATTCGCCTGCCGGCCCTCACTGAGGCTGAGAGAACCCTCATCCGTGACCACAATGGATGCACCCGGTGCAGGAAGCTCAACATTGGGCACACCTTCACCAACTGTCCAATGGTTGCAACTAACTCATGGCCTGACCCGGTGATCTACATGACCCTGACAGCGCCAGCCCAAAACATGGCAATGGCCGCCGGACACATCTCAGATTCTGAAACAGACTTGTATGTCCCTTCCCCCGTCAATGTCCCCCTCACTGTCCCACAATTATACACCAACCTCTTTGCTACTGGCCCCCTCATCTCCGAATTCCCCATGCCAGTCCAACCACTAATTGACGTTGGATCGCCCTGCACAGTGATTAGCCTGGAGCTCGTCAAGAAACTTGGTCTCTGACGATATCGTCTCCCTGCCAAGGAGAACAACATGTCCTCCTTATCAATGCTGCCACTTGTCTCTGAGGAGTATGTGAAACTAGACCTCAGCTCTGAACGGGGGATATGGAAGTCAGGAGTACACAAGATGAAAGTAATTAAGGGGCTACCATTCCCCATTATTCTAGGAATGCCATTTCTTTCATCAGAACAGATCCTGATAGACCCACATGAGCGAACGGCCATTGACAAACACACAGGCTACGACCTCCTAAACCCCCCTCCTCTCGCACCTCAGGATTGGAACACAGCTACAAACATTGGCAAACATTGGCAAACAGCACAGCCACCGATGCCAAAGAAAGTTCGGGCACCCAAGCCTACCACTCTTGAGCAGACCAGAGCACCAACACTTGCTGGTTACCTCCTCCCTGGCCCCATCATGGCTGCTGTTTGAGACTGCATTGAAGGCCTTGCATTCCAAGAGGTCCTCAAAGAAGCAGACCAGACAATGAAACTAAAATATGCCAACCGCTTCCCACTCTGACTCCCAGACAATACCTCTGAAGTCCCTGGACACATGTTCCACCACATCCGGCTCAAAGACCCCACCATGGTCAATAATGGCAAAGGATATGCAGCACCAAAGAAATACTAAGAATCTTGGAAAAGATTACTTGATGACCACCTAAAGGCTGGCCGAATACGACCATCTTCATCAGAATATGCCTCGCCAGCATTCTGTGTCCCAAAATATAAAGCTGGCGTCCCTGACTTAACAGTCGACCCCTGCTGGGTAAACAACTACTGGTCTCTCAACAGTAACACTGTCCGAGATAACTTCCCCCTACCTCGCATTGATGACATACTCGCTGATTGCGGGAAGGGAAAGATCTTTGGGAAGATGGACATGACTAACTCCTTCTTCCAAACACGGGTACACCCTGACAACATTCACCTCACTGCTGTAAGAACACTGTGGGGACTCTATGAATGGACTGTCATGCCACAGGGTGGATGCAATGCCTGCCACACACCAGCACCGAATGACTGACGCGCTCCGAGAACACATTGGAAAAATTTGCCATGTGTACCTCGATGACATTATCATCTGGTCACAAACCATGGAGGAACATGAAAGAAACTGCAATACAGTCCTTCAGGCCCTCCGCAAAGCCAGCATCTATTGCAACCAGGTGAAATCCAGCCTGTTTGCCACTGAGTTATGTTTCCTTGGCCACATCGTCTCTGGGGCTGGGAATCGGGATCAAACCTGACCCATGCAAAACTGACCGTATTGCAGCCTGGCCCCAACCAACAACTGCCACCAATGTCCGAGGTTTCCTAGGACTAACCAGATACATTGCCACCTTCCTTCCAGCACTCGCAGAATACACAAGTGTCCTCACCCCCCTTACTACCAAGGAATGTGACCGGCGATTCCCCACATGGACCCCAGAACATCAGAATGCATTTGACCACATCAAACAACTTGTTCTCAGTGCTGACTGTCTCACCATAATTAATTACCAAGACAAAGCATCAAACATCTATGTCACCACTGATGCCAGTGACCGCCGGACTGGGGCTGTGTTAAGCTTTGGAAAAACCTGGGATACATCCCGGCCAGTTGCCTATGACTCCTACCAGCTCAATGACGCCGAGAAGAATTATCCAGTCCATGAGAAGGAGCTTCTTGCCATTATCAAGGCATTGAAGAAATGGCGATCCCACCTGCTTGGTGCCCAGTTCGAAGTTTTCACTGACCACAGAACTCTCGAGTACTTCCAATCGCAGAAGGAGATGTCGAGACAACAAATGAGATCTGTACTTTACACTCCCCCACCTAGTCCGAACGGACTCCAAACGGAACACTCGGAATGCTAGGATTCCGACCAGAATCCTAGTCAAGTCCTAGCACACTGCTAGGATTCCGTTCGGACTGTTGAAATGGGTGAATTCCTAGCAGTTTGAAGTGCAAATTCCGAGTGAATTCCGAGCTCAGTCCAAGTGAGTCCGAGCAAAAATAAAAAGTTTGCCAAGTCCCATTCCTCATGAGTCCGAGTGTTGTCCGAGCGGAATCCTAGCAAAGTCCGAGCTCAGATTGAGAAAAATAAAAAAGTTTGCAAGTCCAATTCCTAATGAGTCTGAGTGTTGTCCAAGTGGAATCCTAGCAAAGTCCGAGCTCAGATTGAGAAAAATAAAAAAGTTTGCAAGTCCAATTCCTAATTAAGATACATAGAGTGTAGACAAACTAAACTAGTCAATATTATCACCTTTATCATCATCATCTTCTTTGTCTTCAATATTACTTGCTTTGCTTGCTTGTTTCTCAAGTACTAGTCTTGTGTGATAGAATAGCATAACATGTAAGAACCAGTTAAAATTGCTTGGAGTCATTCTTTTGAGGATTGATTCAAAGCCACCCAGCCAGGAATTCAGCTGTTCACATGCCTATATTCATTTCAATCAGCAACTTATAAAATTATTACTATATCATAAATGCCATACCTGTGTATTAAAGGCTCGTTTATAGTATTGCTGACCTTGATTATCAGTATCCACAATGACAAGATTGGGGGCAGAGCCATTCAATGGGGCTGGATTACACCATTTTCGGCACAAATAATTGGTTGTGCGATGGTTGATGTAATGGTAGGAGTCAACTATAAATCGTGTTGTGTTTTTCCATATTGCATCCCAGCTACCATTGGTTATGGCTGTGCGAAGTACCAGACAAGCCTTGTCAATGCAGATATAGTCCGGCCGTGACTCTTCATTTGGATAAACTGATTCCAGGAATGCCAGAATATTTGTTGGTGATTCTGATTTGGCAAACTTTGCCCATGCAATAACAACACCACATGGTGCACATATTGTTTCTACACAATAGAAATGGTTTGGAGTAAAATAGTTGTCTCTTTGTACCTCAGGAGTAGGCTCATCATGAGGTTGTTGATTGGTCTGTGCTACTGGTTGCCAAGGCAAGCGTTCCCCCGGTCTTTGCAACATTCTTCTAGCTCCAGCCATAGTATGCCGATTATGTCCTCGAACATGCCTATTCCATTGAATTTGATGTCTTTCACATGCTTGTGTGCCAACAATCTTTTGGGTATTGCAACCATGCACCCGGCATTTAGATCCATGCAAGTTCTCATGTAGAGCACAAAATGATCCACCCCGAGAATTTGCAAGTTCTGAAGTACAGTCATCATAGGCACAATGCTGAAATCCCAATTAGCTGATATCAATAAATTTAATAGCATACATACTGGTGGAGATATAAGAATCCCATCTACAACAACCATAGTTGTATAAGAAGTGTGAGCTGATGGACTATCAACATCCATCTCCTGATCAGTGGTAGAAGCTGACTGCAGTGCATGTTGTCTTGCTTCTTGAGCTGCCTCAGCTGCTAAATCAGCACCTTCTCCAACTAGTGCAGGTACAATTCTATTTTCATCCATCCCTACAAGTGCTGCAGGATCATCCCCAGTAATTATATCTGCAGTACTTTTATATGGTTGAGTACATTCTTTACAAGAATGTTGGTCTGCAGCACGAATGACTCCATTTTCACCTAAGACAGAAAATGCTTGTCTGGTTACATCATTGATGGCAAGACCATCTTGAAGTTCCAGGTTGATGTTACTTGCAGAAGCAAGAGTACGGACAGACTCTTGAACAAATGCTTGCCAAATGTGACGCCGAGAGAGTTTTGTGGAATTCCCAGAATCAAATTTCCAGAAACTGTTATTCCAAAATTCTGTATAAGCAGCAGCAGATGAATGGAAGCTATACATTCCATTTAGAACTGCATTTGAAAAAGCCCGATCAACCCATATGCTCTGTCCGACCTTGAGATATTTTGCAGAATTCAAGTATATTCGGATGTTTTTATTGTCATGTCCAATTACACGTTCTCTATCTGCCAGATAATTTGTTTTGCACTTGGGACACCTTCCAGTAAGGACTTGAACATTTTCAAATATGTCAGAGCCTTTAATCAGGGTAACTCTTGGTATATCCCGTATTTTGGTTATTTGGAGCAAAGAGCGGGGGTTGCAGCTGTTGGTTTCACATACCACAGCATTTGGACAGATAACTTGAGCTGCTTGAATTGATTTATGGGAAATAGGCTTGAGGTTCCCTTGAAATTGTCCATTTTTATCATATGGATATAGATTCAAGACTTTGGCTAGCATATCAAGCTTTTCTCCAATAGCCATAATTTTCATATCAGCATTTCTATCATTTCTATCCTTGAATAGCCTTTCATGGTCCTTTCCTAATTTTTCCTGCAATGCACGTGCAAGACCTCTTATCCAACCAGAATCTGTAGAGCAAAGTTCATCTGAAAATTCTGGATTCTGTTGTCTTGCATGCAAGCCCAACAAATTGGAGTTGTCTGTTATAGTAAACAGGACAAGAAGAACTTGTGAAAGTGTAATCTTGGAACAGAAGTTCTCTTTCACAAAGTGACTGAACACCTTGAATGGAATATCAGGAAACGGGCTCTCCTCTGGATGTGCAGCAACTCCTGGTACCAGAGCAAGTATAATAAAGTACCAGATTAGATGCTGAGATTGCACAATGTTTGAAATGGCAAAAAAACACAGATGACAAAGGAACCATAAACTAAAAAAGAAATTTAGAACATGCACCAAAGTTTATTTATCTACTTGACTTGCTTTTTAGCACTACCATTCCCACTTTTCCCCTCCCCCTTCTTCTTCTTCTTCTTATTACTAACATTCCCTCCAACTTCTTTCACAACTTTGCCCTTCTTTTTGCCCTTCCCATCTGCCTGTTCCAAATATGCAGTCAAGTCTTTGAAGTTGTAGACCACTTTCTCTACCCCCCACACATCAAGATCAGAAGGTCGGTTTCCTGGATCACCTTCTAGCCACTCCACCATAAGAGGATGATTAGAAACCTTGGAGAAACATTTCTTGAAGTGTGAGTGGAAATAAGACTTTGAAACAAAAAGTTTGATCAGGTCCACAGCAGTTAACTTGCTGCCAATCCAGGTTCCATCAGCAACCATTTGGTCATACACATGAGATGCTTCAAGATGTGCCTTGTACTTCTGGTATGCCACATGAAGACCATGATCGGCGCGATCACAAAGGTAAGTAGGAACACCAAGTAAGCCCAGTGTTACTTCTTTAGGATTCACAGAAGGGAGTCCTGAAGTAGCAGGAGTAGACGTGCGTGACAGAGAACCTGAGTGAGGAAAAGGAGTGGTAGCAGTACTTGAAGATCCAGGATTATCATCAGTCTATAATTCATATTTGTGTAAGGTTAGTAAAAAAAGTGAAATTAAATAATAATGGACTTACAATGAGAAGTCGCAATATATCCTGGCCATTATCATGTGCCCACAGTACATCATCATCATTCTCAAGAGCAGTTTCAAATCGACCTTTCACAGCCCAAAGATCCTCTTCATAAACAAAAACACGACGATTGAATTCTACCAAAAGGTGTCAAAAAGCAGTAGAGTAAGACTGAGCATGCTTACTGCGAACTGGGGAATAATTTCTTGCAAGTGTTTGCAGAATTGGCTTGAGGGTGGATTTTACCTCAGATGTAAGTGACATGTCAGGCTTGTGAGCCTCTGGGTCACAATGCGAGGTATAGACATGCACCCTACCCTTACGCAGGCCAGGCTCAAGCATAGCATCCATATCATCTGCGTGATTAAAAACATTCCCCCGTGCTCTACCACGAAATACTCCACCTGTCGTACGTGAAGCACCTTGCAATGTGTGACGAGGTGGACTGGTTGGAGGACTCGCCATCCGAATATCAACATCTAGATTAATAATATTTAAACTATAACCTAAATACATTAAAACCATATTCAACCTACCTTTGTTGACTATAAATTATAATGTAACACATAAGCACAACATAATAATAATAATAATAATAAAAACCCGTACGTTGATTAGAAACCTCGCCAGTCCCAGCAGCAGATTGCATAGAGTTGGGGATAGTGGCAGTAGTGGCAGCAGTTCGCAGTGCAGTGGCAGCAGCAGGGGTGTTCATAGCATCCTTGGCACCTTCATTGGGCTTGCTAGTGGCATTGACGGCATTGGCCTGGGCGTTATCAGCATTGGTGGCGGCAGTACTGGTGTTGGCGGCTTCGTCGTAGTTGCCTGTGCCCTCGTTGTAGTCGCGGGTGCCTTCCTTTTGGTCATCGTCGCCCTCACCCTCGCCACCCTCGCCCTCGTTGCCCTCACCCTCATCACCCTCGTCCTCGTCCTCGTCTTCGTCATTGTCCTTGGCATTGGCTTCGTTGTCAGTGGCTTCGTTGTCGGTGGCTTCGTTGTCGTCGTTGTTGGCTTCATTGTCGTCGTTGTCATGGGCTTCATCGTTGTCGTTTTCGTTGCCATCGTTTTTGTGGTCATCGTTTTCATTATCGTCTTCGTCTTCGTCCTTGTTGTTGTCTTCGCCGCTGTTGTCCTGGTTCTTGCTCGTTTGTTCGTTGGGCTCTGGCTTGCCTGTAGCGGGCTTGGTGTCTGATCGGCGTGTTCGGGAGCTGGAGTTGGTCGGTGGTGGAGGCATGAAGCTCGTTTTTACGGAGCGTGTGCGTTCGGGCGGAGCAATAGGGACCCCGCTATCAGTGAGCACTTGCTCAGTCCTGTAAAATATAAAATAGTAGTTGTTCAAAAAGAAAGAAAAAAAAAAGAAAAAACTCACGGCGTGAGGTGAGTTGGTGTGCTGGCAGCTGCATCTTCGCGAGCTCGAGTAGCCGCGGTTTTCCTACAGAATAGGTCAGCGAGGGACGGGGCCAGCAAGCAACGGGGGGGGGCAAGCAACGGGGCAGCGAGGGATGGGGTCAGCAGGGGATGGGGAAGCAAGGGTCGAGGTCAGCAAGAGACGGGCCAGCGAGCAACGGGGAAGCGAGGGATGGGGAGCAACAGGGGAGCAGGGGACGGGGTCAGCAAGGGACGGGGCCAGCCAGCAACGGGGAGCAAGGGACAGGGTAAGCAAGGGACGACGGGGTCAGCGAGGGACGTGGAAGTGAGGGACGCTGTCAGCGAGGGAAGGGGTGATGGAGGAGGGCACTTGCCTGGGCACCTTCGCTTTCTTCGTTGGTTTCTTCCCTCCCTTCTTTTCACCTGCTGCTCCGTCGATTTCTTCGTTTGTAGCCGTCGTTCGAGTTTTTTTCGTTGCTGTGGCATCAGCATCGGCTGCTGACGTGGCTCGCTTGCGCATTGTCGATGCAGTTGATGGCGGGGGCGAGCCGTTGCAGCGCAGACCGCTTCTGGTCCTCGGAGTGTTGGTATTCGCTCGGGTTTGCATGTCGAGGTGGTGGTGAGACGTTGGAAATGGGGGGGTGGATGTGGGTGATGGTGATAAGAGACGTTGATGATGTGGCGATAAGGGACGCGCGGCCAGGCTATGCTTACCCACCCTAAACCAGGTTGGGCCTGACAGTATGTCAAGCCTAAAGGCCCCCATACCAACCAAGACCTTACAGCCTAGTGGTTAAATGTTATGGTGTTGAGGACCAACTATGTTCGGTCTGTTCCTAATGTTCCTAACGTTCCGTGTGGTTTCTGTGCAGAGTCCTAACAGACTCCATGCTAGGAAGTCCTAGTCCGAGCACTGTTGCTCGGACTCTGCTAGGACTCCGTTCGGACTGAACTCGGACTAGGAACAGAAATTTAGCAGGCTTTTCTGCCAGTAAATTTCCTAGCTCAGTCCGAACGGACTCCTAGGAATCCGAGCGTTCCATTCGGATTCCGATCGGGTTAGGTGGGGGAGTGTAAAGTACTCAATGAGATGGTCAATGTATCTTGCAGACTTCGACTATCAAATCACCTACATCCGCGGCAAAGACAACACTGCTGCTGATGCCCTATCCCGCATGCCTGACACTGTGCCTGATGCCTGCCTTGCGGCCTGTGCGATGGCACACACACGTAATGCACCCAAAACCCCAGTCGCTGGCATACTCAATATTGCCGCTGACCAATCCCTACTTGACGCAATCATTACTGGCTATGAGACCGATGATTTTGCCAAACAACTCACCAAGGACATCAATATGGGGAGCATCGAAGGGGCAACCCTCACCGATCAACTCCTTTATGTTGGCCGCCGGCTGGTGATCCCACAAGATCTCTGAGTCCGTGAACTCCTTTACAACCTTGCCCATGACACTCTGGGCCATTTTGGCTTCAACAAAAGCTATGAATCCCTCCGTGGCTCCTACTACTGGCCAAACATGCGTCGGGACCTGGAGAAAGCATACATCCCATCATGCTCTGAATGCCAGCGCAATAAAACCCGCACTTCCAAACCCACTGGTCCCTTACACCCCCTACCAGTTCCTGATGACCGTTTCGACACCGTCGCACTGGATTTCATCGGACCACTCCCCAAGGAGGATGGAAAGGACACCATCCTGACCATGACTGACCTTCTTGGTGCTGACATATGCATTGCCGGTACCCACTCCACATACACTGCCACCCAAGTTGCCGTTGTCCTTTTCGATGAATGGTACTGTGAAAATGGCCTGATGCTCCATCTCATCTCTGACCGAGATGCTCTCTTCACTGCTGAACTTTGGACAGCCCTCCATAAGCTCACTGGCTTAAAACTGAAGATGTCAACTTCTTACCACCCTGAGACCGACGGCAGCAGCGAACGGACGAACAAAACTGTGAACCAAGTCATCCGGTACCATGTTGACAACAACCAGAAGGGGTGGTTAGCCAAACTCCCTCGTGTGCGTTTTGCTATTATGAACACCGTGAACTCATCCACCGGTTTCTCAGGCTTCCAACTGAAGTCTGGACGATCCCCCCGAATCATCCCTCCAATCGCACCACTCCCTAGTAATGCCACTACCGAACAAACTACCGCACATGACATAATATCCCGAGTCACAATTGATGTCCAAGAAGCGCAGGACAATCTCCTTGCTGCAAAAATCAGACAGGCATACCATGCCAATAAACATCGGGCCCCAGAAGATGTCTATGAGATCGGCGACCTTGTCATGCTCTCCACAGAAAACAGACGCCGGAACTACAAACGCAAAGGAAAAATGCGTGTTGCAAAATTCATGCCGAGAAATGACGGCCCCTACACCATCACACACACCTTCCCTGAACGCTCAGAATATACACTAAAACTCCCAAACAACCCAAACACCTTCCCTGGTTTCCATGCCCACCTACTCAAACAATACATCCCGAACAATCCCCTCCTCTTCCCTGACCGTGAGCCTGCCCGGCCACGACCCATCGTTACTGAAGATGGCACTGAGGAGTGGTACATTGACAAGATTGTGGATGCTCGCCGACGTGGATGAGGTGTACAATACCTTGTCCGCTATGAAGGATATGGGAAAGAACATGATGAGTGGCGCCCTGGTTCAGAAATGACTGAAACAGATGCACTTGACAGATGGGAAGCTGAGAATGGGACAGAGGTTTGACACCCTCACAATTTTTTTAGGTGGGGAGGAGTGTAAGCCTGCGACCAGACTCACGACACAAACATGCACAGCCACCACGAACATCGGCAAACATCGGCACACATTGATGCTTACAATGGCTACACAGCCACCCTGAACATCGGCGAACATCGGTGAACTCATATATCAACTTACACTCGATGCGGCCACTTTCCAACATGGTTTCAAATCTCATATATATACCATCTTTTTTTCCTTTGTTGCCCCACTCTTTACCTTGTGCAACAAAGGTATATTTTACCGACCTTCTTATGTATCTTAGACTGACTCTTTACCTTGTGCAACAAAGATAATGTGATCCTGTCTTACTGTCTGACTTAGTGAGGCTACCTAACCAGGCAGCCTTTCAATTTTTTGCCAATACCATATAGAGCAATTGTAGTGTATGAAAAACACCAAAAACGTGCAAGTATTCCAGGGGAGATTACAAGGTTTGACATTGGTATGTATACCACAGTTACATGCCCAAACTTAACATGCATTACCGCCATGTTTTTGAAAATGGGGACGTGGAGGTGAAGCATTGTATCCAGGCTCCCATTCCACAGCCACATTACAAGGACAAATGAAAACAGATTTCTAATGATCTAAGCAGGGAATGAATACGTGGAGCAGAAGACTACTAGATATTTGCTGCCTGCTTTGATTTCAGTACTACAATTGCCAGAGAAGTAGAGTATAACATACCTGTCCCACCTCGTAATTTGATGTGACTAGTTCCACACACAGATATGAAATACCCCTGATGATATTGTCTGTTAGATGGTGCAGGAATTTGTCACCTGGAAATGCACTGAAGGTGGCCCAGAGATACCAACACTTGCTACTAGGATGTATACCACAGACACATTCCTAGAACATGCCTTATCATCGAATTTTAGCATGAGGGTAGAGTATTGTACCTAGCAGACACTAGAGGACTTTTGTGGGGCACATTATAGACATGTTACGGAAATGTTTCTAACAGTAACGCCAGCCCGAGAAGTGGAGGAATGGAAAGATTGTTCAAGATATGCAGCTTGCTTTGATGTTATTATCAAAGCAGCCAGGAAAGTTGACTGTGCTATACCTATCACATCATGCAAATAGTTGAGATGGCTTTCCACTTGTAGGCCAAGAATGCACCAAATGATATTGTCTTCTAGCAAGTGCCATGAAAGTAAGCTAGTGCAGGAGATTCCAGAGCTGCAGCCTTTACTCTGCCATTATCACCAGAGATGCCAAGATAGGTGACTGTGATATACCAATCCCACTTTTTACTACTTATCCCATGTATACATAAAAAATCCATCCAATGACATCATTGTCTGATTGGCACAAAGAGTGTGTTGAATGCACCAAATGACATTGTCTTCTAGCAAGTACCATGAAAGTAAGCTAGTGAAGGAGATTCCAGAGCTGCAGCCTTCACTCTGCCATTATCACCATAGATGCCAAGATAGGTCACTTTGACATACCAATCCCACCTTTTAATACTTATGTTTGTAGTCCCATGTATATGTAAAAAATCCATCCAATGACATCATGATCCAATTGGCACAAAGAGTGTGTTGAGTGCAAACTGGCTCCATGAATGTGGTTTGCTTTGACATTGTCAACAGAGCTGCCATGAAATTGGAGTGTACCATGGCCATCTCACCTCATGAGAATCTGTGACCATTTCTGTGTACATGGGGAATCTGCCAGATGGTACTGGGGTGGGGGTATGGCATCTGAAGTATAAAGATTGTCTTGCACTGATCACATTCAAGTTGGTACAAATTTAAAATTGGTTGACAATATAATATGGATAGCAAAATATAAATAGCTAAACTAGTCCATCAGGCAGGCTGCCCTCTTCCATTAAGCTCACGAGCAGCTCGCTGGCTGGTGAGTTTGGACATAGAGGAACCTGGGCATGACTGGACACCCCTCTGAATGCAGTGATCTCCAAAGATTTTCCTGTCAGCTTGAGCATTAACAGGCTGACCATGATACCAAAACCATGATATGACAGAGCACACCTTGTCCACCAAGTCAGGAGAATCTCCACATGGGTGCAGGCAGTAGGTCCATTGGTAACTTCAAAGAAATCAACAATATTGTTGTAGAAGACTGGGTAGCTGAAGCAACCATCATTCTCGTTCCAAGCTGCAGCGTTTGACAGGGCAAATCGCAGCTGCACAGGTGAGCCATAGTCCTGCATAATGAAGAGGACGACCTACCTGTACTGCAACATAAGCAATGGATCTAGCAGTAACCGACCTCATCCCTAACAGGGTGGCAACATTGCCTTGGGTGCAAGCTTTTTGATTTCTAGTTTGCTTAAGTGGTTGAGGTGCTTGATTTTCTAGGTTGTTCTCACAACCTATATCTTGGGCAGAAGTGGGTGATGTAAAGATGAACTTGAATGCCTGAGAATGTCTATCATCATCATGGCTGGAGCTGCAGTCAGAAAGCTTAGTGCCTTTACAAGAATGGCACTTTGAAACAGCCCATGTTCAACATCAGTATTGTTGGCCTTTGCATGTGGATAGAGAAATGCGGGCCATGAGTCAGCAGTTACTATGAAATCAGGGTGACCATCTTGGATGTTCTGACATATACTTCATATGTGCATTAGCCTGAGGTTAATGATAGGTTGAATGTTCAAACATCTCACTGCTTGTCAGTCCAATTGAAGCCAATTGGACAAAGAAGCCAACCTGTGATGTTGTGCTCAAATCCATGGTCACTCTTGATGTTTGGTGATAAAGGGGGGATAGGGTTCTCAAACATGGAGACAATCCAACTAACAATGATGGGCTTCAGGTTTGCAGCATCATCCCCTCAGGCACCTCCCACCCCTTTGCGGAGCTAAAAGAGAATGGTTAGAATAATCTCTAGTACCACATATATACTGCACCTCTCAAAGGTACATGGTGCACTGAGAAGCCTCAAGGTCCAACAACTTAGCTTCAATACCTGGCACATGCTGTACAAGAAGACTATATCCCCAGAAAGTGTGACATTGCCTGTGAAAATTGTAAGATAGGCTGAACAAAGCAGTTAGTGCTAAAAAGTTACTTAATGTACTCCAGAGTGTGATCAGCAGTTTCCTCTTCATCCTCAAGTTCAAGACCATGGTGACGATCACTTTCATCTACCAGTTTGTTGATGGACAGGAACATAGAGACCAGTTGGCAGATAACATGGCCTTGTGTGACAGTTGTCATGGTATCTCTACAATAGAAGGCTGTGAAAGAAGCATAATACTAAGCTTAAACATCTGCTTTCTTCTACAAGTTGAAGAAATTGTAACAGAACAGCTGACTGATGAACATCTTGCTATCTTCTGCCCTTACCAAAATAACCAGCAGAAACTATGGGACACGAGGACATTATTGGGTGCTGCATATTGCGGAATAGCACTCTTCAAGGAACAGTGTCGGGTGCACAGCATAAATCTAGATTTTTCAGCCATCGATGACCAGAGTCGACATTCCTTTCTGAACAGCTACCCCTTCAAACCTTTGGAACCCTACTTCAATGAATCACTAGCTAGGTTGGAGAGGTGCACTTGTTCTTCTTCATGTTCCTGGGGTGTTTGTGATTATCGAGATGATGATGAGGATAGCACTTTTGACAGCTCATGGGATATACATCACTTTGAATACATACCTGTTCCAGATGAACCACTATTAGATGATTCATTGACATACAGCTGAGTATCCTGGCAAGTAAACTACTTTTCACTCAGAGACCAAAGGCTGACAACTCAAAATTGCAGATCATCACATCTGCCAGTCAATATGAACATGTAAACAACATCTGAAAGTCTATCCTGTTGTAACTACTCTATCTCCCCTTCCCAAGTTATGCTATATGTATGTCATTTCCTATGCCTGACATTATGTATTAGAATGAAAATAATCTGGACAATGTTGTACTACTCACCTTAAGCATCATATTTCATCTTGTCCTTCACACACATGGTGCTGGGCTGCCCAATGAGTCATAAAGAGTTCACAGTAGATGCACTGTGCAAACATCTGCTTGAACTGTGCACCAGAAACTTCTGGTCCACTACCATAACAGTTGAGGTGAAGATGCAATATATCACTGTTGCTGGGGATGTTAAGTGATGCAGGATTCTGGGGACACTTGTGGTATTCTTGGGATCTTTGGGTCATGAACCTATAGCACTCTGAATACTGGGAAAAGAGCCCTCAGAATTGATGCTCCAAGATCCCTGCACCCTTGAATGCACCAAGCTGGGAATGAAGAACAGAGTACAAGTCCAGGGTTTGGGGATCAAACATCAGAATTTCAATGTCTGGACAATTTGCATCAATCTCTGTAGATGTTCCAAATGAATCAAGCATTGCAGTAACATACCAATAGTATTAGGTTGCTTAAACTGGCCTATCCTGATGGTGACTGGCCTTGCAAACACGTGCTCTATTAGATGTATTGAATGGATGACAACACCGTTGTTAGCTTGACAAAGTATTTAAATTGGGGAAACTTGAACACATACCAATCCAGGAAGGCACATTAAAGGTCACTGGCGCAGTCTCTGAAGCAGGGGTGGTAGTAAGATCTGAACTTCCACCAGTGGGTTCAAGTTCCCGGGCTTGTGGGCTCATGATAAAAGCATATTCACGTTGAAGAATTCACCTAGAGCATGCTGCCTGAGGGCAGGGTGACTCTGGAGTGACAGGACGTGTTGCAACTCCAATCATTAAATTGGGTTGTGGCAATGGTGACTTGCAACCATTGTATGGCTCCAGGGGGACAGTTGATAGAACAAACAAACTGGAACTTGTTCTGGTAATGTTCCTGGCTTGAAGGGTTGGTGTTAAGGCGGGAGCCTCAACTACTAAGTTCAAGTTATCAAGTTCATTAATGATGAGGCTTTCATCACTAAGTTATATCACACTAAGACAGAGGCTTTCTGCTTAGGTCAAGTTGCGCATTTGGAGCATTAAAGGCTGTAGATTGCCTAAGGTCAAGCTGAAGAGCCTTGACCAATATCTACTACAGTTTATATAGCTAAGTCTAAGGCTACGTACCAGTATGTGTTGACACATATGCAAGAGTCAGTAAACTGTCTAAGGCTATGTAAAAGCTGTAGAGCATGAGGTAATCAGTCAGCTACTTGGTGTATAATGGTAAAGGGGATATGGGCGCTGCCTGAAGAGTCATGTATCTGAGTCAGAGATAAGAGATGAATCAGGTAGACACTGCTGCGATGAAGGAAGAAATATGACAAGTAAGGAAATCACAACATTACCCCCCCCCCCCCCCCCCCCCTATCCTCAAAGTTTCCAACTTCACCTATTCTAACCCTTTCTCCATCTTATCAGTAGACCTGTTGAGAGGTCAGTAGAGCCATACTTGTTCATCAGACGTTGAATTTGCCCAGGTGCTGTCATCAAAATTAGAGAAGTACTTGGCTGCCGTATACACTTCGTCTTCTTTGCTTCCAGTTCATCCTTGATTGGGGGTGATCAATCATTTCTTGTTTTGGGGACAGTCCTTGGGGTAGTGTCCCGGTGCTCACTTCCTGCAGACATTGCATGTGAAAAGGTGGCAGTAGGACGTGAAGTGTCCTTGTCCTTTGGATTTGAAACAGGATTCCTTTTTCATGTGGGGTGGTATGGTGGAGGATGGTTGGTTGGAGGTCAGGGTCATACTTCGGACATAGAATGGAGTCAGCAGTCTGTTATTTTGTTTTGGGGGAGAAGGCTGCCAGGCATTGGTGGATACTGTTTGTGCTGATTTTCATATGTGATAGGGAGAGGAGGTCATGGATTTAGATGGGGGTGTTTGCGATGCATGCATTTCTGTTTGGGTTTGTGTCAGGGCGGTGGAGGTTTTGGGCACTGTGTACTTTAGTTCATAATTACTAACTACAGAAGCCATTCCTTTTTCTAACATTTGGCTCATTATACTATGGGTGAGTCATTCAAGATTTGCGATGGTGTCAAGTGTAAGGTTGAATTGTCAGAGGGTTTCTTCAAGCAGTTGGTCGTGAACTTTGCAGAGAATTTCCACATGATGCCTGGGGTCTTTCAGGTAGTTGGATGTGTATTCAGCAAGGGGAGGGAGAATGTTCAGGGTTTTGAGAGCATGAGAGGTGGGGAGGTCAGACATATTTGTTTGTTCAGTGGTGATGGTTGCAGATGGATCTGCTAGGTTGATTCAAAGGTGTTTCTTCTCCTTATATGCAGCAAGGAGGTCTGCAGCATTTCTTAAACTATCCATAGGTTCCCATGTGTTTTCTGATGTGGGATAGCCTAGCCACTTCACCAAGAATACGTGTCCTCTGCCTCGCTTCTTGTGGGCAATGATCAATTCTACTTTGTGTTCTTCTTGTCCATCAATCAGGTCAGGGGGTGGCCTCAGGTAGTTAGGACCGTGGGCATCAGTTTCACGATAGGGTGTGAGGAGGGCGGTGATGTTACTCAGTCCGAGGAGACACCTGGAGAAGACACACCAAATGTACTCCAACTAGACTAGAGGAAGGTTGCGAGGTGGCTTTGGGTTGGTGCTTGTCACAAGGTAGAAGGATGAAGGGTTGAGGGAGAATACGATAAATGAGACTAGAACTGGGGTTGCTGAGACGAGATAATATGATAGGACGAAGCTAGAATTGAGCTCTGTGCTCTAAACGATAGAGGGAATGATAACTTGAGTTGTTTTTTTTGTTTCTAACTACTACATGTCTTATATAGATTTTTAATGTGGGGCTAAGGGGTAAGAAGTGGGTAAGGAACCCAAGTAAAAATGAAGGAATCAAATGTCAAAGGAATGGGGAGAGGTAATTGAATAAGGAGTGAGGTAATGGAATATCATGTGGGTGATGGAATAAGGAATGGAGATATGGAGTATGTGTGGATACCAAATAATGAAAATTCTACCTGGTGTAAGAGACTTGTCTCCTGTCAAGAAATGTGCCCACTGTCCATCAGATATATGAGAGGGAGTGGAGGAGGTGATGATGTGACCCTGGGAACTATATCATGTGACCCAATCATAAGACTGTTGACAATACCGTTCTTTTTCACTATAACTCCCACTAAACCATGTTATCCAGCAACGCTTCTCTTGCCTTATTCCTCTGCATCATTCTCTTGATCCTTTGCATTCTAATGGGATACCAACAGAGAAGGGCCGAAATCTGGGGACAATATACAGCAGATCTCGAGATGGAGAATCTGCCCATTGATGATGAACCTGTTGTATTCCGTGATCCATTACAGTGGAGTCTTGACTGGAGTAAGTGACATCTCTTCTTTGATCAGATAGGAGGTGAATGTCTCCAAGTGCGACCAGAGGACAACGCGGTAGTGGCTCAAGCGAGGAAGGAAGAGAATGAAGCTGCAGCAAGAGCAAACGGAGTTTTTGAAGTCGACATAACAGATGTGGTTGATGACAAAGACGGAGATTCATTTGAGAATAAGATGTAGCACCAGATTCAAAATAGCAATGTTTTTTTTGAGGATGTGAAATGATCTGTGTGCTGAGCAGAGGATTTGATGGAAAATTGAAAAACAAATGGTTCAGAGCATAGACCGCTCTTGATACCTATCAGCGGCATGAAACATGGGGTGAATTTTCCATTGATGAGGGAGTTTCAACTCATAGGAGAGTGGTGACAGAACCTGTTTGATGGGGAAAGGTCCCTCTCATTTGGGAGAGAGCTTCTTTGTTATGTCTGTCAGTTTTAGGTTCTTTGAATTGAGCCACACCTTCTGTCCTTTTTTGAATGGGGTGAATTTTGTGTGATTCATTCTGCCATGATTTGTTGAGCTAGCTCATGTGCTGCAAGTGCTTCAGTTTGTGCTTTTAATAGTTGAATCAGATGTTGTTCTGCTGTGGGTACATCGCTTTTCTGATAGCCCATGGGTATTGTTTGTGGTTCATATCACATCATGAGATAGAACAGAGAGTGTTTCACTGTGGAGTGTGTGCATTGATTGTGGGTGAATTCTGCAGTAGGGAGGAGTCCTCTCCATGTTTTGGGGTTGTTTGTGCAGAACATCTGGAGATAGACTTCGACTTCTTGATTTACTCGCTCTGTTTCTCCATCAGTCTGTGGGTGAAAAGCGGTACTCATTGCTAGTTTGATTCCGAGGAGTTTTCCGAGCTCTTGGTAGAGTTTCAATGCGAATCTGGGGTCTCTATCAGAGATGATCTTGTCTGGTAGTCCAAATCGGGTGTAGATGTTTTTCAAGTATGCGTCCACAGCTCCTAATGCATCAATCATTTTGTTGCAGGGGATTAAAATTACCCTTTAGTAAGACCATGGTCTACCATGACCATGAGTGAATCAAATCCATCAGAAAGGGGTAGGTCTGTGATGAAATCCATTGTAACAAGTGTAAATGGGCATGTTGCGGTGCTTTTTATTGGTATGAGTGGTGGTGTCATGGGGTGCGTATTGACCTTCATTTGTTGACATTTTGGACAGCCTTCTATTTAATTCTTGATTAATACAGTCATTCCTGGCCACCAGTAATCTCTGCAGATGAGTTCAATTGTTTGGAACTGCCCAGGGTGTCCGGAAGGAAGTGAGTTGTGGTATCATTCAATTATTCTTTTTCTGAGGTTGGCGTTGGGTGGTACATAACATCTGTTTTTGAAAAAGACTAAGCCGTCTTTCACTTCCCAGTCTGTCAGATCAGATTTGATTGGTGGTGTTCCATTTGTTTTGAGCGCTTTGATTGCGTCTGCAACTGGTTCATCTTTCATCATTGCTTGGAGTAGGGCCATTTGCATGTCTGTATCGATGGTGTTAACAAAGATTTCTGGAGGGAGGAGTGTGATGTTTTTGTTGTTGTTTTCCATTCCTTTATTCCAGTCTTCTCTTCGTGATAGTGCATCAGATTGTAGTAATCCTGGCACATGCAAAAGCTTTAGTTCAAATTCTGATAAAAATAGGCTCCATCGGGCCTGTCTTCTGCTCAATTTTTGAGCAGTGTGGAAGTATGTCAGATTTTTGTGATCAGATAAGATTGTCACTGGGTGCGTGCTTCCTTGAAGGTAGTGGCACCAGGTTTCTAGGGTGCATATGATGCCCAGGAGTTCCTGATCATAAATTTTGTAATTCTGTTGAGTTGCATCAAGTGAATGCAAGATGTATCTGCATGGGTGCCATTGTCCATCAGTGCCTTGTTGTCAAAGCACAGCGCCAGTAGCAAATTTCGAAGCATCCAATTTGATTGTGAAGGGTCTTGCCAGATCGGGCATCAATAGGATTGGTGCCTGTGCAAATTTGGCTTTTAGCATGTTGAATGATGTTTGACAGGCTTCTGTCCATTCAAATTTAATATCTTTTCAGGTTAAGTCATTTAGCGGTCTTGCTAATTCGGCAAACCTTCCAATGAATCTTTGGTAGAAGTTTCTGAATCCTAAAAAGGATTGCACTGTTAGTTGGTTCTGGCCAATCTTTGATTCCTGCTAATTTCGTAGGGTCCATTAATATCTGATCTGGTTTAATAATCAACCTGAGGAATTTGACTTCTTGTAGATTGAATTTGCATTTTTCTGGTTTGAGGTACAGGTCATTCTCAAGTAGACATTGTAGGATTTGTTGTGTCCATCATTGGTGTTCTTGTTTGTCTTTAGAGAAGATGAGGATGTCATCCATGTAAATGACAACCCATCCTTCATCAATCATATCTCTGAAGATCTCATTCATCATCACTTGGAATGTAGCAGGAGAGTTGCATAATCCAAAAAACATCACCATTGGTTTAAACAGCCCTTTATTTGTTTTAAAGGCTGCTTTCCATTGGTCATCTTCTTTGATTCGAACATTGTGGTAACCCCATTGTATGTCTAGTTTTGTAAACCATTTTGCCCCCTTCAGTTTGTCAAGAAGGTCACTGACTAATGGGAGTGGGTAGGTGTTCTTGATTGTTCCATGGTTGAGGTACCAATAGTCTTGACAGGGTCAAAGAGCTTTGGAGTCTTTCTTGATGAAGAAGAAGGGTGACACCATAGGTGATTTCAATGGTCAGATGTATCCTTTCTTTAGATTTTCTTCAAGGAAATCCTGTATTTTTTTGCTGTTCTGTTGGGGTTAGAGGGTACACCTTACAATCTTTTGGTATGAAGTCATCCTTTAGATCAATAGCATGATTCCATGGCTTTGATTCAGGGAACCGTTCAGATGCTGCTTTTTTGAATACTTTCCGGTAATCTTGGTATTGTTGTGGGAGCATGTCATCGAGGGTTTTCATTTTTTCTGGGTTGTCTGTTTGGTTGTCATGGGCGAGTTTCTGTGAGATAGAGGTTTTAGCTCTGATCCAGATTCCTTGTCCAAAGCAAAATCATGGTGAAGTTCTTGATGATAAAATCCTCAATATTCTTCCTGTCTTTCCTGAATATCTGCATTTTGGTGCGTCATATGCTAGGGTGAGGGGCAGTTCAGTGGTGGTGGGATCAAATATTCCAATGACGGGTTCTCCGTTGATATAGGCAATGACAAGGTTTTCATCATCTGGTTTGTTTTTGACTTCGTTGGGTGTTGGCGGGACATTGTCTTCTTTTTCTGAGATTTTGATGACATTATCCTTGATCGGATGATCTTCTTTGGTAGGGGTGATCTTTCTGATCTGTTCTTCAGCCCCTTGTTTGAATGCTGTGTCTTTCATCATTTCCCTTGATTTAGCAACAATTCTCCAAATTTGGGCAAATTGTTCTTCTTTGTCAGGGAATGTGATGGTACCTTTTCTCCAGTTGATATCAGGGTTCTCCATTCTGAACCAAGGTAATCCTAGGATCACCAATTCTTTTCCCAAGCTGGTTACCAGATATTGTTCATCCATTTGTCTTTCTCCAACAGTAAGCCAGGCCATAGTAGAGTGGGTTGTTCCTTCTTTGTTCAGGGTGCCATTGGCATTCCAAGTTTTGATTGGTTTGGCCAGGGGGGTCATTCGGAATCCGTGATTGTGTGTGAAATCTTGATTGATAAAGGTTCCAGCAGCTCCTGAGCTGAGGAGCACTTAGGTTTTGATGATTTTGGTTCCTGTTTCTAGCTTAATGGGTACTCTCATAGAGCGTTGTCTCATTTCAGCTACTAATACAGAGGAAACCATTAACTCAGCAGGGTCTGATGTCATTCCAGTCTGCTTCTTTAAAAACCCTTCTCTTCAAGAATTGTGAGAGCATTTTCTTGTTCTTCTTCATCTAACTCTCCCATCATGGTATGGAGGTTGTTGTATAACCCTTGTCCTGTCTTCTTCTGCCAAGGTTTGGGAGAGGGAGATGTTGTGATTGTCCCATCTTTCTTGTGATCTCTGGAGAAATGTCCGGGCTTGTGACAAATAAAGCATAACCCCTTTTGCATATGTTCCATGTGTTTGGTGGTAGATAGTCAATTGATGTCAGTGGCTTCTTTCTTGATCGAAGGGGTGGATCAGGGAGGCTGCACCCCCTGAACCCCCTGCTTGCGTCTTTTACTCATCTTGTCAACACAGTCAGGGACCTTTGGCCCCTGCTTGTGTGTAGGAGGTGTCATAGTAAATAGTAAGCAGTAAATTAATACAAAATTAGTAGCTATGTACTACAGTTTAAAACTACTTCTACATCAATATATACATTAATCTAATAGTACTTCATTATAAACAATATTCTCTGTCATGCCATTTTCACTTTCACTCCCCCATATCCCCTTGATGTTATGCACAGACTTCACTTGAGACACTGCCACATAAAACTACCATGTGTAAACACTGCACTCTGAAAGTCCAATCCTACATGCCACACAGACTGTCCCTGTGATTTATTGATTGACATAGAGAAGCAGAGTTGAACTGCAAACTGGAACCGATTCATCCTAAAAGCTGTAGTTTACACTCCCCCATATGTTCCGCAGACTCCGACTATTGGGTTCCCAAAAAGGAAATCCTAATCACTTTTTATGCGGAGTCTGAGTTAGTCCACATGGACTCATGCAGAGTCCGAGCTAGTCTGCACAGATCCACACAGACTCTACAGAGTCTGACCAAGTGACATATTAATACTGATATATATCACATTTTTACTTATTTATCACTCTTTTTGACCAATAGAATATAATATTACTATTTATTATGTATTTACTTTACAATATACATGGAAAAAACCACTCTGTTGCTCAGTTCAAGCAACAGAGTGGCATAATAGTACATAAATTATATATATATATAATGATACCCCTGCCATCCTTTTGGATGACAGGGGCCTGCATTGCTGGGCCACATCCCTACCGGGGTTACCGAGGGCCTAGCATTGTTGTCGCTCCACCTGCACCCCACCCCACGAGCAGTGGCTTGTGAGGCTAGGGCCGGGTGGGTGGTCATCGTGCCCTTGTGCCCCCCTACCCTTGCCACTCCCCCCCGCACTCCCATCAGGTGCTGGCCTGTCCAGGGGTATCCTAGGTGTGTCCCCCGTGGTCAGGTGTGTCCCCCCCCCACCGCCAGACATCCCCCTTGGTTGTCTGGCCCTGTCTGGGCCCCCACCGCTCCCCCCACACTCCACCCCATGAGCAGTAGCTTGTGAGGCTGGGTTGGGGGGTGTTGGCCATGTCCAGGGTGTTGCCTCGCATCCCTTGGGCTGTAGGCGTGTCACATGGGTCCTGGGGGGGTGTCCTATCACGTCATGTGGGTCCCAGTCATGTCCGAACGTCCTCTGGCAAGACCCCAGTTGTGTGGGGGTCCCCCCTGTTGTCTGGCGTCCCCTTGTCGTGTCACGTCCCATCCCCTGGGGCAGGTGGCCAGTTGGCGTTGAGAGCCGCACCCATATTCCACCCCACGAGCAGTTGCTCGTAGGCATGGAGGTGGGCGCTGTGTCGGTTGTCGGTCATCGGCGTCGCTGCTGGGTTTGTAGCTGTCCAGAGGGGTGTGGGGGGTTAGTGGTGACGTGGCATGTTTAATCACGTCGGGGTGGCACCTCCCTGGGGCCGTCCTATCCTCCTTTGGGCCCCCCCCCCCTCCCAGCTCAGTGGGGAGGAGGGCCAGCACACCGTTGGGGAGCCGTCATTGCATGTAAAATAGAAGCACTGAAAAAAAGTTAGTTAGCTTAATAAAAAATGATTTAAACAAAAAAGAAAACTTAATGTGGGGGCCAAGGCCCCCTATTGGTTGGGTGGAGAAGGGAGGGGGGGGAGGGACAAGGGAGAAAGGAGGTGGCGTCGTGGGTGGTGGTGGTGAGGAGTGGTGAGCTGGCAGTCATGGGGTGACACATGGTGACATGGTGACAACAGCACCCAGTAAATGGGCATCTGTTGCCCAGGATTATATAGCCTGGTAGCACAGTGGTTATATTGCTTACCTGTCACACTCACGTGGCCATAGGGTCATGGGTTCAAATCCTTCCCTTACATTACCTTTTAAATAGTTACAATAATAAAATTAGTTACTCACTCGAACGTGCTCGGACGTCCGTGCTGTCTGAACCTTGCTCAGCTTGGACTAGGGGAGAATTATTCCGTGGAACCCGCACAAAAAGTCAAAATCCGTGCGGACTCAAAATCTGGAATTAAGCAGGACCTCAAGCCAAATGAATTTCTCAAAAGTCTGTATGGACTGACTCAGAGCCCATGAAAATCTGCATGGATCTGTACAGAATATATGGGGGAGTATAAAGACCTCCCTAAAAGGCAGCTGTCCCTCCATTGGCTGAAGTCGCATCTGAGGGATGAATATCTTCTCTCCAGCATGATCTCCAGTGATCAGCTGTACCTCCAATACCCTGTTCCTCATCCTTGTCACAATTCCTTGAGTCGCATTGCATACTCCTCCTTCTAAATTCAGGTTCCACAACACCATCACAGGGCAGCCCACCTTTAGATCCAAGTGTGTCCATTGTAGACCTGAGCAATTCAGAGAGTTGAGGTTTTCTGTAGGGTACAACAGTTCACCATCCCCATCATTGATAATGGAATCCACACTGTGAAACACTTGCTCTTGTCCAGGAAACTTCTGAAGCACAGTATGGTCCCAGGATAGATGGTGTCAATGAGCAATGACACAGTGTTCTCAGCACACTTGAAATGCTCAGGAAGAGTGATGTTACAGTTCTCATCTGTATGGCCACCCTTTCCTACCTCCAGCTGCCACTGTGCAGAATCTTGCTGCTGAGCATTGACTGTGTTGAGGTGCATGTTGATTTTCAGAAAGGAGGACCTTGATGTGGTGCCAGAGAACAGAGCGCTGCAAGGATGCCCCCACTATCTGAGGTCGAGAACCCCTCTCAATCACAGGCAGGATCTGATGAAAGTCTCCTCCAAAAACCACAGTGATTCCACCAAATGGCTGATCAACCTCGCAAATGTCCCTCAGAGTACAGTCAACAGCTTCAGAAATGTGGCAATGCTGCATGATGGCTTCATCCCAAATGATTAGATCAGTTTGCTTCAGGAGGCCAGCTTTGAGTGTACCTCTGGAGATAGAACAGGTGGTGGACTCATTGATGTTTGATGGAACAATGTTGAAGGAGAAATGGACAGTGCAGCCACCTGAGAGCAACAGTGCAGCAATTCCAGAAGATGCAACACAGAGAACAATCTTTCCCTCAGAATGAAGTCTATGGCAGAGGGTGTTGTAGACATAGGTTTTGCTAGTGCCACCTGGGCCATGAAGGAAGAATGTCTGGCCAGTCTTTTCACGGACTGCATGGAGGATTTCCTGATAAGCTGTTTGCTGGTCTGCATTGAGGTTTTGCTCATTCTCTGCTGCCAACACTGCCTACTCCTCTACATCATATCTGCGCTGCTCCATGATAAGCCTGTTTTCCAAGTTGACTTCCCAGTTCTGAGTAGAGTGAGGCATGTGTGGCCAATCCTTCTGAAGGGATTTGTTTGAGGACTTGAGGATTTCATCAATGAGAAAGAAACCATAATCCTGGACATCATCATCTGTGGGGTTGATGCAGATGTTGTTGTGTTGAAGCTGGTAGTGCAGATCATCACAGATGTTGGGCCAGTATGTGTTCCAAAGATGGACAGGATCAGAGAGAGCACATCCATGAAGGATGGTGGCAAAAAGACTACAGAGCTGATGACCTGTTGCCATGGACTTTGCTTCCTCCAAACACTGCACCCACTCCTGATCATCCTCTAGAAGACCCCGTGTTGGGATTATGTATACAAGAGTATACAGGCAAGCCAAGGCAGTTAACATGCCTAGGGAATATTGCCAGAATATGCTAAGTCATATTAACACATGTTTAACAGAGGTTAACACATGCATAGACATATAGGGGAATCCACAGTTAACACATGCTACAGGATTAAACATCCTGCAGCATGTCTATCATAGGATAGGCAAGATATAGCCATGTCTATCATAGGCTATCAGAGACAGAGCCTGGGATAGAGTGTCTAAGACACACCCTGCAGGAAGTGTAAGACTTCCAAGCTATGACAGCATATCTATAGGGGAAATGACATAGTTAATCTATTACAGGAGTCTATGACTTCATCCCTCCTTTATATATTATAGGAGTACATTACAATATACCTCCTAACTGTGTAGTATAAATATTGCACATCTTGTAGGAGATGATAATAACATTCCTCCCTGTGGCAGACTCCCTCATACACTTACCTTTGACTTAAACTCAATACCTCAAAAACCTCGTCCTCATCTTGTGCTCAACTTCCTGATCCCAATAGGTTATGGGCCCTGGCCAATATTTTAACTAACTTATTAAAAAGGGGCACATGGATCAAGAATTGGAATATGTTGGGGGACCGTGATGACATGGAGTCATTATTTGGAGAGCCCAGATCACCTTCAACAACAGAACAAAACCCTAAAAGAGTTTATGTCTCCAAAGCAAAACAGAAAGAAAGACAACAGAATATCCCCCCCGAAATTCTTCAAAGAGCAGAAGAAAGGCGCCAGCAAAATAATGGCCCACCAGGGAATATTCAAGACCTGGACCAAGCTCATTTACAATCTCTGGCCATTTAGGATTTGCTGTAATGGTCATGAAGAGATCACCTCCTTTAAAGTACTGATTGATGTCCATTGCATCCTGGAGAAGCTGCTGCATGTGATGTGTGCTTCCTGCAAAGGAAGAAGGCAAAATGATCCTTTGCCCAAGAGACTCAACATTAGCATCCACATTTGCAGCAACAGCATCTGCCAATCCAGCATAGACCTCACCCCAAATAGAGTTCTGGTTCATAGTGATGAAGCGGAGCCTTTCCTGCTCTGCCATTGCCCACTGATCACAAATAAACTCCTGAAAGAGCTTTCCACTAAGGAAGAAGTGCTGAGGCTCAATAGCAGGAGGTCAAGGATGCAGGTGATAGCAGTAGAACTCAGCCTTGGTAATATATTTGTGACCTCTTTGGCCACCCTCTTGCTCATTACCCATGGCATTGGGATTTTCCACAGCTGCATACTCAATGTGAGGATACCATTGAAGCTGGCTAGTAGAGAACAGCAGGACATAGTGAAGAGCAGAGTAGAGTGGATGAGCATCTGTGATGTGCTGAAGTGGGGTGCCATGCCTGCAGTAAAGAACAATGTCCCGGACTGCCTCTGGCTGATCACCATCACCTGGAAGAATGACTGCAATCTCATCAGTGGCAGCTGTAGGAAGGTTGTAGCGGTGGCAGTCACAGCCTTGGTCAAAGTGCAAAACAATCTTGCACTGATGCTCTGGAGGCATATTCCTTGTAAGTTCATAGGCCTGCTTGTACATCTGGACAGCTGGATGATGGCAGTGGATCATATCCTAAAGAGTGACCAAAGTGTGATGATCCAGATTTCAATTCCAGGTATTAGCCCTTCTAAAGTTAACAGCATCAGCAGGATCATAGATGTACAGTTGAGCATAGACAGGAGCCTCTCCTTCAGCTGGCAAAAGAGATCCACTCTTATGTGAAAGTTCACCATGTAAGCTGAAGACATAAGGACCGGCACCATCATTGAGATTAGGATTCTCATGCTCCTCCATTCTACAACCAAGAGATGTCATAGCCAGAGCATTGTTGTAGGTGCAAATATATTCTCTGAAATTCTTGGAGACATGATCCTGGGCAGTGAGCAACTGCCAAAGCTCGGGGGGAGGTGGATGGAGAGGAGGCAAGACAATCTTTCCACTAAAGCAGCACATGCCAAACTTGGGATGAGCAATGGAAGATACAGTAAGACACTCAGCCATCCAATGAAGAGCATGGCATTTAGGACACTGAACACCCACTCTTCCCAGATTATGAACACCTCAATCTTGACTAAAAGGCTGGCAAGCAGGAAGTAGGAATGGCAAAGGAACAGGATATGGAGCAGGATAAAAATTCTGTGCCAGCAGTGGAGGATGGTTATTGGCTATGGGCACAGGTGGAGCAGGAATAAGAGAATGCTGAGCAGGAGGATCAAATACAGGAGCAAGCTAAAACCATGAATTGCCTTAGTCATTTTTATCTTTATCTTTATAAATAAAATATATCAACTTACAGCAAAAGGATTATGAAGCAGTGGAAATGCAGCATATTGTGCAGCAAGCAGAGAAAAAGGCATTGGCATAGGAGCAGGAGCAGGAGCAGGAGCAAGAGGAGCAGCAGGAGCAGCAGGAGCAGGAGCAGCAGGAGCAGCAGGAGGAGGAGGAGCAGGAGCAGGCTAAAGAGAATAATGAGTTCTGATATATGCCTATTGTTATAAATAAATATAAGAACATACAGCAGGAGCAGGTAGTGGTGGTGGGACAGCAGCATGAGGAGTAACACTATGACCTCTATCTACATGAAGAAGAGGAGGCAAAGCAGCCAACTGCTGTGCCAGATGAAGAGGCAGATGGTTGTAATTACCATGTAGAGGTGGAGCAAAAGGATTGTTTTGAGGTGGCAGTGGTGCAGGGTGTGGAAATAGGATAGGAACAGGAACAGGAACAGGAATAGGATGACCACTTCTATGACCTCTACCACGCTGTGGGAGAGGAGGGAGAGCAGCCAACTGCTGGGCTAAATGAGCAGGAAGATGATTATAGACAGGAGGTGCAGCAAAAGGATCATTATTGATATTAAGGTTGATCTGAGGATGAGGTAGAGGCAGTGGTGGTGGGAGGGGGCTGTGCCATGCGCTGCATATGAACATGATGTGGGGTATGATGGTGGGAGGGACTATCCAGGACCCATTGATCTCTCTCATTTTGCTGAGCAGCAGTTCAGACATGCTGAGGAGTACTGGGGACCTTCAGGTAGTCAGCCACCCTGGGTAGTCAGTCACTCTGCTCATCTCAAAGAAACTGATGGCTATATTATTGCTTTATTGTTCCGACCCAACTCAGTATGTCTTGGGCTCAATGGTCACCAAGTTTAGAACAAGGGCGATCATTCAATGATGAGATACCAGCATCAAACAGGTCCATCATAGTAATTATGTCACATCAGGGGTTGTTCCTAATTTGGAACTGATCTCTGCAACATCTCCGGTTTGGGCAGTTTTTGTTCTTTCTCTTTGAAACATCATGCCACAGCTGCACCATGCCCTCTTGCTTGATTACCCACCACGTTGCTTCATTACTGGGCACAGGATTCTGATCCTCTGCCAGGACAAGATATCTAGATCTAAAATGATCTGCATTCATCTCTTGTGATCCCCCCCTGGTTTGTGCAGTACAGGCTTGACAATGAGGTGAGCCTTTTGACGTAAGTTCAACATTAGGGTTGTTCACAGTAGCCATTCTTTGCTCATTTTTGGCTCATTTTCAAACTCTTTTTTGGGCCATTTTCGTGTATTTGGCAGAGGAAAGCACAAAAGGGAACCAAAAATGAAATGAAAAATGATGTGAAAAATGGTTACCGTGAACACCCTGGGAAGTGAAATTAAGAAAAATGATGCGAAAATGCATTTTGCTTGCCAGGCACTTTTTCGGTTCCCTTTTTGCAAAAGTGAGGGTAGGGTTCCATTTTTTTATTCATTCTCAGTTTCATTTTTGAGAAAAATGGAATCAAAATGAAATGGAAAATGATGACAAAATGAGTCTAAAATGAATGAAAAATGGCAACTGTGAACAACCCTATTATGTCTTCCCTGAGTCTGAAAGCACATTTTCAGATTTTTCAGGATTTTATAGGTGTCAGTACTGGGGTTCCATGGTAGATGATGAGTTTTGGCATCACTTTGTTGTGGAATGAGTTTTTTGGCAGAGATTTGGGCAGGGGGTGAACTGTTGGTGTTAGTGCATTTTTCATCCCTTAAGCAGTCGTTATGAACCCTGAACACATGTTTCTACCTCAGGCCTCTTGCTGGACAACATGTGACATTGTTTCAATTTCTCGCATTTTGCATGGTTGCATTCCTGCTAGATGTCTGATCTTGACGTACAAATTCCTGTGCCTGCAGGTGTAATTCCAATGCAGTATGACATATTTATGCACCTCTTGTCCTCATGCATCAAAAATCTCTGATACAACAGGACAGGGATATATGATGGGTACACCTCAAACCTACTCTCCAACAAGCCCCCCCTGCATCAAACTCCTTCACAACCATCCACTATGACTGATCATTCTTCTGACACCCAAATACCTCGTGATATCTCAGAGCTCTCCAGGGAAGAGCATATCCAGCTTGCAATTGATGCAGTCCGTGCCTCTGGACTGAAAGCTGATGGTCACACTACTTGTCTTTCGCTGCGAGAAGCAGCAAACCTCTATGATGTTCCCCAAGGGACCCTTATGGATTTTTACAATGGTGTCCGCACCAGAGCAGAGGCTCACGAACATGAGCAGTTGCTCAGCACTGCCCAGGAGGCTGTTGTTGTAGACTGGATTAAGGTGATGGTGAGGAGTTCCAATGACACCATGCATGGTCAGGGACCATGTCATGAGCATCACTGGTGGGCCAGTTGGGGAGTCCTGGGTTGAATGGTTCAAAAAACGCCACCCTGATTTGAAGGTGAAGTGGACTACTTCACTTGAGAAGTGTTGTGCTGAATGTCTCAATCCCACCCTCGTTGATGAGTTCTATGACCTGTTGGAAGATGTTATTAAGCAGTACAATATTGTGCAGGAGAACGTTTATAACATGGACGAAAAAGGGATACAGCTTGGGGTCAGAAAGAAGGTGGCTGCATTTGTCAACAGGGACCAGAAGGACTTATATTCTGTTGAGGACAAAAACCGCGAACTTGTCACTGTTATTGAAGCCATTTCTGCAGATGGTGACACTCTTCCACTGTCCATCATATGCCAGGGTGTGAAACAAGATGCAGAATGGGGGAGAAACAACCCTTGCCATGCTAGGTAGTTGCGATTTACTATGCACATTTTTGTTAAATAGATCTGACTTGCCAATTGAAGTGTTTCTGTCTTGAAAAAGGGCTGGACTGATCAGGAACTCGGCAGGTTGTGGCTTGAATGAGACTTTGAACCTGCATCTGCCAAACAAAATACAACAAATGGCTATTGCCTCCTGATTCTCGATGGACATAACTCCTACCTGACATACAAGTTCTGCAAATTTGCAGAGGAGCATTGCATCATTGTGATCTGCCTTCCATCCCATACAATGCATGCCCTTCAGCCATGTGACATTGGAATCTTTGGACCACTTGACTCTGCTTGGAAAGCTGAGGTCGTCAAATCATCACAACAGTATCTTGCAATTACAAAGCACAATCTATTACAGCACTATGACAATGCTCAGAAACAGGCACTGAAGCCATCCACTATCATTGCTGCCTTTGCAAAAACCAGGATCTGGCCACTCAACTGTCTTGCTTTGGACCCTCAGCTCTTCAAGCCCTCTAAGAATACCATGATGCAATCTTCACAGCCTCTTCCCACAAGTCTTCCCCAACTGCTCGTCCCCATTCCGGGTATGCATTTACAATCTAATGACCCCACTTCAAATCCAGCTCAAATCCAGCAGCTACAAAATTCCAGTTCCTGACCTACTGCATCATATAGCCTCTCGGAAGGATTTGCGTCATGATAATGCTGAGCTGTGGAATCTTCTTGATGCAGCAGGGATTCAGCTTGAAAAAGATTTTGCTCAGCTAAAATTGATGGACAGAGAGAATGAGGCTAAGAAAAGTCGCATTTGCAAAGGAGGAGAAGAGGACAAGGAAGAAGGAACTCACCATGGTGCATCCACATCATATGACAGATGTGGAAACCCTTCAGATATTAGCACAGAATGACTGGAAGAAGAAGATGAAAGACATTCATCAGGAGGCAGTGACAGTTTTCCAGGGGTTGCGGACAGCAATTGACCAGCACCACAAGGATCTTGACGACCAGGCGAAGGTGGCAGAAAAGGAGAGAAAGAGGCAGGAGGTGGTGGCACAGCGAGCAGAAAAGGCAGCACTAATAGCAGCTGAAAAAGCACGGAAAGCAGCAGAGAAGAAAGCAAAGTGACTTGAGAATGCAGCTGGAAGGGCAAGAGGTCAAGGCTGGGGTTGGGCAGTTCCTGTGAGGGGTGGTTCAGGTCGTGGGAGGGGAAGGGGAAGGGATCAAGTACAGCATGATGACACTGAATCAAGTGACAACTATGAAGAGGTCAGTACTGAAGAGTCATCGCAGGAGGGTGATATTGCTGAGAAGAGTGATGCTGACATGGCAGAAGATGTTTTGATGAGAGGGGAGACCATGGAGACACGCAAGAGTGTCGAAAAGCCAAGACCACAACCAAGACCAAGATATTGTGCTATGCCACCAGTTGAGGAGGAAGATTTGTCTGGAAATGAGCAGCAAGCGCTGCTGCACATCAGATCACAATGAAGAGGGCCTGTGACAACTGGAGATGTTGGAATGAATGGGGCAATGGCTGGACACATAGTTAATGACAGCCATAGTCAAAACAAAACCCCAGGACACACCAAGGATGATGATCTCCCCATTGCTGGACCTTCAAATCTATGTCACAGTGCTTGACAAAGGAAGTAATCTAGGACTAATTTTATACATCAGAAACATAGAATAGATGTATTAGAAGGGTAAATTACCATTTCTATTCAAGGAGGGTTGAAGTTGGACCACAGATGAGTGCTGTGGTGCTGGACATTGTTTGGCACAAGATCTTCCCACAGTTGACTGACTACACCAATTTTGCTCATTTTAGACTGGCTGTGCAAAAATATTCCCATGGAGAGAACAACAGCCAGGAAAAATTGCCAGACCAAGTAAAGCACTGCCCAGGAACCTTGGCTTGCCACTGAAGTCCAAAAGGTAACAACAATGCTTTTGATTAGCACTGCAGCAGCCCGAATTGCCCATGTGACTGACTAGCCAGTAGTGGACAGTATTAGGAGGAGTTAAATCCCTGAAAAATTCACATGAGAGCTCTTTCAAAAATGAGGATGACAATCAAAAACATACATAGTCTAGCAGAAACAACAGGCAACCAAAAAAACAGGAGGAAAGGGGGGAGCTCTTTTACTGCAGCAGAGAAGTCCAGATCCTTGCAAGTGACAATGAAATCAGTTAAGACAGTGGTAGTTGACAGTGGAGCTACTTCCAATAATGGAAGGGGAGGCAACTGTAAACTTGCCAGCCCAATCTCCCTACACACTGTAGCTCTGAGAGAGGTCCAGGACCAAAATAAATTGGCCACTATGCAACTGGCAGACACTCTTTTGTTGAAAAAGAGAAGCCAGGGAGGTAGGACTTCACAGCAGCCTCACCTCGGTCTACTGATACCCCAAGGACCCAAACAGACCCAAACTGGAAAAGAGCCCACAGGGGAGTTGGAAAATCCAAACAGTCCAAGAAAAGAGGCAGAGGGAGTGGAGAAATGCAAAGAAAATGCTCGAAAAATTGCCAGGTGAAGTGTGGGAAAAAATTTAATTAGCCAAGCTTGAGCTCACTGCACTCGCACTATGTATTTGAGGATGGTTTGTCATGCTTAGTGATATTACCAAGCTTTTGCCCATGAAGGAGCAGGTGACCATTGTCTATTAGAGCTGAGTCAGAAATGCCCATGGCTGCTTCATGTGATCATTCTCTATTACTTAAATGCTTGCTTTGCTCGCATCACTCCTGCAGCCTGCTTCTTTAGCTTGTCAGGGGGCTGCACCCCCCAAACCCCCTGCTCATGTCCTTTACTCATCTTGTTAACACAGCCAGGGACCAAAGGCCCCTGCCTGTGTGGGGGAGGTGTTATAGTAAATTAATAATTAATAATAATTAATAGCCATGTCACATTTTATATTTTACATTTTATTTATAGTTAAAACTATTTCTACATCTTAATCTGATACCACTCAATTATACACAATATTTTACTTTCATCTCCCTATATTCCCTGAATGTCATCCACAGACTTCACCTGTCACACTATCACACAAAATTCCTATGTCTGAACATAAAACTCCAAAAATCCAGTCCCACATCCTACAGACACCCACATCCAGGAGGGTTTCGATGTAGAAGGACCTCTGCACTCCTACTCAGCCCCCCCCAGCCCCTCCCTATCCATCTTCCCCACCCCATCCCACCCCATCTCCTCTGCTTCACTGTCAGTCCCTAACTTCCACATCCCCTCCCTCACCTTCACAATCCCCTCCTCAGCCCTCCCCCTTCTCCTTTCCCTTATATCCTTCTCCTTCTCCCTCTGACACTCTCATCTCAGCCCCTCCCTTACTTTCTGCATCACTCTTCCCACTGCTTGTCTCACCTCACATCCCTGTCCCACCCCTCTCCCTTCCCATCCCACCCCCACTCTCATGCTTCACTGTCATCAGTCCCTCATCCCCTCCCTCACCTCCCCTCCCCCATCACACCCATCACACCCCGCTCTATCCCTCTCCCCCTCCTTATTCTCTGTACCACTCTTCCCATTGCCTGTCTCACCCCTCACCCCTCACCCCACATTCCTCCTCTCCTCATACTCCCCCTCACATCCCTTTCCCCTCTTTCTCCAGCCCATTGGTGCAGATTCTACTCCCCCTCCTCTCCCCCTCTCCTTCTGTCTCCTTCACCTCTCCTCCTCTTTTCCTGTCTCCCCCCCCTCCCCTTCCCAGGTCTCCTCCCCCCCTCCCCTTCCCAGGTCTCCTCCCCCCCTCCCCTTCCCAGGTCTCCTCCCCCCCTCCCCTTCCTCTCATCCTGTCTTTCCCTACTCTCCTCTTGTCTTTCCCTACTCTCCTCTTGTATTCCCCCCCTACCCCCCCTCCCTCCCTCTTCCCAGGCTTCCCCTCCTCTCTTCCTCTTCCCCTGTTCCCTCTTTCCCTGTCCCTCCCTGTCCCCCCCTTCCCCTGTCCCCCTCTTCCCCTGTCCCCCTCTTTCCATATCCCCCCCCTCACCCTCCCTCCTCTCCCCCTTGCCTCCTGCCTCCCCCCCTCTTCCCAGGTCTCCCCTCCTATATCCCCCATGTCTCTCATGTCTCTCCCCTCCCCCCCCTCTCCTCCTCTTCCCCTGTCTCCCCCTCTTCCCCCCTCACCCCCTCCCCCTCCCCCTCACATCCCTCACCATCACACCCCTCATCCTCATTCCATTCTCACTCTTTCTGGACACTCAGACAGAACTCCAACCTAAGCCATAAATAAAAAAACATCAACTTACATCTTAACTTGCTATTTTTTGCCATTTTTCGGACTGTATCTAACTGATCCTTATTAAAGAATATGTTACTCATTGCTTATTGCTTTCCTTATTGATTCCTGAATTGCTTACACTAAACAGATTTATTTGCTACTAAAGGCTTATTTTTGGACTGCAGTTGCTTTATTTATTGAATTTACTGATTTATTTGCTTATTTTGGATGGACTCATTTGTGTTACTCAGTGCCTCTTAATCATTGTTTTGCTTAACAACCTTACTGAATTGATTATGTTGCTTATTTTGGACTGACTTATTTCAAACTGACTTATTGTGGTTGCTTAGTTGATGAAAGTATCTACAATTTGTAGTGGTCATGTGCTGGGGTGAACAGGTTTTTGCATTTTGTTCAGCCCATGGAGTTGTGTCTGTACACTCTATGTATTAGAGGACAGTCAGGTGCTGCTTAGTCAAATTATTAGTCATTATGTCCCATAGGCCGAAAAGATTCACACATGGTTGCTAAAGTCACACATGGTTGCTAAAGTGGCACAGCTCCAAAAAGAGCAAAAACGTGACCATGCTCTAGAGCATGGTCATGTTTTTGACTCATCTTGTCAACAGGCGCATTCAAGGAATGAATATCTTGTCTCCAGCATGATCTCTAGTGATCAACCACACCTCCAACAGCCTGTTCCTCATTCTCATCACAATTCCTCTGCTGCCATTGCATACCCCTCTATCCAAATTCAGGTTCTGCAACACCATCACAGGGTAGCCCACCTTTAGAGCCAAGTGTGCCAATGGTAGACCTGAGCAATTCAGAGAGTTGAGGTATTCTGCAGGATACAACAGCTCATCATCCCCATCATTGACAATAGAATCTGCTCTGCGAAACACTCGCTCCTCTCCAGGAAACCTCTGAAGCACAGTATGGTTCAAGTCATCCACATCATCATTGCGGCCTGTACTTTACACTCCCCCACCTAGTCCGCGCGGACTCCCAGCTGTCCGCACGGACTCCTAGCTGTCCGCGCGGATTCCTAGTAAAGTCCGAGTAGTCCGCACGGACAGCTCGGACATCATGCGGACTGAAGAATTGGGCCGAGTCTGAGCATCTTGAAACTGTAAGAAGTCCTAATGATGTCCGAGTTGTCTGAGTAATGTCCGAGTAAATAAAGACTTGGTGAATTTTTTCATGAGAGTAAGATCAAAATATTGTTGTACCTGGCAGGGTTTGAACCCAAGGCACTTTGATCAAGATTACACAAACTGGGCACAATTAACCACTGTGCCAAATGGGCACACAATATTATATTATTACTACTATTTATTGCCTATTCCAAATCCATGCTAGCAATAAAAAAAAAGTTACCGTTCCTCACATCGAGCAACGGCACTCAAAGGGCGTCGTTGCCCCCCCCCTGTCCCCCATTCCTGCCCCTTCCCCGTGCCCTTCCATCACCCTTGCCTATTGCACCCCCTCCACCCTGCGAGCGGTCACTCGCAGCAGTGGTGAGGGGTGCTCTGTTGCGCTGGCTGTCGTGTGGTCAGGCGTCTGGCGCGTCCCCTTGCTCTGACAGACTAGTACTTATATTGATTAAAATAGAGTATAAATAAAATAAATATGTACGAAATAAAATTAAAGGGGAGGGGGGGGAGTGGGGTGCGGCATGTCGCCGTCATTGCCCCCCTTCCCTGCCCCCCCCTTCCCCGTGCCTATCCCCCCGCAGTGGTGGTGGGTGCTTGATTGCGCTGGGTGTCGCGCCTGGCGCGTCCCCCCTCCCCCCTAGAGCGTCCCCCCGTCCCCTGGCGCGTCCCCTCCCTCCCATGGCGTCCCCCCGTCCCCCCCACGCGTCCCCCCTCCCTCCTGGCGCGTCCCCCTCTGTCCTGGCTCATCCCCCTCTGTCCTGGCTCGTCCATCTCCCTCCCAGCGCGTCCCCCTCAGTCCCAGCACATCCCCCTCGGCCCTGGCACGTCCCCCTGTCCCCCGGTGCGTCCCGTCGTCCCTGGCGCGTCCCGTGCGTCGGTGGGGGTTGTCCCCGGCTGCTGGAGGCCGCTGGATTGGTGGGCGGTGACGTGGCTGCGCCACTGCGGTGGGTGCTGGATCGGTGGGTGGTGGTGATGTGGCGGCAGCAGGTGCTGGGTCGGTGGGGGTTGTGGCTGGGGGAGGGTGCTGATTTGGTGGGCGGTGGGCGGTGATGTGGCGGCGGGTGTTGGGTCGGTGGGCGTGATGTGGCGGCGGTGGTAGGTGCTCGGTCGGAAGGGAGGTGGTGCTGGGTTGATGTGGCAGGACTGGGCTAGGGACGGGGCAGCAGAGGGGAGGCAGCACTGGTCGTTGTTGTTGTTGGGTGCATCTGGGAGGTCCCTGGCACCTTCCCTCACCCCATGAAGCCCCCCACCTCCCAGCTAAGTGGGGAGGAGGGGTGGCGCGTTGTTGCATACAGAAAGAAAAACTGAAAGAGAAAAAAACATTTTATTAGCTTTAAATAAGAATGAAATAGATTTTAAAATACTTAACATGGGGGCCTTAGGCCCCCATCTTGCGCTAGAGGGAGGGAGGGGGGATGGAGGGAGGGGTGGAGAGGAGAGGGAGGCCGTCGTCGTGATGGTGGGTGGCAACGCGTGAGTTGGCAGTCACAGGGTGACGCATACTGATGTTGTGACGACGGTGCCCAGTAAATAGGCATATGTTGCCCACGCTCATACAGCCTGGTAGCACAGTCGTTATATTACTTACCTGTCACACTCACGTGGCCACAAGGTCCTGGGTTCAAACCCTTCCATTACATTACCTTTTAAATAGTGACTTGCTAGGACAGTCCGTGTGGAATCCGTGCTAGGAATTCCTAGTCCGAGTTAGTCCACACGGACAAAACTCAGACAAGACTCAGACAAAACTTGGACTAGGAATGGAGATTTGGCAGTGACCTTCTGCCAAAAAAATTCCTAGTAAAGTCCGAGTGGACAGCTTGGATTCTGCGTGGATTAGGTGGGGGACAGTAAAGACCTCATTGTGGCAGGCCAGGATCACCCTCTGTGAGAAGTATTCATCTGGATGCTGATGGCCATCTGATATTCCAGGATAGATGGAGTCAATGAGGGATGACACAGTGTTTTCAGCACATTTGAAATTGTCTGGAAGAGTAATATTGCAGTTGTCATCTGTATGCTGACCCTTGCCCACCTCCAGCTGCCACTTTGCAAAGTCCCGCTCCTGGGCATTGTTGGTATTGAGCCACATGTTGATTTTCAGATGGAGGACCCAGATGTGATGCCAGAGAACAGAGCGCTTCAGGCAAGCACCCACCAACTGAGGTTGTGAACCCCTCTCAATCACAGGGAGGATCTGGTGAAAGTCCCCTCCAAAAACCACAGTGATTCCACCAAATGGCTTGTCAGAATTGCAGACATCCTTCAAAGTACAATCAACAGCTTCAGGAATGTGACGATGCTGCATGAGTGCTTCATCCTAAATTATCAAATCAGTTTTCTTCAGGAGATTGGCCATGTCTTTACCCCTAGGAATCTTACAGGTGAAAGACTCATTGATCTCAATAGGGATATGAAAGCAGGAGTGGGCAGTGCGTCCACCTTTGGGCAACAGGGCAGCAACCCCAGATGATGCCACACAGAGAACAATCTTGCCCTCTGAACGAAGTCGATAGCAGAGAGTGTTGTATACATAGGTTTTGCCAGTGCCACCTGGACCATGGAGGAAGAATGTTTGGCCAGTCTTATTATGGACTGCCTGTAAGATGTCTTCATAAGCAGTTCACTGGTCTGCATTTAAATTCTGCTCATGCTCTGCTGCCAACACTGCCTGCTCCTCTACATCATATCTGCGCTGCTCCATGATCAACCTGTTTTCAATGTTGGCCTCCCAGTCCTGAGTAGACTGTGGCATGTGTGGCCAATTGATCTGAAGTGATTTGTTAGAGGACTTGAGGATTTCATCAATGAGAAAGAGCCCATAATCCTGGACATCATCATCAGTGGGGTTAATACAGATGTTGTGGTGCTGAAGCTGGTAACACAAGTCATCACAGATGTGGGGCCAGTATGTGTTCCAAAGCTGAACAGGATCTGATGGAGTGCAATCACTAAGAATGGTGGCAAAAAGATTGTGGAGTTGACGACCTGTTGCCATAGACTTTGCTTCCTCCAAACACTGCACCCACTCCTGATCATCCTCCAGAAGACCCCATGCCAGGCATGCCTCTCTGAATGAGGGAGCAGCATTGCCTTGGAAAGTGCAGAGGTCCTCATAGGAAGTTGCCCCCTTGACAGAAGTGAGAAGAAGGCGAAGATAAAAGTGTTCCCCAGCAGTGGGCTGAGCATAGTGCATCCTCTACACTGCAAGCCCTTGCTGTCTGGGCTTCTACTTGCGGTTCCTCTGGTCCCACACAAACTTTGAGGGAAAGTCCTGATAGAGTATATCCTGGGCAACCTCTGGATACTGCACATTTGCCTTGAAGTAGGCTGTGAGAGTGGTATCACATGTAGAAGCATGATCCACAACCCCCTGGATAGTGTGCTGGCCATTCTCATTCCAAGTGACATACTGCTGACCTGGAAGGTGCACCTGAAGTCTGACAACATTGGGGGAAATACCATACATAGGAAAGTGGAACAGGCACCAGATGCTCTCACAGGATGAGATGTAGCGAGCATCCAAGTACTGCCTGACTTCATCATTGCAGGTTACAAACTGCATGGTGGTATGGTCATGGCCCTTGTACACATACTTAAAGATGTACTTGAGAGCCTTGATGGAGGCAATGGACTCTATGTTGATGTGGCAGTCATACTTCCAGATGAGGTAGGCACAGAAAGTGACAACCCAATGATTGTCAACCTGCTTCCCCTGAATGTTGTGTGTGTGGACAGTGTTCCAATGCTTAGTGGAAGCATAGGAATCTTCAGAAACTGTGGTCTGATCTCTGAAAGGCTTAGAGAAGTTCTTGGAGCACCTGCCATTCTGCATGCATGGAGCATTTGAATTATCAGCACCACAGGGACTGTGAACCATGATCTTCTCCAATAGCTCAGGATTGTCCTCAGGAAATTCTGAAGAGAGAAGACTGTCTATCTGCTCAGGAGTGCAGAGCTTGGAATCAGGATGGAGAAAGATGATGCAGTGCATGTGAGGGAGACCACACTTTTGGTACTTGATGGTAAACACATATCCAAGAGCCTTTCCAAAGATGCCAGCCTCTATGTCCTTGATGATGTCCTTCTGTTTTGCAAAGAATGCACAAACAACCACATCAGGGCAATCAGCTGCTGTCTGACCTGGACCAAGCTCATTTACAATCTCTGGCCATTTAGGATTTGCTGTGATGGTCATGAAGAGATCACCTCCTTTGAAGTACTGATTGATGGCCATTGCATCCTGGAGAAGCTGCTGCATGTGATGGGTGCTTCCAGAAAAAGAAGAAGGCAAAATAATTCTTTGGCCAAGAGACTCAGCATCAGCATCCACATTTGCAGCCACTGCATATGCCAACTGTTGGGAATGGAGTGCTGAACAGTGACAGGAAGAGTTAAAGGGCAAGGTTAAGGGATGAAGTTAATCTCAAAGGCTTGTGAGTGAGGGAGTCTGCAACAGGGAGGAATGTTATTATCATCTCCTACATGATGTGCAATATTTATACTACACAGTTAGGAGGTATAGTGTAATGCACTCCTTTAATATATAAAGGAGGTATTCTGTAATAGACCCCTGTACCAGTTAATAATGGAATAACTATGTCATATCCCCTATATAATTCTCCAGATAGACTTGTCTATCATTGTATATTATAGGGGGTTCCCTGGATAGCATAGGAGACAGTCTTGGCAGTCTTTGTAGTCTTGGCCAGTCTATTAAGGGTAGCAGCTTGGGAATTAATATTATTTCCTGTGGCTGTGTTGGGTTCTACCAGTGGCAGATCCTAACCCTAACCTTAAGCTTTAGAACTTGTATTCCATCTCCCTAGGCTTGTTAACTGCCTTGGCTTGCCTTATAGCGCAGCCTGTCCTGCTCTGATGTTGCCCATTTATCACAAATGAACTCCTGAAAGAGCTTTCCAGTTAAGAAGATATGCTGAGGTTCAATTGCAGGTGGGCGAGGATGGAGCCGATGATGATAGAACTCTGCTTTAGTGACATATTTGCATCTTCTTGGACCCTCATCATTATCCCCTTGATTGTTGGCATTAGGATTTTCAACTGCTGCATATTCAATCTGAGGATGCAATTGAAGCTGGCCAGTGGAAAAGAGCAGGACATAGTGAAGAGCAGGCTAGAGTGGATGAGCATCTGTGATGCGCTGAAGTGGGGGGCCATGCCTGCGGTAAAGAACAATGTCCTGGACTGCCTCTGGCTGATCACCATCACCTGGAAGGACAACTGCAATCTCATTGCTGGCTGCAGTGGGAAGGTTATAGCGACAATGGTCATAGCCTTGGTCAAAGCGCAAAAGGATCTTGCACTGCTGCTCTTGTGGCATGTTCCTTGTGAGCTCATGGGCCTGCTTGTACATCTAGACAGCTGGATGATTTTGGTGGATCATATCCTGAAGAGTGACCAAAGTCTGATGGTGAAGATTTTTATTCCAGGTATTAGCCATTCTAAAGTTGATAGCATCAGCAGCGTCATAGATGTATAGCTGAGCATAGACAGGAGCTTCTCCTTCAGCAGGCAAAAGAGAACCACAACCACTCTTATGTGAAAGTTCCATGTAGGCTAAAGACATAAGGACCTGCAATCATTGAGATTGAGATTCTGATGCTCCTCCATCCTATGACCCAGTGATGTCATAGCCAGAGCATTATTAAAAGTGCAAATATGGTCACAGAACATTTTGGACACTTCATCCTGGGCAGTAAGAAACTGTGAAAGCTCTGGAGGAGGTGGATGAAGAGGAGGCAAAGTGATCTTTCCACTAAAACAGCACATGCCAAACTTGGGATGAGCATTAGAGGATGCAGTGAGACGCTCAGCCATCCAATGAAGAGCATGGCAATTAGGACATTGGACATCCATTCTTCCCAGATTATGAACAGGCCAATCTGGACTAAAAGGTTGACATGCTGGAGGTAGCAATACAGGAGGAGGCAGAAGCAGTAACTGAGGAACTGGATCAGCAGGTGGTGGCAATGGTGGCAATGGTGGCAAAGGTGGGAAGTGAGAAAGTGGATCAGCAGGAGGATGAAGATTGTGTGCCAGAGGAAGGATATCATCAGCCAAAGGAACTGGTGGAGCAGGGAATAGAGGCTGAGGAACTGGAGGATCCCAAACAGGAGGAGCAGGAGCAGGCTAAAATAGTATGATTATATTAGTTGGATTCATTCTGCAACACAGTAGTGTTAACCTTAACATACAGGTGGAGGGAGATGATTGAACACAGGAATAAGAGGAGCAGGAATAGGCAGCTGAGCAGCAGGGGGTTCAAAGACAGGAGGGGCAGGAGCAGGCTAAAATAGAAGAAGTTGTTAGATATATAAAGTGATATGAAGCAGAACATACAGGTGGTGGTAGATCATCAAGAACAGGAATAGGAGGAGCAGGAATAGGCAGTTGAGCAGCAGGGGGATAAAAGACAGGAGGGGCAGGAGCAGGCTAAAATTATATAATTGTATTAGTTGTTTTTATAACATGAAGTCAAACATACAGGTGGAGGCAAATAATTGATGACTGGAATAGGAGGAGCAGGAATAGGGGGATGAGGAACAGGAGGATCAAAAACAGGAGGGGCAGGAGCAGCCAGCCCGAATGGTAGCAGTGCAGCAAAGGGTCCATGAGGCACTGGAGCCTGAGGAGCCTGAACACCTCTACTATGCTGTGAGAGACGGGGCAAAGCAGCCAACTGCTGTGCCAAATGTGCAGGAAGATGGCCATACAATGGAGCAGGTTGGAGTAAAGGGAGTGGGGCAGGAGCAGGAGCAGGAGCAGGAGCAGGAGCAGGAGCAGGAGCAGGAGCAGGAGCAGGTGGAGCTAATCTATGACCACGGCCTCTTTGCTGTGCCAAATGAGGAGGGAGGTGGTTGTACACAGGTGCAGGTGCAGGTGCAGCAAATGGATCATCATTTATAAGACTGGGATGAACAGGAGGAGGCAGTGGAAGTGGTGGCAGGGCCATGCACATCATACAGACATGATGTGGAGTCCGGTGATGACTGGGACTGTCCAGTACATGTCTGTCATGTTCATCTTGCCGTGCAGCAGTTCGGACACATTGGGGAGTATTGGGAGGAGCCAAGGAGCCAAACAGACCCAAACTGGAAAAGAGCCCAAGGCACAGAGGAGTTGGAAAATCCAATTAGCCCAAGAAAAGATGCACAGAGAGTAGACACCCCAAGGAGCCAAACAGACCCAAATTGGAAAAGAGCCCAAGGCACAGAGGAGTTGGAAAATCCAATCAGCCCAAGAAAAGATGCACAGAGAGTGGAGAAAATGCAAAGAAAGTGCTCAAAAAATTGGCAGATGAAGCATGGGAAAATGTTAATTAGCCGAGCTCACCATACTTGCTGCGTTCACTATATGTATCTGAGGGTGGTCAGGTGCTGCTTAGTCAAATTATTATTCAGTGGGTCTCATGATGGGTTTGAGTCCCACAGCCCGAAAACATCACACGACTGGAAAAGGTCACACAACCTGTTTGAGTCCCACACACCTGACCTTCCCACAATACAAGCCTAATAATAGTGAGCGATCTTGTGCCTGGCTCAGTATCATTAGGCTTGGTTCAGTCTAAACTCAACACCAGCATTAAATCCTTCCTCAGTTCGACACTAGACTTCAGCAAAACGAGTGCCTACGACCTATTTAGGTGAGTCCTGCCTGTACCTGCTATCAAGGGGGCCCTAGTGCTGACCTCTCATCCAAACAAAACCCAATACAGTGCCACATCATGCCATGCGTCACTATCAACAACGTCCATGTTGCTGCTGCCGCCATACAGCCCTACACCCGTCATCTTCTACCATATCTGGTGAGTGCCAGCGTGCTATACCCAGACATTATCTAAGCAACACCTTGCTAGGCCAACACATCACTTCCTTCCTGTGCTACACCCATTGCCATCGTTGAGTGCGGCGCTGACATCTTCATCCTTTCCCTCCTTTGGCCATACAACTTCAGCCGTAGTGCTGCAGCCACAGCCATCCTGCCTCTGATCCCTGCAATACTATGCGGCCCCCTTTGCTTCATCCTGTTGCTGCCATCAAGCGTGTCATCAAGCATTTTTCCATTGCAGCAACCCCCCCCTGCCAAACATTTTTGTAGTGCAGCAACGCCTTCTCTCTGCACAACACGCTCTCTCTCTCACTCTTCAAAATATTTATTCACCTCATTGCCATTGTCAAGTGTGGTGCCAAACATTTCTGCAGTGCAGCAGCGCCTTCGCTCTTCATGACATGCTCTTTACCTCCTCAATGTTGATTTTCACTGTCATTAATACTGCACACATTCAAACTGCCATTGTTGCCGCCCTGCCACTGCCACCATTGTCGAGCACAATCCTGGACATCCTCTCAGCTTCCCACTCCCTTTGCTGTCTGACTTTCACTTAGCATTGCACTTGCCACCCTGCCTTTGATTCCTTGTCATCATGCATGATGCTGAACGCTGCAATGCAGCATCAGCTTCTTTTTGTCCAACCTCTGTCCACAACCCACTCCTTAGCAACATTCAATTCCCACCACTGTTGTCTATGCTGCTCACATATGTTGCCGCAATTCTCTCTCTTACAAACCTTCTCTCAATCTCCTGCCTCTCATCCCAAGCCATGCATAGACATCAACCCCAACTCATTCAAGATACCTTGCGGAGTTTAGTCATATGCCTGAGCTGTGTTTGTAATGATGTTAATTATACATTTTGTTGCCACGTTGCCGCTTCTTCCTCTGTTACTTCCTCTCTTGGTATCGTGCATCATGTCGCAACAGTCGAAACACCAGGGACTCTCAAAGTCGGTCATCCAACATGGCTTCCAACATGGCCATGAATGACAGCGAGAGATTTTACATTCTGGAAAGCAAGCAGTCCGACGAGCAGCTGACGCTCAGCATCGGCAAAGGGCCATCCAATGTACAAGTCAGCTAAGTAATACAGTGCCCTGCTAATCATTTGATATCTAGAACTTTTGCAAGAGGATCACGATGCTGTTGAAGAAATGGACAATGATGCCAGTCATTCACTAGATGATTTTTCATCTATCTCTCATACTGCTCCACCTGGGGAGGAAGGTTTTGACATAAGCCACGAAGGTGGCGAGTATGAGGTTTTTGAAGATGTTGCTGCAAGCCTGGCCCAATCTACAGGATGGTAAGCTACCTATTTTTATTAATTCTCTTACTGACACTGCATATCTGGGAAGGCAAAGAGCAGATCACCAAAACCACGAGAATCATGTAGAGATCCAAACGGAGCAGTGGGATGTTCAAATGACAAGATTGGTTAGTGCATACCTTGATGCCTGCCACTGTGATGAAGGGGAAGGGTTGCCGAAGATTCCTGAGCAACTGCATGGTGATACAGTGGGTCAAATGGTAGAGATTGAGGTTGCTGACATATTTTGTATGTCCAAACCTCTTTCCTTATCCAATTGCTGAGATTTTCTATCAGTTCGATGGCTCTCATCATTTCCAGTAATGCCTGGAACCTTGTATCCAAATGAGACGCTATTGCAATACGGATATCTTGGCTGTTCTCCATTACAACCTACTTTGGCATTCTCCATCAGGACTCTTGCGGCATATCAGCAGTCTCATTGAACATGTCCCCATTTTATTATCAAAGCCCAGTGTAGAATGCTGTGCCACATGCATAATGTACATCAACCACTCCCAAATATCATGTTCATTCTTACAGTAAATTCAGGTACCTTACGACACATATCTCCCCACTCAATTTTCCATGGCTTTTGATGCTTATCTGGAAATATGCCAACAAGTTGACCAGAAAATCAACACAGCTCTCAAATATGATTCCCGTAGGTTACGACTTGGACAGTCCTGCCCTTGCTGATTTTATAGGCTAGAGGGTGAGCCTGAACTGGAGTTCTCATGTTTTGTTTCTATCAATGGCAATAACTCACTCAAACATCTGGGTGCATCTGTCCGGAATATGAATGATCACATTTATTCATGTACTATTATTCTGGAACGATGGCTATCAACAGAGGAAGTAAATTGGTTCAAGGATGAAGTGATACCTCAGCTAAGGGTTTAAGCACATTCAGAGGTTAGTTACTGATATCAATCAGTTGGCACAACCAGTGGCAGAACGTGCTAATCTTGTCGATGATTGGGAAGATACTGCAGATGAAGGTACTGGCCTGGGGTGTATTGAATGATGGAGGAATGCAGGGCCAGAAGAACAAAAGAAGATGTTTGCTCTCTTTGACAAGTCAGGTGTCTTCATCGCCTCATGCCGCCATTGTTTGGTTCTACTTGCCTGTGACATGATAAAGAGTGGGGAGCTGTACATCACCTTCCATCAGTCTTATTTTTGTACTGATCAGTCCCAAGGGCCAAGTATGCACTAGCAATTGTTGATCAGCTAATTGATGACCTTGGTGATGGGGTCGGCTGCACTTATGATATTGGCTGCATGTTTACAAAGACACTTGAGAACAGCAGCTTGTTGGAGAAAGTGAAAGATGTGTTGTTTTGCCTTATGGTGGGCGCATTTCATGGCCATGCCCACAACCAAGCTTGTCAGCTTGAGTGGCATCCTTTGTATATCAAAGGTACTGGTCATTCCAAAGGCAAGGGATGTGAACATGTATTCTCATCATCAAATGATCTGGCCCAAGGCACCTGACATGCTACCCAATTTCACCATCATCAAGCCATCGAGGAACATTTTACTTTTTGGGATCAAGACAAATATGCCAATTTGAGTACATATTCTCCCAATTCTATAATGAATAACTGGTCTGATTTTCCAAGGTCAGTTTATTCAAAATAATTATCAAGAAGCGGTTCAAGCCGTTCAGTCCCTCAAGGCTGAACTCGAGGTCTTACAGAATGAACCCCAAGTCACAGATGAAGATTTTAACCAGTACTTGGCTGCTGAAAGAAAGTATCTTCTTGATTTACAGGAAACATCTCCCACAACAACCCTCAAAACACAGTATGTCCAGGTGCTCAATGAACTTTCTCAGTGCAGGTGTGAACTACTTGATCGGAGATGCATATGTACTAACCAAACATAGGAAAGAATGGAATGACACCCGAGCTGCCGCAAATAACATTTTTACCTCAGTTTCATCTGGTGAGATTCACATGGTGATCACTCAAGTCCGACGGCATGTTGATACGGCTTACTCAAAACTCCAAAATGCGGAATCATATGTTGAAAGTCTTGAGAATGGTCTCAACATTCAGGAACGCTGGTCAACTACATCTCCGGAATATCAGTCTTTTTACCAACAAACTGTCCATACAAACTATGAGTGGGCGTTGGACGAGCTGGAACATTTAGTAGTCATGCAATTGTTCGAGCTTACCAAAATGAGCACATCAGGCACAGGTATGGTGCACCTACCTGCCTCTCATGACCCACTCAATTTTAAAATAGGATACAAACTTCGTCGTCAAATAGGAAAGGCTCTCCAGCGTCGTTCGGAAGCAATTAAGAATGCACTCAATCATTACAATGTTCAAGCTACAAAATTGACACCACCTCATCCGTCCTTATCTTGGAAGGAGGTTGTTGATTACAGCTTCTTGGGCGAGTTTGATCTTCTACAACATTCCAGAACTGATGTTTGTGACCAACCTTGGGTTCAAGTTTCTCACTGTGAAGCAACGGTGAAGTATTTCAAACTGTGCCATGCACAAGAGGAGCTAACACAACTGAATGTGGAAACTTGACACCTTCAGACTTCTGTCCATGATGAAACAATTCATATGATGCAAGTCATTTCCCAACTTTCTTCGTCAGATCCTCTATTAGCAACAGAATTGCGCTGACGGTGGCAACTTCGAAATTTGGTAAACCAATTACATATCCAATGTCTCAACATAGTCAAGAATTTGGCATGCTTTACAGGACTATGAGGCATTGGCACACATGCAGTGGCTTCCATGGCACCAGGTTTCAAGGGAGAGCAATCTCCCAATAGGGAGCTGGTGGGGACAGGCGAAGTCAGGATGGTGGATGTGGACCAGCAGATTTCAGAACAAGACATGACTTTCAGAGATGAGGACTTCGAGGATGGAGACCAAGCACTTGAAAGGATAACTGATTTTGTGTTAACAATTACGAATTGAATTGGGTATTGAATGAGTCTCAATGAATCTGGAATTGTAGTTCAAGTAAGAATTTGAATTTGAGACTCGATCAGTTGGGACATTAACCCAAAGTCCTTGCCATAAATTTGCTTGTGGAAGCCTATTGCCAGTCACTTGGACATGCTATACCATACAACTACTATTGTGGCCCAGTCCACAGGGTAGACAGTGCTGAGGACCAGAAATATTCACTAGAGTTTGAAGGTCCGGTCCAGTTGCGGTTGCGGCCCTTTTTGGCTGCAACTGGAACCGCAACCGGTTGTGCCACTCACAAAAACTTCCCGACCGGAACCGCAACTGCGGCCAACCGGTCAGGACCAGTTGCTTACCAGTTGCACCTCGGTCGAAACCGGTTGCAACCATCCTACTAGTAGTTATTAATTTTATCTAAAGTAGTCTACCAATTAATTTAATTACTTAAAAAAACACAAATGGGAGGGGAACGTAAAGAGGGGGGGACTATAACCGAGAGGGGGGAAGTGCGGACAAGAGGGGGGGGGGAACGAGAGGTGGAACACTACAATGGAGTGGGGGGGAACGTGGACGAGAGGGAGGGGAGAGAAACGAGGGGGGGGAACGTAGACGAGTGGGGGGGAACGCAGACGAGAGGGGGGGAATGCAGACGAGAGGGGGGGAATGCAGACGAGAGGGGGGGAATGCAGATGAGAGGGGGGGAACGCGGACAACAGGGGGGCACTACAACCAAGAGGAGGGGAACACGGATGAGAGGGAGGGGAGGGAAACGAGGGGGGGAACGTAGACGAGTGGGGGGGAACACGGACAACAGGGGGGCACTACAACCGAGAGGGGGGGAACACGGACAAGTGGGGGGGAACGCAGACGACAGGGGGGCACTACAACCAAGAGGGGGGCACTACAACTGAGAGGGGGGGAATGCGGGCGAGAGGGGGGAACACGCAGATGCAGACAGAGAGCAGGGAACAAGAGGGCAAGAGGGGGATGCAGGTGGGGCAGGGAACGGCACACACAGGGGGGGTGGTTGTGGTTGTGGGACAACGTCGAATGTTGAATGTTGAAAGTTGAACATTGATGTTGATCTTTGATGTGTAAGCACATGCAAACATAAACGTGTCATGACGCGTCACCGTTTACTTGCACAATACATGTGCAAACATATGCAAATTAGTCAAAGGTATATAAAGCCTTGCTTGTCCACTCATTTTTAGTTGGGCATGCCCCACATTATTTACGAAAATTAAATTAGATATGAAATAGTAAGCCCTAACTAAGGATGGTTGTAACTGGTTGTGACCGGTTGCAACCCGGTTGGAAGCCCAGCAGATTTGGGGCAACTGCAACCGCGACCGTCGACAGCTGGTCACAACTGCAACCGAAAATTCCGGTCGTGACCGGTTCAGTCCAGTTGGGTCCTGGTCTTTTTTCGGTTGCAGCAACTGGACCCTCAAACACTAATATTCACAGTCACTTGCATAACTGAGCCTATCACAAACTTGAAGTTGAGGTATTCAAGGCTTCTGACATTGATCATAAGATCATTACTACCCAATTACTACCTGAACAAAATAGTTGGCTCTGTACTTTGAACAGACTTGAATTCAAATTTCTTTATGATTCTATGATCTCTGTTATAAGCCATTAAGGGTGTGTGTGGACTACCTCGAAGCAATGGACTCATGTCATTTATGATTGAGTCAATCGATCACATTAACATGACTCGGACTGCCACATACACATATAGTCAACACCCATTAACTTGAAATTAACCTGTGCATTTGTCGTGATTAGCTTAGTAGTTTAACAGCCAGCACAATATTAATTCTCTGACAAACCCAACCAGGTAATGTACTGAATCCCCACTCATAGGCTGTAGTATGCTAATCTGCTTGTGCATGTTGAAATGACAGCAATCCTTACTTCGCTTTGCCCACAATGGCTACAGTCAACAAATCTCCAACCAAGAGCCAGAGGTTTTACAATTCCACCAGCATTTCAGGTGCCTATATATCAACATACGGCCTCACCTTCTCTTGTGATGAGCACAGTGCAGGTTCTCGTGCAATTCTATGCCATGATCAACATGCAAAGGACTACTCGTCAACAAGGACTGCAGGTGGTCTTCATCCTATGTACATCACCCTCCACAGTATCCGAGGTTCCTCTCCAGAGGAAAAGAAGGAGGTAAATGCATTACTCAAGGACACACTCTGTGATTTGTATGATGTCGTAAGTATATTAAATTCAGCTCTGTTTTGCAAGTACTCATTATAATTCTAATAAAGGCTGTGACTCTCAACAGAATCGATGGTGGGATCACGCTTGTGCTTTGTTGCCCAGGGTATTGCGCCACTTCGGCCGTCGAGGACATCACAGTTGACACTTATATTTCCCCCTGTGAACTGAAGGAAGGCGGAAAGGAATTGAGCAAGCATCTTTCATTGATAATCCAAACTTTTGGTGCTGAGGTTGCATTCCCTCACCTGCATCGCTTTGCTAAGCGCTGTCTTATTGAGCAAGTCGAAGCTCCTTCTGTTCCAAGTGAGTTGCTTGATTTTTACTGCCCAAAAAATATAACCTTCTACATATAGAACCTGGGAAGTCCCTTAAGTTTGACAGTGCTTTGTATCTCCCAAATGCAGTTACAAAAGGAGGTCCCTATATCCATGCACGATGCCGACCTGCCAGGACTTTCGCACAAGATATCGCTATCCATGAGATATCATCTCTCTCCCCCAACTTCTGTCCCTGCTCCTGTGCTGGCTGCTTCCTCTGCCAAGTCTGGTGAAGATGATAATGATTTCAGTTCTACCAATTTGGAATGGTGGAACCATGCTTCCAAATACGATGATCCACCTGTGTTGTCCACTAGGGGTAGGCCTCATAATTTTTGTTCCCTGTATGCTAAGAATAACAAAGGCACAGTGCCACGTCAAAGCTTGGCCGATGGCTTCAATGGTGCTCTTGGACCTGAGACAGATGCCATGATTGATCAGTTTGGGTTGGATGACAGCTTGGTCCCCCATTTGCGGGTTCTTACTCAGAAAGTATGCAGCTCTCGCTGGGAAACAGTTCTTAGGTCACCCCACTGGGGATTGAGCTATGAACAGTCTGCAAACTTGGCAAAAGCTATGCATGCTGACATCTGTGGACATCAACATCAGATATAAAGGTTTTACTTACATTTTTGTTGAATTTTCCTGATAGCTTACCGATTTACACCAGGTCTCGATGTCATCTGGACTCAAGTTTGCTTTTCTCCTTTTATTTATTGTTTCCGTTGCAGTAATTTTGGCTTTCTTTTACTAGACAATCTGCATTGAATACCCTAGCATGTTCCAAAGGGGTGTAGTGATGTCTTTCATTCCGCTGAGTCAATATGCCTTTCACATAATTATTTTTTCTGCCATCCATTTTTTCCCATTCCTTATCGGCCTAAAACCTAGAGCCTAAATTATCCAACCCTGAGGATGTACATGCTCCAATTGGCTTAGCTTGTGTGCATATATTTTTTTGCATGTCTGGCTCTGGGTTTACTGAATCACAACTCCACCCTTCTGACATAGTGAAATTTAAATCAGGGACATCAGGATGCTAATGTACAGGCTTGGTGTGTGTTCACTTGAAATATTGCTAGTATACTGACCCTATTACCAAAAAATGTAGTAGTATGTTTTATCATAATTTGATTGCATTGGAATTTGCCCTCTCAACTTCCTGCTGGAATAAATATGAGAACACACTTCTACAAACCCTCAGCAAACCACCCTAGGATGACACAAGGTGTCAAGAAAAAGCCTCAGCATCCAAAGCTGAGCAAGGAGGCTCGCGCTGCACTGAATGCCCACCAGTAGTTAGCAGCTAAGCAGTACAAGGATGCACTGGGCGAAACATGGAATACAATTGACAAGCTCACTGAAGAAATTGCTGCCTCTCACCACAAAAGTGTCCACCATGTTCAGACCAAGCTTCATACTGGCTTGCATTGCTCATGCACTGAGCGCACAAAAACAAGTGCCTGGAACACGTTTACCTGGAAAAAGTCTCAAGAAAAAGAAAATAGTGAGTCATCCCCTGCACCATGACAGTTAATTGACAATACACCAGACCCTGAGGTATCTTCACTCCATGGTAAAGAAGTACTGCAAGTACTTGTCCAGAGCCATCAGGAAGAGCTCTGAGATGTCTGTACAAGAGCGCAAGGCACTGGTTTGCAAGTTTGAAGAGCAAAAAGCAACCAAAGCAAAATCTTTCCATGTGTCTACTAAATCAAGAATCAACAACACAATGCAAACCCTTGGTGCAATAGAAAATGAAGTTTTCTCACAATGTATTAATCCTATGGCTTGTTGCTAACACTGCTTGTATTGACAGCTCAATAATCTCAAATCATGTACTGGCGTTGAGAGTATGTTGTTTGTTTCACATGGGACTACTGATCTGCCTATGAGAGGTGTTTCATTCACAATGGCTGGGGTTGAAAACTTTCTTGAAGGCACTATGAAAATTGATACACAGGATTTCTTGGCAAAGATGGAAGGGTTTGCTGTCCAGGGCATACAAGGTTTGAATGAGTAGGATCTACAGCTACACAATATATTGATCCATTGATTATCAGGTGCCGCGAAAAACCATCAACAGTATATCACAGCCTTACATGCGGATGTGCATAATATAATTATTGAGAACCTCAGTATGTTACCATGCCCCTCAGATTTTAAATCATGATTAATACCTCTATCAGGAACCATAACAGGGGATGAGTCAGCTCGTATGGAATGGAAGCATTACTGGTGGAACATTGTAAAGCGATATCAAGTTATTATCAAGGGATGGCCTGATAACATTCCATTTCAGAACCTCAGTGACTCATCAAACTCACTTTCTGACCTTGAAGACTTGCTTTGGAGGTGGCGTTGTGGTACTACATATTGGAAGAACGTCACTGTGAGGGAGCTACAGACCCTAGATCTAGAGCATGACAAGCAGGTATCTAATGGCAAAGTAGACATACCAGTGCCTCACCGCCATTGTTCTGAGTACATTACACTCCCCCACATATTCCAGCCGGAATTTCCGGATTCCGGGTGTACTTTTTTTTAGTGTATTTCTCACTGTAGAGGATAATTCCGGTTCAATTATTTGAACTGGAATTTCCGGAATTTACCCGAACCAGGAAAAACCGAACTAACCGAACTCACTGGACACATGTCACATGGCTACAATTGCCACCATGACACGTCGTGACTGCCAGCTCACATGTTGCCACCCACCATCATGACGACGGCCTCCCCCCTCCCTCCCTCTAGCACAACATGGGGGCCTATGGCCCCCATGGTAAGCATTTTAATTCAAGTTCTATTTCATCTTGATTTAAAGCTAATCAAATATATATTCTTTCTCTTTCAGTTTTGTGTATGCAACGACACACTGCCCCTCCTCCCCACTTAGCTGGGAGGTGGGGGGCTTCATAGAGACCTTGTTAAGAACTGATCCTAAGGTGCGGGAAATCCTCGGAGTCTGGCGGAGTTCCGATGTACAACGAGGACTTGGCTTCAACCTTTAAGAGGTTGTGCCCTTCTCTACGCTCGGTGTCCAATTTGCAAGGAAGTGAAAAGTCCGGAAGTCCGTGCGGAAGTCCGAGGTAAGGAAAAGGTGCAAAAGCGGAGTTCTGATTAGGAAGTCCGAAGTAGGGACAGGAATGAAGCAGAGGTCCGGAGGTCCGAAGATTAAGATAGAAGTTCGAGGTCTTAAAGTTGACAAATGATAAGTTGATAACAACTAATATTTGAACTGAAGAATACAAAGTATGTAAAGTAGTTTTATACTAAAGCTAGTACTCGGTGTAGCTGCAGTGGAGTTCTGCGGAGTTCCGAGTACAAATTTTGTGATGATATCTATGATGAAGAACAGACTTGAGTAAACTACGGAAGATGTGATGTAAGTAAAACAGGAGAGGTAATTTGAAATGAGGAATTTGAAATACTCGGAGTTCCGAGGCAGAGTTCTGAGGGGTGCTTGCATGGGATATGACAGACCTGCCACATCATGCCAGCGCTGCCTCCCTTCCGACTGAGCACCCACCGCTGCCACTACGTCACCGCCCACTGACCAAGCACCCATCGCCGCCGCCACGTCATGCCTACCGTCCCAGCACCCACTGCCACGTCACCGCCCACCGACCTCCCCCAGCCACAACCCAGCACCTGCCGCCGCCACGTCACCACCACCCACTGATCCACCAGCCACCACAGCAGTGCAGCCATGTCACCGCCCACTGACCCAGCACCCTCCCCCAGCCAGGGACAATCCCCACTGACACACAGGATGTGCTGGGGGACAAGGGGACGCCCCAGGACTGAGGGGGATGTGCCAGAACCGAGGGGGATGCCTGGGACGCGCTAGGAGGGAGGGGGGGCGTGTGGGGGGGGGGGGGGGGGCGGGCGGACGCCATAGGAGGGAGGGGACATGCCGGGGGACGGGGGACACGCCAGACGCGACACCCAGTGCAACTGGGAGGGAGGGGACACGGTAAGAGGGAGGGGGGACCACACCCAGGGCGACTAGGAGGGGGGGACGCTCCAGGGGGCGGGGGGACGCACTAGAAGGGAGAGGGACGCGCTGGGAGGGAGGGGGATGCGCCAGGACTGAGGGGGATGCGCCAGGACCAAGGGGGATGCATGGGGGGGACGGCCGGACGCCATAGGAGGGGGGGGATGGGCTGCAGGATAGGGGGGACAGGGGGACGCCCTAGGAGGGTAGGGGGATGAGCTAGGAGGGTGGGGGACGCGTGGGATGCGCCAGGAGGGTGGGGGGACGCATGGGGGGACAGGGGAATGCACCAGATGCGACACCCAGTGCGACAGAGCACCCCCACCACCAGGCACGGGAAGGGGGGCAACAATGGCGACACGCTGCATTTCCCTCCCCTCCCTCCCATTAATTTATTTCGTATATATATATATTATTTTTACTCTACTTTAATTAATATAGATACTACTCTGTCAGAGTGAGGGCATGGATGCGTGACCCCACGGCGCCCAGGACAACAGAGCACCCCCCACCACTGCTGCAAGCGACTGCTCGCAGGGTGGAGGGGGGTGCAAGGGGTGAGGGTGACTCCTCCAAAGTGAGTCCGGAATTTCTGGACTCAAGCGGAATTTCCGGAATATGTGGAGGAGTGTAAATTACAGATCGTTCTGATTATGGCAAAAAGCGCCTGCAAACCAAACAACCCAAGTGAGATGAGAATGATGTCCAAAGGAAGAAGAAGAAGAAATCAAGGACACAGATTCCAGACACAGATGAGAGCAAGTCAAACGCAGAGAACACTGCAACAGCACGTGATACAGAGGAACTAACATCATCACCTCCCACGGCACCTGCTCCATCACTTCCTTCTGCTTCATTATCTTCTGCAGTGCTCACTCCGTTGGCAGTTCCTCCTGGATCACCATTCTCATGCTTACACTCTAGCCTGAGTGAGCCACCCACTGCTCCTAGATCAAGAGTCACTGCGTCATCTTGCATGGCACCAGCCACGCTGCCATCCACATCAGCCACTTTGCCACCCCCCACTGCACCAGCAGCTTTGCCACCAACATGTGCAGATTCTGGGACACCTGCCACTCTTGCATCCACTTCCTAACTTCCAGTGCTGTGGCCACCTCTACCATGACACTACCAGCTGCCACAGCAGAACTTCATACCCTTTCTTTATGAAACAATATTGATCAATTATGCCAATGTCTATGTAGTCAACACCCCTATGCTATGAGTATGGTAGAATAACTATGATATGGTCAAGGATGTACATGTAAAAGGCCTCAAACTGCAAAACGACGCGCCCCGTGATGAGGGGAAGAAGACCAACAGAGATTTGTAAGAAAGAACAAGCGCGTCATGTCAACTTGTGTAATAAGAGTAGCAAATGCATGCTGCCCTGATGGCAGCAGAAAGGGCAGCCCGTGGACATTGGGGGGGGGGGGCGCTGCAATGGAAAAATGCTTGATGATGTGCTTGATAGCGGCAATGGGATGAAGTGAAGGGGGCGGGCATAGTATTGCAGGGATCAGAGGCAGGATGGCTGAGGCTGCAGCATGATGGCCGAAGTTGTATGGCCAAAGGAGGGAAAGGACAAAGATGTCAGCGCCATGCTCGATGACGGCAATGGGTGTAGCACAGGAAGGGAGTGATGTGTTGGCCTAGCAAGGTGTTGCTTAGATAATGTCTGGGTATAGTGCGCTGGCACTCACCAGATACAGTAGAAGATGACAGGTGTAGTGGAAGGAGGCCGGGAAAGGCCGCCTCACTAAGTTCAGTCAGGCAGACAGGACAATGTTATCCTTTGTTGCACGTAGTAAGAGTCAGTAAAATACATGAGTGAGTAGTAGTAACTATACCTTTGTTGCACATAGTAAGAGTGAGGCAACAAAGGGGAAAAGATCGTATATATGTGAGGGGTTCGGACTGTGTTGGAAAGTGTCCGGATCCAGCATTTCAAACATGGCCGCATCAGGCGTAGTTCTCATATCAGGTAAGCGGTCGGGCCATCGGTACCTGTGCACATGTCCAGCCATGGGTATTGATGCGACGTGCATCGGTCTGGCAGTGGCGTTCCTGTCGGTGGTGTTGCCAATGGGTGATGCCGTCGGTTGGTGTGTCCAACAATGTACGTCGGCAGTGACATGCCCATCAGTGGTGGTACCGTTCAGTTCGTGTGCAAGGGCACCAGTCAGTGTGCAGCGGTGTGCTCGTCGGTAGTGGTACCAACCGGCAGTGTCATTGGTAGTGTTACCGATCGGTACTGCCGTTGTGGCTGTGCACTTACCGCTCGGTAGTGGGTGTTGGTCTGTGTGCATCGGCAGCGGTGTGCCATCAGCATGCATCGGTTCGGCGTCAGTGCGCCTGTATATGTTTGGTCTGTGTGCATCAGCAGTGGTGTGCCATCAGTATGCATCGGTTCGGCGTCAGTGCGCCTGTATATGTTCGGTGTTGTGAGTCTGGGGCCAGGCTTACATGTAGGGCTGTATGGCGGCAGCAGTGACAAGGACGTTGTTGATAGTGACGTGTGGCATGATGTGGCACTGTATTGGGTTTTGTTTGGATGAGAGGTCAGCACTAGGGCCCCCTTGATAGCAGGTACAGGCAGGACTCACCTAAATAGGTCATAGGCACTCGTTTTGCTGAAGTCTAGTGTCGAACTGGGGAAGGATTTAATGCTGGTGTTGAGTTTAGACTGAATCAAGCCTAATGATACTGAGCCAGGCATGAGATCGCTCACTATTATTAGGCTTGTATTGTGGGAAGGTCAGGTGGTCCCACAGCCTGAAAAGGTCACACGGTTCCAAAAAGAGCGAAAACGTGACCACTTTCTATTACTTATAGACAAGCTTCTGAAGCACGCCTCCAGCGCTCTGCTCACTTCGCTCACATCACTCCTGCAGCCCGCTTCTTTGGCTTGTCAGGGGGCTGCACCCCCCAAACCCCCTGCTCATGTCCTTTACTCATCTTGTCAACACAGTCAGGGACCTTCGGCCCCTGTCTGTGTGTAGAAGGTGTTATTGCAAATCAGTATTCAGTAGCTGCCCTAATAATTTACACATATTGACAATAGAAACAGGAACCTTCACCCCCTGCCTGTGTGGAGGAGATGCTATAGTAAATCAATAGTAAGATAGTAAGTTAATAGATATGTAGTATTTTACTTGCTTATCTATATCGAAAACTATTCATACATCCCCGTATACATCATATTACCACAGTCAGCGACCAAACACCCCTGCCTGTGTCTGAGAGGGGAAGCCATTTCCAGTCCAGTTGCCCTGTGTAACATAGCATGGTCCTAAGGAGATCAGCTCAATGGAGGAAACATATTTACAAAGCAGAGCCAGGCCATCTCCCTCAATGCCCTCAATCTCACACAGCCCTTTCTAGGTATTAGCCATTAATATCCATCCCACCCCCACTCTCCTGCTTTGCCATCTGTCCCTCACCCCTCCCCCTTATATTCTTCTTCTTCTCCCCCAGACACTCTTCCCCATCCCTCACCTGGGCTCCTCTCTTATTGTTTTTATCACTCTCTTCCTCTCCCCCCCTCTCCTCTACACCCCTCAACTCAGCCCCTTCCCACCCCCACTCTTCTGCTTCCTCACCTTCACATCCCCTCCCTCACCTCTCTCCCCTCCTCCTTTCCCTCATATCCTTCTTCCCCTGACACTCCTCCCTGTCCCTCACTCCTCCCTTATTGTCTGTATCACTCTCCCCACTGCTCTCACACCCCTCTCCCTCACACCCTGCTTCACTGTCTGTCCCTCACCTTCACATCCCCTCCCCCTCCCCCTCATACCCTTCTCCCCACCACACCTCTCTCCATCCCTCACCCCTTCCTTATTTTCTGTATTACTCTCCCCACTGTCTATCCCACCCCCCTCACCCTCACACCTCTTTTCCCTCACAGGCCTTCTCCCCCCCTCCTCCCCCCCTCCTCCCCCCCTCCTCCCCCCCTCCTCTCCCCCTCCTCTCCCCCTCCTCTCCCCCTCTTCCCCTGTCCCCCCCCCCTCCCTCACTCTGTCTCACATCCCTCCCCCTCCCTCTCACATCCCTCACCATCACACCCCTCATCCTCATCCCATCCTCACCCTTGCTGGACACTCAGACAGAACTCCAACCTAAGCCATAAATAAAAAGCATCAACTTACATCTTGACTTGTTAATTTTTTTTGTAATTCTTCATAGTATTGACCTTACTGAATTGCTTATACTGAACTGATTTATTTGCTACTAAAGGCTTATAATTGCTTACATTGCTTATTTCAGAAACAGACCCAAACTGGAAGAGAGCCCACAGGGGAGTTGGAAAATCCAAACAGCCCAAGAAAAGAGGCAGAGGGAGTGGAGAAAATGCAAAGAAAGTTCTCGAAAAATTGCCAGGTGAAGCGTGGGAAAACCGTTAATTAGCTGAGCGCTATAGGTATTTGAGCACGGTTTGTCATGCTTAGTCAAATTACCAATCTTTGTCCCACAAATGTGCATGTGACCATGCTCTATTAGAGCTTACTCAGAAACACGCACAACCTGAAATGGTCACATGGGTCCAAAAAGGGGAGTTCACGTGACCACTTTCAAATACTTTATTATACAAGCTTCAGAAGCACGCCTCCAGTGCTCTTCTCACTTCACTCGCATCACTCCTGCAGCTCACTTCTTCAGCTTGTCAACACAGCCAGGGACCAAAGGCCCCTGCCTGTGTGGGGGAGGTGTTATAGTAAATTAATAATAATTAGTGGCCATGTCACATTTTATATCTTACATGTTAAAACTATTTCTACATCTTAATCTGATACCACTCAATTATACACAATATTTTACTTTCATCTCCCTATATTCCCTGAATGTCATCCACAGACTTCACCTGTCACACTATCACACAAAACTCCCATGTCTGAACATAAAACTCCAAAAATCCAGTCCCACATCCTACACAGACACCCACATCCAGGAGGGTTCATGTCCCATAGGCCAAAAACATTCACACAGCTCGAAAAAATCACACAGCTCGAGAAAGTCACACAGCTCGAGAAAGTCACACACATCAAAAAAATCACACACAGTTGCTAAAGTCACACGGGGTGAAAACGTGACCGATCTCTAATACTTATGTACGAGCTTACGGTTATGTGCCTTTGTCATGGACCTCATGTTGCTTGGCCATGACTCTGGCACTCCATCTTCAGCTTGTAGGGGGGCAAGCCCCCCAAACCCCCCCACGTACTTTACACAATGTTTAATCCTACTACAGCCAGGACCAAGAACTGGACACACAACACGAGCAATGTGAGTGTTGTGTGTCCAGGGGTCTTTCTCTCCACAACACTCACGTTGCTCATGTTGTGAGATTGATAGTCTTTCTTACACTGAACACACCACACTCATGTTGCTTGTGTGGTGTGTTCAGTGGCATGTAGGTTTTCTTACTTTTCCCCAAGTCACAGTAGCCTGCCCTTGAGTTAAAAAAAGTATAACAAATTTTATCCTCCAAGTCACAACAACCTGCCCTCAAGTGCAAAAAATTAAATACAGTTCAAAACCCAGTCAATTACAAAATGAAATCTAATCTAAGTCTATATTTATCTATAGTTTTTTTATTATTATTGAATGTATTTTTACTCACTTTTATTGCACAGCACCATTCAACACTTCTTTATATACAATGTTTGCTGTCCTTCTACCTGCATTCCCTTCATTCAGAAGGACCTTTATCCTTGCAGCAGATGTACATCTTGAGAGTCCAACATAGAGTTGTCCATGTGAGAATGCTGATGACTGTAAATCCAGACCAACGTGTGATACAGATTGGCCCTGTGATTTGTTGATAGTCATTGAAAATGCCAAGCGGACTGGAAACTGGTGATGACGCAATGGCAATGGCAGGTTCTCTGCAGATGGCCCCAATGTGATGCAAGGGATAAAAACTATCTTTCCTGCAAACTTTGCATCCCCACTGATAATCCTGCATTTCAATACACGTGTTCTGGCTTCAAGGATGATAAGGCAAGTTCCATTGCAAAGACCTTCTGAGACATCCAAATTGCACAGGAGCATGACAGGACAGCCTATCTTGAGTGCCAGTTTTGAAAGGGGAAGGCCACTTGCTTTGAGTGAGTTTAGATACTCTGTTGGATAAGGCTGGAAGTTATCAAGCTGCTGCTCCCTCAGTGAGACTGTGTCTGCACTGTTGAATATGTGGAGTTGTCCAGGAAACCTGGCAAGAATTGCAGAGTTGATGACATCAACATTGTCATTTGTGCAAGTAAGAATTGTCCTGTCAAGATAGTACTGATCTGGTTTGTTGCCTTGTTCAATTCCTGGGTATGTGGAGTTGATAAGAGAATCCATGTCCTGGCAGAGCATGTGCTCTGGAACCTCAATGGAGTCTGCATCATCCACTGTCTTGCCTGCTCCAATGTCTAATAGCCAGGCAGCATGTGCATCATTTTCTGGATTTCTATCAAGGCACATATTGGTTTGCAAGTGGTGTATGGAAATGTACTGCCATAGTCTGCTGCGTCTGATGGATGCAGAAATGATGTGCTCCCTCAAACCCCTAGGAACAACAGGTAGAATCTGTCTGAAGTCACCCCCAAACAGAACAGTGATTCCACCAAAAGGATGATTATTTTTCAACAGATCCCGGAGAGTGCGGTCCACTGCTTCTATGGCATATCTATGCTGCATGGGAACTTCATCCCAGATAATAATGTCAGTGTCCTGAAGCAGCTGGTGCCAATCTGAACCTGTGGCCATTGAGCAATGGGAGGCCTCATCTATTTGAATTGGGATTTTGAAGGTTGAATGTGCAGTGCGGCCCCCATTGAGTAGCAATGAAGAGATTCCAGATGATGCCACACATAGAGCAATTTTATCTTGAGCACAAACAGCTGCTGCAATTGTGTTGCAGACAAAGGTCTTTCCACAACCCCCAGCACTGTGCAAGAATAGAACCTTTCCCCTCTTGTATGCAACAGAATCAATTGCTGCATCATAGACCTGTCTCTGATGCTGGTTGAAAAGCTGGAGATTGTGAGTGACTTTGGCAGCCAACTCATCAACACTGTAATCCCGTTGTTGCTGCAGAAGCCTATTTCCTGGGACCTCAATGTGCCAGTTGCCTTGGATAGCAGGCATCTCTGGAAAATGGGCCATGGTCTTTTCTGACCTGATAAGAATCTCATCAATGAGATGCAAGCCATACATATAAACCTCATCATTGGTAAATTCCCTGTCTGGATAGATAGTCTGGAGTCTAGCCCTAAGGTCATCACAGATGTGATGTTTGAACTGATCCCAAAGAAGGCCAGGAGATGTTGGATTACAATGGAGTAGAATGGTGGCAAAGAGTGATCTGAGAGATGAACCCAGCTGCTTCTCTGCTGCTTCTGTAAGACACTGAACCCATTCCTGATCATCTTGTTGACATCTGTTTGGTGTGGCAGTGCCCGAAAACCGCGAGGAGGTGTCCACTATATCGCGTTTTTTTGATTATCTATAAGTAATAGACAGTGGTCACGTTTTCGCTCTTTTTGGAACCGTGTGACTTTACCAACCGTGTGTGACTTTTTGAACTGTGTGCGACTTTTTCGAGCTGTGTGACTTTTTCGAGCTGTGTGAATGTTTTTGGGCTATGGGACATGATGACTAATTTGACTAAGCATGACAAACCATCCTCTAATACATAGAGTGTACAGCCACAACCCTGTGGGCTGAACAAAATGCAAAAACCTGTTCACGACCCCAGCACATGACTACCATCAATTGTAGATAATGTTCAGCTTGAGTTTGAGTAAGCAAAGTCAGTCCGAAGTAACCAATTGTAAGGTCAATTAAGCAACCAATAAGTCAGTCTGAAATAAAGTAATTCAGTAAGGTCAATAACCAGCGCAACAAGTAACAAGCACTGAGTAACAAATGAGTGAGTGAAAAATAAGTTCACTCAGTTAGAAAAGACTACATTACAGTGCGAAAATTTACAAAAAAAATACCAAGTAAAGATGTAAGTTGATGTTTTTTTATTTATGGCTTTGGAGTTCTGAGTGAGTGTCCAGAAAGAGTGAGGATGAGATGAGTATGATGATGATGGTGAGAGGGGAGAGAGGGAAGAAGAAGAAGAAAGTAGGGAGAGACTCAAAGAGAGGGATGTGAGGGTGAAGATGAGGGAGGGGATGTCAGGGGGGGTTGGGGGGGAGGGGGAGGGGGAGGAAGAGGGGGAGGAAGAGGGGGAGGAAGAGGGGGTGGGGTGTGAGGGTGAAGGGAGTGAGGGTGAGGGAGAGGGATGTAAGAGGGAGAGGGGGAGGAGGGGGGGAGAGGGGAAGAAGGGGGGGGCAGAGATGGGGAGAGGGAGAAGAGGGAGAAGGGAGGGAGAGAGGGCAGAGGGCAGAGGGCAGAGGGGGGGGAGAGGGGGGAGGGGGGGAGGAAGGATTTACACCAATGGGCTGGAGGAAGGGGGGTGGGGTGTGAGGGAGAGAGGTATGAGGGTGAGGGGGATGGGACAGGCAGTGGGGAGAGTGAGAGAGGGAAGTGAGGGGGAGTGTGTGTGGGGGGATATGGAGGTGAGGGGTGTGAGGTGAGACAGACAGTGGGGAGAGTGATACAGAAAATAAGGCAGGGGTGAGGGATGAGGAGGGGTGTGAGGAGGAGAATGATATGAGGGGAATGGTGAGGATGAGGGGTGAGGGAGGGGATGTGAAGGTGAGAGACAGGCAGTCAAGCAGGAGAGTGGGGGTGGGATGGGAAGGGGGAGAGGGGGAGTGAAAGGATCTGCACCAATGGGCTGGAGGAAGGAGGGAAGGGTGTGAGAAGATGAGGAGGATGGGATAGGCAATGGAGAGAGTGAAAGAGGGGTGTGAGGGGGAGTATGAGGGGATGAGGAATGTGGGGTGAGGGGTGAGAGGTGAGACAGGCAGTGTGGAGAGTGATATAGAAAATAGGGAAGGGGTGAGTATTGGGATCAGGAAGTTTGAGCACAAGATGAGGACGAGGTTTTTGAGCTATTGAGTTTAAGTCAAAGGTAAGTGTATGAGGGAGTCTGCCACAGGGAGGAATGTTATTATCATCTCCTACAAGATGTGCAATATTTATACTACACAGTTAGGAGGTATAGTGTAATGCACTCCTTTAATATATAAAGGAAGTATTCTGTAATAGACCCCTGTACCAGTTAATAATGGAATAACTATGTCATATCCCCTATAACAGTGTCAATAATAGTGACATATGATATCATGGCTTGGTAAGTCCTAGACTTCCTGCAGGGTGTGTCTTAGACACTCTATCCAAGGCTCTGTCTCTGATAGCCTATGATAGACATGGCTATATCTTGCCTATCCTATGATAGACATGCTGCAGGATGTTTAATCCTGTAGCATGTGTTAACTGTGGATTCCCCTATATGTCTCTGCATGTGTTAACCTCTGTTAAACATGTGTTTATATGACTTAGCATATTCTGGCAATATTCCCTAGGCATGTTAACTGCCTTGGCTTGCCTGTATACTTTTGTATACATAATCCCAACACTCCCCCTCAAGCCTAGGCAGTGTATGACAATGAGTGGAATGGTTCTGTATAGTCTTTGCAGGTCCAGTTGCAGCAACCAAAAAAAACCAGCAACCCAACCGGACTGCAACCGTGGGCAACCGGACTTCCGGTCGCAGTTGGGCCTCATAGGGGTATTGCAAGGTTGCAGTTGGCCATATTTGAGAAGTACTCAAACCGGTTGACAACCGGTTACAACCGGTTGCAACTGGCCAGTTATCTACTTGTATATACACTAATATATACTATATTATTTACTTATATACTTATTTTCTTAGCGAGGTTGGGGCATGCCCAAGTGACAATGGCAGATGGGCAAGGGTTTATATACCTTTGGCTCATTTGCATGTGTTTGCACATGTGTTGTGCAAGTATAAACGATGACGCGTCGCGACATGTTTGTGTTTGCACACGCTTGTACTGATGATCAAGATGCATCATCTTTTTTTTCAACCATTTCAACTTTTCCCCCACGATGACCACCTCTACGACGTCCGCTGTCCTCTCATCCATCACCCCTCTTGTTTGCCATCCCCCCTCTTGTTTGCCATCCCCCCTCTTGTTTGCCATTCCCCCTCACGTTTGCCGTCCCCCCCACTTGTCTGCCATCCCCCCCCCCACTTGTGCACTGCGCCCCCATCATCCGCCGTCCTCCCCCTCGCGTTTGCCATCTGCCCCCTTGTGCTTGCCATCTGCCCCCTCACGTTTGCCGTCTGCCCCCTCACATTTGCTGCCTGCCCCCTTGCGAGTCGCGTTTGCTGTGCCCCCTCGTGTTTGCCGTCTGCCCCCTTGTGTTTGCTGTCTGCCCCCTTGCGAGTCACGTTTGCCGTGCCCCCTCACTTTGCCATCCCCCCCTTGTGTTTGCCGTCCCCCCCCCCTTGTGTATGCCGTCCCCCCCCTCGCGTTTGCCATCCCCCCACTTGTCCGCCGTCCCCCCCTCTCGTCCGCCATCCCTCACCTCAACAGCGAGTATGGCTGTTAAGGCAGAGCCTCAATTACTAAGTACAAGTTATCGAGTTCATTAGTGGCGAGGCTTTAATCGCTAAGTTCAATCACGCTAAGACGGAGGCTTTCCGCTTAGGTCAAGTTCGTCAATGAGCAGTCAAGGTAAGATTGCCTAGGTCAAGCTAAGGAGCCTTGACCGTTAACTACTACAGTTTATATAGCTACAGGTATCTAGCTAATCGTCTAATAGTATGTGAACACGTACTACTTGCTGTGCATGCAGCGATATAGCTGTTATACTACGGAAGGCTATGTCTACTGTAAAGTAAATGGCTGCGCTTGTTGCTGCGCTACAAACAAAGGTATCTAATGGGCGCTGCCCGTCGAGTCAGTAACTGCTAAGTATCAGAAAGGAAACGGAGTAAAAGAGAATGAGCATAGCATAAGGGAAATTGTAACATCACCCCCCCTCTATCATCAAAGTTTCCAACTTCGATCTCTCAGAACTCGTCTACCGTTGACTGAGACGTGTTCGGCGTTCTGTAAACCCAGAAATGTGTGTCTCCTGGCGGGTTGACTGGAGGTGGCGGAGGAGAATGATTTGGGCGACGGGGAATGTACGCATCTTTGGGGGGTGAGACCAGCTCCAGGGGGACGACGACGAGGTCTTCTTCGGCGATTGAGGTGGGACGGGGTAGAGGTGTAAGATTGCGATCAAGGTTAACAAGGAGGAGGTCTCTGTCAACGTGGATCGAGCGTTCGGTGGAGCGGATAGATTGGAGGGCGAGGAAAAGGAAGATCAACCAACAAGTGATAAAGAATAGAAAGATTGTCAAGACGAGGATGTTTGAGATCTGCATGGTGGGGTGTTTGCGTTGTCGAGTCAGCTTCTTCTTCTCTTCTTTAATACTGGCGAAAGCTAGGGTCAGGTTCTCCTGTGACATTAGCCCAAGCGTCTCCATCAAATGTTGCTAAAAATTTGGCGCCCGGTTCCTGATCAGATCTGTCATCAATGGGGACCTGTCGCGGTGGAGTGTTACGGTATCTGGGAGGGGGTTAGTTCAGGTTCGATTCACAGTCTCGTGAGTAATGACCCGGCCCTCTTTTCCTGCAGTGAGAACATTGGTAGAAGTTGCAGTAGGAGGCGAAATGTCCCTGTCCCTTGCATTTGAAGCAATATTCTCCGTGCATATGCGGCGGTACTTCCAAGCTAGGTTGGGTGGCAGAGAGTCGCATCAATGGACAGACGAGAGGGGTGCGGCTTCGGGGCGGGCTACGCGAAGGCTGATACGCACTGCCAGACACTTCGCAAGCTGACAGTCTGTGAGCGGGAGAGGTCGTGGATCCAGGAGGGGATGGTTCGTTTCGAGAGCGAGATGGACCGGATCTCTTTGCTATTCTGGGTCGGGGGCGGCTGGTGGATGGAACAGGAGGGTCATACCGATTTCTGTAGTTGCTGACTGCGGATTCTAATCCTCTTTCTAGCATCTGGCACAACATGCTGTGAGCTAAGCGGTTCAGGCTGACAATGTTCTCGAGGAGAAGGTCGTATTGTCGGAGGGGTTCTTCGAGGTCATCATTCAAGAGGTCACGAATGAGTGTAGCCCGGTTTGCGGGGTCAGAGAGGTAGTCGTGAACGGACTGGGCGAGGGGAGGGGGAATGGGGAGAGGTCGGGCGCCGGCGGGGATCGAGGTAGACATAATAGACAGGTTGTTTAAGGTGATGGTTGCGGTTTGGTTTGCTGATCAGTTTTCAGAGGTGTTTCTTCTCCTTATATGCCTTAAGGAGGTCCGCAGCATTTCCCAAATTGTCCGTAGGTTCCCAGGTGTTTTCTGAGGTGGGGTAACCTAGCCACTTCACCAAGAACACATGTCCTCATCCACGCTTCTTATGCGCGATGATCGCCTCAACTTTGTGTTCTTCTTGTCCGCCGATGAGGTCAGGTGGTGGCCTCAGGTAATTAGGCCCATGAGCGTCTGTCTCGCAATAAGGGGTCAGGAGGGCGGCATGGAACACCGGGTGGATTCTCCACTGATGGGGAAGTTTCAGTTTGTAAGAGAGTGGCGACAGTACCTCTTTAATGGGGAAGGGTCCTTCTCTTTTTGGGGAGATCTTCTTTGTGATGTCTGTCAGTTTTAGGTTCTGTGAGTCCAACCAGACCTTCTGTCCTTTCTCGAATGGGGAGAACTAATAACTGAATGAAACGTAGTTCAGCTGCGGGCACGTCACTCTTCTGATATGCCACCGGTATAGCCCTAGGTTCATAGCCCATCATTAGATAGAATGGGGTGTGTTTCACTGCTGAGTGTGTCCTTTGATTGTGCACGAATTCTGCTGTGGATAGGAGTTGTCTCCACGTTTCAGGGTTGTTGGTGCAGAACATCCGAAGATAGACCTCAACCTCCTGGTTTACCCGTTCTGTCTCTCCATCAGTTTGAGGATGAAATGCGGTACTCATCAACAGTTTGATCCCAAGGAGTTTTCCGAGCTCTTGATAGAGCTTTGATGAGAATCGAGGGTCTCTATCAGAAATGATCCTGTCCGGTAGTCCGAATCTGGTGTAGACATTTTTCAAATACGCATCCGCTGCCCCTAATGCATCAATCATCTTGTTGCAAGGGATTAAAATTACCCCCTTTGTAAGACCATGGTCTACCACGACCATGATTGAATCGAATCCGTCCAAAATGGGTAAATCCGTGATAAAGTTGGTTGTGACTAGCGTAAATGGTCGTGTCGCCGTGCTTTTGATTGGCGTCAGAGGCGGTGTTGTTGGATGTGTGTTGACCTTCATCTGTTGACATTTTGCACAGCCTTCTACCCATTTCTTGATCAGCGTCGTCATTCCCGGCCACCAGTAGTCTCGTCAAATGAGTTCAATCGTTTGGTACTGTCCTGGGTGTCCGGAAGGTAATGAGTTGTGATACTGTTCGATGATTCGTTTCCGTAGATCAGCGTTTGGTGGCACGTAGCAACAGTTTTTAAAGAATAGGACATTATCTTTTACTTCCCAATCAGCTAGATCGGACCTGATCGGGGGTGTTCCGTTGGTTTTCAGTGCCTTGATTGCATCGGCAACTAGTTCGTCTTTCATAGTTGCTTGAATGAGGGCTGTTTACATTTCTGTGTCGATGACATTGACAAAGACGTTCTCTGGGAGGAGTGTGATGTTTTCGTTGTCATTTTCTATTCCTTTGCCCCAGTCTTCTCGTCGAGAAAGGGCATTGGACTGTATCATCTGCAATCCAGGAACGTGTAGTAATTTTAGCTCAAATTCTGATAAGAACAGACTCCACCGGGCCTGTCTTCGATTCAGCTTCTGAGCGGTCCTGAAGTACGTTAGGTTCTTGTGATCGGACAAGATCGTGATGGGGTGCGGGCTTCCTTGGAGGTAGTGTCTCCACGTTTCTAGGGCACGTATGATCCCGAGGAGTTCTCAATCATAGATCTCGTAGTTCCGCTGTGTCGTATCGAGGGAATGGGAAATGTAACCACAAGGGTGCCATTCTCCATCTGTTCCCTGTTGTCATAACACAGCGCCGGTAGCGAATTTTGAGGCGTCAGATTCAATGGTGAAGGGTCACTCCAGGTTTGGCATTTGTAAGACTGGTGCCTGTGCAAACTTGGCTTTTAGCGCATCAAAAGACTGTTGACATGCCCTTGTCCATTCGAATTTGATGTCTTTTCGAGTTAGGTCATTCAGGGGTCTTGCTAGTTCAGCGAATCTCCCGATGAATCTTCGGTAAAAGTTTCCGAAGCCTAAAAAGGATCATACTCCTTTGACGTTAGTCGGTGCCGGCCAGTCTTTGATCCCTGCTAGTTTTGTCGGATCCATTAATATTTGATCCGGTTTGACGATCAAGCCGAGGAATTCGACTTCTTGCACGTCGAACTTGCACTTTTCTGGTTTCAAGTACAAGTCGTGTTCTTCAAGTCGTTGCAGAATCCGTCTAGTCCGTTCCTGATGTTCTTTGAGATCTTTTGAAAAGATGAGGATGTCGTCCATATAAATGACTATCCATCCTTCGTCAATCATGTCCTTGAAAATCTCATTCATCATTGCTTGGAACGTAGCGGGGGAGTTGCATAATCCGAAGAACATCACCGTTGGTTCGAATAACCCTTTATTTGTTTTGAAGGCTGCTTTCCATTGGTCACCTTCTTTAATCCGAATGTTGTGATATCCCCATCTAATGTTGAGTTTCGTGAACCATCGCGCTCCTTTGAGTTTGTCGAGAAGATCGCTGACTAGCGGAAGGGGGTAGGTGTTTTTAACCGTTTCATTGTTCAGGTAGTGATAATCTTGACATGGTCAGAGGGTTTGTGAGTCCTTCTTCGTGACGAAGAAAAAGGGGGAGGCCATTGGGGATTTTGACGGGCGGATGTAGCCTTTCTTGAGATTTTCTTCGAGAAAGTCGTCCATCTTGGTTTGTTCGGTGGGTGACAGTGGGTAGACCTTGCAGTCTTTCGGTACGAAATCGTCTTTCAAATCGATGGCGTGGTCCCATGGTTTGGATTCAGGGAATCGTTCGGAAGTGGCTTTCTCGAAGACTCGTTTGTAGTCTCGATAATGTTCTGGTAGTAGATCATCGAGAGTTTTGGCTTTTTCCGGGTTATCTGTCTGATCGTCGTGAGCGAGTTTCTGTGAAATGGAAGTCTTCGCTCTTATCCAAATCCCTTGTCCGAAGCAAAACCGTGGGGTAGTCAATGAAGAGACGATCCTTGATATCCTAGTCGTTCTTCTGGAGTAGGAGTATCTTGGTGTTTCGTATTCTTTGGTGAGGGGTGGTTCGGTGACATTGTTGGGATCGAAGATTCCTAAGACCGGTTCTCCTTTGACATAAGCGATGATGAGGTCCTCATTTTTGGGTTGAGTTTTGTCTCGGAGCGGGGTGTCTTCTTTAGGAGGGTTTGGGGTTTGTTCCATGATCGGTTTTTCTTCCGGTTCAGGGGTGATGGAGGAAGTAATGACGTGTTCTTCTTTGTCCGTGGTTTGTTGTCCGAATGCCGTTTTGCCCATCATTTCTCTGGTTTTGGCCACAATCTTTCTAATACGAGTGAGCCGTTCTTCGGGGAAGGTGAGGGTACCTTTCTTCCAATCGATGTGAGGGTTTTCTTTTTGGAGCCAGGGTAGTCCGAGGATTACTGATTCCTTCCCTAGACCTGTTACCAAATACTTCCCCTTTGTCTGCATATCTCCGACGGTTAATCGGGTCGTGGTGGAGTGGGTCGTGCCTTCTTTGTTCAGGGTGCCATCGGCATTCCAGGTTTTGATCGGTTTTGATAGGGGTGTCATTCGTAGTCTGCGGCTGCGCACGAAGTCTCGATCAATGAATGTTTCTGCAGCTCCTGAGTCGAGGAGTGCTTCTGTTTCGACAATTCCGGTTTCCGTTCCTAGCTTAACAGGGATGCGCATAGATTGTTTGCCCATATTAGCTACTAGTACAGAGGAAACCAATAACTCAGCGGGGTCTGACGTCGTTCCAGTCCGCTTCTTTAAAAACCCTTGTCTTCAAGGATGGCGAGGGCCTTCTCCCTCTCTTCTTCATCTAACTCTGCCATCATGGAGCGGAGATTCTTGTAGACCCCTTTGCCCGTCTTCTTCTGCCAGGGTTTCGGAGCGGACGTGGTGGCGACGGTCCCGTCTTTTCTGTGATCTCCGGAGCGGTGTCTGGGCTTGTGACAGATGAAACATAACCCCTTTCTCATGTGTTCCATGCGTTCGGAGTTGGACAGGCAGTTAAGATCAAAGCCGGGTTCGCTTTTGATGGTGGTGGTGGAAGGTGCGGGGTAGGTGGCGCGTAACTTCCCCATGATAGCACGTGCTCTCTTCCACTGCCCATCGTACTTCGCGGCGGCTTTCATCATGTTTTCGAGGGTGATTGGGACTGTCTCCATGTTGTAGATTTTCTCTACGAGTTTGGGGTTCAGTCCATCAATGAAATATTCGATGAGGGAAATATCTTCGTTTATCCCAGCCCTCCCTTTCAAGATTCTAAACTGCGAGATGTAGTCTTCGATATCTCCAGTCTGTTTCAGGGTTTTGAGCCCGTGGCGTGCGTCTCCGGCGTCGTCGATTGGTGAGAATGCATTTTTGATTTCTGTTTTGAAGGCTTCCCAGGTCCCCCATGGGGTGGTCTGTTCTCCCTTCGCTTCTGCCCATCCTGCTGCAGTTCCTCCATTCATAAAGGAGAGGGCAAAGATAATCTTCTTGTCATCAGTGTCATAGACGTCGGGGTTCGCTCTTAAGTAGAGCGAGACTTGTGAGAGGAACTTGCCAGTTTTGGTTCGCTCTCCGTGGAAGTCGGTGGGCACGCGAAGCTTAATTTCTTTAGGGTTCTGTGCGGCCATATCGATAAATGGGTCGGGGTGTTCTTCGTCAAGATCTGGTTCTGAGTCGGACGATTCAAATTCTTTGTTCTTGAGATAGCGAGAGGGTTCGGTGGCGGTTCTCTGGCTAAACCAGCGTTCTGTGGGTTCAGAGTAACGTACTAATCGTCCTTTGTGTTGATGCCACAAGGAGTCGGGTTCAGGGGTGGCACCACGAGGTGGGCGGTCAGGGGTTTGTCGGTTTGATCGTCGAGATAAAGCATCTGCTCTTGAGGAAGAGGACGTTGTGGATTAGCTTGACCTTTTGTTAAGGCAGAGCCTCAACTACTAAGTACAAGTTATTGAGTTCGTTAGCGGCGAGGCTTTCATCGCTAAGTTCAATCACGCTAAGACGGAGGCTTTCCGCTTAGGTCGAGTTTGTCAATGAGCAGTCAAGGTAAGATTGCCTAGGTCAAGCTAAGGAGCCTTGACCGTTAACTACTACAGTTTATATAGCTACAGGTATCTAGCTAATCGTCTAATAGTATGTGAACACGTACTACTTGCTGTGCGCGCAGCGATATAGCTGTTATACTACGGAAGGCTATGTCTACTGTAAAGTAAATGGCTGCGCTTGTTGCTGCGCTACAAACAAAGGTATCTAATGGGCGCTGCCCGTCGAGTCAGTAACTGCTAAGTATCAGAAAGGAAACGGAGTAAAAGAGAATGAGCATAGCATAAGGGAAATTGTAACAATGGCCACCGTTGTCAGTGTTCCTAGGGAAGAGCACGGGTTTGGCAACCCGTGCGGGTTACAGGTACGGGTCACGGCTTAGGTACCCGTGACCCGCACCCAACCCGTCACCAAATGTCTATGTACAGTTTTGTATTTACAGGTTTCGGCACTCAGATGAGTGCCGACAACCTTTTGATTACTTATGTACTACATGTATGTACTAACTAACTTAATATATATATTATTTACGGGGGAAGTGCCGCCCCAGAGGAAGGGGAAGCTTGTGGAAGCAAGGTCTTATATACCGGATAATGTTTATCACTATTTGGTTCCAGTAAATGAACGCGAACGCGACGCGTCATTTGCTAAAACAAGTTGATATTTGCTATTGTTTGGTTTCAGTAAACGCGAACGCGACTTGTTTCTGTGTTTGCATTCATTTACTTCAACTATATAGTAGTATTAATTATCAACTAGTTGATATTTACTAGTAAATAAGTATTGTTTGGTTTCACTGTGATGTGTGATTTACTGAAACAAGTTGATAATTAATACTACTATATACATAAACAAGTCGCGTTTACTGAAACCAAACAATAGCAAATATCAACTTGTTTTAGCAAACGACACGTCGCGTTCGCGTTCGTTTACTGGAACCAAATAGTGATAAACATTATCCGGTATATAAGACCTTGCTTCCACAAGCTTCCCCTTCCTCTGGGGCGGCGCTTCCCCCGTAAATAATATATATATTAAGTTAGTTAGTACATACATGTAGTACATAAGTAATCAAAAGGTTGTCGGCACTCATCTGAGTGCCGAAACCATTAGTTAAATGTATGTAACAAATGCAAGGCCCCGACAATGATGGCGACAACATAGTGTTGTCGCCATCATCATCGGGGCCTATGCAGGAGGTGTTACACAACAGGAGACGGGGGTCTACCCATACCTGCGGTGACCCGTGACTCGTGACCCGCGGGTTGCGGGTACGGGTAGACGCGGGTACGGGTACGGGTAGACGCGGGTATGGGTACGGGTACACCCAAAAGTACCCGCGGGTTACCCGTGCACTTCCCTAAGTGTTCCCCATCCCCCCCACCTTGAGGGGGGGATTGCTTTATTTATTTGTATATTATATTATATTTTAAATTACAGTAGAAAAAGTAATATTAGTAGTCAGTATGTATTGTAAGTGACTATGTAGATGTCAGTTGCAGTTGGTCCCAACCAACTGTAACCAGGTCGGGTTGCGACCGGTCTCAACCGGTCACAACCACCTGAGCAACCGACACCAACCAATTGTACCCGGTTTGGTTGTCGGTTAGTACTTTTTGATGCAAATGACCAACCAGTTGGGGTCCGGTTGGGGCTGAAATGGCTGAACAACCGGACCCGACCGGACTTTAAAACTCTAGTTCTGTAAATGTCGTCACTCCCCCTGGAGTGGTTAATAATTTTCTTTCAGGTGCATCAAAACCTCTGTGCATGGAAAACCCATTGGGAAAAACCAATCTCACCAAGGAAAGCTACTGAGTTATTTTTGACTGAATTCCCATCTCTTCCCTATGCCATGAAAACTTAGGCTTTGGTAAAGCCTTTGTTAATATGTCTGCTGTTTGTTCCGGATCACGACAGTTTTGAATATCAATAATTTTGTTGGTGACTAAATCTCGGACCCAGTGATGCCGTATAGCGATATGTTTCGACCTCTGGTGAAATTGAGGGTTATGGGTTAAAATTACTGACCCTTCATTATCGCCTTTAATAATTGTTGGATTTTCTTGGGTGTATCCGAGTTCACCATACAAATTTCTTAGCCATGTGGCCTTGCGTCCAGCCTCAGATAACACCACATATTTGGCTTCCGTTGAGGATAGTGCAATAATTGTTTGTTTCTTTGATTTCCAAGTTATTGCTCCCCCTACTGTCAGGAAAATATATCCTGTGGTGGACTTGAGGTCCTCAGAATTTGCAAATGATGCATCAGCATATCCATGGAAAAGGTTATTGTTTTCAGTCTCATCCTGGGATTTTCTGTGAATAATTCCAAGAGTTTTCGTACCTGCTAAGTACCGTAGTATCCGCTTTATTGCACCGTGGTGTTGTAAGCCCGGGTTTGCAGTATATGCTGCCAATTTATTAACAGCAAAGCTAATGTCAGGTCGCGTGGAGTTTGCAATGAATTGTAGACATCCCAGTAATTTGGCATATGAATTGCTCCGATTCGGCTCATTATAATCTGGGTTTTCAATTAATTTAATATTTGGGTCCATTGGCATTCCAACAGGGTTTGCATCAATCATGCCTTCTTTACAAAGGACATTCTCGATATATTTTTCTTGAGATATTTTGATGCTATCATTGGTGCACATAATTTCTATGCCCACGATTTTGCTAGGCTCTCCAAGGTCGGTAACGTCCCATTCTGATGTTAATGCATTTTTCATATGCTTCATCATTTTATCTGCTGATGCAAAAAGCAGGGTGTCGTCTACCCATACCGTTATGATGCCTATATTTTCTTCATCCCGTCAAATATATGCGCAAGGATCTGCCATTAATCGTCCATAATCATGAATTTTAAGTTTACCATCAAATTCGTTATTCCACTCTCGACCTGCCTGCTTTAATCCATAAAGCGGTTTAATTAGCTTGCATACTTGGCCTGTTCCATCATCACATCCTTCAGGTTGTTTCATGTATATAGTCTCTTGTAGCGTGCCATTAAGGTATGCGCCCTTTACGTCCATCTGTTGTATTTTTAGACCTTTCTCTGATGCGAGTGCTAAAATCGCCCGGAGTGTGTCCATTTGTACAACTGGTGAAAATGTTTCTGTGAAATCATAACTGGGTCTTTGTGCATACCCTTTTGCAACTAGCCATGCTCTGTATCATACAATTTCCCCTTCTTTATTTTGTTTCCGAATAAATACCCATTTATTTGAGATTGGAACGGCATCTGGAGGTTTTTCGACAAGTTCCCAAGTACCCTTTTCTTTGAGCAAGTCTAATTCAATTTGAATTGAATCTTTCCATTCCGTCCATTCCGGGGATTGTTTTGCGTCTTTGAGACTGTTTATTTTGTCTCCGGCTATTATTGCATAGGCTTGTTCTATATTTAGAAAGGTTTCGTCATCTTCCTCTTCCGCAAGGTGGTAAAGATGTTTGTAGTTGGTACGAATTCCACGAGTTTTCCGTGGTTCATTATCACTTGCACGTGTCTTCCGTGGTCTAGTGATATCTATGTTTCCCTCATTTTTATTCCGTTTACGCTTCCGAGGCTGCCTTGCCGGTTCCGTGATCCGTTGATTGGAGTTACCCGTTGGCGGCACATTCGGTGTTTCCCCACCAGACTCCCCCTCCGTCGAGGGTGTAACATCAGTGTCTTCGGGAGGCTCAGGTTCATCTGTAGCATCTATAAGTCGGAAGTTCCGAGAGGTGAGAACATTTCTTGTTTCGACATTGTAATATTTTATTGCTCCCGCGCCGTCGTCATAGCCGACATATGCACAGCGCTTTGATTTGGGTAGCATTTTTCTTTCTTCTTTCTGGCCTTGTAATAATACCCATACTGGGGCTCCGAATTCACGTAAATTTGATACGTCCGGTTTTTTATTGTGCCAGCCTTCATAAGGTGTTGTTTCCTGAAGATGTTTGGTAAATGATTGGTTCCGGATATAGGCAGCGTGTAAGACTGCAAATTCCCATAAAAATTCTGGAAGCTGGTTAGCAGCCAGCATTGCTCGGGATAGCTCGACCAGGGTTCTGTTCATCCTTTCCGCAACTCCATTCTGTGATGGTGAGTATGGTGCGGTAAGCCGATTTTCTATACCTCTTTCTTTGCAATATTTTTCCAGTTTTTTGTTAACAAATTCTTTTCCACAATCAATTTGTATACCCTTTGGCTTCTTGCCTTGTGTTTCCAAATGGGCAAGGTAATTTATTACCCCCTGTGCTGCATCACTTTTCTCTTTGAGACATTCAATTGTGACGAACCTTTTAGCATCATCAACAAATAGGAGATAATAATATTTGCCATTAATAAATTTGATGGCGTATTTTCCCCACAAGTCTATATGGGTTAATTCTCCTGGTTTCGTGCTTCTTTTTGTGGACTTTGGAAAAGGCTCCTTGTGTTGCTTTGCACTGATGCAAGCTTCGCAATCCGGTTTAGGAGTATTTTCGTCGACATTGAAACCGGTCACCAATTTTCGGCTCAGTAATTCTTGAAGTCCAGAATATCCTACATGTCCAAATCGTCGGTGCCAAGTTTCCCAACTAAGTGGTTTAACGTTTCTGACAAATGTTTGATTAACGGCAGGAGTTTTAGATGGCTTGCTTGAATTTTTTAATACCATTTTCATCTTGTATAAATGGTTATTAATTTTCTTTCCTTCTGCAAGTTGTTGTCCATCTTTTGTTGTGAGGATTAGTTTTCCTTGTCCTCCAATATATTTTCCGCCGGCCGCATCCCATCGCCCCAACGAAATTAAATTATTTTGTGTTCTGGGAACATGTAGGACGTCTTCCAGATGAATATTAAAATTTTGATTGTTGCATGTTGAAATTATTTCAACAGTTCCTTTGCCTGCAATTTTAGCTTCCAATCCACCTACCCCAGTTACGGAATTATTTTTCATTGGAGTGTATGTTTTGAAGGCTTCTCTTTGATGTGTGACATGCAATGTTGTTGCTGAGTCAGCCAACCAGTCGTAATAGATCAAATGCTCGTCCATTATGGCATCATTACAAGCATCATAGGAATCAAAATTATAATGTTCTTCTTGAGCTGAAAATGCAATAAATTCCTCCACAGCATTGGACTGTTCCACAGGTTTTATTCTTCCTTTTTCCTTATCTTTCTCCTTTTTCTTCCCCCAACAATTTTTTGCCTGATGTCCAATTTTTCCACAATTATGGCATTTATTGCCTTGGAATTTTTGGCATTTACTGGACCAATGTCCAGGGCGCTTGCAATGATCACAATATGGCTTCAGGGATTTTTTACGATCGGTGAGACAGTTTTCAAGGGTTTTCTCCTTTTGGGCGGTCGTCTGGGTTTTAGCCAGGTTAACAATTCCGCCGGAGTTATTATTCCCGTTATTCCGGTTTTGCCGAAGTTTATATTCTTCCCTTAATAATCCAATAAATGCGTCCAAAGTTAGGCGACGCCTTGGATCTAAGTCATTTAGATCATTTGCGTTTCTGTTGTAGGGCTCGACATATGTTTGCCAAGAGTTTGGTAAGGATGCCAAAATGATCGATTTAAATCGGGTATCTGAGATATGGAATTCTATATTTGGAAACCTGTTGATCCGGTCTTGGTAAGACTTCAAGACGTCCAAATGCTTTAGGAGGTCGTCGGAATTATCAGCCTTTGTCTCATATAATAGACACTGCAGTTGATTAACTGTCTGATGCACCTTGTTTTCATGAGTGACTGATAATGCGGTATACATAGCTTCTGCGCTTTGTTTTGATCCGACGTGATTTATTTGCAAGGAGGTGACATTGTGAATAATCACTTGTTGTGCCCACATGTCGTTTTTGTCCCAGTTATAAGCGCTGGCCAGGTCTGTGTTTTCTTCTGGTCGCTTTATTTGTCCAAAGACATATCCCAATATGTCACAGTTAATAAAAACTCGTAACATCCTTTCTTTCCATTCGTGCCAATTTTCATCCGTCAAATGATCGCGATCAGTGATCTTGTTTACGTTTGAATATTCTTTGGTACGAATTAGGGGTATTGCCGTAGGTAATTGAATATTCCCTGGTGGGCCGTTATTTTCTTGGCGCCTTTCTTCTGCTCTTTGATGAATTTCTGGGGGGATATTCACTTGTCTTTGTCTCTGTTTTGCTTTGGAGACATAAACTCTTGTAGGGTTTTGTTCTGTTGCTGAAGGTGCGCTGGGCTCTCCAAATAATGACTCCATGTCATCACGGTCCCCAACATATTCCAATTCTTGATCCATGTGCCCCTTTTTAATAAGTTAGTTAAAATATTGGCGAGGGCCCATAACCTATTGAGATCAGGAAGTTTGAGCACAAGATGAGGACGAGGTTTTTGAGCTATTGAGTTTAAGTCAAAGGTAAGTGTATGAGGGAGTCTGCCACAGGGAGGAATGTTATTATCATCTCCTACAAGATGTGCAATATTTATACTACACAGTTAGGAGGTATAGTGTAATGCACTCCTTTAATATATAAAGGAGGTATTCTGTAATAGACCCCTGTACCAGTTAATAATGGAATAACTATGTCATATCCCCTATAACAGTGTTGGAAGGAGGCCAGGAAAGGCCGCCTCACTAAGTTCAGTCAGGCAGACAGGACAATGTTATCCTTTGTTGCACGTAGTAAGAGTCAGTAGAATACATGAGTGAGCAATAGTAACTATACCTTTGTTGCACATAGTAAGAGTGAGGCAACAAAGGGGAAAAGATCATATATATATGAGGGGTTTGGACCGTGTTGGAAAGTGTCCAAATCCAGCATCTCAACCATGGCCGCATCAAGCGTAGTTCTCATATCGGGTAAGTGGTCGGGCCACCGGTATCTGTACGCATGTCCAGCTATGGGTATTGGGTTGCCGGTGATGCGACATGCATGGGTGGTGTCAGTAGCAGTGCACCAGTCGGTGGTGTTACCGATTGGTGAAGCCGTCGGTTGGTGTGTGCAGCAGTGTGCGTTGACAGTGGTACTGACCGGCAGTGGTATGCGGTCGCCTGTGGTTGCCTGTGGTCGTCTGTGGTCGTGCCTGTGGTCGTGGCTGTGCACTTACCGATTGGCAGTGAGCATCGGTATGTGTGTGCATTGGCAGCGGTGTGCCGTCGGTATGCATCAGTTCACCGTCGGTGCACCTGTGTGCATCGGTGTGCAACAGTCAGTGTGTAGCGGTCGCCTGTGGTCATGCCTGTGGTCGCCTGTGGTCGTGGCTGTGCACTTACCGATTGGCAGTGAGCATCGGTATGTGTGTGCATCGGCAGCGGTGTGCCATCGGTATGCATCAGTTCGGCGTCGGTGCGCCTGTGTGCATCGGTGTGCACCAGTCAGTGTGCAGCGGTGTGCATTGGTTCGGCGTCGGTGCGCCTGTATGCATCGGTGTGCATCGGTCAGTGTGCAGCGGTGTGCATGTGTTCAGCGTCGTGAGCCTGGGGCCAGGCTTACAAGTGTCAATAATGGTGACATATGATATCATGGCTTGGTAAGTCCTAGACTTCCTGCAGGGTGTGTCTTAGACACTCTATCCAAGGCTCTGTCTCTGATAGCCTATGATAGACATGGCTATATCTTGCCTATCCTATGATAGACATGCTGCAGGATGTTTAATCCTGTAGCATGTGTTAACCTCTGTTAAACATGTGTTTATATGACTTAGCATATTCTGGCAATATTCCCTAGGCATGTTAACTGCCTTGGCTTGCCTGTATACTTTTGTATACATAATCCCAACAGTGAGGGATGGAGAGGGGTGTGAGGGGGGGGAGGGGGCGGAGATGTAAAGGTGAGGGACTGATAGTGAAGCAGGAGGGGGAGGGGTGGGATGGAAAGATTGCTGGCTGTATTGTACAGATGTGTAAATTATTAAAATAGCTTTTGAACACTGATTTTTGATGACACCTTCTTCACACAGGGAGGGGGAAAAGGTCCCTCCCTGTGTTGACAAGATGAGTGAAAGACACGAAGTGATATGGGGAGGTGAAAGTGAAGATGGTATGATGAAGAATATTGTTTATAATGAAGTACTATTAGATTAATGTATATATTGATGTAGAAATAGTTTTAACTGTAGATAAGAAAGGACAAAGTAAAATTGTACATAGCTACTAATTTTGTATTAATTTTCTATTTACTATGACACCTCTTACACACAGGTAGGGGCCGAAGGTCCCTGCCTGTGTTGACAAGATGAGTCAAGGACGCGAGCAGGGGGTTCGGGGGGCGCAGCCCCCTGACAAGCTGAAGAAGCAAGCTGCAGGAGCGATGTGAGCGAAGCGAGAAGAGCGCCGGAGGCACGCTTCAGAAGCTTGTGTAATACTACTGGTAGGTATGGGATGATGATTGGTCATAATTGGACAGCTCTGACAAATCCTGACTAACGCTGACCAACTTTATATAATCGTTCCCACATTCGGGTTGTAGCATATGTTATAGACAAGCTTCTGAAGCGCGCCTCTGGCGCTCTTCTTGCTTCACTTGCATCGCTCCTCCAGCTCGCTTCTTCAGCTTGTCAGGGGGCTGCGCCCCCCGAACCCCCTGCTCGCGTCCTTGACTCATCTTGTCAACACAGTCAGGGACCTTCGGCCCCTGCCTGTGTGTAGGAGGTGTCATAGTAAATAGGAAATTAATAGGAAATTAATACAAAATTAGTAGCTATGTACAATTTTACTTTGTCCTTTCTTATCTACAGTTAAAACTATTTCTACATCAATATATACATTAATCTAATAGTACTTCATTATAAACAATATTCTTCGTCATCCCATTTTCACTTTCACTCCCCCATATTGCCTTGATGTTATGCACAGACTTCACCCGAGACACTGCCACATAAAACTGCCCATGTGTAAACACTGCACTCCGAAAGTCCAATCCTACATGCCACACTGACTGTCCCTGTGATTTGTTAATCGACATAGAGAAGCAGAGTCAAACTGCAAACTGGAACCGATTCATTCTAAAAGGCAGCTGTCCCTCCATCGGCTGAAGTCGCATCTGAGGGATGAATATCTTCTCTCCAGCATGATCTCCAGTGATCAGCCGTACCTCCAATACCCTGTTCCTCATCCTTGTCACAATTCCTCGAGTTCCATTGCATACTCCTCCCTCCAAATTCAGGTTCCTCAACACCATCACAGGGCAGCCCACCTTTAGAGCCAAGTGAGCCAATGGTAGACCTGAGCAATTCAGAGAGTTGAGGTATTCTGTAGGATACAACAGTTCATCATCCCCATCATTGACAATGGAATCCACACTATGAAACACTTGCTCCTGTCCAGGAAACTTCTGAAGCACAGTATGGTTCAAGTCATCCACATCATCATTGCGGCAGGCCAGGATCACCCTCTGTGAGAAGTATTCATCTGGATGCTGATGAGGGTTGGAGATCCCAGGATAGATGGTGTCAATGAGCGATGACACAGTGTTCTCAGCACACTTGAAATGCTCAGGAAGAGTGATGTTGCAGTTCTCATCTGCATGAGACCTTTTCCAAAAATGAGAATGACAATCAAAAACATACATGGTCCAGCAGAAATAGCAGACCACCAAAGAAAGCAGGAGGAAAGGGGGAGCTCAATTACTGCAGCAGAGAAGTCCAGATCCTTGCAAGTGGCAGTGAAATCAGTGAAGTCAGTGGTAGTTGAAACTGGAGCAAGGAAGGGGAGGCAACTTTAAAGCTGCCAGCCCAATCTCCCTACACACTGCAGCCCTGAGAGAGGTCCTGGACCAATAAAAAATTGGCCACAATGCAACTGGCAGACACTCTTTTGTTGAATTGAAAAAGAGTAGCCAGGGAGGTAGGACTTCACAGAAGCTTCACCTTGGTCTACTGACACCCCAAGGACCCAAACAGACCCAGGCTGGAAAGGAGTCCCACCAAGAATGCAGAGACTGAAAAAGAGCCCAAGAAAGGTCTACTGATTCACCAAGAATGCAGAGACAGGAAAAGAGTCCCCCAGAGTCCAGAGAGAGACAGAGAGCAAAGGGTCCAAACTGGAGAAGATTCCAGCCCAAGAAAAGAGGGAGAAATGCAGAGAAAGAGCTCGAAAAATTGGCCTGTGAAGCGTGGGAACAAATTTGTGATGCGCTCGAGACCGGGATGTGGCTATGCAGCCAGGTGGCAGTACACTGTAAGTAATAGAGCACGGTTTGTCATGCTTAGTCAAATTTTAGGTAATCATTAGGAAAGCAAGAGGATGCTCTGTTAGGGCGTTCTCACAGCGAAAAAAGATCCCACGATGCCGAAACGTGACCATGCTCTATTACTTATTCGCTCGCATCACTCCTGCGTCTCGCTTCTTCAGCTTGTCAGGGGGCTGCGCCCCCCGAACCCCCTGCTCGCATTCTTTGCACATCTGTGTTCATTTACTCATCTAGACAACACAGCCAGGGACCTACGGCCCCTGCCTGTGTGGGGGTGGTGTCATTGTAAATCACTGAAGTAGCTGCCTAAATAACCTCCATAATTTTAAATGTAGGAGGGTTCAACCCTGTACTTTACACTCCCCCACCTAGTCCGAACGGAACGCTCGGAATGCTAGGATTCCGACCAGAATCCTAGTCAAGTCCTAGCACACTGCTAGGATTCCGTTCGGACTGTTGAAATGGGTGAATTCCTAGCAGTTTGAAGTGCAAATTCCGAGTGAATTCCGAGCTCAGTCCGAGTGAGTCCGAGCAAAAATAAAAAGTTTGCCAAGTCCCATTCCTCATGAGTCCGAGTGTTGTCTGAGCGGAATCCTAGCAAAGTCCGAGCTCAGATTGAGAAAAATAAAAAAGTTTGCAAGTCCAATTCCTAATGAGTCCGAGTGTTGTCCGAGCGGAATCCTAGCAAAGTCCGAGCTCAGATTGAGAAAAATAAAAAAGTTTGCAAGTCCAATTCCTAATGAGTCTGAGTGTTGTCCAAGTGGAATCCTAGCAAAGTCCGAGCTCAGATTGAGAAAAATAAAAAAGTTTGCAAGTCCAATTCCTAATTAAGATACATAGAGTGTAGACAAACTAAACTAGTCAATATTATCACCTTTATCATCATCATCTTCTTTGTCTTCAATATTACTTGCTTTGCTTGCTTGTTTCTCAAGTACTAGTCTTGTGTGATAGAATAGCATAACATGTAAGAACCAGTTAAAATTGCTTGGAGTCATTCTTTTGAGGATTGATTCAAAGCCACCCAGCCAGGAATTCAGCTGTTCACATGCCTATATTCATTTCAATCAGCAACTTATAAAATTATTACTATATCATAAATGCCATACCTGTGTATTAAAGGCTCGTTTATAGTATTGCTGACCTTGATTATCAGTATCCACAATGACAAGATTGGGGGCAGAGCCATTCAATGGGGCTGGATTACACCATTTTCGGCACAAATAATTGGTTGTGCGATGGTTGATGTAATGGTAGGAGTCAACTATAAATCGTGTTGTGTTTTTCCATATTGCATCCCAGCTACCATTGGTTATGGCTGTGCGAAGTACCAGACAAGCCTTGTCAATGCAGATATAGTCCGGCCGTGACTCTTCATTTGGATAAACTGATTCCAGGAATGCCAGAATATTTGTTGGTGATTCTGATTTGGCAAACTTTGCCCATGCAATAACAACACCACATGGTGCACATATTGTTTCTACACAATAGAAATGGTTTGGAGTAAAATAGTTGTCTCTTTGTACCTCAGGAGTAGGCTCATCATGAGGTTGTTGATTGGTCTGTGCTACTGGTTGCCAAGGCAAGCGTTCCCCCGGTCTTTGCAACATTCTTCTAGCTCCAGCCATAGTATGCCGATTATGTCCTCGAACATGCCTATTCCATTGAATTTGATGTCTTTCACATGCTTGTGTGCCAACAATCTTTTGGGTATTGCAACCATGCACCCGGCATTTAGATCCATGCAAGTTCTCATGTAGAGCACAAAATGATCCACCCCGAGAATTTGCAAGTTCTGAAGTACAGTCATCATAGGCACAATGCTGAAATCCCAATTAGCTGATATCAATAAATTTAATAGCATACATACTGGTGGAGATATAAGAATCCCATCTACAACAACCATAGTTGTATAAGAAGTGTGAGCTGATGGACTATCAACATCCATCTCCTGATCAGTGGTAGAAGCTGACTGCAGTGCATGTTGTCTTGCTTCTTGAGCTGCCTCAGCTGCTAAATCAGCACCTTCTCCAACTAGTGCAGGTACAATTCTATTTTCATCCATCCCTACAAGTGCTGCAGGATCATCCCCAGTAATTATATCTGCAGTACTTTTATATGGTTGAGTACATTCTTTACAAGAATGTTGGTCTGCAGCACGAATGACTCCATTTTCACCTAAGACAGAAAATGCTTGTCTGGTTACATCATTGATGGCAAGACCATCTTGAAGTTCCAGGTTGATGTTACTTGCAGAAGCAAGAGTACGGACAGACTCTTGAACAAATGCTTGCCAAATGTGACGCCGAGAGAGTTTTGTGGAATTCCCAGAATCAAATTTCCAGAAACTGTTATTCCAAAATTCTGTATAAGCAGCAGCAGATGAATGGAAGCTATACATTCCATTTAGAACTGCATTTGAAAAAGCCCGATCAACCCATATGCTCTGTCCGACCTTGAGATATTTTGCAGAATTCAAGTATATTCGGATGTTTTTATTGTCATGTCCAATTACACGTTCTCTATCTGCCAGATAATTTGTTTTGCACTTGGGACACCTTCCAGTAAGGACTTGAACATTTTCAAATATGTCAGAGCCTTTAATCAGGGTAACTCTTGGTATATCCCGTATTTTGGTTATTTGGAGCAAAGAGCGGGGGTTGCAGCTGTTGGTTTCACATACCACAGCATTTGGACAGATAACTTGAGCTGCTTGAATTGATTTATGGGAAATAGGCTTGAGGTTCCCTTGAAATTGTCCATTTTTATCATATGGATATAGATTCAAGACTTTGGCTAGCATATCAAGCTTTTCTCCAATAGCCATAATTTTCATATCAGCATTTCTATCATTTCTATCCTTGAATAGCCTTTCATGGTCCTTTCCTAATTTTTCCTGCAATGCACGTGCAAGACCTCTTATCCAACCAGAATCTGTAGAGCAAAGTTCATCTGAAAATTCTGGATTCTGTTGTCTTGCATGCAAGCCCAACAAATTGGAGTTGTCTGTTATAGTAAACAGGACAAGAAGAACTTGTGAAAGTGTAATCTTGGAACAGAAGTTCTCTTTCACAAAGTGACTGAACACCTTGAATGGAATATCAGGAAACGGGCTCTCCTCTGGATGTGCAGCAACTCCTGGTACCAGAGCAAGTATAATAAAGTACCAGATTAGATGCTGAGATTGCACAATGTTTGAAATGGCAAAAAAACACAGATGACAAAGGAACCATAAACTAAAAAAGAAATTTAGAACATGCACCAATGTTTATTTATCTACTTGACTTGCTTTTTAGCACTACCATTCCCACTTTTCCCCTCCCCCTTCTTCTTCTTCTTCTTATTACTAACATTCCCTCCAACTTCTTTCACAACTTTGCCCTTCTTTTTGCCCTTCCCATCTGCCTGTTCCAAATATGCAGTCAAGTCTTTGAAGTTGTAGACCACTTTCTCTACCCCCCACACATCAAGATCAGAAGGTCGGTTTCCTGGATCACCTTCTAGCCACTCCACCATAAGAGGATGATTAGAAACCTTGGAGAAACATTTCTTGAAGTGTGAGTGGAAATAAGACTTTGAAACAAAAAGTTTGATCAGGTCCACAGCAGTTAACTTGCTGCCAATCCAGGTTCCATCAGCAACCATTTGGTCATACACATGAGATGCTTCAAGATGTGCCTTGTACTTCTGGTATGCCACATGAAGACCATGATCGGCGCGATCACAAAGGTAAGTAGGAACACCAAGTAAGCCCAGTGTTACTTCTTTAGGATTCACAGAAGGGAGTCCTGAAGTAGCAGGAGTAGACGTGCGTGACAGAGAACCTGAGTGAGGAAAAGGAGTGGTAGCAGTACTTGAAGATCCAGGATTATCATCAGTCTATAATTCATATTTGTGTAAGGTTAGTAAAAAAAGTGAAATTAAATAATAATGGACTTACAATGAGAAGTTGCAATATATCCTGGCCATTATCATGTGCCCACAGTACATCATCATCATTCTCAAGAGCAGTTTCAAATCGACCTTTCACAGCCCAAAGATCCTCTTCATAAACAAAAACACGACGATTGAATTCTACCAAAAGGTGTCAAAAAGCAGTAGAGTAAGACTGAGCATGCTTACTGCGAACTGGGGAATAATTTCTTGCAAGTGTTTGCAGAATTGGCTTGAGGGTGGATTTTACCTCAGATGTAAGTGACATGTCAGGCTTGTGAGCCTCTGGGTCGCGATGCGAGGTATAGACATGCACCCTACCCTTACGCAGGCCAGGCTCAAGCATAGCATCCATATCATCTGCGTGATTAAAAACATTCCCCCGTGCTCTACCACGAAATACTCCACCTGTCGTACGTGAAGCACCTTGCAATGTGTGACGAGGTGGACTGGTTGGAGGACTCGCCATCCGAATATCAACATCTAGATTAATAATATTTAAACTATAACCTAAATACATTAAAACCATATTCAACCTACCTTTGTTGACTATAAATTATAATGTAACACATAAGCACAACATAATAATAATAATAATAAAAACCCATACGTTGATTAGAAACCTCGCCAGTCCCAGCAGCAGATTGCATAGAGTTGGGGATAGTGGCAGTAGTGGCAGCAGTTCGCAGTGCAGTGGCAGCAGCAGGGGTGTTCATAGCATCCTCGGCACCTTCGTTGGGCTTGCTAGTGGCATTGACGGCATTGGCCTGGGCGTTATCAGCATTGGTGGCGGCAGTACTGGTGTTGGCGGCTTCGTCGTAGTCGCCTGTGCCCTCGTTGTAGTCGCGGGTGCCTTCCTTTTGGTCATCGTCGCCCTCACCCTCGCCACCCTCGCCCTCGTCGCCCTCACCCTCGTCACCCTCGTCCTCGTCCTCATCTTCGTCGTTGTCCTTGGCATTGGCTTTGTTGTCAGTGGCTTTGTTGTCGGTGGCTTTGTTGTCGGTGGCTTCGTCGTCGTCGTTGTTGGCTTCGTTGTTGTCGTTGTCGTGGGCTTCATCGTTGTCGTTTTCGTTGCCATCGTTTTCGTGGTCATCGTTTTCATTATCGTCGTTGTCTTCGTCTTTGTCTTCGTCCTCGTCGTTGTCTTCGCCGCTGTTGTCCTGGTTCTTGCTCGTTTGTTCGTTGGGCTCTGGCTTGCCTGTAGCGGGCTTGGTGTCTGATCGGCGTGTTCGGGAGCTGGAGTTGGTCGGTGGTGGAGGCATGAAGCTTGTTTTTACGGAGCGTGTGCGTTCGGGTGGAGCAATAGGGACCCCGCTATCAGTGAGCACTTGCTCAGTCCTGTAAAATATAAAATAGTAGTTGTTCAAAAAGAAAGAAAAAAAAAAGAAAAAACTCACGGCGTGAGGTGAGTTGGTGTGCTGGCAGCTGCATCTTTGCGAGCTCGAGTAGCCGCGGTTTTCCTACAGAATAGGTCAGCGAGGGACGGGGCCAGCAAGCAACGGGGGGGGGGGGGGGGGGGCAAGCAACGGGGCAGCGAGGGATGGGGTCAGCAGGGGACGGGGAAGCAAGGGTCGAGGTCAGCAAGAGACGGGCCAGCGAGCAACGGGGAAGCGAGGGATGGGGAGCAACAGGGGAGCAGGGGACGGGGTCAGCAAGGGACGGGGCCAGCCAGCAACGGGGAGCAAGGGATGGGGTAAGCAAGGGACGACGGGGTCAGCGAGGGACATGGAAGCGAGGGACGCTGTCAGCGAGGGAAGGGGTGATGGAGGGCACTTGCCTGGGCGCCTTCGCTTTCTTCGTTGGTTTCTTCCCTCCCTTCTTTTCACCTGCTGCTCCGTCGATTTCTTCATTTGTAGCCGTCGTTCGAGTTTTTTTCGTTGCTGTGGCATCAGCATCGGCTGCTGACGTGGCTCGCTTGCGCATTGTCGATGCAGTTGATGGCGGGGGCGAGCTGTTGCGGCGCAGACCGCTTCTGGTCCTCGGAGTGTTGGTATTCGCTCGGGTTTGCATGTCGAGGTGGTGGTGAGACGTTGGAAATGGGGGGGTGGATGTGGGTGATGGTGATAAGAGATGTTGATGATGTGGCGATAAGGGACGCGCGGCCAGGCTATGTTTACCCACCCTAAACCAGGTTGGGCCTGACAGTATGTCAAGCCTAAAGGCCCCCATACCAACCAAGACCTTACAGCCTAGTGGTTAAATGTTATGGTGTTGCTTACAATACTTACCTGTGAGTGTAAGTGTTCGATCCTTTGCGCGAACATATCTTTTTCCTACATATTATGTAATGATATATAATAAGGACCAACTATGTTTGGTCTGTTCCTAATGTTCCTAACGTTCCGTGTGGTTTCTGTGCGGAGTCCTAACAGACTCCATGCTAGGAAATCCTAGTCCGAGCACTGTTGCTCGGACTCTGCTAGGACTCCGTTCGGACTGAACTCGGACTAGGAACGGAAATTTAGCAGGCTTTTCTGCCAGTAAATTTCCTAGCTCAGTCCGAACGGACTCCTAGGAATCCGAGCGTTCCGTTCGGATTCCGATCGGATTCCGATCGGGTTAGGTGGGGGAGTGTAAAGTACTCGTTCAACCCCATGGCCCTCAACTTTGCACTAATACTCCAGCCCCTCCCACCCACTCCCCCTTCCCTCCCCTCCTGCTTCACTGTCTGCCCCTTCCCTTCAGATCCCCTCCCCCTCCCATTCTCCCCCTCTCCCCCTCTCCCCCTCCCCCCCTCTCTCACTCGCCCCACTGCCTGCCTCACACCCTCACATCCCTCCCCCTTCCCTTCCCTCCCCCTTCCCTTCCCTCCCCCTTCCCTTCCCTCCCCCTTCCCTTCCCTCCCCCTTCCCTTCCCTCCCCCTTCCCTTCCCTCCCCCTTCCCTTCCCTCCCCCTTCCCTTCCCTCCCCCTTCCCTTCCCTCCCCCTTCCCTTCCCTCCCCCTTCCCTTCCCTCCCCCTTCCCTTCCCTCCCCCTTCCCTTCCCTCCCCCTTCCCTTCCCTCCCCCTTCCCTTCCCTCCCCCTTCCCTTCCCTCCCCCTTCCCTTCCCTCCCCCTTCCCTTCCCTCCCCCTTCCCTTCCCTCCCCCTTCCCTTCCCTCCCCCTTCCCTTCCCTCCCCCTTCCCTTCCCTCCCCCTTCCCTTCCCTCCCCCTTCCCTTCCCTCCCCCTTCCCTTCCCTCCCCCTTCCCTTCCCTCCCCCTTCCCTTCCCTCCCCCTTCCCTTCCCACCCCTCCTCTACTCCCCTGCTTCACTGTGGGTCCCCTCACCCTCACCCCCTTCACCCCCTTCATCCCTTCACCCCCCTCCCCCTCCCCATCCCTTCACCCCCCTCCCCATCCCTTCACCCCCCTCCCCATCCCCATCCCTTCACCCCCCTCCCCATCCCCATCCCTTCACCCCCCTCCCCATCCCCATCCCTTCACCCCCCTCCCCATCCATATCCCTTCACCCCTTCACCCCCTTCACCCCACCACATCCCTCCCCCTCTCCCTCACATCCCTCTCCCTCACATCCCTCCCCCTCCCCCTCTCCCTCACATCCCTCCCCCTCCCCCTCCCACCCCTCTCACACCCCTCCCCCTCACCCCCCCAGGGTTGTGGCTGTACCCCCATTGGCTGATGCTCGCTGCGCTCACTATAGCATGGGATGTGGCTGTACCCCCCATTAGACATCGGTCAGGTGCGAGCAGCTTAGTCAATTTCTTTGTCATCTCTGTGTCAGCATCCCACGGCTCTCATCAGTCCCACGCTCGGTAACATGACCATGCTCTATTACTTCAAGTCACATGGCCCTCAAAGGTCACACGACCCCAAAAAGAGCGAAAACGTGACCATGCTCTAATACTTATGTACAAGCTTCTGAAGCGCGCCTCCGGCGCTCTGCTCGCTTCGCTCGCATCACTCCTGTGTCTCGCTTCTTCAGCTTGTCAGGGGGCTGCGCCCCCCGAACCCCCTGCTCGCGTCCTTGGCACATCCGTGTCAATTTACTCATCTAGATAACACAGCCAGGGACCTACGGCCCCTGCCTGTGTGGGGGTGGTGTCATTGTAAATCGGTATAAAGTAGCTTTCCCTATCTCGACATTTTTGTCATAGAAGGGGCAAAGAAGTAGAAGTGACACCTCCTCTGCCCCCTCACACTAATACTCAGCCCCTCCCCCGACCCCTCCCACTCCCCTCTGTATCCATCTTCCCTATCCCCCACTCCCCGATGCCCCAGGGAAACATATATTGCTCTGTCCCATAGAAGGAAATGTCCCCATCAATCCTCATCCACATCAAGCATGATCCTATCAATATTGCAATATGAGGAAAACATCACATCACTTGTGTGGTAGAGGCATTCAAATAGGTGGGTTGTCAGAACATAGCAGTTAGTATCAGCTATTAGCTTTTATCAGTTGTCTTTCTGCATGTCTGACTGTGAAAAAGACACTCAGGTGTCTGCTCACTTCACTCACAATCATCTCTACAACACACTTCTTCAGCTTGTTGAGTAGCTGCACCCCTCAAATCCCATGCTGCCATCTTTACACATCTTGTCAACACAGTCAGGGACCTTTGGCCCCTGCCTGTGTGTAGGAGGGTTTTAATAGGGCTACCTCCCCCTCTCCCACCACTCTCTCACTCTCCCCCTCACCCCCTCCCCTGCCTCCCCCATCCCTCCCCTGCCCCTCCCCATCCCTCCCCTGCCCCTCCCCATCCCTCCCCTGCCCCTCCCCATCCCTCCCCTGCCCCTCCCCATCCCTCCCCTGCCCCTCCCCATCCCTCCCCTGCCCCTCCCCATCCCTCCCCTGCCCCTCCCCATCCCTCCCCTGCCCCTCCCCATCCCTCCCCCTCCCCCTTCCCTCCCCTGCCTCCCCCTCCCCTCCCCCTTCCCTCCCCTGCCTCCCCCTCCCCTCCCCCTTCCCTCCCCTGCCTCCCCCTCCCCTCCCCCTTCCCTCCCCTCCCCACCCCCTTCCCTCCCCTCACTCCCTTCCCTTGCCTTCAGATCACCTCCCTCACCCCTCCCCCTCCCTCCCTTCCCCTCACATCCCTCATCCTCATCCTCCCCTCTCCTCCCCTCTCCTCCCCTCTCCTCCCCCTTCCCCCTCCCCCTCACACCCCTCCCCCTCCCCCTACCCCTTAACCCCCCCTCATATCCCCTCTCACCTTTACATCCCCCCCTCACTGTCACATCCCTCTTTCCCTCATCCTCATCCTCCCCTCTCCTCCACCCTCCCCCTCCCCCCTACCCCTCACATCCCTCCCCCTCACAACCCACCCCCTCACCCTACCCCTTAACCCCCTCTCATATCCCCTCTCACCTTTACATCCCCCCCCTCACTGTCACATCCCTCTTTCCCTACTCTCCCTCTTCCTCACCCTCTCACCATCACCTCATCCAAACTCACACTACACATTCATGGCCACATCTGAATCCGACTCAGGCTGTACCTGCCAAACCGACTGCAGGTAAGTCCCTTACCAGTGTATACTGTACCTCCCATAACACGCACTCATGCTATCCCATCATCCAGCGCCTGTGGCCCTACCGGAACGGGCTGCACGTGCACAAAGAACAAGTGCAACTGCAACAACTGCGCGAACAAGTTCCACACTGCTTCTGTACGTCAGCTGCGCCGGTTTCACTGCGCCACCCATTCATAGATGACAGTGTTCCTGCTCTGGCGTTGCTGACAGTTGCGGCTGCCAGACCGAAAACAAGCCTTGCACCTGTTGAACGTGATGGTTTCCCCAATTTAATTCAAGAGCCACACCAATATCGCACGCGCGCGTGCCTAATCATCTGTATCTATCGAATATGTAAATGTTCAGTAGCAACTGCGTGTACACCAAACTTGGCAAAAAGAAAATGTTTCATTACTGGCTTCCCGAGCTGATATTCCCGCTCACAAACACAACCTGTACAGCGGCGTATCTGAAATTCAAAGATGACGATGGCCTTCAAACAGAAGGACTGGAACAACTTACGTCGCTGTGGCTATAATAATCTCCGAATTGCTTGCATGGCTGACAAACGCCAGGGACGTAGAGCAAAGGACGGTGAATAGAGCAATCACGCCAAGACGAACGTTGATGGAATGGATAAAGTAAAGTACCACAATCGAGAGAATCGGTAAAAGCGAGGAGAGAGCAACAGCAAGCACACGAATGGTGAAACGAATCTGGGATTCGGAGAAAAACCCAAGTGGCGAATCAGGCGAAGTACGCCGCTTGTCTGTCTGTACATATAAAGAGGCATGGTAAGCTGGAGAAATAGCCAGCACTACAAAAGGACTCTACGCTATGGCTCACCTCCGTTTGGAAATACCTATATAGGTGATCTTCCAAAAACTGGGAAAGCGCGTCGTTGTTACTGTCCGGCTCAAGAGCGACCAAGTCCTCGTGATTCTCCTCGTCTAGATACTTCGCGTCCATCCTCGAGATCATCATAGGGTCTTCCGCGAGGAGATGGACGAGCGTCCGCCGGGACCGAGTGGCCGGCTGCTTCAGCGTATGGAGCCATGCTTGCGCCTGCAGTGCCTTGGCTTGGGAAAACAACCACTGATTAGTTATCCCACAGAACAGGCAGACGGACAAGGCCGAGTCAGCGAAAACCTGGCATACTTACTATACCCCTGCATGACTCTCCGTATCTCCATCGCCACGTTCCACATCTCCCCATCAGGGCGAAAAGGTGAACTCGTGGAACCCGACCCATCATTATCATTGCCAGCGTCTCCCTCACTGGCACTGGCAGCCTTCAGGCCAGCGTTCCGCATGGCGTACCAACTCCGCGGTATGGCCCAAGTATCGTTCCCTTTCGTCACATCGTCAGCTCTTGCGTCCAGGAGGACTATCCACTCCTCGAGTGAGGCCAGCTCGGATTGCAGGTAAAGTATATTTCTGGCATTCAGAGCTGCGAATCGACGATAGATGCTTAATGATGGGTCTAGTGCGATGCGGGTAGAGAAACGCTGGATTCCGATAGGTGGGGCTGATGCCATTTGAATACAAGGGACCTGAAGCAGGGGGGTGAGAGATAGGCCATGGTAGGAGCTGTGGGTGGCACAGCCACCGCTAATCGTAATATGGCAATCCGGAGTGATCTGCTCGATTTTCAAAGTCCTCAAATCAAAATTGATCCTCGGCACTCCAGGCCCAGTGAGACCCTGTATACCTGTAGCGTTCGGCACAGGCGAGTCAGATATCTCGTCAAGGATAAAATATGATGGACAAGATCGTTATTCCATTCCCAAGCAAGGTTGTCGATTGAATTAGGCATAAAATCGTAATAACACCACAGAAACTATGGAACTACACTAGGGAAGGGACTTGCAACCTCGATATAATACAATACTAGCTCTTCGAATGGGAGGATGAGTGGCCAGACAAACTCCATCCTACGCACTGCTATTGTGCCCAGGTTTTTCGAGGGAGAGGGGTTGTCACTGAGAGCAGAAATTAAAAAGTACGTGAGACAATACAACATAGCATAGTATCCTCGAACCTAGAAAGCTGCGCGACCATGACCATGTGCCACCTTTTTTTGATCTTTAACTCCTGGTGCAGCGAGGGCACCCTTTCCCTTTGGCCCACCCACCTCGAAAATTCCTCTGCTGATTGAGATTCCTTGGTCACTGCTTTGACGAAATAGCTATGGTTTTCCACCTAGCGATGTTAGCCGTGTTCACTCTAAATAGAGACTTCGAAATCTACCTGAAGCTTGGTCGATGTGGTGATTACATAGGCTTGGTTGACCTGCCGTAGGGGCATGCCATTGAGACTAGTAACCGACGAAGGCCTGTGGGGAGTGAGGTGATGCTGAGGTCTTCAGGCGAGATGGGCACATGAAAAAAATGTAAGATGGAGCAACTGACCATGGCCATCTACAGTCCCTGATGCAGCGAGGGAGTCCTTCCCCTTCAGCTTGCCCTTAAAAAATCCTTCTGTTGATTGAGATCCCTTGGTCACTGCTTTGACGAAATAGCCATTGTTTATTTTCTCATCCACCTAGCAATGTCAGCCGTTTTTACTCTAAATATGAAACAAAGATTTGACGCATCATGAAATCATCTAGCTCAAGCTTGGTCGATGTGGCGATTACATAGGCTTGGTTGACCTGTCGTAGGCATGCCATTATGTTTGGAAGGACCGGCCCAGTGCAGCTTGGTAAAACACATATTTTTTCATGAAAACTTTGACTTGGAAAGTTGTAGGGGGGGACTCTTCGGTCATGCATGAAATGGAGTCTTGTTCCAGGTGGAAAAGACTGAAGGCATCGTTGGCAGACAATGGGTCTAGCGCCAGCTGTGTTGAACTCAGCTACCTCGTTGGAAGGCATGTTGGTGTTGATTGTTGAGTTTTCCAGATTATCTAGAACTGCCGTTCGGAGTTTTGCCACTTTTCCAATGATTTCGACCGACTCATTCCATTTCACAAGATCCTTCTCCCTTTCCCAATAAAAACGTCTGCCATGGACTACAATCTTGCGGTATACAATATCCCATCATATCATTGCATTGTCAGCACCGGTGCTCACTCCCTTGGCCAATGCCATGTCTCTCCCCTTCCTTCTCCAACTCTTCGAAGGCCCTCTTTGCGGTCTCCAAGCTCCCTCCAACCTGCATAAGCTCTTGGGCCTTGATCAGGATCCAACCCCCACTCGGCACCGCACCTCCTGTCAGCAAGCCCAATGGGTCATATACATCTCCAGCATCACAGAACGTACGACAACCTCAGAAAAGAATGTGACTTCCTTTGCAGAGTCAGCGTTGGTGCAGATGAGCGCATCACTGAAGACATGTGACACAGCATTGGTGACTTCCTGCAGGTAGCCCACCAATGAGAGGGCCTGGTGCACTTTTCCTGGAGCAAGCCAATTTGCTGCATCCAATTTCTGTAGTGCAAGACATCGTTTGCCCCCATATCTTTTGCAAGCATGACAACGAGCCTTTGCAGGGAGCTTGTACGGCATAATCTTGTTCAGCGGTATGATTGTAATCCTCTTCTTGAGCCTGCAAATAATTGATAATCAATTTTTCGTGATGTACCCACCTTGCCCAAAGACCTCAGTACCACCTCACTCCCCACAGGCCATCGTCAGTCACTAGTCTCAATGGCATGCCCCTACGGCAAGCCTATGTAATCGCCACATTGACCAAGCTTGAGGTAGGCAGTGATTTTGGAGTCAACACGGCTAACATTGCTAGGTGGAAAACAATAGCTATTTCATAAAAGCAGTGACCAAGGACTCATCTCAATCAGCAGAGGAATTTTTTGAGATGGGTGGATTCGAGGATTCTACGCTATGTTGTCTCACATACTTTTTAATTTCTGCTCACAGTTGCTTCGAAAACACAACCCCTCTCTGGGCTCTTCCTCGAAAATGTCCGAGTCCTGCGAGACAGTACTGGGCACAATAGCAGTGCATGGGATGGAGTTTGCAACTCTTCTTCGGCTGGCAAACATGCTCTGCAGGATAGTCTGGATAGAAGCACGGACCTGGAATGTGTACAAACGGGCATAGGATGTCATACTGGCCACTCATCCTCCCATTCAAAGAGCTAGTATTGTATTATATCGAGGTTGCAAGTCCCTTCCCTAGTGTAGTTTCGTAGTTTCTGTGGTGTTATTACGATTTTATGCCTAATTCAATCGACAACCTTGCTTGGGAATGGAATAACGATCTTGTCCATCATATTTTATCCTCGATGAGATATCTGACTTGCCTGTGCCGAACGCTACAGGTATACGGGGTCTCACTGGGCCTGGAGTGCCGAGGATCAATTTTGATTTGAGGACTTTGAAAATCGAGCAGATCACTCCGGATTGCCATACATACATTAGTGAAATCGAAAGAGTGTGCGATGCCATTCCGTTATTTGTACCTGTATAACCAACCCGAGTCGACTTGTAATTGCTCTACAACCAGACCAGCGGCATTAGATCCACGACAGCCCCCTGCAGTATTTCAGGATATTGTATCGAAGCCTCGGACTGTTATCTCATCGTCATGGCATATGTATGTCTCTACCCATTCTGGTACTCAGTCTACAACTGGGCCAGCAACATGAGATCTACTGCAGTTCCCCTGTACTTTGCTTCTAGCATTTCGGGGTGTTGTATCAAAGCCTCAGACTGTTTTCTTATTGTCATGGCGTATATATGCCACTGCCCATTACTTTGAATGTTTCATTGGAGGTTTTTTTTCTGCAGTTTTTTGTACACGTTTGCGAATGATGCTGCCCATGCATACACCTTCACCTATTTCCCACAAGTATTCAATCAGAATAGATTATTTATTTCTCCGCTCCAACATCATGAAGTACTAGCAATCATTACTATTCAATCAACATAGGTGCTTGAAGCCTGTTAATATTTGCCTGGACAATATCATGTTGTTCTCAGAGTTAGAGTTGTAAGGCAGGTATGTAATCATCTATGATCGTCAAGGTTAGGGCTAAATTTCAGCTGCATCGACTCGGAAGCCCTCGGGCCTGGCCCAGCCTGACTCGGGGTACTAAACCTGAAATTCACTCTTGAAGCGCCAGCCCAAAAACGCCAGACGCTCCCTCCGATGTCCGACACAAGGCTAGTGCATCACCAAATCCTGCTGGGTAGTTCTTCTTGCGAACTTGAACAACCGCGACTGCCCTGAAAGCAGCGATCAACTTGAATGAGCGGGGCTGTGTGCATGGAATGCCTGGCAGTCGGACTAGGCTTTTCAGTAGCTTCCAGAGTTGGAGGCTTGAGTCTCTGACTCGGACTCAGAACGGCAGACTGAGGGTATAGCAAAAGACATTGCGAGACTCAAAGTGTACTAGTAGTACTACTACTACAAGAAATCATAATGTTCGTCGAACATATCAATATCCTCTGCATCCTCGAGACCGGAATCACGCTCATCGGCATCTGAACTTTCATCTGAGCTATCTGAGTCTCCGTCTGAGGCACCTGGCCATTCGTCTGAGTCTGAACTTTCATCATCCTCGGTGCGTTTGCCACCTGACCTATCCTCCGTACTTTCGTCGTAGCTGCCATTGTCAACCGTGACATCATGTTGACTTTGTCCTGCATCCGCTGCTTCGTCTTCAGGATTCCCTGCATTGTTTGCATGCCCATGAGCTTCAGTCATGTGACCAATGCCACCTCTGAAGTACCGCATGAACATATCTCTATCGACCCAACTAATTGAGTGATGATTAATAAATCCATATCCGATGGGATGTTACATACATGATAACATAGTAGTTTGACCAATCGTCGATCTCTTCTGGGGGACGAGCAGCTGTCAATGATGATAATGACAGATATTGAGATGTGCGACCACCCGCATAGGCTGGAACCAACTGGCATCCACGTAAAACTAAGGACGGGTCCAGAAAGCCGAATGCACTTTCATCGGTGGCTGGTACAAAGCCGATTTTGGGCAGACGAGCAACACGAGTGCCTGATCTATAATCTGGCTCAACCCCAAACCAGCGGACCCACAAGAACTCCATGTGTTGAACTGAATGATTTGTCGCAGCATGCCCAAGATGGAGAACCTTGGCATGGAAAACTCCCAAAACACGCGCATACCAAAAAAGGTGGGCTCCAGCTCCAGTTTCTGGAGACATCACCATCACGTCGCAGTGGGTGCGGGGGTTCATGCAATCCTGGTCACAACGCATATCGTAGGTGGTGTAGTTAATGCGTAGAACCTTGACTGAATAAATCTGATTATTGATGAGTCTTACGGAATTTCTCTCGTCATCCGAAAAATGGGTCTCATCGCCATCAAAATCGCGATGGAGAAGACGACCAAGAAGATGGCCTTTGAGCTTTGGGATGAAATCCTGAGTAGAAAATGCCAAATTGATACATGAATACATTTGCAAATAAATGCTAATCTTCTTTGCGGGATCATTAGGAGGGTTGTTGATGAAACTTAGCAATTGATGAGGATAACTTTTTGAATCGCTAACGTGGTGATGCTGCTGGACATCTGTGTGGGTAAGAGGGTTGTTGTCGGAAAATTGTACACGGTGTGAATGCCTTTTACATGGCAAAGAGGCGGCTTCCTTTGCTCTACGAAGACGGGTTTCACGACGTTCAAGTCTCGCGATCTGTCTGGTGGCATTAACCTTGTTGGTGCGACGATAAAATTTCTTCACCAGTCAGTGGGCAAGTTCTCTCTGAAAGCACAATTGAAATGAGGGAATTGTATTGTGAATAGAAAATAACTTACAATTTGGGTTGAATACGAGTCTGTCGTGCCAAAGAGACGTATTGAACACACATAATCCCCAAGCGCATGTAGCTTATATGTAAGTAAATTCAATATTTCGACCCTGGGTTGAGATTTCTTCCGTGTTTCCTTTTTCTTCGACTGGGTTGGGACTTTGCTAGAATCTGTGTTCACAGGATTTTTCTCCGCCGAGGATAACGGAGCCCTGTTTTTCCGTTTGTTGCGCCACCTATCATGAGCCTCCTTCTCACTGGGGAGCTCTTGGAGAGTAAATGCCGTATGGCTCCAGTCCCGGAAAGACCGTAGTTGTTGACCGAGAACAACTGTGGCATGTTCAAGTTGCAAGAGTGTATGTTCTGTATGCATTCGAAGTTTGGCAAGAGCATGCCACTCAGTCAAGTGGTACAACAGGGTTAGAAGCCATGTATTGTATGGTTCCTCAAGCAACCCCTCGACGGCGGGTATCATACTCTAGTGAATGTCAGTTAACCAGAAGGAAACAGTACATGCGTGGACACACTTGTAAGATGTCCTCGAAGCCTCGTGCTGTTTGGTGACTCATCTCTGATATGTTGTCTGAGAACCGCCGAATTGTTCCTCGACCAAAAGTGGGCATTTGGCGAAATCTTAGAACTAATTAGAACAACGATATTTATTCAAGACATGCACGAGATACCTTTCATTCAATTTGGCTACTGCTCGGCCTCCCGGCATAGCTGCATATAACACTCTCATAATGTGGATGAAAGTTGTTTTCCAGACACCAAGTTCGAATTCATGCATCAAGTCGACAACTAACATTGGATATGGGTTGAATCCAAATGATCCAAGCTTCTCATTAAATGCATTCTTGGAGTAGTTGGATAAGGGTCAATGTTGAAGATGCTGAAGCATGTACTATGGTTGGCACAAGAGATTGTGGTTTCAGCATGCGCTCAATTGCAGCTGCATTCACTGTATACCCCTTGTCATATATGTGATGACGTGCATTGGCAACTATTGATGTTGGGGCTGATCGTTCTGTATCAAGTCTTTGTTTAGAATCCTTCGCCGAACTGAGCTTATCAAATTCATCTCGTGGGATGGAACAGCGAGGGCATGCACACAACCCCTTGTCTCGAATGGTTGCCAGAAGCACCCTGCTTGTGATTAGTAGTAAGGCTGTCAAAGATGGCTTGCAATGGCGGCTCACTTTTCAGGGTAGTCGGCTGAGTAGGTGAATATTCTGGGGTAGACACGCCTCAAGACACCATCCGCACACTTAAGAACAATGCCATGCTGGTAGGCATCCACGAATTCATTGTCCAGCAACAAGCGCCACACTTCCTGGATTAGTTCCCGTCGACAATGGGTGAAAAGAGTTGATATTTGGCTCTTTTTTGAGATAAAATCAGACAAGAACTCCCGAAGACTGTTGGGTATCTGGGGAATAAAGGTTAGTGTCGGTGGCATATAGTAATGTTGAGATAATTACTGATGGAATGTATGCTATGTGATGACAAGCTCCTGAGCTCGGCTGGGCTCTAACATACTTTGACAGATTTGCGAAATACATGTAAATCGGCCAAAGTTTGGCAGAGCTAAAGTTTGTAAGACGGGTGCCATCAGACCAGAACATCAATCCGGCAACGACTCTTTCCAGTCTGCAACCAGGCTCTGGAAGCTGTTTTTGAAGCTTATCGTGTGCAATTTTGAAAGCTTCCGATGTGTATATTTCGTCAAAGATTCGTGTTTCTTCCTGTGTATCAGGATTGACATAAATCCGCCTGAAAGGCATGAGGTGGAACTGCAAAGACATTGCAGATCCCCATGTTTCTTTGATGACTTGGATAATAGATCTGTGGTGAAGACCAGGAATTGCAAACTTCTGAGGGATTGCATTCAGAACTGGCACGGGGAACTCGATCTCAACCGTGACCTCCCGCCAGCTGTTATCTAAAAAGGGTGCACTGATCTTTTCGGTGGCAAGGCCATTATCGAGTCGTTTGTTTTCTCGATGCGCATCAAAACTTCCGAGGTCTTCTGGTTTAAACTCGGGTGCTGCAATAACATCCTTCACTAGCCGTGTTAATTCCTTCTCCGTCTTCTGACTGCTCCCTGTGTTATGCCAAGTCATTAGAAGGTACTTCGACATGTTTTTGAAAGGCCATGGGGGTTCAAAATCGTGGATGGGTTTTTTGCTGATCACAGAAAGAGGCGCAGTGAAGTTGGCTAAATCCTCTGATGTTACAAAAGCATCAGGGTCATATGATGGTTGATGCAGGTAATCCCGCAGAACACTAAATTGGTTCACTCCTGTGCGAAATGAATCCCGAACATGAAGAATCACTTGTCTGATGAGCTTTGGGATATGTGCTGGCGTTGGGTTGATGTAGACGGGAGCGTCTGGAGGCACGTCTCGGAATTTGCGTGGGACACGAGAGCGTGTCAAGGGCCTTCCAGCACGTGACCTTTGATGTTGTGGAAGTGCATCAGACACTATATCCATAGCGACATCAGGGACATCCGGAATTGCTTGCATATGTGTTGTGTTTGAGTCCAAGTCCATCAGGACGTCAGATGTTGAACCATCAGAGATCTTTGAAGATTGAATGCGCTAGCATCAGTAGCCTTGAGTTCATGTCACAAATACACGCACAATCAAGTTGTTAATGTGAGCTTTTCTGGTACCCAATGTACCATAGGCACCGAGGGGTTCCTTCTGGCCTTCAACGGCAGCAACTCGTCGTTGCTGAAGTTTGAGCTCCTGAGATGTTCTGTATATTGGACAACGATTATGATGCCTGTTCAGACCACCCCTCGAGGAAGAGCTGTAGTTGCAAGGGGATGTACAGGCAAACGACATGTAGAGAAAGCCCAGAGTAAGAGAAAGTAGGAGGTCAACTGTACTGATCTTCATCGCCTGCCTATGCCATACCTATAGTCCTGCAAGCAAACATGAATGGTGGTGTAGTAGTCTACAACGCTCTGCAGCAAAAGGCAAAGGATGTTGACAATTGTTTGGTAGCATGGTCCGTAGTCGCAGCGTTACTGGACAAGTGTTAGTAGGATAGCCCAGGTGTGAACATACTACGGCCCAGTCGTTGCAGAAATCGTGTGTAGGTTCACGTAGTCTTCCCCATTGGGCAAAAAGGTATTGTGGAGAGTCATCGCCACTGAAAAGCACCCGGTGCATGTCCGCAAGGCCCGGTTGACCGAGGTAGCCTTCCTATCGGCAGCAGTCATCGGCACCACCGCCCAACTCCCAGGCTGCTTCATCTTGTTATTGAAGTGGTTTATAAGCAGCGAAACAGAGCTACAAAGCTTCATGCAAAGTTCCACCATGGAGAACAAACCACATCTCATTCAGTCTGTGATACGTGTGTTGGCAGGGCAATAGAGCTTGTAGATGGCGGGTGCATTCCGGTCTCCAACAGTTGCCCCTTTTGAGTGTCAATTGAGGGCTGGATGGACGTCGCCCACGTAGTCCACCAACGATGGCAGCAAGCTCTCCAACTGAGCCTGGGGCGGAGAAAATAGGAACCTGCTATGGATCCACACAGCACAATTGTCTGGTGCAACCAACGGCGAGGGAGTGGGTTGAAAGAATAAGAGAGAGGAACTTTAACAAGTGGACAATGTGGGCAAGCTCATAAAAAATCACTACCTTTCTGTGGTACACAGCAATGCCTATTGAAGGGGGGAGTGGCCAGCATGTGAAACAATACAGCAATAACTTGCATTATCTTATTATACAGTCTGCTAAACAGTCGGTGAACGAACGTTAGAAAAAATCACAGGAGAAACTCACCACTAATCTACAACAAATTTAGCACAGATATGAGCGAAGCTCAGGAGTCTTCCATGCCAGAGGGAGTCACTGTCAGAAAGCGGAACTCAATGGACTGACAGACAGAGAATTCAGATATGTCCACCAGTTCCCCAAGAGCTCCTGGAATACAGAGGATGTTGGTAAACCGGGGAATAGCTGTAAAAAATTTGCTTTCGGTCCGGAATTGTTCCACCATGGTACAAGCGTGTTGAGTAAGTTGACAACTTCTTTAAAAAGTGCAATATCACGTCAAGTCGCGTCAGGCAACACACAGCGCATCTTGGCAGAAAAGCGCGCTTGGAGCCAATGGAATGATGGGGGGGCAAGATGAGATGAACTTACTGAGCATTGAGAATCATGAAGATGCACACTTCTAGCCTTTGTTATGGGTGCCCTTGTTCAAGTTACGACGGGTCGTCACTGCATCCGATTGACTGGAGTCGTCCGGCTACTGTGGCTGGCAGTGTGAGTGATGAGGACTCGGATCCGATGCCAACTTCAAGTTGAACTTCCGAAACAGCCTCAGGAGGTTAGTAAGTACTAAATTTGGTTCTATTTGGCACCTTGGTACCATGACTAGTCACTTGCACGAGTCCGAGTCCGACTCACTACTAGTACTGGCAGGTTCTTTCGGCCACCTCTTTCAAGCCCTCTGCCATCTACCCCTATCCCCATGCACTGTGGGTTGCACTGTGGGTTGCGGGTTGTGACGCCGCGTGTCGGCCCTTGCTGTCATCTGTGTCCCAGTGCTTCAACACCTCAACAACCGACCAACGACGACCAACGCCTCTGTTCCCCACGCCTTCAGACGGAGGCCTTCTGAAAACCATACACGGCAAGCATCCCCCCCCCCCCAAGTGCCATTTTTTGTATTTTGTTTTGCACTTTTTTGGGCGGTTTCTTTTGGTGAGAAAGGCCCCCTCTGTGGCTCTGGATCCGACCTTGGAACCGGAGAAGAGGTGGCCCCACCTCAAAGAAAGAGCGCCCCGATGACAGGGCAGGGTGTACGCCTACGCTCCCGCCACAGTTTCGGGTACAAAACCCCAGGGAAAGCCCTGCCCTGTACCCCCTCTGGCTTACCTTGAACCCACACCAAAACGCTAACCCTGTGACTCACAGATGCAGCCTGGTCCGCTGCGATGGCGTTGTCTGCGAGGAGGTTTGGCCACTGAAGACGCGTAAGGGGGGGTTGACCTACAGGAGCTGCCTGACTCTGCCCCTCCGCCACAACCCCCTCCCTTGAAGGAAAGAAGACCCCTGAGTTCACTGGCAAGAGCCTAGTGGCAATTTAGGCCCGCACTACCACAGTGGCAAGTGCTACTTCGAAGAATTTGAAGCTACACTTTGGCCTGAGCTCTTGGCTTATTACCGTCAACCACAACCACAGGTCAGTTCAAGTTCTTCATCTGAGTCGGCACCACACATGTCCAGGAATCCTAGTAACTAACTTTGTCTTTTGTAACCTGCACTCTAGCTCTATAGAAAGCAAAGATAGTTTGCGCGACTTTCAACGTATGGCAAGTTCATGACTCTCAAACGGCTTGAGCGGTCCGTTACGGACATCGCTGCGTGTGAGCTTGATTTTCCCGGTGTGGACTGGGTGCTGCAAGTGGATGCGCTGAAGATTAAGGTTAAGGCCGGACGTCGTGCATTTTGGGTACAACTTGACGGCTGCATGACTCCCTGGGCCATTCTTTGGTCTATGGACCTGACCTTCTAGGCACTCGTGTTCCGGCATGCTGTTGAGCTTGGACACGGCGAGGAAGAACCTTGCGCTGCCGATCAATCTCTGGGCCAGACTTGCCGCCAAAAATCGGCATTCAGGCTTGACGAACTGTTTGATTTCGCTCAGTCGCAGCCAGGTTAACTGGACGCACCAAAAGGTCAAGCATTCGAGCAAGGGAGGAGGGCGAGAATAAACTGAATCAAGGATTGGGGCTGACAAAAAGACAGCGTCTCAAAGTGCATCAGTCACTATCTACATGGCCAAACCCCCTACCGTCGTCAACATGACTAACCAGCAGCGTTTCAGTCATTTACTGGCATATGCACCGAGTAATTAAATGCTCAAATGCAAGTGTCTTCAGAGCCTCTCGTGAGTGGGTACACGAGCTCCTGGGGCTTCAGGGACATTGGAGTTTATGAAAGGTTCTTGACTCATAGCTGCCTCAAAGTAGGGCATAAGGGCGTAAGTAAGAATAGGGACTGGGACTGAATTGATCATCCACTGGCAGTTAGTAAAGAGCCCTAGTCACGCAATAAGAACACACTCATGCTCAATGCCCTGAATACTGATGCCACGGCATAGGGATCCAAGTCGCCAGGCTCACATTCCGTCGTGTCGAAATCAGCCCCTGTGCCAACTATCAATCACGGATTAACAGTAGGCGCGAAGCAACAGTACTATAAGAATGAATTCTCACCTGTGTCAAACTCCGCTCGCAACTTAGACACTGCAGGTGTCTGCTCACACTAAACAGTTCATTCCGATTCAAATTCTGTAACAAGAACACTCACCGACCGGGATGGACGCTTCCCCCTGAATCCCCCAAAGTAACACATCTAACAACAAGCACAGGCAACTTCCTTTCCTCCAGCGTTCTCTTATCATACTTGTCACCTTTCCCCAGTCGCTGTCCTCCATGTTATGCCCAGCAACATCCACACTGACTGTTGTATCCTCTTCCCAATTCTAACCACCCCTCTCTCACCACACTCTTCAGGTCCCTCGCAAACATCAACCCACTTCTTTCTCTCAGTGGCTCATGCAAGCGTTTCCCCGACACAGGTCAGAAGACCCAGGGTCAGAAACAGACGCCGACGATCCAATTGTAACACTCGACAATGAAGACGTGCCTGGAATTCTCCTTACTCTCCCTTTCTTGAAGTGAGGACTGGATGCTTCGTAATGAATGAAGCAAATTGGCTTTGATGCCGGAGGGAGGCTCGTTCACGATAAGACGAGACTGTCATAAGAAGTTCAAAGGAATTGCCGGGTTGGCTTCTACTGTAGAAAAAGCTTGAAGCCCCGATGAAGATTAACATCTCGCACACTATTTCGGTTTTACTGATGCAGGGTCTGCAATTTCTTCTCTAGCCAGAAGTGAGTAATGTCCAAGTTCCTTGGCGCGACTCATGCAGCAATCAACACCATGCGATGACGGCCCAAACTGACAACGCACATACCCCGGGCCACCACTTGTAGGGTGGATCATGAGTCCCTCCTCATCCGAACCTGGCAACTGATGATGACTCTAATGCCAGCAACAGAGCCAATGTCGACGGCAGCCTGCGAGCAACTGCTCGTGGATTGTTTTGTAGCTATTTGATTAATCAATTCATTGAACTTGCCCGAGAATGTGTAGGTCAAACTATTTTCTATGCGTACATTAGACAATGTACTAGTAGTAGCACACGGTTATACCTCCATAATTCAAATCAGATCTCCAATGATGGAACCCTATAGCTCAATCTATCAAATATGCAGTCATGGTAGACGACTGCTCTGTGGGTCATGATCCGATCACAAGATTTGCAGTGAAAAAACAAGGCCGCGAATCTGGCCGGTGGAAGACCATCTGAGGCAACGGCCTGCAAAAGTCTCACTCCATCTCCAGAAGAACATCCTGGCAACATAGAACGCATGGTTGCGCAATCATGCTGCATCATGTGCAGCCGTGCGATGTACGTATGGCACACACAACACTGCTTAAATAATTGTTGGAAAGATGCAGGAGTGATACCAGCATCTACCAGCGAGTCGAGTTGTACTAGAAGATAAAAGTCAGATGGAGGAACTGCCTGTGGATCGAATGTGTCCAGTTTGACGTCTGCGAAAGTAAATTTTGATTTCTCAATTGTTGAGCAGTTACTGAACTAGTTAGAAGACACACCATCCATCTTGAACGGCACAATTATGCTTTGTCCTTGCCCAAAGCCACTGCTTAACACCTCACACTCCTCAACAGAAGCCTGAGCGCCTTTGAATGAATCAGCAATCAATGTGGATGTGTGTTGTAGAGTTGACATACCAGTGGACAAGACACATTCACCTTCATCCTCTGTAGAGCTCGCCACAGGGGATGAAGTCGGCTGCAAGATGAATGCATACTTGCGCTGAAGGGCACGGCGTGGCAGTTCAGCTTTGCCTTTCTGATCTACAGTCAATATAGAGGAATCTCCGAACAGGGTGTTCAACGGTGGCTGGACCTTTAGGTGGCTGGAAGTAGTATGAGGACGAGAAATTGATTTAGCTGTTTGGGGCATCTGTGGGTAGGAAACACAACGGATGGACAGTGCTTAAGTACCGGAGTTTCATTTTGCTTCTCAGAGTGAAAACACAGAACTGAAGCCTCGCATACTCAAGATAGGTACCACGCACTAGGTTATAATGCGCAGCGGTGTCTTCCAACATACTCCATATGCAGTGATCATCCTGCGGGCAGAGTGCATGAGTGATATTCATCTAAACTTATTACTACGCACATCACGCATGGTACAGCTACGGAGCTTTGGCCCGCAACATTCCTCGCAGCTAGTACCAGCGTCACGCCCCAAAGTATGTATCGGGACAATAAACTGAGGGCCTGACTTCGCCGTGTGTCATCAAGTATGAAGACCGTCTCGGTGGCTGAGTCTGTCAGGCGCAGTGCTGCATAATTGCATGCATCATTTTTGCCACCTCCGCTACATGTCTCGCCAGCCACGATTGCCATCCTGCTTTCAGAGGTGATGCAGGCCCTGCAGCTCCAGTGAATGTACATATACCACCCCAGGGTTCAAGTTCCTGACGAAGTTTGTCTACTTCCTGGGCGTGGTGTTCAGCTTCAACGTTTGGGAGCTTCAGGCCTTGAATCGCTACCACACTATGTTGGGATTATGTATACAAGAGTATACAGGCAAGCCAAGGCAGTTAACATGCCTAGGGAATATTGCCAGAATATGCTAAGTCATATTAACACATGTTTAACAGAGGTTAACACATGCAGAGACATATAGGGGAATCCACAGTTAACACATGCTACAGGATTAAACATCCTGCAGCATGTCTATCATAGGATAGGCAAGATATAGCCATGTCTATGATAGCCTATCCAAGACAAAGCTATGGATAGAGTGTCTATGACACACCCTGCAGGAAGTCTAGGACTTACCAAGCCATGATATCATATGTCACTATTATTGACACTGTTATAGGGGATATGACATAGTTATTCCATTATTAACTGGTACAGGGGTCTATTACAGAATACCTCCTTTATATATTAAAGAAGTGCATTACACTATACCTCCTAACTGTGTAGTATAAATATTGCACATCTTGTAGGAGATGATAATAACATTCCTCCCTGTGGCAGACTCCCTCACTCACTAGCCTTTGAGATTAAACTTCATCCTCTAACCTTGTCCTTAACTCTTCCTGTCACTGTTCACCACTCCATTCCCAACACACTACCATCCTCTACATCCATGCTCCGCAGGTACAAGGAGGGTCACATGTGGGGACCAGGGGGGGGGGGGGGGGTTGAATGTTGTCATTATTCCCAAGAGCTGAGATGAAGGAGGTGGGTGTAGTCCTGACCAAAAGACGGACACACCATAGAACGCCATAGGGCATGGATTCAAGACGGTGATTTTTAGAGGATCAGGAAAGCAATATGAGGTGGCAACATGCGAGGGGCTAAGTGGAACAATGGGTGCACAACGAAAGTGATTGTAAAAAGATTTGACGTAAAGTTTGCCAAGCTTGGGGCCAGTGATTGCATCTTTGAGGTCACAGACGTCAGCCTCTCGCCATTGGTATTTTCAGCTCGTATAATGGATGGCAGGTCTCCTCTCCATGTCATCATGAGTTTCCTGACGGCATGTAGATAAAGTGCCCTGACCTCCCAACGTCATCATGAGTTTCTTGACGTCATGTAGATAAACTGCCCTGACCTCCCAATGTCCATCAGCAAGGCCATGTGTTGCGATGCCCGTCCACGGTAGATTGAAGGATATGATGGGTGAGAAGATGCTTCTAGTGGAAAATACCCAGTGGGTGGTATTAATGGTTTAACTGATTTGATGCGGAAGGAGTGAAGAGCAGAATAAGGCCGACCGGAATGCCTACTCGATGGAATCGCTCAATGCGACAATTGCTGTGGCATTTATGAGTTCAAACAACAGAAATAGAATAATAAGATAACCCACGTCCTTCAAAGTTTTGAGCATGGAGCAATAGCTCGGAATTGAGCAAGAGCATCTCGGGTGTGACGTCGTTCATTTGGACTGTTCCTACAGGAGTGGAAGTGCCTGAAAAAGGTTAGCATAGTTATTGAAATAAATGGACTTGCGTCAGTTTAACATGTACGGATAACTAGATAAAGAAAAACGAAGGAATCCTGGCGTTCGAGGCGACACAAGCATCTCACCAACCCTAAGGAGAAATACAAGAGGCGCGGCAGGGTGGGTTTTGGTTGACATTTGGTAGTAGTCTTGATAGAGAAATGACTCGTCGCGCCCAGGAAAGGGAGCGATGACCAGGAGAAACAGCTCCGAGTCGCATAGGGCGAGTGGTTGGGAGACGTATAACATCGTGCTCAGGAAAGGGGAGTGAACACTTGGATAGTAGCCTTGACTTGCCAGTGACGGAGAAACAACTCGGCGCATAGGACGAGCGTTTGGGGAACAAACAGTTACGCCTGGCAGGAATGCATGAATGCCTCGTTGTGTCAACAAGGGCTTGCCACAACCAGGAATATTAAGAGCATAAAACAAACTCACCATGAGATCGGACGGAAACAGAGGAAACTTGAAATGCTGAGAATCAAGTCAGACTGGGACTCGTAGTACAACTTGAACTTGACTTCACTAAATCCACTCAGATAGATTAACTAAACTGAAACATAAATAAATAAAAACTCGGTTACCGACCCAAAGCACCATCATGATGGTGCGATCATGTACAAAGCACACTCCCATCAGTCAATCAATGAATGGGTTCGCAATGTCAATGCCAGTTGTTCCATCCCCCCTGCACCAATAACTCAGAACAGCGTGGACTACACATTTTCGGGACACTATGGGCACAAGTGCAAGCAGAGCCTTCCTGTCGAAATCTCAAATCAAATCAACAAACAGTTGCAGCATGCAAGTACCAGTGGCAACTTCTACGCGGTGGAGCCATTGCCACATCCAATCACAAATCCGCTTGTGAGATATAGTTTTGTCTCAAAATGCCATTCATTTAATACAGTTAATACATTTCGACAGCGATACAATATACGTCAGTCGAAGGCCTTGTTGACTCTATACTGTCGACTTATGGAACGGCGGGACCTTTACGAGGTTCAGCGGCTAATGCTAGAGATGCAGTTGCCTCCACAATTCATTGATCATTTTCCTGCACTAGCACAGGTACTAGCTGGTGTTCAGCAAGCGGTCTGTTTCCTCGAGGAATCTGTGATTTACGTGAAAAGCTGGGCTGCAATTCGGCAGTGGGGATTAGACTTCAAATCGGTTGAAATGAGGAGACGCAGAATGCTGGCAGCCGATCATCCCTGTACCCTTATACAGCCTTTTGTCGATGAAGTTCCAATTGCTGGGGAAGGTTCTGAAGACGGCGCTTCCGAATGTGACTTACAGGACAAATTGTTGTAACACCTTAGTATGTCTCAAGCATTAGCCTGTATTCTCAATTCATGCTGATAGAACATGGCAGTCCCATCCTTTCTCATTATCGTATCTTTTTATTATCTTTAAATTATATGGCAAGCCTACTACTAGTATAAGGAGCTTGAGAGTACAAGTTGTATTAACTCAATATGTACATTAGACAATGTACTAGTTTGTAGCTATGCTTGCCTAAATTTCAATTAGACAAAAGCCTTCAGACTCGGAGGGTTGCCAGGGACGGGAAGTGGTCGAGGTCAGAAAACGGGGAGTCTAGGTATATTGAGAGTTTGTAGCTACCTCAGCTACAGTCACCAGTACAAGCTGTCCTAGAATCATGATATAGCCAGACTTTGAAGCTTTGAGGACTCACCGGTACTTGGCACCTGTAGAAGCATGGCCGGGTGATTGAGTCAAGGCCTGCACTTCCGAGTCTGTAGCTTTTTCAGCTCAAATGCGGTACTCACAACTTGAAAGATATTGTGATATTCCCCATGATGATTGGAGTATGAAACAAAAAGTGACGGTATCATTGTGTTGTGCTTCTGTCCTTGTTCCGTGCACCTGGCACTGGCATCTATATCCGAGTCCGAGTCATCGCACAGCTATAAAGGAAACACAGCAGTCCTGGATATGCTTAGTACCCATAAATTGGGAGGTATATCAACTATGCAGAAAGATCTGGATAAACCAGTGCATTATGACTATTGCTATAACTAGGACCCAGCTACGTGCGCTCAGTGCCATTGCCTGTCAATACCCCTTCTACATATGACCACTTGAGCGATTTAATTGTGTTAGGTCTGTCCAAGCACCGGGCAAACCATTCACCGCTTGCATCTCGACTTTTAGCCGTAATGCGGCAAAGGGCGGGAACTGAGCATGAGAACACGTTGGGGCACTTGCTACAAGGAATTTTGGCCATGAAGGGGAGAACTGGGATTGCAAGCTCTGGGATGGCCCAGGATTCCAAGCGACCGCACGAGCTGCAATTCAGGGGAAGAGCCATGCCTAGAGGCCTTGAAACAGGATGCGCCCAAAGGTATTCATAAATGCCGCCTTTCCAAAGGTAGACAACAATACTGGAGTGCGTGCCCAATTCAACCAACTCCCGAAGTAGATTTTCAAGGAGCGCTGGGCGTAGCTTGACATAGAAGGCGAGGACAAGGCTCTGTAGGAAAAGTCCTGTAAGATTTGGGTGGAGATCGAGAGATGTGAAGCCCCAGATGGCTGCAAAATGCCTAAAAAGAGGATTTAAACCACGGAATACTTGTATATGCCGGAGCAACTCACTTCCTGGCAAATTCAGAAACCTGGCGTTGAGCATCAGGCTCAGCATGGATGCCGCCACAGGTGATCAAAAATAGTGAGGCACTAGCATCGTTACGAATGATGGACAGCAGGTGTGGAGGCAGAACTGCATTAAATAGCTTTTCAAGTTACACATGTTTGAGACTTCCCAAGCAGACGTCGGAAAGCTGCTTACCTCCTGGACAGCCACTGCCCCTTTCCCACCAGGAACATTCCAGAGTAGCCCGCTATTGGGGGTCGCGTGAGTGGTCAGGAAGACCACAAACCGTGTGTAGCTGAAATTGTCAGTGGGGAAAACAGATCAACGTGAGAGTGGCGTACCTAGACAGCTTTGTGATTGCCTGATTGATATCCCGGTTATATTGACCCAGCCCTGCCCCGTCATCATTGTCAGGTATGTTGTAAACTAGATTAATGAATATAGCTGGGCAGGTTCCCTGGGGATAGAAGGGTTTAATGGCATTGTAGACAAGAAAACTGGGGTCGCCTTCATGGTCCAGGCCTTCCAATCGAATGGATACCACAGCGATGGGGGCTGGGTGAAGGATCGGAAATGTCAAATGTGAGCTGGTCTTTCCCCGAAGAACCAGTGGCATTTTCATGGTGGAGATACCCTATTGATTGTTAAAGCATGAAAACCAGTTAGGGTACGTGCCTACTGCATAAGGCTCCCATCGAGTTTTCTTGTTCCTCCTCCAACAGTCGGGACACATGAAGACAGCTTTGCGACGTGCATCTGCCGGGATATTCTCAGGAAGACACAAGTTGAGGCAGACCCCACGATCGCAAGTGCTACATAGCATTAGCTGGCCACCATTATGGCAGATCGAGCACCACTGCAAGGAGGGTGTAAGATCACCTGGCGACTGGAGTTATAAACTCACATGTACATGCTTATCACCCCAGCTACCCACAAGTCGTGTGGGCCTACTGGATGCTGTGGTGGAGCAGGTGGCTGCAGCCTGAGATGGCAGGCTTGAGGGACTCAGAATTGTTGAGAGAAATTTTTGAGGAGCAGAGCCGCCTGTACTCCACTTGGCCATCTGCTTTGTTCTCGCCATGTTTACTAACTCGCTGTGACCAGTGAGCACTACTAGTAGTGAGCAATTTACGGTTGAATTCAAACTAGAACACAGTCACACGTCATGTTTGTTGACAAATTTTACCGTGTGAATCGTTCAGGTTTTTCTGTGTCCTCCCATCTCCCATCCCTTCCTCCTTCGCCTTGCTTCCCTGCCCCCACGATGGACACGTTGGTTCTACACACTCTGGAGCAGAAATTATTCAAATGCCATGCCCGGTAAGTGCTTCTCCCTCCTTAAGTGCTCCCCTGGGTGTTCCCTGGGCCCACCGCCCCCGCTCCTCTGAATCCAACCCTGGAACTGGAGAACTCGAGGTGGCACCATGAAGAAAGGGCAGGGTTTCACCCCCCCTCAGCTTGGGATCAGGCCCATGAGTCCACGAGGGGCTGCTTAGTTCCCCTCCTTGCCTTCCACTACTTCCCCTTGCTGACCCTCTCGCACTCCTTCCCAGGGCGACATACCGGGTCGGCTGTGGAGGTTGCACTGGCACTTACCCCTGAATTGCCTGTCCGATGTTCCGCAGGTACTCCTCTCGACACCCCATCCGCCGGTTTGCTGGTGCCAACGGGCGTGATGGACTCCCTAGTACTTTGGTATCCAGTGGTGCTATTTTTTCTACGTTGAGTACTAGTATCCCTCGATGCCCCATCCACCAGTTCGCAGGTGACTGGTGTGATGGACTCCCTGGGGAGTACTTTGGTGTCAAGCGGTGCTTGTTGAGTACTACTATCCCTTGACACCCCATCCGCCAGCTTGCATAGGTGGGTACTAAGCAGAAAATACAGCTGATTGCTATGCATGAGAACTAGTAAGTGGGAGAGTGCGATGAAGCCGCTCTCATGCCAAAGGTATACCAAATGTGAGACAAGGGTCATCACAGGCAGGCAGAAGGCCAAACACAGCTATGCACCTGGGACGGTAAAGAAGACATAGTCCTGGGTGGCAACCGCAGCCACAGCTCAGCTCAGATGCATTGAGAAAAAGAGGCCCAAGGACTAGGGAGCACTGCGCTCAGAAAGACTCAATGAGCTCATTATGATTAGTCTCGAGTAAACATGTTTAATTCTGATAAAATATCAACCTCCCAGGCTAACATCATTCTGCGGGTCATGCAATTGCTGTAGTGTTACATTCAGATACTGTCATTAAACGTCGTTTTGCCAATCCCAACTCGTGATCAATAAGAAGCCCCCAATCATTGCCACTGTCTTTCTCAGGCCTTCATGCTCTGCCCAACCACCACACCTGTCCTTGAGAGTCTAGCAGGGGCCTCGCCTGCTGTTCCAGATGTGGAGGATACCCCACTAGTCGCAGAAGTATGTTCATCGCCCCGAGGGCGAAACTTCGAGTGTCCTGCTGGGTAATACGGCACCTTTGCCATGCTCTCAGGGCTTCTATAGCGCAGAGTTAATGAGACGAAATCTTTGACCTGACAAGAAACTTACAAGAATGATGCGGCCGTTAATCCAACCATCATATCCTTGATTTGGTTTGCTTCTTCTGTTCCCTTTACTATCCAGACTAGGTTCCGGTACGATGTCAGCCTGGCTTTGTCGATGGAGTCAAAAGCACCCCTTAAGCCACTGGTTGGCAGTACGGACTGGTTGAAAGCATCCAGTCTTGACTATCCTCCACCACGAGTGTATCTAGAATCAGCCATGAGCGAGCAATGCTGATGAAGCAGGTGGTAGTAAATGTAAAGCTAACAAAAGTTGCCGCAACGGCAAGGATAGAACGAGACAACACCTCGTCTTTCTGAAAAGCCTTGGACAGACCAGGGCAGTGTTTGATGTAGGTTCTAATTATAATCCGGACAGTCTCCTTGATCAGTGGATTTTGGAGGTGGCTAACGATGTAGGCATTAGAGTCCAGTTGAGATGGCCGCAGGGATAGTGAACGGATGTTGTATTCATCCATGTCATCCTTGCGGGAGTCATGAGAAGTTAGAGAGACTCTTCTCGCAGACGATGGAGGGCGGTTGCCCAAGTATCCTCTCGTCGCAGAGGCACGTTTGGGTTTAGGGAAGGCGTGGTCAGTATTTTTGCAAAATAAATGAATGGAGGAGTCCTTCAGCAGGTTCTCTGCCGCAAGTTCTGCGAACACAGCAGGTTTCAGCATCTCCGAGGTGACATACGTCATTGTCATCATTGTATTGACATTCGCTCGGATATCATCAAAGATATCCTCGATTTTTTTAGTGACCTGCAATGTTAAATGAATTCTTATGTGAAAAGAAGAAAAAATCTCAATGGCCCAGGCTTACTTGGTCTGTTACGGCTTTGAACATGGCCTCCCTGTATGCCGCAGCACTTACAGGATCGGTCGGATCAGGAGACAAGTGAGGGATGTCGATAAATGTCTCTTGTCGCACCATGTTGGGATCAAACCACATTCCATGACGAGCTGTTTGTTCGAACAAACTCTTGAGAACAATCGGGGTTTTGAGTCTTGCAAAATCAGTTGCTAGGTCATGATATTGGGTGGTGGAATGAAGTGATCCAAGGTGATGGTGGAAAAGGGCTGTTGCCTCTGTCTGTGGATCAAATATGATTCTCGAAGTCGGAGGCAGTGACTCGGAGTGTACCCACATCATCAGGCTCATCTGAGTCCCTCAAAGATGCATAGTGTGTCTCCTCCGCGATCCAAGACTCGGACGATCCATCATTGAATGATTCCATGCTGTGCAAAAGGCTCACAGGGATCACTTGGGGTTGACTGTCAGAAGCAGAGCCAGAGTTGAAGTCTTCCATGTCGAAACTTGTTCAGATTTTGAAGCAGAAAACCAGGTAGTTATAGGCTCCACTGCAGGCACAGGCTCAGCTAGGGTTCATTGGCAATGTCGAAACGAGTCATGGCCATAACTCCTTGAACGTCGGAGACCCAGGCCCCTGGGCATGGTGAGAGACTATAGGCCGATGAAGTTAGATCACACATATGATCACCATTACGTTTGCGTGTTGGCTGTGGGGCGCAGGGGTAGTGGGGATGGTGTTGTTCGGCTTATCTTAATTATCACCAGTAAGCTGGCAATGGGTCACGCGAGATGGGCTTCGACAGAAGTGGCTTTGCCTAATTATTTCCAGTCTAGCAGACTTGAAAACCAAAACTAGGAACTCGGTAGAGCTGAAGCCCATAGTAGCGGTTGCCCGCCTACCTCCTCATTTTGAAGGCGCCAAAAGGGAATTACACATGAGGGTCAAGCGGTTCAGATCATGAATGCTCCGTAAGTGCCAAGTCGATCAGACTTAATGGGGACGGGCACTGCCTGTCAACAACTGGAATTCCTTGTTTGAGATGTTTCAGCACCGCTGCCAGTGTGGGGTTTGAGGAAGCCACCAACACACTCGCATAAGAACACGTGATGGTGCTAGACTCTCAAGGACAGGTGTGGTGGTTGGGCAGAGCATGATGAAGGCCCGAGAAAGACAGTGGCAATGATTGGGGGCTTCTTGTTGATCACGAGTTGGGATTGGCAAAACGACGTTTAATGACAGTATCTGAATGTAACACTACAGCAATTGCATGACCCGCAGAATGATGTTAGCCTGGGAGGTTGATATTTTATCAGAATTAAACATGTTTACTCAAGACTAATCATAATGAGCTCATCGAGTCTTCCTGAGCGCAGTGCTCCCTAGTCCTTGGGCCTCTTTTTCTCAATGCATCTGAGCTGAGCTGTGGCTGTGTTGAGGTAACGATGTTACGAGTGCGCTTTTCGACGCGCCGACTAGTGATACGAATATAATAATATTTGAGAATGATTTTAATAAAATAGTTTGTCATATCGCTTCTCAGAATCACGCGGGGATGGAAGGGCACATGCAAGGAATTAATTGTCTTAGAACATATCCGGTGCCGATTATATATTCCGGATTAATGTCTTACTTATTATCAACCCCGATCGGGTGCACGTGCCTGACCGCTCAACACTCCCCCTCAAGCGAAGGATATTCCCATAGATTCCATATGAATCTTATGGGCTTGCCTCGGTAAGGCTTTTGTTATATATATACTACAGAATGTTAAAGTCTCGGGAATTAATATTATTCCCTGTGGCTGTGTTGGATTCTACCAGTGGCAGATCCTAACCCTAGAATGGGTCTTTGGCCTTGGCTTGCCTATATCCCCACAGGCTGTGGTTGCCTGCCACCCAGGACTATGTCTTCTTTACCGTCCCAGGTGCCAGTACTTTACTGTCCCCCACAAGTTCCGATCGGAACCGAGCGGTTCCAAGCGGTTCCGAGTGGTTCTGAGCGGTTCCGACCAGATTCCGAGCGGTTCCGAGTGGTTCCGAGCAGAAATAGCTATACATTGGATGGTTATTGGTGCATCTGATTGGATGTGGCTATACATTGGTGGTGATTTGGAGTATCTGGTTGGAAGAGGCTATACATTGGAGGTGATTGGTGTGAATGTGGCTATACATCTGTACTTTACTGGGTGTATCTTAGAGGTTGATGGTGTATTTCTGTTGGAACTGGCTATACATCGGAAAACAATTGTGCATTTCTGTTGGAACTGGATGTATCTTAGAGGTTGATGGTGTATTTCTGTTGGGACTGGCTATACATCGGAAAGCAATTGTGCACTTCTGTTGGAACTGGATGTATCTTAGAGGTTGATGGTGTATTTCTGTTGGACTGGCTATACATCGGAAAGCAATTGTGCACTTCTGTTGGAACTGTATTTCTGTTGGACTGGCTATACATCGGAAAGCAATTGTGCACTTCTGTTGGAACTGTATTTCTGTTGGACTGGCTATACATCGGAAAGCAATTGTGCACTTCTGTTGGAACTGTATTTCTGTTGGACTGGCTATACATCAGAAAGCAATTGTGCACTTCTGTTGGAACTGTATTTCTGTTGGACTGGCTATACATCGGAAAGCAATTGTGCATTTCTGTTGGAACTGGATGTATCTTAGAGGTTGATGGTGTATTTCTGTTGAAACTGGATGTATCTTAGAGGTTGATGGCATTTCTGTTCTTTTTCAGAGCAAGGAGTGAAATATAGTTTTTATTCATCATATCACTACAATGTAATAATTAAGTTATTCTTTTACTCAGAGTCACTATTTTGGTCATTATCACTTGTATCATCCTGAATTCCCTTTTCTTCCTTTTCCTTTTTTAACTTTTGTTTGTTCAACACATGTTGGGTATGATAAAAAAGCATTGCATGTAAAAACCAATTAAAGTTCCCAGGAGTCATGCGCTTAAGAATAGATTCATAACCTGCTAGCCATGAATTCAACTGTTCACAAGCCTGTGTGTTAAATGCACGTTTATAACATGGATTTCCATGCTTATCAACAGTGGAAAGAACCAAATTTGGTGCAGAGCCATCAGTTGGAGCAGGGTTACACCAGGTATGACATAAATTGTCAGTTGCTTTATGATTTGTGTAGTGGTATGAATCTACAATAAACCGAGTGGTTTCAAGCCAATCATTATTGTCATCAATGGCAACAATGTGTTTCAGTACTGCACATGCCTTGTCTATGCAGATATAGGCTGGCCGTGTTTCTTTCTTTGGATAAATACTATTCAGAAATTTCATTATATTTGTTGGAGATTCAGATCTGTCAAATTTTGTCCAGGCTATAACAGTTCCACAAGGAGCACAAATAGTTTCAACACAGTAAAATCTATTAGGGCTGAAGTAATGTTTGTTATCTCTTTCAGGTGGTGCTGGTCCATCATGAGGCAAGGACTCTCGTTGGATATTTGGAAGCCATTCCAAATTTTCAGTGGGCCTTCTTAACATCCGGCGAACACCTGCTAGTGCACCTGGGCTTCGATTCTGAATATGCTTATCCCATTCCTTCTTGTGCTGTTGACAAGCCTGAGTTGGAAGCACCTTAGTATTTTGGCAACCAACTATACGACATTTACTTCCATATTCCTGTTCATGTACTGCACAGAATGCACCACCACAAGCATTTAAAAGATCAGCATCACAATTTTGATATGCACAGTGTGTTGGACCCATTACTATTCCATCAAGAACATGCATGGCTACATCTGCATTGTCAACATCCATATTGTCTGGATTATCATTTGATGAATGCTTATAAGGCTGTGTGCATTCCAAACAAGCATGACCATTGGCAGCATGCATAACCCCATTTTTTCCAAGAGCTGCAAATGCATTTCTAGTCACATCATCAATTGGTAGATCTTCATTTAGTTCCAAATATTCATTCTGATTAGTAGCAATGCTTCGAATTGACTCTTGAACAAATGCCTGCCATATATGTCGTCGATCAAGTTTAGCAGAATAGTTCAAGTCAATTTGACCAAATGTGTTATTCCAATACTCAGTATAGGCAGCAGCTGAAGCATGAAAGCTATACATGCCATTAACAACAGCATTTGAAAAAGAACGGTCAACCCATATATGTTGGCCAATCTTTATATATCTTGCTGAATTCAGATAGATTCTATTTCTCCTGCTTGATGGCTGGGTGAGGCCTTCATGATCAGCATGATATTTTGTATCACACTTGACACATTTTCCAGTCATGGCATAGACTTTCTTATGAATTGTAGTTCCTTTTATCAAAGTCACTTTAGGAAGATCTCGAGGACGAGTATCTTGATGTAAAGCAAGTGGTTGACAATTGGTATCTTCACATTCAAATGAAGTTGGACAAATTACATGAACTGCTGCAATGTCCTGATGAGAGATGGTAACTAGTCTCCGTTTTATTTTTCCAGACTTTGAAAAAACAGGCTCCAGTTTTAGAATACTGGCCATTTTATCAAGCTTGGCAGCTATTGGTGTAACCAGTGCATTATCGTCCATGTTTTGTGGAATTTCTTTGTGTTTCATCAAGGTTTTAGCATCAATGCCCAAGCGATCCTCTACAGCTCTAGCCAATGTTTTGATCCACCCAGTACATGTTTCTTTTCGCTCTCCCTGAATACATGGATTTTTTTGATGGCTGTTCAAATTTAGAAGATCCGGATTGTCTGTTAAGCTAAACAGTACCAGAAGTACTGTGGCCAAGGAAATATGAGAACTAAAGTTTTGAGAGACAAAGTCACTAAAAACTTTGAATGTGATATTTGGAAAGGGCTGTACATCAGACATTGCAGCCACATGTGGTATGCTTAAAAGCAGGATCAATAGCACCACAATTCTACAACTGAAAGCAGAATATGCCAACAGTAGAATGTGCCATAGTAGTACAGGAACACAGCTATACAAGAGGAAGAAAAGACAACATAAAATGATCAGATACAAGTACAGAACATAATTGTAACCTACTTTCAGGACTTGGAGCTAGAAGCTTTCAAAGAATTTCCACCTTTCCCACAAGCTGATTTCTTTGCTTTCTTAGATGGCCCACCCCCATCCGAACTATCATCCTGCCTAGCCTTTCTGTCTTTCTCCTTCCGTTCTTTCTTTCTTGCTTTCTCCTTTTCTTTATCCTTCAACCGCTTCTGATAAGCTCTATCCAAAGTCCCCTCCTTCTTCCAGATTTTCAAGTCCTTGAAAGAATAATGAGATTTTTGAAGATGCCAAACCTCAAGATCCGAAGGTTCCTTGTCATTCTCCCCTCGTTCCAGCCACTCCACCATGTCCTTGTAATTCTGAATATCACGAAAACCACTGTTGACATGAGAATGCCAGAATGAGCGCCCACAAAAAAGGTTGATCATCTCTGTACGACCAATAGATGCCAGAGTCCATTGGTTATTGGCCTTCAACCTGTTCAATTCAGCAACAGCCTGATGATATGCGGTATACTTCTTGTACCAGAGGTGGAGGGAAGAGTCATTGCGGTACGTCAGAGCAGGATCAATGTCTAAAGCATTGGCAACTTGCACCAAAACAGGATTATTGGTGACATGCTCACTAAACTGAGCATCAATCCCTGAATCTGATGGAGCAATAGAGGGAATAGCAGATGGCGTAGCAGATGTAGCAGGCAGAGAACCTGGTGCAGACAGTGTACCATCATGGGTGCTCTGAAGCATATATTATTGCATTGATGTTGAGAAATTAAAGAAAATTCTTACAATAAGAATTCGAGTCTTGTATTCTTCATTCTCCTTTGACCAGATCAGATCCTCGTTCTTTCTAATGGCCAGCTCATATCGCCCTTTTATCATCCACTCGCCATCCTCATAGGTGTAGATACGTTGGTTATGGCCTAGCACATAGTAAGTCTATATTAATTGAGAGATCTAGAATTGGTTCTTACGTCGCACAGGAGAATGTCTGTCAGCTATTTCTTCCAGAACATGGGCAAGAGAATTGGTTACATCATGTTTAAATGATTGCCGGTTCATTGTTGCCATGTCCCAGTTGGCATAAGCAGGATCCTCTGCAGAGATGTACAAGTAGACCTGCCCAATAGCAGGAATAAGAGGGTTGTTGTCCTCAGCAAGGTCTGCAAGATTAGGATTATTGCCATGGGCCTTGCCACGAAATATCCCCCCAGTGGTGCGAGAAGCGCCTTGTAACTCAACTTGAGTAAGATGCAGTGGACTACCCATTTGTGTATCTAACATGGTAATATTAAAACTACTAATAATTAAAATAAAATGCCAGGGTGTACCTTGATCAGGTAGGTCCGCATGAGAGTCCTTACCTGATGAGGACGGAGCAGGTTGGTCCTCGTCCAAACTCATGGGGTCAGCCATAGCACCCACAGCCTTAGATTTCAGGGGGGTGCCATCGTCTCCAGCCTCAGCGCCAGCTGCCAGGTGGTTGGCATCATTGCCAGCTTTAGCAAGATTGGCATCAGCCGCGTCAAGTCCGGCTGTAGCCCCACCACCATTGCTCGCAGTGTCGTCAAGTCCTGCAGTAACCCTTGTTGCCCTAGCCCTGGGGTTGGCACTGTCGTCGCTCGAGTCGGCAGGGTCGACTCCAGCCATAGCACCCGCCGTCCTAGCCTTAGAGTCGGCACTGTCCTTGCTTGAAGGGGTGGAGTCACGCCTAGCCTTACGGTCGGCCCCATTGTCACTCAACGGGGTGTCGCGTCTGGCCTTAGGGTCGGCCTCGTCGTCACTCGAGGTGGTGCTGCCACCTCCAGACCCGCTGCTGTTGGCGTTGGTATTGCTACGGCTGGTCCTAGAGGTATCGGTCTCGCTACGGCCGGTCATAGAGGTGTCGGTACTCGTCTCGTGGTCTCCTCGCAGGTCCGAGCATCGTTGGCGGCTGCTGCTGGTTGCCAGCTGGGCAGAGGTGGAACGACGAGGTCGGCCAGGGGGGGCGTGGGGAATGCCGCTCTGAGCGAGCTTATGCTCGGTTTTCCTAGCAGGAGGCGTGGGTAGCCATCGTGGAGAGTGTTGAGCTACTCACCGAAGATGTTTGGCAGCCGCCTGTGCGGCTGCCTCCTCCTTTGCTTTGTCGGCGCTCGTTTTCCTGAGGCGTTGGGCCTTCGTGAGTAAACGAGAGGGAGGCGGTCATGGCCGCTTACCTGGGTGCTTGTTTCCCCTTCTTCTTTTTCTGCTCCTTTTTCCCCTCTCGGCCCCCCTTCCCCTTCCCTCTCGATTCCGGTTCGTCGTCTTCCTCGGTCCTGGGGCGCTTCTGGGCCGTTTCGTCCGCATTGGAAGCCTTGCGCTTGGAACGGGGGGGGTCGCCTCGTTGAAGGCCACTCCGGGTGGTGGGGAGGCTGGAACGGGTCGTTGTTGGCATTGATGGCGTCGTGGGGGGAGTCGGCGATGGTCACGATGGTCGACGAGAGGGGAGAGAGAGTGGGGGGGGAAGAAACGGTGTGTGACGTGGCAACGTCAACACGTTCACGACAAACCGGGGGTTGCCGCCGACACGAGCAGCCGGAGATTGCCGGAGGCTGACATGTGATGTCACGTTTGAGGGGTCTATAGTGTGTGAAATACCTAGCACAATATATGGCAGGTTGGCTTAGTGGGTTAGTGGGTTAATTGCTTGCATTAATTTGTGTCTCCCGAAACATGAGTTCGATTCACTGCTGTTGCATTTATTTTACAAATTATAAATTTAAATAACATAAATTGCTGGTTAAATAATATAAATTGGTTCCGAGTGGTTCCACTCGGAATCCGGTCAGAAAGATTCCGCTCAGTACCGATCGGATTCTTGATTCCGGTCAGATTCCGGTCGGAAAATTTCAAACAATGGCAAGCCAGTTGGCAGGCAGTTGTATCAAAAATTTCCGACCGGTTCCGATCGGAACTTGTGGGGCACAGTAAAGACCTCCCAGGTGCATAGCTGTGTTTGGCCTTCTGCCTGCCTGTGATGACCCTTGTCTCGCATTTGGTATACCTTTGGCACGAGAGCGGCTTCATCGCACTCTCCCACTTACTAGTTCTCATGCATAGCAATCAGCTGTATTTTCTGCTTAGTACCCACCTATGCAAGCTGGCGGATGGGGTGTCAAGGGATAGTAGTACTCAACAAGCACCGCTCAACACCAAAGTACTCCCCAGGGAGTCTATCACACCAGTCACCTGCGAACTGGTGGATGGGGCATCGAGGGATACTAGTACTCAACATAGAAAAAATAAGCACCGCTCGACACCAAAGTACTAGTACTCCCCAGGGAGTCCATCACACCAGTCACCTGCGAACTGGTGGATGGGGCATCGAGGGATACTAGCACTCAACATAGAAAAAATAAGCACCACTCGATGCCAAAGTTCCGGCCCCTGGCAACCCTCCGAGTCTGAAGGCTTTTGTCTAATTGAAATTTAGGCAAGCATAGCTACAAACTAGTACATTGTCTAATGTACATATTGAGTTAATACAACTTGTACTCTCAAGCTCCTTATACTAGTAGTAGGCTTGCCATATAATTTAAAGATAATAAAAAGATACGATAATGAGAAAGGATGGGACTGCCATGTTCTATCAGCATGAATTGAGAATACAGGCTAATGCTTGAGACATACTAAGGTGTTACAACAATTTGTCCTGTAAGTCACATTCGGAAGCGCCGTCTTCAGAACCTTCCCCAGCAATTGGAACTTCATCGACAAAAGGCTGTATAAGGGTACAGGGATGATCGGCTGCCAGCATTCTGCGTCTCCTCATTTCAACCGATTTGAAGTCTAATCCCCACTGCCGAATTGCAGCCCAGCTTTTCACGTAAATCACAGATTCCTCGAGGAAACAGACCGCTTGCTGAACACCAGCTAGTACCTGTGCTAGTGCAGGAAAATGATCAATGAATTGTGGAGGCAACTGCATCTCTAGCATTAGCCGCTGAACCTCGTAAAGGTCCCGCCGTTCCATAAGTCGACAGTATAGAGTCAACAAGGCCTTCGACTGACGTATATTGTATCGCTGTCGAAATGTATTAACTGTATTAAATGAATGGCATTTTGAGACAAAACTATATCTCACAAGCGGATTTGTGATTGGATGTGGCAATGGCTCCACCGCGTAGAAGTTGCCACTGGTACTTGCATGCTGCAACTGTTTGTTGATTTGATTTGAGATTTCGACAGGAAGGCTCTGCTTGCACTTGTGCCCATAGTGTCCCGAAAATGTGTAGTCCACGCTGTTCTGAGTTATTGGTGCAGGGGGGATGGAACAACTGGCATTGACATTGCGAACCCATTCATTGATTGACTGATGGGAGTGTGCTTTGTACATGATCGCACCATCATGATGGTGCTTTGGGTCGGTAACCGAGTTTTTATTTATTTATGTTTCAGTTTAGTTAATCTATCTGAGTGGATTTAGTGAAGTCAAGTTCAAGTTGTACTACGAGTCCCAGTCTGACTTGATTCTCAGCATTTCAAGTTTCCTCTGTTTCCGTCCGATCTCATGGTGAGTTTGTTTTATGCTCTTAATATTCCTGGTTGTGGCAAGCCCTTGTTGACACAACGAGGCATTCATGCATTCCTGCCAGGCGTAACTGTTTGTTCCCCAAACGCTCGTCCTATGCGCCGAGTTGTTTCTCCGTCACTGGCAAGTCAAGGCTACTATCCAAGTGTTCACTCCCCTTTCCTGAGCACGATGTTATACGTCTCCCAACCACTCGCCCTATGCGACTCGGAGCTGTTTCTCCTGGTCATCGCTCCCTTTCCTGGGCGCGACGAGTCATTTCTCTATCAAGACTACTACCAAATGTCAACCAAAACCCACCCTGCCGCGCCTCTTGTATTTCTCCTTAGGGTTGGTGAGATGCTTGTGTCGCCTCGAACGCCAGGATTCCTTCGTTTTTCTTTATCTAGTTATCCGTACATGTTAAACTGACGCAAGTCCATTTATTTCAATAACTATGCTAACCTTTTTCAGGCACTTCCACTCCTGTAGGAACAGTCCAAATGAACGACGTCACACCCGAGATGCTCTTGCTCAATTCCGAGCTATTGCTCCATGCTCAAAACTTTGAAGGACGTGGGTTATCTTATTATTCTATTTCTGTTGTTTGAACTCATAAATGCCACAGCAATTGTCGCATTGAGCGATTCCATCGAGTAGGCATTCCGGTCGGCCTTATTCTGCTCTTCACTCCTTCCGCATCAAATCAGTTAAACCATTAATACCACCCACTGGGTATTTTCCACTAGAAGCATCTTCTCACCCATCATATCCTTCAATCTACCGTGGACGGGCATCGCAACACATGGCCTTGCTGATGGACATTGGGAGGTCAGGGCAGTTTATCTACATGACGTCAAGAAACTCATGATGACGTTGGGAGGTCAGGGCACTTTATCTACATGCCGTCAGGAAACTCATGATGACATGGAGAGGAGACCTGCCATCCATTATACGAGCTGAAAATACCAATGGCGAGAGGCTGACGTCTGTGACCTCGAAGATGCGATCACTGGCCCCAAGCTAGCACAACCAGACTTCTTGCACCCACACACAATCTGATGAAGCTGCGCCGTAGTGTCATGCATGGCAGCCTCTATGCCTGCGCTCTCTTTTCTTCTCCCGGCTCCTTCAGTATATCAGATTTATATCACTAACCACGGAAGTCGCAGTATCCAATCTAAATGATTTCCATTGCGCCGCAGCAACACAACCCTTTCCTGGATCTCTCTCATTTGCCTCAGATATGACTCGACTCGGAGCTCCTGACCATAAAGAGACATCTTTGTACTACTGCTTTAAATACCGACTGGAGCCTGAGGGTCTTTGGTGACACCCTCGCTTCTCCCCCATCCTATTATTCTTAATGCCCAATTCCACAGCCAATCAGATTGAGGGTGAAGAAGATATCCGTGCAACATATGCCGGGGCTAAACGGCATATTGCTGCACTCCAGCAACAACTTCAGGAATTCAAAGATGTAGGGGTAAAGCGCAAATCGTAAGTTTCTTCTCTGATTATGTGATCACATTGACGTCCTTGCAGGGATCTTAACTCCAACATCTCTCAAGGGCGGGTTATAAACCGTTTGGTCTCTATGTTTCAGTCTATTGAGGAGCTCGTAGATGAGAAAGACCGCAGAAGAGCTCTTCGAATGGATGGTGAGGAGGATGAAGATCACACCCTGGAGTCAGTTCTGTTCCCTCAACGTCTGTATGCAATATAAAAACTTTCACTAGTGAACAACAGACGTTTGGCGGTTATAAACTTCTTGTCCAACACATTGCACCGCTGGAGAATAAGCTTGTCGAGCTCGGTACACCAGAGCTTGGCGACTACTTCCGAGAGGTGTCTATGATTTCTCCGTTTGTGAATCTGAGCTGACTACCCGCCAGAGCTTCGGAAGGGTGCGACTGGGGCTCGCGGAGATGACGCAGCCAATTTGAAGCCGGCTGTGGTTAGTTGGATCATTGACTTCTTTAAGAATCCTGCAGTTCCACTCTCCCCCTCCCTCAAGTCGGATCGAGGGTTTGAGCACGATATCACAGGTCAGTTGTTGTGCCCAATAGACTTCGATTGGAGTGATCCAAGGTAAGTGGGTACAGTAAATTATCTATCTAGTAGCTTATTTCATAGTCTAAGTGTTCAACAGAAGATTCGCGATGGACATCCTGACTACGCTGTGACGGCGGACTCCTGGCCTTCTTTTCTTTACCCTCATGCACAAGCGAATCATGAAGATCTCGAAATAGGCTTGTTTCGAAGTGCATTCCTTCTTAAGGCAAGTATATTACCATCCTGTGCCAACCTCCACTTGTTCAGATACTTTCCAAAAACTAATGTTATAGGCCTTCAAATTCCTTTTCACTTCTCCAACATCTGCACAAGATATAAGCAACGAGACCGATGTCGAAGAACAAATCTCAAGGCCCCAAAAACGTTCCAGAAGCCGCAAGGCTCCCACTCGAGGAAATGTTGCTAACCTGCTGAGAATGAAGTCTGTCACACCCCGGGCAATTGCATACATTGCAGTACATGTCTGTTTATTACCACTTTTACATGAATGATGGCTCATTGCTCAATTCCAGCTACGTTTTGCTCTCTCCAGTGCAAGTGCCTGGAACGAGAATGACGGCTGCTTCAGTTACCCAACATTCTATAATAACATCATAGATGCCTTTGAACATACACCTGGCCTCTCTTCTCAATCTTGGGCTAGCGCTCTACTCTCGTGGTGGACAAGGTCCGTTCCTGCCGTTTTCGATATTTCCGCTCACATCATAATTATGTAGGCAAGTATTCGGAAAGCATCGCGCTCAATCAGAAAATGTGACACGCATGGGAGATTCATCCGTCTCTAAACTAGCAAGTCAACGTGCTGCACGGGAGCTGGGGATGGGGAGAGAATCCTAAGATTTGTAGCCGAAATCTAAAGCTACTGCCATGTCATGTCTTAATACATTATCGCAACTTCTCATGTCCACTAAAATGGTATCGCTTGGTGCAAATTACAAATAAGTACCTTATCAAATACTGTATAATTCGCCCAAAGCAGGGATAATACAATTATTGGCCATTTGGCAAAACAATGCTTGAATAGTCGTATCAACAAGTCATAAGCCAACATACCATAGTGTGCGTACATGATTCATAAGAGTCCTAAATGGAAACAAGTAACATATTGAAGTATGCAAGATGGTTTTTCCCAAGGGGGCACCGGGATTCGAACCCGGAACCCGGGGTAGGGGGGGGGGGGGGTGTCAAGCTCAGCTTAAAAATATTTTCTAAAAATACTTCGAACATCTATTTTTAATACATAGCAACAACGTCGGGACACATCTTAGAGTCGGGACAGACAACGAGCTTCGTTCGAAGCACTGGATAGTAGAGAAAAAATGGATTTCATTCACTTTTCATTGCATTTACTATCAATTACGAAGGAAAAACCCCCGAATGGTGAAAGGAAAGGTATGAGTCTTGGATTGAATTAACTTAAACGAGTTCATTCACCAAGACACTTCGTGCTTGCAGGATCTCATAGCAGATGGTAAGCCACAGGAAATTTGCCTATTTGGTGTCGCTAATGGTTAATTCTCATCTCTAGAACCTTTCGTTGAGGGTCCTCAGCAAGCTCAAATTCTCCTTGCAACTCACCAGACCGAATTCAACATGGACGCACTTCCGACACGTCATGGGCGACCACGAAGGACGCGTGACATGGCAGAAATATACGCTTGTATTTGTGGGAATGCTGTTGATCTGGGTGAAAGGGTTATGGGCTCGGAAACTGCTGTCCGTTGCGGGTTCGAGGGCTGCGAAACTTCATGGGTATGTTGTTGATATTAAAGTTTGTTCTGTCGATACTCATCTGCTCTTTGGCCTCCGAACTCAAGTTCCATTTGGAATGTTTAAACTTTGAATGTGCACCTAGAGGATGGCGTTGTGAGAACCACGCCACCCGTCCACGAAAACGCGCACGAGTGGCATAGCATGTACTTGAGCTATGTAATAGACAGGCTGTGCAACGTAGGCATGCTCGCCTGGACGGCAGATGTAAAATATTACCTATGTTTTTCTTAGAATTGCCATTTTGGGCCTGACATAGCTGTTTTAGGCAGCACGGAGGGGGGGGGGGGGGTTGGCCAGACCTTAAAGAGAAAAATCGACCCCGTGTTGTTTTTCGAATCTTGGTGCCCCCTTGGTTTTTCCAATTGAAGAATTCACCAATCAATCCCGGCACAGGGATCATGTGTAAGCTTATGCACAACTGTCATATGCACTAAACAGAGTCTAAATCACAATATGGGAAACCATGTAGTGTTTGGGGATCTCGGGCAACTACTCTGCAGGAGGTAATGGATAGCTATTTTTGTCATCTTACCACAGGCCCAGAAAGCGTTTGGGAGATCATATATGGCATTTAGGGATTTCGGGCAACTACTATGCATGACTTAATGAGTATAGCCATTTTTGTCATCCTTCTAGATGGACCAGGAAACATCTCAAGGGCCCAAAGACAGAGGATGAGCTTGAGACCGAAGTTTGCATAATGAAGTCTGGCAACGGTCGTTGGAACCATACAGAATCAGACTACCACGTGGCGCTTAAAAGGTTTCTAAGGGTCTAAGGCAAAGGAACGCTACTTGTTGGGAAAATGCATCTCAGTTCATCGAGATACAAAATCACACCTGATTCTGAGCGATTTATAATATGTTGACATACATGTCTTCCTGTTGTCTTTTGGAAAGGCAATTTGCGATTGTATAGGTATACATAGCCACCTGTAAAAATTCCCATATTATAGCCACGTTGACAAAAGAAGTATTTTGAAGTTTGCATAATGAGTTTTAGCTACGGTCGTTAGAGCCATCTGCAGTCAGACTACCATGAGGTGCTTTAAAGGTCTCTGAGGGTCTCAGGAGAAGGAATGTTGCGTGTTGCATAGTGCATCACTATTTCTTCAGATACAAAATCTACACTTAATATATAATATTGCTGTACTTGCCTTTTTGTTGTCTGTTGGGAAGGCAATTGGTGTTTGTATAGGTATACATAGGCTTGTAATCACAGCTGTAGAAATTGCCCATTTTCTTTATTATTTATGTATTGTAGCCACGCTGTATAGGCTTGACAAAAAAAAGTGTTTTTGCTGATGTAGTGATGTTACTTGATATGTAACTACTAACAGCTCCAGAGCAATATTTTTTTTTAGAGTGAAAGAATCCGTTCAACCAAAATATATGTACTGCAATCATGCTATAATCATCGTTTCCGCAAAAGTGAAAGGGCAAGCTCCTCATCTTCCTGCACCGTGTTTGACGCCGCAGTCCGCACACGAGGACGTGGCCCCCCAGCACCTCCCAAATGTGAAAATTTACTCCGTTTTGCGACAGGCAGGTCTTCCTCGTCTTCAGACTCGAAAGGTAGATCGAACTCTGGCGAGACATATCCATCATCGTCAGATAGGGAGGCAAGGACGAGTCCACCATGGGCCTGGGCCTGCGTGCACAAGTTAACAGGGGGAGTCACAACACGAAACGAGAACCACTAACCGACCCCATCCCTTCCTTCTCCTTCTCCTTCCGTTTTCTCTTCCTTTCCCGTTTCTTCTCCCTGGCCTCCTCCCTATCCCTACTCGCCCCCTCCCTCATCCGTCCTCTCTCCCCCTCCGTATACCTCTTCCCCTCTTCCATCACCCCCTTATCCCCGCCCTTCTCCTTAATCCACTCCTCCCCGTCCGCAACTGCATACACCTCCCGCCCTAGCCCCTCGTCGTCAAACACCAGTCTCTTCGACACGCCCCCGGTGATGATCGCGCGTTTCGCCCTCCCGAGCTTCAGCTTACGCTTTGAAAAGTTCGCAGAGAAGGTCTCTGCGTCCACCGCCCCGTCGGCGTCGCCCTCACCTGCATCCCCGTCGAGGCTGTGGTTGGCGCGTTTGAGCGTGATGAAGTCTTCGGGGTCGGAAAGGGAACCCCCACCAAGCGGCTCGTGGTCGATTAATTTGGTGTAATGCCCAGAGAGGATGTTTTGGTTCTTGCGCTCGAACATTCGGTCGTACTTTGTACGCACACTAGTAGACTGCAGAATTATTATTTTTGGCTCAGCTACTCCGAGAAACGGGTCGAGAAGAAATACCTTGGGCTGCTTGGTACGCGCATTCTCGGGTATCGTCCCCTGGTTCTCCTCTATCTTAGGCTTTTCCTCATCGTCGCACGAAGACCCATTCTCATCGCTCTCTTCACTGCCGTCGTCGCTCTGGTCAATCTCATTCGCCCTTGATGAAGGCTCTCCCTTTGTTCTCTTCATTTCCTCATCCTTCTGCGCCAACTTCTGCTTGGCGTGTGCATTCTGCTTCGTTAAAAACTTGACCTTTGGCGCACCAGGTAAACCAAGCGACTCAGCGAAGAGTTGAAAAGGTAACTCATCCAGCTTGAAGACCGATTTATCCTTCTGGAGGTAGATAGAGCGTAGATACGACACGAACGCCTATGGGGTCAAAAGCATAAGATGACGGCCAGAGGACAGGCACACAGCAAAACTAACTTTCTGCCCCAAATACTTGACCTCCGGGTCCTTGAAAGCTAGATTCTGCAGCTGGTTCTCAATACTCCCCACCTTACCCTCCTTAACTTTGATTTTCTCCAACACCACACCACGTTCTTTCATCCTCCTCAGCATGCCCTCTTCTTCGCTCGGCATTAACAGCATCAGCGCACGCCCACTTTTGCCGTACCGCGCCGTCCGCCCCACGCGATGCACATACGTCTCCACATCCTCCGGCGCGTCCACCTGCAGCACCCAGTCCACGCCGGGAAAATCGAGCCCCCGTGCAGCGACGTCCGTCGCAAAGAGCACGGCATGCTTCATCGACAAGAACTTGTTGTAAGTAGACAACCGCGCGGTCTGTTTCTGCTTTCCGTGGAGGTGCAGAAGGGGGAGGCCCGGGTGCAGGCTGCAGAAGGTGGTGAAGACGAAGCGGACTTGTTTGCAGGAGGAAAGGAAGACGAGCGTTTTCTTCTGCAGGTGGGATTTTATGAAGCCCCAGAGGAGGGAGAGTTTTTTGTCGAGCGGGGTGATGGTGTAGTGCTGCTCGAGGGACGAGGGGAGCGATGGTGTCGCCGTTGTGATGGAAGGTGCGCCATCGTCGTTTGGAAGACCGATAGGGACGGGGTGTGTGAGACTTAGGCGGGCGAGGACAGATACCGATTGAGTTTGGGTGGCGGAGAAGAGCAGCGTTTGGCGAGACTTGGGGAGATGGGAAAGGAGCGCGGAGAGCGTACGAGAGAAGCCCATGTCGAGTATTCTGTCGGCTTCGTCAAGAACTGTGCATGCGAAAGTCTATCGGGATAAGTAAAGCTATATGGTGTAATGAACATACCGAGCATCTGGAGGTTATCGGGAGCGAAACCAATAGTTTGATCCATGTGCTGTAGGAGTCTCCCAGGAGTGGCCACGAGGATGTTCATTCTGGACAACCTTTCGCTTTCGTCTTTAAGATCCTTGCCGCCTATCACAAGCCCGGCGGAGAAGGAGTGGTATGCTCCGATAGAGCGTAGAACTTGGAATATTTGCACGGCCTAGATTATGGTTCGTTAGTGGACGAGATGAGATGTGCCGTGAAACGCACTAGTTCCCGTGTGGGTGATATAATGAGTGCACCGAGACCATCGGTGGGTCCCCATTTTCGGCGATAAAGGATTTCAAGGATCGGTATGAGGAAGGCGAGAGTTTTTCCACTTCCAGTACGTGCCGCCCCCAGGACGTCCTTCCCTTTCAAGGACACAGGAAGGCTCATAGCCTGGATCTCTGTCATCTCAACGAAGAAAGCCTTCTTCAATCCTACGGCGTGGGGCCTTTGTTCATGATTCAGAAATCTTGGTATATCTGTAAGAAGGACAGACCTCTTTTTGTCATCTCGGATATAGGCAAATCAGAGAACAGTTTTAGCTCTTCCGGGGATTCCTATTATCAGTACGAGGTCCCCTCAGCGCCGGCTGTGGATCATGATGTCAATGCTCACAAAGTTCATAACGTCCCTCTCCAGCATCTCGATCTTTTGTTTTTCTGCGACGCGCTTGAGTTTGGAGGAGTGGGGGCTCCCGACCATCTTCGATATTCCTTTCTTGCCATGGCCAGAAGGGCCTGCTATGGCTTGAGTCATGATGGTCGCAGGATCCACGTTACATAATCGCCACCAAGTTACAGCATTACATAAGAGTTTCTACGCAACTCAGTTGTTGCATCTCTGACTGGCAGGAATCTTCGAAATCCTGCGGAAAGACTAAAGTCATCCACAGACCCCAAGACCACTTAAAAAGCCGGGAATGGCAATCACCATGGCCTGAAACCATTTGCGACTGCCAACTTTGATGCAAGGAATGATGATGTATCCGATAGTGATGCGTAGTAGGCGGATGCGGTGAGTGGCCCATCATTGGCCCACTACTGCTATGGTGGCTGATGATGTATGCGGCCCACAGTATTTAATCATGATGCATGATGGGGCACATTGGCCCCAGTGCGGTTGTTACATCATTAGCTTGGTCGTCGCTTTCGCGATAGTATTCGAAATCAATGATATCATGTGAAGCAAATCATTGCCAGTGGTGCTATATTATCCTTATATGAATATCAACATCCCAAGTTACATTCACATTCATTCACATCCTACTGGCAAATCAAAAGTGTTATTCTTGAGCTGGTCTCAGTTAACACTGCAATTGAACCCTGTCCCATACCTCCGATAACGTCAATTGCCTATGTTGAATCTGTGGTTAAACCTAGTTCTTTTCTCCCTTCTTGCAATCCATGCATATGCTCGCATGGTGGAACTAGCAGCAAGAGGCTGGAATGTAAGTGATTTTAAACAGTATTTGCAATCAGTTATGTACTACCATCACTGATGACTCCTATAGCCTTACTCCCTCTATGACGGTCACACTGAAATACTTAGCCCCACCCCCCTCCGACCTCAACCTTACATCCCACGATTCCTCATTAGAGATCCAAGCCCACCACAAAGTCCCCCAACAGAAAGTCACACACCTCCGGCTGGATCCCAATACAGAATTAGAAAGGCTGCCACAATCTGATCATCAGGAAATTGAGGATGGTCAGATAAAGAGTTATCTGGTATTATAATATGGATCATAAATACAATTCTGATAGATCACACTTCAGTGTTTTGACAATGTAAGTACAGCCTAAATCTGATTCCAGAGTATGATATAATATTCAAAATAGACAATACAATTTAGGACAACTTTATCTTCCAAATGGGGATTGATATCTTGAGCACAACAAAAACAGTACTCAGAATTAGAAATATAATTGGAGGGTGTTGGCAGGTGATTACAATTCTGAGGCACTTGAATTCTGAATATCAAATGTTATACATTGGCTTGCCAAGATGGGAACCTAGATTTGAAAGAAAAAGTTTCACCCAAATAGCATAGGATTTTATCTAGTGTTTAAAGGTCCAGTCCAGTCCAGTTTTTTTGCCTAATTTAGACAAACTGGAACTGAAACCAGTTGCCCCTTATGGTAAGACTGTGGAAAACCAGACTGAACTGCAAAAAACTGGTCCAAAACAATTTTAACTGGTTTGAACTGATGAAAACTGGTCTTTGTGCAGTGTTTAGGTACTAAGACCAGCTGCAGACTATGTAATACAGCATACATAAGGTGCCTGCAAGGTGTTTATGGTGATAACAAATTTTTACATATGAAAAGATACAACAACTAGATGGTGTATAAGTTTGGTTTGGCAGTAGAATATCATTTTGGCCATAGCACATGCAGTTCTGGACTGTTTGTCTTAAAAATTGGGTCAAAAGATGCGCATTTATAGGGTGTACCTTGTGACGGTTTGAACCAGTTAAAACTGGTCTGGTTTTGTCCAGTTTGGTGTGGTTTTGTCATCATGAGAAGCTTGAACTGAAACTGGAAGTCCGACCTTTTCCAGTATAGGTCCAGTTCAGTCTGGTTTTTTTTTCAGTTTATAGGACTGGACCTTCAAACACTAATTTTATCCCATTCTGGCATCAAATTTGAATCTTCAAAATGCTGATGTGTCACATTGTAGGGTTAGAAATATAGGTTGTATTTATTTGTATTAGAAGTGGCAGTGGGCAGACAAACCTGGTGGATGCATGATACCTTGCAAATATGCCCAATGCTGTAAGAATGATATTGGATAACTGTTGAGGTTATGAGGTTATGAATGCACAGCTAGACATGCTGACTAGTGATATGAGTATAATATTCATTGAGTCACATATTTGGGAAGTATGATGGGGTGAGGGCACAGGTTAGGAATATATTATTTCTAAGATATATTGTATGCCAAAGATATATATTACCAATAAATGCCTCAGTCAGATTGTACTCTGCTTGTAGTGCAAGGGCCTTGTCTATCCAACATTTCCCCTCAAGTGTAGGATATTCCCAAATATTTCTGATAAATTCTATGAGTTTGCCTTGGTAAGGCTTTGTTTATATATCTGTGGTCATTGTGCCATTGGACAATATTTTTAAAACTATTGAATTATCATCAATTTGGTCATGAATATAATGAGGCTTGATATCAAAATGTTTTGTCCTTTCATGATAATGTGGGTTTTGAGCAATTGCTAAAGTGCTCAGATTATCACATTTAATTGGTGCATACTGAGGATATCCAATCTCTGTCAGGAGTACAAATTTCCCCAAGACATTATTAATTATTACTTTCATTTTTTTGGCTTTGATGATGCTTTTATGTACACATGGTCAAGGGTAGGTAGTGATCAGACTCATAGTAGGCACATGTAGCTGTGCACCTCATGCTGGAGGCATGGTGCTGCACCTGTTGGCAACTCATGGCATAGTGTTGGGATTATGTATACAAGAGTATACAGGCAAGCCAAGGCAGTTAACAAGCCTAGGGAGATGGAATACAAGTCCTAAGCTTAGGGTTAGGGTTAGCAGCTGCTACCCTTAACCCTAGAGCAATGGCAGTCTCCTATACAGGAATAGACTGGCCAAGACTACAAAGACTGCCAAGACTGTCTCCTATGCTATCCAGGGAAACCCCCTATAATATACAATGATAGACAAGTCTATCTGGAGAATTATATAGGGGATATGACATAGTTATTCCATTATTAACTGGTACAGGGGTCTATTACAGAATACCTCCTTTATATATTAAAGGAGTGCATTACACTATACCTCCTAACTGTGTAGTATAAATATTGCACATCTTGTAGGAGATAATAATAACATTCCTCCCTGTTGCAGACTCCCTCACTCACTAGCCTTTGAGATTAACTTCATCTTCTAACCTTGTCCTTAACTCCTCCTGTCACTGTTCACCACTCCATTCCCAACAGGTTATGGGCCCTGACCCTGAATTAGACATGGATTATGAAGGGGACCAAGAGGACGACCATTTATCATTATTTGGGGAACCCCCAGCACAACAAACCCCTAAACGATCAGGAAGAATATATACTTCCAGAGCACAAGAAAAGCGCAGACAACGGATCAATACACCAGAGATTGATCCGGTTATAAGAATACCTATTTCCTTAATTCGGACCAAAGAATACTCAAACGTAAACAAGATCGCTGATTGCGATCATTTGATGGATGAAAACTGGCACGAATGGAAAGAGAGAATGTTGCATGTTTTTATTAATTGTGACATAATGGGATATGTTTTTGGACAGATAAAGCGACCGGATCCAAATATAGATCCGGAGAGTGCTTACAACTGGGACAAAAACGATACTTGGGCACAACAAGTCATTATCCACAACGTTACTTCCTCGCAAATTAATCACGTCGGATCAAAATCATCGGCAGATGCTATGTATACAGCATTATCTGTTACTCATGAAAATAAGGCCCACCAAACTGTCAATCAAATACAGTGCCTATTATACGAGACAAAAGCCGATAATTCTAACGACCTCCTAAAACACTTAGACACTTTAAAATCATACCGTGATAGGATCAACAGATTTCCTAATGCGGAATTCCACATCTCTGATACCCGATTTAAATCAATTATTTCAGCATCCTTACCAAATTCCTGGCAAACATATGTCGAACCCTACAATGGAAATGCAAATGATCCAAATGATTTAGATCCAAAGCGCCGCTTAACTTCAGACGCCTTTATTGGATTATTAAGGGAAGAATACAAATTACGGCTTAACCGGAATAATGGGAATAATAATTCTGGTGGAATTGTTAACCTGGCTAAAACCCAGATGACTACCAGAAAAGAAAAATCCCTTGAAAACCGGATAACCGATCGGAAAAAATCCCTTAAACCATATTGTGATCATTGCAAGCACCCTGGACACTGGTCCAGTAAATGCCGAAAATTCCATGGCAATAAATGCCATAATTGCGGAAAAATCGGACATCAGGCAAAGAATTGTTGGGGAAAGAAAAAAGAAAAAGATAAGGAAAAAGGGAGAAATAATTCTGTGAAAGAATCCAACGCTGTGGAGGAGCATATTGCATTTTCAGCTCAAGAAGAACAGTATAATTTTGATTCCTATGACGCCTGTAATGATGCTGCAATCGATGAGCGTCTGATCTATTACGACTGGTTGGCTGACTCAGCAACAACCTCGCATGTCACTCATCAAAGAGAAGCTTTCAAAACCTACACTCCAATGAAAAATAATTCCGTAACTGGGGTAGGTGGAATGGAAGCTAACATTGCAGGCAGGGGAACTGTTGAAATAATTTCAACATGCAACAATCAAAATTTTATTATCGATCTGGAAAATGTCCTACATGTGCCTGGAACACGAAATAATTTAATTTCGTTGGGGCGATGGGATGCGGCCGGTGGAAAATATATGGGAGGAAAAGGCAAAATTACTCTCATCACAAAAGACGGACGACAAATTGCTGAAGGAAACAAAATTAATAACCATCTATACAAAATGAAAATGGTATTAAGAAATTCCAGCAAGCCGTCCAACCCCCAGGCCGCACATCAAACATTCATCGGAAATGAAAAACCATTGAGTTGGGAAACTTGGCACCAACGATTTGGACATGTAGGATATTCCGGACTTCAAAAATTACTGAGCGGAAAATTGGTGATAGGTTTCAATGTTGATGAAAATACTCCTAAACCAGATTGTGAAGCTTGCATCAGTGCAAAGCAACATCAGGAGCCTTATCCAAAATCAACAAGAAGAAACACTCAACCCGGGGAATTAACTCACATTGATTTGTGGGGAAAATATGCAATCAAATCCATCAATGGCAAACAATATTATTTGCTATTTGTTGATGATGCTAAAAGGTTCGTTACAATTGAATGTCTTAAAGAGAAAAATGAGGCAACACAGGGAGTTATCAATTATCTTGCCCATTTGGAAACACAAGGCAAGAAACCGAAGGGTATACAAATTGATTGTGGCAAAGAATTTGTTAACGAAAAACTGGAAAAATTGCAAAGAAAGGGGTATAGAAAATCGACTAACTGCACCATACTCACCATCACAGAATGGGGTAGCAGAAAGAATGAACAGAACTCTTGTCAAATTATCCTGGGCAATGCTGGCTGCAAACCAGCTTCCAGAATTTTTATGGGAATTTGCAGTTATTCATGCTGCTTATATCCGGAACCGATCATACACCAAACATCTTCGGAATTCAACTCCTTATGAAGGCTGGCACAATAAAAAACCGGACGTATCAAATTTACGGGAATTTGGAGCCCCAGTATGGATTTTATTACAAGGCTAGAAAGAGGATAGGAAAATGCTCCCAAAATCAAAGCGCCGGGCATATGTCGGCTATGATGACGGCAGTGGAGCAGTAAAGTATTACAATGCCGAAACCAGAAATGTTCTCACCTCACGGAACTTCCAACTAATAAATGCTATAGATGAACCTGAGCCTCCCGAAGACATAGATATTACACCCTCGACGGAGGGGGAGTCTGGTGGGGAAGCACCGAATGCGCCGCCGACAGTAATTCTGATGATCGGATAATGGAACCGGCAAGGCAGCCTCAGAAGCGTAAACGGAATGAAAAAGAGGGAAACATAGATATCACCGAACCACGGAAGACGCGTGCGAGTGATAATGAACCACGGATAACTCGTGGAATTCGTACCGACTACAGACATCTATATCACCTTGCAGAAGAGGAAGATGACGAAACCTTTCTAAATATAGAACAAGCCTATGCAATAATAGCCAGAGACAAAATAACTAGTCTCAAGGATGCAAAACAATCCCCGGAATGGCTGAAATGGGAAGATTCCATGAAAACGGAATTGGACTTACTCAAGGAGAAGGGGACTTGGGAACTTGTCCAAAAACCTCCAGATGCCATTCCTATCTCCAATAAATGGATATTTATTCGGAAAAGAAATAAAGAAGGGGAAATTGTGAGATATAGAGCACGGTTAGTTGCAAAAGGGTGCGCACAACGACCTGGTTATGATTATACAGAGACTTTCTCACCAGTGGTCCGAATAGACACACTCCGAGCTATTTTAGCACTCGCATCAGAGAAAGGTCTAAAAATACAACAGATGGACGTAAAGGGCGCATACCTCAATGGGACTTTACAAGAGACTATATATATGAAGCAACCTGAAGGATGTGATGATGGAACAGGCCGAGTATGCAAGCTAAGGAAACCGCTTTATGGAATAAAGCAGGCAGGCCGAGAGTAGAATAACGAATTTGATGGTAAACTTAAAATTCATGATTATGGACGCTTAATGGCAGATCCTTGTGCATATATTCGACGGGACAAAGAAGATATAGGTATCATAATGGTATGGGTAGACGACACCCTGCTCTTTGCATCAGCAGAGAAAATGATGAAGCATATGAAAAATGCTCTAACATCAGAATGGGATGTTACCAACCTTGGAGAACCTAGCAAAATTGTGGGCATAGAAATTACGTGCACCGATGATAGCATCAAAATATCTCAAGAGAAATACATTGAGAATGTTCTTTGGAAAGAAGGCATGATTGATGCAAACCCCATTGGAATGCCAATGGACCCAAATATCAAATTAATTGAAAACCCGGATTATAATGAGCCGAATCGGAGTAATTCGTATGCAAAATTACTGGGATGTCTACAATTCATTGCAAACTCCACACGACCTGACATTAGCTTCGCTGTCAACAAATTGGCAGCATATACCGCAAACCTGGGCTTACAACACCACGGTGCAATAAAGCGGATACTACGGTACTTAGCAGGTACGAAAACTCTTGGAATTATTTACAGGAAATCCCAAGATGAGACTGGAAATTATAACCTATTCCATGGATATGCTGATGCATCATTTGCAAATGCCAAAGATCTCAAGTCCACCACTGGTTATGTTTTCCTGACAGCAGGGGGAGCAATTACCTGGAAATCAAAGAAACAAACGATAATTGCATTATCCTCAATGGAAGCCGAATATGTGGCATTATCCGAAGCTGGACGCGAGGCCACATGGCTAAGAAATTTGTATGGTGAACTCGGATACACCCAAGAAAATCCGACAATTATTCAAGGCGATAATGAAGGGTCAGTAATTTTAACCCATAACCCTCAATTTCACCAGAGGTCAAAACATATCGCTATATGGCATCACTGGGTCCGAGATTTAGTCACCAACAAAAATATTGATATTCAAAACTGTCGTGATCCGGAACAAACAGCGGACATATTAACAAAGGCTTTACCAAGACCTAAGTTTTCATGGCATAGGGAAGAGATGGGAATTCAGTCAAAGATAACTCAGTAGCTTTCCTTGGTGAGATTGGGTTTTCCCAATGGGTTTTCCATCCACAGAGGTTTTGATGCACCTGAAAGAAAAATATTAACCACTCCAGGGGGAGTGATGACATTCACAGAACCATTCCACTCATGTCCTACACTGCCTAGGCTTGAGGGGGAGTGTTGGGATTATGTATACAAGAGTATACAGGCAAGCCAAGGCAGTTAACAAGCCTTTTTTTTTTTTTTTGTTCAACATTATTTAACGTGGTGCACGGACGCAGTCCACGGCTATCTACTACAAGAGATGGCGGATATATGATGTAAGTTGAAGGGGAAACTACAGCCCCGATAGTGCACAGAGGTGCGTGAAGGCTGGCGCACCCTAGGGATAGGGTTGTTGTGCATGGCCGGACTACAGGCCGAGGGCGCTCGGGCGCCTCCCCGAACCAGCTCGCCGGCACTCCCAACGGCGCGTACTAACACTCTCAGCGTCCTACCCCCGCTAAGCCCCTGCACGGCCCCTATTAGTCGTGCGCGCCTGCTGACGCGCCGGCCAGGAATGAGGATTATAGGCCTTCCCGCAGGTCGACCAACCCGCCAGCTATAAGGCCCGACGGGGTTCGGAGCCCCTCGGTTGCCCGAGTACAGCCCCTCCTCGCTTAGCCGCCCCATGCATGGGACAGTACCCACCAACTGGTGGGCCCCCCAGCCTTGCCAGCGACGAACCCGAAGTTCGGCGTTACCGACAGAGACATCGCAGGCTCAGAGACCGAGCGTGCGTTCGGCGGCCATCAGGCGCACCAAGCCACCAGACGGGGGTCATACGCCCTGCGCGTGACCCTCATCCCGGATCCCACCCTTCCGGGGGGGCAAAAGCGAACGCACGCGGGTTCGCTTCGAGGAGCTTGGTCCGCAATGAATCACGGACCCTGCCGGTGTTTAGTGCGCTTCACGTGTGGGCACACGCGAAGCAGATGATCCCGGTCTTGGAAGGGCCGGGGGGGGCACGAGCAGTGAGTGTCCTCACTGGGGAAAAAGAGGTCGTGGTAGCTCCCTATGGGGGCATGCGCCGTGATGCACTGACAGAGTCGGGCCGTCAACCTGCAATCGTATGCAGTTTCTTTGAGCCAAGGTCCACAGCCAGAGGCGGTGGGCGTCGCGGGGGTCTTCCGTTGGGCCCTTAGGTCCAGGAAGCTCCTCCCTCAGTACTTGGGGTCCGCAAAACGGGCCACCCAGTCTTTCTCCGCCGTCTCCTTGAAGGAGGCGATCAGCCAATTGCGAGTGGCTTTGGGGGAGATCCCCAAAGGCAACCGTAGCGACGTCGCGACGTCATGGGCCTGCTTGTGTACCGCCCACTCCAACTTGGAGGGGACGAACCACAGGTGAATTTGGCGGTCCTGGCCTAACTTGAACCAGGGCCGTAGAAGGCGGCACAGCCGGAGGGCGTGCTGTTGACCCCCCGACGGGGAGCAGTCTACCCACGCATCAGCGAGTGCGAGGGCGTCCAAGAATACCACCACCTTCTTGCATCCAACAGCAACGGCTGCGGACACACCAAGGTGAAGGGCGCAATGTTCGGCGTCGGTCGCTCAGTTAACAAGCCTAGGGAGATGGAATACAAGTCCTAAGCTTAGGGTTAGGGTTAGCAGCTGCTACCCTTAACCCTAGAGCAATGGCAGTCTCCTATACAGGAATAGACTGGCCAAGACTACAAAGACTGCCAAGACTGTCTCCTATGCTATCCAGGGAAACCCCCTATAATATACAATGATAGACAAGTCTATCTGGAGAATTATATAGGGGATATGACATAGTTATTCCATTATTAACTGGTACAGGGGTCTATTACAGAATACCTCCTTTATATATTAAAGGAGTGCATTACACTATACCTCCTAACTGTATAGTATAAATATTGCACATCTTGTAGGAGATAATAATAACATTCCTCCCTGTTGCAGACTCCCTCACTCACTAGCCTTTGAGATTAACTTCATCTTCTAACCTTGTCCTTAACTCCTCCTGTCACTGTTCACCACTCCATTCCCAACACATAGGCATGGTTATCTCATGTAGCATAGTATATAAATTGCCCAGAGACACTAGTTGTGTTCTCTTGGGTTATCCACCACTACCCAGTGTGACTGCCTCTGACTATGAGACTACCTCTCATTCTTTTGTTTGTGTTTGTTTATAGGAGCTGTCATCTTTGCCCTTGGGTATTGGTGACATCCTAACAGAAGAATACAACTGCCTTCAATGACCCTGCCCTCTCACATCTTCCTCACTCTCACTCAGTATCACTTGCTAGTCTGTCAGTGGGTGACAGTGTTGTTGTTTTCTTTCTTCAAGTTTTGCTCAAAACAACATGTGGCTTGTTAGCCTTACTCACAATTCCTCTCTCCCCCCAGTCACTCCCTGGTCTAACTCTTTAACACCGGCCCTAGGGTCTGACTTTCTGTCACCCACTGCTGCAAGACACTTTGTGGATCACCTGCACTATAAATTGTGCTAGAAAATGTTGAGCCTATTCTAGTGCCATGCTGAACATCCAAGAGATTGAGATCTCAATGTGAGTTGGCCAGCAAGAGTCCACAAGGCTACTGCTTCACTTCAAACCTCTAAGCTGCAAGACAGAGTCATGCACCTGCAGCAAGAGACTATTTCTTTTCCAATCCTACTGTCACCACACACTCTCCACCCCCAACACTGTTATCATCCTTACCTTTACTTACACCAACCACCATGGGTGGCCTCTGAGACCTGGACAACCTAGTGCTTGAGGACACACCAGTACCTGGACTGGTGAAAACACTGGAACAATTACTCACAGAGGCATGAGAGGAACACAACATGCTGCTTGAGACCCTCATGGAAGAGAAGTGCCAGTGTGACAGACTGGCTGAACAAATGGCAGAAGAGAGCAGGGGATGATGCATGCTGAAAGTAGCATGCCTATTGCTCTTTTCTGGGAAAGCTGATGAACTGGACTCTTTCAAAACAGCTGTCTACATGTACATGTGGGGATACCCCAACAAATTCAGACCAGAGGATGCCAGGATCACCTGGATCTTTTTGTACTTGCAAGGAGGCACTGCCACCAAATGGTGTGATGTCGCAGTGAAAGGGATAATGCACAGAGAGCCACCATTTCCAATGGCTCAAGAGTTGATAATGGTGAGTTATTCAGCAACCCCAATGTCCAAGACATGAAGGTCTTCCAGATCACAACAATGGTCCAGAGAGACAAGACTGTGGACCGGCACATCCAGGATTTCAAGATCACAGTGCATAAGTCAGGATACTCAGGGATGCTGCTGATCTATGAGTTCAAGCAGTTGCTGAAAAAATGGCCATGTGAGCAGCTGAACAACTTAGAACAATGCCCCACCACCATCAACATCAACAAGTGGTGCACGCAGGCCATGCACATGGATCACCAGTGGAGGCAGGTGCACACTGACCAGTACTTGTTCAGAGCATGCATGGGATATGGCAATATTGCCACTTTGTGCTGAGTAATCATCTTCCAAAACCTGGGTTCAATCCTAATATAAATATTTAATATATTAATACTGATAGCCCAGAATGGACTGGGACCATTCCTAACTGAAGGAATATTCCTGGCATTCCTGGCAGGACTGGGAATGGATTAGGAATGGATCAGAAATGGACTAGGACTGATACAGGGAATTTCCATTCCATTTCCACTGTCTAGGATTCTTGGTTCATTCCTGGGATTCCTAGGAATCCTAGGAATGGACCAGGAAGCAGGGGGGGGGGAGTAAATACCTCAGTTTACAAGGAATTAAGCATGCTTCTGGAGTGCCAAGCCAACTTGTGTTGGACCCATTGCTTGCCATTGCTACATACTGAGATTTCTACAGCCATAGCATTCGAGTCCATTTTAATGTCCATAGTGTCTACCAAACTTATTCTTGGAAGCTAGCAACAGGGGTCACACTTGCTTCCATCAGGAAAATCCTGCTCCTCTCACTGCTTCTTCTCTTTGTCCAGCTTGTGGACCCAGCAGTCCTGCAGCTCATTGTAATTCATTGTCCTGATATCCAGGCACTGTCATGAGTATGTTTTTACTAAAACATTTATATTATTTTTATTGTTTGGTCATATGGACATTTTTATGTACACATGGCATAAGGTCCCTATGATTGAATGCATGGCTAAGAAAACACATGGGTGACACACTGTACAATCAGACACATAGTAGACACATGTAGCCATGCACCTCATGCTGCAGGCATGGTGCTGTGCCCATTGACCACCCATGGCTAAGGCATAGTGTTTGAAGGTCTGGTCTGGTCTGGTCTTTTGCTTATTTTCAATGTAACCAGGACCATAACTGGTCCATTTACATCATAAAGCAAGCAAGACCAAGACTGGAGCATGCAAGAGAGGTCCTCATCAGTCCAGTCTCAGTCCAGTGACTGGTCTAGACTGGTCTTACTTGTGACCAGTCTATGACTGGTTAAGACTGATCACACACCCAGTCTAGACCAGTCCTTCACATATTTTCAACTATACTAAGTGAAAAAAAAGTACTGTTGCAGGGGACCACTACTCCTACATCCTGCCCAGTGTTTCATACAACAACAGGAGGAACAACATAACAGTGACAACACAAAGAATTCAATCTAACACATGATGAGGTGCGAGTTATGGGGCATCAGAAATCATAGTGATACAGCACATATGAACAACATACATTATATCCAACTACCAAGACCTTAACACATCAACCACATATCTTTGGGGTGATGGATGGCCAGTGCTGCAAGATATACTTAATTAGAATGTTTGCAATAGAATAACGATTGTAACTTGCTGTCAATTTGTAGACCACATTAGTATCTGCCATGGCATGTGCACAGAATAGTGAGCTAGTGATTGTCAAGCACAAACACTACAAATAGTGCAATAGCTGTATAATGAGTAAAGAAGTTGGATACAAGACAGAAATGTGGAAATGGAAGCTTTGGTGAAGAGGCAAGAGCTGGGTGAAAGATGAAAGAACAGGGGTTGAATTCTTGAAACCTTGAAACATCACCATAAATTATTAATGCCGAATCACTGCCCAAAGATTTTATATAGCATATCTGAGATTGGGATAGTGACTGCCAAAAGCAGACTGAAAACATCGAGTACTTGAATATTTGAATGCCTGTTCAATTCCAATCTATATAGTCCATGACTTCAATCTAATAAGACCATTTCATCTTCTGGTTTGTCTAATTCATCAGTGCAATGGTCTAATTTGACCAAGTCTTTGAACTCCTCAAGATCAATTTCCTCCACCTGGGCTGAATTCCAAGCAGCAAGATCAGCAATATTGTTATGCCATGCAAATTTCATTAGCTGAGGTTGTTTGAATTGCACAGATCCCAAGCATGATTGTCAATCATCAGCAACCTGCTTACTTGACAAAAAAAGGTGCTTGCAGGGGCCAGATGATGCCTGGCATGGTAGGACATCAAGAGTGATACAGGCAAGTATAGGAAATACATGGGCATTGTTCTTTTGATTGGATTAGAAGAAACAACACTCAAGGTAAGGCAATGCACATACCTGCCACCATTCAACAACATCCATGTCTTTTGTAACATCAGCTGGCATCTCCTTGAGATGACAACACTTCTCCACTGCCCACCCTTCATGATCTTCCCTTGTTACAAGACTTTGACAATATTGATCAAAATCTGACAAGGCAGTGCTGGGGTTGTCAGAACTTTCAATGTTTTGCATTGTCTGATCTATTGAGGGTTTGCTTGTAAGTGGTCAGGATTTCCAGTACTGTTCCATCTAAGAAACAAGTTACTACATGTTGGCATGTCTGTGAGATTGCAAAGGGGACATACCACTTTCTCTAAAATCTTTTTGGCCTTATCTTGCCAATTTATTGTGTGGATGTTTCCAGCTTCTCATTCTGCCTCCTGCTCTGCTGCACCACCCAAGTTTTGTTGTATATATGTGAGTTTGTAATAAGGATGAAGAACTGTGACAATCACTTTAGCTCAGTAACCAGGAATGCATGAGATGTTAAAAAATTTACTTAGTGCTAGAATATAGCTTGATTTTTTATCAAAGCATGAATAATATTTCTTGAGTTTGTCAAGTCCATTGCCAATTGCAGAGTGATAGTTGACATAATCAAATAACTTGAGTTTTGCTTCCCAGGCAGTCTGCAACTCCTCAATAGCAGGAAGCATGCACCAAAGTGTTGGTAATTGTTCTGATGAGAAGTATTGTTGTATTTTGTTTGAATCCTATTACAAAGGATTAATGGACAGAAGGTTGAAAGTTTTAAATGACATACCTGTAAGATATTCCTGACATCCTTCACTCATTTCCAGTCACTATCACCAAGCTGAAACACATCCCAAGGAATTTTCTTGATGATCAATCCATTTGCATGGACTGTGGTGATTGGACCATATAAGTCATTGGCTGACTTCAGAAACAGATTGATTGGCTAATTTGGGATGTCAGGGATAGTCACAGAATGAAACAGCCTTGAATTAGGGTCACCTGATGAAGATTGTATGAATGGCTGAGCATTCCATAGGAAGTACCCCATCAAACATTGCTATGAAGTGGTATTTTCAGAGTATGAGGTACTTTACACTGAATCTGGAGCTTTTCAAAGTATTCTATCCATTGACAGGATGCTTGGATCTACAGCAAACACCTTAAAGATAAAATTCAGAGTGCATAGGCAAATTACCATTACCTTGATGGTGATCATACAGATTGCCACAATGACATCAAGTGATCCCCCAAGCATGTGATTGCCTGGTAGGTTGGGATTGTATTCCAAAATGGCAGTAGCATTCTCTACTGTGGTGATCTTGGTGATATGGGTCATCACAACCACATTAGCAAGGTTGACAACATGACCGAGACATCTGTCATTTTGATATTGATAATGATGAATGTTGGTAGACATGAGAACATTGGACTTATGGCAGTTGGTTCTCTTCAGCTTTCCAAGGTGCATACCTGCATTGGGCATATATCAATTCGATGGTTTCACAGGTTGTGTTTTTGTTGAAAGTATTGTCCAATGTCACCCTGTAGAGCTGATCAGTGTAATTGTCAGGAGTACGATTTTCATAAGACATTCAATACTATTATTTTCCATGTTTGACTCTGTGGACACTTTTATGTATATGCAGTAGGCACAAGGTCCTTATGATCAAGCACATGGCTAAGGGTAGGGACAACACACTGTACACACATGGCTGATATGCAGCCTGATCGGACACATGGTAGGCACATGTAGCTGAGCACCTCATGCTGTAGGCATGGTGCTGCACCTGCTGATGACTCATGGTCTAGGCATGGCTAATGCATGATTACTGCATGTAGAGTAGTATATAAATGTTAATATATCGCCCAGAGACACTAGTCATAGTGTTTAAAGGTCCAGTCCAGTCCGGGTGTTTTGCCTAATTTGGATGAACCAGAACCAAAACCGGTTGCCCCTTATGGTAAGACCATGGAAAACCGGACTGAACTGCAAAAAACTGGTCCAAAACAGTTCAAACTGATGAAAACTGGTCTTTGTGCAGTGTTTAGGTACTAAGACCAGTTGCAAACTATGCAATACAGTGTACATAAGGTGCTGCAAGGTGTTTATGGTAATAAAAAAATTTTACATATGAAAAAATACAACAATTAGATGTTGTATTAAGTTCAGTTTGGCAGTAGGATATCGTTTTAGCCATAGCACATGCAAGTCTGGATGGTTTGTCTTAAAAATTGGGTCAAAGATGTGCATTTATAGGGCGTACCTTGTGATGGTTTGAACCAGTTGAAACCGGTCTGGTTTGGTTTGGTTTGGTGCAGTTTTGTTATCACAAGAAGCTTGAACTGGAACTGGAAGTCCAACCTTTTCCAGTTTAGGTCCAGTTCAGTCTGGTTTTTTTTTTCAGTTTGTAGGACTGGACCTTTGAACACTAACTAGTTGTGTTCTCTTGGGTTATCTGCTACTACCAGCAGGACTGCCTTTGACTACTAGACTAATTCCTCTGTTTGTTGTTATTTGTCTTGAGGGAGCTGTCATTGTGCCTTTGGGTATTAGCAACATCCTAACAGAAGAATACAACTCCCTTCGACAACCCCTCCCTCTCTCTCTCACTCTCAACATCTTTTCCTTTTCGGGCATTGCTTGAGTCGACATGCACAAACGTGCTGCCTCGACAAGGTATGAACCCAACTCCTTTATTTTTGCTAACAATTCCTTTCCTCTCAAACCCCATTCCCTGTTCTTCTGGAGTTTACTCCACTGAACAGTTGTAGCGACTGTTCAGCTGGGACTTTCCCATTGAACAACCCCTCAAGCAGACCTGAGCCTCACTCGACACAACCATTGTGGGATGCCACCTGACCATTCTGAGTGCGCACGTTGATAATACTCAGTCCGAGGAGACACCTGGAAAAGACACACCAAATGTACTCCAACTAGACTAGAGGAAGGTTGCAAGGTGGCTTTGGGTTGGTGTTTGTCACAAGGTAGAAGGATGAAAGGTTGAGGGAGAATACGATAAATGAGACTAGAACTGGGGTTGCTGAGACGAGATAATACGATAGGACGAAGCTAGAATTGAGCTCTGTGCTCTAAACGATAGAGGGAATGATAACTTGACTTGTCCTTTTGTTTCTAACTACTACATGTCTTATATAGATTTTTAATGTGGGGCTAAGGGGTAAGAAGTGGGTAAAGAACCCAAGTAAAATGAAGGAATCAAATGTCAAAGGAATGGGGAGAGGTAATTGAATAAGGAGTGAGGTAATGGAATATCATGTGGGTGATGGAATAAGGAATGGAGATATGGAGTATGTGTGGATACCAAATAATGAAAATTCTACCTGGTGTAAGAGACTTGTCCCCTGTCAAGAAATGCGCCCACTGTCCATCAGATATATGAGAGGGAGTGGAGGAGGTGATGATGTGACCCTGGGAATTATATCATGTGACCTTGGGAACTATATCATGTGACCTTGGAACTATATCATGTGACCTTGGGAACTATATCATGTGACCCAATCATAAGACTGTTGACAATACCGTTCTTTTTCACTATAACTCCCACTAAACCATGTTATCCAGCAACACTTCTCTTGCCTTATTCCTCTGCATCATTCTCTTGATCCTTTGCATTCTAATGGGATACCGACAGAGAAGGGCCAAAATCTTGGGACGATATACAGTGGATCTCAAGATGGAGAATCTGCCCATTGATGATGAACCTGTTGTATTCTGTAATCCATTACAGTGGAGTCTTGACTGGAGTAAGTGACATCTCTTCTTTGATCAGATAGGAGGTGAATGTCTCCAAGTGCGACCAGAGAACAACGTGGTAGTGGCTCAAGTGAGGAAGGAAGAGAATGAAGCTGCAGCAAGAGCAAACGGAGTATTTGAAGTTGACATAACAGATGTGGTTGATGACAAAGATGGAGATTCATTTGAGAATAGGATGTAGCACCAGATTTGAAATAGCAATGTTTTTTTGAGGATGTGAAATGATCTGTGTGCTGAGCAGAGGATTTGATGGAAAATCAAAAAACAACTGCTTCAGAGCATAGACCGCTCTTGATACCTATCAACGTGTAGCATGGTTGACTGCGGCACTACTGTCATGCAACAGGGCTCAGCCTTACCATTTCCTTACACCTCTAAGCTGCAAGACAGGGTTGTGTGCCCACAGCAAGAGACTATTGTCTTTTCCAATCCCACCATTACTTCATGCACTCCACCCTCATCCCTCATTTCTTCTTTTCACCCACAAACACCCATCACAATGGGAGACCTCAGAGATCTAGACAACCTAGTGCTTGAGGATGCTCCAGAACCAGGTCCAGTAAAGACCCTGGGACAATTATTGACAGAAGTGTGGGAGGAATGCGACACCCTCCTCGCAGCTTTAATGGAAGAAAAGTGGTGGCATGACAGGCTGGCTGTAGAAGTGATGGAAGAGAGCAGGGGACAGCGCATGCACAAGGTCACATGACCCCTTCCCTTCTCAGGCAAGGCAGACAAGCTCGACTCATTTGAGATGGCCATCTACATGTACATGTGGGGACACCCCAATGAATTTAGAAATGAGGATGCCAGGATCGTCTGGATCCTTTCATATCTGCAAGGAGGCACCATGGCCAAATGGTGTGAGGTTGCCATAAAAGAGATGATGTGCAGAGACGCCCCCTTCACATCTGCTATGGAGTTGATGGAGGCACTATGGGAGTCCTTTGGGGACCCCAATGTGCAAGATACAAAGGTGCACCAGATCACAATGATGGTGCAAGGAGAACTCACCACAGACGAGCATGTCCAAAACTTCAAGATCACAGCACACAAGTCCAGCTACTCAGGGATGCCATTGATCTACAAGTTTGAACACTTGTTAAACAAGGGGCTATGTGAGTGGCTTAACAATCTCAAATGGTGACCTGCAATGATAGCAGAGTGGTATGCGCAGGCTATGCACATGGACTGGCAGTGGTGCCAAGCATGCACTGAGGAATGCCTCTTCAGTGGGGCTAGAGGAAATGCGAAGCCACTGGCACCAACACCGCAGGGCCTGGCCCTACAAGTGCAACTGCTGCAGGGTGGGCAAGGACATGGGCAGCAAGCCTTACAGCAACAGCATCAGGCAGGACAGCAGCTGCCATGTGATCCCAATGCAATGGATATGGACCATTTGGCACAGCAGCCACCTCTGGTATGCTACAAGTGCTGCAAGCCTGGGCACATGGCCCAAGACTGCAGGTCACACCTGGATATTCAGGTGATGAATTACGATGAGCTGTGCAAGTACTGGGTGTGCAAGCTGGATGAAGAATGAAAGCAGAAAGAGAAGCAGGATTTTCCTGACAGAAGCAAGTGAAAACCCTGCTGCTGGCTTCCAAGAACAAGTTTGAAGGACTTATGAGGAAACAGATTTAGATATAGACATGGACTCTACAGCTGTAGATAGTTTAGATAACATCTCACATGATCTCAGTATGTAGCAATGGCAAGGGGTCTGACATTGGTTGGCTTGGCACTCTGGAAGTGTGCTTAATTCTTTGTAAACCCATAGATAAAAAAATAGACACTGTTACCAACAAGCCTAAATAGGGGGTACACCATTTTGTATGATCAAACAAAATTAAAAATGAAATTATGATACCGATAACTATTACCACCTTAGACACACATGATGCCTGATTAGGGCAATGAAGAAGGAGTGGGCAAGGCAGAAGTTGGCTGAGCAAATGATGAAGCGTCCAACAATTGAGGAAGTAGAGGATGACAAGGCCTTCATCATGGCCAGAGGAAGAATGGAAGATGGAGACAGGATCCTGGAAGAAATTGCCCAGGAGTGGAACAAGAACCCAGAAGATGAAGAGGAACTTGAGATCTGCATGACACAGCTGGAGCTTGAGGCCAAGATCCCTTGGAGATTCCAGAGGTGGATGAAGGTGTTCAAGAAGAAGGCCTCTGAGTGCATGCTGATACAGAAACCCTGGGATCACACAATCAAAATGAAACTGGGTTACAAGCTGAAGAAAGCAAAGAACATCTGGCTCTCTCCACAGGAGCAAGGTGAAGTCGACAACTTCTTGAACAATTGGTTAGAAAAAGGGAGAGCAAGTCACCTCAAACATTGGCTGTGTTCTTCACACTGAAAAAAGACAAAAAAAAGAGGATGGTGCAGGACTATAGATACTTGAACGCTTGGACCATTAGAAACAATTATCCATTGCCACTTATCAGTGACCTCATAGACAAAGTAGGTAGTTCTAAAGTATTTACAAAGTTGGACTTGAGATGGGGCTATAATAATATCAGGATAAAGGAAGGAGACAGTGGAAAGTGGCATTCATGACCCATAGGGGTGCATTCAAACCATTAGTTATGTATTTCGGACTCTGCAACAGCCCAGCCACATCCCAGACCATGATGAATGCTGTGCTGAAGGACCTCATCAACCAATATAGATGACATATTAATATTTACAAAAGACCACAATGGAAACAACAAGATAGTGGGAGGAAAATGATCTGTTCTTGAAACCAGAGAAGTGTGAGTTTGCCATACAGGAAGTAGAATGGACTCCACATAGAACAAGATGGTGTAAAGATGGATTGAGAAAAAATGAAGGTGATAGAAGAGTGGCCAGTGCCAACCTCAGTGAAGGACATTCAATGCTTCCTGGGGCTAGCGAACCTTTACTGACACTTTGCTGAAGGCTCTGCAAAGGTAGCGGCACTGATGAATAAGTTATTGAGGAAGGACGAGAAGTGGCAGTGGATGGAGAAGGAGCAGGAATCATTCAACGGACTCAAGGTGTTGTTCATGTGGAACATGATCCTGGCAACCACAGATTCAACCTGCCTGCTGAGAGTCAAGGCTGATGCTTCTGGAGTGGCAATGGGAGCAGTGTTGTCAATGAAGACAGAGGATGGAAAGTGGAGGCCATGCGCCTTCATCTCAAAGTTGCTCAACAATGTCAAAAGAAACTACAATGCCCACGACTGCAAGATGCTCAGCATCATCTGGGCCTTGGAGGCATGGTGACACCACCTGGAAGGTGTGATGCATAAGATCAGGGTTTGGACAGATCACTCCAATCTCTGATACTTCATGATGTCAAAGAAGTTGAATAGGAGACAGGCAAGGTGGGCATTATATTTATCAAGGTTTGACTTTGAGCTGGTGAACAAGCCTGGGACAGCAATGGGGAAGGCAGATGCACTGTCAAGGAGACTGGACTGGAAGGCAGGTGCAGAGCATGATAACAAGGATGTCACACTGTTGAAACCAGAATTCTTTGCAATCAAGGCAACGCAGTACAGACACTTGTTGATCGAGGGTGCAGAAGATAAATTATTAAGTAGAGTACAGAAAGTGAAGGAATGGGATGAGTCAGTGGTGCAGGCAGTGGAAGAACTAGAGAGATCGCCAACAAAGTGGCTGAGGACAGAGGAGTGGAGCCAGGAGCAAGAGCTGGTGCTCTTTAGAGGAAAAGTCTATGTGCTGAGGGACAAGCAGCTGTGACGCAAGATTGTCCAGCTCCACCACAACTTGGCAATCATGGGACACCCTGGGCAGTGGAAGACACTGGAATTGGTAGTGCATGGTTATTGGTGGCCAAACATGACCAAGTTCATATTTACTTACATCGACAGGTGCAACAAATGCCAGCGGTACAAGAACATACCAAAGCCTCCAGTGGGCAAGCTGATGCTGATCAAGACCCCAACAGAGCTGTGGAAAGAAATCTCCATGGACTTTATCACAGGACTACCAGAAGTGCAAGTATATAACATGCTCCTGATAGCAGTCAATCAGGCAAAGAAGCAAATGCACACAGTTCTGACAATGGAGGAGACTAGTGCATTGGGACTGGCCAGATTATTTAGAGACAACATGTGGTGATATCATGGGCTGCCAGATTTGATCATCTCAGATCAGGGCCTGCAGTTTTCTGCTGCATTAATGCACATACTTAATAAATACAAACACAAACATCTATGGCCTATCATCCACAGACTGACAGACAAACAGAGCAGATCAACCAGGATGTTGAGCAATACCTGCACCTCTTCATTATTGGCAAGACAACTGGCCCAAGTGGATTGAGCTCAGAGAATTCACATATAACAACTGAATTCACTCCACACTCCAGATGTCCCTGTTTTATGCTAATTATGGCTACAACCCCCAGATGGGCTTTGAACCTTGATGAGAAGGGAAGGTGGAAGCTGTGGAAGACTTCGCTGAGCAAATGAAGAGAGTGCATGAGGAGGCAGAGGCTGTGTTGACCAAGGCACAAGACAATATGAAGTGCTATGTGGATCAGGTTAGAGGAGACATGCTGCAATACCAAGTTGGCCAAAAGGTCTGGTTAGAAGCTGAGGACTTGCAGATGAATTGACCATCTTGCAAGCTGGTGGAGAAATGCCTTGGCCCCTTTCCCATCATGGACTTGACCTCACAGAATTCTGTCTGCATCAAACTCCCGAAGTTGATCAAGTTCTATCTGGTGATCAATGTCTCTCGGATCTGCCCTCACAAGGCACCCAAAGTCCAGGGACAGAGCACTGAAGCATTGCCCCCCATTGAGATTGATGGAGAGCTAGAGTACCACATAGAGGAGGTACTGGATTTGTGGATGCACCATAACCAGTTGCAGTACCTGGTTAAGTGGAAAGGCTATACTGAGGAAAATAACACCTGGGAGCCAGCCGCCAACCTGGAACATGCAGTGGATGTAGTGTTTGAAAGTCTGGTTCAGTCCAGTTTTTTGCCTTTTTCTGGCAGTAACTGAGACCATAACCAGTTACAAAATTCTCTACCTATCTAATAACCATAACCAGACCAGGCCTAACCAGTCACTGCCAGTCCAGTTTTGGTCCACCAACCAGTCACAACTGGTTGTAACCGGTCCCCTCAGAGTCTTACATACTATATAATAAATATCTTAATGTACTTAAATATTCATGAATAAAAAACCAAGCCCCCCTTGCCAAGAGAGGCAGGGAGCAGAGTGCCATCAGTAAAGAAGAAAAAACCCCAATGTTGAGGGGGTCACAGGGGGGTCCAGCATCATGGAGCAAGGCAGCTCAGTCGAGGAGGGATCTAGCGTTGAGGGGGCGAGGCCATCAGGTCATGGGGGGGTCCAGCATTGAGGGGCGAGGCAGCGCAGTTGAGGGGGTTGCCAGATGTCAAGGGGGAAGGCTGTCAGGTTGAGGGAGGATCCAGCATTCAGGGGGCAAGGCCATCAGGTCACAGGGGGGTCCAGCATCAAGGGGGTGAGGCCATTCACAGTGGTGGTGTGAGGCATGTGGGGGATTTGAAGTTGGTGGAGGTGCCAACGTTGTTGTGTGTTTGGTAAGGGAAAATAATTCATCAACAAAAGATGGTAACTGTCAAAACAAAAACAAAAAAGATGGCATCTATCAAACTGCCAAAAATGACCCTGAAAAGATGGCCCTAGCAAGCAAATAGATGCAAACTCACTGGGGGTATTTAAGGCCTCTAGATTTTGAGCTTTTGATTCCCTGGACTTGTCCCCTCTTGTGTCCAATAGAGTATAAATAATTATCATAAGTATTAATATCAAATATGTAAGACATTGTATACATAAGTACTAGTAAGTAAGTAATTGGCTGGTTTCAACTGGTTTCAACTGGTCTTTGGCCGGTTCTTTGTGTAGATAAAAATGACAGAACTGTAGACTGACCTAGCTCCAAAATTGTATAACTGTAACCAGCGGTCTGGTTATTACCAGTTAGAGTTTGGTTCAGTCATTGGTTATCTTTTGGTCCATATGACCAAACTTACAATCACTAAGTGGGTGTGATTGCGTCCTTCCACCGATTACACCCCACTGCCCTGTGCTGCTTAAGATCCCTGGTGCATCTTCAATTCTGCCCATATGAAAACTTCACCAAAACCCTGGAGGGACTTATGTCTCATCTGGAATCCAAGCCTTAAAGAGGGGGTGGTGTCAGGAGTATGATTCATTCAATACTATTATTTTCCATGTTTGACTCTGTGGACACTTTTATGTACATGCAGTAGGCACAAGGTCCTTATGATCAAGCGCATGGCTAAGGGTAGGTACAACACACCATACACACATGGCTGATATACAGCCCAATCGGACACATGGTAGGTGTTATGAACTGATCTCATAGGGTGGAGTTACAGTAGTGTCTGACAGAGTTCCAATGTGAAAGTGGACTTGGCTTCAATCTATAAGAGATTGTGCCAAGAAATGATTTTTTTGTATTGTTGGCCATCCAGCCATCTGCAGTAGTCAAGATCTTACCTGAGGCTGCCTGTGGGTTTTTTGTGAGTCATTTAATTTGCTCAAGGTAAAAACTCTTCATGAATATATCTGCCTTCAGCTTGTTTATCTGTTCAACAAATTTGTTGTGGATGTGCTCAGCAGGTCTTTGGTCTTTGGCTGCATCACTGTGAGGCAGTTTCAAAATGTTTTTTTGTCCACAACCATAAGTGCCTAATCCATCCAACATCAACCTGTCAATAATGCATTGTTTTCAAGTCTTACCTGGTCATCACATGCAACAAACTGCAAGATAGCATGCAGTACATTTTCTTGCTTGTACTCTGTTGGGTGCTTCATGCTCATGAATACACTATCCAACTTGCCTTGCTTTTTCGAATTGGTCCTTGCTTCCTCCTCTTCCATTGCCCTTAGTATGGCTTGAGGTATTGCATGATGATTCTCAGTTTTTTCTTGCTTGCATTGTTCACTATAAAGTTGGTAATGCTGATGTATATGGACTCAACAGGTTGAATTGCCACCTGTGAAAAAAACTTTTTGCAATGAATCCTTTTGCTTTGGGTCAGCCCTATGATACTGTGAGTAAGATTTTGTTTTCATTATTCTCACTTGCAAGGAAGACACCACCTCCCAGTTACAATTCTATACACCATTCCTTCCTTGAATTTTGTCATGACATGTTCTGAAAATATCATCAATAAGTCTTGCATACTATCTCTCTTTACCATCAACAACTCAGGAACTTCAGCATTATGTCTCTCCTCAAGATCACTTCCTGCCTGGTAAGGTAAGTACTTTGTTATTGTTTGAGATGATCTCATGCATACCTCACATCCCTGATCCTCAGGTTCTTCCTCAACCTCATTATCATCACCTGAATTTGATGCAGGCTCCCCCCCAGGCTTGGGATCTTCCACTTCTTCATCATCTTCATCATCAGGCTTGTCTTTAGGCTCATGCCCAGACTTGATTGGATGCTTTGCCTTTTTATGGGGCCAAGTCTTGGTCACAGGCTCCTCCTCAGAACTGTTTTCTTTGCTGTCCTTAGGTGCCTGTTGCTTGTGGCCCTGTGTTTTTTGTGATATTCTTTTGGCTTGTACATGTGGGGTTGTCTTTGCTTTCATTGTATTGCCCTTTGGTGCTGGTTTCTTTAGGGCCCTTGGAGGTGCCTTTGATTTTGGCTTTTTCATCATAGTAAAGTAGGATAGAACTGTAATTTGCTTAGTGATAGCTTGTCATGAGGACTGTTTGTTTGTTTATCTGAGCAGGTATGTTGCTCTTCATACTAGGACCAGTGTTCCAGTATTCAACTGGTCCCAACCAGTCTTTAACTGGTCCTAACCAGTCTTTGTCAGTTGAATGTACTTAGTTCTGATGGTAGGACTGTGGACAGACTGTGATCTGAGAGTGTGTAACTGAGACTGTAGGTCTGGTCCAGTCTGCAGTCTTTTTCAGTCTTTGTAACTGGACCTTTAAACTTTACTAAGGCATGGCTACCACATGTACTATAGTATGTGAGCTCTTTACACTCCCCCATGTATTCCTGGAGGATTCCTGGTCTTTCTGGTAGGACTACCAGGAATCCTCCAGGAATCCTGGTAATCCCTGCCACAGCCATTGTCCACCAAATAATTCATTCCTGGGTATTTTTCCTCCAGTAGGATTCCTGGTTCAGTCCTGGTAGAATCCTGGTAAATTATGCTCTTCCTGGTACTATTCCAGGAATTCCAATGATGACACTGCCTCCTGTGCCCCTGCACTGCCACCATCCCTCCCTTGCCTCCCACTACCACTCCATCAATGTGCCTCCCCCCCACCATTCCCATGCCCACTCCCAGGCCCACCTTGTTGCCAGCAAGTGCTACAAATGGCCTTGAACAACGCAGCATGACAATGAGGGCCCAAACAATGATAGCATTATTTGGGCCCTCAGTAAGTTTTTTCTATTCTTCTTTCTGTTAACAGTATATTTACTAACTATTTATATTACATTTTTAGGCCAAAGTTGTGCTATAACAATGCTCACTGGGGGGATACCCACTAGGTAAGCATGCACACCACCCCCACCTCATGCCACATCACCTCTAACTACCCCAGACCCCAGACCCACCCAGGACCCACCAGCACTGACAACAACAAACCACCAGGGCAACAACAATGAATGGGCAAGGGTGACACCACATCACCACCTGCCCCCAGGCCCATGAGCGACTGCTTGTGGGGTGGGTGGCAGGTTGAATGATGGGTGATGGGTGGAACAGCAATGAGGGACAAGGGGAGGGGTGGGACAATGAGGGATGACCCCACTGGACAACACACCACCTGCCCCCAGCCTTGCAAGCAACTGCTCATGGGGTGGGCAATGGGTGGAACGACAGTGGGAGGGAGGGGGGCAAGGGGAGCTACGAGGGGCAGTATGGGACGACTGAGACAACAAGGGGAGGGGAGGGGGGCAATGAGGGATGATGCAGGACAACCCTGCCCAGATGATGCACCACCCACCACCAGCCTCACAAGTAACTGTTCATGGGGTGGGCAATGAGTGGAACAATGACAAGGAGAGGGAGGATGAGGGGAGTGATGAGGGGTGATGCAGGACAACCCCACCCAGATGAGATGAGGGATGACACAGAATGACCACACCCAGATGACACACCACCCACCCCTAGCCTCGTGAGCAACTGCTTGTGGGGTGGGCAATGGTGGAACAATGAGGCAGGAGGGTGAGCAGATAGGAGGGGATGGAAGACAGGATTGGCAGTGATGTGCCCAGGACGAGGCAGCCATGTCCCAATTTTGATGGCAGCAGTGACATGAGAGGAAGGGCACAATGGGACTAACAATGGCCAGCACTATAATGCCCCCCCCCCCCCCCCATGCCACCACCACTGCCACAAGTGACTGCTCATGGAGTGGAGATGGGGACAGGGTCAAGGGTGCAGAGGAGGATGGTGGCAGCAGCCAATGCATGCATGACACACCCCCCACCCCCCTGTGGCAAAAATGCAGGGGGGCAAGTTTGTTGATAATTTTTTAGCATACATGTTTCATATGTAATTTTCATCATACCTACCCCCTTGTGCCAGGTGTGAGGGAGGTAGTTAATTAATTTTTATAACTAGGTTGGAATTTGAATATCATAAATAAGAATTATATTGCTAGCATATAAGTCTCCTGTGGCTCAGTTGGTGAGTACACTTGTTTGTTTATTTGTGTGATTATTTAATCATGAGGTCTTGGGTTCAATTCTCACACTGTGCAACTTTATTTTGTGGGCACTTTGTACAAATCACCAAGTCCAAAGTGCTTAGATAATTGCTAGGAATCCTCCAGGAATCCTAGTGAGTCCAGGTAATTCCTGGTAGGACTACCAGGATTCCTCCAGGACTATGTGGGGGAGTGTAAAGTTCAGGTAATGGTAGTGCTTGAAGCTATATGCATGGACATACACATCTACCTGTAGTTTACTCTAATAATCCTACCTACTTCTGAGTTGATGTGAACTGGAATGCTGAGTTATTTATCTGTGATTGTCACAATCACTTTTGACCCACTGGTGATTCAATCTAATGGAGTAGGCAACAGTGGATGTCACCTCCTATTTTGCAAATGAGAGCTTCCTGACAGTTTTGCAGCATTGTGCACAAATGAATATTGTGAGCAAGAGGTGGCAAACAATTTTGCAAAGTTTTGCATAACTCAATATTCATATGAAAGTGTGATATCCAAATGATTTTGTAAGATTTTGCACACATGAAGACACTTCTAGGCTGAAGCATTCTTGCATCAACTTTTGATCTAACTAGAGTATTGTTTTGCATGAATATGACATATATGCCTGGTTGCAGACCACTCTACAACTGATCTGTGTGATCCCTCTGCCCCTCAGACTTCACCCAAAGTCCTCACCCCAATAGTCTTTACCAAAGTTGTCAAAACCCTTAAAACCCTTATACTTGTCATGCTATAGTATGACCAAAGAATTAATGTTTTTTTTCTCTGTGACCAAATTGGCACCCATACAAAGTGGTGGTGAGTGTGACTAGGTGACCTGCTCCATGCCCTGGATCATCAGTGACCGATTCAACATTAATGCAGAGAATGTCAGTGGGTCAAGGCAGATCATGATTATAGTAAGGGAACCATCTTGAAGTCTCCCATGGTCACTGATTGTAGATTTTTGAGCAGGAAGGACAAACAAGTACATTGCACAGTGTAGAAACACTACCCTGTGCCCTCAGTAGTAGAACATGACCCAACCACCCTCCTCCACTCACCCCAAACTAGACAAAAAAGCAGCATGGTGACAGCTAGCAAAATGAAAAAAGACCCAAAAGACCCAAAAGACCCAAGAGAAGCTGAAGACATAAACACAGATGTATGCTCAAAGGAACAAGCACTCACCTTTCTACAGTCTAGAGACTACCTCATACCAGGCAAGCCAGTCAATCTCATGACCCTATCCAATATAGTGCTCCAGTTCAGTTGTGCACCCACAAGGATGCCAAAACCCCTGACAGACAGTATAACAACACATACCCATGGCACATCTGACAGTCATAACAAGGGGGGAACAAATGATAAGCAGATTCTAATACAAAAGGATGTGAACACCAACAACAACACCCCAGACAACCCCACAGAGAAAGACCTGGTAGTGAAAGCAAATACAGCACTTGATCTCATAGGTATAGAAGCGGCCAATCAACCCAAAGACACCAAATTTGTAGGAGCAAAGAAATTACAAAATGGAAACATGCTATACCAACTAGACACAGTGGAAGCTGTGAAATGGATGTAACAACCAGAGGAGCAAAAGGCCTTCATGGAACAATTTGGAGGTACATCACACATCCGAAATAAACTTTTCTACACAGTTGCTGAATTTATCCCCACCACTTTTGATGCAGGATCCAACTATGCACACCTACAAGTGGAACAAGACAACATGCTACCAATGGCCACCATGGCCTACTCCAAATATATAAAACCACAACACCTCTGAGCAAGTAACCAAAAAGTGGCACACATTATCATAGGATTCAATGATCAGAAAGCAGCAAATCAGGCCATCGAGTATGGCCTATTCATTGAGGGAAAACAAGTAACAGTGTGCAAACTACTATCAGAACCAAGAAGATGTTTGAAATGCCAGAAATTCAGACACTATGTCACTGACTGTAAGGCAGGAACAGACAAATGTGCACAATGTGGTAAGGAACACCAAACCACACATTGCACAGTAACAGACCCAAGCATGCACAAATGAGCAAACTGTATAGACAACTCAAAAGAACATGGTGCTGCAGACAGAACCTGCCTGGCATACCTCAAGGAAAAAGGTAAGCTCTATGAACGCATCCTGGAAAACAAATACAGGTATCTCCCCACAAACAACCCTTGCACGTGGCAACTCCTGAACCAGCAAGATAGCTATATGAATGATCAGGAACATGCATGGCAACAAGGCACAAATTGGGCAATGGCAGGTAGGTACACTCAAATGGATGAAGCCTCCATGAACAAATGGAGGACAGTATGGTGCCATGGACATCAACCAACAGCAGAGGAACAAAACTGCACCAAGGGGCAGTGCAAGGATATTGGGATCAGGAAGTTGAGCACAAGATGAGGACGAGGTTTTTGAGGTATTGAGTTTAAGTCAAAGATAAGTGTATGAGGGAGTCTGCCACAGGGAGGAATGTTATTATCATCTCCTACAAGATGTGCAATATTTGAGGTCTTTACAGTGCCCCATATGTTCCGCGCGGATCCGTGCGGATTTTCACAGACTCCAAGTTAGTCCGTACGGACTTCTGAGAAATTCATTTGGCTTGTAGTCCTGCTTAATTCCAGATTTTGAGTCCGTGCGGATCCGTACGGATTTTTTCTTTTTGCGCGGATTCCACGGAATTATTCCGTCCAAGTCCGAGTACAGCACAGGTCGGACAGCTCGGACGTCCGAGCCCATCCGAGGGAGTAATTAATTTTTTTAATGAATAATTAATATTTTTATTATTGTAAATCTCTAAAAGGTAGGGGGGGCAGGAGGATTCGAACCCACGACCGCAAGGCCATGTGAGTGTGACAGGTAAGCAATTAACCACTAGACAAACAGACTGTATAAGCCATGCCAACATGTGCCAATTTACTGGGCACTGTTGTCACCATGTCACCAACGTCACCCCGTGACTGCCAGCTCATCACCCTCACCACTACCCCCCACGACGCCGCCTCGCTCTCCCTCCTCCCTCCTCCGACCCTCCCCCTCCTCCACTCCACCAATAGGGGGCCCTGTGGCCCCATATTAAGATTTTTATTAATATTTAGCTGATTCTTTTTTTTCCAGGGTTTCTACTGTCCATGCAACGACGGCCCCCATCCCCCCCCCCCACTTCCGGCTCCCCCCCCCTCCACCACTGCACCATTCTGGGGGCCTGGGGCCCCCATAGTAAGTGTTTTTATGTTCTAATCATTTTTTATTAAGCTAACTAATTTTTTTCATTGCTTCTATTGTACATGCAACGACGGCCCCCCAACGGCGCGCCCTCCTCCCCACTGAGCTGGGAGGGGGGGACTCAGGGGAGGATAGGACAGCCCGAGGGAGGTCCCGGGAGGCCTGTGGAGTCGGGTACCCGCGAGGTAAGACCCGAACGCACCCCCTGCGCTGCCACGTCACTGACGCCGCCCTCCCGCTCCCCCCTCCCCCCCAAACAGCCCCCCACACAGCCCTGCGAGCCCCTGCCTGCGGGGTGTGCGGGGGGCTCCACTTTTGTGTCACCATCACCAGCCAGCCGCGACGATTGCCCCCCCCCCCCCTGCGACAGGAGCCAACCAGCAACGACGCCGACACCACCAGCCGCGCCACGTCACCACCCGCATGCGAGGCAGCACCCGCCCCCACCGCCATGAGCGACTGCTCGTGGGGTGGATGGGTGGGTGCACTTGGGACATAGCAAGGAGGGAGGGGATGCGCTGGGGCGACAGGGGATGCGCTGGGGTGACAGGGGACGCGTCAGGGAGAGAGGGGACGCGTCAGGGAGAGAGGGGACGTGTCAGGGAGCAGGGCAACGCGCCAGTGGGGAGGGGTACGTGCCAGATGCCCCAGGGGTGCACGGAACCCACCCGAACTGCCACGTCACGAGCGGCCCCGCCCAGTGCCACGTCATCACCGCCGTACGGCGTCCCGACGACCAGGGGAAGCACGGGATGCGCCAGACGCCCCAGGGCGGACGCCAGCCGAAGGGGGGACGCCCAGACGACAGGGGACACACCACAGAAGGGGGGGATGCCAGGGAGACGAGGGACAACGGGCGAGGGGAGGGAACCCAACGATGACACACCACCTGCCCCCAGCCTCGCGAGCGACTGCTCGTGGGGTGGAAGGCAGGTGGAACAATGACGAGGGGGACGCCCAGACAAGGGGGGGGCCAACAAGACAAGGGGGGGGGCCAACAAGACAAGGGTGGGGGGGCCGACAAGACAAGGGGGGGGGCCGACAAGACAAGGGGGGGGGCCGACAAGACAAGGGTGGGGACACCCCAGAGTTTGTAAATTAGGATAATTCATTTAAATATCTATATAAAAACTACAGAGCCTAAGGGAATCCGCGCGGACTAGCATGGAGTCCGTGGACTCCGCATACAAATCATGTGGAGTCCGCGTGGATCCGCGTGGAACATATGGGGCAGTGTAAATTACTGCAATATTTATACTACACAGTTAGGAGGTATAGTGTAATGCACTCCTATAATATATAAAGGAGGTATTCTGTAATAGACCCCTGTACCAGTTAATAATGGAGTAACTATGTCATATCCCCTATAACAGTGTCAATAATAGTGACCTACGATATCATGGCTTGGTAAGTCCTAGACTTCCTGCAGGGTGTGTCTTAGACACTCCATCTAAGGCTCTGTCTCTGATAGTCTATGATAGACATGGCTATATCTTGCCTATCCTATGATTAGGGCACGGCACGGGTAACCCTCGGGTATATTTCTTCATACCCTTACCCATACCCGTGAACACCGTACATGCACGGGTAGGGGTACGGTGTTACTGCGGGTTGTGCGGGTTACCCATGGTTATTCACAGTGTTCAGCATGAATATGTATATTTAGATAATCTAATTACTTTATCAAAAGAGAAACCCCCCCCGCTCGCGTTTGCAGCGAGGGGGGGGGGTGGTGGTGGAGAGGGAGTCGTTGTTGGCATTGCCTAGAGCCAAGAGATAGCCCCCTCCAACTCGTGTTACACACAAAGGAGGGGGAGTCGTCATTGTTGCCTACAACCACAAGATATCCCCTCCAGCTTGCGTTTGATGCGAGGGAGGGGGTCATTGTCACTGTCGTCGTTGCACAGAACACAAGAACCCCCCCACTCGCGTTTGATGCGAGGGAGGGGGTCGTCGTCGTCGTCATTGCCCAGAACACAAGAAAAATCCCCCACTCACGTTTGGAGCGAGGGAGGGGGGTTGTCGCCGTCATCATTGCTCGCGTTTGATGCGAGGGAGGGGGCCGTCGCCGTCGTTGTTGCACAGAACACAAGAAGAGCACCCCCACTCGTGTTTGATGCGAGGCAGGGGGTCGTCGTTGTCGTTGTTGCCCAGAACACAAGAAAAACCCCCCCACTCGTGTTTGGAGCGAGGGAGGGGGGTTGTTGCCGTCGTCATTGCTCGCGTTTGATGAGAGGGAGGGGGCCGTCGCTGTGGTCATTGCACAGAACACAAGAAGAGCCCACCCACTCGCGTTTGATGGGAGGGAGGGGGCCATCGCCATTGTCGTTGCACAGAACACAAGAAGAACCCCCCCACTCGCGTTTGATGTGAGGGAGGGGGTCGTCATCGTTGTTGTTGCCCAGAACAAAAGCCAAACCACCCCACTCGCATTTGAAGCGAGGGAGGGAGGTTGTTGTTGTTGTCATTGCTCGCGCTTGATGCGAGGGAGGGGTCATCGCTGTCATTGTTGCCCAGAACAAAAGAAAATCCCCCACCCACTCGCACTTGGAGTGAGGGAGGGGGTCATGGTCGTAGTCGTAGTCGTTGTTGCTGTTGATGTTGGTGTTGTTTGTGATCAACAACATCATATGATTATGCACATGACCGGCTGTCAGTACCCATAAACCCGTGGGTAAGGGTACGGTGTTGCACGGGTAGGGCAATGCCATACCCGTACCCGTACCCCTGCATACCCGTAAGCGGAAACATACGGTGTTACCCGTACCCGTGCCATGCCCTACCTATGATAGACATGCTGCAGGATGTTTAATCCTGTAGCATGTGTTAACTGTGGATTCCCCTATATGTCTCTGCATGTGTTAACCTCTGTTAAACATGTGTTAATATGACTTAGCATATTCTGGCAATATTCCCTAGGCATGTTAACTGCCTTGGCTTGCCTGTATACTCTTGTATACATAATCCCAACAAAGGATGACATAAACAGGGAGCATAAATGCAACCACTGTGAGGAGAAAGATCAAATGTGCTTGGCTAGAGCTAACCACGCATGTACAGAGTGCAGCCAGCAGAGGTTAGCCTGCACCCTCCAACACCACATCAAGAAGCAGCCGAAGTCTGCCAGAGTAGTCAAGGAAAGGATTGAAGCTGCAATGGTGGGTCAATGTGTCATGTCAGGAGGAGCTGGACCGCTGACTGAGGCTGAGATCAATAGGTTGGAGCAAGCAAGACAGGAGAGGGAGCCCCTGCCAATGAATGAAGCCTTGGTCCCAAAACCCACTGCAAAGGAGCAGTGCAAAACTGCTCCAACCATCAAGAAAATGCATGCTCAATTGGAGGCTCCAGTTCCTGCCCAAGCCAGTCAACTTTGAGCAAGCCAAGGTCATCTACACATGGAAGGGGAATTACACTGGTTGCACCAGGGTGGCCTAATGAGCTGACAGGTATGTCTGAATTAATAGCAAATTATATAATATTTTATTTCAATTTTCTTCAGTCACAGCTACTCAAGCTGCACTGTTGGCTCTTCCAGTAACACCTGCTATGATGCCACCTGCAGAGGCTGAGGTCAAGGAGCAGCTGTCCACAATGCAAGCTTGCTTCACTGCTATGTCAGAAAAGTATGATGCTCTGGAGTCCCATTACAGCACATTGGAGGCCTTCATGAGTACCTGCATGGATGGCCTCATGTCCTGCATAAATAGTTTCTCAGCTGACTTCACCACATTTTCTGGACAGTTTGGCCAGCTTGGTGATGACATTTCGAGGCGCATCAATATGATCCTTGCTGAGCAGCAAACTGCATTACATCAAGCACTTCAAGAAATTCACTCGGCATCAGTGGGACATATGGCAGAGGTAGTGGGGTGTTGAATGTTGTCAGGCAGCTGTTGTGGCCATCTGACCCATGGGCATCAGCCTTGCCAGTGCCCAGCAGGGAGATGCAGGAGCAAGCAATGCAGACCATCGATGCTGATCCTACCCCTCCACTTCTTCCTGAGGCTGAGAGCATTCCTACCAAACATTTATAGCTTCAACCTCACTTTCAATGTACCTATGTAGATTCTCTCATTCTTTGCCCAATCTTATGGGCCATCATTGTTGTACTGGTACTAGGCCTGTTAAGATTGTCTCTTAACTACTCAGTAAGTTCGAGACGTCAAGGTGCTTCCTTGCGTCGAGTTCGTCGTTTAGACTCTAAGGCACTTCCTTAGGTCGAGTTCTTTGTGAGCAGTTTAAAGAGTTGATATCTAGGTCAAGCTGAGGCCTTGACTGACTATCTACTACAGCTTATATAGACTATTAGTTACTCTGGTCTATATAACGATTGGCTAGTAAGTATAGCAGTTATCTACTTAGGTCTTTTAAGGAGTGTTTCAATAAGTAAATGATGCGCTGGCTGTCAAGTAAGCGCATGTTAGAAAGTAAATATAGCATAAACGATAGAATCGTAACAAGGCCTCTGTTAAGTGTAAAACTTGACCTAGAAGATTTGGCATCTGAGAGGGTCTGTTCTTTCAACCGAAGCCAATTTCAATGTTGCCGACATTGTAATGGAACTTTGTGCTTAGCAACTGGTGGCTTCAGAGGCCAAACCTTGCCAATAGGTAACACCCATTAGTTAGCTGCTTAGTTAATTCATTAGTTAATGAATATGTCCCCATTAAGATGAAAGACCTACATTGTGCATTTTAACACACCCAGGAATAAAATTATTGATCAATTGAGGCCAAGTCCGATATCATGTCACTTACTGATGCCATGGCATTGTATTGTTACAAAAAGCTTCTGCAGTTACACTCAAATGACAACAGGATTGTCAACTTTCCTTCTGAATGGGACCTACCTTTTCTTTTGGAATGTGATCAGATGGTCCACATAGTGTATCTACTGACTACTAACTGGTGTCTGTCCCTTTTTTCTTCATTAACACAATTGCTAAAATGCCACAGTGTCCACTTCTTGGGATGCCAATCACTACTTAGACTACCTCACAATTGCTCAAGATGGCCAGATGAGGTCATTCAAAGCCAACCAAGTGCAATGATACCCCCCTATATTCTCCAGAGAATTATGGCTTGAATCCTGACCTTCATTAATAACCAATCAGCATGGGCATGCACTTGTTTGGGAGCTGCCAAATGTGCTTCTGGAGATGTGACAGGTACTGCCCAATCATGACAAGCTGGTTATTCCTTGCTGATTGCCAATCATTAGAAAAGGATCATTGATGCCAGCCAGCAGTTGGCCAGTGTGCTGACAATCGGGAAGGAGGATTCATCCTGGAGAACATCACCTATCTATTTCAATCATAGAGCAAAGACCAAGCTGGGAATTATTATGATGTCACCTGCATGGTTTCAGCAAGGCCATGAGGTTTGTGTGACTATCATACATACCGTATATACCTATACTGATGATGCTGTAAGTCTGCCAGGTTCCCCTTAGAAGTCTCAGCCTCATTAAAAAAGCAGGGACCAACCATGGCCTGGGTAGCTGAGATGAGAGAAACCAATGCTCTGCTTGGCAGCTTGCTTTTCGTGATTCATTCAGACCTTTATTGGCAAGGCAGAGAGGCCCTAATAAAGCTTTCTAGGAACCTGGAGTTTGTGGCCCAGTACAAGCAGCAGATTCTGCAGGAACTTCTTATGAACTGGGCAAATCCATTTTCTGCAGTCCAGGTCATTGCTAATTGACAAACCCCCCTTCATCAGGATGTACATGGAAGAAATTCCTGGTTTGACATGCTAGTGACAGTGGGGTCATATGCGGGTGGTCAGCTAGAACTTCCTGGCCTCGGACTGCAGCTTGACTACCACCCCAGCACTGTTATTGGCATTGCCAGCAAGGTTGTGCTGCATGGTGCAGGTCCAGTGGAAGGGGACCAGATACAGTGACTTCCAAAATTGTCTCAATGTTTACAACTTTTGGGATGTTTTCTTGATAACTCATTTAGATGACATATTCACATCAAGGTGTTGGTAGGTAAATGAAAGTATGACATCTGAAATACAAAATGTCTCTGCAAATAATGTGACCATGATTACTATTCATGAAGATATTGTCCATTTATAGGGATGACTCATTGAGACAATTATGGAAGTGTATTATAGAAACACCAGAATCTGATGTTGTACTAGTCTGACAGCAATAGACCCTTGATAGATTATTCTAGCTAGTACTATATGTTTGATGGTACCTTAAATCAAGCTATATAACAGTAAATGCACTAGTGGAATGTAATACTATCATGCATCCCATTTCTGCTGCTGATAAGAAAAATATCATTTCTTTAGCCTCTAATCAGGCTTCTGTTCATTCTATTGCTTCCAAAACTGGTGTTAGCCATGCTACAGTAGCCAGAGTGCTTAAAAATCAGCTTCCTCATTGATCTGTATCCTCCTCTGGTCACCCTTCCAAACTTTCTACTACTTCAGAACACTTTAGCTGCAAATGCAGTTGAAGCCACTCACCACATTAATTCCATCATCCCCAACACTGTCTCCTCACAAACAGTTAGAATGGTCCTCAAGAGACATCCCTTCAAGGCTGTTACAAAGCAGAAAAACCCTTTGCTTACTACTATCAAAGGTTGGGTACTTGACCACCTAAGGATTCCTGGTGGAATAACAATGAATTACAATACTTACATATCTCAAGCTTTAGTCAGATGTTTGGCACCTATATTAGGAAGGACTTGAGATACTCACTATGATTTTTGAATCAACCTTGCAGCCCTTATTGGGATTCTCTGACACAGGGTGGGAAATTGAGCAAACCTGAGAACTCAGCCAATCAGAGGAGCATAAGGCTAATGTGGGTTAAAACATCAAAGATGGGTGCAATTCTACAAAAGACTACCAGTATCTACAACATGAGCAAGGTTCAAGCCGAGAGTCAGAATATTGATGCTGGGCAAGGTATTGCCATATCAGGGGGTCAGGGTCTTAGAAAACATGCCAAAGCATGACATGGCTGCCTATCAACTGATTATATCTCGAATTAAGTGATCCCTGCCAAATTTGGAGTCATCTTGATAACTTCCTGTATGTACACCTTCAAATTTAAGCATACACTGTGGTAAGTGGTTTGTTGTCTAGCCACTAAATACTGAAATGGCCAAGTACCCAGGGTGGCCGAGTAGGTGACCTTTGATAGTACAAGGCATAGGAAGCTGAGATTGGATTTTGCTTTGAAGTATCAAAACTGGACTATAGAGGACTGGATGAGGGTATTTTGGTCAGATGAGACTAAAATCAATAGGATTGGGTCAGATGGCAAGCAGTGGGTATGGAAAGAGGTTGGCCAAGGGTTGGTTGCAAGAGAGGTCCAAAGTACAGTCAAGTTTGGTGGAGGATATGGGGGTGTATGAGCTGGGAAGGTGTTGGAAGACTGGCAGACATTGAAGGGAGGATGGATGGTGGACAGTATATGGACATTTTGGAGAAGAATCTGCTGCCCAGCATGGAGGAAGCTGAATTTTCTATGGAGGACCTCATCTTTCAACAGGATAATGACCCCAAGCATACCTCTAAGAAAGCCAAAACCTGGATGGAAGACAATCAAATTACTCTTTTAGATTGGCCACCACAATCCCCAGACCTCAATCCAATTGAACACCTTTGGAATCACATCAGAAAGGAGCTTGGCAATTATCCAACTCAGGCTAAAGGGGTATGGGAGATTTGGGAAAGAGTGGCAGAGGTGTGGGGGAATACAGAGCCAGAGCTGTGTCAAAACTTGATAAGAAGTATGCCTAGAAGATTACAAGCAGTGGTTAAAGCTAAGGGAGGCCATACAAAGTACTAGAATTACAACTTTCATAATTTTAATATACACTTCCATAATTGTCTCAATAAGTCATCCCTATAAATGGACTATATCTTCATGAATAGTAATCACGGTCACATGATTTTCAGAGACATTTGTAGTTCAGATGTCATACTTTCATTTACCTACCAACACCTTGATGTGAATATGTCATCTAAATGAGTTATCAAGAAAACATCCCAAAAGTCGTAAACATTGAGACAATTATGGAAGTCACTGTACATCTTGATTATTTTATGAGGAACAAAGTACTTCAATGCCTTAATGTATCAACCAGGACATGGATGACAGTGCCTACATAATGAGTATATCATTAGACTTTCACTATCATAAGGTTACAACAATATTGACAAAGTGAAAACCAAGTAACTGATGCTTTCCAGTAGAAGTCTCCAAAACATGTGGACAGTACCCCATAGGACAAGCTTGGTTGGGGAACAGCTATGTCTAGTCAGATCACCACTGTAGATATAATTATTACTTCGGAAGGTATAAACAGTTCCATTCCTGCAATCACTTTGGCCTTAAAACCAGATACACACTGCATTAGCTTGTACTCTCAGCATCAGCCTCAGGAGTCAGTTCTTATAAAGACTTACTCATTGTGAAGATCCTACTGCACTTTGCTTTCATCTGCATGGACCATGGCATCTGGTTCTATTTGTTGGTCTTAAAAAATATTGAGTTCAGCATACTACATCTAAATATATTCGAGTACATTACACTCCCCCACATATTCTGGCCGGAATTTCCGGAATTTGTCCGGAATTTCCGGATTCCGGTTGTACTTTTTTTGAGTGTAATTCTCACTGTAGAGGATAATTCCGGTTTGAATAAATAGACCGGAATTTCCGGAATTTACCCGAACCAGGAAAAAACCGAACTAACCGAACTAACCGAACTAACCGGACACGCGTCACATGGCCACTCGCCACCGTGACACGTCGTGACTGCCAGCTCATGCGTTGCCACCCCACCATCACAGTCACGACGACCGCCTCCCTCCCCCGTCCCTCCCTTCCTCCCTCTCCCCTCCCTCCTCCTCCTCTAGCACTCCATGGGGGCCATAGGCCCCCATGTTAAGTATTTTAAAATCTGATTCATGCTTATTTGTAGCTAAAAAAAATTTTTTGTATCTTTTAGCTTTTCTTTTTGTATATGTATGCTACGACGCGCCGCCCCTCCTCCCCACTTAGCTGGGAGGCGGGGGGCTTCATGGGATGAGAGAAGGCAGGGACCTGCCAGGGAAGGAAGGGGGAACGACGGCAGCCGCCACGTCACCAACGCCCGGCAGCCGCCATGTCACCAACACCTACAGACCGAGCGCCCACCGCTGCCGCCACGTCACGCCCACCGACCCAGCACCACCACGTCACCGCCACCCGCCACCGCCACGTCACCGCCCACTGCCCACCGCCCACCACCCCCAGCGAGGGACAACGCCCACCGACACACGACCTGCCCCCAGGCCCATAAGAGACAGGGGAACGCCCCTCAGAGCGAGAGGACGTGCCAGGGACGACGGGACGCACCGGGGGGCAGGGGCACGCGCCAGAACGGAGGGGGACAAGGGGGCGCGATCGACCGCGACCGCCCGACACTCAGCGCGACAGAGCACCCTCACCACCGCTGCGAGCAACTGCTCGCAGGGCGGAGGCGGGGTGCAGTAGGCGGGGGTGATGGGGGGACACGTCGAGAGGGAGGGGGACGCGCCGGGGGACAGGGATACCCGCTAGAAGGGAGGGGGATGCGTAGGGAGACAGGGGGACGCGTAGGGGACGAGGGGACGCGACAGACCGCGGCCGCCCGACACTCAGCGCGCCAGAGCACCCCCCACCACCGCTGCGAGCAACTGCTCACAGGGCGGCGGCGGGGGTGATGGACGGGCGTGGGGAGGGGGGGGGCAGGGGAGGGGGGCGACGACAACGACGCCATGCGCCCCACTCCCCCCCTTCCCCCTACATTTTATTTTGTATAGATTTATTTTATTTATACTCTAATTTAATAAATATAAATGCTACTTTGTCAGAGCGCGCCAGACGCGCAACCACACGACACCTAGGGCAACAGAGCACCCCCCACCACTGCTGCGAGCGACTGCTCGCAGGGCGGAGGGGGGTGCAATAGGCGAGGGTGACGGGAGGGCACGGGAGGGGGGCAGTGACGGCGACGCAACCGCCGACGCACATGCGGCGCGCCCCACTCCCCCATCCTCCAAAAAAAGAGTCCGGAATTTCCGAACTCGAGCGGAATTTCTGGAATATGTGGAGGAGTGTAAATTACAGATATATTCCAGCTGGGCAATTACTTACTCTGGCTTGGCATCGATGAATTTGATCTCGGAATCAGAATCAGAATTGGGATCATCCTTGGACTTTAACTCAGAGTTGGTATCTTGTTAAATGGTGCATAAAAATGTGTTAGCCAACAGGAGGTGAACATACCATCATCCTCCCCTTCTTCTGTTTGTTCATCACTGTCTTGTCTGACATCATGGTCACTGATTCCTCAGCTTCCTTGGTGTCCCTCCTGGCTTGAACCCATGCCCAAACCTGATGAGCAGGGGGAGGCAGGCTCCCCAGATCATCAGAGTCCACTAGGTCATACCCTGACCGCCTGGCCTCTACAGCCATGATTTCCTGAAAGGCAAGGACACACTCTGTGCAGTCCAGGATCTCATTTGAGAGCTCCTGCAGCTCCACAGCTTGCCAATCGGCAAGTTGTAATGCCAGGTCTCCATACCTGTCCCAGATCTCATCTGTCAAATAACCAGAATGCAGGGGGCCTTCCAATATATCTGTAAAGATGTTATAAGTGAATGACACTCAGAACACAGTAGATGCGCCACCCCAACATTCCAGGTCAGCTTCGAGGTCATGTTCTGCAGTGGTTCTAAACTGATCATACTGGAAGCCTGACAAGGCTATACCCTGTCAGGGAAATCTCCACCAGTCCTCCAGATAAGTTTCATGAACTCACATTTGATTGATTGCAATGACTGCCAGAGATGGGATATCATCTTTGTAAAGGAATGTATCTTTAGTAAGCCACAACACCAAACCGTGGTACACTGGGGGCAGTGACAAAGAGCATCCCAATGCCCGAGCTCTCCAGATGTACATCAATCCAGCATTCTGAAATGTAATTTATGGAGATTATATATATACATCCCCTCATCAGTTATCACATACCATTTCCAAAAGCAGATTTTGATGCCACCACTCGAACAGGTACATGTCAGTTTCAACCTCTTGATTGTCATGATATGCTTGTACTACAGCTCACAGTCTTGCCACAATATAGTTGATGGTACTTTGGAGGGCTTGTTCTTCTGCAATTGGATTGGTCAACATGGTTTTCAATGGACAGATCAATTGATCAATGCAGTGTTTAACATCCAATGAATCTGATAGATCCACAATATCAGCCTCGGACTGCAATACAATAAATAGCAAATTCATGTGTATCAGGAAGTGAATAGATAACAAACAGGTAAGATCTTCTGCTGAGTTTACATAGTGTTATATCCAGGACCATGACCATGGCAAAGCCTGAATTGCAGGAAGACCTAACCAGCTACTGTGAATTAAGTTCACTATGACCGAATATCACATTGCGCCAGAGGAGTGTAGGCCCTGCTAGATACATGGATATGAGGCCAATGTCTTGTGAAACACTCTGTGACCCTGATCTGCAAGGCACATCCACATTGTGCTCTGCCAAGATGCATAACTTGCATGTCCGAGTTTCCCTTTGGCCTCAGACATCTTGGCCCATGCCACCCACTTCCTTGAAGTATTCAGGAAATAGCGAGTGGTCCATTCCATCTCATGCTCACTTAAGATAACCTCCTCTTTCCATTGTTCCATGTGAGCTCTTGCCCAAAGCCAGTGAACCCTGTAAACTATTTGCATGGTCAGTGTAACATAACAGAGCATAAGCTCAGTGTCATTTACATTTTGTTAACAAAGAACTGTCCTGGGTCTTCTCCCCACCATGGATGCTCCAGAACCATGGCAAACTTGCATTTCTTTGTCCACGCACATTTGGGTGCATGATGGCATTGCTAGCCCAAAGGTCTGCATTTGTGATATCCAGAAATTGTTCCAGTATTTTGGGCATGGCATTGAGTCATTTAAGAGCATCAAGAGCCACATTATACACACACCGATAATGGGTAAGTCCACTATCAAGAGCATGGATAGTATCCCATGCCCTTAACTTCTCTTTCTTATATTTTGAAGGCTGAAGCTGTCCCTTGAAGGCAACAGACTTGTTTCCAATCCCAAGCCTGATAGCTTGCAGTGTGTCATGAACTTGCCCCTCTGAAAGAGCAACCTCCTTAAGTCTAACCCCAATTAGCGGAGCTGTTTGTAGGTCCCTCCACCCAATGTATGATGGTAGAAGAAGCAGAATGCTTTTGGAATGTCCATTGCTGAGATGCTGAGGCCAAACATTCATTGGGTGGTGATCAGCCTCATCATTGGAGTCCTCTCAATCATTATCCACTATACCGGCATCCTCAGCTGTATTTTCACAAAGGCCACCTAAGATTTGGGCAGCTGTTAAATGGAAACTATTCACTTGGCCCTGTAGCAGCTCTCTTCTCTTTGCAATTTGCAGCCTCTCCTTCAGGTTTGGTCTTGGCCCTACTTTTTGAATATATTCCCACAACAAAATTCTGTCAAAATATGTTAATCACTCCATTTCAAATGTGCATATATTTCATACTGCTTCTCTTGAATGTTTATGCCTGCAACTAGCCAGCTGGTTACTCCTGTTCCTGTTTGGGTTGACAACTCGGCCTCAGTTAAATGAAGTTGCACTTCAGCTTTTCTGGGTGCTAAGTGACAGTTATTTTACCATGTACATCAACTGTTAAATAGTGGCTCACACTTCTGCTGTCTTGCTTGATAAATATCCATGGAATCTAGATTTACAAGCTGCTCTTTCTTGGCCTGATGGCCTCAGCAGCCCATGCAATTCTATTTTGAAGTGATCTTGTCTTGTCCAATCCTTCAAAATGGGACTGACTCTCAGTGGCACCTATCAAAACTTTTTGGTATTTTCTCACAATTGTCCACACTATAATAATCTTTGACAACATTCCAAGGTGAAATGAGGTTGTACCAATGTTGACTAGCTTTTTCCAGTTGCTGTCATTCATGTGATCATCAAGCATTTCAGTCCAATGAGCAAGAGTCACTGTACAAGTGCATCAATTGGCATTGTTCAATACCAACCACAATGATTCAAGAATCTCTCCATCTACCTGGCCTGCCCCCTTAATGAATGTTGGTGCAAACCAGGCAAGGCATGTGACTTGATGTCCGTGAACATGGAACAACCCAATTCCAGGGATGATCACAAGGCCAGGAGTGAGTTCTAGATATGGACTTTCATCAAATCTCTTTTGAAGCCTCCTTTCATACTGGCAAACTATGTCATACAACACAATAACCTTTTGGATTCCATTCATATTCATGTTTTGTAGGGCCTGAGAAAGGCAGTAGTCTATATTCATCTGCCTGCACTTGACTGTTACACAATTGTCAATGAAGTTCGGCAACGGAACTCACCTTTCACCTTTCTGGAAGTTTACAACTGATGGGATAAAGAACCCATTCCCTGCACATGCTGCTGCACTGATACCCATAACATCACATCCACCAAGGGCCTTGTTTTTATACAAATTTACTTTGTGGTTACTATATGTTGATGTCTAAAGCTTGTCATTGACACTCAGTGATGTATCTCAGAGAATTTAGACTTACTTCCTAGACCTCCTTTGCTATGGAAAGGTGTGCTTTATACCACAATCATTTGACCATCATTCCTTCACCTTCCATAAGCCAGATGTCATCTTCAGGCTGGCACTGTTTCAGATGAGAGGCTGGGAAGTTCCCATCTAGTGCGATACTTTGGATAAACTATTGGGATAGCAAGCCTAGAGCTACATCCAAGACAGTAATAATATTTATATTAATTACTGAGACTTTAACATTCTGTAGTATATATACTACATGTAATTGTGTATATGAGACAATGATTCCTTGACCTCTGAGACACTCAGAGGGACACCCCCCTTCATCCTGAAGTCACTCCTAAGCTTCTTGCAACACTTTCCTAACAGGTTATGGGCCCTGGCTTTATTTAAAACAATCCAAACATATTCCTCGACATGTCTCAACTGATATATAACAATGAAGAATTTGTTCCAGACAGTGATGATGAAGACCTCTACATTCTGGAACATGATTAGGATTTAGCTGATTATATAGAATTATTTGGGCTGTCACCAACCACCTCTAGTAGAGAAAAAGCACAGCCACCCATGCCCAACATGCCCAAGACATAAAAAATCCCCTAAACAGAAAAAACCCATAATCCTCTTTATCCATACCAAGGAATATTCCAACATCAATAAAATCTCAGATCAGAATCACCTTACCAACAAAAATTGGCATGAGTGGAGAGAAAAGATGAAAATGGTATTTATTAATTGTGATATAACTGGATATATTAATGGGGCTGTAAAATGCCCAAATGAATCCAGGGATCCTGAGGGGGTGTGTAATTGGGGCAAAAATGACACCTGGGTGCAACAAGTTATTATACATAATGTTACCTCTTTGCAAATGAATCACATCAGATCAAAAATAACAGCAGAAGCAATGTATTCTGCATTATTGATCACCCATGAAAATAAGGCACACCAAACTGTAAATCATAAACAGTGCCTATTATATGAAACTAAGGCTGACATTACCAATGACCTCCTAAAGCATATGCATGTTCTCAAGTCTTACCGAGACTGCATCAATAAATTTCCTAATTCAGAATTCCATATTTCCAACACCCAATTTAAATCTATTATATTGGCATCCTTACCATCAAGCTGGCAAACATATGTTGAACCATATAATGGCAATGCAAATGATCCAAATGATATGGACCCAAAGTGCTGACTGTCATCAGACACATTTATAGGATTATTGAGGGAGGAATATAAACTTCGGTTGAACAGAAACGGGAATAATAACAGTGCTAGCAGAAGCATAAATCTGGTGAAAACCCAGAAAGCTATTGGCCCCAGTAAATCCCTTGAAAATCACATCACCTATCGAAAATCCTCCATTAAATCTTATTGTGATCATTGTAAGCATGCCTGACATTGGACTAGTAAATGCTGAAAGTTTGATGGGAACAAATGCCATAATTGTGGGAAATTCAGCCACCTAGCCAAAAATTGCTGGGGGAAGAGAAAAGAAAAGATGAAAGAGAAGAAGCCCAGGGACACATCTAATATTATATAAGAGCACATAACATTCTCAACAGATGAGGAAGGTTATAATTTTGATGCATGTAATAATGATGCCATAATTGATGTAACAGAGAAAAATATATTATACATCTACAAAATGTTTTACATGTTCCCAGTACACGAAATAATTTAATTTCATTAGGGAGATGGGACGCAGCAGGAGGAAATATATTGGAGGAAAAGGGGAAATAATTCTCATCAACAAAGATGGCAAATCTATCTCACATGGCAATAAAATCAATGATCATCTCTATAAAATGGAAATGATTATTAGAGACCCAGAAAATACTACCAACAACGAGGGTAACAATAAAACTTTCATAGGAAATGAAAAATTGCCTAGTTGGGAAACTTGGCATTGATGTTTTGGACATATCGGATATACCAGATTACAAATGTTACTTGACGGAAAAATGGTAAAGGGTTTTAATGTTGATCTGGATACACCAAAACCAGATTGCAAGGCATGCATAGCCACAAAACAACACATTAAACCATTTCCAAAATCAGTCAAGTGAAAAACTGAATCCAGAGAATTGACACATATAGATTTATGGGGAAAATATTCCATCAAATCCATCAATGGAAAACATTACTATCTATTGTTTGTTGACAACACAAAAAGGTATGTCACCGTCAAATGTCTGAAAGAGAAAAGTGATGCAGCACAGGGTGTAATGAATTACTTGGCCTACTTAAAAACACAAGGCCAAAATCCAAAAGGAATTCAAATAGATTGTGGAAAGGAATTTATCAATGAAAAACTTGATAAATATTCTAAACAGCACAGAATACAAATCAGATTAACTGTGCCATACTCTGCATCACAAAATGGCATTGCAGAACAAATGAATAGGACACTGGTGGAATTGTCATGTGCAATGTTATCTGCAAGCTCACTGCTGGAATATCTCTGGGAGTATGCAATAATGCATGCTGCATATCTCTGTAACTGATTGTATACAAAACACCTTTGGAAATTAACTCCCTATGAGAGATGGTATAATCAAAAACCAGATGTTTCCCACCTGCATGAATTTGGTGCACCAGTTTGGATATTATTACAAGGGCAAAAGAGGGAAAGAAAATTACTCCCAAAATCAAAGTGGCATGCTTATCTTGGATATGATGATGGCGCCAATATTATAATGCCAAAATGCATAACATTCTAACTTCATGGAACTTCAAACTAATAACAGGCGGTGTAAATCCCAAACCATCCGAAGACGTAACTTTAATACCCCCAATGCATGAGGGGGAATCTGGTGGAGACACATCGCCGATGGATATTATGGATACTGAGGAAGCACCAATCACAAGCCTGCCAATCACAAAAGAAGCACTGATCATACTGATCACAGGGGAAGCACCAATCAATACACCTCTGAAGAAGCAATCTCAGAAGTGGAAACAAGACAGAATCAACAATCCCAAAGATCGCATTGATATTAACAAACTGCGCATGACACATGCAATGCAAGACAAGCAACCACATAGAACACGTGGAGTTCATACTGATTATAAACCTCTATTACACCTTACAGAAGAAGAAAAAGTCGAAAATTACAATGATAAAATTCAAGCCTATGCAATAATATCTGGAAAGGAATTAAATAGTCTCAAAGACACAAAACAATCCCCAGAATGGATGGAATGGAAAGATTCAATGAAAATTGAATTAGACTTGCTCAAAGAAAAAGGTACTTGGGAACTTGTTGAAAAACCTCCAGATGCCGTTCCAATCTCAAATAAATGGGTATTTATTTGGAAGCAAAATAAAGATGGGGAAATTGTATGACATAGAGCATGGCTAGTTGCAAAAGGGTACACACAAAGACCTGGTTATGATTTCAGAGAGACCTTTTCACCAGTTGTTTGAATGGACACACTCCGAGCGATTTTAGCACTCACATCAGAGAAAGGTCTAAAAATACAACAGATGGACGTAAAGGGCACATACCTCAATGGCATGCTACAAGAGACTATATATATGAAACAACCTGAAGGATGTGAAGATGGAACAGGCTGAGTATGCAAGCTAATAAAACCACTTTATGGATTAAAGCAGGCAGGCCGCGAGTGGAATAACAAATTTGATGGTAAACTTAAAATTCATGATTATGAATGATTAATTGCAGATCCTTATGCATATATTCAATGGGATGGAGAAAACTTAGGCATCATAATGGTATGGGTAGACAACACCCTGCTTTTTGCATCAGCAGACAAAATGATGGAGCATATGAAAAATGCATTAACATAGAATGGGATGTTGCCGACCTAGGAGAGCCTAGTAAATTGGGGACATAGAAATTACGTGCACCAATGATGGCATCAAAATATCTCAAGAAAAATATATTGAGAATGTCCTTCAGAAAGAAGGCATGATTGATGCGAACCCTGTTGGAATGCCAATGGATCCAAATATTAAATTAATTGACAACCCAGATTATAATGAGCTGAATCGGAGTAATTCATACACCAAATTACTGGGATGTCTACAATTTATTGCAAACTCCACACAACCAACTGGCAGCATATACTGCAAACCTGGGCTTACAACACCACAGTGCAATAAAGTGGATACTATGGTACTTAGCAGGTACAAAAACTCTTGGAATTACTTATAGAAAATCCCAAGATGAGACTGGAAGTGATAACCTCTTCCATGGTATGCCAATGCATCCTTTGCAAATTCTGAGGACCTCAAGTCTACCACAGGATATATTTTCCTGACAGCAGGGGGATCAATAACTTGGAAATCAAAGAAACAAACAATTATTGCATTATCCTCAACAGAAGCTGAATATGTGGCACTATCTGAAGCTGGATGTGAGGCCACATGGCTAAGAAATTTGTATGGTGAACTCAGATACACCCAAGAAAATCCAACAATAATTAAAGGCGATAATGAAGGGTCAGTAATTCTAACTCATAACCCTCAATTTCATCAAAGGTCAAAACATATCACTATATGGCATCATTGGGTCTGAGATCTAGTCACCAAAAAAATTATTGATATTCAAAACTGTTGTGATCCAGAGCACAGCAGACATATGAACAAAGGCTTTGCCAAAGCCAAAGTTTTTACAACATAGGGAAGAGATGGGAATTCAGTCAGAAATAACCCAGTAGCTTTCCTCAAGTGTGAGTTGTTCTTTCCCATTGGGTTTTACATCATACAGAGGTTTTAATGCACCTGGAAGAAATAATAACTATTCCACCCTAGATTTCAGGGGGAGTAATGATTTCTAAACTATTCCTCAAACAGCTGCCTAGGCTTGAGGGGGAGTATTGGGATAGCAAGCCTAGAGCTACATCCAAGACAGTAGTAATACTTATATTAATTACTGAGACTTTAACATTCTGTAGTATATATACTACATGTATATGAGACAATAATTCCTTGACCTCTGAAACACTGAGAGGGACACCCCCCTTCGTCCTGAAGTCACTTCTAAGCTTCCTGCAACACCCTCCTAACGTAAACACATCACTTTACGTAGCCATACATAAGTGACAAAAAGCAATGATTATGTATTCACTTATGGATTCAGATCCTTCTTCCAGTCCTCTGGTAAGTTGATCCCAGGCTGTGGACATGCTGGGCACCCAATCATCATTTCTCCTGATCTTGGCCACCTATGTTTGTGTCCGAAGCCAAACCATTTTCAAAATTTAAGGTTTTGCCACTGTTGGCTGGCCTGTCAAAGTTTAATACATCAATTCTTGGACCTGCATTAGTCGATCTCCATGCTAGGCAATTTATCACTTACTGGAACAACATGTGGGAAGGCCACTGAAGTAACCCTTTTGAGTTTTGCATAGTAGTGGTAGGCTGAGATTTTACTCTCCAGATTGTCAAGCCAAAAGTCATTGAGTACCCGGAATGTGAAAAATGTCTTGCACTATTTAAAAGAGGCTGGAAAGAAACCTAACTCCATCATCTGTTCATTGCCAGGCTGATGACCTGGACACTGACAATACTTTACAGGAAGTCAATGAATCCCAGAGATGTCAACTATTATAACCAGAATGTGTCCATCTGAGTCTACCAGCAGTGCGGCTTCATCCCAGGTAAAATTTGCATCACTGCAGTCTGTGTCCAAGTCCCACCCAGCTTCTGAAGGTGAGGCCAGGTACAACTTGGCATCATCCATTCAACCTTTGGCTTTACCCTGATCCCTGGGTTGTTCACTGAGGCCAGACTCAGCTTTGTCATTTGACTGTATACCAATCCATTCTTCATCAATACTGTAATCAGTTCCTCCAGGTGTTGGAACAGAGTCCTGGCTGTCAGTTCTTTTTGGACTGCTATCAACTAAGCGAGGAGGGCAACATTGGCCACCATGCTCCCCATTAAGCCGAACTCCACATTGCCACAACCAGGCACTTTCAAAATGGGTCAAGTTCCACTGTTCAACATGATGCAGCAGCAGTGACATATGTGCATCTTTGCAGCATTTATTGCAAAACAATGGCTTCCCAAGGCAGTCCTGGCACCTCCATGACCCTTCATACTGGCAGCATTGGTGACATTCTGACTGAACAGGGCATCCCTCAGATGCAAGTACAATGTCAAGGTAATGATCCCGCTTCTGTAACCAATCCCAAAGATAATCATCGCTTGTCTGCCAACGGTCTGGTAAAAATCGGATGTACAATCTGTTTATGTCTCACAATACCACTTGTCTTAAAACTTGGGCCTGGTAATGGTCCTTCTTTTGCATGTCGGGTGATGGTCCACTCTCAGAACCAGATGGAGACCCAGAGTAAGATCAGTATCACCTGACTGGGATTGCTATATCAGTGAGACCCCTGCCTTCACATACATGCCTTTGCTGTCTTCTGGATGCATTTCCACTCCAGAGCATCCCTATACCCATCATTTTAGATAGGGAGTCTGTGATGGAGTGACAGTAGTCCCTTCTGGACATACACCATTACTAAGCCCTATCGGGATTCCAGGGACAGAAAAGTGAACTGTGACAAAGAGAAGATCATTCAGTGATGGGAAGGTTTTTCCTTTCTTATCCATTGCCCTAACACCCCTGTTTGGTCATGAGCAAACTCCCTCTTGCCAATACAAGAAGCCCATTTACCAATGCTAAACGTAAAGTCATGCTAACTTTTGTTGATGACTTTACAGGGGCAGATGCTCAAGGCTGCCTCCACATTGCACAGGTGGTAGCAATGAAGATTAAAAAGTTCAACCAAGGACTTGCATGAAGAGAATGGAAGGAAAAGAAACAAGTATGGTTATATCCTGACAGAGCAAGATGCAATTGGGTTAATTTTGCTCTTCAGGCAGTGGACACACCAAGGGCAGTCCTCACTCAGGTGATGCTGTAGATACAGCAAGCAAGCAATGTTGTGATATGTGACTCTGCTACATGTGACTGTCTACTGGCTAAGGTCATGTGACTGCCTGGAGTGCCAGGCCCACTACTCCATATGCCCCTCTCCAAGATGGTGATGTCCCCATCACCTCAAACAAAAAGAAAACAGAAAACAGAAAAAAAGAAAACAAAAAAGGAAAAAGGAAAAAGGAAAAAGGAAAAAGGAAAAAGGAAAAAGGAAAAAGGAAAAAGGAAAAAGGAAAAGTTCTAAAGTAGTCAGAATAATTCTATAGATGATGTAAAAAAAAATAATAAGTGAAACTCAACAAGGGGGTGTCCATCCTAAAGCACAAAAGGCCCAAGACAAGTCCACGAGATGGGGGTCTTGGTCCCAATCGAGTACTGGGGCAGCACCCAATGGTTGTTGTCAAGAGGGGAAGGCTTGCAAACATGGTGGATGGACAGAAAATGGTGGTGGCCACTGATAAGGTTGCCACAAGGCTGAGAAGGGGTGGGGGGGTGGTCGACATCGCCTCATATGCCGTCAGAGGGTCCCAAAAGGCTTCTGTCAGCCTGTCTTCAGGCAAGAAAGGTCACATGGGGAGTAATAGGCAGGTTCACAGCATCTTCGACCCAGTCAAAGCATGCAGGAGGCAAGGCTGAGGGGGCAAGGGCTGTGGGGGGCTGTTCAGACGATGGTGGGGCAAAGGGTAGTGGCAGGGTAGGCAGCAATAGTGTTGGAGAGGTGGCATTCAATGGGGAAGGTGCCAGGGAGGGCCTGGAGGCAGCAGGGGGTGCAGAGAGCCAGTGGGAGATTGGTGGTGACACAGGGGGGATGGGAGACATGACTGGTGGTGACATTGGTTGTCTGCAGGTGAATGGGGGTCAGGCAGAGCAAATGGGGGGCACAGGGAGGGAGCAGGAGCTAGTGGGAGGCTTTGGGGCCCTGGGGATAGTCAGCGTCATCAGACACGATGTTGCAGGGGTGGTGGGGGGTGTGCAGCATTGAATGCGGGCATGTAGGCCCAGCTGGGGGTCAGCACAGGCTTGCATCATTGTCCTGAGGGGTATGGGAGCGGTTTGGTCAATGCTGGATACTGTGGGGCACCATTCATGCAGTGGGGGGGCTGGGGATGCTGTCTGGAGTGTCAGTGACATGACACTGGCCTTCAGGGCCATTCTGGGCAAGCTGGAGGACTCAGGGAGTCGCAGGGGCATGGCACCATTGTGCACTGTTGTTCTGGGGGGGGGGCAGAGGTAGCCTGGGGGCAGCCATCACTGGTGGCTGCTGTCTGAGGGCCTGTTGAGGCTTGGGCACACTTGTGGGGCCGAATGCAGGACTCAGGGGCTTTCTGGGGCACTGTGGAGGGTCCTGGCACTGAGCTCTGTCATCTGAGAGGTCCTGGGGCTGGTCCTAGAGCTGGGGCAGTGGAGGTGGTAGCCATTGTTGACATTGTCAGTGGTGACATGGCAGGGTTTGCAGGGACCAGGGGGCTAATAATGGGTGGTGTGGGTGCTCGAGCATCACCACAAGCTTGCATGGCTGTCTCAGAGGTGCTTGGAGGTTCAGTAGATGTCCCCACATCACTCAGTGGACAAAGCAGCTCATTGGATGCAGTTTGGAGGGCAACAGAGTGGTGTGTGAGGCTGGCGTTCATCTGGGAAGCCACCTGGGAGGTAGATACCAACAGGGAGGCACAGAGGCCCTCCCCATGACTTGACTCCCATCTGGCCTGTTCCTCAAGATGGCTATACCTTTTCCCATCCTCATAAGCATCAGTTAGAGTCTTCTGCTCATCCTCCTTCTTCAGCCTCTCAAAAACATCCTCCTCTGGGCCTTTCAGAGCATTCTGGAGGTCTTCAGCCCATCCTTCTTCATGGCCATAATTTCTGCCCTCTTCCCATGCTTCAAGCTGAGCTTCTTTGATTAGCTGTTGAACTTCCTTAGATGTGTAGGTGGACAGCTGTTGCAAGGTGGTTGATGTTGATGACAAGGCAGTGGCTGTGTTGATGATGTGCATTGTGTTTGTCTTGTTGGTTGTAGCTATTTCTGAGGTCAGGGCTAATGCACTTGATGCTGTCATTATAGCATTTACAGCAGCAATATTCACGCTAAGGTTGACTGCATTGTTGCACCACTTCTTCTTTTTGGCATGTTTGCCTTGTCCAGGACTGGGCATGGTGACAGAGGGGGGTGATGATGATGTCGGGGCTGAGAAAAATGCATGGTGGGGCTCAGTACTCAGTAGGCTCAGCTCAAAGACTCAAGGACACAAGACTCAAGATGTAAGATGTAAGACATAGGATAAGCTCAGAGATGCACAAAAATGCTGAAACACAGAGGGGAGCACCAAAATGGATGAAAGTGGGGGGGCTCAAAGGAAGCTGAGAGCCGGCAAGAAGTGAGCTGAATCACACTCTCATCACCAAGATGGACATGCCAAGGGCAGTCCTCACTCAGGCAATGCTATAGATGCAGCAAGCAAGCAATGTTGTGATATGTGACTCTGCTACATGTGACTGTCTACTGGCTAAGGTCATGTGACTGCCTGGAGTGCCAGGCCCACTACTCCAGTGGTCTCAAGACTCTCCTTTGAAGCTCTCAAAGTCAAATCACAAGCCAATCTGGCTGGGTGCATCTCATACCTGGATGCTATGCCACATGGTGGCTGAAGAAAAGAAGACAGAGGCACTAGAAAAAGTTGGCAAGTTATCAGATGTGAAGCCGTGAATTCCTTCCCTTCTATCAACAAGGCTTATCATTTGTTCTTCAAAGCCTCTCACATGTGGAAAAGGAAAGGTTTCAGCAACATGCCATCAAATGGACAGAGAAGGGGGCACTGGAACTTGTTTGCCAAAGGTGAGAGATCTGCTGCCCTGTTTTATTTCTGACAAGACTTGGTAGAAATGGCAAGAAACATGGTGCAAAGTACCTAGCAAAGGTGATGAAGACCACATTTGATCAATTTGGCATGTATCTTTTTGCCTTTGTCTCCCATATTACATCCAATGGCAAGCTGATGGTCTCTATGTAGGTCATGGTATTGCATCAAATGTCTGACTTATTATCATAACAATGTTGTTTTTCACCATAGACTTGATGACAATAGCCATCTTGGACCTGTCCCGACAGACCCTTTTCAGGTGATGCATGAAGTCACTGTGACGGAAACAATGGAGGCCTGGCAAGTATACTCCAATGACATACATCATGAGTAACAATTTGGGGCATCTGAGATTTGTTAACATGATGCTGGTAGATGCCAAGCTTTGTGGTGGGAATTTCTTTGTGCAAAGGAGTCAGAAAAGGGGGGTGAAGCCCTCTGTTATCCTTGAATCAGACAGCAATGGCTGGCTGCTGCTTCCAGAGGCAAATAGTCAGGGTTGGGAGGACCTGAAATGGGCAAAGGTGTTGGTTCAGGCATTTGTGACAGTGAGCTATTGCATGGCCACTGGAGGAATGCAGCTTAGCATGCCTTGGATGGTCCTTATGCAGACCCCACATATTTTTATAGATAAAGTGTATCTACCAAAGGTGACTGAGGCCTTCAAGGAGCCATCCTGCATGAGGGCCATTGATGCTGATGTGTGTTTGCAGCACTAGAGAGATTGACAGGTGATAGGGAATGCATCAAAAACCCTTTGGTTCAAACAGATCATAATCAAAAAGATGTTGTTGCTCTGTTATATGGTGGAGGCACTATCAGTAAAAAAGGAAAGTTTAAAGTTGGAAAGGCCAAAGTCCCTGAGACCCCTGCCCAAGCTGAACAGGTGAAGCTGAAATGAAATATGGGGGCTAGTCTTGAACCAAAAGGCTCTTTCCATTGTCAAGAGAGCAACAATGACCAAAGATCATCAAGCCCCACCCCATATGCCAGGTATGAGCTTCATGTTCAAGAGCCAACCCCATTCCAGGGAGTGGGGATGCCCAAGGGGTAGATCTGGAGGGGCTTTCCCGCCTCTTGATCCAGTACCGCCACCTTCCTCGAATCTTCCCATGGTTTGAACTGGGGAGAGCAAAGAAAAGTAGCACACCAGGACATAGAATAGCATAATTACACTCCAAAAAGCCCACACTAAGTACCTTGTGGGAGACATCCCCAATGCAGAAGCGAGCCAAGAGTGGCTGGTCATGAAAGGACTGCTAGCCCTATCAGGATCAACACCGACACTCACAACACTGGCCGAAATGCACTTCCAAGTAGGAGCCCTGCCAAACACACGTCTACAAACCCTCAACGGAATCCGGGCTGTTGCCTTCCTGCTCCAAGACCTCAAATTAGCAAGCACAGCAAAGGAAGTTGCAGAAGCGGTGATTGAAAAGATAACCCCCACCATCGCAAATCGTCAAGTCACTCTCAACGAAAAATCACAAGAAATAGCTAGGAAAATATGTGAAAAGGTGGATGAAATAGCAGAACAAGCCAAATCCACCATAGAAGAAATAGGTAAGGTAACAGATAAAATGACTAACTCTGCAGAGAAAATGGTAAACACACCTTACCGTGATGCGCTAACACAAGGGACGCCTGGACCACCCATTCAGGTAGACCCACAGGTAAGAGCAAAAGAATGCATACGAGCATGCCAATTCCTCTGGACACTATCAGGCAACACCCAGGATCTCAAAACACTCCCAGCCCCACAACTTCTGAAACAGTTAAACAAAAAACTAGCCAAGGCAGCAAAAACCACAAACGAAACATGCAGACTGCGCTCTGCAATATGGCTCAAGAATGGTGGACTGCTCATTGAAGCTGCGGAAGACAAATCAGCCATGTGGCTACGTGCAGAGGCCAACATCTTCCACATGGAGTGCGAGCTGGGATTCACATTACTCCCCGAAACCCGCAACCACAACGTCATGGCCTACTTTGTACCTCTATCCTTTGACCCATCAGATGATTCACAACTGGAAGAGGTAACCAAGTCTAACAAGCTAACTAAAGAATCTATTAGAAAGTGCAGATGGGCTAAGGCCCCAGAACGACGCAACCCAAACAAAATGGTTGGACACATGATACTAACACTCTCAGACCCAGACAGCGCAAACAAAGCAATACTCAATGGCCTAGTCATATGTAACAAGAAGGTCTCAGTATCGAAGTGTAGACACAAGCCAGTTAGATGCCTCAAATGCCAGGGATATAACCATGTAGCACTTGAATGCATTATTAACAGGGACATCTGTGCCAAATGTGGCGAGAACCATAGAGCCACCACTTGCAATATGACAACACTACTGTGCACCCCATGTGGCAAACACGGACATGCAAGCAGCGACCAAACATGCCCCACCTTCCTCAGAAAGTGTGCTGACTATGACATGAATCACCCAGAAAACTCACTCCCCTTCTTCCCCTCCACCAAACCTTGGACATGGGAATCTACACCTCCAAGTGGACAATGGCCTGCTGTTGCAGCCAGACTTGCTGACTGTATATGCCCCAACAAGCAAAACAAACCCCGCCAAACGCAACTCCCCTTCTACCCAAGGCAGATAGCACCAAACGGACAAGAGCTAGAGTGCCAATCCTGGGACAGACCCCCACCACAACCCTTAAGCTCACCTGCCCCAACAGTCCCACGCGACTTCCCTGCCCCCTCCCCACTACCCAACAGAAGCACTCCAGAACAGCCGACCAACCAACCTGACTTCAATGACACCACCGGAAATGACTGATACACGCAACAAACCAATGAAGCTAAGGATCCTACAAATAAATCTGAACAAATCTCTCACTGCACATCTCGAGCTCATCAACGACTCCCTGGCTGCGAAGTGGGACATCATACTGATCCAAGAACCATACCTCACCTATTTCGGCAACATTAGAACACCAAACCACTTCACTTCAGTATCACCCACCTCACGAGCATCAATTGAAACTCCCTCCTGATCTATGATTTGGGTAAACACAGCACTATCTACTAGCAACTGAAATATACTAGACATCCCAGACACTAACGATGCTGTAGCCATCCAACTCAAGGGAACATACGGAAGGCTCTCGATTTTCAGCATCTACAACGCATGTGACCACTCAGAAACACTGACGCTCCTAAGAAGGTATATGCTTGCCAACCAAAACGAATTACAGGGATGCGAAAACCACTATGTAATCTGGGGTGGAGTTCAATTGACATCACCCCATGTGGGACAGAGATGAGGACACATGTCTATTCACCGCCAAAGCTCTCGAGGAAGCAGGAATGCTCATTGACCTGGTAATGGAGCTGGACATGTATATGCCCCTACCGAAAGGCATCCCCATGCTCAAACACATGGTCATGAAATGATACTCCAGGCCAGACAATGTTTTTTGCATGAGTAACCTCAGAAACCACATAGTCAGATGCAACACCATCCCAGAAAGACAACCAGGGAAAACTGACCACTACCCGATCGTAATGCTCATTGAACTACCTCAGGAATGGGTGACACCCAAACCTTCACAGAACTTCAGGGAAACAGACTGGGAGGAATTCAACACCTTCCTAGATGCTGAACTCCAAAAAATTCCTACCCTGACGGAAATCTGAGGCGAAGAAGAATTGGGCAGGGCAATCCAGCAACTCACCAACACACTACAGAAAGTGATTGCCACCAAAGTCCCCGAAAACAAACCATGCCCACTATCCAAAGATGGTGGACAAGTGAACTAAAGAAGCAAAAGAAGATGATAAACCAGCTGCGATCAGAGTCATACAAGAACCACGCAATAGAAGACCATCCAAGTCACGAAGACGTACGAAATATGCTGCAGACATAGCTAAAGCCAAGACAGACCACTGGAACAACTTCCTGGAAAATGCTGATAATGCTGACATATGGACGGCAAATGGATACCTTATGAACCCAGTGGGAGATGGGGGACAAGCAAGAATCCCCACACTCAAAGTGACAGGAAACAACGGATTCACACAAGAAGTGAACACCAACGAGGGCAAGGCGAAAGCCCTCACAGATTCCTTTTTCCCGCCAAAACCAACAACATCAACAGTTCCTCAAGACTTCAACTACCCTGAACCCCTACTATCGCCACCCCCAGTCACAGAGGCCCGAATCCACACACACATAAGCAAGCTATCCCCATACAAAGCCCCAGGCCCAGAAGGGATCCCAAACATCATCCTGCAAAAATCAGTGGATGTCATCACCCCTCGACTATTACCTATATACAAAGCAATACTCGGACAGGGTCTCTACTATTCTGGTTGGCAAGAATTCACAACATGTGTCCTCCAAAAGCCTGGAAAGCCAAATTACGAAGTCCCAAAAGCATACCGCCCCATAGCCTTGCTATGTACAATGGCGAAAGTGCTCACATCAATGGTCTCAGAAGACCTGATCTACACAGCCAAAAAGTACCAGCTGCTACCAGACACCCACTTTGGAGGCAGGCCCTGCAGAAGTACAACTGATGCAGTGCATCTGCTTGTGCACCGAGTCAAGGAGGCTTGGAAAAGAAGAAAGGTGGTATCAATACTTTTTCTAGACATCAAAGGCACTTTTCCCAATGCTGTAACGGACCAGCTACTCCACAACCTAAAGAAAAGATGTGTCTAAACCTCAACAGTAAATTTCATCAGCCGGCTACTGGATGGACGCTCCACCTGACTCCAATTCGATGACTATGTATCAGGCCCAATAACTATCGACAATGGAGTAGGACAGGGGGACCCAATATCTCTCCCATCTTTCAATTTCTACAATGCTGACCTACTAGAACTAAGCAACGTACTACAGGCACTCGGATACGTTGATGATGCCATGGTGATGGCTGTTGGCAAAAACTTTGAAGAGACTACACGAGCCATCCAAGAGCAAATGGAAGGAGAAAATGGAGGTTTTAAATGGTCTACTGATCACAACTCTAGGTTTGAAATTAGCAAACTGGCAATTATGCACCTAGGACACAAGAAAACCAGAACCCCAGCCGGCAACCTATGGAAAATGCATAAGCCAAACCTCGTACTACAAGGGAAAGTGGTAAACATAGTGGACAGCTACAAATATCTTGGCATAGTCATCGACGACAAGCTGCTATGGAGGAAACATGAAGAGAAAGCCATCAAAAATGCAACAAAATGGGTAATGCAATGCCGTCGTCTTGCCAAAACTGACACAGGGCTCTCAGCGAAACTCATGTGACGGCCCTATTTGGCAGTGGCCATACCTAAAATGTCATATGGTGCTGAGGTATGGTACAATCCACCAAGGAAGGCTTATGGTGCAAAGCGCCAAACAGGTTCAGCAAGAGCTGCACACCAACTAACCAGAGTACAGAGAATGGCCACCCTAGCGATTAACGGTGCTCTCCAAACCACCCCAACTGACACCTTAGACCTACATGCAGGCCTTCTCCCACTCAAACTCACCATGTTAAAGATCTGCCATAAGTCACTGGTACGAATATGCACCTTACCTGAAACACACCCACTACACCACGTGGTATGCGAGTATAACTTAAACTACACATGAAAACACTGCACACCACTATACAACCTACTACAACAGTTCCCCAACATCGACCCAGGACACCTGAAAACCATCACACCAACCCCATGACCTCCATCGTACACCACCCCATTTACAACAGAAGTAGCACAAGACTGCAAAACATTCTTTAACAATGAGGCCAACAGCACACCCGAGATCAAAATTTTCACCGACGGATCAGGATATGAAGGAAACATTGGAGCAGCAGCGGTGATGTACTGAAAGGGCAGACCCACCCCAGCAAAAGTGCTAAGGTATCACCTGGGAAGCTCATTGGAATACACAACTTTTGAAGTGGAAGCAGTTGGTGCCATCTTAGGAGTATTGCTAATCAGAACGGAACATGTCGCAGGCCGCCTACCTATTTCCATACTAACTGACAGCCAAGCCTTCATCAAAAGGACCCAGACACAAAAAGCAACCACAGCCCAGTACCTCACAGAGGAATTTCCTGACCATAGCAGGCAACGTAAATGCCCCAAACATGCACCCAAGCGACAAGCGCTTCCATCTGGTATGGATCTCAGGGCATAGCAGAGTGCAAGGTAATGAAAGAGTTGATGAGGAGGCTAAAAAGGCAGCACAAGGCAAGTCAAGCCCATCCCACAGGCTGCCAAAACTGCTATGAGGAAAGCTCCCCACAAGCACTGCAGCCATCAAGCAGAAATTTCACAAGGAACTGATAGACAAATGGAAAATAATATGGACAGTCTCACCATGATACCAGAAGCTCAACTGCCTCGACCCAGACTTCTCCTACCGCCAATACTCTGGAATCCAGTCAAGCCTAAAAAGGTATCAAGCCAGTTTACTGACCCAAGTCCGCACAGGGCATATACCACTCAACTTCTACCTACATCAGATCAAGAAAGCAGACTCGAGCATGTGTACCTCATGCCAAGAGCAAGGTTCACCCACTAAGGAAACGATCACACACTACCTTTTTGAATGCCCCGCATACAACAAAGAATGGCATGAACTCGACTGAGAAATGAGAAGGGACTCGAGGGATCTAGCCTCACTACTTAGCTCTGAGAAGGGAGTCAAAGCCCTGACCAGCTTCATCAGCAAAACAGGACATCTACAACTTGCGAAAGGTGACCCTTTCATTACCTAGTAAAACAGTGTCTTGCCTGTGATCCACAGGTACTCTCGCACAACCAATTAAAGTTTTCTCAGCCGCCTGCACCACAGAGGATCCTGATATAACACAGAAAGACCACACCCGAAGCTAGCCACCCATCCCGGGATAACAACCCTGTCACTACTATCCCACCTGTGCCTGCCACAAGTTGGCTGGGCACTTAGCAGCAACAACACCCCGCACCAAGAAAACGAAGTAAGGAGAACAGAGTAGAGGGCTGTAGGAAGCCTGCAGCCCTAAACGGTTCATAGAGCTGGGCCCCAGGGGAAGCGACTGCCATGGGCATGCCGTCTGGGGTGCAGGGGCTGAGGCGAGGGAAGGGCACAAGGGACCCTCCATAAATACTCTAGTATGTAAAGACCAAAATAGGGCTAGCCCTGAGAGGTCGTAAAAACAACACAAAAAAAAAAAAAAACAGATCTGGAGGAGGAATGGACAGGTCTGAGTAGTGATGAATGTACACCAAACGATGAGATAGGATGTGAAGCAGAACCAACACCCCCTCCAAGGCATGGGCATTCTATGAACTGCAGGACAATGTGAGGCCGAGCTGGAAATGCATGTACCTAGAAGTTTCAATGAATGATGATGATCTAGATGAAATGCCTGCTGCAGAAAGCACAAAGAACACCCATGGAGTAGCGATACTTCCTGGACCCTGTGATCTGGCCATCCCATTCCCATGCAGAGGACAACACAAGACATCATCTTTCCTCAATCCACACACAGAGGCCAATGATTGGTCACATCATTGGGAAGCATTGGAGGCCACTGAGAGGAAAGCTCACCCAGCCAAGGGACCACCACTCCACACCACTGTAAAACCCCCCTCCCCACATTGTAGTGGTCATGTTACTGTGCTGAGGAGGTTATTTGATGGGGAGGTGGATACTTCAAAGCCTGCCCAACCATTATTTTCTTCAAGGCCCTCACAGAAGGCTAAAATGGGCATTATGCCAAAGCCATCCCGATGAACATAAGGGAACCAAGCCAGGGGGGTAGGATATCTTTGGCCAGTTCTTGGGATTGACAACATTTATTGGACCCCAATGCCATGTTGGCAATATACCTCATGTCTTACACATAGATCTTCCCCTACTAGACATAATTTACCAAACTAGTCCTTCTTTACTATACTGAAATAAACCCATGATACTGGTACTAATCCTTGGTTGGCTTTGATGTCCTCAGCCCAGCTAACCTCGGCATTGATTGGTCCTGCCAGTGGCGTCGACATCCTGGCTTGCTATTTCTTGTGCTTGGCTTAATTCATATCCAGGTGTCAGCCCATCCATATTGAACGGGATCATTTTTTGTGGGCTGAACCATGTTGAATGGGCTTTATTTTGTATCAGCCCACCCATGTTGTACAGGTTAATTTTTGGCTTGGGCTGAGTCCAGTGGCCTGTGTCATATGGGGTTTTTGGACCTCCAGGCACCCATATCCTATGGAGACTTTTCACCTACATTTGCTAACAGAATGAGAAAACAGTAGAACACCTCATCCTACACTGCACAGTACACCACACCACCAGACAAGTACTACAAAACAGCATGGGTGGCACAGCCATTAACATCACAAAACTACTCACAACGCCAAAGACACTCCACACACTGTTCCATTTCATTGCAGCCACCAAGCGATTCCACGACACCTTTGGGGAGATACCGACTATGCCGGAAATAGAGTAGCAGGAAGAAGAACAATGATGGCAACATACATAGCCTAACGAACATACACTAAACTCAGCCCTAGAGCCACTTATTATTGCACCAGCTCATGCCTTGAGAACTGCTTAGTGGCCACTCATTGCAGATGGGGAGGACATGGACAGACAAGCAGAAGGCCCAAAGCAAGGAGGATTACATTTGTACACACTTATTATCTCTGACATATGGTATGCCACAACGGAGAATAGATGGGATAAAAAATAAAAAATAAAAAAAGTAAGGGTCCATTGGCATTTGGGACTTCACCTTTGAGTTGAGGATCTTGTTTTTCGAAGCACAAATACCATATTATGAGCGAGTGCTGGAGCTACATAGAACATTGGTGCGCGACAATTACCCATCCCGAGTCCATCACCCAGTGCCGAGGTACACCTCTCTAAACCTGTTCTTCACATAATGCGGGTGATTTTCTTTCGGAGACCAAATAACGTCCATTCTGCCATGCGCAGAGGAGTTTTGACACAGAGCCCACAAATCCAAGCGGTTCTTACCAGCGAGGAAAGGCGGGCCAGCCGGATCGAATATATTTTGCTGATGGAGGTAAAAATACAGAAGAGAAAGGGTAATGACAGGGCGCTCACCGTCACACAGTACTCGCTCTTCGGTGGTGCCGGAGACCCATAGTCGGTCAATGTAAAACTCGGCGACTCGCCTTCCAGCAGCGGGAGAGATACCGCCCACGTGTAAGGATTCTGACTCGGCAGTGATTTAATTACACCGTTGTCTAGTTCATTGAATGACCACGATTTGCTGCAACCTAGACAAGTCTGTCTCGCAAGGGTTATCGTGAGGTCTCAGGGCTGAGGAGAGAAGTTGGAGATAGAACGTACAGATAAGATCGATATTGTTGGAACTGTACCTGCGTCGATCACCTGGAGAGGAACCTTGGATGCTATGTTGTCCTTGTAGACTGCATGGATACTGAAGTCGGACATCGACATCTGCAGGCATGCCTGAGATCTTTGGGGCTGTTCTTCGAATAGTGTCAGCCGGAAGGGGCCGCCGCAGAACTGAAGGTGGTCGCTGGCATGTCATGTGGCAGTCGGTGATAAGGGCTTGAGTGGTGCCCAAAAGGTTGTTGCCACACCCTACTGGGAAGTGAGTTGGGATGTTAACAACGAAAAATGAAGCACCTACAGCACTCGTTTCCATATTCTAACCCGGCAAGAGTGTATCCATTTTCTTTGCATGTTGCAACGCAAGTCTGTGCTGTAACCCCGTTCTCTACATCGAAGCGTCTCGATAAGGTACGTTCAGTAGTAATATCCCTGCACTCGTCCGTTCCATCATCTCCTCAAGATTATGACGATACCGCGAATACGCACGCGTAACATCCCTTATATAACCAACTCCCCACTGAAGTGGGTACAACGGGATCAGCAGCACCATCGTAATAGACATCAACCCGATTGTCAGATCCACAAGTTTCGAGTGCTGATCCCGAGCAGGGCATATTGCATTCAGCTTGAGGGCTTGGGGAACCAGTGAACAACATACAGCATTGCTATTTTTTGGGGAGGTGAGGCGAGTTGTTGCCAGTCATTGATTTTGGACGCACACTTCCATATTCTACCCCAGCGTAATGATATCCACTAGTATTGCAAAAGGCTTGGCACGATTCGATAGTCATGAGGGTGGCGTCCGAGTAAGAGGAGGCACCGAGCGTGCGAGATGAGGAAATGGCTCCGTCGGATTGTTAGATAGGACAAGAAAACCAACGAAGGCATTCACGGACGTATAACATCCCTTTGACGACCAGGACCCGTGGAGTACGTCTCGGGACCACGGATTGGTGTGCAGAGCAAGACTATCTACATTCTGGTTGGGACCACTTAAACACTATGGAAAATAGGTGGTAGGCCGGGGCTTGACTTGCCTGGAAGACGAGAGCTGGAAGGGCGAGGAAAGCGACTGGAAAAAAGGCAGGGGTCATGGAATGTTTCCTATAGTGCAAGAGAACGGCGTTTATTTACCTGGCTGCCCATCGAACCACAATACGTATCGATTGCTATCGTTCTTCAGGAGTTACGATATAAGAAGAACACGATCTGTTTGCCATCAAGACCGTTCATTAACGAGTGGGATTCAAGTGAGATCGAGAGCCCTCCCTGTAGGTTGCTTTCCCACAAAGTTAGAAGCCCGATGTAATACCAGTACATAGGTACTTGCGATCTCCTGATTTGCCTGATTTACAAGAACCCCAGGCTTCGTATCTCCGTTATTCTGATGGGCTGGTTCCGGCTTGAACCTGCTTTGGCCGAAAAGTCAATGGTCCTAATCGACCAAAGTTCAATGTTGAAGTTCGACGGCGGCATCCCCGAGCCCAGGGCAATTGATTATTAGATTCATTGCACGTAAAGTAAGCATGAGAGGCCGCCTTTTGGGTTGCCGAGTGCTCCACGGGGCTTGCCAGCAGTAGTGACTAAGTCGAAGCTCAAGTTGCGATCAAATTTCTCCCAAGTCAGTCCTTTTGTGCATACCAGGAAGCCACACTGAAATTTAGTTCCTCATAATTGATCCAAGTGAGTCAATCATTCAAAAGTCCATGCCTCAGCCTGATGATCCATGTTTGGGCCGGATATTCAAGTTCTTGAAGCCTTGAAGTCACTTCAAGTTGAAGTTGATCCTACTCACGCACCCGCCACGAAATACTTTTAGTAGGTTGGCCGCGGTCGCCTTTAGGGTTTTTTTTTTTACATAAATAGTCTGCCTCTGAACACCACTGCCATAAAAACCTTTCGAACCCGAACCCTCTTCGGGGTTACAGTGCTCTCTCTAGTCGAACCGCCAATGGAAGTTCCACCACGATCCAGATGCCGTCTAACAATCCGAGAAGTGAGGGCTCGAACCACTTCAATTGTTACATGCGCATTCGAGACTTCGAGAACCACCCTCTAGCATTTTCAAGTTACGACGCGCTTGTCACATCTACGGCGGCTATCATGGGGGGGGGACCAACAGGTCATTTCCACAAGTACCACGAACGTGCATCGCACTCTGCATTCATGGTCCCTTTGGTTCTGGCGGTGCAACGGACACCAGTAAATAAAGAGTCCAACCTTGGTCTGGAGCCTTGGCGATCTTCTGTTTGGTATGCTGATGACTCCCCTATAAAGCACGCATTGGGATCCTGGTTCTATTACACCCATTCAAATTTACCTCAGAGGTACGCAATGTAGGATTTCCTATGGGACTTCATTTATACTACGTATTGTTCATCTCAGTCCAGACCACATGGTAATGCTAAGCACGAAATGTCATTTGGCTCCATGGGATCATGAACCAGAGAAGAAGCACGTAGACAAGCAGGAAAGTAGTGACGATCAACGTTTTCCCGTAAGAACGAAAAGAGTTGGGAGTATACGAGCAAGTATCCGATTCAAATAATGACAGTAAAACGGAGATTGGGTATAGATGGATTGGGGAAGGGGAATAGTAGATATGTTATAGTGAATTAACAATAAGTCATGGAGTGGGAAGCCTGGGGTATCGCACTCAGAGGGTGGCGGGTCTGGAGTCATCTTCAGATGCTATGACATTTACAGAAAAAAAAAGAAGAGGTACGCACAACGCATCGACGATATGTTCCATAGAACGGCATGCCGCCCATGAACTAGGCAATAACGCAGTATCCACCAGTGGAGCCGCCGCCATTCCTCTCGTAATCTTCTAGTTTAACATCTGCGCCCTCGACTGCTGACAGCACGGGGGTAGACGGGGAGGCGGTAAAGGAAGAGGCGGCAGAAACAACGGAAAAGATCGTCGTGAAGGCGTCCATTGAGAGAGGATGACAATGAAAGGAACGAATGCCAAATTTGAGGGCGAAGGACGTAGAAAGACGAACCTGCAGGTTAGAATTTCTTACCGCTTCTTATGAAGCTTGTGTGGATTGCACAAAACAATAGCGGTAGGCCCATAGAGTACTGCTGAAGCGTGCGTTGTGATGCGACTTCGTTTAACAATTGGAGGGAACAATGAGACGTTGCAGCGCTTATTCCTTCAGAGGTCGGAGGCCCAAACCGCAGTAAAGGCCCTAGGTATAGGACCCAATGGTTACTAAAACCGCACTGTCCACAAGATCATTGTGAGAACTTGAACCAAGGCAAACTCGCCATACAACGAGACAATTAACCCCGTCAACACATGATCTAGCAGAAGCACACACTATTAAGTCTTCTCCCAAGCTTGTCGACGTTGGGAAGTCGGTAACAATTGATTATTGAGCACCGATTCGTGAGCCACAATGAATCATCAGGATTGTCTCCAGGGTGGGTCGTCGGAGAACAATAAGAGTACATACAAGTTGTAAGCCTTCTGAAATGATCCGTTTGGTAAGGGTAGGGGGCGGACAATGCATCTGAAGAGGCAAATCTCTCATGACAGAACATGTACAGCAGAGTGATTTTGGTCTTTTCAAATTTACAGCCTCCCCGAGAGCGAGTTGAACCATCCGGGCCGTGATATAGAATGACACACAATCGTGACAATACCAACGTCGTGTGTGCCTGATCAGGTGCTAAGTTACCATCATCCATCGGACACAATAACAATTTCCAGTCAGATTTACTTCTTCAAGGTACATATGAATGACTTGATGAATGATTGAAATTTTTCTTCTCAGAGCAGTGCGCTCCGCCCACAACCCACGCTGTTTTGCCCTAGCGGCGTCTCTGGCAGGAGCCCTGCTGGTAATACAGTGGTACATATGGCCTGGGCTAGTCATGATGGAAAACATGAAAATAATGAATTAGTCAAGAGAGAAAGAGATGACGTGAATGTCAGTTGCTTTGGGGGAGCGTCGCAGAATATGCGTCTTTATACATCTTCCAACCTTCACTACACGCCTAGCAAAACTTTTCCCTCTTGAACGCAACTTCGATGACCCTTTCAACTTAACCATTCTGAAAATTAATACCGTTGCTATTTTTCATCAGCTAAAGGCTACATTATCTGTATTACAAGGCGAGATTTTTCTAAAGACGAGTCCCTCAACAATGCTACACGATTCGAGTTCCTCTACGTCGAGCGAGGAGGATGTGTGATACACCGAGCAAGGAAGTACCTGCAAGTAGTGTTGTCTGCAAAAAAACATGTAAATGTCCATGACGCGCAACATTGTGAGTCGTAGGCACTCACACCAGCGTATATTATTCCATACCTAGACCGAAAATTGTTGTAAAGCAGGTATAAGTGTCACGAAGTGGACTTACCACCAATGTAAGTTGCTCGTGAGAAGTGCTCCGATGATAGGTGAGGCTGCAAGTTTTGGTCGGCAATCGTCGAACTTTTAACACAAAAAGACCTACAAATCAGCCCACTGATAGCTAATTACAATTATCGTCAATTCCCAATTATGCTGATGTGACAGTGTACTCTCACTCACCAGAGAAACTATAAGTAATCCCTATGCGCGCTCCAATTTCACTCCTGTCCTTAGCGAGTGAGGCTGCTCACAGAAATAAGTGTCAATACTCAATAGGTTCACAGGCAGACTAACCGAGTGTAGGAGGCAAGAGACCCAAAGCTTCGATAACAAGTTGTCAGTCACTGCCATTCATTAACATTTATTAGAAAGCTTACTTCCGCCAGCGAATATACCGAATATACTGGCGAATATGGCTATGCCCGCAGTGTTCTCAACGACACCGAGACAATACAACATGATGGCCAAGCATACGTTGATGAAGGCAAACAAGTTCAGGACGCCACATTTTGGGGCGAACGCGCCTGAAAGAGTACGGCCTAGAATTGATGTGGCGTTCATTATGGACACCTATTGGCATACATCAGTGAAGAGTGTGTTTGTCTCGTGAAAATACCAACACAGTAAAAAGCAAACTTCTCGTTAACACCGTGTGTGACGGCATAAAGTTGAAGATAGAAGAGAGGGAACGTAAATCCGAGTGTCGAAAGAAACGAGCTATGATCCAAGGTCAGTTTGCAATTGACGATTCTCATGAGGGTATCAACAGACCCCATGACAACAAATAGGTACGGGGGATCTTTCAAGAACTCTACAACCGGAAGAGCGCTCCCCACTTTCTTCGGAGGCAGCCTGGTCCTCATTAAGAGCATTGCGATTACGAGGAGGATGGCATTTAAACCTGCACTTATGCGAACACCATTATGGAAACCAGCCGATCCATGGAATAGGTGATTCAACATAATCGGATGGATGACAGCACCTATAGCACCGAAATCAAGAAAACAAACGGATTCATGTTCCGTAGAGACCGACCTAGACCCGCACCAGTAGATGCAATAGTCATTGCCAGAGGACGGCGAAGAAGAAAATGGTGCGACACCACCGATAAACCTATGAATGATAACACATTAGGAATGTCTCCTGAGAGGCGAGAAATTTCACAACTCGGTATATACACCAGTCCAACACCCAGACCCTCGCCCACGCCTTGGCTAAGGAAAACCTGCGCCTGACTAAGTGCTGGAGAGATACAGTGGCAGACAAAAATACTTGATAGAATTGGTTTTTCTGAGAGAGTGAGAGCATGAAGGCTGTGGTACACTTCATTGTTAAGTACGTTTCCGAAAGTGCAAAGAAACTATACTTACACGAAAACACATGTAATAGGGCTCCGGCAATCATTAAATGATAACTGGGGGATTGTGAATCTACTAGACATGTGGAAAACGGGATAAACTCACAAGTATCCCCTGTCAAACGCCCGCCCTGTAGCGATTCCGCTACCCATGAGTAGGAATACTTGTATGCCGCCAATCCAGCTGATGTACACAGATGAGATAAGAAGCACACACATCAGAGACACCTACGAGATCTCGCTTGGCGAATAACCTGTGAGGTACTCTCGAATATAATAGTCTGTTGCAATGCCGTTGTGAGAACCTGAATATAGTGACTTGAAAGACCTGAGCACTACAGCAGATACGTGAATTTCTGAAGAAAAAAAAGAACGGGTAGTAATTACCCTTGATAAACTCCAATTGCGTTGGTATACCTGAAGAATCATGCCAGGCTCAGAGAAATGGCACAACAGGCCCAACAGAGACATGAACAAGCGTACCCAAACGTAGAAAATTGAACAAGCGCCCTGCTTTCTGGTCAAACACAGGTCCTAGGCAAATTAATGAAGTTGCTTACACTCCGAGAACCGTTGTCCATGCTTGCCAACCAGTTTCAGGAAATGACGTATCATCATCGCTGAAGTCGCTCAAGGGAATTTCAAGTGTGTCCGAGGACAATTTCTCTAACATCTTGAGGAAATGGCACTGTCCTCAGGACTGTGTCGAAATAGAGGAAGATAGGTGGTATTTGAACCACCTCTCCGGCGTATTAAACGATCTGAACGCCACTCGTAACTTATCGCGATATATCAATTGCGGCATCTCCCTTGGAGCGGAGCATTTAGATAGGTTTTTTTTTGATATCGAGTAAGCGCACCATACAGATCTTCACACACGCGACAGACAGTAAAACCAAGAGTTTTTGGAACGGGAACTTGAAACCGATGTAATTGAAGCCACGTGGATGATCGGTATCGACGATATGTGATCGATCATGATTAGTAATGCGGCCGTTCAGGGCCAGGAGCTGGACGCCACGTTCGAAGTGTTCCATGTCGCCCAATATGGAATGAGCGGTTCAAATGTACGTAAAGAAAAAAGTCGCGGGCGGTTGCGAATAACCTATATTCGACTACTGTGGCGTTACACCGTGTTTCAGGTTTTTTGAAGAATCCCTAAGCGTGCTCGAAGAAGACCGAGTAACTATAAGTTGCGGGTGGGAGAGGAAAATACGGCTTGCGACTCTGGATATATGTGTGTTTCAAACGTTTTTCGACAAAGCATCTGCAGATTTCCCCGGCAACGATGTCAAAATTTCCGAGCGACTCGGGTGCTGAAAGGAGAAACCGAGTAATGATGGTTACTATTTAGTGTGGTAAAATTAAAATGATGCTGGGTGGGTCAAGGTATGTAAGTACTCATTAATAATGAAGTAATGCATCCGAACGATAACAAGTTCAACAACCCCTCGCGTCCAGGCATCAGAAAGGGTTCGCAGTTAACGTTCATTGCTGTGTTGAAGGAGTTTCTGGAACGCCGTGTTTAATTTTGGAGATACAGACCCCGTATCTGGGACGTCGCTGCTGCAGAAACCGGTTTACGTAAGTATTTCGGGCACAAGACTCCGAAGTTAAAGTCTGTCCTGTAGGCACTGTGACCATGTTTGCACCTGGCTGACATAAATCATTGAAAATATACCAAAAGAGGATAGAGGAAGGAGAGAGAAAGAGAGACTTCTGTTATTCTCAGCCTGTACTAGAGGCATATTCATACTTTGTACTACAGACTACAGACCAGTGCTGTAGCTTTAATTTGACATAAATTATTCCGAAAAAGGAAGAGAAAGAAGAGAGAAAGAGAGACTTCTGTTATTCTCAGCCTTTTACTAGATGCATATTCATACTATGTACTACAAACTACAGACCAGCACTGTGACTTTATTTTGCATGGTTCCACATCAGCAAAATCCGAGATTTGCTTACCATTGCTTAGGCATGCTTATAGTGGCTTAAGAATTCTTCTAAGCACCACTAAGCCAGAGGTTGCTAAGCCCAACGATGCTTATGCCAAGTCAAGTCGTCCCATGAGATGTCTTACCTGAGGCTTATCTGGGGCTTATTCTAGGCTTACAGCTAAGCACAGATCTAAGCGCAAATCTAAGCAATGCCTTAAGCAATAAAAAAATCTGAAATGCAATTTAAGCATTCAATATTTTAAGCACAGCTCAGACCATTAAGCATGATAAGGCACAAAAAGCAATATATTTCTGTCCAAGCATGGTAAGTATGTGGGTATAATAAAAGCATGCTAAACATGCTAAGCAATCATTGAGCAAATAAAGTGGCCATGTGGTGAGAGAAATGACAAGCCAGAGTTGAATCTGGCAATGTGATAGATAGGCATATGTAGGGAAACAAGAGCTGCAGGATGGGGGGTTTTCTATGAGATATGTACAGAAACAGACAGATGGCCATGACCCAGATTCAAAATAATCATGTCAGTGAGGTCATGAGAGGTAAAAACAACTTACACTCATCCTCATCATCAGAGATATCAACGAGGTGGGCCCGTTCATCCTCATTGTCATCAATGCTGATGACTTCCATATCATCTGTAGCCTTGTTGTGAACACAATCTGGCTTCGGGAGCACAAATGGTTGGACAGCTTGAGTGATTGCATTAAACTTGGCGTTCGAGAGTGAACAGGCTGACTTGGCATAACTACGGGTGGCCCTGCCCCATGTGGCATTGTTGAAGCCGGTCTGGCACAAGGACACCTTGCCGGTAGAGGGATTGAAAGTACGAGGGAGGGCTACAGTCTTGCCTTTGCTAGCCCAGGCCATCACAACAGTCAACGTTCCAGTGGCAATAAGAGTTAGGGCCCTCTCCACCTATCAAATGTCAGAAGAATTTGGGAAGCAAGCGGCAAAGAAAAACATACTGAGGTGGTGGCCATGCCTAACCCCTCAATTGTGCCAGAAGGTGGTTTGTCATAGAGGTCCAGAACTTTCACTGAACCATTGATAGCAGAGAGATGTGCTGTGAAAGTCTGAAGGACAAAGGGGCCACAAAAGACCCCCTTCCATTGCTGAGATTCATTAGAGATGTATACAACAAGAACGTTTGGGTCACATACCTTTTTGTCCTCATGATTGTCATCTGCATATAGGAAGCAAAGGTCCTCAAGGTAGTATTGGGCAAACACCATACATTTTTCATTGGAATCACATAAATCATCTTCTGAGTCACAAAATGACAGAAGTATTGCAATGCTGGCAGATCCAACAAGGTTGTGCCATGAGTCCACAAGGCGTTGAACTGTCTGAAACAAGTTTTGAGATTGTCCTAGAACTGAATCAGTCACATACCTTCTGATAAATAATGGAGTCTGACGTTATCTCATAATCATAGGAAGTAGTCACATCCCAGATCTTCTGCATGACCTTGATCGCCTGCTTGACTGGCACATCCCAGGGGTCAGCAGTTTTACTAACAAACTCCATGTAGATCATGATGAAGGTGTGGTGGAACCATGTCGCACTGACCAACTGTGAAAGTCCAATGCTTTGAGGCTTTTTGGGTGCCACCTTCAAAGGCTTTTATACAGTGAGTTGCTGATTGCAATGATGGTTAGATTCCCATGCTGAACGACAAGACTCGGAAGGACCCACCTCACTGGTGACTCATTTCTTTCCCTTGGGAGGGCTTTTAATCATGGCCTCCCATTCCTCTCCTCTCATTTCATCATTATCTGAGAGACCACTGTCAAACAGAGAGAGCATTGGCGCAGGTTCAGCTTTTACCTTAACCAAGTCTGATACCTGGTGACTAAAAATCTTGACCTTATCGGTGAGAAGTGAGGGAGCAGATGAGCAACTTGCACCGGTTGTAAGCAAGGGGACATGGCTGGAAATGGATTTAGGAGCTCACAAGGTAGGTTTACCACCATTGGGCACAGCTGATGCCCATGCCTTGATTGCAGAGCTGCATTTCTGCTTGTTGTCATTCACATTGCTGAGCGTCCAATAGTGGAGAGTTACAGGATCCAGCGTTAGGAATGAAAACATGAGGACAGGTGAGTGAGTATACCTATAATTGTCATCCATCAGATTTTGTTGTGGCCCATGGCTACGTTTGGATGACTCCAAGTCAGGTGCCACAGTATTGTTTACTCAGGTCTTGTACAACACATTGATATCCACTATCGCCCCCTCTCTCTTCAACTTCTTGTTCACCCATGCCTGGACCTGCAATAGGGCTTCAGGAGCTGGCCTCCCTCTCATTTCCTCTCCTGCATGCTTGATAGGCATCAACTTTGCCTTCTCACTGCCATACCTATTCTGGATCTTGTCCTCCTCAATTTTCTTCATTGTGGTGTTGATCTCATCTCGCACCTTGACCTTGACTTTCTTTGGCTTGGGTTCCTGAGGCTTCTCCTCCTTGGAGGCTGGTACTATCTTGTCATTGTTGTCATTGACCTTCCTCTTTTTCTCAGCCACCCTTTTTACAATATCGACTTTCGCTCTGGCTGTTGCTACAGCCTTTCCAGTGTTTTTGGCCTTCATCTTTTTGGCAGGAGGAGGTGGGTCACCACTTTCATAGCCCAAATTGTTGCCGGCGACTGACTTTTCCAAGTAGGACAATGCAAATGATGTGTTATAACCTACAAAGATCTCACCATCACTTGACTCTGCAATAGGGCTGAGGTTGGCTTTCTTGTGGTTGTTGGGAGGCAGTCATGGCTTTGGAGTGAATGATGGGCGGGGGGTGGCATCAACAATATCTTCATTGGCCATCTCTGCATGCTCAAAAATAGCTGCATGATTGATGTTCTGTCACTTTGTCTCTTCCTGGGCTTCCTTAGCCTGTGCCTTTGCTTCGCACTCCTTTTGGACCTCGGCTGTCTTTCGATACTGTTCAGCTTTGACAGCCAATCCTGGGTGAGCTGTTTTGTTACTCAACCATGTTGTGATGTGATGCTGAGGCACAGGGGAACCCAGCATTGTAATGGGGCAAGGAAGTGTTGAGGTGTGATAGGTATGTGGCCAGGGTACTGCCAGCAAGGCTGTGAGAATTAAAGAAAACATACTACTTTTTTTTGACTTAGCAAATTTTGATGATGCCCTGGGACTTTACCATGCTTCTTCCAGCATTCTTGGTTCCTCACCCATCTTGTGGCAGCCCTCTAACTTATTCTCTTATAATGGTTCGAAATTGAAACTTGCGAATTCAACATGCTTTCACTCTTGGTTCTCCACCGCCAACCCTGGCATGTCCTTACTGCCTCCAACACTTTCGCAGCAAAGGTGGACACACCAAACACATACAATCAAAGCACCCAGAAGAGGGATCTGATACCTATAGTCCCAACCCATCTGGACCACTATCACCCATGCAATCTTTGCCACAATTGTGCTCTCAGTCATCAAGTTCTATTCCTCCCAATACAATACCACCACCATCACCTCTGCAATCTCCACCACAACTGCCTTCTCAGCCTCCCAGCCCCTTTCCTCCTGATACAGTGCCACCTCCTTCACACAGAGGACCTGATTCTGTGGGACTGGATATTGAGAATCCCTTCTCTGATCTGGGCCCTGTTCCACCTAGATTCTATTCTGACTTTGATGATGAAATGGACAGAGGGCCCTTATCTGGGAGCAGAGCAAGCAACTGGGATGTTCCTGATCCTCCATGTGTTACACACATTTATCATCCCAAGCTTGATGGTAAGTCAAGGCTTTTTTTAAATACATTCCAACACTAATATCTATTACTTCTAGGGCAAATTTAATGTACACTAAATGAGGGTGAAAGACTGGTCTGGACTGTAACAGGTTCAGACCAGTCTTGTTACTAGAAAAGACCATGTAAGACCAGTGAAGACTGGTCTATATTGGTTCAGTCTGGTCTTTGTACATAGATAGCTTTGTGAGGACTGGTCGCAGTCTTGGTCTGGCCCCTTGAGGGCAAAAGACTGAGACTGGACCAGACCTTCAAATACTACACCAGAGGTTTGGGAGAGGGGGGAGGGTGGTGGACTCAAGGGGGCATCACTAGTGTTTGAAGATCAGGTCCAGTCTGGTCTTTTTACTTCACTCCTGAACTAAGACCCAAGACCAGACTGGTCTTGACCACCTACATACATAGTATGTACCACCCCCCACATGGTAGGCATGTGGGGCAGTATCTAGCTAAAGTGTATACTTTATATTCTGTAACTAATTTGAGTAACCAAGTAATAGAATATTTTTACAATCTGTGGGGGGCTGTGGGGTCACTATTGAGGTAGGGAGTGTGGGGGGGGGTCATCAAAGCATGGGGGGTGGCAGCACAAGTCAGGGGACAGTGCTGGTGGTGCTATTGATGTGGTGGTGCAAAGGAGGAGTCACATAATGTGGTGGTGCTGGTCATGATGTGGTAGTGCAGGGTGTTGCTAGTGATGTGGCAGCCATGCGGTGTGTGGAGGGTGGTGACAGGGCCAGGGGTGGCTAATGGCATGGCTGTGTGGGGGTGTCACTAATGACATGGCAGCTGCATCATTGTTGGGTGGTGCAGGGGTGTTGCTAGTGACATGGCTGCATGGGGTGTCACTCCAACTCCACCCCACAAGCATGGGGTCATGGGGCTGGGGCCAGGGCCAGGTAGTGCAATGGTGTTTCACACTAAGTTCTATCCTATAAAATGAATGATAAGTCAGTTATAAAAAAACAATATAAAAAATAGCTTACAGGGCCCAAATGACACTGGACATCACTTGGGCTGGGGTGGTGGTGTTAAGAACTGATCCTAAGGCACAGGAAAATGGTGGAGTCCAGCAGAGTTCCAAGGTGTGACAAGGACTTGGCTTCAACCTTTAAGAGGTTGCACCCTTCTCTATGCTTGGTGTCCAATTTGCAAAGGAACTGGTAAGTACAGAAGTCCATGTGGAAGTCTGAGGTAAGGAAAAGGTGCAAAGCAGAGTTCTGATTAGGAAGTCTGGAGTAAGGGGCAGGAATGCAGCAGAGGTCCAGATTTTTAAAGGTTAAGACAAAGTTCAAAGTTGATAACAACTAATATTTGAACTGAGGAATACAATGTGTCTGAAGTAGCTTTATACTAAGGCTATTACTCAGTGTAACTGCAATGGAGTTCTGTGGAGTTTCAAGAATGCAGTACATGATCATATCTATGATGGAGAACAGACTTGAGCAAAAGATGTGTTGTACATAAAACAGGAAAAGTAATTTGAAATAAGGAATTTGAAATACTTGGAGTTCCTACAGAGTTCCACTGGAGTTCCATAGTGGAGGTCAGAGGGGTGCTTGCATGGGATATGGCAATATTGCCACTTTGTGCTGAGTAATCATCTTTCAAAACCTGGGCTCAATCCTTGATGGTGCAATATAAATATTTAATATATTAGGGTGTTTCACAGACCCTCAATATGGACTCAATTTGACCTCCAACTTGACCCTGATTTGAAGAGATTGAGGTGTAAGTTGCACCCAAAGTTGAGGGCAACTCTGTGAAACACCTAACAGGATCTTTCAAAGTATATACCTGAGTTTCACAACTTCACCTCCTAGAAATGGGGGTTTGCATATAAGATGTTGGAATTTATGATTACTGTGAACCCCTCCTTGTCACTTTGTGATATAAAAAATTACCCTATCATTTCATGCCTACTATTTCTGATTGCCAGGCTTTGATTCAAGCTGTGTTTCTCATGGCTGATGCTTAAAACCATACATGCTTCAAACATCTCCAGGAGGAACTTGAGGATGCAGATGATGATGATGACAGTGATGAAACCTCTCTGCCACAGTCATCAAGTTCTTCTGATTCAGCGACTTCATCTTTATCCTCATCTTCATCCTCATCTTCATCCTCTGGGATTGATTCAGATGCAATGGTGGTGGATGGTGACCCAGTGTCAAGTGATGATGAAGATTCCATCCATGCTGCATGTATCTCAGAGATCGCTGAACTACTAAAAGCTGTTGCAGACACTTGCGTTATCCATCCACACAAGGTCACAAAGTGTTCACAACTTTACCTGGTCCTTGTGGATTTCAAGGATGATGACCCTAAACAATTCCACCTCAACCTCCATGTTAGGCCAAGCACATTTGATGAGCTTGTGAGGAGAATTGAAGACCATCCTGTCTTCTGTAGTGGGGCTTACACCAAACAAGCTCCTGTAGAAATCCAGCTTGCAGTTGCCCTCTACTGATTTGGGCATGATGGTAATGCCACTTCAGTTGAAGCAATAGCACAGTGGTGTGGACTTAGTGTGGGGATGGTTGTCAAATGCACATGTCGGATCATTGTGGCATTTCTTGCACTTCATGATGGTACAATTCAGTGGCCTACTGAGAGTGAAAAAGAGGATGCCAAGGCATGGGTGAGATGGGCTTCATGTGATGACTGGGAAGGAGGGTTTTGTATGGTAGATGGAACCCCAGTGCCACTCTTTGAGAAACCTGGTCACCATGGAGAAGTCTACTTTGACAGGAAGAGTAATTACTCGCTGAATGTCCAGGTACATTCACCTGGCTCTCATGGGTTACACATACTAACAGACTGAATCAGCTAATCACACTACCAAATCTGCGAATTATTGACTATGTTGTTGGTCATGTTGGAAGCACTCATGATTCTACTGTTTTTCATGATTCACATACCTTCAAGGAACACATGACTTTGTTCCAGGATGACAAGTGGATTTGGGCAGATTCAGCTTACAGATTGGATACATGGTGTATAACACCATATAAGAAGCCGCTGTCAAACACAAGAGAGAACACAAAGTTCAACTATCACCTATCCCAGGTCAGTGATCATCTAATACTCAATTAATGTCAAACTAAAGTGAGTGACAACTGCACGAAGCTATGCATCAAATCTGAGCATGCCATAGGATACATCAAAGGCTGTTTTTTCTTGCTACAAGGACTGCAGCAGCAAATCGACAATGCCATCAACCATGAATGCGCAGTGGCATGGGTCAAAACCTGCATCATTATACATACACTCATTAGCATAATTGAAGCTGGCACAGAAGACCAGGAGTTCATGGAAGAACTCATTCAGCTCAGGCAACAGGATAACATGCATGAACAACATGGTACTGCAGCAACAGATGTCATCTGTGAGTCAAGGGGACAGCAGAAATGGAATGAACTCAAACACAAATTGTTTGAGAGTGGCATGGCAGAATTGTAGTATGCAAGGGCAGAATTGTAGTAGACAAGTCACAAGCATAATAACCCTCCCCCCCAGCCACTATCAGTCATTTCCCATCATTCCCCATCACAAGTTCTGGCCCACTGTAGTCCTGCAGATCAGTGAGAAAGGATGGGCTGCTATGATCTGAACTCCCAGATTGGTAGTTACTGTCAGTGCTGGGGAATGCAAACTCAATGTCCAGGCCTAAGACTTCTGACATTTGCACATCAGAGCCAAGTTTGGTAAGTCTGCTAGGACCAGCCTCGTGATGGAGGAGAGGAACTCCATAGTGCGACTGGGTCATTGTGACAGCAGGACCTGGGCCAGGATATGACTAGTGCATTGTGATGGCAGGAGTGGTAGGGAGGCATGGGGATGGTGAGGATGACGTAACTGATGACACCACTGGGGAGTTGGCACACATGAGTGCCAGGGCTTCATTCTGCAACTGGAGCATCCTCACTTCCAGCTTGAGTTGTTTGTTCTGGATATGGGCCATCTCCTCAGTATGCTGCATCTTGTGTTTATTGACCATGCGAATGGTTTCCTGTTCCTGATTGTTGTTGAACTTATCAAGGACTGTTTTTTTCATGCTGGCTTTGGGTGGGCCTTTCCCCTTTTGCATACTGGCCAATTTTATGAGGCCGCAATCATGTCTGCCAACAGCCTTTGATGCCGGCTTGACAACCTGTGTACAAGGAGGGGTGATGGAGGGGGAGCAGCATGGTGAGGGAGGTGGGGTCTGTCATCTCAGGCATCAGTTTCAATATTAATCTGTGCAGGGATATAAACAATGTACCATGTCTCCATCTCTGGTTGCAGTACCATGCTCCTCTTCATTGAAGGCACCAACATCCAGAACATCAGCATCTGGGTCAAGACCCAGCTCCTCCCTTTCTTTGTCCTCCATTTCCCATGCTGGTGAGTCCCTGTGAGGTATAAAAAGTTCTGCCACAGTCGTCACATGGTCCACACCAGGTTGAGATGAGCTGACCCCAATAGGGTTGTAACTTGGAAGTTCACACCAGAAGGCATGGAGGTCATCCCACCATGGCCACTTCTGACAAGGTACTGAACACAGATATAGATGTAGTGTGAGGCTCACTGATGAGATTGGCCAGTGGACTTCCCTCCATGATCACCTCAGGGTCGAGCCCAGCACCTGTCACACCTATTGTCTTCAGATAGCCTTGGTAGTCACTTTTTAACCTATATGAAATGACACAAATCATATGTAACTCCAGATTTAAGTTGGCAACTTACCAACACATACAAGTGTTGACTGAAGTTGCAAATCTTGCAGGGTTTGCCTTGAAGGCCACACTCTGATCCTTGTCTTCAGCAAATATGGCAGTAGCCAAAACAGCCCATTGTTGTGATCTTCCATCCTAGACTGTGAGTTTAGGTCGACCTGCCCTTTTTGCTGTGGCTGTTGAGTCTGAGAACAGCTTGATGTGAAAACCGGGGTTCTCGCTAAGGTAAGCAACTAATGTGTCAGTCCACCATGCATTCTTGGCCCACTCAATAGCAGGTTGGCGTTTGGGTTTGGACAGAGGTATGGTTGAAGTGCGAATAGTGGTGTCAACTTCGAGAAGCGGGTCCTTGGCACAGCTTTTATGCACCCTTAAACCTGTCCCAGGTTCGCATGACTGGTCATAAAGGGAGATGTTCAAATAGGGTGCAAGGACAGTGGTTGAAAGGAAAGGACAGTGTGGGTAGTTAAGTAAAATGTTACGAAACTCTGAGAAAATAAAATATGTGTATGTAATGTCGAGGGAAGAGATCGAGGAACTAAATTGGGGGCAAGTTGGGGCTTGCAAGTCATGGGGACCGGGGTTGAGGGTGGATTTGCACCCTCGATGGACTCGATGCCTCAACTTGAGGACTCAGTTCCCTCGAAATTTGAGGGAACCAAGGGATCGAATTGAGTCCAAATCAAGGGTCTGTGAAACACCCTATTAATACTGATAGCCCAGAATGGACTGGGACCATTTCTAACTGAAGGAATATTCCTGGCATTCCTGGCAGGACTGGGAATGGACTAGGAATGGATCAGGAATGGACTAGGACTGATACAGGGAATTTCCATTCCATTTCCACTGTCTAGGATTCTTGGTTCATTCCTGGGATTCCTAGGAATCCTAGGAATGGACCAGGAAGCAGGGGGGGAGAGTAACCTCAGTTTACAAGGAATTAAGCATGCTTCTGGAGGGTGGCATGTACTGGAAGTGGAAAAACTCTCACCTTCCTCATACCAATCCTTGAAATCCTTTATCACTGAAAATAGGGACCCGCCAATGGTCTCGGTGCACTCATTATATCACCCACACGGGAACTAGTGCGTTTCACGGCACATCTCATCCCGTCCACTAACAACGAACCGTAATCTAGGCCGTGCAAATATTCCAAGTTCTACGCTCTATCGGAGGATACCACTCCTTCTGCGGCGGGCTTGTGATAGGCGGCAAGGATCTTAAAGACGAAAGCGAAAGGTTGTCCAGAATGAACATCCTCGTGGCCACTCCTGGGAGACTCCTGCAGCACATGGATCAAACTATTGGTTTCGCTCCCGATAACCTCCAGATGCTCGGTATGTTCATTACACCATATAGCTTTACTTATCCCGATAGACTTTCGCATGCACAGTTCTTGACGAAGCCGACAGAATACTCGACATGGGCTTCTCTCGTACGCTCTCCGCGCTCCTTTCCCATCTCCCCAAGTCTCGCCAAACGCTGCTCTTCTCCGCCACCCAAACTCAATCGGTATCTGACCTCGCCCGCCTAAGTCTCACACACCCCGTCCCCATCGGTCTTCCGAACGACCTCACAGACGATGGCGCACCTTCCCCCACAACGGCGACACCATCGCTCCCCTCGTCCCTCGAGCAGCACTACACCATCACCCCGCTCGACAAAAAACTCTCCCTCCTCTGGGGCTTCATAAAATCCCACCTGCAGAAGAAAACGCTCGTCTTCCTTTCCTCCTGCAAACAAGTCCGCTTCGTCTTCACCTTCTGCAACCTGCACCCGAGCCTCCCCCTTCTGCACCTCCACGGAAAGCAGAAACAGACCACGCGGTTGTCTACTTACAACAAGTTCTTGTCGATGAAGCAGGCCGTGCTCTTTGCGACGGACATCGCTGCTCGGGGGCTCGATTTTCCCGGCGTGGACTGGGTGCTGCAGGTGGACGCGCCGGACGATGTGGAGACGTATGTACATCGCGTGGGGCGGACGGCGCGGTACGGTAAAAGTGGGCGTGCGCTGACGTTGTTGATGCCGAGCGAAAAAGAGGGCATGCTGAGGAGAATGGAAGAACGCGGGGTGGTATTGGAGAAAATCAAAAGTAAGGTAGGGAGCATTGAGAACCAGCTGCAGAATCTAGCTTTCAAAGACCCACAGGTCAAGTATTTGGGGCAGAAGGTTAGTTTTGCTGTGGATCTGTCCTTCGGTGGTCGTCTTATGCTTTTGACCGCATAGGCGTTCGTGTCGTATCTACGCTCTATCTACCTCGAGCAGGATAAATGGTCCTTCAGCTGGATGAGTTGCCTTACTTCGCTGAGTCCCTTGGTTTACCTGGTGGTCCAAAGGTCAAGTTTTTAACGAAGCAGAGTTCATGCGCCGCGCAGGAGTTGACGCAGAAGGATGAGGAGATGAAAAGATCGAAGGGAGAGCCTTCATCAAGGGCGAAGGAGATTGACCAGAGCGACGACGGCAGTGAAGAGAGCGATGAGAATGGGTCTTCGTCCGACGATGAGGAGAAGCCTAAGATAGAGAACCAGGGGACGATACCCGAGAATGCGCGTACCAAGCAGCCCAAGGTATTTCTTCTCGACCCGTTTCTCGGAGTAGCTGAGCCAAAAATAATAATTCTGCAGTCTACTAGTGTGCGTACAAAGTACGACCGAATGTTCGAGCGCAAGAACCAAAACATCCTCTCTGGGCATTACACCAAATTAATCGTCCACGAGCCGCTTGGTGGGGGTTCCCTTTCCGACCCCGAAGACTTCATCACGCTCAAACGCGCCAACCACAGCCTCGACGGGGATGCAGGTGAGGGCGACGCCGACGGGGCTGTGGACGCAGAGACCTTCTCTGCGAACTTTTCAAAGCGTAAGCTGAAGCTCGGGAGGGCGAAACGCGCGATCATCACCGGGGGCGTGTCGAAGAGACTGGTGTTTGACGACGAGGGGCTAGGGCGGGAGGTGTATGCAGTTGCGGACGGGGAGGAGTGGATTAAGGAGAAGGGCGGGGATAAGGGGGTGATGGAAGAGGGGAAGAGGTATACGGAGGGGGAGAGAGGACGGATGAGGGAGGGGGCGAGTAGGGATAGGGAGGAGGCCAGGGAGAAGAAACGGGAAAGGAAGAGAAAACGGAAGGAGAAGGAGAAGGAAGGGATGGGGTCGGTTAGTGGTTCTCGTTTCGTGTTGTGACTCCCCCTGTTAACTTGTGCACGCAGGCCCAGGCCCATGGTGGACTCGTCCTTGCCTCCCTATCTGACGATGATGGATATGTCTCGCCAGAGTTCGATCTACCTTTCGAGTCTGAAGACGAGGAAGACCTGCCTGTCGCAAAACGGAGTAAATTTTCACATTTGGGAGGTGCTGGGGGGCCACGTCCTCGTGTGCGGACTGCGGCGTCAAACACGGTGCAGGAAGATGAGGAGCTTGCCCTTTCACTTTTGCGGAAACGATGATTATAGCATGATTGCAGTACATATATATATATATTGGTTGAACGGATTCTTTCACTCTAAAAAAAAATATTGCTCTGGAGCTGTTAGTAGTTACATATCAAGTAACATCATTACGATTAGCGGTGGCTGTGCCACCCACAGCTCCTACCATGGCCTATCTCTCACCCCCCTGCTTCAGGTCCCTCGCATTCAAATGGCATCGGCCCCACCTATCGGAATCCAGCGTTTCTCTACCCGCATCGCACTAGACCCATCATTAAGCATCTATCGTCGATTCGCAGCTCTGAATGCCAGAAATATACTTTACCTGCAATCCGAGCTGGCCTCGCTCGAGGAGTGGATAGTCCTCCTGGACGCAAGAGCTGACGATGTGACGAAAGGGAACGATACTTGGGCCATACCGCGGAGTTGGTACGCCATGCGGAACGCTGGCCTGAAGGCTGCCAGTGCCAGTGAGGGAGACGCTGGCAATGATAATGATGGGTCGGGTTCCACGAGTTCACCTTTTCGCCCTGATGGGGAGATGTGGAACGTGGCGATGGAGATACGGAGAGTCATGCAGGAGTATAGTAAGTATGCCAGGTTTTCGCTGACTCGGCCTTGTCCGTCTGCCTGTTCTGTGGGATAACTAATCAGTGGTTGTTTTCCCAAGCCAAGGCACTGCAGGCGCAAGCATGGCTCCATACGCTGAAGCAGCCGGCCACTCGGTCCCGGCGGACGCTCGTCCATCTCCTCGCGGAAGACCCTACGATGATCTCGAGGATGGACGCGAAGTATCTAGACGAGGAGAATCACGAGGACTTGGTCGCTCTTGAGCCGGACAGTAACAACGAAGCGCTTTCCCAGTTTTTGGAAGATCACCTATATAGGTATTTCCAAACGGAGGTGAGCCATAGCGTAGAGTCCTTTTGTAGTGCTGGCTATTTCTCCAGCTTACCGTGCCTCTTTATATGTACAGACAGACAAGCGACGTACTTCGCCTGATTCGCCACTTGGGTTTTTCTCCGAATCCCGGATTCGTTTCACCATTCGTGTGCTTGCTGTTGCTCTCTCCTCGCTTTTACCGATTCTCTCGATTGTGGTACTTTACTTTATCCATTCCATCAACGTTCGTCTTGGCGTGATTGCTCTATTCACCGTCCTTTGCTCCACGTCCCTGGCGTTTGTCAGCCATGCAAGCAATTCAGAGATTATTATAGCCACAGCGACGTAAGTTGTTCCAGTGCTTCTGTTTGAAAGCCATCGTCATCTTGGAATTTCAGATACGCCGCTGTACAGGTTGTGTTTGTGAGCGGGAATATCAGCTCGGGAAGCCAGTAATGAAACGTATTTTCTTTTTGCCAAAGTTTGGTGTACACGCAGTTGCTACTGAACATTTACATATTCGATAGATACAGATGATTAGGCACGCGCGCGTGCGATATTGGTGAGGCTCTTGAATTAAATTGGGGAAACCATCACGTTCAACAGGTGCAAGCCTTGTTTTCGGTCTGGCAGCCGCAACTGTCAGCAACGCCAGAGCAGGAACACTGTCATCTATGAATGGGTGGCGCAGTGAAACCGGCGCAGCTGACGTACAGAAGCAGTGTGGAACTTGTTCGCGCAGTTGTTGCAGTTGCACTTGTTCTTTGTGCACGTGCAGCCCGTTCCGGTAGGGCCACAGGCGCTGGATGATGGGATAGCATGAGTGCGTGTTATGGGAGGTACAGTATACACTGGTAAGGGACTTACCTGCAGTCGGTTTGGCAGGTACAGCCTGAGTCGGATTCAGATGTGGCCATGAATGTGTAGGGTGAGTTTGGATGAGACGTTTTTGCGGAATGGCGAGATTATATAGGTCGATCTGAATGTCTCGAAGATGTCTCGGTACTGTGAGCCAATCAGAATCGATTCTGTTGTTTTGCTGTACACGCAGAACCAAATAGACGATCATAAAGAATCACTGCACCGAAATTCGTAAGCATCAATGACTCGGACGCGACTCAGATAGGCCTCTCCATTTCAGTGTCGCAATCTGGAACGGAAGACAAGCCGATTACTACCCCCGTACCATGCCGTCCAGTTGCCGTACCCCTCTCGAGGCGGGTCTCCTGTGCCAATCATATCTGCCATGTGCTGCTATTGAATAGTATTACATAGGATATGTCCAGTCTCGTGCTTCACATCTCATTATTCATACTCTTGATAACCGAAAGGGTCATTCCACCAAAACCTGGTCACTGTACTGAGCCCCGCGACGGACATGTCTTTCGCTCCAGCACCGTGACTTTCATAGATCATGGTCTCTTCCCACTCTGGAAACACATTTTACTGGTCCCTTTCACAGAAAACGCTACTATGCAGACCACTCACTCCAAAGGAACACGACACGTGGTATATTGATGATTGAAGCTTGATGACTTCGGAGACCTTAACCGCCGGAGGTATCATATGGCGGACTACAGCGGACTAACTATCACGCATGGCTAACAACCAACATCCGTTCGAGAACGGCTTTTATGTCATGGAGGCCTCTATTTCAGATTCAAACCACCAACCTGACTCACAGATGCCAAAATTTATGATGTGAAAGAGTTATTTGACCAATCCCTCATCACGTCAAAGACTTGTTTAAAATCCCGTCCTACCACCTTCGTAATGTGTGGAATTTCTGCTTTCCTGAAACTCCCTCACTAACTTGAAACATGGCGCAAGAAGAGCACGCTCGGCCCAGCACTGGGGTATCCCATGCCTCGTCTACAACTACTGTCATCCCCTCTGAGAAGTTTCAGCCAGCTGACCAGCCAATCCATGATAAATCTGTACCCGAGAACAAGGGAGACTCAGCGATGCAGGATGAATGGGACACGGATCCTGCTAATGCACGGAATTGGTCAGTTGGGAAGAAATGGGTGACTGTGTTCGTCGTATGTTCAGATCCCCCCCTCACAGCCTCGCTATTTGTGACATCTAATTCAAGGTAGCGCTATATACTTTTTTAACGCCATTGGGGAGTTCGATGATGTCCCCTGGCCTTCCAGAAGTAGCAGCCAAGTACGGGATCACAAACGAGACGACGCTCGCCCTGACACTGAGTATATTTTTGCTCTCATTTGCTCTTTCCGTGAGTGCTGTCATCTACCTCACTATATTTCTGTACTGACAGCCTGACCCAAAAGCCGATCTTCTTCGCACCGCTTTCTGAGATGTACGGCCGAACCTGGGTTTGTAACATTATTTCACCATGCCTATCTATTTAACCCCCTTTCCATCAGATCCTCCATATCAGCAATCTACTCTTTGTAGGATTCAATTTGGGGTGCGCTTTCGCTCCTGACACAGGTTCATTGATCGGGCTGCGTTTCTTAGGTAAGCTCGTTTGTGGACAATTAAATATCCGAGTCTCACATGCGATGCAGCGGGCCTCGCAGGGAGTGGCCCGATCGCGTGCGGAGCAGGATCAATAAGTGATCTTTTCTCTGAACGCGACCGTGCCCTAGCCATGGCAATGTATAGTCTCGGCCCCCTTCTTGGTATGTGCGAGGACCCAAGGTTAGCGATGAACGGAGCTCATGATAGCCACCAGGTCCAGTGATCGGCCCCATTGCCGGTGGTTTCATTGCACAGACGGTGGGCATCAAATACGTCTTTGTTGTCATCGCTGGTAAGACCTGCCCTCCCTGCCCGTCTCTCGGTAGGTTTCCGTGGTCTAACCTTTTGGTTTTGATTATTAGGGCTCGGAGGACTTGCTGCTGTAATTGGCATCATCTTCTTGAGAGAAACATACGCTCCGGTGATCCGCCGTCGGCGCGCCACTCAGGCTGGTGATCCCGAAAAGCTGCCCGTTCCACGTCCTGTCAGCGCGTTGCAGGAGAGTAAGCTCCGGTACCTTTGGATCAATCTCAGCAGGCCTGCCATCTTGCTGTTTCGAAGCTTTATCTGCTTTATACTTAGTCTTTACATGGCATTGTGCGTCTTTCCTCGGTTGTCCCTTAATTAATTATTTTTATTGACTAGACTGATTGACGGCAGTTTATTCGGTCAGTTCAATCCGTGCTCTTGTTTTTGCACCTGCCGGATAATAAATTTCGATATGGCAAGGTGTGTACTACCTTATGTTCACGACGTTTCCCGGTCCGTGGTCCTATTCATTGGAGTTTAACATGATGTGCTGATTGTGTCCTCGGCTGTAGGATTTTTCAGTTCTACGTACGGCTTCTCTCCGGGTATTGGAGGGCTTGCGTACTTGGGGCTAGGACTGGGATTCCTCGTGGCTACGATCTTCGGTGCTCAGACGGGAAATAGGATCTACCAGCACGTAAGTCGCGCCCTCGAGCAATTTCAAGGGTGGCCTGGTTGATTGCATGTATTCCTACAGTTAGCAGACAAGAACGGAGGCAAAGGGAAGCCGGAGATGCGTATGCCTGCACTCCTCTTTGGTTCCTTTTTCGTTCCTATTGGCCTCTTGTATGTGCCTCTTCCCCCTACTCTCCGGACCGTGCTCATCATGATTTTTATTTTTATTTTTCGCCTCGCGTCACTCAGCTGGTACGGTTGGTCTGCACACGCGAAGCTTCACTGGATCATGCCCATCATCGGAACTAGTATTTTTGGATTCGGTGAGATGGCTCTCGATGCAACAGCAGGGGCACAGAATGTATTGATCTATTATTTTCCCCCCGGCTGTCTAGGCATGATGACCTGCTTGTACGACACCCATCGCGTCCGTTTCCCGGGCGCATGCTGATAGAGTTTCGTGCCACAGCCTTCCAATACAACTGTACCTCGTCGATGCTTTTAAGTTCGCCGCAAGTGCAGTGGCCGCAGCATCGGTACGTGTGACGCTATACTACATAAATCAACTTGGGGCACGCCTGACGGTCTTCTACTACTAGGTATTCCGGTCGCTCATGGGATTTGCATTTCCGCTGTTCGCACAGCAGATGTTCGACGCACTTGGGGACGGTGGTGGGAATTCGGTGCGTGGTTTCTGGCAACGGAGTATACTGTGGCGTGCCTGACTCACTGGTCCTGGACGGCAGCTGCTAGCGGGTCTAGCTATCATCCTTGGCATTCCGTTCCCGGTTTGGATCTATTACAGGGGAGAAGATTTCCGGCTTAATAGCAAAGAACAGTTTTAGGCTCCCTCCGAGACCCGGCTCACAACAGTCATATTTTTGCATGATTTGCATGACCAAGCTCACCATTTTACATTTAGAACATTGACCACTGCATGGCACATTTTTATAGACATAATCTGCAATAAGATAACTTCCCTGTAAATTACCAGCAACTACTTACTTATGTCCTTGTGCGAATCAGAATTAAATGTGAATAAGTAAGCTGTCTCGAGACTGGATGGATCAAGAAGGCCAGAAGTCAACTGCGATGAATAAGGTCAGGTGTTTGAAGATATTCTGAAATAGCTTTATACAAGGGGGAACCGTAAAAGTAATTAACGATATAGGGTCGATATTTTTTTAAGGACCTCAGAGGTGGAACCAACCAACCGATGTGGGAAAAATATACCATATATAGATACACCACATGATATTTTTCAGCATACATGTTACACACAATTCCTTTTCCCTACTCTGCTCGATTGACAAGTGCTGCATACCCAGCCGCTGACTCAATAACCCAGTCCAACACACCTCAAATGAAACTCCTATATTGAAGTATGAGCATAACACTCATGAATTGACTCTAGTGATGTTCCGGCCCCAAAAGCCGCGGCTTTGGCTTGGCCTGAGCCGGCTTTGGCTTTCTCGAGAGCTGGGCCGAGCCAAAGCCACCACTCACGGCTTGGCCCTGGCCCGGCTTGGCCCAAGCCGCGGCTTTTGGCACACACTCCCGTCAAATTTATCTGTGATGCAAATAGGCATGGAAAAAATATTGGGCCCAAGTTCCAGAAGGTCCCATGTGGAATTAAAAAAACCTTGGAATGTGATAGAACAATTTAGTGTAAGCCTTTCATCTCATGGGGGTATCAAACAATATATATATAGATTAGAATGGAGTATAAGATAATAAGAAACGAAGCAGAACTCACCAAGTTCTGCCACACCCAGGTTGTAGCCACTACATAGCAAGAACATCAAATGTGAAAGAACAGCACATCGTGGGCCTCCCGTCTCACTAGCCCCTTTAAATTACATGTAAATATATTATAAGATGATAAGAAACAAAGCAGAACTCACCGAGTTCTGCCATACCCAGGGTGTGGGCACTACATAGTGAAAAACTCGAAATGCGAAAGAACGGCACATCGCAGGCCTCTCGTTGCACTGGGCCCTTCAGACGACATGTAAACACATTAGAATCAAGTGCAGGATGATAAGAAATGGAGCAGAACTCACCGAGTTCTGCCACACCCAGGTTGTAGCTACTACATAATGAAAACATTGAACTGTGAAAGAACGGCAAGCCGTGGGCCTCTCGTCTCACTATTAAACGACATGTAAATATATTAGAATCAAGTATAATATGATAAGAAACGAAGCAGAACTCACCGAATTCTGCCACACCCAGGTTGGTAGCTACTACATAGTGAAAAGTCGAAATGCGAAAGAACGGCATGCCGTGGGCCTCTCGTCTCACTAGGCCCTTGAAACGACGTGTAAATTGATTGGAATTAAGTATAAGATGATAGGAACTGAAGCAGAACTCACACCCGCGTAGTACTGACGCGTTGTTGATGGCTGTTTACCGACGCCATGTTTCTCGTCAACGTACTACGAGCTATACTTATGATATACAAAACAGAATGGGTTCACAAAAGGTTCGAAAAGTAGTAATTTACACATATTTCAATGATTAAATTAGTACGACTAAAGCCGCGGCCTGAGCCGGCGGCTTTGGCTTTCAGCTCCTCTGAGCCGGGCCAAAGCCAATGCTGGGCCGTCACCAATGGCCTGGCTTGGCCCGGCCCAAACAGGCTTGGCCCGGCTCACGGCTTTGGGCCGGGCCAGGCACATCACTAATTGACTCTCATAACCACCTTGTTTACACTCAATGATGGTCTCATCACCTTGGAACATTGCTTCACTCAAGGTGTCCCCACAGTCACAACATCTCAAGAATTCATTGACATTCCTGGTGTGATGCCACCTTCCAGTCCTTGTTTTTCTGCCTTCAGTAAATGGGTTCAAAATACTTGCTGCTACATTGGGATCCTCAACAGGCTCAACAAAATGTGGCTGAGGCTCATCTAGATGGACTAGTTAGATGGTCACCACAAGTAGGATTGTATGGTATGTTGATCCAGTTACCTACTAGGCCTGATTGCATTTTTCTTGCATGTCTCCATTCCTCTATGTCATGCAATGGAGTTTGGTATCCCAAAAGCACTGACCCTGATCTTTTCATGACAATTAGGGCATCTTACTCTCCTGTCAATGACTTTTAGTTCCTATGTATGTGTATTTAGAGTTGTCATATTCCATGTGCTGCCAAGACAGGTGATGTGACCTACCTCTGCTATTTTCTGTTGGAAATTGTGGGTTGTAGTTGTTCAAAATAGTTGGAATTCTTACAGAAACTCATGGCATCCTCTCAGACATAATTACTGGTTCTTTATTACAGGTATTGGTCAATGAAGCAAGCCTACAAGATGTAAATTGCAACCCAAATACTAAATAAAGATTATCATGAAAACTTTTTTTAGCAGGTCCTCAGTTGGACTGACCGACCAACCCTATATCTGGGAATACCAGCCTGGTTAGTGATGTGCCGGGCCTGGCTCAAAGCCATCAAGCCATCAAAGCCAAGCTCTGTTGGGCCAAGCCAGGCCAGGCTTTGAGATAGCTCAGTGAAGGCTGAAAGCTTGGCTTGCACTCCAGCAAAGCCCAAGCTGGAGGCTCAGGCCAAGGCTTACTAGAAAAAAATATGCCGATTGTACCCAATGTATGGAAAGTTCCTGCCATACTGTACAACTATACAGTTTGATCAGCCACAAGTATTTAAAATAGATTGTTTGAGGTGTTGTTACTTATGGCAGATCCACAGGCATGATGTCAGACAGCATTAGTGCACAACCTAAACAGCAAGCAGTTCCATCTGCACATGTCATTGATCCCTTGAATAGTGGAGCCAGGGAGGTTGCGTCTCATTGTGATGCCTTTGCCCTTGCCCAACAACTTGAACCTGAAGATGACATCACCAAGAAACAGAAGGGATGTGGGCCAACTTGTGTATCCACCACATCCCACCAAGAAGCACCAGACCTGACTCCAACTGCACCAAAGTGCTGCTCAACCCAGGCATCCCTCAATAGCGTGGGCTCTACCAATCCCAAGCATGAGTTACATCATTTTGATTTTATCGGGGCTTGGCTATCAATGTTGAACAGGCATTTGAAAAAGTGTTTCCATTGAGGAGATAGAAGATGAAGATGCTATTCAGATGAGAAATCGGCACACTGAGGAGCAAAGTGACACCAGGATGGAAGAACCAGGTGTGCATCCTTGTTACCCTTCTGGAAGTTTTTTACATACTAATATTTGATGTGGAGCAGCTATTAGAGAACCTTCTAGGACCCCTAGTCAACCGCCTGCCATGCAGCAGTCTGAGCTGACTCGTCAAGCTGGTGCTGGTGGTGATGACAACGTTGAGGTTCAATCAATTGAACCACCCAGTCATGTCTTACAGGAACAATGCACTTGTAAGTTGTGATGTCAAACACTTTTTCTCCCCACCATTCAAGCAACCCAATGGGAAAATAGGCTGAAAGTGCCATACATGCTCATAGGTATTATGATATTCAGTTATTTATTCTCCCATGCTTATCATTCATCAGGAAGTGACAAAAAAAGGAGGTTGTGATTGTAGCTAAGATAACTACATGCCAACACCATATAGAGGCAAACCATAAGGTACATAGGTTCACTTTCTGCCCCTAACACTATCAATGACTATTTAGAAGGCCAATTACCTTTCCTGGACAGCTGCACAAGGATTCAAGTCAATGCTACCACAAGATGCAAAATGTTGCAAAGCCAAAGCCAAAGACAAGGCTGAAGCTCAGGCAACCCTGGATTCACATTTATGTGAATGACCACACAAAGAACATACTGTGCCATATACAGATCTGGTTTTCCGCCAAGCTGCCATTGAATGGTTGGTATCAACTGACCAGGTATGTTCAAATGATTCCCACCACAGCTGTCAAAATTCTGACTTGGGATTTGGGCAGCTGATTCATGCCCTGGAACACCCAGCATTCCAGAACATGATTAACATCACTGCCTGTGCAACAGATGGCATCAAGATTCCTGGTCATAAGCAAACACGACAGGAAATTATTGACATGTTTAAGGCATGGCTAACAGAACTTTGCAACCGCCTCAGGGTAAGTATCTCTGATACTGGGTTGTCATATAGTATTTTATATAGCATTCCCCAGAGTGAACACATTAAAGGGCTGATCAGTTTGTCTTGCGATGCATGACAAGCAAGCAACATGGATGGTTATTTTGCTGTTACTGGGTCTTGGATTGATGAAACAACACCAGGCCAGTGGGTCAAGCAAACAGCTTTATTGGGCTTCATTTGCATGAACAGCACACACAATGGATGTCGCCTGGGGATGGCTCTTTATAAAATTGTTGCATGCTTAGGCATTGCTCATAAGGTAAATTAGTTCTTGTGACTCTTGTTGTCTATTGATTCATTCAGATTGGATGGGTTACTTGCAACAATGCAACAAACAATGACATGATGATGGTCCGCTTTGTGGAATTGATCAAGGATGTAACCGGAAAGCCTTATGATCATAAGAGATGCCATATCCAGTAGGTAATCTATTCATTATGGTAAATAATCACTGACTAGGGATCACTAGTTGTATTGCACATATCATTAACCTTGCGATGCAGGCCCTAATCACTGCCCACATGAAATCCAAGCACTATGACCCTGCTAAGCCCAACGATGACCTTGTTGTTGATCATGGGATTGATCATGATGAAGTGGGGTTGGTCCACTCTATCATGGTGAAGGTAGTCCTCATTCACATTTTCATGTTCAAATCATTGCTAACACAAGTAATTAAAGGAGCACTCATCTAGCAAATGGAAACAGGTCTTCCTTGACCTTCAAACTGAGTCTGGCCTCAAGTACACCAAACAACATCTGCTGGACATGCCTGTTTGGTGGTCTTCCACATACATAATGCTTGAACATGCCACTTCTCTGAAGAAGGTAGTGTTCCCCCAAGCCATTTCAAAATTATCATTTTGACTGATATGGTACCTCAGATTGTTGACTAGTTTGTTGTGGCATTGGTCTCTGCTGAGACAGACCACACCAAGTGACAGAAACTGAATGACCTTCAACTGTCAGAGGAGGAATGGGGACAAGTGGAGTCTTTCTTGGATCTCCTTGCAATAAGCGGTCTCTCCTTAATTTAGTAGATGTTCCTTTATTCCCTTTATAGCATGCTGATAATGCGCAACAAGCATTCTCATCAGATGAAGGCCCTTCACTTCACCTTGTTATACCTGCCCTTGCTTGTTATACCTGCCCTTGAAGTGCTTCATTGGGCATGGTCAACTTGCATTGAATGCCCCAAGTATTTTGACTTCAGAGATGCACTGAATGCAGGAACCCAAAAGATCAATGAGTACTACCTATGCACCGCTGAGTCCAATGCATATACATTTGCAATGTGTAAGTTTTTTGTTGTTAATTGTGATCTCTCTGATGAACGATTTTGAACATCAGGGCTTGACCCATCAAAGAAAGAAAAGCACCTTTGTAAACAATGGGGAAAAGACCTATCAGAGATAGCATTAGACCAAGCGGAGCAAATTGTAAGTCTGGCAACACTGCTGCTCGTTTAACCACAATATGTTTATTCTATTTTCACAGTATAAAGCACATTATCTTGAGATGTATGGAAACTTGAATGCATCTTGGGCATCAAGTTATACTGGTGCCTCACAAAGCTCAGTAAGCTCTTGAGGGTTCTATCTGATGACAAGGATGAGATGCCTGTTGATGGCAGGGTGGGTTCATCAGCAACAACACCATCAGGGGAGCCATGGCTGGAGGTTATCTGAACTCAACAGACCAGCTAGGGAAGTTGATGATTGTTCAGTGGTGAGAGGTAACTATTCTCTGCATTTTTATTCTGTTGGGCATTGTCTGGCAACCCTTGTTATCTAGATCAATTCCGAACGTTACACTGTCTGGGCTTCACTTGCCTGTGACTACCTCGTCATTATGGCCACATCAGTAACAAGTGAACTCACTTTCTCAGCTGCTGGAATCATGATCAGTAAGCAGTGTAATTGGCTTGGAGGAGATATTGTCCAAGCACTTCAGTTTCTGAAATGCTTTTATTGATGCAACCTCCTCTTTCAAGAAGAAGAAGACCCTTTGATTGCATCTGAGACTCAGTCAGATATACAAATGCCATTGAAGGATCATTCAAATGACAGCGAGGAGGGCTGGAATGAGCTGATAGAGGATGCTGATGCAGAACCTGTGGTGTTTGGTGATCTTGATATGCAGGGTAACGATGATGATGATGTCATTATTGCAGAGTTTGACTAGAGTATTATTTTTGTGCAATAAGCCCCAGCCTGAGCCATCCCAAGACCGAGCCAAGCCTAAGCCATCCTCGACAGCCTGGCTTGAGTATCTGGCAGGCCCTTGTCCTAATAAGCCAGGCCAAAGCCCCGGATTTCAGGCCAAGCCAGGCCAGAACATCACTAAGCCTGGTTCCCCCTTGGCTTTATAACTTAAAAAAAGCAGTAATCCCATTAAATCATTAGGGTATTTCACAGTAGCTGTTTCAAGGCTTATTTTGACCTGATTTTGACCTGATTTCAATTTCAATTTGGATATCAAAAAGCTCCGAAACCAACTGAAACCAGGTTTCAACTCTGTTCAGTAGAATCAAAATCATGATTTCGGAGTTTCAAATAAAGTGTTACATCATATCATCACATCGTCTACTGAGATATATAAGTGAACAGAGCAATGGTCTTGATGGGTGGAATAATTATGCCTACAATAACTGAGTGACAGCAGGCTGCAGATGCGCTTTCCTTGTTAATCTGATTGCAGAGACAGAGGGCCAACTTCTACAGTTTAATGGCCAAAATGACTCAGACTCAGACTCAGACTTTGCTATGGACATCGACCCAGACTCAGAATCATCTGAGTATTCAGGCTCTTCCTCTAGTACTTGTCCTCTTCATCCTCCTCCTCAAAACACTCTTCCATGTCTACTTCATCTACCTCTTCTTCTAATTCTGGCTCTTCTTCCTCTTCATGTTCTTCCTCCTCTTCTGGCAGTTCTCTTGCTGAAGATGCCTCAATATCTCCAAGGGATGTGTATCTTGAGGCACTGGCAGAACTATACCTCAAGAGGTATCTCAATTCTCAGGAAGTAATTAACAAGGACAAAGCACCTCTTCACCTTATTCTGGATGATTGGAAACATAATCAACCTGAAATATTCCAATCATATGTTTGACTTAATCCTGAAACCTTTGATGATCTTGTGGCAACCATTTGGAATGATGAAGCATTCCACAATAAATCCAACAATGAACAAATGGATATAGAGGAACAAGTTGTCATTGCTCTTTACTGATTTGGGCACTATGGGAATGCAGCTAGCAACATTAAAGTAGCACTGCAGTTTGGAGTAGGATATGGAACTGTAAGACTGGCAATGAATCAGGTCCTGGCTGCTGCCTGCTCTCAATCATTTTGGAAGTCAGCACTTTAGTGGACAAGTGATGAAGACAAAGTGGTTGTGAAGGCATGGGTTGAGGCAAACTCCTGCCCCGCATGGCATGATGGATGGTGCATGGTTGATGGTACTCTCATTCTGCTTTTCAGGTGGCCAGCATTTTTTGGAAATGTGTGGTTTGATAGAAAATCAAACTATTCATTAAATCTTCAAGTACGAGGACATCTATCTATGGTTCATTGTAGCAGCTTACAGCTATTTTTGCATAGGTTTTCTCAACACCTGATCTCTGAATTATTGACATTGGGATTGGTCTTCCTAGTAGTCAACATGATGCAAGTGCATGGCAACAGACATGGACCCCTCAGCAGCATGGCATGCTATTAAAGGAGAATGAATGGGTCTGGGCTGATTCTGCATATTCTTTGAAACAATGGTGTCAGGCACCATACAAGAAGTCTGTTTTCTCCTGTGATTTTATAGTCATGACTCTGACAGCTTCATTGCTTTAGACCTGAGAAGGATACACCTGAGAACACACTGTACAATCAATTTGTGTCAGGTGTACACATTTGCTCAGAACACTGTATTGGGTTCTTGAAGGGTCACTGGTCATCCCTTGGATGCTTACCTGTGCATATTGATAACAGTGAGGGTCTCTGGTATGCAACACTCTGGGTGTCTGCTTGTGTTTATCTTCATGCATTTGCTATGAACCATGAAGATGGAAGATTTTATTCTCAAGATCAATTTTATAAAGATGGTCAAGCCTATATGAAGGAGCAAAGGATTCAAGAGTGACAATGGTGTCAACATGAGTGACAGCACAATACTGAAGAGGAAAATAGGAGGGAAGAAGCACAAGACCTAGAGCTACTGGAAGGAAAAATTAAGTGGGAGGAGTTAAAAGAGCAACTATTCAGGTATATAAATCATACAGAAGAATAAAAATAATTATGACTAGAAGATAAAGAGTGAAGGGGGGTTGCACAAAGAACATGTAGGGGGTGATGAATGAAGGTAACATGGGGAGAGTAGCACAGAGGGGGGTATCATTATAGTGGTCAACTACTACTGGAGAGCAGGATCAATGGTGCCCCAGCCTGGGGGAGGTGGCTGGACAGGGGTAAAGGCATGACCAGATGCACTCACAGTTGGCATGGGGGCAACACCTGCTGAAGCATGCTGTAGACTTGCATGAAATTTCTCCAGCTCAAACTGATGCTGAAGCATGTGGAGCTCATGTGCACACTGCACTTCAGCTTTCTGATGCTTATGCTCAAGACGAGCCTGCTCTCATTCATTAGCTGCCTTCCACTTAATCTTCTCCTTCTCCACTTGACAAGCTGTCTTTGCCTCTGACCGAAGTTTTGCAATCTTGTAAACATTTTCACGGTGAGCAAAAGACACTTCAGCAACAACCCCATTCATGGCTTTCTACTTCTTTCCTGTTGAGATTGGAATGGGAAGAGATGGAACAGAGGTCATAGGTTTTGCAGGAGTCATAGGAGGAGGGGTAGTACCATGAGCAGGGCTAGAGGGAGGTGTTGCTGATGCATTCAAGCAATGGGCAGCAGGGGAGGAAGGGGTTTCACCATCTAATTCATTGCCATTGTCCTCGATATCCCATGGAGATTCACTTCAAGGTTTCTAGTGTTAATGTTAGAGAAGTGTGAGTGAGGCAAGTAGACAGTAACATACCACACCATTCTGAGCAAGCATGGATATTGAGGGGAGTTGCACTATGTGCAATTGCAGAGTGGTCAATGACAGGACTCATGCCCATTAGAGCATGCATCTGCTTATACTATGGGAACTTTCTATGGATTTTCTCTAGATTCCTGGAAGTGTAAAAAAGATTTGCAATACAAGAAAGAAAGACACATACTCCAAATGTTATTGATCTTGCTTCCATGTATAATCTGATCCTCCTGCCCATTATTGAGAAGCCCCTGGCCTGTCTTTGATATTTCCTTTCAATATGTTGAATAGTCCTGCTTCAAGCTGAAACCAACTATGAGCCATCACAATAATTATCATAGAAAGAACAGACTCACATGCCAATACAGTTGTGCAATACATCCTTCAGCTGGCTGAGATCTTGAGCATTCCAAGACCAGCATGAGTCTCACTGGTCAAGAAACAGCTTCTGAGAAATGGAATGATGCTGTTTGGCAAGCTTTTTGCCACCACTTGATGGATTGCTGACATTGCCCTTATCAAAGCCCAAAGCCACCTTATATGCCATGCTGTCCTCAATGATAGCAATCAAGTGGAAGGAGAGGTCCCAGTTCTCCTCTTTTGACCAACTGACAAGCATGAAAAGCTTTGCATATATGGATTAAGACTAAGGAGATAGGGACTTGTGCAATGGCAGGTGGCTTGTAATTTGACTTTGTGTCACCATCATGCATGTCAGCCTGAGGATTCACATTTTCCTTGGATTTCTTCCTGGGCTTGGCCTTTGAAGCTTTCTTCTCCTTTTCTGCATGAGTACTACAAGCTGGGCCTTGTAAAGTTCCAGGTCTAAGGGTTTATCATTGGCTATCCAACAGTGATAGTGATGTGCCAGGCCTGGCTCAAGGCCCCCAAGCTGTCAAAGCCAGGCCCTCCTGAGCCAGGCCAAGCTGGGCCCATTAGATGGCTCAGTGGGGGCTGAAAGCCTGGCCTGAACTCCCACAAAGCCTGAGCCCCAGGCTTGAGCCTAGAGTTTGAAGGTCCGGTCCAGTTGCAGTTGCAGCCCTTTTTGGCTGCAACTGGAACCGCGACCGGTTGTGCCACTCACAAAAACTTCCCGACCGGAACCGCAACTGCGGCCAACCGGTCGGGACCAGTTGCTTACCAGTTGCACCTTGGTCGAAACCGGTTGCAACCATCCTACTAGTAGTTATTAATTTTATCTAAAGTAGTCTACCAATTAATTTAATTACTTAAAAAAACACAAACGGGAGGGGAACGTAAAGAGGGGGGGACTATAACCGAGAGGGGGGAAGTGCGGACGAGAGGGGGGGGGGAACGAGAGGTGGAACACTACAATGGAGTGGGGGGGAACGTGGACGAGAGGGAGGGGAGGGAAATGAGGGGGGGGAACATAGACGAGTGGGGGGGAACACGGACAACAGGGGGGCACTACAACTGAGAGGGGGGGAACGTGGACAAGTGGGGGGGAATGCAGATGACAGGGGGGCACTACAACCAAGAGGGGGGCACTACAACTGAGAGGGGGGGAATGCGGACAAGAGGGGGGAACACGCAGATGCAGACAGAGAGCAGGGAACAAGAGGGCAAGAGGGGGATGCAGGTGGGGCAGGGAACGGCACACACAGGGGGGGTGGTTGTGGTTGTGGGACAACGTCGAATGTTGAATGTTGAAAGTTGAACATTGATGTTGATCTTTGATGTGTAAGCACATGCAAACATAAACGTGTCATGACGTGTCACCGTTTACTTGCACAATACATGTGCAAACATATGCAAATTAGTCAAAGGTATATAAAGCCTTGCTTGTCCACTCATTTTTAGTTGGGCATGCCCCACATTATTTACGAAAATTAAATTAGATATGAAATAGTAAGCCCTAACTAAGGATGGTTGTAACTGGTTGCAACCGGTTGCAACCCGGTTGGAAGCCCAGCAGATTTGGGGCAACTGCAACCGCGACCGTCGACAGCTGGTCACAACTGCAACCGAAAATTCCGGTCGTGACTGGTTCAGTCCAGTTGGGTCCCGGTCTTTTTTCGGTTGCAGCAACTGGACCCTCAAACACTACTTGAGCCAGGGCTTATACCACTACAAGTTTTAAATAACACAGGAAATTCATGTACTATACAGTTGATCCAGCCATATACCATAAAAATAGATTGATCAACAACAAATCGTGCTTCTTTCCCTTCATAGAAATATCCATGGGCACAATGCCAGATGGCATTAACGCTTGGCCTAAGTGCCCACAGGTCCCATCAACATGCCTTATCGATCCACTCAACCTCAGTGAAAAAATCACATCTCATTGTGATGCCATTGCCTTTGCTAGGAAACAAAAGGCTGAGCAAGCTGCCAGAAAGGAACAGGGAGAATCCGCAAGTGGGCCTACTCCTGTGTCCTCTACATCATCCTTGGACCCTCAGTCACTGCAAGCCCCTCCTCCAATGTCCAAATGCACCCTGAGTCAAGCTATCTGTAACATTGCTTCTGGGGACCCAAAGTGTAAGTTTTATCCCACCTCGAGCAGATAGAAACCCTCATCACTCATTGTTGGATAGGCATTTGACAAAGTGTTTCCATGGAGGAGATAGAAGACGAGGACAATGTCTGGGCAAAGAATCAGGGCACAGAGGAGCAAAGCAATACTGAGATGGAAGATCCAGGTGTGTCCTTGTAACCCTTGATGGTCCCTTGTGTGCCAGTGTTTTTGATGTTAGTATAGAGCTGTTGCCTACAGAACCTTTGATGACTTAGCCCACCTCCTTCCCCTCAGCCATTGGAGCCACCACATCAAGTTTGTCCTGTTGCCAATGACAATGTTGAGGTCCAACCTATTAATTCTGGGTGCTCCAACCATGTCTCACACAAACAACACACTTGCAATGTGGAACATTTTCTCTCTCTGCTGTTCAAGCAGGTGAGTGGTAAAATGTTTTGCAAGTGCCACAAATGCTCATAAGTACAACTAACTCAGTGACGCATGCCCTTAACTGTTATCTCTCACAGGAAACAACAAAAGAAAGATGTTGCAATTGTAGCTGAAGTGACTATATGCCAACACCACATCAAGGCCAATCATAAGATAATTGTGTTCACCTTTCATTGTACTCACTACTGACAAATGCTCTCAGGTCGAATACATGTCATGGGCAGCTGTGAATGGATTTGAATTGATGCTAACAGGTGATACAAAATGTAGCAAAGCTAACACCAAGGCTGAGTCTGAAGCCCAATCCACCCTTGATTCACATTTACAAGAACAACCAGTGAAAGTGTGTCATACCTTATACTGATCTGATTTTTCACCAAGCTGCCATTGAATGGTTGGTCTCTACTAATCAGGTAGCATTGGTCCTTGCATTGATGATACTCAGCTGGAGAAACCAGTGGAAAACCAACCTGATCACTAGGCTTCAACTCGACCAGAGGAAGGGTGTGAGGTGGGCTCTGAGGTTGACACAAGGATTGGTACTACAGTGGAAGGAACTAAAATGAGCAATTTGTGATGCCTCAACTAGATGTCAGACTGATCAACTGGTGAATGTGACTCGATATGACAGTTGTGCAACTCAGAATACAATATGATACTATGGCTTGTGCTGTCGACTTTACAGTGGAGGACAATTTGATAATGGTGGTGCTCTGGTCACAAACAAGGTCAGAGATGATGGTTATCCAAGCCAATATGATAATATGATGATAATTGAGCTCTGTGCTCTATTCTCAGTGGTGGGGGTAGAACGAGCATGCCGAAGGTGTGCGAGTTATCTTGTGTGTCTGGTAGGAATTCTCTCTCATATGATTATTCTGCAATTTACTATATACTATCATATCTGAAGTAAGTAAGGCATAATTCCATGATAACATATCTAAAAACAATAGAAGAAAACTATAAAGGGAATGACAATCAATTACATAATCTTCAGATCAAATGTCAAAATGTTCTGGAACAAATATTGATCAATGTTGCCTGGTGTTAAGATTGTATGTCTTAACTTCTTAGTTCAAGTATCACAAGTGTGCGCAGCAACTAGTTCGTCATCTGGTGCTTCCTAGATGCTGTTTGAGGTGTCAGACTTCAAGGGAGTTGAGTTCGTCTTATCAGACTCTAAGGGGATTCCTTAGGTCAAGTTCAGTTGAATAGTTAAGATGTGATATCTTTAGGTCAAGCTGAGGCCTTGACCGAGTATCTACTACAACCTTTATAGTGACTAACTCAAGTAAGTACTACTCTGGTCTGTTACTCTGGGTAGTTAGATATCTACTGCATTCTGTATAGTTAGATGTTTGAAGTGGGCACTACATATCAAATGGGTGCAACGTGTCAGATATGGGGTGGGGGTTGAAACAGGGGAAATCATAACACCTAGTCCTCTAACCTTAAGGATTGAAAGCGACCCTGACTGATCCCAGATTGCAACTAGACTCACTCCAGATGCTAGAAGATGGTGGGAGGAGACCAAAATTGGTTTGTCAGTACCTGAACAACTTGTCAGTGCCCATGTCTCAAGTGTGTGACAACATTCTTTCTTGTGCAATAATCAGGAAGATGCTGCATGTCAACTAGACAGATGGTGGGAAGACCTTGGAATCCAGAAAGTACAGGGAGAACTCAGCCCAACATGCGAGGTCTTTACTGTGCCCCACAAGATCTGAGCAGATCTGCTCAGAATTGGTTGGATTCCACTCAGATCCACTCAGACATTTGATAGAGCAGCCTGCAAATGGCTGTTATTTTCTCTGACTGATCAGATTGGATCTGAGCAGAATAATTCCCACTGGATTCCACTCGGATCCGTGCACACAAATGTCGTATGATATTTTTAGGTAATATTTACATAATCTGTTGATCAACGAACGCGCATCGTGTCCCAACACCTCCGTGATTCTTTTACTCACTGAGGTGTAAGTCCATTCATCTAGCTTTACTTATCACTGTCGTTACTGATTATTATTAGTTCACTCATTGTTAGGTATATTACTACATGGCTAAAACAGTGATTCTTTTACTCACTGAGGTTTCACTCATTGTTAGTCCACACCTTGTGCTTCCGATTTGCCCCGCTCGCTGTATTAACAAAGTCCTGTGACTTTGTTTATCAGTGGCATGTGCTACCCATCATAAGTATTTCTTTGTTTGTTTATTTTTTTTAAGCTAACAATTGGTTTTTTCAGATTTTCTATCTGTAACAATGGGTGCCTCTTGCGGCACCCCTCCTCCCCACTCAACTGGGATGTGAGGGAGTCAGAAAGGGATAGAATGGGCTGAGGGAGGAGCCAGGAAGCCTGTGGAGCAGGGTGCCTGCAAGGTAAGCCCCCCCCGCTGCTGCATCATTAACAGTCACCCCTCCCTCCCTGTAACAGCCCCTGGACAGCCCCAAAAACAGCCCAGCAAGCCTCTGTTCACAGGGTGGGCGGGGGGCTTTTGTTTTCAATACATCATACTCCCACACAACCCACCACGTGGCACCTGCCCAGGATATGTCAGGACATGTTTGCTGGCAGTGGGACATGCTGGGTCACACCACCAGCCAAGGGGACATGACAGAAAGCCCCCAAAGCCTGAGGAACCCCTCCAGGAAGTGACGGGATGTGACAGGAGGCCCCCAGATCCCCAGGACATGGTGGGGAGGTGGCGGGAGCTGAAGGGACCTGCAATGAAGAGCCAGGACATGCCAGCTGGCTAGGACAGCTGAGGGGGACGCAACAGGAGGGCCCAGCAGCCCAAATAACACCACCCAGCCCAGCCTCACGAGCCACTGCTCATGGGGTGGAGAGCAGGTGGGGCGATGGCAGCGCCAAGCGGGCCCCAGCACCCATGCCAGCACCCCCAACCGCTACCACAAGCCATTGCTCATGGGGTGGAATGGGGTGCTATGATTTGGGTGGGTCACTGTGACATGACTGGACATGTTCTGCCCCCCCTTTTTATTTCTGCTTTAGTCTTCTATGTAAATGACTATGGAAATATCATGTATTAAAGTAGTGGATAAATAAATAACCCCCTGCCTTCTAACAAGATGGGGGCTTTTTTTTCTTAGTATTGATAGAGTTATAAATAGTAATAAATAAATTTAATGTCTGAAAAAAATGACTTACAAATTGTGGTGATGAGTCTGAGCTGTCTAAGTGGAGTCCAATTTGAGTCCAATTGGACTCTGCTGGACAGATTTACCTAGTCTGATTGGACTCCACTTGTCCAAAATTTCACTTATTTCCTTGAATGGAAATTTGTGATAGTTGGACAAAGTCCACTTAGACTCCACCCAGACTCTGCTCAGATCTGCTCAGACTCTGCTCCAATCCACTCAGATCCACTCAGACTCTCCTTGGATCTGCTTGGACTCCACTTGGATCTGCTTGGACTCTGCTCAGATCTGCTCAGACTCCACTCCGATCCACTTGGACTCCACTCAGATTTGCTTGGACTCTGCTTGGACTCTGCTTGGACTCTGCTTGGATCTGACCAGATCTTGTGGGGGACAGTAAAGTACTGCAACACGTGGACAGTAAGTGAAGTCGAACAAAGAGGGGAACAATGATTGCAACTCAGCACAATGTTGCACAATGGATCAAAAGTCGGAAAGTGGGCAGGAAATGTCAAATAGTGTCAGGCATCACTCAGAACAAATGTTAATGAGCTTCCTGTTTGCTTGAGGAGATTCAATCAGATGGAACAAGATGGGGACCTAAGTCACATGTCCCCAAATATAAGGAAGTGAAGAAAGAGTTCAACTCTTCCAAATCCCTATAACTTGCATCATCCCACTATGTCTGATGCTCTTTTCACTTCGATTTCTATCATCCTTGTCATCATCTTCATCACTTTTATTGTTCACATTGGCTTTTGGAATCATTCATTGCATTGCCTACACCAGGCAAGAGCTGCTAGAGGAGGAGTAATTGATATGGATGATCCCATCCAGTTTGTGAATCCCATTCGGATGAGTGTTGACTGGGGTGAGTGCATCATAACTGTTCCAGAATCTAATGTTGAACATGGTGTGCAGCTCAATGAGAGGATCAAGCAATCATAAATCGCACACATTGAGAAGAGTATGATCAATGTGGTACCAGGAGGCCATAACATATCCACCATGAGCATGCCTGGATGTATAGATAGCCAGATAATAGTAATGTGACTTGTATAAGCCAAGTAGAACAAAGAATGACTTGAAATCAGTGACTTAGCAGGATAAGGTAATCCAGTAGAGCCTTTTGATGATGCCCAAAAGTGTGGAAGGTGAAATGACAAGATCACAAATAGAGTAGGAGGGAGCATCAGGAAAAACAATTTCTGCCTCAGGTGATCCCAAGGACTCCCAAGGCCAGAGCCATTTCCAAAGGCTTGTCAAAGCACTGAATATTGCTTTGGGATGCCTTGTGACACTTTGGAATATGACTTACTATAATTTATAAGTCATTTTTACCCACCCTTAACTCATCACTATCACAGGTCCCATTGCATCATTGTCAACATGCCATGTCATGGGCCCAAATGATGTATACCATTGTTTGGGTAGTAAGTTTTTTTCTTCATGTTTCTTTGTGCTATTTCTTTACTAACTAACCATCTTTAGGTTTTAAACATCTTTCAACAACATATGATGAGAGCAGGCAGTCCCCTTGACAGCCCAGCCAACCATTAACTCTGCTGCCCCACAAGCCACACCTGATGACGAGCCGCTGTGTCTACTGAGTGATGCGGGGACATCTACGGAACACCCTTGGACCTGCAAGATGGTCGTGCAGGCCTGTGAAAACCTTCAAACAACCCCCCAGACCCCCATTGCATGCCCCAAGCCTCCCCAGCCCACCATCACATCACCTGTGATGACGGCTGCACAGCTGCCATCAACAATGCCAACATGGTTGACAACAGCCACCAAGACTGTCCCTCCAGCCTCAAAACCAGTCCAAGCAGCCCAGGAATGATGGAGCTTGCTCCCGGCACAACCTATAGCCCTCTATCACACTCCACAGCCTGGCATTCAGCCCCACAGCCCACCCCCAGCTCCAACAGATGCCCAGATGGCCACCACCTCTGACGGCCACCCTCAGACCACCTCTGGCACCCTCAGGATGACAGCACGTGTTTGTGCTAGTCCCCTCCTGGTACCCCCAGCTCACCCAGCACCACCCACACAACTGCCACCATGTCTCAGATGCCTCAGACGGCATCCCTGCAGCCCCTGTGGCCCCTGCTACCAAAACGGCCTCCTATGGCCCCCAGCCTGCCCCAGCCGACTGCTGAATGGCCAACGACACCCCCAGGACAACGGCCCAGGCCCCCATTCAGTGCCAACTGCCCCCCAGACCCTGCACCATGTCACAGATGACAATGATGCCGTCCCCTGCCCCTGCCCTGCCATTGCCTGACCTGCCCCCTGCTGTCTCCATGGCACCCTTGCGAGTCCCCCCTCTGCCTCAGATGTGCCTACACCCACCTGCTGCCACCAGAATGGCCAAACAGCCACGTGTTTGATGCTAAATGCCCCCTGCTGCCCCCACCATGTTGCATTTGATGATGCCAGCTGCTCCCAGCCTCCCCAGGCCTCCCATTTGCTTACTGTATCCCCCATTCTCCCTGCCTGACCCCTGCTCAGCCACAGATGGCCAGTGCCACCAGCGCTGCCTTCCTTGCTGCCCTGAACCCCCCCATCATCCAAACAGCCCCCTATGGCCACTGGGACCAGAAACAATGGTACTCACTCCCTGGCCGACCTACAGCCCTCTGCACTATGCCACAGCCCGGTTTTCAGCCCCACAGCCCACCCCCAGCCCCAACAGATACCCAGACGGCTGCCCCCAGGGCACCTCTAGTGCCCCCAGGACAATGATGTCCACCAGTGCTGAACCTCTGTGATCCCCCTGTGACCCCCAGCTTGACCACCGCCACATCACAGGTGCCTGGGACAGCGTCCTCAGCCCAGTGCTCAACAGCCCCAGCCTTTGGAGCCTCCAGCTCACCCCAGCTCACTCCTAGATGGCCAATGCTGCCCCTGGAGCCTGCTACAGGCCCCAGCATGATGGCCCAGGCCCCCATTCAACACTGACCTCTGCCCTGCTGCTGCCTGTTCTACCCTCTCTGGCCCCTAGCACACCCAGCCTCGCCCCAGCTGTCCACAGCACCCCTGAACCCACTTGCTGCCCCACCATGGCCAAACGGCTGCATGTTCAGTGCTGAACCCCACCTGCTGCCTCCACCATTGTGTTTGACAGCAGTGGCCACCCCCTGCTCACTCCCCATACCCCCCATTTGCCCTGCCTGAACCCTGCTCAGCTGCAGATGGCCAGTGCTGCCTCCCCTCACAACCCCCAGCCACCCTATGTCACCACTGACCCCCCACCGGCTGTCTGTGCACTCTGCAGCCCCCAAGACCTCCCCCACACCTCCCCTGTTGAACCCCAGGTCCCAGACACTACTGCTGCCCCCCACCACTGCCCTTTGCCCCACTGTCATCTGAAAGGCCCCCTAGGCCCCCATAGCAAGTATTTTTTTTAACTTATCAATTTGTGTTTTATTCTTAAAGCTTCTGCCCCCTCACCAGCCAGCTTGAGCCTCTACTGCCTTCATTGTTGCTGACCCCAATTCCTATGCCTACAACACAGGTCCAGAATGTGTGGAAAAGTTTGAAAATGATGAGATCAATTCCCACGCTTGAAGCCAGGTGTGTCATTTTCTTTTTACTAACTGCCTCATCCCATGACATACCCACCCCATGACAGCTTCCTCCCATGTCTGTTTATATGCAAGATGACAAGATAGAGGGAGAGTGGGAGATGGTAGGGGGCGACTTTCTCTTATGGGGGTATGATGTAGCAGCTAATGTTTGATGATGAGGGGTGGGGTGGATGGGATGTCAAGGGGGGAGGACCACTGGAGGGGAGGAGGGGATGATGAAGGTAAGGACATGGTTGAGGGAGCACAGCAGCAGCTGACAGGAGGAGTGGATTAGAAAGCAGGGTAGGCAGAAGAGGGTAATGGAAGAGGATGGAAGAGAGAAATCATTATGGAGGAGTGGAGTTGGTGTAGGCTAGTAGTTTTCTTTCATGCAATTGTATTGTAGATATAATAATGAAGTTGTTTTGTTTTACATTACATTTAGCAGAATTTAGAGGACAGCCAAAGCTCTCAGAGGATGCAAAAGCAGGTCAAAAAATGTGCCTTGGGGGGAACTTCAAGGCTCTCCAAGGCTTCCCAAGGCACCCCAAGAAAATCAAACAGTGGTAACTTTCCATTATGGAGCCTTGTGGAGCCTTGGGATCTTTTCATTCTTGGCATCTTTAAGGACCCCCCAAGGCTTCCCAAGGCAGTCCAAGATGAAAGTGATTTTTCCTGATGGAATCGACATCTTGAAAGTTGATCACAATCAAACATGGTGGGTCGCAGTCGATAAATCTGAGTCAGAAATGTGATTTGAACATTGAAGGCTGTAAATCTGAAAATATGCTCCCTCAGACCTCCAACTGTTTTACTGCCTCATCAGCATTTGAAATCTGTGCTTATAAATTGTGCAGCCAATTCATGCCCTCAAACACCCAGCCTTCCAGAACATGATTAACATCGCTGCATGTGCAACAGATAGGCAATAGCATGGATACTCCCATGGGCACCCAGAGCTCTACCTGTACTCATATCCACATGGGTAGTAACCCGCCAACCCATGGGTTGGTACACATCAGGTACATGCAGGCACATGCAGGTTAGGGTTCCCATACGGGTTTCACTAAGTAAATAAATAATTCTATAAAAAATATTTAATTATGCTTAGAACCACCCCCACCTCATGTTTGCAAGTGAGAGGGGGTTTGGGCTGCCATCCCTGTCATTTGTCATCATCATTCCCCCCCCCTTGCCAATATCCCCCCTTGCCATTGTTCCCCCTTACCATCATTCTGTGCATCACCATCATTCATCATCAGGTTCCAGTTGTATTGTTCCTCATCATACAGTGCTGGTGTGGGTGTCTAGGTCATCTGTTATGCCATCATCATCATTGTTGTTTGTCACTTTTCTGTGTCTGTCCCTGTCATCGCCAGTTGGTTGTCACTCTACAAGCAGGGGCTCACAGTGGCGGCATGGTGGGATAGTGGGGTTAGGCCCATCATTACAAGATAATCATAATCTAAAAATGAAATTTGAATAGTTAGTAAGGGGGGGGGAGGAGAAAAGAAAAACTTACATGGGCCCAAACACCATACATCAGCGTTTGGGCCTATTGTCTGTGAATTGGGTGTACTAGAATCAAATAGTAATAAATAACAATGTGATCTATGTAGTAAATGGCACATCGTGTTCGTGTTTGTTTACTGGAACCAAACAGTAACAAACATTATTTCATATATAACACCCTGCTTCCACAGCTCCCCTCTCTTCTGGGGCGTCACTTCCCCCCTAATAAAAGATTGTCAGCACTCATCTGAGTGCTGAAATATGTAAACAGACCTGTAAGTGACAGGTACTAGGTGGGTCATGGGTACATGATGGGTGACCCATACCTGTGACCCTTGTGGGTTACCTGCACCCATAGCAACAGATGGAGTTAAGATTCCTGGTCAAAGCACACACGACAGGAAATCATTGATGTGTTCAAAGCACAACTGACTGATCTTTGTAACTGCCTGAATGTAAGTAACTTGCATTCAGGATTGTCTCTTTCATTTTATATGGCATTTCTTAGAGTAAATACAGGGCTGGGTAGTTTAACCTGTGATGCCTGGCAAGGAAGCAATACTGACAGTTACTTTGCTGTTACTGAGTCATGGATTGATGAGACAGCACTGTACTTTACACTCCCCCACCTAGTCCACGTGGACTCCCAGCTGTCCGCACGGACTCCTAGCTGTCTGCATGGATTCCTAGTAAAGTCCAAGTAGTCCACATGGACAGCTCGGACATCATGCGGACTGAAGAATTGGGCCAAGTCCTAGCATCTTGAAACTGTAAAAAGTCCTAATGATGTCCGAGCTGTCCTAGTTGGTCCGAGTAAATAAAGACTTGGTGAATTTTTTTGTGAGAGTAAGATCAACATATTGTTGTACCTGGCAGGGTTTGAACCCAAGTGTTAAGAACTGATCCTAAGGCGCGGGAAATCGGCGGAGTCCGGCGGAGTTCCAATGTACGACGAGGACTTGGCTTCAACCTTTAAGAGGTTGCGCCCTTCTCTACGCTCGGTGTCCAATTTGCAAGGAACTGAAAAGTCCGGAAGTCCATGCGGAAGTCTGAGGTAAGGAAAAAGGTGCAAAAGCGGAGTTCCGATTAGGAAGTCCGAAGTGGGGGGCAGGAATGAAGCAGGGGTCCGGAGGTCCGAAGATTAAGATGGGGGTTCGAGGTCTTAAGGTTGACAAATGATAAGTTGATAACAACTAATATTTGGACTGAAGAATACAAAATATGTAAAGTAGTTTTATACTAAGGCTAGTACTCGGTGTAGCTGCGGCGGAGTTCTGCGGAGTTCCAAGTACAAATTTCGTGATGATATCTATGATGAAGAACAGACTTGAGTAAACTACGGAAGATGTGATGTAAGTAAAACAGGAGAGGTAATTTGAAATGAGGAATTTGAAATACTCGGAGTTCCTACGGAGTTCCGAGGCAGAGTTCTGAGGGGTGCTTGCATGGGATATGACACCAAGGCACTTTGATCAAGATTACACAAACTGGGCACAATTAACCACTGTGCCAAATGGGCACACAATATTAATATTATTACTACTATTTATTACCTATTCCAAATACATGCTAGCAATAAAAAAAAAGTTACTGTTGCTCACATCGAGCAACAGCACTCAAAGGGTGTCGTTGCCCCCCCCCTGTCCCCCATTCCCTCCCCTTCCCATGCCCTTCCGTCACCCTCGCCTATTGCACCCCCTCCACCCTGCGAGCAGTCGCCCGCAGCAGTGGTGGGGGGTGCTCTGTCGCCCTGGTGTTGTGTGGTCGCGCATCCCCTCGCTATGACAGAGTGGTATTATATCAATTAAAATAGAGTACAAATAAAATAAATATACAAGAAATAAAATTAAAGGGGAGGGGGGGAGGAGTGGGGGCGCGGCGCGTCACCCTCTCGTTGCCCCCCTTGCCTGTCCCCCCCCTTCCCCATGCCCATCCGTCACCCTTGCCTACTGCACCCTGCCTCCACCCTGCGAGCAGTCACTCGCAGTGGTGGTGGGGGTGCTCTGTTGCGCTGGGTGTTGTGTCGGGCGCATCCCCCTGTCCCCCCACGCGTCCCCTTTGGTCCTGGCGTGTTTGCTTGTCCCCCGGCGTGTCCCATCGTCCCTGGTGCGTCCCCTCGCTCTGAGGGACCTCCCCCTGTCGCTCCTGGGCCTGGGGGCAGATCATGTGTCGGTGGGGGTTGTCCTGGGCTGGGGGAGGGTGCTGGATTGGTGGGTGGTGACGTGGCAGCAGTGGGTGCTAGATCGGTGGGTGGGTGGCTGCGGGCCCTTCTGCCGTCACTGTCGCTCCACCTGCGCTCCACCTCACGAGCGGTGGCTCATGAGGCTGGGCCGGGTGGTGCTAGTCGCATCCGCCGCTTGTCTGGCATCCCACCTTGTCGCCTGGCCCTCTCTGGTACCCCCCCGCTCCACCCCATGAGCAGTAGCTCATGAAGCTGGGTTGGGGGGTGTTGGCCATGTCCTCCTGACAGGGCCCCAGTCATACGAGCGTCCCCCCCCCCTCGCCTGGCGCTCCTCCATTGTCAGGAGCACCGTCGTATGGCATCCCCCTGTCGCGTTCGCTGGTGGCTGGTCAGCATCGATAGCCGCACCCACAATCCACCCTCAAGCAGTTGCTCATAGGCGTGGAGGTGGGCTCTGTGTTGGTTGTTGGTTGTTGCCGTCATGGCTGGCATTCTGCCTGTACGGAGGGGTGTGGGGGGTCAGTGGTGACATGGCGGGTTTAACCGTGTTGTGGTGCGTACCTAGCGGGTGCCCCGCTTCATGGGCCTCCCAGCACCTCCCTGCAGCCGTCCTATTCCCCTTTGGGCCCCTCACATCCCACCTGAGTGGGGAGGAAGGCCGTCGTTGCATATACAGTAGAAGGACTGAAAAAAAAAGTTTTTTAGCTGAATAAAACATTATTAGAACAAATAAAAGACTTACTATGGGGGCCTGAGTGGGGTGGAGGGAGGGAGCAGGGAGCAGGGGGGAGCAGGGGCAGCTGTTGTTGGCAAGCACTGAAAGAAAATAATAATTAGCCGAAAAAAAATGATTAGAGAAAAAAAAAACTTAATATGGGGGCCACAGGCCCCCATATTGATGAAGTGAAGGAGGGAGGAGGGGGAGGAAAGGGGAGGCGGCGTCATGAGTGGTGGTGGTGAGGAGTAAGTGAGCTGGCAGTCACGGGGTGATGCATAGTGACATGGTGACGACAGCGCCCAGTAAATGGGCATATGTTGCCTGGGCTCATACAGCCTGGTAGCACAGTCGTTATATTACTTACCTGTCACACTCACGTGGCCACAAGGTCCTGGGTTCAAACCCTTCCATTACATTACCTTTTAAATAGTGACTTGCTAGGACAGTCCATGCGGAATCTGTGCTAGGAATTCCTAGTCTGAGTTAGTCCGCACGGACAAAACTCAGACAAGACTCAGACAAAACTTGGACTAGGAATGGAGATTTGGCATAAAGACCTCAGAAAGCACCAGGTCAGTGGGTTAAACAAACAGTGTTATTTGGGTTTGTTCACATGAACAGTGCACAATGGACATTGCCTTGGTATGGCACTTTATAAAATTGTTGTGCAATTAGGCATTGCACATAAGGTAAATATTTTGCAGGATTTAACCATCTGAATCTGATAGTGATATTGTTTCATTCAGATTGGATGGGTTACCTGTGATAATGCAAAAAACAATGACACCATGATGGTACACTTTGCAGAACTGATAAAGGAGGCCACTGGGAAGCCTTATGATCATAGGAATTGATGCATCTGGTAGGTTGTACTTATGTTCTTGGAAATCAGCACTGACAATCATTGGCTAGTTGCATTGCACATATTGTTTACCTTGCAACCCAAGCATTAATCACCACTCATACAAAGCCCAAACACTACAACCCTGCCAAGCCAGACGAGGATCTTGTTGTTGATGACAGAATTGATTGCAATGAAGTGGGATTGGTCTGCTCTATTGCAGTGAAGGCATCATGCTTCACCATGTATTCATGTTCCTGTTATTGCTAACCTGTATTTGAAGGAGCACTCATCAAGCAAACACAGGCAGGCCTTTCTAGATCTTCAAACTGAGTCTGGCATCAAGTATGCCAAACAACTTCTGCTGGACATGCCAGTTCAGTGGTCTTCTACATACATAATGCTTGATTGTGCAACTTCTCTGAAGAAGGTAGCACTTTCTTGTCTTAAACTATCATTATTACTTTGATGAGCATGGGGGATTCAGACTGTCAATCTATTTATTGCAGCTTTGGCTTCAGCAGAAACAGATTGCACCAAATGACAGAAACTCAATGACCTTCAGCTGTCAGAGGAAGAATGGACATGAGTGGAGGCTTTCTTGATCTCCTTGCCATGAGTGGCATCACTTCCATACATTGTGGTATTTAATTTACATTTCCAGCATGCTGATAATGTGCAGCAAGCATTTTCCTCATATGAAGGACCTTCACTTCACCTTGTAATTCCAGCCCTTGAGGCTCTTCACCATGCCTGGTCTGCTCAGGTTGAGCACCCAAAATATTCAGACTTCAAAGACACCCTAACTGCAGGAATAGAAAAGATCAATGAGTACCATCAATGGACTGCTGAGTCTGATGCATATACATTTGCAATGTGTAAGCTTTTCTTTTCAATCATTATCTCTGAATGAACAAAGTGAACTCCTGATTGTTAGTGCTTGATCCATTAAAGAAAGAAAAACACCTTCACAAGCACTGGGGCAAAGACTTAGCAGATACAACATTAGACCAAGCAGAGACAATCATAAGTTTGAGTACATGGTTGCTCATTTAATGATAATATTCTATTTTCTTCATTTGCAGTACAAAGCACATTATCTCAAAATGCATGGAAGTTCAGACAATGGGACTCAGACATCTAGTTATGCTGGTGCCTCAAGAAAGCTCAATAAGCTCTTGAGGGTCCTATCAGATGATGAAGATGAGCTGGATGGTGATGGTGGGTCAGGTTCATCCATTGTGCCCTCAGGAGAGCCATGGTTGGAGGATGTTACTTGAATTCAATGGACCAACTAGGGAAGGTGACAATTGTTCAGTGGTGGGGGGTAAGCTGTTCTTTGTTTTTTTTTATTTTGTTAGGAATGATTTGACAACATGCAATTTTCAGATTAATTCTGAACATTACCCTGTGTAGGCTTCACTTGCCCATGACTTTCTGGCTATCATGTCCACTTCAGTGTCAAGTGAACATGCCTTCTCAGCTGCTGGAATAACAATTAGTAAATGGCATACCAGTTTGGAGGGGGTATTGTTGAAGCCCTTCAGTTTCTGAAGTGCTTTTATCAATGCGATCTTTTGTGAGGCAGACAATCCTTTGATAGCATCTGAAACTCAGTTGGATGGAAAAATGACATCAAATGATGATTCTAATCAGTCTAATATGAGCTGGGATGAGCTGGTAGAGGACATTGATGCAGAATCCTTCAGCATTCTTGACATGCAGGGTAATGATGACAATGATGTAGCAATTTCTCTGCTTGATTAAAATCACATTTTGCATACAATAAGCCCTGGGCTGAGCCTAAGCCCTACCCTATGGCCTGGCTTGACCCAATGGTAAGTCATAAGCCAAGCCCAAGCCCTGGCTTCCAGGCCAAGCCAGGCCAGAACATCACTAGACAGTGAAGGACACAGCAAGTACATTGTCATATGTTGTGTCCAAGGTCCATGAATTCAAAGTCCACAAGGATGTGGAGCTTACAAGTGTTGCTGAGCAAAATCAGACTATGAAATTGGAAAGCTAGTTTTGAACAGATTTGAAAACACTCAAGTGAAATCAGCATCAAAATCAGGTTGAAATCAGGTTGAAATCAGCCTCAAAACAGCTACTGTGAACTACCCTATTGGGAACCACTTTACAAAGCTAGATAAACATAGGGTTGGACCATTGTTTGATCAGCACATGACTCTCACTGTTTCCAATAATCTGAACACCACAAACAATGTATAGCTGAGGGAGGTTGTTCAATTCACCATGTCCACAAAGCTGCATAGCTAGTTTATGCTAGGTAATATTGCTGAGGTGCTTGAGATACATAACACTGATTGTCCAGTGTAATGTCCAGTGGTGACTGAACATGGAAATCTAAGATTGCTTCATCACAGACAGCATTCTGGAAACTGGGACCTTGCCAAGGAGGTCACCCAGATGAGGTGGGCAATGTTACTAATGATCTTGAGGCAGCCATATCATGCATTGCCAAGCTTGAAAGAGATCATTGTGTACATGGAGGGTTAGCAAGTCACAAACTGTACCCCTACCCTGGTGTACCCTACCCATAATGCACAGGTCTCAGAACCCATGACAATCATTAGGGCTACATGGCCTTTTTGAGTGGTATGAAGAGATTTTTATTTGGTAATGCTAAAAACATGGTCATGAAGAGATGAATAGATCAATTTTTTTTGTAACGTGTAACAAGGTGTGAAGAGTAGGTCAGTTCAGTGTGAGCACTGAGACAACAAGTCACACAAACAAAGATTGAGGCACTGGAGATGACTCCATGAACTTTGTGAGATGATCCACAGCCAGCATCAGACTCCAACCCATTCACTAAAGGAAATAGGTCCACAAGACATAATATTATAAGTTTGTACATGTTTGTTTGAACCTTAATATTTGGACAATTTCCTATAGTGACTGCCAAAACTTGCTGTGGCAGTAGACACATGTTTGGTTCTGGTGGCACAAATTTTGAAATCTTAGTGCTCACATAAGCATAGTTGGCACTGGTTCCATCACTTGATCACCATTGCTGACGGTTGATCAACATTTGGCTAACCACACATCACTCTCAACGATGAGCATGCTATTTGCTCAACATTTGCCCTATATTTTAACTTATTTATCACTTACTACTCCTTCCATACACCTTTCACTTGTAAAATGTGCATAAAAAAGGGTAATAAACAATAAGAAAGACCCCTTAAGAGCACTGGTAGTCAGTATAGCCAGACATGAGTCACCAGAACCAAACATGCATCTACTGCCACAGCAAGTTTTGGCAGTCGCTATAGGAAATTGTCCAAATATTAAGGTTCAAACAAACATGTACAAGCTTATAAGATTATGTCTCATGGACTTATTTCCTTTAGCAAATGGGTTGGAGTCTGAGCCAGCATTGAGGGGAACTCATCCCAACAATAGGTATCATCGGAAGATCTAAAACTGTTCTCTCATTTGCCCATATCCGAGATGCCAAAAAGAGGTCTGTCCTTCATACAGGCATACAAAGATTTCTGAAGCATGAACAAGGGCCCCACATTGTAGGATTGAAGAAGGCTTTCTTTGTTGAGATGACAAAGATCCAGGCTATGAGCCTTCCTGTATCCTTGAAAGGGAAGGACGTCCTCGGGGCCTCATGTACTGGAAGTAGAAAAACTGTCACCTTCCTCATACCAATCCTTGAAATCATTTATTGCTGAAAATGGGGACCCACCAATGGTCTCGGTGCACTCATTATATCACCCACAGGGGAACTAGTGCGTTTCATGGCACATCTCATCCCATCCACTAGCAACGAACCATAACCTAGGCCATGCAAATATTCCAAGTTCTACACTCTATCAGAAGATCCCACTCCTTCTTCACCAGGCTTGTGATAGGTGGCAAGGATCTTCAAGTCAAAAGCAAAAGACTTCTACAGCACGCACTGAGCAGAAGTTGGCGCAGATGGATGAGGAGATGAAGAGAACAAAGGAAGAGCCTTCATCAAGGGTGAAGGCAATTGACCAGAGCGACGACAGCAGTGAAGAGAGCAATGAGAATGGGTCTTCATCTGTCAATGAGGAGAAGCCTAAGATCAAACCAGGGGATGATACCTGAGAATGTGCGTACAAAGCAGCCTAAGGTATATCTTCTCAACATGTTTCTCAGAGTTGCTGAGCTAAAAATAATAATTCTGCAGTCTACAAGTGTGCACACAAAGCATGACCGAATGTTCAAGCACAAGAACCAAAACATCCTCTCTGAGCATTACACCTTATTAATTGACCACAAGCTGCTTGGTGGGGGTTCCCTCTGTGACCCTGAAGACTTCATCATGCTCAAACACTCCAACCACAGCCTTGATGGGAATGCAGGCGAGGGGGACACCAATGGGGCTGTGGACGCAGAGACCTTCTCTGCAAAGCTTTCAAACCATAAGCTGAAGCTCAGGAGGGCAAAACAAGCAATCATCACTGGGGGCATGTCAAAAAGACTGGTGTTTGATGACGAGGGGCTAGCGTGGGAGGTGTATGCAATTGCTGATGGGGAGGAGTGGATTAAGGAGAAGGGCTGGGATAAGGGGGTGATGGAAGAGGGAAAGGGGTATGTGGAGGGGGAGAGGGAGGGGATGAGTAGGGATAGGGAGGAGGTGAGGGAGAAGAAACAGGAAAGGAAGAGAAAACGGAAGGAGAGGGAGAGGGAGAAGGAAGGGATGGGGATGGGGTTGGTTAGTGGTTCTTGTTTCATGTTGTGACTCCCCCTGTTAACTTGTGAACACAGGCTGATGGCAGACTCATCCTTGCCTCTGTATCTGATGATGATGGATATGTCTCGCCAAAGTTTGACCTGCCTTCCAGGTCTGAAGATGAGGAAGGCCTGCCTGTTGCGAAACTGAGTAAAAGTTTCACATTTGGGAGGTGCTGGGGCCAAACACAGTGCAGGAGGATGAGGAGCTTGCCCATTCGCTTTTGCCAAAACAATGGTGATTATAGTATGATATTTTCTGGTGGAATGGATTCCTTCAATCTTTTGTTCTAGTATGATTTCAAAAAAACATATAGGTAGTTATGGCCTGAAGGTGTTCAGTGGCTGTGTCACTTACACCTGTACAATTCATGCCCCCAGGCCTGCCAGTGGTTCATATTCACATATTTTAATGACATCGGCCTGGATGAAAGGGCTGACAATGTGACGAAATGGAATGATACTTGGGCCATCCCGCAGAGTTGGCATGCCATGCGGAGCGCTGGCCTGAAGGCTGCCACTGGGAGTGAGTCTGAAGGAGACCTTGGCAACAATAATGATGAGTCAGGTTTGTCAAGTTCACCTGATGGGGAGATGTGGAAGGTGGTGATGGAGATATGGAGAGAGTGAAAGCAATCCACACAGCAGGTTGTGATGTAACACGTGAGACGTATACAGAGCCAAATAACATTTCAAACAAACTGAGTTTGTTCTCACCAACACCAGCTCCAAGAGATGCCACGTCAACCCTGCTTCAATGACGAGAAACTCAACGACTCACCATCGACACATGTGCCAGCTCCTCCAATGAGCATGCCTTATGGAAATGATGAAGCAAAACCACAGGTGTGAGAATGACAGCAACCAGGCAAATGGGGGCCATAGCAGGCAGGGACACGAGAACAACAACTAGGGGAATGGTGGGCACAGTTGGAGAGGCAATACCCTTCAAGCCCATATGTATGATTTCTTTCCCTTTATTTTATTGGTTTCTTGTATTAACTTCAAACTGTTTCTAGATGACTGGAAGGGGCGAACGATGCGAAGAGCACCAGCCAAAACATGTTGTGAACACCGGTGCTACTGAGGCAGGCCCCAAGGGAAGCAGGTAAGCACTGACAACAGCACAGAGGGCATTAGTTGGGATGGAGGAGCTACCCCAGGAGGAACTATTTCTAGCAAGGACGAGGCGGATGACGACAACAAGCCACCATAGGTAAGGAGAGACCACCACCAGCAAGGAGTCCCCAACAATGACGCAGGACACTAGCTGTGACATGGGGAGCCACTGACCATGACAATGAGCCCCCAGTGATGATGGGGAGCAAACAGCAAGGTGGGACCACCTGCGAGGATGAGCCCCCAGTGATGCCAAGAACCTACCACTGAAAGGGTGGATACCGCCAGCAGGACGAGCCACCAACAAGGGACCACCCCCAGCAAGGATGGGGAACCACCAGTGGCGAGTGGGATCTCCACGACTACCGGGAACGACTACAGCAACAAGCTTCTAGTGATGAAGAGGAAGAGCCACTGGCAGTGCACTGATGCCATGGAAGGAGAGCTACCCAGTGCAACAGTGCCCCCCCTCTCTGGTGCAAAATGCAAGCTGGAGAGGACATTTTGTTATTTCTATGTTCGTTTACTTCACCTTGCAGATATGTGTGAGTAATGGTATTTAATTTAATACTTCAATACATATGTTTATATCTATAAATGTGATTGAGACACAAGAACTGTAGGAGCACCTCATAGTGGACAAATCCCTTGAGGTTGAATGTTGATATCTCACACGTCTGTTGATTTCTTTGGCCTTGTTTACATTCATGTGATTGCATCACCACTTGCTGGGTGAACAGCTTCCACTATAGGGAGAGTCATGCAGGAGTATAGTAAGTATGCCACTGACTTGGCCTTGTGTTCTGCTGAAAGCCTCCTGTCTTTGGAGGCTCACTGAGGCATGATCACACAGTTGACAGGATCATGGTGTATTCTCCAGAACTGGGAGGACTACAACAGGGCAGGTTACAGGTTACTTTTCTACTAAGAATATCTAAGGTTCAGACATATGCTTGGTACTGGTCAGTATCTATAAGGGGAAGTCCAGGGTGTTGTCATGACATGTTAGGAACAGTGTCTGGCACTGGGGGGGAGTCTAAAGGGCACATTCAGGTGCGGAGGAAGAAGAAACACGTCCTGGCTCGGACAGGGCTACAGTAGCACTTAAGAGGCCCAAGTGAGTGAGACTGGGGGGCCAGGCTTACATCTGTGGGCCAACTAATTTCCCCAAACCAAGGCGCTGCAGGCACAGGCACAGCTCCACATGTTAAAGCAGTCGGCCATGTGGGCCCGGTGGATGCTTGTCCTTCTCCTCATGGAAGATCCTATGATGATCTTGAGGATGGACACAAAGTATCTAGACAAGGAGAATCATGAGGACATGGTTGCTCTTGAGCAGGACAGTAATGAGGCACTTTGGAAGATGACCTGTATAAGTATTTTCAAACAGAGGTGAGCCATTGCATATCAGCAGGACTTGCAGTGCTAAGCACCTCATGTTATCAAATCATCAATGTTGTTGTAGTACACATTATCTGTATCTATCCAGGATCAATCCCTCAAAGCTTCCCACCAACCCAATTCTTACTTGATGGAGGGCCGCAAGGGCAGAGACAATCCATAGTCATATGTAAATCTGTCGTTGGAACCCAGCCTGACTGGCACAGGTAGAGGGGGTCATTCACGGTTCATCATTTTTACAGGCTGTGGGGATTTCCTGAATCTCCTGTGCTGTTTTTTTAGTCCTGGGGAGGCTCTTGGTGTTGTTGCATATACGCTGGGGGGGTTCATGTCCATTAGTGTAGGGGGAGGGTTCTTTACGAACCTGGGCGGGATCTGGGTCGGATGGGTTTAGGACTTAGTATCTCCAGGGGGGTTCAGGTGGGTATGGGAGTTATCTCTGGAGGATGCTATGTCATCAGTGAGGCAACTGTGCAAACACTATTTAAAATCACTTATGCGGTAGGTTCCTGCCCAGTGATTTAGCCCATTTGGGGGGTATGGAAGAGGCTCAGGCTATTGGAGTCACCACTGAAATAACTGATTGCAAACACTACATCAGCAAATCAGTGAGACTTCATGATGGCCTTCCCTTAGTTTTACCTTCACACTCAACATTATTTGTCTGACAATTGTATTGTACTCCACTCCCACCTGTTGTCAGCACTACTTGCCATGAACAACAGTATATTGCTTATTTGTCATGATTTCTGCATATTGTATCAAAGCCTCGAGAATATTTATCATTTCAGATTGGTTATACCCCGGCCGGGCTTTTGACCATATTTTTTCATGCTTATAACTCCTGTGCAATTCTGAGCCAACCTTGCACATTACCTTATATTTAGTTATGGATGTGATTCATTGGGTGTAATGATATACCCTACAGCAATAGAAATTTTATGAGACATTAATGCATCACAAATGTTCAAGAAACATTTCATATATTTGCTACATGATGTTGCATATTGGTCACATGGACAACAATATTGTCACTATGCACAGAAATTGCTCATCACTGTAGAAGCATTGTGCCCCTCTACCTTTCTCTTGTCATTTCTCAGTCTAAATATCTCAGCTAAAATTCAAGGTCAACTAATGTGAAAATATATATTACTAATTAGTGTCCTGTGAACAACATGACTACCATGACTAGTACTAGTACATGGTACAATGTAAGTACTTTGCAATCCAATGTCCTGTACTACATCATCACTGCATCATGCTTCATAGGCCCCATCATGGAGTGGGCCTGGATCCCTTCTTGGCCTACTTGTTCCCAGATTCACCCTACATAATGCAGGGTGCTTGAGATTTCTATGGATCTGGCAGCACAGATCAAGTCAAAAGCCATGGGTAACATTAGTAGCAGTGAAAGGAGGGTGATTATTGATGGTGCAATTATTGGACGATTATGAATAAAAAATCATGTCAATAATCTGAGTCACCTTGACCGTCAAGGGTGATTATGGAGAAAACAATGGGACATGATTATTTTGACAGGTCTGCTGTGTGGTGTGGACAGGGTGGTGACCATGTCAAATGAGTGCTTTCGATAATCATACAAATAATCATCAAATTGCCACTAGAGCTGGAGATGATTTGGCAATTCTGCAACTATTGCAATAATTCACAATTATCCATGTCTGAAATACCTGAAGTTGCTCAAACTGGATATTAGTATGCCAAGCATTATGCATATAGATTCAAAAACAAAATAACTATGAAAAATACTTCTTGGTTGTGATGGCTTAAGAATGTTCAAGTAGATTCTGCATACCACTCCCCATTCTCTGAATCCCAGTCTCCATGAAAATGCTTGAAGCCTTCCAGTTTGCAATACAGCTGAGTAAGACCACAATTCTTACATCTGAGTGTGACTGACTGGATCCCCTTGCCCTTGTTCACTTTCTCACCTTTGGCAGCCCATGGTCGGATGGAACAGCAGGTCTCTCAGGGGCATTGGTATGGGAGGGCTCACCAAAGGGCTTATCAACAATATGAGACCATGTGTAGCGAGTTACTTGGCCATCCCAAAAGAGGTACATATCGCTGTGTGCAACCAGAGATATTTGAGTTTGGATGCCAGATGTCAGCCCCTGATGGTGGATGAACCACTGCTGGCAGACATCTGCCAAATAAGTGTCTGTCTTGATAGGATGGAATGTCATCTGTGCAAATGCCATTATCCAAGAAAAGGTTTTCCTAGAAGAAATTCAGTGTTCATGAGGAAATTCAAGTTGTGTTGCTAACTTGCCTATTCTGAAAGGACTGGATCCCACTTTTCAATTCATGGCTTCGAAGAACTCCTCCACATGTTAAAATAGTAAGGGTGTTACTGTCGCTCTGGTTGTGGATCAAGAGATTTAAAAAAGCTGCAGGGAGTAGAGGAAGCTAAAGGGTGACAAGTTTGACTACAGTCTCAAATGATGTAGTAGAAACAAATACTGAAAGCATGGGTGCTGCACCTTCATTGTTTGGAGCAAAGTGTAGATCTCCTCTACTAGGATCTGAATGGTCTATGAGAAATATGGCAAAACATTGATATCTAGAGGAATCAGGTTAACAAAAGGCACATAAAAAAGATATAGCTACTGGCTTTTTAAAAGAACCTGAGTGCAATGAGGCTATGAGCTCTTTCATCTGAGTGTCATAGTCAAGAAGTCCAGCAGCTGAAACAAAGTTAAAGGGGAGGTCTACAAATTCAATCTCTCCAGGCAAATAGCTGGCCAGTTGATGAAATGCACTGTGAACTGGGAGTCCATTGCTTGGGATAGAGTCTAATCTAATGGAAAGAATCATAACTGGGGTTGAGTTGCAAACAGGAAGCAGTTGTTGATGCGAAATCCCCCCTTGGAGTAACATAAGGCTATCACTCCCTGAAAAGGCCTGATGGTCATTAATACATGGTGAAACAATACCTGTAGTTTACACTGCCCCATATGTTCCGGATCCGCGCAGACTGTGCAGACTCCGTGTGGACTCCACAGACTCCAACCATTGGGGTCCCAAAAAGGAAATCCTAATCACTTTTCATGGGGAGTCCGAGCTAGTCTGCACGGATCCACACAGACTCTACAGAGTCTGACCAAGTGACATATTAATACTGCTATATATCACAACCTTACTTATTTATCACTCTTTTCAACCAATAGAATATAATATTACTATTTATTACGTATTTAATTTACAATATACACGAAAAAAACCACTCCGTTGCTCAGTTCGAGCAACAGAGTGGCATAATAGTACATAAATTATATATATATATATACAATGATGCCCCTGCCATCCTTTTGGATGACAGGGGCCTGCATTGCTGGGCCGCATCCCTACTGGGGTTACCGAGGGCCTAGTGTTGTCGTCACTCCACCCGCACCCCACCCCATGAGCAGTGGCTCGTGAGGCTAGGGCCAGGTGGTCGGTCGTCGTGCCCTTGTGCCCCCCTACCCTCGCCACTCCCCCCCACACTCCCGTCAGGTGCTGGCCTGTCCAGGGGTATCCTAGGTGCATCCCCCGTGGTCAGGCGTTCCCCCCCCCACTGCCAGATGACCCCCCTGGTCGTCTGGCCCTGTCTGGGCCCCCACCGCTCCCCCCGCACTCCACCCCATGAGCAGTAGCTCATGAGGTTGGGTCAGGGGGTGTTGGCCATGTCCAGTGTCCTATCACATTGTGTGGGTCCCAGTTGTGTCCCACCCTCCTCTGGCGAGACCCCGGTCATGTGGGGGTTCCCCCCGTCGTCTGGCGTCCCCTCGTCACGTCACGTCCCATCCCCTGGGGCAGGTGGCCAGTCGGTGTTGAAAGCCGCACCCATGTTCCACCCCATGAGCAGTTGCTTGTAGGCGTGGAGGTGGGTGCTGCATTGGTCATCATTCGTCGTTCGTTGCCATTGCCGCTGAGGTTGTAGCTGTCCGGAGGGGTGTTGGGGGTTAGTGGTGACGTGGCGAGTTTAATCGCATCGGGGTGCGTACCTAGCGGGTGCCCCACTTCACAGGCCTCCTGGCACCTCCCTGGGGCCATCCTATCCCCCTTCGGGCCCCCCTCCCTCCCAGCTTGGTGGGGAGGAGGGCCGGCACACTGTTGGGGAGCCGTCATTGCATGTACAATAGAACCACTGAAAAAAAGTTAGTTAGCTTAATAAAAAATGATTTAAACAAAAAAGAAAACTTAATGTGGGGGCCAAAGGGCCCCCTATTGGTTGAATGGAGGAGGGAGGGAGGAGGAGGGAAGAGGGCGATGGGGGCGGCCGTCATTTCATGTAAGTACAGTAAAAACCACTGAAAAAAAAAAAGAATTAGCTGAATAAAAATAGATTAGAATACAAAAAAACTTAATGTGGGGGCCACAGGGCCCCCTATTGGTGAAGTGGAGAAGGGAGGGGGGGGGGAGGGACAAGGAAGAAAGGAGGCGGCATTGTGGGTGGCGGTGGTGAGGAGTGGTGAACTGGCAGTCACGGAGTGACGCATAGTGATGTGGTGATGACAGCACCCAGTAAATGGGCATCTGTTGCCCAGGATTATACAGCCTGGTAGCACAGTGGTTATATTGCTTCCCTGTCACACTCACATGGCCATAGGGTCATGGGTTTGAATCCTTCCCTTACATTCTAAATTACTGGAGGTCTTTACAGTGCCCCATATGTTCCACATGGATCCGCGCGGATTTTCACGGACTCCGAGTTAGTCCGTACGGACTTCTGAGAAATTCATTTGGCTTGTAGTCCTGCTTAATTCCAGATTTTGAGTCCGCGCGGATCCATACGGATTTTTTCTTTTTGCACGGATTCCACAGAATTATTCCGTCTGAGCCCGAGTACAGCACAGGTCGGACAGCTCGGACGTCCGAGCCCATCCGAGGGAGTAATTAATTTTTTTAATGAATAATTAATATTTTTATTATTGTAAATCTCTAAAAGGTAGGGGGGGCAGGAGGATTCGAACCCACGACCACAAGGCCACGTGAGTGTGACAGGTAAGCAATTAACCACTAGACAAACAGACTGTATAAGCCATGCCAACATGTGCCAATTTACTGGGCACCGTTGTCACCACGTCACCAACGTCACCCCGTGACTGCCAGCTCATCACCCTCACCACTACCACCCACGACGCCGCCTCGCTCTCCCTCCTCCCTCCTCCAACCCTCCCCCTCCTCCACTCCACCAATAGGGGGCCCTGTGGCCCCATATTTAAGTTTTTTATTAATATTTAGCTGATTATTTTTTTTCCAGGGTTTCTACTGTCCATGCAACGACGGCCCCCATCCCCCCCCCACTTCCGGCTCCCCCCCCCCTCCACCACTGCACCATTCTGGGGGCCTGGGGCCCCCATAGTAAGTGTTTTTATGTTCTAATCATTTTTTATTAAGCTAACTAATTTTTTTCATTGCTTCTATTGTACATGCAACGACGGCCCCCCAACGGCGCGCCCTCCTCCCCACTGAGCTGGGAGGGGGGGACTCAGGGGAGGATAGGACAGCCCGAGGGAGGTCCCGGGAGGCCTGTGGAGTCGGGTACCCGCGAGGTAAGACCCGAACGCACCCCCTGCGCTGCCACGTCACTGACGCCGCCCTCCCGCTCCCCCCTCCGCCCCAAACAGCCCCCCACACAGCCCTGCGAGCCCCTGCCCGCGGGGTGTGCGGGGGGCTCCACTTTTGTGTCACCATCACCAGCCAGCCACGACGATCGCCCCCCCCCCCCCTGCGACAGGAGCCGACCAGCAACGACGCCGACACCACCAGCGCCACGTCACCACCCGCATGCGAGGCAGCACCCGCCCCCACCGCCATGAGCGACTGCTCGTGGGGTGGATGGGTGGGTGCACTTGGGACATAGCGAGGAGGGAGGGGATGCGCTGGGGCGACAGGGGACGCGTCAGGGAGAGAGGGGACGTGTCAGGGAGCAGGGCAACGCGCCAGTGGGGAGGGGTACGCGCCAGATGCCCCAGGGGTGCACGGAACCCACCCGAACTGCCACGTCACGAGTGGCCCTGCCCAGTGCCATGTCATCACCACCGTATGGCGTCCCGACGACCAGGGGAAGCACGGGACGTGCCAGACGCCGCAGGGCGGACGCCAGCCGAAGGGGGGACGCCCAGACGACAGGGGACACACCACAGAAGGGGGGGATGCCAGGGAGACAAGGGACGACAGGCGAGGGGAGGGAACCCAACGACAACACACCACCTGCCCCCAGCCTCGCGAGCGACTGCTCGTGGGGTGGAAGGCGGGTGGAACGATGACGAGGGGGACGCCCAGACAAGGGGGGGGGCGACGAGACGAGGGGGGGGGGGCGGACGAGACGAGGGGGCTCCGCCCTGACAAGGGGGGCTGACGAGACAAGGGGGGGGGGGGCAACGAGACAAGGGCGGGGACACCCCAGAGTTTGTAAATTAGGATAATTCATTTAAATATCTATATAAAAACTACAGAGCCTAAGGGAATCCGCGCGGACTAGCATGGAGTCCGTGCTAATCTGCGCGGACTAGCACGGAGTCCGTGGACTCCACATGCAAATCATGTGGAGTCCGCGGACGTCCGCATAGTCCGCGTGGATCCACACGGAACATATGGGGCAGTGTAAATTACTGGGTGGTTCATTAGTTCCACAACTGGCACGTAATATCAAATTCGATTGTGGTTTTCACCATGACCAAACTGGAGCTTTGCTTTGTTGTAAGCCTGCGACCAGACTCACGACACAAACATGCACAGCCACCACGAACATCGGCAAACATCGGCACACATTGATGCTTACAATGGCTACACAGCCACCCTGAACATCGGCAAACATCGGCAAACTCATATATCAACTTACGCTCGATGCGGCCACTTTCCAACACGGTTTCAAATCTCATATATATACCATCTTTTTTTCCTTTGTTGCCCCACTCTTTACCTTGTGCAACAAAGGTATAGTTTACCGACCTTCTTATGTATCTTAGACTGACTCTTTACCTTGTGCAACAAAGATAACGTGATCCTGTCTTACCGTCTGACTTAGTGAGGCTACCTAACCAGGCAGCCTTTCATTTGTCCCACTAATTTGAATTGGTCCGACAACAAGTATGTCATGTCATCTATAATAGTACACGCGTACACTAATGGCATTTAGAATTAAAGAAAAGCCCAGGTCAGGAGAGCTGACCATAAATGGAGACGATTGGCTGGTCTTCCTTTATCATGGTTATTCCTGTGACCCCAACGACCCATGGAATGGACTCTTTCGTAGCTCCCTTCTTGTGAAGGTGTGTTTATGGCTACTTGTCGTGCAGCTGTGCTCATCTGAAATACCCAGGCCTACAAACATATATTCACCTCTCCTAGTTCTGTCGAGAAAGAGCCCAAAGCTACTCGTTCAGGGAACGCGCGCATTCATGGGATGACTTGTATCACCCTTGCATCAATTGCTTATGTTGCAACACAGGTACAAAACCTTCATTATTCTGTTTTGGTCACTCAATTGTTGCATATGCCAGGTCTGCTTTGCCCTCAGCTCATCCCCTGTTTTCTCTCAGACGGATTTAGCTACCAATTCAGAATGCTTTTACAATTCTGTCCTCGACCTTTTTGATGACCCTGAAGAAAAGGAAGAAGTCAATGACCTCATTACATGGTGGAATCGGTAATGAGCTTCTTTTTTTTAAACTAATGGTCACTGTCAACATCAGCTTTAGGCAGATTTTTCCAACATATTATTCCTCATCTCGACATTGAGCCAACACTGATACTATCTATGCCAAGATCAAAGCAAAGCATGCTTCGATGAAGCCTCAGAATGGAAATATACCTGAGCCCCATTAGTCCTTACTTCGAACATACCTAATTATCTGAATTACATATGCACTTTGTGTCATTGGGTTTCCACGCTTCCAATCTATGTTCTCCTGGTATTATGCACACGTCCTGCAGAAATTGTCCAAACTGTCAGAACCTGAAGGTTGATGCTCGTGAAGTGGGAGGCAATGGCCCACTGTCTGTTCTACCTTGGTGCTCAAGCAACCTTCATCTGCCTTGTGCGTAGGGCGAGGATCTGCCACAGTTGTTGTCAAGGGGAAGTTGACCAGGACGTGAATGCCGGTAGTCCATAAATTATTGCTCAAACACTCCACTTTTGATGTCTGTTGGGTTTCAAAAAAAAGAATGTTTTACTTGTAGAAACTGTGCGGACTGCTGGAACCTGAAGGTTGATGCCTGTGAAGTGCGAGGCAATGTCCCACTGTCTGTTCTACTTCAGTGCTCAAGCAATCTTTCATCTGACTTGTGTGTAGGGCGAGTATCAGTCGAAGTGGTTGTCAAGGGGAAGTTGGCCAGGATCTGAATGCTGGTAGTCCATAAATTATTACTCAGTGCTCCACGTTTGATGTCCATTGGGTTTCAAAGAATGAATGTATTCCTTGTAGAAACTGTGCGGACTACCAGAATTTGCCGAGGTTGTAGATGGCAGTATCTGACCAATGCTGACGTTGATGGCGAACCTTGAAGTAAGCACTACCATGATCCACAGTACCACGAGTCCCAAGCCTACATGTCCGGATATGTAGCTGGTAATGAGAATGTATGTATAATTCAGATACATTGTGAAATTCATGATGGCAATAATATTGTCAGTAGTTGAGTTTGGGAGATGGGATAACTGGAGTATGTATCTTGAGAACTGGGAAAATGCTACCTACCATAATATAACTTTGTAGTGCTTTAGGGGTATGGTGAGATGGAGCACTGGCACTGGCTCTTATAGTTTTGGCGGCATTCGTATCCTGGCAACTGATGAGAGTGGTGGCAAATTGCTGCTGTTCCACCAACCAAACCTATGTATATCTGCCTTTATAAAGTGGTTCGCAAGAATTGAAGAAATATTGTTATTCTTAACATTATAAAGTGGGGATTTCAGCCAACGCCACACTGAAGGCAGAAGCTTGTCCCTTGCTGACATGGTGGCATTCTAGATTATTTCCACCAACCTTACCGACATTTATATTCCTAGATTCTTCAGATGGAGCTTGTCAATTGCTATAATTCTGCAAAGATATGACATTCTTGGGCACTTTGAAGAATTTGTCTACCCATCCTATATATATCTAGCCTGACAAGACCATTTATCAGAATTGGACTTATTTTACAAAATAAATATATTTTAAAGCCTTATAAGGCTATCTCAGAGTCTCACCAATTTCCTGATGTGAACAACCCTTCTGTTGTAGCCCCCAGGACGCGACCTAAAAGTTTGTGCAGTAGCCTATTTTTAGGCATATCTTAAAGAGGTATGCACTTCTTGCGCATATCATACAAATTCGAAAAAACAAAATTAGCCAACTATAGTAAGATACATTCACCAGGATTCTCTAATCCCAGAATTGGCAAAAATACACATAAGAAGAAGTAGTACATGAAGTCGCGCTTTTGTCACGAAAAGTAACGTTTTCATCACGTGATGTAGTCGATTATGAGTGAGGACTATCTGATTCTTAACCCAGTGGAAGCTATTGACCCAGCAGGTTGTGACGCACCACGTGTAGGGTAAATAAGGCCAAAGTAAGCAATTCCGATATCGAGAGTTGAGGTAAACAGTCCCCGGAGAGCTAGGGGTCTACTAAAGAGTATCAACGATGGCATAGTAGCATACATGGTGTTGTATTTAGGTGGTTTTCATTACCGTTCCAGGGTCATGCATTTTACTGCGCACCTGGTAACCTATAGTGTTCCGCGAGCGACGAATAGCTTTGCTATCCAGCTCGTGGCCAAGTGGGTTGTCGACGATGTCCCATCTTTTCTACAAGAATCTATATTAAATAATTTACAGTACCCAAACAAAGGGAGGTGACATTTCAAGATTTCTTATATATTAAACTAAGCCCCTTGCATAAACGAGGGCGACATATCCTAACTTCCTAACTAATAAAAATTTGGCCCTTCCGATCTCGTGTCGTGAGGAAGGGGCCATGAACTAATCAAATAGATGAAAAAACCTTTGCGCAAGGTGCGTGAGGGGGCTGCCCCGGGCATGGTCGTACACAGTCCCCAGCCACTTGCACCATCTGCCCCCCTCGTCGTCGTCCCCCTCATCGTCGTTTGCCCCCCTCGCCGTCATCCGCCTTCGTTGTCTCCCCCTTCATCTCCTCCCTGTCATCTCCCCTTGTCACCCGCCCCCCTGTCGCTATCCATCTCCGTAGTGGTGATGTGGCTGTTAGCACCCGCTCTGCCCTGCGAGCGAATGCTCGTAGTGGTGGGGGCGGGTGTGTAGGTGCGTACCATGCAGGCATCTCGTTTCTCGCGTCTTTGGCATTCCTCTCCATCGTCCTAACGGCCTCAGATCCCATTTGAACGGGGAGGAGGTCATCGCTTCTTGACTTGTTACCACCACAACGTCCCGTGGGAACTTTGCTCACAACGCCTGGCTCGTCGCCTAGCGGTCTGTCCTCTGGCCTGATCTCCGATCAGACCTGACCTTTGGATCCCTGGAGGGATGTTTGGGAGCAGTCCTGAACACCCCGCCGATCTGTCTGTCCGATCTCCTCGGATGTCTCCCGGATGACTGCCTCAGGAGTCGTCTCTCTATCTCTCTCACTCCTACTCTGACTCGATGATCTGAGGCTCTGGGATGGGGCATCCTCCACCTAGGTGGGGGGGCTTGACGGTGAATTAACACTGCCGGCTTCGGCTAGGGGCTCTGCCTTGGGGTCGAGGGGAGAACACGTTGGGATAGGGGGGGGACACTTAGCGGGGCTGTAGGATCCCTGGAGAGGATCTGTGGCTCCAGGTGCATAATGTACATCTGTGCATCGACTCTGATTACGGGGACCCGCGTTACCGGATCTCTAGAGCCTTGGAATCGAGCCAGCGACTCCATTCTCCGGCGGTAGCGGGGTACACCCCCCCACCGGATTTATCTCTCTCCCTCCCTCTGCGCAGGTCTGGGGCCCTGCTCACTCCCTTCAAGCGATCGCGGGGACGCCACACCCTCCTGCTTTTAAAGCGGGCTGGACGCATTTCTCTCACGCTAGGATCTTGGTCTCAACCACCACCTCTGCTGAGTCCGCGTTTGCATTTTCTATGGAATACGACACTGATTACTTCGATTTCGACGATCTGTTTTTCCCCCTCACTGGGGACCCCTTCTCCGCCCTCCGCTCCCTCCAGAGGAGAGGCAATCTGTCCGATCAAGACTCATCATCTTGGTCTGACGTCGACGACAGTGACGACGAAGGGGTCTCCAACCCCTTTGATCATCCGTTGTCTGTGGCGCATGAGGCAATGGATGGCCCCATGCTCCACCGTGCCCGGCACGTCCTGGCCCTCCCAGGCCATGTTCTCCAACGTCAGCGTGCCCTCAGGCACCAGGCGGACTGCTCCCTCGCATATACACTGTGCGACACGTTTATGGGGGATGGGGACTGCGTTCCCACCCTCCCTCCTTCTCCACTGGGGTCTGCCCCCCCCCCGGGGGGCTCCTCGATTCCTCCCACCCCAGCAGCTATGCGCCAAGCATCGTATGAAGCTGAAGCGGTGGAACATATGCTGAATACCGCCATCCAGTGGATGGAATGTATATCACCTGATCTGCTTGCCTCTGGGATTCCAGAGCGGCTCGCCTACCTGGCCGGGGCAACTCTTGCCTCCGCCCTCCGTTTCCCTCAAGCCGAGGGCGTGATCAATCGCGTCCTGGCAGGAGGGACCTCCTCCTCGGCCCCTGTCATAGGCAGCGCCCGGGATCTATCTGAAGTGTTGGACAGCTTGCCACCAGGCACTGACACCTCTGAGGGGCCCCTCCCCCCGCGGCGTCGCTAGCGTCGGCGACGTCATTGACCTGCTCGTGCGACGGACCAGGGGGGGTAACACCCCCTATCCACTGTCGGCAAGCGGCCTGTCTGGATACAGGCGGCGCCACCACGCACCCCATCGCTATGGATGGGGCGCTCCTGGGGCTCGTCCCTGGGGTTGTCATGAGCATACCAGTGGGGGTCTCGGCCGCCCAAAGGTGTACTCATATCCACAGGCTTTAGGCCCAATGGGTCTCGGCCAGGCATTTCATCAGACGGCAGGGACGCCGGTCCGGTGGCCCATTTCTCGATGAGGGGAGTGGTCCTCCCCTCCGCCCGTTAGGGAACTCGGTTAACCTCCAGGACCTTCGGGGGCTGGGGGCTTACGGTGAATCAACACCACTCACCGGCTGGCTTCGGCTGGCCGCGCGTGGGGGGACCGATCTAGCTGCGGGTGGGGGGTCTTCCGGCATGCGGCAGCGCAAGGGCGCGGCTCTGCCTTCCCGCTCCAGCGAGCGTTATATGTGGTCTATCTGCCCGCCTTAGAGGTTAAAAGAGGGAGGAAGGTCTCACACCGGCAGGGGTCTGGTATAGTAGAGCATAGCTTACTCTAGTATGTTTGTACTTCGTGCCCGCGGACTGTGCACGTACACCGCACTATAAATTGTTGAACAAAAAAAAAAAAGAAAAAAAAAAAAAAAAAAAAAAAAAAAAAGAACGGGGAGGAGGTGCTGTGGTGTTCGTCGTTAGAACCGTCGTGCTAGTGGTGGCAATCACGCTCCCCCGTCATGCTGGTCCTGGGTGCTGGTGCCCGTGGATGTCGTCGTGAGTTCCGTACACCCGCCATCCACCCTGGAGCAGCGGCTCGCAGGGCTGGAAGCGGGTGCTCGGCTGTTCCTCGTCGTTGTGGGGCCCACGCGCCCGTGTTCTTCGTCGTTAGCGTGTCGTTTCAAGGGCTGTCATGACAGCATGTTTATAACCTATAAAATGAAAACTATTTGTCAGTTGGAAAAAAAGAGGAAGAAATGGATATAAAAAACTTACCTAGGGCCCGAACGACGATAGACATCGTTTGGGCCCATTTTTGGTGTGATCCGGCTCGTTTCTCCTCAATGGTCATTCTATGGCGTGGTGGCGGGCACGGTGATTCTGGCGAAGCAGACGAGAAACCTTTTCGATCAACAAACACTGAGATTCCCATCACATGTCGTGCACGTGTTGCGTCACAACCTGCTGGGTCAATTGCATTTACTATCTTAACCCCCTCTGCCCAGAACTCGGAACTGCCGCCACTCAAACCAGTAGAAACTAGTCTATGATGTCGACACACAAAAGGAAAGGCTGTTTGACAGCATGATGGGGATTACTCCAAAGGCTATGCAGTGCTGCAGGGGAGCTGGAGTTACTGCCTACACTTCCTGAGGCTGGAGACGGCGACGAGTTGGCATCATTTAGTTGTGAGGGGGCCGCGTTTGAGTCTCAAAGTGTCCTCAACAAGTATATAAAATTATGTAATTATTCCTAAATATAGTAGTGGTATATCTGTTAAATAAATTTACCGACCCATGCATTGCTAAATCCTGGGTATCCCTTGACCTTTTCATGCGCAGTTCCCACTTTTGGACTTTAGCATGTTTTCTTTCCCATAGATATCTTTTGACGGCACCCGAAAAGAATTTGATCGGACTGAGTTCTTAATGGAACTTGGGAAGAAAAATGCATAAGTGCCCCAGAATTTGGCTGACGCCCGAAACAGGTGCTGAATGGTAACCACTATGGTTTGAAATTTACAGACATCATGCGACTGCCAACTTTGATTCAAGCAATGATGATGTATCAGATTTTAATCACACTGCCAGTTGTCATCATGGCATTCGATATCATGTGATGCAAATCTTTGGTAAGTAATGTATTATCCTTATAAGAATACCGACATCACTGAGAAACCAGCGGCGTTATTCTTGAGCTGGTCTCAGTTTTTAACCCCATACCAATATAATCAATCCCGCATGTTGACCCTGCGGTTAAACATCGTTGTTCTTTCCCTTCTCGCAATCCATGCATATGCTTTGCCTACTGGGTTAGGGGGTCGTCCGGCGGGGGCTAACGTTGTAAGTGATTTTAAATAGTGTTTGCAATCGGTTACCTCACTAATGACTCCAATAGCCTACATCATACCGGGAGACAACTCCCCCACCCACCCGATCCAGGGGGGGAAGACCCAGCTTACCCCCGAAGTTGACAATCCCTGTCGGGAACCTCGGCGTATTTCCGACAACACCAGACCCTTCCCCTCCACCACGGGAGGTGCTCAGAAGCAAGTTCGAGTCACGGAGATCACCAGTCTCTCCCCCTGGACCGAATCTCGGCCGCGAGGGATCCGGGGCCCAGCCGGGGTTTGTACAAATGAACAAGCTACCCCCTGCCCGTAAAGGGACAGTCACAGAGCGTCCCGACAACACATTTGATTATCATTATCAGGAGCCGGGATCAGGACCTTCGACTCCTCGGCCCGTGATCTGAGAATTGGCAGGGTTGGTGGGAAGCTTTGAGGGATAGCACTCGTTGGTCAAGGATAGATACAGATAACGCGCACTACGACAACATTGATAATTTGATAACATGAGATGCTTAGCACTGCAAGTCCTGCTGATATGCGATGGCTCATCTCCGTTTGGAAATACTAATACAGTTCTTCTTCCAAAGTGCCTCGTTGTTACTGTCCGGCTCAAGAGCGACGCGACTCTCCTCGTCTAGATACTTCGTGTCCGTCCTCGAGATCATCGTAGGATCTTCAGCGAGGAGAGGGACCAGCGTCCAATGGGCCCGCGTGGCCGACTGCTTCCGAGTACATCACCGAAACCGGGAGATCATGGGATGACCTTCCGTGATTTGTAATCTTTGTCCAAGTATGGCTGAAGGTGTAACACATTGTAACCAGCTGGAGTGACAATACATTCTATGTCATGTCTTGAAGTAGCATGTAAATATAATAATGTAGCTTTGTATCTGATATATGATATATCCCTTCACTGCAGGAGCTCTGGAATGGGGGGTAGCATATTCCATCTCCTCTCCCCATCTTCCATATTCATTCTTTGCTCTTACAATTAGGGCCGTTCAAAGTTCTACTTATTTGCTACTTATTGGTTGCTTATTGGTTTACTTATTTTGCCACTTATTTGATAAGGAAAACAATAAGCAGAGCAATAAGTGGCAGATTTGAGAATAATGAACTTGATTGATCATTATTCTTATTTTTCCCCTTATTCATTCACTTATTGCTTTGCTTACCTGTCCACTTATCCTAAAATCTAAACTCTGTTGATCCACTATGACACATCATAATTCCCTTTTCAAGCATGTGCATCACATCAATGACAACCACATCATCAACGACCACATCTCCACCATCAACGCTGCCCTCCCTCATATTTCAACCACCACCATGACTCTGTGCCTGCCTCCCCACTGCCACTCCTGGCAGGTCTGGTAAGCTGCCTCTGCCCACATCATGTCACTGATGCCCCCCCCCCCCCCCCCCCCCCCGACTAGGCCTGATGATGACAACCCCAGCAGATGACACTATGAGGATGACAGGGGGGAGACAATGCACCTGCCCTTGTGGCAGCCCACCCTTGACCCTACATAGCCCCTGGTCTACAATGGTGAGCACTCACTTGTTGTCTGGGACTCAGGGCTTCTGCAGAGGTCTGGAGGGGCTATGACCCTAGTACTAGCCACTGCTGCTGTGAGCAACTGCTGACAGGGTGGGTAGTGGGTGCTAACAGCCATAGGGAGCGCTCATGACAATGACAAGGAGGGGAGATGATGACAGGAGGGGGAAGCATAGCACAACAATGGTGACAGCACAGGGAGGAGGGGGGGATGATGCCATGCATAAGCCAATGTAATGCAATGCTACCACCAGACATGACAGCAGCCCCTCCCTCAGCTTTATTTAATCTTCTGTAGTTTATATACCCCCTCCCCCACTTGGAATATGAGAGTGTCTTTTTATGTTACTATGTAATTATGTAGTGTTCCCTTGTTTTGTGCAATGGAAGCCAATAAATAATTATACCTGTCCCAACCCTCTTCTGAGGGTGGTCTTCTGTGATGATCTCAACTTATGTTTTATGTCAAGCTGCCTCCCTTGCATTTTCATGAGGAATGGAGTACATTACACTCCCCCACATATTCTGGCCAGAATTTTGAGATTGTTACGAACTGATCTCGTAGGCGGGGTTACGACGGAGTTCCGACGGAGTTCTGTGGCGGCAATGGACTTGGCTTCAATCTAAAAGGGATTGCGCCCTTCTCTACACCCAATGTCCAATTTACAAGGTGACAGTAATGAGAGTGGAGGTCTGGCGGAGTTCCGGAAGTTAGGAGAGAGCGAGGACTTAGAAGTGAGAGAGTTGTGGAGATAACAATACAATTATCAAACTGAAGTTACAAGTGACGTTATACTAAGTTTTATAGTAAGTAAGTAACCGGGGTAACTATGGCGGGATCAACGGAGTACCGAGTACGCAGTAAGTAAGATGATCAGCAATGATAGATATGTGATATAAACAAAACAGGAGTAATTTGAAATACAATTTGAAATAGTCTTTTTGATATGACGGCGGCTCCGTCGGTGATCCGCCGGAGATCCGTCGTAGGCTTGCATGGGATATGACAGTATCCCCCCCTTAGGACCGAGCCTTCGAGGTCATGTGATGTTCGGATTCCGTATTTAGGAATTTTGATGTCCGCAGTTCTTCAACATCCAACCATCATGTCCAGCTCACAAAACACATCCCTACCCGCCCCCCTGTCGTCCGCCGCTGAGGAACGCGCGAAGCTGATGGCGCGTCTCGAAGAACTTGCCGCGCAGGAAGAGGCCGCAAAGAAAACTGCCGCGGAGGAGGCGGAAAAGGAGGCTGCCGAAGAGAAGAGTCAGCGCAGGGAAGAAAAAGCGTGTCGTCGTGAGGCACGCCGCACAGAAAAGCGGAAGGCCGCGGAGTCCGCCGCCGAGGACGACGAAGGGGTGGTCACGAAGCCGCCCAAGAAGAAGAAGACCAAGGCGGTGGCAAGTGAGGCAGCTGGTAGCGGAGAGACCGTGGGGCCGTTGACGGAGGCCTGTTGCAACAGGTAAGTGGTGTTTGTCACCACTTTATTTCTTTTTTAGTTGATTTGTTTTAGGTGTCGATATGCGGGTCAGGTGTGCGTGAGGTCCGGCGGGACCCGACGCCTTGCCTGCGACTACTGCTTCAAGCTGAAGCAGAAGTGCGAGGGTGGGGTGCGACGAGGGGCAAGGGCGACGAGGGCGGGGACGGCGGGAACGGCGGAGGTAGGTCAACGAGACCACCTCAAGGAGCTAGTGGGGTGGCTCGCATCGATATCGAAGGGGCTGTCGGACTTGACGGCAGTGATGACGGAACTGAGCGAGTTCCAGAAGTGGGGCGGAGAGACTGAGAAGGGGGACGAGGACTGGGTGGAGGAGCTCCTGTACCCGGGTGAAGAGGTGGAAGTGGAGTGGGAGTTGGAGCGGCTGGAGGTGGAAGAAGAAGATTACGCCGCGTTCAAGGCGTGGCAAGCGGAGCGGGAGCCGACGGAGACCGACGGGGTCTCGAACTGGAGCGAGGAGGAGGAGGAGTTAGAAATGGAGGACTAGTAGTAGAAAAAGAAAGTACAAGTAACATAGTACGTACGGAGGTCTGACGGGGACCATAAAATGTATATACTTTGGTTTGTATGTAGATAGATCGGTTTGTAATGTTTTGTTTTGACTTTGTTTTTGTTTTGTAAGTAAGGAGTGATCTGATAAGTAATGTTGTAAGTAGGATGACGGTTTTTTTTGAATTATAATGAAATGGCTTTGTTTTTCTTGTAAGTAATGATGGTGTTCGATAGGTAATGTTGACTTTGTTTGTTTTGTTGTACGTAGGGTGACGGTATCTGATGGCTTTGTTTTTAGTAAGTAATAGTACGGTATAAGGAAAAATGAAATGGCTTTATTAATTTTGAAGTGACTTTGTTTTATTGATGTAGGGTGAAGTTATTGTGGACCGGGTTTGTCGGGGTACCGTGTGTGGAAGTCCGCAACGGCTTCCTGGGCATGCTCGAGTTCTTCGGCAAGTAACCAGGACTGTTCCAAGTCAGTATTCTCGTAACCTGACCAGCGCACCAAGTATAACAATGGACACCGCCGCCGCTTATCGAGTTTGGAGTCCAAGATTTCTGCAATCTCGTATTCAATTTCGTCGTCGATAGTAATCGGCAGAGGTGGTGGCTGAATCCGGTTAGGAATGGTATTGACAGGTGCGGGTTCAATTTGTGATACGTGAAAGACCGGATGTAATGCGCGGAGGTGGTCCGGAAGGCGAAGGGTGAAGGAGTGTGTGCCAGCTTGGGCAATGATTTCAAAGGGGCCAAGGTTCTTTTCTGACAACTTTTTTGAAGGCCTAGTAGTGCGGATGTTTTCAGCATTAAGGTAGACCTGATCACCAACTTTAAACGGCGGAGCGGGGTGCCGGCGGCGGTCTGCGGGAACTTGATAATGCTCTTGGGCAAGTTTGATTTGCCGGCGGAGTTCCGTATGTAGTTTGTCAAGGTCCACGACGAAAGACCTCGCCTTCTGGGAAGCCAGCTCGCATTCAGGGTAGACGGTGATGTTAGGGTCGTAGCCTTTGTTAGCGTAGAACGGTGATATACCGGTAGTAGCGCTAGGCGCGTTGTTGTAAGTGAACTCGGCGAGGGGAAGGAGTTCCGACCAGTTATCCTGCTGATAGTTGCAAAAGATGCGCAGGTACTGTTCTAGTGTCTGGTTAAGTCGTTCGGTTTGTCCGTCGGCCTCCGGGTGGTAACCTGAAGTGAAGTGGATCTTCATGTCGAGGGCTTTACCTAGTGACTGGAAAAACCTAGAGACGAATTCAGAACCGCGGTCACAAGTGACGTGCGACGGAACTCCGTGTTTAGAAAATACGTGAAGGATGAAGAGCCGGGCAAGCTCCAGGGAGTCGATTTCGTCAACTGTAGGAATGAATATGCCCTGTTTAGAAAGTCGGTCAACGACGACCAAAACGGAGGTATAACCGAGGGATGGGGGTAAGTGTTCAATGAAATCCATAGAGATGGAGTTCCACGGCTTCTCCAGGATCGGTAGTTGCTTCAATAGTCCGCACGGCTTATGCCGCGGTGACTTGGCGTGTTTACACGAAGTGCACGTATTGCAATAATCCTTTACAAATGTTCTGAGTTTAGGCCAAACATATTCTCGGCGTACCAGTTGTAATGTTTTATTTTGGCCGAAGTGGCCTGAAAGGATATGATCGTGTTTGTATTGGAGAACGCGTAGTCGGAGGTCCGCGGAGTCCGGGACGTAGATGCGATCATTGAGACAAAGAAGTCCGTCATCCCCAATTGACCAGGGTGCGGAAGGTGTAGTAAGGTGCGAAGCTATAGCGGGGTCCGACGGAAGTGCCGCACGGATGTCCGTGTGCAAACTATGTCGAGGGCTACAGCGCTGTGCAATATTGGTTCAGCGAGGTAAGTAGCTCGTAATGACGCAGTGAGTTGTTCTTTGGAAAATACCGGGCAGAGGTTATGTGGATTATCCGTGATGGAATCGCTATTTCCCCCTTTGCGGTAGATGTCCCATTGTCTAGTGAGAGTGTCGGGCTTCGTACCAAGTTTCCCAGGACGGAAGCGAATAATGAGGTTGAATTGGGAGAGGTACTCGGACCAGCGGGCTTGCCGCCGTGTGAGTAGTTTCGTGGTGGAAAAATATTCTAAGTTTTTATGATCAGTAACGACGGAGACCGGAGTTCCGCTACCTTCAAGGTATTGATGCCAATGTTTAAAGGCTTCAAAGATAGCTAGTAGCTCCTTGTCATGTGTGTTGTAATTGAGTTCGGGAGGTGTGAAGGAACGGGAGTGGAAAGCGACCGGGTGCAGCTCGCCGTCGGCGGTGTATGTCGACAGTATAGTGGCGAGCGCGCAGTCGGAAGCGTCCGTTTCGACGATCATAGTGTTGTCCGGGGTCCAATGTGCAAGGACCGGGGCATGCGTAAATTCTTCCTTGAGTTTCTGGAAGGCTTGTCGGCATTTGTCAGTGAAAGTCCAAGGGACGTTCTTTCTAGTTAGTCTGGTAAGGGGAACAGTGATATCGGAATACCCGTGAATAAACCGCCGATAGAAATTACAAAAGCCTAGGAACGATTGTACGTCCTTGATCTTGCGAGGCTCTGGCCAGTCCATAATTGTTTGGACTTTGTCGGCGGACATCCGTAGGCCCTCCAGTGAGAGAATGTAACCGAGGTATTCTACGGTGTCGACATGGAATTCGCATTTCTGCGGAGCCGCGTAAAGGCCATGTTTGCGGAGTCGTCGTAATACTTCCTTAATGTGCCTCTTGTGTTGAGACATGTCATTGGAGTAGATCAGGATGTCATCCAGGTAAACGATGACAGAGACGTCAAGCATATCACTAAAAATGTCATTCATAAAACGTTGGAAAGCGGCGGGAGCGTTAGTAAGTCTGAAAGGCATTACACGCCATTCAAAGGAACCATAACGGGTACGGAATGTAGTTTTCCATTCCTCGCCATCGGCGATACGTACCAGATGATAAGCATGTCGTAGGTCAATTTTGGTGTAGACACGGGTGTTGCGCGGGTGTCGAGTAGGTCGGAGATGAGGGGTAGCGGATAGCGATCTTTTCTCGTAAGCTTGTTAAGCCCACGATAATCGACGCATAACCGGAGTTCACTGCCCTTCTTGCGAACAAAAAGGATCGGGGCTCCGTGCGGGGATTTAGATGGCCGTATAAAACCTATCCGGACGTTTTCCTCAATGAACGCGCGGAGAGCGTTAAGCTCTGAGGCGGACAAGGAGTACATACGACCCGGCGGAGGTTCCGCCCCTTCCTCGAGTTCAATTTTGAGGTCGTAAGGTCGGTGCGGTGGGAGTGTGTCGGCCTTTCCTTTGCTGAAGATGTCCGCAAACTCATGGTACTCCTCAGGGACTTTGGATAAGTCTGGCGCGTCCTCCGTGACAGGCGCGGCGGCTTTGCCGAAGACTCCGTCGTCAGAGAGGGAGACCGAGAAAGTCTGGGAGCCAGGAAGGCGAACAGCACGAGCGTAAGCGGCGGCATTGATGATCGAAATGTTGATGGGTTTGGTGACAGGTAGACACGGTTCTAGGGGAGATTTGTTAGGTTCTGGCAAGGGAATTGCTTCACCTGAGGATGTCGACGGTGCAGGACCTCTGTACCCAGCCATCCAGAAAGTGACTTGGCCATAGGTCCAGTCAATCAACGGATTGATTTGCCTAAGCCAATTTAGTCCAAGTATGGCGGAGTTGCTAGAGTTGAGCGGGGTAACATAAAACAATATGTCGAATGACTCGCCAGTAGGAAATGAAACTAGCAACTGTACTTGTTGCGTTATCCATGTATTGGACGTTCCATCAAAAAGGCGGAGCCGTATCGGTGGTATAGTTGTCGTCTGAATACTGTGACTTGATACAAACGATGAATCTATGAAACAATGAGTTGAACCGCTGTCTAAAAGAGTAATTATAGTAGGGTCATAAATAGATGTTAAAGCAATTTGAAAAGATTTAGGGTCGAAAAGAGCGGCGGCGTTGAGGCGGACCTCCTTTGGTGCACGGTCGGTGTCAATGCAACCCCCAGCCCATGCGGAGGCAACTAGAGGGTTGCTGACTATTTTTTTGAATCGGCGGAGGTCGCTGCGGGGGCCGCCGGTGTGGCGGTTTCTGTTGTCGCTGCTCTGCCTTTAGGATTAGCTGCCTTCCTACAATCCTTTGCCTCGTGACCCGCTATTCCGCAATAAAGGCATAACCCTTCTTTCAAGCGGCGGGCCCGTTCATCTCCGGTGAGCTTACCATCCTTCCCTAACTTGTCGGCTATCGAGGGCTTTGTTTTGTTGTTGCTGGAGCCGCTAGTGTTAAGATTGTCTCTTAACTACTCAGCAAGTTCGAGACAACAAGGTGCTTCCTTGTGTCGAGTTCGTCGTTTAGACTCTGAGGTACTTCCTCAGGTCGAGTTCTCTGTGAGCAGTTTAAAGAGTTTATATCTTTAGGTCAAGCTGAGGCCTTGACCGACTATCTACTACAGCTTATATAGACTAATGATTACTCTGGTCTATATAGCGATTGGCTAGTAAGTATAGTAGCTATCTACTCAGGTCTGTTCAGGAGTGTTTCAGTAAGTAAAGATATGCTAGCTGTCAAGTGAGCGCATGTAAGAAAGTAAATATAGGTGACATGATAGAATCGTAACATTACCCCCTCACTAAAATCGAAGTTTCCAGTCTTCGATAATTTTTTAAATGAGTACTTCGTCGCTGTGCTGTTTGGGATCTCTCCAGATCCAGATGCGTGAATGTCGGAATGGTCGCACGACAGGGGGGAGCGGTTGAAGTTCAACGTCGACGTCGATGAATGGTGTGAGAGTAGGTGTAGGTCGGCGATTCAGAACGTGCCAATAAATGACGAAGGAAAAGATGATAAGCCAGCATAAGAGCAAAAATGAGCAAAAGACGATGGCAAAGATGATGTGGCTGTCCATTTTTCTAGGGGTTGTGGTTGTTGGGAGGAAAAGAAAGGAGAAGAGACGACTTCTTATAGGTCTCCATAGGGTTCTCCCGTGACGTTTGCCCACGCTGCATCGTCCCAGGTGTCGTCATAATCGTTTTCAGGGGCAGGTCCATAGACTTGATCTAAGACCCGATTAAGACTGGCGTAGACAGGTGGCGCTGACGCACATCGTCGCTTGGGGCAGGTGACGGGGTAGTGTCCCGGTCTTCTCTTCTTGCAAATGCTACAGATAAATTGGTCGCAATACGTTGCGAAATGGCCGATCTTTCCACATTTATAACATTTTTCTGCTTTCATATGCGGTGGCGTCGGGGTTCTGGGTCGGATATTCATTGGGGTTAGTGGGCGCTGTGGCTGTGGAGAGGGTGACGTGAGATTGATGATCTCAGGTACAGGTGGTAGGGTCGTTCTGATTTTAATGATGCCGGGAGTAGTAGTCGACGAACGTTGCCCCTTTCCAGTTGGGGGCACTTCGTTTGAGATCATTTTCTTTCGGGGTGAAGAGGTCGGTAACCCAAGTTGGGAGTCTTTGAGTTGGGTCGATTGGAAGGAGTAATGGGGGGACACTGGGGTGGCGGTCGGTTGGGTGAGAGGAGTGGGGGATCGAACACTCTCTAACCGTTGTTTCTGGAGGCGATTAATAGCTGATTCTATTCCTTGACTCATCATCGTCGCGAGGGTTTCGTCGGCGAGTCGTTCTTGGTCTCATATCAGGTCGAGGATGGCGTCATAGTGGTGGAGGAGACTGTTCAATACATCTTGGTCGCGGTCGACGAGGTAGTGGGCGAGGCGGGCGCGATTGGTGGGGTCAATCAGGAAATTCTCGACGAATTCGGCGAGAGGTGGGAGGTTCTTCTGGGCAGAGGAGGTGGCGGTTGCGTTGTTGGCGTGCATGGTGTGTGAGTGAGTTTGATGTTTCGTTCTAGAGGTTTTTCCTCTCTTTATATACATCGAGGATTTCTTTGGCATGTGTCAGGTGTGACTCCGGTTCCCATGTGTTTTCTGAAGTTGGATAGCCTCTCCATTTCACGAGGTAGACGTATTTTGATCCGCGCGGTTTGTGGGCGGTGATGGTTTCCACTTCGTATTCGTTTTCTCCTTCGATCAGGTCAGGGGGAGGCTTCAGGCAATTTGGGCCGTGTGTTTCCATTTCAGAGTATGGAGTGAGGAGTGCTGCGTGAAACACCGGGTGGATCTTCCATTGAGTCGGTAGTTTCAGTTCGTAGGAAAGCGGTGAGAGTACCCGCTTAATCGGGAATGGTCCTTCTCTTTTCGGGGAGAGTTTCTTCGTGTGGGGGTAGATCTTCAGATTTCTAGAGTCGAGCCATACTTTTTGACCAAGGAGGAATGGGGTGAACTTTCGGGTGATCCTTTCTGCCATGAGCTGTCGGGCCAGTTCGTGTGCGGCTAGGGCTTCATTTCGCGCTCTCTGTAATTGGACGATTCTCTTTTCTGCAGCAGGTACGTCGCTTTTCTTGTAAGGCGTGGGTATCGCGTGCGGTTCATATCCCATCATGAGATAGAACGGAGAATGTTTCACAGTAGAGTGGGTCCGTTGATTATGGGCAAATTCGGCGGTGGAGAGGAGCTTTACCCATGTTTCAGGTTGGTTCGTGCAAAACATGCGCAAGTAGGCTTCGATTTCCTGGTTCATTTGCTCGGTTTGTCCGTCGGTTTGTGGGTGGTAGGCTGTGCTCATAGCTAACTTGATTCCTAAGAGTTTTCCTAATTCTTGGAATAATCGGGATGCGAATCTCGGGTCTCGATCGGATATGATTTTGTCGGGGAGTCCGAATCTGGTGAATACGTTCTTCAGGTAGAGGTCTGCTGCTCCTAAGGTGTCGATGGTCTTGTTACAAGGTATTAAAATTACCCCCTTTGTAAGACCATGGTCTGCCACGACCATTAGAGCATCATGTCCGTCTGATTCTGGCAAGTCCGTAATGAAATCTGTTGTAACCAACGCGAACGGTCTTGTCGTGGTTGATTTAATCGGTGTCAGGGGTGGTGTCGTTGGGTGGGTGTTAACCTTCATTTGTTGGCATAGTCCGCATCCTTGTATGAAGTTCTTGATTAATGTCATCATTCCTGGCCACCAATAGTCTCTTCGGATCAATTCTAGTGTCTGGAATTGTCCGGGGTGTCCTGCGGTGAGGGAATTGTGATACTGTTCTATTAACCTTTTTCGTAGTTCGTTGTTTGGCGGGACGTAGCATCTGTTTTTGAAGAAAAGGAGTCCGTCCTTTACTTCCCAGTCGGCGAGATCGGATTTGATTGGCGGTGTTCCGTTGGTTTTTAGTGCCTTGATCGCATCGGCTACTAATTCGTCTTTCATGGTCGCCGTGACCAGAAGTGATTCCATTTCCGTGTCGATTGTGTTGACAAATACTGTTTCTGGCAGCATTGTCAGGTTTTCATTGTCTTTGTCCATGTCTTTTCCAAAATCTTCTCTTCGGGATAACGTGTCGGATTGGACCATCTGTGATCCAGGTACGTGGATCAATTTGATGTCGAATTCTGATAAGAATAGGCTCCATCATGCCTGTCTTCTATTTAACTTTTGCGCAACCCTGAAATATGTCAGGTTCTTGTGATCAGACAGGATAGTGACCGGGTGTGGCGCTCCCTGTAGGTAGTGCCTCCACGTTTCTAGTGCTCGGATAATTCCAAGCAGTTCTCTGTCGTATATTTCGTAGTTCCGTTCCGTCGGGGTCAAAGAGTGGGAGATGTACCCGCATGGGTGCCAATCTCCGTCGGGTCCCTGTTGTCTGAGTACCGCACCAGTCGCGAATTTGGACGCATCAGATTCGATCGTGAATGGTTTGCTGGGATCTGGCATCAACAAAGTTGGTGCCTTGCTAAACTTAGCCTTCAATTTGTCAAATGATTCTTGACATTCCGGCGTCCATTTGAATTTGATGTCCTTTCTTGTCAGGCTGTTGAGTGGCCGTGCTAATTCAGCGAAGCGTCCGATGAATCTGCGGTAGAAGTTTCCGAATCCGAGGAACGATCGTACTCCTTTGACGTTGGTTGGTTCGGGCCAATCTCGGATGCCGGAGAGCTTGGTCGGGTCCATCAGGATCTGATCCGGTTTCACTATCAGGCCGAGAAATTCAACTTCTTTGATGTCGAATTTGCATTTCTCGGGTTTAAGATAGAGGTCGTGGTCTCTAAGCCATTGGAGGATCTTCTTTGTTCGATCGGCGTGTTTTCTGGGGTCTCGGGAGAAGATCAGGATGTCATCCATGTAGATCACTACCCATCCTTCGTCGATCAGATCTTTGAAGATTTCATTCATTATTGCTTGGAATGTGGCCGGAGAGTTGCATAAGCCAAAGAACATGACTGTTGGTTCAAACAGTCCTTTGTTTGTCTTGAAAGCTGCTTTCCATTGATCTCCGTCCTTTATCCTGATGTTGTGATATCCCCATCTAATGTCGAGTTTGGTGAATATCTGTGCTCCTTTTAATTTGTCAAGGAGGTCTCCGATCAGGGGTAGTGGGTACGTGTTCTTGATCGTTCCGTTATTCAGGTACCGATAGTCTTGGCAGGGTCGAAGCACTTCCGCGTCTTTCTTTGCTACAAAGAAGAACGGTGAGGCCATAGGTGACTTCGACAGTCGGATGTATCCTTTTGCCAGGTTTTCCTCGAGGAATTCGTTCATTTTCTGTTGTTCGATCGGGGTGAGGGGATAGACTTTGCAGTCTTTCGGTATGAAGTCCTCTTTTAGGTCAATGGCGTGGTCCCACTGTTTTGATTCGGGGAATCTTTCAGAGGCGGCTTTCTCGAATACTTTGTTGTATTCTCAGTATTCCGGTGGTACGGTCGCTTTGTCCTTCTTTTGATCTTTCTGTTCGTCATGTGCCAACTGTTGAGAGATCGATGTCTTGGCTCGGATCGAGGTTTCTTCCAATCTAGCGATTGGGGTGTGTTCCGTGGTGTGTTTCTGCTCAAAAGGGGTTCCTTTCATGAGCTGCCGGGTCTTGGCTACTGCCCGTCGGGCGGCTTCCAGTGATCTGTTCTTTCGGTATTGCAATGTCCCGATTTCCCAGTTGATCAACGGGTTTTCCTTTTGGAGCCAGGGGAGTCCTAGGATGATCGATTCTTTTCCTAGTCCCGTGACCATGAACCGTATTTTTGATTGCCTTCCTCCGATGTCTACCGAGGCTGTGGTGGAGTGATTGATGGTGCCTAGTTTGTTTTGGGTGCCATCAACGTTCCTAGCCCTGATCGGCTTCTGGAGGGGAGTGAGCGGGAAGTTGTACATTTGCGCAAAGCCTTTGTCCATGAACATTCCTCCTGCTCCTGAATCGAGGAGGGCGTCGGTTTCGACGATTTCGTTCTCAACGAATAGCTGCATTGGTAATCTCATAGATTGTTTTTCCATGTTAGCTATAAGTACACTTGAGACCGTAATTTCAGCGGGTCCTGATGTCGGGGCAGTCCGCTTTCTTAAAAACCCGACTCTTCCATGAGGTTGAGGGTTTCTTCTTTTTCTTCTTCGTCTAGCTCGCCTAGGAGGGCTCGTATTTTTCCATAGGCGTCTTTGCCGCTTGGTTTCTTAGCGGTAAATCTTCTGACAGGTCCAGGTAAGAACTTTCCTGTCTTCTTGTCTTTGTGATCGATGGCGCAATGTCCTGTCTGGTGACAGACAAAGCACATTCCTTTGCGCATATGCTCAGCGCGATCTTGTTGTGTCATTTTGTCGATTTCCATGGCATTTGGATCGACGTCGGGAGCGGCGGAGGGAGTATAAGCCTTAGAGGGTGCTTTGCTTCCTCTAGCTTTTCCCGTGATTGCTTGTGCTCGTTTCCACTGCCCTTCGTACTTGGCAGCGGCCTCATACCATCCGTCAATGGTAGTGGGCATCGTTTCTTTGAGAAACACCTTCTCGAGGAGTTTCGGTTTCAGCCCATCCATGAAATATTCGATGAGGGCGACGTTTTCGACTATTCCTGTGCGCGCGGCAAGGATTCGGAAGTCGGAGATGTAGTCTTGAACATCTCCTGTCTGAACTAAATTCTTTAGTTCGGTTTGTGCGGTTCCTGCGTCATCTACAGGGGAAAAGGCGGCGGAGACAGCTGTCTTGAATGCTTGCCAGCCGCCGAAGTTGTTGTTGGCCAGAGATTCTCTGATCTTGGCTTCTTTCCATCCTGCAGCCGCTCCTCCTATCATGAACAAGAGGGCGAATGCGATTTTCTTTTCATCGGTGTCGTAGGTGTTCGGGTTCACCCGAATGTAAAGTTATACTTCCTGTAGGAACTTTGTCGTCTTTTCTCTTTCTCCAGAGAAGTCGGAGGGGACTCGGATCTTTACTTGGGCATCTCTGTTGTTTGCCATTTCAAAGTAAGTGGGGTCGAGTGAGTCTTCTGGTTCGGATTCTTCGAGGGTCTGTGAATACCCTGTTCGTTTGTCTGTGATCGAAGAGGATGCTTCTCTTGCAATCCTCTGGGGTGGTCTGCTGTCTTTGGATCTACCTTCGGTGAAGTAGTGGTCGGGTACGTATCCTGTCGAGCCTGTGGTATCTGCGAAGTACCAACTTCTTAGGCTGTTGCTGTACCTGATTCGTCGTCCGTCTAAACGGAAGAATTCAGAGGTAGCAGTGGGTACTGCTGTTCGGGGTGGTCTGTCTGCGAGGTGTCTGTTCTTGAGCGCGTGCGTAAGCTTGGGCGCCACAGTGTCAGTTGGGTGCGCCTAGACTTGTGACAAGTCGGCGGGTTTGATCAGCTTGACCTTTTGTTAAGATTGTCTCTTAACTACTCAGCAAGTTCGAGACAACAAGGTGCTTCCTTGTGTCGAGTTCGTCGTTTAGACTCTGAGGTACTTCCTCAGGTCGAGTTCTCTGTGAGCAGTTTAAAGAGTTTATATCTTTAGGTCAAGCTGAGGCCTTGACCGACTATCTACTACAGCTTATATAGACTAATGATTACTCTGGTCTATATAGCGATTGGCTAGTAAGTATAGTAGCTATCTACTCAGGTCTGTTCAGGAGTGTTTCAGTAAGTAAAGATATGCTAGCTGTCAAGTGAGCGCATGTAAGAAAGTAAATATAGGTGACATGATAGAATCGTAACAGCTAGCATTGTTGGAAGTGTTGGAGTTGTTACCGGAGTTGGACTTGTTAGAGTTCTTGGGTTTACCGGCGGAGTTTGCGGATTTACCGCCGGAGGTGGAAGCATCATCAGTTTTGTTGTTGTTGTTGTTAGACTTGGCGGGGCGGGTTTCAAGCGCTGCCTCGTCCTTCTGCATCCAGTAGACTTCATCGGCTTCTTGGGCCTTGAGACGTAATGTTGGTAATGTTGTAGGCTTGCCTCCTCGGAGGACTTCAACACGGATCCGTAGCGGGAGTCCGCAGAAGTACGCTTCGCGGAGTGCCGAGTTGTTCCAATCAACTCGGGCTGCCAACTTCCAAAATTCGACATTGTACTTGACAATGTGTGCTGATTCCTTCATTTTGAGTGTGTAGAGAGACTTTTCGGCATCTCCGACGGGGTCGTGCGGGCCGAAGTTGGTCTCGAGCTCGTTGATAAAGGCTTCAAAGTCCCAAATCCAATTGGCACTATTGGTGTTGTCCATCAGCCCTGGTTCAAACCAACCAAGTGCTGCTCCCTTCAGATAAGAAAGAATGAATAGAATCTTTTTCTCATCAGATGCAAAAAGAGTAGGACGGTCATGGAAGTGAAGGTTACAAGAGATTAGGAAATCACGGAGCTTCCGCGGGTCCGTTCCGTCGAACATGTCAGGTTCGCGTACTTTGACCTTTTCATTACAGAGTTGGCGGGAGGAGCGGATGCTGTCCGATAACTCTTGTAGTACATGTAGGAATAACCGGTCGTTGCGGGGCTCCGACTCGGGAATGGATTGATGGTCATCACCTTCCGGGTCATTGTCGTCACCATCAGGGTCATCAGGCCCATCAGGATAGCCATGACTAGGTTGGTTGTCGACCGGAGTACCGCGGGGAACCGGCGGTGTTGTTGGAGGTGGTTCGTCGGGGTTTTCTGGGTTTGCGCCCAGGCCAGGAAAGATGTTCAAAGGTCGCGGTGTAGTACCGAAGGTTGACAAAGGTTGGTGGAGGGTTGGTGAGGAAAGTCGGGATCTGCGCACTGCTTGCAATCCGCTGCGGAGACCCGCGTGTTGCGAATTGGTAGTAGAGCGTGTACGCATAGTGACTGTTTGTGAACTTGACATAAGATGTTAATAGGTTCATGAAAATGGGCGTAAGAAGTGTGAGTTTGATAATACTGTTACGAACTGATCTCGTAGGTGGGGTTACGATGGAGTTCCGACGGAGTTCTGTGGCGGCACTGGACTTGGCTTCAATCTAAAAGGGATTGCGCCCTTCTCTACGCCCAATGTCCAATTTACAAGGTGACAGTAATGAGAGTGGAGGTCCGGCGGAGTTCCGGAAGTTAGGAGAGAGCGAGGACTTAGAAGTGAGAGAGTTGTGGAGATAACAATACAATTATCAAACTGAAGTTACAAGTGACGTTATACTAAGTTTTATAGTAAGTAAGTAACCGGGGTAACTACGGCGGGATCAACGGAGTGCCGAGTACGCAGTAAGTAAGATGATCAGCAATGATAGATATGTGATATAAACAAAACAGGAGTAATTTGAAATACAATTTGAAATAGTCTTTTTGATATGACGGCGGCTCCGTCGGTGATCCGCCAGAGATCCGTCGTAGGCTTGCATGGGATATGACAGAGATTCTGGTTGTACTTTTTTTTAGTGCATTTCTCACTGTACAGGATAATTCCAGTTTAAATAATTAGACCAGAATTTCTGGAATATACCCAAACCTGGAAAAACTGAACTAACGTAACTAACTGGACATGTGCCACATGGCCACAATTGCCACCATGATGCATTGTGACTGCCAGCTCATGTGTTGCCACCCACTATCACAACAACCGCCTCCCTCTCCCCTCCCCCCCTCCCCCCCTCCCTCTAGCACAACATGGGGGCCATATAAGTATTTTAAGATCTATTTCATCTTTATTTAAAGCTAATCAAATATATATTTTTCTCTTCCAGTTTTTGTATGCAATGATGTGCTGCCCCTCCTCCCCACTTAGCTGGGAGGTGGGGGGCTTCATGGGGTGAGGGAAGGTGCCAGGGACCTCCCAGATGCCACCCAACAATGATGACCACCAGTGCTGCCTCCCCTCTGCCACCCTGTCCCTAGCCCAGTGCTGCCATGTCACCCCAGTGCTGCCTCTCTTCTGACCAAGCACCTACCACTGCTGCCATGTCATGCCCACTGACCCAGCACTCTCCCCCAGCCACAACCCCACCAACCCAGCACCCCCCGCTGCTGCATCACCACCACCCACTGATCCAGCACCTGCCACAGCAGCGCAGCTGTGTCACCGCCTACCAATCCACCACCCTCCAGGGACAACCCCCACCGACACACAGGATGTGCCAGGGGACAAGGGGGCACACCAGGACCAAGGGGGACACGCTGGGAAGGAGGGGGATGCGCTGGGAGGGAGGGGGGCGCACCAGGACCAAAGGGGATGCGTGGGATGCACCAGGAGGGAAGGGGGACATGTGGGGGGACAGGGGGACACCATAGGAGGGAGGGGACACACCAGATGCAACACCCAGCACAACTAGGAGGCAGGGGGTGGTGGGATGTGCTAGGAGGCAGGGGGATGCACCAGATGTGACACCCAGCACAACAGAGCACCCCCACCACCACTGCAAGTGACTGCTGGCAGGGCAGAGGCAGGAGGATGTGCATGGGGAAGGGGGGGGGCAGGGAAGGGGGGCAACAACGGCGATGTGCTGTGCCCCACTCCCCCCACCGTCCCCTTTAATTTTATTTCATATATATTTATTTTATTTATACTCTATTTTAATTAATATAAGTACTACTCTGTCAGAGGGAGGGGACAGGCCAGATGCCTGACCACATGACACACAGTGTGACAGAGCACCCCTCACCACTGCTGCAAGTGACTGCTCACAGGGTGGAGGGGGGTGCAATAGGCAAGGGTGACAGAAGAGGAGGGGGACAGGGAATGGGGGGCAATGATGCTGACACAATGTGCCCCACTCCCCCCCCCTCTCCCCTCTTGTATACATTTATATTATTAGTACTCTATTTTAAATAAAAAAATATCACTCTGTCAGAGTGAAGGACATGCCAGATGTGTGACCACAGGACAACCAATGTGACTGAGCACCCCCCACCACTGCTGCAAGCAACTGCTTGGAGGGCAGGGGACTCATGCAATAGGTGAGGGGGATGGGGATGGGGAGGGCCGGTGACATGCCACACTCCCTCACCCTCCCCTCCCCTTTTCTTTTTTTTTGTTATATTTATTTTATATGAAATTCTGTCCAGAATTCCCGAACTCTCCTGGAATTTTGGGACTTTCCAGACTTTCTGGACTCATTTTTAAGTCCTTTAGCCATATTCTGGGGTGTTGCTGAATGCTTTGCCAGACCTGAAATAAGTCACTTATTCACCAATTATCACCATTTCGCAAGGGGGGGGGTTTCAAGGTAGCACTTATTTGCTACTTATTTGGTCCACTTATTGCTGATTTGGTGGGAAAACAATGAATAAGTAAGAAAATAAGTGGCCAATAAGTGGCTACTTTGAATGCCCCTAATGAATGATGTTCTCCCTTGATCAGGGCAGTAAAAAAATGTTGAATGAGGAACAAATGAGTATTGGCAAACAACAAATTGGTTCCCCAAATCTTGATGGTCAGTGTAGTGCTGCCTGCAACTATGTAGCTTAATAGCCATTCCTCAAGTGTGAGGGCTTTCAGGGTGCTGAACCAGTTATGCTTTGGTTGTATGGTTGTTTTGGGACATAGAGCTTAACTGGAAGCATGTGATGCACATCACTGTGTTTTGTCACTGTTCACATTGCTAGGTGCAGTTTTAGGCCTTGCTGGACACTCCCTGCAGATGACTTCCATTTGCCATTACAATCTTTCAGGCTCAGTTTTGTTTGTAACATAGTATCAAGCTTGCTAACAGGTCCATGACATGCATTAGTGCATTCTGATTCATCTGTTTTGTTGAACACTTGGGCTGTGTGCATCACACTTTCGTTTGGTTTGTTTTTAGGCTATTAAGATTTCAATGTGGCAGAGATGAGGCAGCTTGTTGCAGGTTGCCTAGAGTGAGACTTTATGCAGTAAATAAAGTAGAGGATGTTTAATAACAAAGCTAGTGGTGTTTTCAGAGGTTTTCAAGCCTTAGAGACCAAGTTTAGAGTCTAAAAATACAGTCCCAGCACTGGAATAGCTCCTCAGTGCAGCTGTGGTGAATGGGAGCCACCCATGACTTGTTTGTGTTGTAGAAATCTGGTTGGGACCACACAGTCAATAGGCAAAAGATACTGTTTGTATTGAGCTCATAACAAACAAGTAGAGAGTTGTAATTAGCCAAACTACCATAACTGTAAGTACTCAGCAAATCCATGAGATCATACTGATGGTGTCCAAAAATAGTCCAACATTCATGAAACCAGGTCTGAACATGAGTGGTGAAACAGTCATTAGCATAATAAATGATACCTCTGAGTGTATAAGCCATGTGATTTATAGTGTGAATATGCTGCCCAGGTCAAAAGCTAGCAAAGGTGGTGCTTGCACAAAAGTGGTTTTCCATATGAGATTTGTGTTACAGGTTGGACAGATAGAAGCCAACAACACCCTGAAATTATCTATGCATGATTGAACATCCATGCCCTGCTCTGCAAATAAAACAAGCTCACAAGATGGAATTTGGCCCTGGTTTCGATCTATGTCATGCAAGTTGATGCATTCTACATACATAATAGCAATAGCCTGAGTTGTCCTAAGTAAGTGGAGAAAGATAGAATGAACACTGGCATATCTACCAATTGTGAATTCCTCAGCTATCCTAGAAATCTGCCACCTGAAATAGTCCCTGATCTGATCCAAACATCACTCAGCACCATGAGTAATAAGGGGAGGGACACTATGGTGAGTTGCAAAGGACTGAGTCAGAGTACACAAAATATTGCAATCAATTACCTGCAAAGATGCAGTACTTGATGGAAGATCTTTGTGCCATATGTTAAATAGAACGGTAATGGTGGCATCATAGGAGGTCTTTACACTCCCCCACCTTTTCTATTGGACTCCACTTGGACTCTGATCGGACCGGCTCAGACTGGTCCATCAGCCATCTCCCTGCCAATGTTCAGTCCCAGTCCCAGTCCAATCCGAGTGGAGTCTGAGCCAGTCCTTGGAATTCCTAGGAGAGTCTGAGTGGAGTGCACTCAGAGTGCTCAGACTGGCACATGACTGTTATTACTAATATAAAAAAATGGTCACCAGCAGGAATTGAACCCCAGGCCTTAGATAAGTACATTATATAATCCATAGACAACATAACCAATAGACAACAGCAGCTTAGTTGCTTAGGTCTATATTTGCTCTACATACTATTCCCACGGCTGTGTATGACAAAGTGCATAGCCGCATCACTGCCAGCTCATCACTACTCCCTCCCACCACCACCACCACCGCTATGACAGCCTCCCTCCCTGCCCCCTCCCCCCCTCTAGCACTCCATGGGGGCCTATGACCCCTATGATAAGTTTTTTAAAATCTATTTCATCCTTATTTTATGTTTTTTTTTCCTCTTTCAGTTTTTCTTTTTGTATCTGTATACAATGACACACTGCCCCTCCTCCCCACTAAGCTGGGAGGTGGGGGGCTTCATGGGGTGAGGGACTGCCCCAGGGGAGTGCCTGGGAAGCCAGAGGGGAGTGACAACAGCTGCCATGTCACCCCGACCCAGTGCCGCCACCGCCGTGCTATCACACACCAATCCAGCCCCCTCCTCCAGCCAGGGACCACCACCACCGAGACATGGCATGCCCCCAGGCCTATGAAGGACAGGGGGGCATCCCTCAGAGCAAGGGGACATGCTGGAGGATGGGGGAACACACCAGGGATGACGGGATGTGCCAGGGGACAAGGGAACATGCCAGGACAGAGGGGGACACGTGGAGGGACGTGGGGGGACAGGGGGATGTGCCAGGACAGAGGGGGACATGTCGGGTGACAGGGAGACACACTAGGAGGGAGGGGGACGGAGGGGGTGCACCAGCAGGGGGGAGACATGCCAGGGGACAGGGAGACGCGCTGGGGGGGGATGCACCACAAGGGGGGACATGCTGGGTGACAGGAAGACGCACCAGGAAGGAGGGGGATGCTGGGTGACAGGGAGATGCACCAGGAAGGGGGGGGACACACCAGGAGGGGGGGGACAGCCAGGGTGCAGGGAGACACACCAAATGTGACCCAGCATGATGGAGACATGCAGTCTCTAGCAAAACACAGACAGGGGAGACCACAGAACACTCAGACATGATCAAACACGTCAAATGGCAAGGATGGAATGCTGTGCTATCTCTACTGTGTCTACACATGTGGTTATCAACATGATCACATGATGTCTACTCTATGTCAGTGCAGTCTGCTGTGGCCATGCTGCACAGCTACAACGACAGAGCACCCCCCACCATGTCTGCGAGTGACTGCTCACAGGGTGGAGGCAGGGTGCAATAGGCGAGGGTGACAGATGGGCACAGGGAAGGGGGGCAATGATGGTGGTGTGACACATCCCCCTTCCCCCCCTCCCTTTCATTTCTTTCATATATATATATATGTTATTTAGCCTCTATTTTAATTAATATAAATACCACTGTCAGAGCTGCAGGACCCCCAGTATGATAGAGCACCCCCCACCAGGGGTGCATTTAAAAACAATATGTATATATATAATTTTGTATTACATCAATTGATTCTATTTAAATAGAATTATCCTGATTAGTGTGACTTGAATGAAAAATACAAATAAAAACTCACTATTCTATAAAATTCAAGTATAGTCCAAGTGAAGTCCACTTGGAGTCCAGTTGGACTATGTAGTGTAAATGTGAATTTTGTAAAATGCATATTGATATGGTAAAAATCTATCAGGCACTTAGCTCACTTGGCTAGAGCACCTCAAAAACTGTTTATCTAAGCTGGATATAAAAGGCTGAGGGTTCAATCCTTGGAGATACAAGCCTTTTACATTTTCAGACATGAGTTTGAATCTCAAGTCCTCAGTCCAAGTGGAGTCCAAGTCAGTCTGAGTGGAGTCCAAGTGGAGTCCAAGCCAGTCTGAGCCTACCAATCCACTCAGACTACTTGGACTCCACTTGGACTGAGGACTTGAGATTCAAACTCATGTCTGAAAATGTAAAAGGCTTGTATCTCCAAGGATTGAACCCTCAGCCTTTTATATCCAGCTGTGGAAATCTTTTCTCGGCCATCACAAGCTACCACAAAGCTGCTAGAGGCAGAATGGGCAAGAGCACACTGGTGGCTCATCATTCACATGAATTGTGTGGATGAAACAGAGCAGCAACTTGGGGTTGAAGAGCATTGGACTTGTGAAGACCCACGGTATGTGGATGCACTCACATAGATCAGCAACAGAACATTCATTCAAGCAGTGGAGCATCTTGAGGGACTAGTCATGCAGAGGCTATTTGAGTTGTCGAAGGCTAATCTGGCTACTACAGGTGTGTAAAACTATTATTATTATACCATCAAACAAAATTGAGACATCCCTAGGCTATAAAATGTGGAAGCACATCTCAAAGGTCATTGCAAGACAATCATCTGCCATCTGCATGGCACTCAAGAAGTACAATGAATTGGTGCCACTTCCAGAATCCCCATGACCAACTGATCCCCATCTTGCTGCAGAGTTGCATCGTCATTATGCTGAGTGACAACGGGTGAACCTTCTCCATCATGCCTGCATCTCCATCATCTATTACCTTGAGGGTTATTCTGGGCTGGGACCTTATTCACCACCTCAAAATGTAGATGATGAGGCTTCTGGGCATGTTCTTCTAGATGAGCAGGATGATGATGAAGCTTTTGTTGATGAGGATGACAGCATACAGGATGAGGTTCTCTGACTTGGGGACTTTTTAGACATGCTCACAATCAACTAAACTAGTATATGATATATTGAATTTATGTGTCTACTGTTATACTATGATCAGACAAAAGAATGGGGGGGAAAGGTTAGAAATTGAGGGAGATACAGGCGCTCAATGTCAGGGATGATGGGCATGACATGATGACAGCTGTGGGATGTGTGGGAGATGTTGATGGGCAGTGTGTGAGTTATTGATGGACCAGAGAAAAGATCCAAAGTGCTGTGGGAGCTTGGAGAAAGGACCAGAATCTATCTTTAAAAAATATGCGTAAAATGTCACACTCGACATCAGAGATGGTGAGTGCTCATATGGCAGGCGGGAATGCGGAGGGCAGTACCCAAACAACATCATCAATGTTAACTGAGATATCACCAATATCTATCTTTAGAATATATCTATTATCAGAGGTACAGTACTTACAATGTTTGAGACAACAGCTGAACACTAGTTCAACCGTTGAATCAGTTCCTAGTAGGTAAACCTAGCTAATTAGTAATGAAGCAGGCACCTCGGTTCCCTTACTATGTAGTAGGTTTGATTGTGTCACACAGGTGAATTAGTAATGAAGCAGGCGCCTCAGTTCCCTTACTAAGTAATAGGTTTGATGGTGTCACATGGGTGGTCTAGTGCCATGTCTGGAACAGCCACTTTTGGAATTGACAAATCTTGATTACTATACTTATTGTCATCACTTTCGCATCATCCACAGTGATTTCCAGAGCCAAAAATGGCTCTGGCTTTCTTACAAATATGTTCCTGCACACCAATAACTGCTGTGCATTCCTATTTCTTGTTGACTATACCACATATATTGCACTTTACTGCTCTAATGCCCAAGAACATTAGCACATGCTGCTGGTGGTGCCAGGACTGGCTCAGGAAGGAAGAGAAAGCAATCTGCTGACAGTACATCCTTATCTCAGTCCATCTGTAAGTAATCTCACTCAAATAAAAGCAGAACATGAGGATCTTTTTGATTCTAAATATGTCTTGTAGCTGTTAGACCCTATGGCTCTGGTCCTCAGGATAGATCACATCCATTTGTCTGTATGCTCCATTTTACATCTTGATCTGTAGAGTGAAATTGACAGATTTATTTTGTAACAGATCCAAGAGCCAAGTGAGTGATATATTGCTGCTCTAATTCCAAAAGTAATTGTACATGACCTTCACAGAGCAAGTGGACTGTCTGGTTCTTCAGATCAGCAGGATCAGGCTAATAGATTTGACAACTCTCTGCAAGATGCTCAGGCTTTTCCTTTCCCATTTCTTGAGCCAGACTCAGTAGATAGTGATCCTGAGTCTGACTCTGATGACTCTGATGACTCTGATGACTCTGATGACCTGGAAGATCTTCTTGATGGCCGTTCTTCTGATGAACAATCTGATGCTGAGATACAAGGGATTGTTCAAGCATATCTGGCCAGTCTCAAGAACCAGATTGTGGTTACCATTGGAGCTGGGAACCTACCTTCCTGCTACAGGAATGGCCAGTTCTGGATTTATCCCCAGGATTCTTACTTTGCAACATGCAAAGCTGAGAAAATTCTGGATGGATTAAATCCTACTTCATTATATCACCCATCAGTATTTCTCTGGCTTCCTCACTTGCTGGATACTAGTGGAGTTATTACTTGCCCCAATTCTACTTGCAATTGGTACAAGAATATAAATCATCCAATGACAATTAAAGGGTGGAATGATGATCCTATCACATGATGTATTGTTGGTCTTGATCAGATTTACTATATTATGACTATGCGGATCCAATGCAGGGCTAGAAATGATCAGCCTGCACTAGGTGGATGTGGGAGATCATACAATCTTTATGATCCTGCCATGTTGGAGCAGTTTGATCCCCAACTAGCAGCTTCATTTCCTGCATTCCTGACACATCAAAGTGGCATTGATAAGACTTTAATGACACTTATCAGAGCTGGGATGTCACACTGAGTTAGTGCAAGTGCTTGGTCAACAATCCTTCATGAATTACATGTCCATGAACATGATCTTTGTGAACTACAATATCTTCATACAATTCAAAGGCAAATCAAATGTCTACCAATCAGATTCAAACAAAATATTATCTGCCTTTTTCTGAATTTGTTGACAAAGGAGGATATGCAGGCTTTTATCCATCATGCTGGTTTATAACAAATGTATACACTGATTACATGGAGCATGTTCATCCAATTCTAGACCAGTGCATGTCTGCATTAACAGGCCATGTTATAAAGTGGGATTAGTTTTTGAGGGTCCAGTTGCACAAACTGAAAAAAAACCACAACCCAACTGAACCCAACTGGAAAAGACCAGAAATTTGGTTGCAGTTGCAACTGGTTGACATACAGTTGCAGTTGTGGTTGAAGTGCTAGAACCACTTGCAACTGGTCATGACCAGTTGCATGTCGACAACCTGTAAATAATTCTACCTAACTGCAACAAAGAAGATGGCCTACACCAACATTACATGGTACAGATGCTTATCATGATACACGTGCAGGTCAACTACATAAAGACTACACACATTGCAACAATGATGCAGACTTAACACTCATTTTGCCTCCCATCTTCCACCTAGCACTGCTAACTTTCATTACCTCAATGGGTAACGGCAAGAGAACTACATGCCCTGATAAGATTCAGTCTAAGCCAGTGGCCACTAAGAAGAAAGGGCCCACCACAAAGGCAAAGTCAAACACCACTCAGAAGAGGAAGGAGCGGCTGGCTGATGAGCAAGATGATGAAGATGAGGAGGAGGAGGAGGAACCACAGAGAAGTTAAGAAAGCCAAGGTCACAGAAGGGTCATCAGAGGAGGAGAAACACAGCCCATCAATGAGGAAGACCAAGTCAAAGCCAAAGCCAAAAAATAAACAGGGTGTTGAGAAGGAGGTCGAGGTGGTTGAGGCTGGTGAGGAAGAGGACAGTACAATTGAAGAAGCTAACAATATTGAGGAGGTTGAGGAAGAGGAGGAAGTTGTAGCCGTAAGTTATCATACCCAATCTCGCAACATGGTTTTGCTTACCTATAACCTACAAGGATCTTGATGAGCATCAAGGCGAATGACTTCCTAGCAAACATCATTCGAAAAAAGACTCTAAGCATGACCTCCTTACCATCTTCAGTCAGACCCTCAAAGTCAGCTTCAAGACAAGGGCAGGCCCCAAGCTGGTGACAGGCAGGTGGTGCAGTCTTTGCAGGTTAGTAACCAGTCAACACAAAGAACTTCATTTTGCTCACCTGGTGCCCTAGAATGGTTACAGAAAAGGCTCTCACAGCAAAGAGGCACCCTGAACAAACACTTAGACAGTGTTTCTTGAAGGGTGGGAACTCTACGTGTTGTGGGCACATTGCAAGCAACCACTTTGAGGAATATGAGCACCTCTGCAAAGCCATGAAAGTGAAGATGAACCATCAATGTATCCAAGTTGCAGTTGTGCTTGCCAGGAAGGTGAAAGGGAAGGAGAAGCAGAAAGTTCCAACACAGTTGAAGCTGGAGTTTGGGAAAGCAGTTGAGTTTACAAGGGAGGGAATATTGGAGGCAGTTGCCAAATTCATCGCCTGTGACAACCAGGTCCATCAAGATCTGATCATTCTGATGTTGTGCTCAACATTCTGATGCTCTCACACAGGCCATGATGGTTGCTGACAAGGCACAATTCCGGAATTGTCTTGTCTTGATGAGGCCGAACACAGATAAGACTTATTTGCTGACAGCCCATGACATCACCCTATATATCCATGACACCTTTATCAATCATGTTCAGGAGGTCAAAGAGGAGATCCAGGTAACACCAAACTCACCTCATGAAACTAGACTGATTGCTATACAGAATGCACCAGGAAAGAACTCAACAACTGCTGATGGCTGGACTGCAGATCATACAAAGCAAGGTTACCTTGGCATGACTGCCCACTGGATCAACGTTGATCCCAACACAGGTAAATGGACCCTCTGAGCCAAAGTTGTGGGTTTCTGTCTGCTCCATGGTACACATGGTGGTGATAACCTCAGTTGATACCTCATGGGTCTTTGCCATCACATAGGCATTATGTCACATTCCAATTCTACTGTAATTTACACTCCCCCATGTGTCCTTGTGGACTCTGCATGGAATCTGCTCATTCCACACAGAATCCGAGTGAGTCCAACCTTGTGCTTCCCAAAAAGGAAATTGTGAGCAAATTCTGCATGGAATGAGCAGATTCCACACAGAATCCAGACTTAAAATTTACTAATTTTTAAACATATTTAAATAAATGTACTTATTACCTATTTACATCTATATAAAACATTCACCTCCAATGACAGAGGGGTTTCTACCAATTTTAAGACTACAAAAAAAAAAAGAATCCACCCCCTCAAGATGGGGGGGTCCCCATTCTGAGCGCGATCATGATCGCAGTGCCCTGCCCCTTGCATAGCACCCCATTCCACCCCACAAGCAATGGCTCATGGCAGTGGTTGGGGGTGCTGGTGTGTTGGGCTGTGGCCCACTCCGGCATCATCATCATTCCACCTGCGCTCCACCCCATGAGCAGTAGCTCATGGGGCTGGGCCGGGTGGTGCTGGTCATGTCCCCCGCATCCCCCATTGTCTGGTGGTGTCCACCTGCATCCCTGTCGCTGCCCCCCCCCCCCCCGTTCTGTGGCACATCCCCCTGTTGTCTGGGTGCCCCCCCTTTGCCTGGGTGTCCCCCCATCGTCTGGGCATCCCACTTTGCCTGGGCACCCCCCTTGTCATCTGGCATCCCCCCCATTGTCTGGGTGTCCCCCCCTCGTTCAGTGGCATCCCCCTTTTGCCTGAGCACCCCCCTTGTCATCTGGCATCCCCGCTCGTTGTCTGGTGTCCCCCCCCCTGTCATCTGGCACTCCCCCTCGTTCCCCCCCATTGTCTGGCATGTCCCCAGTTGTCTGGGCACCCCCCTCATTGTCTGGCATCCCCCCTCCCCCATTGTCTGGCACTCCCCCTCATTCCCCCTTGTTATCTGGCGTGTCCCCAGTTGTCTGGGCATCCCCTGTTGTCTGGGTGTTACCCCTGCCCTCTCCCGTGTTTCCCCTAATTGCTGGGGTGCCATAAGGGTGGTGGTGACATGGCAGTCATGGTGGGGTTTGGGACATGTCCCCTGCATCCCCCCCTTGTCTGGTCACATCCCCCTGCGGCCCCTGTCGTCTGGCGCATCCCCCCATTCTGTGGCATCCCCCCCTTCATTCTGTGGCCTGGGGCCCTTGTTGTTCCACCCATGTCCCACCCCATGAGCAGTGGCTTGTGAGGCTGGGCACGGGTGGTGTGTCATCTGCCATTCCTGCTGTTCACTGCTGGGGGTATTGCTGGCATCAGTCTTCGGGGCTGGGTGTGGGTGCTGTGTCGTATGCCAGCAGTTGGTGACATGGCAATGTGGCAGGTAGCTGGATAAAAAATGCAGCCCCCCACCCACCCCAGGAACAGGGGCTTGGAGGGCTGTTTGGGGGGCTGCTTTAGGGCTGTTAGAGGGAGGGGGGGGTCGTTAGTGAGGTGGCAGCAAAGGAGGGGGGGTGTTCAGGGTGCACCTCCCAGGTACCCCACTCCTTGAGCCTCCTGGCACCTCCTTGGGGCCATCTTAACCTCTATCGAGCCCCTCACATCCCAGTTGAGTGGGGGGGAGGGGCAGCATGCAGTCAGGAGCCTGTCATGGGGGGAGCCATCATTGTAGATACAATACAAACCACTGGAAGCAAACAATTAGCTAGCTAATAATATTAATAAAAAAAAGAAAATACTTATTATAGGCCCCCATAGAGGTGGAGAGGGGGGAGGGAGGTGGCAGCATGTGGTAGTGGTGAGTGATCAGAGCTGGCAGTGATGCATGATGACGGAATGCGAGGCAACATGACATGGTGCCATCTCTTCTTGACTTGTTACCGCCACCATGTGCCGTGGGAACTCTCTGTACACTGTCTGGCTCGTCACCCAGCAGTCCATCTCCTGGCCTGATCATCGATCAGACCAGCCTATCCCACTCCCCAGGGGTCGTTTGGGAGCTATCCCAACCCCCCTAGTGATTGGTTTGACCGATCCCCACGGATCGTGCTCGGATGCCCGCTTAGGGGGCGTCCTCCTGTCCGCCATCTTTACCCACCTGGGCTCGATGATCCTGGGCTCTGGGATGGGGCACCTTCCACCAATCGGTGGGGGGGTTCGACGGTGAAGCAACACTGCCGGCTTAGGCTGGGGGTCCCACTCTGGAGTCGGGGGGAGAACACGCTTAGGAAGGGGGGCGATCCTTTGGATTTTCGGATCCCTGGAGAGGATCTAGGGGTTTGGTGCGTCTGCTTTTACCTCTTTAATGATGTCTAGGCTACTCTACGGCTACAGGACACTGCTCACCCCCCATGGGTGGGTCCTTGCTCCGCATTAGGGGTATGCGCGCCAGCGCCTCCTCCCACCATGCATCCTCTGGGCACCTGCACTCTGCGCTTGTGCTCTGGGGACCTATCTGCTCACCAGGATTGCAGCGGGGCTGGCAACACCTGCTGCCAACAAGAGATTGAGCAACTCCCGTCGTCCACCTGTCTGCAGGGGGCAGCGGGTTATCTATGATCGTCGAGATCAGACAGCGGAGGGCAGGGGGAAACGCTCCCCCAGTGCCGCTATTTCTGGGCCCATAACGCATCGCGTTGAGGACCGCACTCTACAGCAATGGACGCACACCACGCACCAGCTGTTGCCTAGGCTGCCATCCCCGGTGGATGGCCCCACAAGTGGCCCCTTCCACCTCGACCCCGTCCTCTGTTTCTATGAGGACCGCATCATGTTTGGGGTACACAGCGCATTGCTGCTGTCACCCCCGTTATCTTGAGGCTGGGGCTGGCTGCGGCTATCCCCAGCCCGTGCGGTCAGGCATCCCGCCCTCTAAATAGGGGCGGGGCCTTTCACACACCTTGCCGCTACGGGTAGAGTGTTCCTGGGACTCGTCCCGGGCCTGTTTGGATGAGCAGGAGAAGCGGGTCGTTACCAACCATCCTCTTCCCCCTGCTTGCCCACCTTCACCGGCGTCGTTTGGGCCGTACATGGTCACAGCCAGGTGCCTTCATGGGACAGTGTCAGCACTGGGCCCATGGTCCGCTGCTCACGGGCAGCGGCCACCATTCTCTCTCCGGACGGGGAAACGGTTAACCTCCGGGCCCTTGTGGTCTGGGGGCTTACGGTGAATTAACACCACTCACCGGCTTCGGCTGCGCGTGGGGGGACCGTGGTAACCACTGGGGGGGGAGTTTTCTGGTTCACGAGCCGCATAGACGCGGCGGACCTTCTCGCCCCTGCGGGCATTATCCGTGGTCTCACCTGTCCACCTGAGCGGCTACCAAAAGAGAAAGGGGTATCACACTGGCGGGGGTTAGAGTATGATCGAATCATAGTGTACTAGGTTGTATTTTACCTCAGGCCCGCGGACTGCGATCGTGCACCGCGTTATAAATTGTTGAACCAAAAAAAAAAAAAAAAAAAAAAAAAAAAAAACATGACATGGTGCAGTGACGAGGGTAGTTAGTAAACAATAATGTATGTAAGTAATATGATTGTAGTGTAATGGTTAATGCTATTGGTTATCTCATAGGTTATCCCAAGGGCTCTGGTTCAATTGGCTGCCCTGGCAAATATTTACTCTCTATTACTTTATCTGCTTGGTCTGCACTGATCACAATTAGCTCAGACTCGGACGCTCAGAATCCGCAATTCCGCATAGCACAGCACAGATTCCATGTGGACTGACTCGGACTCCATGCTGCTGTTACACAACTAAAATGTATATTTAATTGTGTGTGGACTGACATGGATTCCACACAGAATCCACATGGACTCCAACCATTCTGCGTGGATTCCACATGGAATACATGGGGGAGAGTAAAGACCTCCAATTCTAAGGTGAGCCACAGTAGTAACATGAAAGATATGATTGTCATATTGGGTTCAGCTGTATACAGCAACATTAGACAACACTTCATCAAACACAACGTTGTGCGAGACAATTGAGTCCCAGCATGCATTGCGACAGCTTCCAAAGTGGTCTGCAGCTGAGAGTTAGCTTCCGTGCATCTCAGAGATCTGTGCACATTCTTTGCAGACTGACCTGGTACAGGTGCTTGGAACATGTTGTCAACTTTGCAATGATCGATGTCATGTCCTACATCACGAAAATAGCTGCCCTCAAAACCAGCAACGCCATTTGGGAGTATGATCCGATGCTTGTTGACAATCATGTACTCAATGGCAATCTGTACATTAGTAACAAAGGTGTGCAAATGAAACCATATATATATCCCAGAAAAATCAACTGACAACTTGCACAGGTACAGGCCTCAGGCCAACAAATTTAATACTTTCACAAGCTCCAAATCAAATGTGGCATCACAACACCTCTCAAGATACCCCTGCATAGCAATGTCTGATGGGGTTCTGCTTTCAATATGCTGGATCGGGCTTACAAGCTTAAGGCAGTAAGTTATGTTAGAGTCAATTCCCCTCAATCACCCTCATCAGTCATTAGGCCATCAACCTCTTCATTTCTTCTGCAGAGCAACTGTACGGCAACATCATGACATTGCGATGTGATGGATGCATCTCCAAGAAGATTCTCTGGTCAGCATTTACCCTGGCTGATGCAGATTGGGTGCAAGTATTAGATGCCAAGACAATCCTCATGGTGAGTTCTTAGTTTATTGACATCTGCTGTGATCTCACCGCCCACATAGGATTCCAATCCTGTTCTACACCACTTCTCTGCAGACCAGCAACTGACCCTGTACCATGCACTACCTGCACTCACGGACCCTCACTATGAACTATATCATCCAGCAATTCAGGATGGGCTTGCAAAACTAGCAAAATATTACTCCAAGTTCAATGAGAAACCTTCTTATATTGTAATATGTGTGATAGGGGGTGCTTAAGAACCACTTGCAACAGAATATGAATCAGGTATATTCAGGTGCTACGTGGTGGTATAAGACTTGGGTTGCTGAATAGCCAACATCGTCTATAAGTCCAGCAGCCCTTGGTATAAACATCTATAAACACTACCTTAATGGTAGTGCTCCCTTACATTCTCCCCTTCTTAGTGTGACCTAAAACGTGCTACCCTGATATTACATGCAGTTGCCCCATAGTGTAGACTGTAAATTAGTAAGTGAGTGAGATCATGTAGTGATGTGGAAACATCACTCACTCCATAAGGAGTGTGACATAGTGCATGCGGCACTGTGGTTCAACAGGCAAGGAGCGTTGATGATAAGTTTCAATTACATTGCCTCATAATATGGTATGTACAATAAGAAAAATTACTTATTTGCTTTTTTCTCTTTTTTTTTTTTTGTCTACTGAATGACAAGTCCAGTAGAAGATAGGAATGAAAAAAAAACTTGGGAATGGTATGAAACAAACAATGTCCATAACATTCACAGTATGCAGATAAAAAAAAAAAAAATGAGGGACACCCCTCCAGCATGTAGTGCAGGGACACTAGATTCCCAAGGTCCATGCCAGCTGGTGGTTTACAATGCCACACTTAGTAGGGACACAGCCACCAACAATGTGCGATGCATGGAGGAGCAGGTGAAAAAAGAGAGGAAGAAAAAATTATGAGGAAAATGAAGAGATAGATGGTTATCTCTTCCTCTTTTTTTTTTTTTTGAACAGGTTACTCCCCGTTATGACATGTCGACGTCTTTAGCCATGGCGTCCATTGGGCCCATGCCCTCCTCCTGGTTCTCATCCATGACATTTCCAGGAAGCATGGAGAGCCCAGTCTCCTCCATTCCCTCTGTAGTTGAGGGACCTGCCTCTGGAGCCGCAAAATCATTGGGGCTCTCCCATCCAGAGTTGGAATCATCCAACCCTTTTTTTGGCTTCCTCTTCTTCTTCTTCTTCTTTTTGTTGACTCACACATACACGAGTCTACTCCCCATCCACCTCATCAAGTTCCCTTGGTCCTGGGTGTTCTCCCTGGACCAGTCAAAGCCTGGAATGGCTGGCACTGTTGAGGCAGTAGCCATGGGGTCTGTCAGTGACCAAGGGTCAGCGACTAGCAGTGGTGGGGCTCCAGGTAGGAGCCTTGTTGAGGTGGAGGGTGCAACAGCCCTTGGAGTTGATGGTGGGTGCGTCATTCCCCATGACCCTGCAGGTGGGTAGCACCAACGAGGCTCCAGCAATTGGGGCCTATCCTGATCCAAGAGACTAGACTCCTGGCAGGTTACAACAATGGCCGTTGTGGACGGGGTCTCGGCCCTCTTGAGGTCGATCGGTCGGGTCGTCACGTCGCGCTGGCAAAGGTAAGGCTGAAGGGGGTAAACGCGTGACAAAAGTGTCAAACGCGTGGTGGAAAGGGAAAAGAGACGAGACAGAGAGTTCTCGAAAGGAGTCAAGAACCTGAGAGCCAAGGGGTCAAAGCGGACGCGTTCGTGAACGACGCGTTGCGATCGGATCGATCGATGATCGAACCGCGTGGGAAAGGGGCGAGAGACAATGAGATCGAGGCCGAAGGCACTCGATGTGAGAATACGCACGTGGGCGTGGTACAGGAAACAATGGACTCGTTGGTCCAATCAGGAATGAACAAGAAAAGGGCCGTGGTGCCCAGTAACCGTAGAAACAAGAATACTTAACTTGGAAACTACACGTCGTGTGTAGCTATCTTGAGGAAAGATGGGCCGTCATAAGGGAAGCTTTACAGAATCCAAGAAGAGAGAGGGGAAGAAACGTGCTCCATTCGAAAGGTGGGAGGACACCTTATATACAAGCTGAGAGTACTAACTATATGCACATGTGATTGCGCGCGTACTCTTGCACCAATCAGAACTCGAGAGATGAATAATAAAATAAGAAAGAGGCGGAAATATACAAAAAAGGAAGTGGTGATAAAAATAGATCACTCAACAAATGCAAGAACAAGTGGTTGTCGGACCGGCATCGTCGAGTCCACCTCTCAGAGCCTCAACTGTCAGGAATGGCTCAGGGAGGGGACTAGTACTGAGGCCCTCTATTGATGAGACGTCACCTGGGGCCCAAGCAAGTGCGGAGTACCATCCAGTGCGCCCCCTCGACCCTACTCATCTGACAGATCAGCCTGTCGAGTCAGAAACAGCTAGCCGTGGGAGGGGGTACATGCCGGAATCTTGGTTCTCAAAGGGAAGTGTGAAGAATAAATCAAAGTGTTCGAAGAAAGGAAAATAAAACCAAAACCAAAACCCAGCCCTTCAAGTTGGGCATACAAATCTTGATGAGAATCTTGAGGACACACGACAAATGATAAACCCAAGAGATCGACATGTTGAGGCATTTGTAGACCTTCAAGGACGTCATTGACTTCTACCTGTGTCTCAAAGTTGGGGAGGGGGTTGATTAGATATATGATTAAACAATAAACAAAAGAAAGAAGGAAACTATACATATACTCAATGAATATCCAAATATCTTGCAGCCCCACAGGAAATGCATCGGAACGGGGAAGTCGACGGGTGTGTCTACTTACCCTTCCACAGTGGGCAGGACTTAGAATGATGCCCCCATCATTCCAGGGAGATGAAAAAAGGATGTCGAGAGACGTCTTGATAGTCATGGCTGACGTGCGATGTCGACGGTCCTTAAACGTTGGAGGTTGGGGAATGGGGGTGCAGGCGGAATCGATAGCGTCTTGCGTAAGCATGTTGGCGTCGCGATTATGTACAAAATCGTGTAGAGCATGCGCGTCGACGATGAAACGGAATAGAATACCCAGCGTTCGATGTCGAAGATTCTTGAATGTTTTTATGGCCTCCTCTACGGATCGCCTTGGAGAGGATTTCATGAGGGAGACATCTTGTCCGTCGGGCAGGGCAGGTGTAAGCGCAGGAGGGTGAATGATGACAACGGGCCTGGTGGCATTGCGGACAGAGCCGACCAGGATGTCTTGCGTGCATGTGAAGAGATGTCGAAGATGGCCAGAGAGAACGGTTGTTCGAGTTTCGAGATTGTCTTTAGGCCAGGAAATACCCAAAGGTCTTGAAACGACAGGCAATAAATGGAACAAATTTCTGAGAAACTCTCCGTTAGTTCGGTCCGTATGCCAAGGAACAGGTAACAGAATATCGCAGCGTTGTTTTGCTCGTCGAACGGGGGATCGTCTGACAGAAACGGTGTTAGCGAGAACAGCTGTCGAGGTGCTGTGCCGTGGCACGGCGCCCTCTGTATCGACGGTGTGTTGTGAGTCCAGGGGCTCGAAGTCCGGCGTAATGTGGTCGGTTGAGAGTACATCACCAGGAGTCTCGTCATATTCACAAGTTTGATTCCTAAGCGTCGAATCGTCCAGTAGTAGAGCTTTTGTAACGAGGTCGATATTGTACTCCGAGCCTTTGGGTATTCTCATGGCGAATGGGAATAAGGCTTGAGGATCTGTTGACGTTCGAAAATGAGCAGTAAATTCTTTTGGAGCGCAATCTAAGAGAGCCGTTGATGTCCGCTGAATCACATAGTCAGGGTTGTGATTATACGTGTCTTCAGGACCAGAATCTTGAGGCGTTTCGAGTCGATCTTCCACAGAGGAGAGGGCGTCGAATGCTGAGAATGTGGGTGTAGGCCCCTGTTGTGTGGGCGGTGCAGATTGACGATGGGATGAGAATGTCGAAGGAATAGTGCGAGAGGAGCTGGGCAGAACTTGATGAGTAGCAGAGGGAGATGTGTCCGTTCCAGGAGGTTGTTGAGGCTTATTGGTCGAGCTAACGTGGGCTGAAGCGTCCGAGGCATCGAGAGGCGAATTCTCGGCAGTAGAGTTGATGCTGAGTTGCGAAACGTCGGCGGTTGTCATGACTGCTAACTCAGAGTGATTTTGAGAGTCATCTGTAGTAACGTCACCGTGATTAACAACAACATCTTGGTATCCGAAATCTTGAGGCATAGCTGACGAATCTCGCAGGGCGTTGTTGTGGTCAGTTCCTCCATGGTCTTGTGCATTGATATCAAGCTTGGACGATAAAGTCTTGTTGGCGCGTTCTGAAATACGGGCGTTACCATTCAAAAAGGATTGGGGATCGACGCAATCAGCTCCCGAGTTCGTAGGTGAAGGCCCTTGAGTTGCAAGCGGGTGCTGGGGTACGAAGGTAGGGATGTTCCTCCGTCCGTGGCTGGGCAGGACTTGGTCGTGACTAGGCCCGGAGTCTTGAACGATATTCTCTTTGCTCTTAAGGTCTTGAGGGAGCGATGGCTCGGGAGGAATAAGACGAGGTGAGAACGTCAGATGAACCTTCGACGAGGAGATGGGCAGGACTTGCAGAGGGGCTGGCAGTGGAGGAGTCATTTGCGAGCGTCGATGTAGGTGCGAGGGACATTGGACGGGTGCAAACGAAGACTGGACCGGTAGGGAGTACGCCGTATAGTAAGGGCTATCGATGGGATCCACGTCGTCACGCCGGAAACTGGAAGTTCTGGAGGTGGAAGGACTTTGAAGAGTGGCCGTGTGCTCATCGCGTAGAGCTTTGGCAACGCCGCCGCTGCCGTGCAGACCGCGGGGGAGATCGGATCCATCTGGGCGCATGAGTCGTCCTACCTGGTTGAAGTCCGCAAGGCCGTCTTGAATGAGGAGTTGTACCTCTGGGCAGTTCCGCGGACCTAAAGGATGGGCATTAAGTAGATCACAAATAAAACATCTCTTCTCATGCTTTGAAGCCGCGATTGGAGCCTTTGTAGTGGGAGGGGCCATGGCGACCAGCCCCCGTAGCATAACCTCTTGTTCGATCTTGACGGCTTGAATTTGATATTGAATTCGATTGGCGAGGGCGTCGAGGGTTGGCGGCACTTGAGGTTCGGTGGTAGTTCCTGTAGGGACGCGTCGTACATCAGTTTTCACCTTTTTCTTCTTCAAGTCGCGTGTGCGAGGGCGTCTGACTAGAGGGTCCAGGTCGTCGTCGATGTCTGAAACGTCGGAGTCTTCATCAGAGTCTAAGGGAAATTCCACGCCGTCTGAGTCGTTGTCGATATCGTCCTCGTCGAACTCGGTCCTAAGGTAACTGAGCATGTTGGGAATTGATGGCGCAGTTGTGACCGTCTGTTGGTCGTCAGGGATCTTGTGTCTGATTTTCTTGCGCATAGAGCTCGGTATCCCTTTGTAAAACAATAGATTAGCCTCGTTAGTCGTAATAAGAGACTTAGTCTCGAGCTGAGTGGACTGGGCCGTAAATTCCCTGTAGTACTGGTCGACGTCTTGAAGACTAGAAATACACCCCGTTTCAGCATGCAATCTTACCCATTTCCGGAGTCGTTCAGGTGAGATCCGTGGCCTGCGATCGTTTGAGCCATACAAGTCGATGAGATGAGACCGTGCCGCGGCCCAGTCACACTGAGCCCAGAGGGTCGACGAGTCTATAATGTCGCGGACACGTCTGTGGCAGTAACGTAGAACATATGCAGGGAGTTCACTGAGGGGTACCCTAGCGGCGTTGGCATGTGCTTCGAGAGTATTTAGAAAGTCAGCTACGCGTCGTCCTTTGAAGAGAGGTGCGTCCGGAGTTCCAGGCGTTGGCATGGGCATAGCAAAGACGGCGGCGTGTTGGGCCATCAGGGACTGCGGTGCACGCGAGTTCGTTGTCAGGGATTGTCGTAGGAGCACGTTGAAGGATGCCAGGTCGTCCAATGAGAAGGAACGCGAGTTTGAACCGTAAAAGACGAAGGGAGGGACGGGGAAGCGGCTGTTTCCGCCTTCAAAATGTCCCGGAAAGCGTCAAAAGAGGAGTCGTCGATGGAAAGGTGACGTGGGCCAAGCAGGGTGCGTATTTGCGTGTCGTTGATGTCCCAGAACCTTGTCGAGCGGATTCCTTGAGCCCGGAATTGAGTTGACTGTGTTGGGTAGGTCAAAAGATGACGTGTTGGTATGTGCAGGAACGGGGATCGTTTGTGACCGAGATGTGAGGCTGTTTCAAGATGCGGACGAGAGTCTAAGCGAGCTAAAGGAAGCTAGAATGACACCGAGCCAAGTCTAGTCCGTCGACTCCAAGTCAACGCCGATCCTGGTCTTGAAGGGCACAGCAGACACCAAGTCAAGCCGTGAGAGCGACAGACACTGTCACACTCGAGCTTGAGGAGTCTTGAAGAGTCCGTGTATGCGGTTTGCGATGAACGCGTTGGGATGCGTCGACGTGGGGTGAAAGGGAGTTCAGAAAGGAGGACGTTCGAGCGTTGCAAAAGATGGTGCGGGCGTTGATGTGAAAGGATCGTGGCCGTGAAAGGTGGGAGCTAGGAGATTCTAAGGAGTCGTCCGAGCGGCGAAGAAAGAGAACGTTGCAAAGAATTTGAATTCGATGTGAAAGAGCTGAAAGTCCCGGAGGAATCTAGGAGTGTTGGAAGTGTGGGGCCGTGGTTGTGTGTATGCGCGTCGGCCGTGTTCGTTGATCAAGGGATAGACCTTTGAACTACAAATCAGCGACGCTGTGCAGGGAAGGTGCTTACCTGAAGTGGAATCCGCGTCTTGTGAACTGAGTACCCAACCCCTGTCTCGGTCACCACTGTGGACGGGGTCTCGGCCCTCTTGAGGTCGATCGGTCGGGTCGTCACGTCGCGCTGGCAAAGGTAAGGCTGAAGGGGGTAAACGCGTGACAAAAGTGTCAAACGCGTGGTGGAAAGGGAAAAGAGACGAGACAGAGAGTTCTCGAAAGGAGTCAAGAACCTGAGAGCCAAGGGGTCAAAGCGGACGCGTTCGTGAACGACGCGTTGCGATCGGATCGATCGATGATCGAACCGCGTGGGAAAGGGGCGAGAGACAATGAGATCGAGGCCGAAGGCACTCGATGTGAGAATACGCACGTGGGCGTGGTACAGGAAACAATGGACTCGTTGGTCCAATCAGGAATGAACAAGAAAAGGGCCGTGGTGCCCAGTAACCGTAGAAACAAGAATACTTAACTTGGAAACTACACGTCGTGTGTAGCTATCTTGAGGAAAGATGGGCCGTCATAAGGGAAGCTTTACAGAATCCAAGAAGAGAGAGGGGAAGAAACGTGCTCCATTCGAAAGGTGGGAGGACACCTTATATACAAGCTGAGAGTACTAACTATATGCACATGTGATTGCGCGCGTACTCTTGCACCAATCAGAACTCGAGAGATGAATAATAAAATAAGAAAGAGGCGGAAATATACAAAAAAGGAAGTGGTGATAAAAATAGATCACTCAACAAATGCAAGAACAAGTGGTTGTCGGACCGGCATCGTCGAGTCCACCTCTCAGAGCCTCAACTGTCAGGAATGGCTCAGGGAGGGGACTAGTACTGAGGCCCTCTATTGATGAGACGTCACCTGGGGCCCAAGCAAGTGCGGAGTACCATCCAGTGCGCCCCCTCGACCCTACTCATCTGACAGATCAGCCTGTCGAGTCAGAAACAGCTAGCCGTGGGAGGGGGTACATGCCGGAATCTTGGTTCTCAAAGGGAAGTGTGAAGAATAAATCAAAGTGTTCGAAGAAAGGAAAATAAAACCAAAACCAAAACCCAGCCCTTCAAGTTGGGCATACAAATCTTGATGAGAATCTTGAGGACACACGACAAATGATAAACCCAAGAGATCGACATGTTGAGGCATTTGTAGACCTTCAAGGACGTCATTGACTTCTACCTGTGTCTCAAAGTTGGGGAGGGGGTTGATTAGATATATGATTAAACAATAAACAAAAGAAAGAAGGAAACTATACATATACTCAATGAATATCCAAATATCTTGCAGCCCCACAGGAAATGCATCGGAACGGGGAAGTCGACGGGTGTGTCTACTTACCCTTCCACACCGTCATGGCCAGAGTTCTTTGTGATGCATTGACATTGCTGGACCAGCTTTGGAGTAGGGAGCTTCCCCACTCTGCTGCATGTCTAACTTGGGGGATGGTGACTCCATCCCCAGTGAGCAGGCAAACAATGTCCTTGGTGGTGACATTGTCTGACAGTTCAGAAACCGTCACCTGAGGAGTTGTAGAGATGGTGAGGCACAACTCCTCTACCATCAGCCGGTATCTACCCAGGGTGGCCAACAGCTGGGCCGCACTGAGTAGGAAGGTGCTTCTAGCTTGTGCTGCTCCGTGGCCACAGGGTGCTCTCCCCGTTACCAACAGCATTCCTCTAACTAGGGACAGGGATATCCTATCCCTGCCTTGCCTCAGGCCTGGGCATCTGGCCACCTCGTTGGGGTATCTCCAGAGCCATCGCGCCCAGTCTTCAGGTGAGTCTGTGAGTCTGGGGGTGTTAACCCCTGCAGGAGCATTCGGGTCACCTTTCGGCAGTGGCCTGTCTTCCTCGGGCACCCAAGCTGTTGTCCTCCACTTCATCAGTGCAGTGTTTTGTACCAGGGATTGAGCCTCCCATGGTAACTGCTGTGCTTTGCTGATGTAGGCATGCATTCGTCCCAGGGCCAGGTGATTGTTTGGCTGATTCACTGCCTCGAGGTATTGATTCAATTCCTCCTCACTCCTGAGGATAAAGTTTCTCGACATGGGGTGCCTTGTAAGGCCTCCCCTGCCTAAGGGATGGAGTCCCCTTCCACCTCTAGGTGGGGGAGGGGCTGGCATCAATTTGCGCCAGGAGCGGACCATGTCCCCCTTGCCATCAGGGCGCTAGGGGTGGGTTCTGGTAGAGGGGGAAAATGTCCAACTTCCCCTTCTTCCATATTGATATCCTCTTGGACATGGCTTGGCCTTGGATGAGGTTCAGCCCTCTCCACCTGTGAGGGGTTTTCCCTCGTTGGAGGTCTTGAACCTTTGTCCTTGTAGTCCCAAGAGCATTCATCTTCAAGCTCTCTGATGCAAGCTTGGGCTTGGTGGAGGGTGGCCTCTGTGTGCTCCAATTCATTGATGTATCTGGTGCATTTATGCCTCCAGGTCTCTGAGTGCTCATATCCGAGTGCATCTGCATCTGCATAGTCACTGTCTTTGGTGAATTCAGCCTCCATGATGTGGAGACCATAAGCTGTGCATATCTCACACCCTCTAGGGTGGTAGATGATGCTGAGTCCTTGGCTCCATGTCCAGCCTAGGTTGTCATTTCTATGGGGGCGTTCTGGGCGCTCTCCCCTTCCAGATGAGCCTACTGGCTCGTCCCTCAGTCCCATTCTCCTCAGGGGTCAGTTGTTGCGACCATCCCCATCTCCCAAACCCAGGGGGTCCTTGTTCATACTGAGTGGTGTTGTAGTGTTGTAGTGTAGTTGTGGCAAGAAGGAAACATTTTTCTAACTGTTTCAAACTCCGTCCCAACATTTGAACACAGGCCTAGCCGTGTATCTTAGTAATCACATTAATCCAATTAATTAATGCTGTCATTTCCTCAGTAGGGTTCTTCAGTTGTTGACACCCATGAGCATCAGGTAGTTGTCCAGTGCAACAAGTTGGTTGCAGTTTCCAAGGGATTCTCAAGTGGAGTCCCCTAGGTTCCACTTCACCAGGAGTTCTAGGCTCCTTCCTTTCCATCTGTGACCAATGATCTCATCAACATACCATTTGGCATCATCTGGTGCCCCAAAGTCATAGGGTTTGACTTTCTGTCTGTTAGGAAACAGTACATCATCATTTGGTTGGTGTGGTCTAAGTAGACTCACATGAAACTTCAGATAGATTTGCCTCCTGGCAAGTTCCTCAGGTAGTTCCAACACATAGTTGGACGTTGAGGGTATCACTTCCAAGACTTTGTATGGTCTGACAAACTTCGGTACTAGCTTGTTGGCTCTTCCTTTAGACATTGACAGGTTCTTTGTCAATAGGTAGATGAAGTTGTCTAACTTAATTCCTGGATCATCACATCGTTTTTTGTTAGCATGATTTAGTGCGATATTCCTTAACGCATTCTGAGCAAAGTCATGCACACCTGGTGGCATGTGTTCATTGTACTTCACTTTTCTAATCATGGCAGGTAGATACCCACTATTTATTTCAAATGGCGCCAAGCCCATTGTTTTACTGACACTTGCATTAATCGCAAATTCAATTAATAGTGTTCTATCAACCCAGTCTTTGTGGTCAGGGTTGATTGATGCCCTGAATATCTGGCCAATGGATCTATTGGCCCTCTCAGTGACACCATCTGTTTGAGGATGGAATGATGTGGACATGAGCAAATTTGTGCCCATGATTCTGTGAAGTTCACCACCATTTCAATGTGAACTTGGGATCTTGATCGGATATGATTGAGGATGGCAGGCCATGCAGCCTAACCACTTCTTTTAAGTAGATCAGTGACAATTGTGTCGCTGTGGTCTTTGTGTTCACCAGTATAAGGTGAACCATGGAGGACAACCTGCATATTATTACCCATAGGTAGTTGAGGTCCTTCACTTCAGGGAAGGGACCTATGAAGTCCATCCCTATTGACTCCCATGGTTTGGTCCCCATGGGCAGCTGGTGTAGTTTTCCTGTTGGGGCCCTGTAATTTCCCTTTGATCGTGCACAAACCATGCACAACCTGCAGAACTTGTCTACCTCTGAGTATATCCTCGGCCACCAATACCACCGGCATAGATAGTCAGCAGTTTTCTGTGGACTGAAGTGTCCCACCACTCAGTGGGCTTGATCAACTATTCTTGTTCTCAAAGTCGTGTTCAGCAACTTTGTAGAGGGGATGCATACCACATCCTCTCACACTCCATTTTGAGTCCACACTATCCCATCATGTATCTTGAACAATTGGCTTGTATTGGCTTTCGATATAACTTTCTTGAAGAAGTCATCCTGGTGGTAACCTCCATGGATATCTTCCTCAAAAGGGTCGTCATTAAGCATCATAATGTGAAGGTCACTTCCCTTTGCTCTGGACTCTAGGATCAAGGGATCCTCTTCATTAGGTGTGCCTCAACTCCGAGGACTGTTATTTTCCTGAGTATCTGGCATTTGTGATGCTAGAATATCCCTTTCTTGGACACACTCTCTCAGGGCCCAGAGTTCCTCTTGGACCTTCCTTTTGTTAGCAGTGTCAACCCTGTGCTCAACTATCGTGCCCTCGACTTCAAGGAGTCTTTCCCATGGAAGGTCATCCATGGTTGGGTCTAGGCAGACATCCGCATTGACATAATCCTGTAGCTCTGGCACATCTGTCTAGTAGTCATGTTCATGGTATCTAGATAGCACATCTGCTACCTTATTTAACTGTCCCTTGACATATCTAATGTCAAAGTCAAATCTTGCAAGGTATTCCATCCACCTCGTTTGTCTGCTAGACAGATGTGCCTGAGTTTTGAAGAACTCAAGAGCCTTGTGATCCGTTACTACATGTATACAGTATCCCAGTAGTTTGTCCTCCTATTTGAGGAGGGCTTCTAGTATTGCTAGCGTTTCATGTTCAAAAATGCGATAGTTCCTCTGTGCATCAGTGAACTTCTTGGACATGAAACCTGCTGGTCTGCAGGTTTGCCAGGTAGTTCCTTATTCAACAGATAGTTGAACACTTCTCTAGGGAGTCTCATGACAAGTTGACACTTGAACGTATATCTGTCAGGCAGATGGACCATTCATGCCGCATATCTTGTTAGTCTATAGTAAAAGTCCAAGACTGTTTCCCCTGGAACATGGGTTGCATTCCAGAATTTGTCTGCAGCCACACCTAGTACAGAGTGGTGTACAAACCGGTGATAACTAACTTGAGGGACCAAGTGTCCCTCACTCAGGGCGGGCCCAATACATTGTTGTTGTACCAGGTTAAGGCAGCACCTTCCAGAAATAACACCATGCATACTAGGCATTCTTTTTCTAATCCTTTGCCACAGTATTGTAAGTCCTCAGTTCCGGTACCTTGGGTGTTTTTACATTAATGTTTGTGTCAACATTGTTGTCGATATATTCATCGATTGTCCAATGAAACTGGTTGTGAATTTCCCTGAGATACTTGGATGTTCTTGGGGCTCCTCTGTCTCTGTAGATGTCCAATTCAGCGGTATGTCTCCACTGATATGGTATATTGTAATGTAGAGAGTGGTTGGATACACCGGCTCTTGGCAACTGTTTGCTTGGGGGGAATTGGGATCCTTCCACTTCCTCCTCCTCATCTGTTCAGAGTTCCTGCCCCTCCATCATCTTCTTCATCTCCAATGAAAGCAGGGTTGTCTCCACTTTAATTTCCCATGTCGATATCCTCAGGGTTACCTTCCAGTGATCCTCTAGGTCTGTCAACCTGTTTGGAGGATCTACCCAGTTTATCCTTTACTTTAACATCCTTAGGCCTTGCACCTTTAGATTGACTCCTATCACTGGCCATTCTGTTAGCACTGCTCTGGATGCCTTGTTCTGGTCATACTTCCTGAGGACATCCTTTAGCATCGAATACAATGCCTTGATCCCATATGGCACTCTTGCCATCACTCCTGATGTCGGAGTTCCTGAGACGTTGTAGACTCACTCTTGGTGAATGAATGTCTAGTTTGTTTGGTTCCTTCGTTGTAGATACCAATGATGAACTTGCCATCTTGACTTTAGAACAACAGGGTTTATGATCCCTGTTCTGGGTGATGACATTAGTGGTCGCTGTTCTGACTCTAAGATTGTTACAATTTCCTTTTTACATGTATTTCCTTCCTCGTCGCGGCAGTGCTTACCATGACTCATTTGTATGACTCGTCCCCTTATCTCTGACTCATCGGGCAGTGCCCATACTTCCATTAGACACCAAGTAGATAGCTGTTTGTTTACCTTGTGCTCTACAGCTTTGCGCCTATAGATAGCAAGGGTCAAGGCTCCTTAGCTTGACCTTAGGCAATATACAGCCTTATAACTGCTCTCAAATGCGTGACTTGACCTAAGCCAGAAAGCCTCTGACTTAGCGTGATATAACTTAGCAACGAAAGCCTCATCGTTAACGAACTCGATACTTGCACTGAGTAGTTGAGGCTCTCACCTTAACAAAAGGTCAAGCTGATCCACGACGTCCTCTTACTCAAGAGCAGACTCCTCCCTCTCCAGACGACCTACCCAACACTCTCCTGATCGACTGCTGCAAGGCGCCACCCCTGAACCCGATACCCTTTGGTACAGATACAAAGGTCAACTAGTACGTTACTCAGAACCCTCAGAACGCTGGTACAGCCAGAGAACGAACACTGAACCACCTCGATACATTCCCGACAAAGAATTCGAACCACTCAACCCAGACAAAGAAACTGAGCCAGAACCCACAAATCAATTCCTTGACACCACCGACACCGACACTTATGACATGACGTCAAAAGAAATCAAGATCTGTGCGCCCACCGACTTCCATGGAGAAAGAACCAAAGCAAGCACGTTCCTCTCTCAAGTCTCCCTCTACCTCCGAGCAAATGAAGACATCTACGATACCGACGACAAGAAAATCATCTTCATGCTCTCGTTTATGAATGGGGGTACAGCAGCAGGATGGGCAGAGTCAAAGGCAGGAGAGACGGCCTTAGGGATGTGGACAGAATTCAAGACAGCATTCAAAACCACATTCTCACCAATTGATGATGCAGGAGACGCACGACAGAAGATGAAAGCACTCAAGCAGACCGGAGACGTCGAAGATTACATCACCCAGTTTAGAATCCTGAAGGGAAGGGCTGAGATCAAAGAAGACGTTTCCCTCATTGAATATTTCATTGACGGGTTACATCCCAAGTTGACAGAGAAGATCTACAACATGGAGAAAGTCCCTACTACCCTCGATAACATGATGGAAGCAGCCACAAAGTACGACGGCCAATGGAAGAGAGCACGCGCCATTGCAGGCAAAATGCGCATGATCTATGAACCCCGATCTACTTCCTCAATCAAGAAAGAAGCCACCAACATCAATTGATTGACCACCACCAAACGAATGGAGCATATGCGAAAGGGACTATGCTTTATCTGTCACAAACCCAGACACTGCTCCGGAGATCACAAGAAAAAGATGGAACGATCGCGACATCCCCCTCCCCCAAACCTTGGCAGAAGAAAGGGCAAGGGTTGTATAACAACCTCCACACCATGATGGGAGAGTTAGACAAAGAAGAACGAGAAAAAGCTCTTGCAATCTTTGAAGAGAAGGGTTTTAAAAAAAGCAGACTGGAACAACATCAGACCCCGCTGAGTTAACGGTTTCCTCTGTATTAGTAGCTGATATGAGACAATGCTCCATGAGAGTACCCATTAAGCTAGAAACAGGAACCAAAATCATCGAAACCGAGGCACTCCTTGACTCAGGAGCTGCCGGAACTTTTATCGATCGAGATTTCGGGCCCAACTGCAGATTCCAAATGACCCCCCTGGACAAACCGATCAAGACATGGAATGCCGACGGCACTCTGAATAAAGAAGGAACAACTCACTCTACTACGGCCCGACTCACTGTTAGAGAAAGACAAACGGACAAATGATACCTGGTAACTGGCTTAGGAAAAGAGTCGGTAATCCTAGGGCTACCTTGGTTTAGAAAAGAAAACCCTAATATTAACTGGAGAAAAGGTACAATCACTTTTCCTGACAAAGAAGAATGATTTGCCCAAATTCAGAGAATTGTTGCTAAATCTAGGGAAATGATCAAAGACACGGCATTCAGGCAAGACACCGAAGAACAGATCAGGGGGGTCACCCCTGTCAAAGGAGAACACCTGATCGAAGATGACAACAGCGGAACCCCAGACAATGCCCCACTGACGCCAGACAAAGTCGAAACCGAACCAACAAACGACCTCGTCATCGCCTACATCAAAGGAGAACCTGTCATCGGAATATTCAACCCTACCACCACCAAACCACCCCTCACTTTGGAATACGATGCACCGAAATATTCATACTTGAAAAGTACAGGAAGATAATGTCGTCAAGAACTTTGCCATGATTTTGCCTTGGACAAGGGATTTGGATCAGAGCTAAAACCTCCATTTCGCAGAAACTTGCTCATGGCAACCAAACAAACGACCTGGAAAAGACAAAAACCCTCAATGACATCCTACCAACACAGTATCAAGACTACCGGAAAGTTTTTGAGAAAGCAGCATCAGAATGATTCCCTGAATCAAAGCCTTGGGATCATGCAATCAACCTGAAAGACGATTTCCTACCAAAAGATTGTAAAGTTTATCCTCTAACACTGTTAAGAACTGATCCTAAGGCGCGGGAAATCAGCGGAGTCCGGCGGAGTTCCGATGTACGATGAGGACTTGGCTTCAACCTTTAAGAGGTTGCGCCCTTCTCTACGCTCGGTGTCCAATTTGCAAGGAACTGAAAAGTCCGGAAGTCCGTGCGGAAGTCCGAGGTAAGGAAAAGGTGCAAAAGCGGAGTTCCGATTAGGAAGTCCGAAGTAAGGGACAGGAATGAAGCAGAGGTCCGGAGGTCCGAAGATTAAGATAGAAGTTCGAGGTCTTAAAGTTGACAAATGATAAGTTGATAACAACTAATATTTGAACTGAAGAATACAAAGTATGTAAAGTAGTTTTATACTAAGGCTAGTACTCGGTGTAGCTGCGGCGGAGTTTTGCGGAGTTCCGAGTACAAATTTCGTGATGATATCTATGATGAAGAACAGACTTGAGTAAACTACGGAAGATGTGATGTAAGTAAAACAGGAGAGGTAATTTGAAATGAGGAATTTGAAATACTCGGAGTTCCTACGGTTCCGTCGGAGTTCCGAGGCAGAGTTCCGAGGGGTGCTTGCATGGGATATGACAAACACCAACAGAACAATCAAAAATGGACGACTTTCTCAAAGAAAACTTAAAGAAAGGATACATCTGACCATTGAAATCACCCATGGCGTCACCCTTCTTTTTCGTCGCAAAGATAGATTCTGAAGCACTTCGACCCTGCCAAGACTATCAATACCTTAACCACGGGACAATCAAAAACACCTACCCGCTCCCATTGGTTAGCAACCTTCTCGACAAACCGAAGGGAGCACAATGGTTTACGAAACTCGATATACGATGGGGCTATCATAACGTCCAAATCAAAGAAGGCGATCAATGGAAAGCGGCCTTCAAAACAAACAAAGGACTGTTCGAACCAACGGTAATGTTTTTTGGACTATGCAACTCCCCCGCCACATTCCAAGCAATGATGAATGAAATCTTCCGGGACATGATCGATGAAGGATGGGTTGTCATTTACATGGACAACATTCTTATCTTCTCCAAAGACAAACAAGAACATCAATTACAGACACAACAAATCCTACAACAACTACTTGAAAACAATCTTTACCTCAAACCGGAAAAATGTAAATTCGACGTCCAAGAAGTCGAATTCCTCAGACTGATCATCAAGCCGGATCAAATCTTAATGGACCCAACAAAATTAGCAGGAATCAAAGACTGGCCAGAACCAACAAACGTCAAAGGAGTACGATCATTCTTAGGGTTTGGAAACCTCTATCGAAGATTCATCAGGAGGTTTGCTGAACTAGCGAGACCACTGAATGATCTAACCAGAAAAGATATTAAATTTGAATGGACAGAACCATGTCAAATGTCGTTCGATGCACTAAAAGCTAAATTCACACAGGCACCAATTCTATCAATGCCCAATCCAACAAGACCCTTCACAATTGAATCAGACGCTTCGAAATTCACTACCGGCACGGTACTCCGACAACAAGGCACCGATGGGCAATGGCACCATGCGGATACATTTCACATTCGCTCGATGCGACTCAATGGAACTACAAAATCTACGATCGGGAACTCTTAGGCATGATACGCGCCCTAGAAACCTGGTGCCACTACCTTCAAGGGAGCGCACACCCGGTAACAATCCTATCTGATCACAAGAATTTGACATATTTCCACACCGCCCAAAAACTGAATAGAGGACAAGCTTGATGGAGCCTGTTTTTATCCGAATTCAAACTAAATCTTCTGCACATACCAGGATCACAAATGATACAATCCGACGCGCTGTCACGAAGAGAAGACTGGAATCAAGGAATGGAAAACGACAACGAAAACATCATGCTCCTACCCCCAGAAATCTTCGTGAACATCATCGACACAGATATGCAAACAGCCCTGGTTCAAGCAACAATGAAAGATGAACTAGTAGCAGACACAATTAAGGTGCTCAAAACAAATGGAACCCCGCTGATCAAATCAGATCTGACAGACTGGGAAGTAAAAGAAGGTCTAATCTTTTTTGAGAATAGGTGTTACGTACCACCCGACACCGAACTCAGAAAGAAGATAATCGAATTATACCACAACTCACTACCATCCGGACACCCTGGACAATTCCAGATAATCGAACTCATTCGTAGAGACTACTGGTGGCCGGGAATGATGGTGCTAATCAAGAACTGGGTAGAAGGCTGCGCCAAATGCCAACAAATGAAGGTTATCACACACCCAACGACGCCACCGCTCATGCCAATAAAAAGCAAGGCAACGCGCCCATTTGTGCTCGTGACAACTGATTTCATCATGGACCTACCCCTGTCTGACGGGTTCGACTCATTAATGGTCGTGGTAGACCATGGTCTTACTAAGGGGGTAATTTTAATCCCTTGCAACAAAACAATCAATGCATTAGGAGCTGCAGACGCATACCTAAAAAATGTCTACACCCGATTCGGACTACCTGACAAGATCATCTCCGACAGAGACCCCAGGTTCGCATCGAAACTCTACCAAGAACTTGGAAAACTCCTTGGAATCAAACTTGCAATGAGCACCGCTTTCCATCCACAGACCGACAGAGAAACAGAATGTGTAAACCAAGAAGTCGAAGTCTATCTCCGGATGTTCTGTACAAACAACCCTGAAACATGGAGAAGACTCCTCCCTACTGCGGAATTCGCCCACAACCAATGCACACACTCCACAGTGAAACACTCCCTGTTCTACCTCATGATGGGATACGAACCACGAGCGATACCCACGGCTTACCAGAAGAGCGACGTACCCGCAGCAGAGCAACACTTAATTCAACTATTAAAAGCACGAACCGAAGCACTTGCAGCACACGAGCTAGCTCGACAAATCATGGCAGAGCGAATCACAAGGAAGTTTACCCCATTCGAGAAAGGACAGAAGGTGTGGCTCAATTCAAAAAACCTAAAGCTGACAGACGTAACAAAGAAGCTCTCTCCGAAATGAGAGGGACCCTTCCCCATCAAGCAAGTTCTGTCACCACTCTCTTACAAGTTGAAACTCCCCCATCAATGGAAGATCCACCCCGTATTCCACGCTGCCCTCCTCACACCCTATCATGAAACCGCCGCCCACGGTCCTAATTACCTAAGGCCACCTCCTGACCTGATCGACGGACAGGAAGAACACGAAGTAGAGTCAATCATTGCCCACAAGAAACGAGGCAGAGGACACGTATTCCTGGTGAAGTGGCTAGGCTATCCCACGTCAGAAAACACATGGGAGCCTATGGATAACTTAAAAAATGCTGCAGACCTCCTTGCTGCATATAAGGAGAAGAAACGCCTCTGAACCAACCCAGCAAATCTATCTGCAACCATTACCACCGAAGTAGACATGTCTGACCTCCCCTCCTCTCACGCTCTCAAAACCTTGAACATTCTCCCCCCTCTCGCTGAATACACGAACAATTACCTCCAAGACCCCGGACATTGCGCCGAAATCCTCTGCGAAGTTCATGACCAACCCCTCAAAGAAACCCTCCGACAATACGATCTCACCCTCGACACCATCGCAAAACCTAGAATGACTTGCCCATAGTATGATGTCTCAAATGTTAGAAAAAGGGATGGCCTCTGTAGTTAGTAATTACGAATTAAAGTACGCAAAACCCAACACCTCTGCCACCCCGACACAAACCAGAGCAGAAACACACGACTTACAAACGCCCCCATCTGGATCCGCGACCTCTTCCTCCTCTTACCACCTTCGAAAATCAGCACGAACCGCATCCACCAGTGCCTGGCGGCCTTCTCCCCCAAAACAAAAAGAGTGACCCCCAACCCCATTCTACGTCAGAAGTATGACCCTGACCGCTAATCAACCGTCCTCTGCAGTACCACCCCACATGAAGAACGAGGCCTGTTTCAGATGCAAAGGACTAGGACATTTCGCGTCTTATTGCCATCTTTTCACTTGTGACATCTGCAAAAAGCGAGCGCCAGGACACTACCCTAAAGACTGCCCCTGAAACAAGAAATGATCAATCACCCCTGATCAAGGGCGAACAGGAAGTGAAGAAGAAGAAGCATACATGGCAGCCGAGTACTTCTTGAACTTTGATGACAGCACCTGGGCAAACTCGACTGGTGAACCCAGACCAGGGTTGTTCCATCCTTATTAAAGGAGAGAAATTTGTTGACGTCCCCCAGCACTACCAAAAATCCTTGCTCTAGACATGACATACATGCAAATTATTGCCCTCGCCCTCGGGCTCTTTTTCTTCACCTGCTGGATGATTCTTTTATCCCTCTCCTACATCTCCATCCGCGAAACCAAGCAACGACACAACATTTATGAACTCAACGAAATCCTCTCTCACATCTCTCCGTCCCCGTCTTCGAACACCTTAGTCGACTCAATCCCCATAACCATGCCTGTGCACGTCTACATTCCGCCCCCACCACGAGTACCACCGCCAGCGCTGCCCGTCCTCTTGCCGATCAGTGAAGAACTATGGCTTTATCAACCGCTTAACAAGTCTACAGACCGGGTAGAGAAGGGGTTAGAATGAAGCGAAGTTGGAAACTTCGAGGATAGGGGGGGCAGTGTTACAATTTCCTTTTTACATTTATTTCCTTCCTCATCGCGGCAGTGCTTACCATGACTCGTTTGTATGACTCATCCCCTTATCTCTGACTCGTCGGGCAGCGCCAATACTTCCTTTTCTATTAGACACCAAGTAGATAGCTGTTCGTTTACCTCATGCTCTACAGCTTTGCGCCTATAGATAGCTTACTGACTCTTACAATACGTGTAGACACGTATTCGACACATAGCCACAAAAGTACCTATATAAACTGTAGTAGACAAGGGTCAAGGCTCCTTAGCTTGACCTTAGGCAATATACAGCCTTATAACTGCTCTCGAATGCGTGACTTGACCTAAGCCAGAAAGCCTCTGACTTAGCGTGATATAACTTAGCGACGAAAGCCTCATCGTTACTGAACTCGATACTTGCGCTGAGTAGTTGAGGCTCTCACCTTAACAAAAATCCTAGATACCATCCATGCAAACAACAGCCATTCCCAGCTGGAATGGCCTTAGTAGACTCCCCAATCTGTCTAGTAGTGGGCCTTTGCCCTGGAAGTCCATCAAGGCCAGAATGTATCTGATGAAAGCATTCCATCTTTCCTGGGTGTATCCAGGAGCCAGTCCAGAAGCTTGCAGCTTCTGTTGTGTGTCCCAGATGAAGTCTCCAATTTCATTCACTACATTCAAGGAAGGCAGGACTATTGCCTTCATGGTGTCACTGTCTTGATGTATTGGCAGCCATGTAGGATGGGTTTCTTCCCTTCCTTTAGACAAAGTTGATTCAAATGGTTTAGGCAACACAGGTAGTCCTGTGTTGTTTTTGGGCACTGTTTGTGAATGTTCAGCGCTCAGTCCTGTCAAGGATGATCCCGATACTGGATTTCCAAAGGGTTCAATGACTTCTCTGTCATCTGATATTGTCTCCAATTTTGACAATGTGTCATTAGCTTCCGCAGAACCTGTGTTGGGTTCTGCCAGTGACAACAAACTACTGTTAGTTGCCTCTAGGTTTTTTATGTTGGACCTAGTAATAGGGCTTCTATCGTGCCCTCCCAGTACTTGCATGTCATCACTGGTGTGTGACATGGCACCTTTGTCTAGTTCTATTTCCTGTCCCAGCAGGTTGTCTGGGGCAATAGTAGGGTTGCCTCTCATTTGTAGCTTTCTTCTGCTTTTGGCTTTAGTCTTTGATTCAAAACGATCCATGATCATCTCAATTCAATTGATACTGTATGTAGTTTTGTATGAACAAAGCTATTTCCAGGTGTAATGCTTAGGGTATTCCCTTAGCACTGAATATCAGAGGTATTCAAAAAAGTGTAATATGTGTGATAGGGGGTGCTTAAGAACCACTTGCAACAGAATATGAATCAGGTATATTCAGGTGCTACATGGTGGTATAAGACTTGGGTTGCTGAATAGCCAAAATCAGCTATAAGTCTGGCAGCCCTTGGTATAAACATCTATAAACACTACCTTAATGGTAGTGCTCCCTTACATACATTCTTGCACTGCATATGTGATCTGTCACAATAATAATTCTTCACAGCTAATGTCCACTTGTGCAGTTCTTCACCACTACTTCAAGTTACACTACATCGAGCTTGCATGGGGAGGGGAGAAAGAGCAAGAAAATGAGATTGTAGCAGGAAATCCACATGCCAAGAATTGGTATGAGGCAGAGAATATTGTGAAGAGTTCTGTAAGTTAATTCTCTTCATTCTGCTCCTCTCTACTGACTAAGAAATATATACTAAGATGGCTGGATATTGGGCCACTTGTCCATGGGCCCAGAATGCTACACCTGATACCCCACCATCATCTCCATCAACATCTGATCATGAGCGCCCAGCCGCTTCCTCCCTTTCTGAATTTGATTGCCACTGCCTCCAGCTCATTTTGCAAGGCAACAATGAAGAGTGGCAATTGGAGTTGCATTGGTACCTTGATGATGTTTCTGCTGATGTTATGAGGAATATAGACATTATTAAGTGGTGGCAGGTGTGTTTTTGCCTCATAATAATCAATCAGAATGCTAAATAAAAGATATATCCAACACTTGCTTGGATTGTGTTGGGCAAGACTTGGGCCACAGTTATTTGAGAAACTTCAGTTGATGAAAGCATCATGGTGTGCACAGCTCAACTTGGACATCATTGAGGAAATTGTTGACAATGGCAAGGGCCTTTTATTGGCTGATGAAGAGCTCACCAAGTGGGATGGAGACGATGCATGGGCAATTTGAAATTGTTCATTCCTTTACATGTAGTATGATGTTCTCTTGTTCAAATCTAGCATACAGTAATGTTATCACACCTGCCTACCCTGCTGCTAGTGTGAGTTGTAATTGTCAGCACCAAGACATTAGCAACAAAACTAAACCTGGCATTACAGTGTTTTGTATATATTTGCACAAGTAAATGGCAATGCAACCATCATGACTGCCAGCTCACTTCTCACCACCATCAATGCCACTCCTCCTGCCGCCCTCCCTCACACCTCAACCACTTCTATCAACACCTGCCACCACCACCACCACACCCTCATTCTTGTATTCATTTGGGTTATCAGCTATATTTTTATGTTTTTAGGTTGAAATTCTGCTGTAACAATGTATGCAGACACATACAAACCATGCCCATCCCCGTCAAAACAGGATGATCAGTCAGGAGGATGGGGAGGGACAACTGGGAGACCCCAGCAGGGGGATACCTGCCAGGTAAGCCCTAGCCACACCCACCTCCCACAGCTAACCAACCCCTCCTAGATGTGACACCCCCTCCTCGCTCCAAACGCGAGACAGAGGGTGGTCTCTGTTCTTTTTCTATGGCGACACCCCTCCCTTGCTCCAAACATGAGATGGAGGGGTCTCTGTTTTCTATGGTGACACCCCCCTCCCTTGCTCCAAATGTGAGACGGATGGGTCTATTATGTTTCCAGCACCACCACCCAGCCTGCAACCAAGAGGAATGACAATGGGGGTATGACAGCCACACCAACCCTGACGGTGATGACTTGGCACTGCCACAACATCACCAACCGCTCCCAACCCCAACAATGATGATGATGTCATTGTCACCAACGCCTGCTGCCAACCCCAATGATGATGATGGTGCCCCCCCCCCTCTCTCGCTCCAAATGCAAGCAGGGGAGTTCTTGATCCTTTCTACGTAACAGCTACCTTCCCTCTCTCGCTCCAAATGTGAGCAGGGGGAAGGTTCTTGTTATTTTCTTATTAGTTTTATTATTACAAATTAATGTACATATGTACAGTTGCAACTGGTTGGAACCAGTTGCAAGCTGACAACAACCAGTCACCAACCAGTTGGCTGCAGTTGCAGTCATGGTTGGTGAGATTTTGTAAGTGTGACAACCAGTCATGGTTGCGGTTGCAGCCAAAAGGGGCTGCAACCACAACCCAACTGGACCTTCAAGACTAAGTGGGATCATTCTTTCAAACTACCAAAATATCTTATGAAACTTGATGGAGTTATGTCATTCTCAGCCTTGTTTACCATTGTAAATGAGTTTGAGAAAATTCTCTTTCTGGCATTTGTCCCAACTAAGTCTCTATCAAGGTCTTTACTGTCCCCCACCTAATCCACGTGGACTCCGCGCGGAATGTGAGCTGTCTGCACAAAGTCCAAGTTGTCTGCTCGAACTTTACTAGGAATTTTTTTGGCAGAAGGTCACTGCCAAATCTCCATTCCTAGCACGGATTCCGCATGGACTGTCCTAGCAAGTCACTATTTAAAAGGTAATGTAATGAAAGGATTTGAACCCAGGACCTTGTGGCCATGTGAGTGTGACAGGTAAGTAATATAACGACTGTGCTACCAGGCTGTATGAGCTTGGGCAACATATGCCCATTTACTGGGCGCCGTCATCACCACGTCACTATGCATAACCCCGTGACTGCCAGCTCACTTACTCCTCACCACCACCACTCATGATGCTACCTCCCCTTTCCTCCCCCTCCTCCCCCCTCCCCCCTCCCTCCTTCACTTCATGTGGCCCCCATATTAAGTTTTTTTTTTCTCTAATCATTTTTTTTCGGCTAATTATTATTTTTTTTCAGTCCTTGCCAATGATGGCTGCCCCTGCTCCCCCCTGCTCCCTGCTCCCCCCCTCCACCCCACTCCACCACTATGGGGGCGCCCCCATAGTAAGTCTTTTATTTGTTCTAATAATTTTTTATTCAGCTAAAAAACTTTTTTTTTTCAGTCCTTCTACTGTATATGCAACGATGGCCCGCCAACTATGCGCTGGCCCTCCTCCCCACTCAGGTGGGATGTGAGGGGCCCAAAGGGGGATAGGACAGTCCCAGGGAGGTACCAGGAGGCCCGTGAAGTGGGGCACCTGCTAGGTATGCACCCCGACGCAGTTAAACCTGCCACATCACCACTGACCCCCCACACCCCTCCATACAGGCAGAATGCCAGCTGCAATGGCGACGACCAACGACCAACACAGCACCCACCTCCACACCTATGAGCAACTGCTCATGGGGTGGATTGTGGGTGCAGCTATCGATGCCGACTGGCCACCAGCAAACACAATGGGGGGACGCCATACAACAGTGCTCCCAATGACGGAGGAGCGCCAGGTGAGGGGGGGGGGACACCCATATGACCAGGGCCCCATCAGGAGGGTGGGATGCGCCCAGAGCCAAGAGGACACGACCTGGAGGCAAGGGATGTGACCGGTGCCCACAGGATGCGACAGGACACCCCCCAGGACCAATAAGACACCCCTGGAGCCCCAGGGATGCAAGGCGACACCCCGGACATGGCCAACACCCCCCAACCCAGCTTCATGAGCTACTGCTCATGGGGTGGAGTGGGGTGTAGTGGTGGGGGGTACCAGAGAGGGCCAGGCGATGAGGTGGGACACCAGACAATGGCGGGTGTGATGGGTAACTGTTGGGATTATGTATACAAGAGTATACAGGCAAGCCAAGGCAGTTAACATGCCTAGGGAATATTGCCAGAATATGCTAAGTCATATTAACACATGTTTAACAGAGGTTAACACATGCATAGACATATAGGGGAATCCACAGTTAACACATGCTACAGGATTAAACATCCTGCAGCATGTCTATCATAGGATAGGCAAGATATAGCCATGTCTATCATAGGCTGTTGGGAATGGAGTGGTGAACAGTGACAGGAGGAGTTAAGGACAAGGTTAAGAAGATGAAGTTAATCTCAAAGGCTAGTGAGTGAGGGAGTCTGCAACAGGGAGGAATGTTATTATCATCTCCTACAAGATGTGCAATATTTATACTACACAGTTAGGAGGTATAGTGTAATGCACTCCTTTAATATATAAAGGAGGTATTCTGTAATAGACCCCTGTACCAGTTAATAATGGAATAACTATGTCATATCCCCTATATAATTCTCCAGATAGACTTGTCTATCATTGTATATTATAGGGGGTTTCCCTGGATAGCATAGGAGACAGTCTTGGCAGTCTTTGTAGTCTTGGCCAGTCTATTCCTGTATAGGAGACTGCCATTGCTCTAGGGTTAAGGGTAGCAGCTGCTAACCCTAACCCTAAGCTTAGGACTTGTATTCCATCTCCCTAGGCTTGTTAACTGCCTTGGCTTGCCTGTATACTCTTGTATACATAATCCCAACATAGGCTATCAGAGACAGAGCCTGGGATAGAGTGTCTAAGACACACCCTGTAGGAAGTGTAAGACTTCCAAGCTATGACAGCATATCTATAGGGGAAATGACATAGTTAATGAAACATTAACTATTACCGGAGTCTATGACTTCATCCCTCCTTTATATATTATAGGAGTACATTACAATATACCTCCTAACTGTGTAGTATAAATATTGCACATCTTGTAGGAGATGATAATAACATTCCTCCCTGTGGCAGACTCCCTCATACACTTACCTTTGACTTAAACTCAATACCTCAAAAACCTCGTCCTCATCTTGTGCTCAACTTCCTGATCCCAATAGTAACCCTACGCCCAGCCCACCCAGATGAGTGGCGGATGCGACTAGCACCACCTGGCCCAGCCTCATGAGCCACTGCTTGTGAGGTGGAGCACAGGTGGAGTGACAGCAATGGCAGAAGGGCCCACAGCCACCCACCCACTCCAGCACCCCCAACCACTACCATGAGCCATTGCTTGTGGGGTGGCATGGGTGCTATGTGGGGGGTGTGGCACCCCAGGATGGTGCCCACCACCACGCCTACAAGCACCTGCTCGTAGGGTGCGTGGTGGATTTTGCCAGTGCTGGGGAAAGAGGAGGAGGGGAGGGAGACAGCCCCGCCGAATGACACCCCACCATGCCTACGAGCAGCTGCTTGTAGGGTGGTTGGTGAGTGCATACAACCCCGGGAGGATGGACACCAGCACCCACCCCCCATTGCTGTGAGCACTTGCTCGCAGGGTGGCTCGGGTGCTGCCACATCACTACCTCACACCCTGCCATCTCGCTCTCCCAGCGAGATGGCGGGTTTTTGTTATGTAGTATTTGCTGCCTCCCTGAATGGGGGGAAGCCTTGGTGTTTTTTTGAGTGCCGTTGCTCAATGTGAGCAATGGTAACTTTTTTTTTATTGCTAGCATGTATTCATAATAGGTAATAAATAGTGGTAATAATATCAATATTATGTGCCCATTTGGCACAGTAGTTAATTGTGCCCAGTTTGTGTAATCTTGATCAAAGTGCCTTGGGTTCAAACCCTGCCAGGTACACCAATATTTTGCTCTTACTCTCACGGAAAAATTCACTAAGTCTTTATTTACTCGGACATTACTTGGACCAGCTAGGACAACTCAGACATCATTAGGACTTCTTACAGTTCCAAGATGCTAGGACTCAGCCCAATTCTTCAGTCCGCATGATGTCCAAGCTGTCCATGCGGACTACTCGGACTTTACTAGGAATCCATGTGGACAGCTAGGAGTCCATGTGGACTAGGTGGGGGAGTGTAAAGTACAGTTTTCAGGGATGGGTTGACTAGACACAGCCTCCTGCACAATACTCTCTTGCTCAAGGAGTTGAGTGTCTGTAGTATTATCGAGGTCTTTACACTCCCCCACCTTTCCTATTGGACTCTGCTCAGACTCCACTCAGACTACTCGGACTCCACTTGGACTCTGATCGGACTGGCTCAGACTGGTCCATCAGCCAACTCCCTGCCAATGTTCAGTCCTAGTCCCAGTCCAATCTGAGTGGAGTCCGAGCCAGTCCTCAGAATTCCTAGGAGAGTCTGAGTGAAGTGCACTGGGAGTGCTCGGACTGGCACATGACTGTTATTACTAATATAAAAAAATGGTCACCAGCAGGAATTGAACCCCAGGCCTTAGATAAGTACATTATATAATCTATAGACAACATAACCACTAGACAACAGTAGCCTAGCTTGTCTGGTCTATATTTGCTCTACATACTATTCCCGCAGCTGTGTATGACAAAGCGCATAGCTGCGTCACTGCCAGCTCATCACCACTCCCTCCCACCACCACCACCACCACTATGACGTCCTCCCTCCCTGCCCCCTCCCTCCCTCCTCCCCCCCTCTAGCACTCCATGGGGGCCCTTGGCCCCTATGATAAGTATTTTAAAATCTATTCCATCCTTATTTTAAGCTCATAAAATGTTTTTTTTTCAGTTTTTCTTTTTGTATCTGTATGCAACAATGTGCCGCCCCTCCTCCCCACTTAGCTGGGAGGTGGGGGGCCTCATGGGACGAAGGAAGTGGCCAGGGATTTGCCAGGGAAGGACAGGAATGACTGCAGCCACCATGCACCGCTGAACAACACACATCACCACCAGCGCCGCCTCTCCTCTGCCACCCTGTCCTTAGCCCAGCCCCGCCACGTCACCCCCAGCACTGCCTCCCTTCTGACCGAGCACCCACTGCCGCTGTCATGTCACCAACACCCACCGACCAAGCACCCACCACCACTACCATGTCATGCCCACTGACCCACTGATCCACTGACCCAGCACCCTCCCCCAGCCCAGTATAACCCCCCACTGACACACAACCTGACCCCAGGCCCACAAGGACAAGGGGACGTCCCTCAGAGTGAGGGGGCACACTGGGGGATGGGGGGACATGCCAGGCACGACACCCAGCACGACTAGGAGGGAGTGGACATGCCAGGGATGGGGGGACATGCCTGGGGACAGGGGGACATGCCGGGTGACAGGGAGATGCACCAGGAGGGAGGGGGATGCAGGGGGTGCACCACGAGGGGGGAGACACGCCAGGGGACAGGGAGATGTGCTGGGGGGGGACACACCAGGAGGGGGGGGATGGCTGGGGTACAGGGAGACGAGCCAAACGTGACCCAGCATGACAGAGCACCCCCCACCATGGCTGCGAGCGACTGCTCACAGGGTAGAGGCGGGGTGCAATAGGCAAGGGCGATGTATGGGCATGGGGAAGGGGGGCAACGATGGTGGCACGACATGTCCCCCTTCCCCCCCTGTCTTTCATTTATATATATGTTATTTAGCCTCTATTTTAATTAATATAAATACCACTGTCAGAACTGCAGGACCCCCAGTATGACAGAGCACCCCCCACCAGGGGTGCATTTAAAAAAAATATGTATATATATAATTTTGTATTACATCAATTGACTCTATTTAAATAGAATTATCCTGATTAGTGTGACTTGAATGAAAAATACAAATAAAAACTCACTATTCTATAAAATTCAAGTATAGTCCAAGTGGAGCCCACTCAGAGTCCGATCGGACTATGTAGTTTAAATGTGAATTTCATAAAGTGCATATTGTACCCTTAATATGGTAAAAATGCATCAGGCACTTAGCTCAGTTGGCTAGAGCACCTCAAAAACTGTTTATCTAAGCTGGATATACAAGGCTGAGGGTTCAATCCTTGGAGATATAAGCCTTTTACATTTTCAGACATGAGTTTGAATCCCAAGTCCTCAGTGGAGTCTGAGTAAGTCCAAGTGGAGTCTGAGTCAGTCCAAGTGGAGTCTGAGTCAGTCCAAGTGGAGTCTGAGTCAGTCCAAGTGGAGTCTGAGTCAGTCCAAGTGGAGTCCAAGCCTACTAATCCACTTGGACTACTTGGACTCCACTCAGACTGACTCAGACTGACTTGGACTCCGAGCAGTCTGATCAGAGTCCAATAGGACAGGTGGGGGAGTGTAAAGTCTTGACGTCAGCATGGATAAGTAATTCAATAGATTGCCAAAAAAAAAAATCTTCACAATAAACAGGACCTCCAAGTCAAAGATATACTATGGCAGTGACAAAATCCTCAACACAGGTCAAACTAGTGTTTCAAGGTCTGGTCTGGTCTGGTTTTTTGCCTTTTTCTGGCAGTAACTGAGACTGTAACCGGTTACAAAATTCTCTACCTCTCTAATAACTGTAACTGGACCAGGCCTAACTGGTGGAGTGGCCCTAGCTGACACCCAAGGCCTGGGGATGGGAAATGATGATTGGAACTCACTCTGACTCTATGCAAGCTACATGCTGACTAAGCTCTAAAGCTACTGCAAAACACAGCCAAACAAGGCTCACAGGCATGCTCAGGAGGCCTGGAGGGTCGCTCCATGACACTCCACTGGTCACTGTTAGTCCAGTTTCAGTCCACCAACCAGTCACAACTGGTTGTCAGCTGGTTGTAACCAGTCCCCTCAGAGTCTTACATACTATATAATAAATATCTTAATGTATTTAAATATTCATGAATAAAAAACCAAGCCCCCCTTGCCGAGAGAGGCAGGGGGCATAGTGCCATCAGTAAAGAAGAAAAAACCCCAATGCTGAGGGGGGCATCACCAGGAAGGGCCTTGTGAGGAGTGGAGGCAGCACCATCAAGGGGGGGAGGCCATCAGGTTGAGGGGGGTGCAGCATTGAGGGGGGGAGGCCATCAGGTCACAGAGGGATCCAGCATCGAGGGGGCAAGGCCATCAGGTCACAGGGGGGTCCAGCATCAAGGGGGTCACAAGGGGGGGAGGCCATGAGGTTGAGGGGGTGTTGCCTGGGTTGGCTGTGCCAGCAAGGGAGGCAGCAGCATTGTTCATAGTGGTGGTGGTGGTGTGAGGCATGTGGGGGATTTGAAGTTGGTGGAGCTGCCTACATCATTGTGTGTTTGGTAAGGGAAAATAATTCATCAAAAAAAGATGGTAACCGTCAAAAAAAAAAAAAGATGGCATCTATCAAACTGCCAAAAATGACCCTGAAAAGATGGCCCTAGCAAGCAAATAGGTGCAAAATCACTGGGGGTATTTAAGGCCTCTAGATTTCGAGCTTTTGATTCCCCAGGCTTGTCCCCTCTTGTGTCCAATAGAGTATAAATACTTATCATAAGTATTAATATTAAATATGTAAGACCAAGTCCAGTTATAAACTAGTTACATAAGTACTAATAAGTAAGTAATTGGCCAGTTTCAACTGGTTTCAACCAGTCTTTGGCCAGTTCTTTGTGTAGATAAAAATGACAGAACCATAGACTGACCTAGCTCCAAAACTGGTATAACCATAACTGGCAGTCTGGTTATTACTAGTTAGAGTTCAGTTCAGTCATTGGTTATTTTCTGGTCCATATGACCAAACTTACAATCACTAGGTCAAACAGGCTCATCCAAAACTGACCACTGCACAAAAGGAAGTATGCCACAAAGAATTCACTGATCTCACCAATGCAATCACCAATGAATGTGAGTCATACCAAGAGGCAGTCCAAAATATATCTGAGAACCATGGAAGGTCAGCAAACTGCTAGGTTGAATGGCAGCAATCACTTATGTTCTCAAAGGTCCCAGAGATGGACATGACAGCAGCTATTTCTTGGGTGCATTCAGCATTGTGCCAATCCATGGAACACATTTATACAAAGCTCCAAGAGGCTAATGCAGGTTGGTGGCATCTTGCCAGGCTGGGATTCACTTGAATTTAAAGTATGTATGCTAGACCAAGAAGCAGGAGACTGGTACCACCTTCCAGAATTCATTGCCAAAAGGAGTTCAACCTTGAAAAAGCAATACCGAAAGCTTTCGGTATCTGAGAAGAAAAAGCTTACGATGGAGATTGATGCTGTCAGGGAACAGTGGGTGAAAGTTCATCAAGCAAATCCAAAGGCTGCACAACATGATGTTAATGCAGCTTTTTTGTCTATGGAACATGAAGTCAGTTTTGTTCATTACTACAGGGAGTTCTGGCTCAGTTGTGTGAACAGTGGACAGCAATTATGTCATGCACAGGTGTTGAAGGCTTTTATATAGCTGTGAGGGGGAGTGTAAAAGACTATCATGAGCCCAAACTACTCTTTTCTGATAAAGCACTTCAATTTGTAAAAGAAGTTCTTGATATTGAGCCATGGGAATTAGTGCTGAAGTTTGAAGCATGGTGTATGAGTGGTCTAGGTAAATAATGGTCCATGCATGCTTTGAGAGGAACCTATGCAACTTACATGACACAGACAGAGCCTCTTCAAGTATCCAAGCATCTTCACAGTCCAAAATCATTAGCAGATGCCTCAGAATAATTCAGGAAAAGCTGGGTGAGTCATTGTTTTGAAGAATCAAGACTTGCCAGTGAATCAATGCTTATGGAAGTATTATATTAGACAAAATCCTGCATGAGAGCCACATTCAGAAGAAAAGTGTTGAGATGAATTACTGTAACTATGAGGGGAAGATTGCTGAAAAGTATGGCGTAGAACTCAAAGGTTGGCCCACTGGTCAACATGGCATGTGCAATCCCACCACACTTGGTGCCCAACCCCTACTCGAAAAGCTTCTCAGTGCTTTGGAATCTGGGAAGTGCCATTGGGTAGTCTTGACAGAAGAGGAGCTAGTGGCAAGGAAAAAGGATAATCAGACTCGAGAGGAATGTGGAGAGCAAGTTTACAAACCCCACATGTCCATGACATGACCCCATAATAGCACAGATTTCAAAAGCTCAGAGACTGTTGATGATGATCAAGACAAGGATGAGGAGGGGAGCAAAGGTGCTAGGAAGCAGACACACAAGGACATTGACTTGGATGACTTGGATGACTCAGATACAGACAGCAACACAGACAAGGGAGATAACATGGATGATGACTCAGAAGGTGATGACTGAGGTGTGGGCCTGGGACCAATGAGGGCAAAGCTGGATGATGTATAAAGTCACTCCATTTCTTGCAGTTCTCATACTACTAAGTTAGACATATTTTACTTTCTGTAAATAGCTAGCTTCTAGGTATCACCATATCAGTAACATGAAAGATTATTCCTACCACTATTTCTACTACTACTATAGAATCTTGGAAATTGAGCAAGATAATCATGTTCAACATTCAATACTTTACACTGCCCCATGTATTCCGCACGGATCTGCGCGGACTATGCGGACGTCCGCGGACTCCACATGATTTGAATGCGGAGTCCACAGACTCCGTGCTAGTCCGCGCGGATTAGCATAGGCTCTGCAATTTTTACATAGATATTTACAATTAAATTACAATAATTTATTAAACACAGTGTCCCCCTCATCTCGTCGGCCCTGCCCCTTGTCTGGGCGGGTCTTGCCCCCCCCTCGTCTCGTCGTCTCGTCGGCCCCCCCCCCTCGTCAGGGTGGCCCCTCCGTCGTCTCGTCGCCCCCCCCCCCCTCATCTCATCGGTCCCCCCCTCGTCTGACGCACCCCCCTCGTCTGGCGTCCCCCCTCCCCCCTGGTCTCGTCGGCCCCTCCGTCGTCTGGGCGGGCCCCCCTTGTCCGGTGTGTTCTGGCGCGCCCCCCCCCCCTCGTCTGGGCAGCCCCCCCGTCGTCTGGAGTCCCCTTGTCTGGCGCGCCCCCCTCTCGTCTGGTCCCGTCGTGTCCCGTCGTGTCTCGGTCGCGTCATGGTGGTGGGAGTGGTGGTGGTGACGTGGCAGGACACGGGGGGGGGCGGCCGTTAGTGATGTGGCAGCAGGGGGGGCATGAGGCGCGTACCTCGCGGGTACCCCGCTCCATAGGCCTCCCGAGACCTCCCTCGGGCTGTCCTATCCGCCTTTGAGTCCCCCCCTCCCAGCTCAGTGGGGAGGAGGGCACGCCGTTTCGGGGCCGTTGTTGCATGTACAATAGAAGCAATGAAAAAAATTAGTTAGCTTAATAAAAAATGATTAGAACACAAAAACACTTACTATGGGGGCCCCAGGCCCCCAGAATGGTGGAGTGGTGGAGGGGGGGGGACCCAGAAGTGAGGGGGCGAAGGGGGTGGCCATCGTTGCATGGACAGTAGAAACCACTGGAAAAGAAATAATCAGCTATTTATAAATTGATTGGGATTATAAAAAAACTTAAATATGGGGGCCACAGGGCCCCCTATTGGTGGAGTGGAGGAGGGGGGGTGAGGAGGGAGGAGGGAGAGGGAGGCGGCATCGTGGGTGGTAGTGGTGAGGGTGATGAGCTGGCAGTCACGGGGTGACGTTGGTGACGTGGTGACAACGGTGCCCAGTAAATCAGCACATGTTGGTGTGGCTTATACAGTCTGTTTGTCTAGTGGTTAAATTGCTTACCTGTCACACTCAAGTGGCCTTGCAGTCGTGGGTTCAAATCCTCCTGCCCCCCCTACCTTTTAGAGATTCACAATAATAAAAATAAAAATATCAATCACTTACTAATGAAATTAATTACTCCCTCGGATTGGCTCGGACGTCCGAGCTGTCCGACCTGTGCTGTACTCGGACTCGGACGGAATAATTCTGTGGAATCCGTGCAAAAAGAAAAAATCCATATGGATCCGTACGGATCCATGCGGACTCAAAATCTGGAATTAAGCAGGACTACAAGCCAAATGAATTTCTCAGAAGTCCGTACGGACTAACTCGGAGTCCGTGAAAATCTGCGCGGATCCGCGTGGAACATATGGGGCACTGTAAAGACCTCTCAACATTGGGGATGACAAGCATGACATGTTTGATGACATTTGATGGTGAGGATGGGCATGGGAAGCACAGATGAGATGGAGATGGCCAAGGAACAATGCAAAGAGAAAAGAATGAGGGAAAAGGCTGAGAGTTGAGTGAGATAATCGTGTTCGACATCAGGGACAACAAGCATGACATGTTTGATGGCATTTGATCATTTGATGGTGATGACAGGCATAGGAAGCACTGGGATGGAGACAGCCAAGAGAACAGTGCTAGGGATGGGGAACAGTTGGGGGTTGGGGATGCAGCACTCAACATTGGGTATCAATGAGCATACTTGTGGTTGCGCTGGGTACAGCAGAAAGGCCACCCAAACAACATCAATGATGGGAACTGAGATAAGTCAAACACCTATCTTTAGAACATACCTATAATCTATATTATCTATGGGACACACTTTCTAGAGAGGACTGCTGAATGTCAGTTCAACTGCTGAATCAGCAAGAACTAGCTAAATCATGTATCTTAGTAAAGGGACAGGCACACCGGTGATCTTACTAAGTAGTAAGTTTGATGATGAGAGCCAGTTGCTATGTTTGGGCTGAGATCCACCAGGGGCTGCAGTCATGGCAGACATGCCAATGGCTCTGGGTGCCAGTGCCAGTGCAGATGCCTGTTGTGGCAGGGTCAACGGTCTACTAGAGATTCATTGATGAGGTTGTCACATTGCAAGGGATGGGGTAAGTGAGAGCTAGCAAAAGAGGTAGAAAATGGTGCAGTTGAGTGCGACAATGCCTGGAATTGACTACAAAATGTGTGGGGCATGTGGTGTGATCGAAAAGTGATCAGGAACGTGATCAACACTAGATCGAGTGATCAGAGTAATGAAACTTGAGTACTTAACTTCATAAATATGTAGACTTGAAGTAAAACTTGGGGAGGGAAATAATCTTGAGCTAGGTTGAAATTGGGTTGAGAACACTACAAACAACTCCCTCACACACATTCTCTTGCATCGAAGGGACCAAACAACTAGAAAAGATAAGCTACAAAGGAAGACTGATAGATGGTTGTAAGGAAGGTTAATGACGTACAAAAGAAGCATATTCAGATCCTCGTCTCAGGGTTTCCCAGCTGGGAATGACTCGGGGAAAAGCTCATCAATGGGAGTCTCTATTTACGGAACACAACTTGTCCCCCAGCAAGTGCAGAGAGCCACCAATCAAAGCTTTTCAACCCTACTGTCCAGTAGTTTGGCCTGTTGATCTGGATGCTGACTAGCTTTTACCAAGACAAAAATAAAAAGTTAATTAAAGAAAGATCCAGTACCAATTCACCGATCATCAGCATTATTGATGCATCATGTGGTTATAGTGAGGATTATCAATGAACTAGAAAATAGATGATTAGAGTTAGCAACACAAAATATTGATAAAAGTCTGGCAAAAGGGAATGTATACAGTAACTCTTGATTTTTGGTGTTGGCAGTGGGACTGGAATAAAATCTATGGGAAGGGTTAGTTGATGAGTAGGGCAGCTGACCCTACCACACTGTGCCAGTGTGCCCAACTCTGTTGATGTCACTGGGTGTGATGCAATATTCATGCATGAGCCTCATCCCACCTTGCCAACACTATTTGCTGCTGTTTGAGGGATGCATCATTGGCCATGGTAGACCCCACTTTCTTCCAGTGGACCAGAAATGTAAGCCTGGCATCCCCAGCCTTACCACATGCCTCCTTACCCCTAGCTACTCCTGCCCCTGCCCCAATGGCTGGTGCCATGTACTTTGTATATCACTGTTTGTAAGCCAAACCTTATATGTAGAAACTGACCAGTGTGGCTGTGACATATAGAAACCCTAGACTTTGTAGCACACACACCCATGTAGTCCCCTGTGCTTTGGGAATGTATCAATACTTTACACACCCAGGTGTTCCATGCAGATCCACATGGACCGCTCAGACTCCATGCATCCAAGTTAGTCAAGTGGACTAGTGCAGAGTCTGAGCTAGTCCACACAGATTCCAAGTGATTCTGTGCAGACTCCAAGCTAGTCTGCACAGATCCAACCATTGATGACCAAGTGATATATGTATTAACATTATTATTTATTACATATTTAGTTATTTCAACCGATAGAATGGCTATTAATATAATAATACTATTCATTATGTATTTACTTTACAATGGTGCATCCCCTGTGGTCAGGCATCCCCCCTGTCATCAGGTATGTCCCCTCCATCCTCTTGCATCCCCCCCCTGTCTCATGTCCCCCCCATCTCATGTCCCCCCTGTCTTGCATCCCTCCTGTCTTGCATCCCTCCTGTCTTGCATCCCCCCCATCTTGCATCCCCTGGTCATCTGGCCTGGATGGTCCCCTGCTGCTCCCCCTGCACTCCACCCTATGAGCAGTAGCTTGTGAAGCTGGTTCAGGGGGTGTTGGTGGTGTCCTGGGTGTTTCCTTGCATTCCTTGGACTCCAGGCATGTCCAATGGGTCCTGGGGGCATCCTGTTGCATCCTGTGGGTACCAGTCATGTCCTGTGGGCTCCAGGTGTGGCCTGTTGGTAGTGACATGGCAGGTCATAGGGGTCACCCTCAGTCCAAGACCCAGCCCCCCATGCACCCAATGAGCAGGGGCTTGCAGGGCTGTTTGGAGGGCTGTTTGGGGGCTGTGGGGCCATCTGTTAGATGTGCAGTAAGGGGGGGGGGCATTTGATATGTACCTTGTGGGTACCCCATGTTACAAACTGATCTTGTAGGGTGGAGTTATGATGGCATTCCAATGGAGTTCCGATGCAACAATGGACTTGGCTTCAATCTATAAGAGATTGCACCCTTCTCTATGCCTGATGTCCAATTTACAGGAAGACAATAATAAGAGTGGAGGTCTGGCAGAGTTCCAGAAGTAAGAGACAAAGAGGACTTAGAGTTGAGAGAGTTGGAGAGGTAACAATGCAATAATCAAACTGAAGTTACAAGTGATGGTATCTAATTTTTATAGTAACTAAGTAACCGAGGTAACTATGGCGGAGTCTGCAGAGTACCAAGTACACCGTAAGTAAGATAATCAATAAATGATATGTGATACAAACAAAGCAGGAGAAGTATATGAAATAGAATTTGAAATAGCAGCAGCTCCATTGGTGATCCGCTGGAGCTCTGTCACAGGCTTGCATGGGATATGACAGTATCTCCCCCTTAGGACTGAGCCTTCGAGGTCACATGGTGTCCACATTCCATATTTAGGAATTTGATGGTCCACAGTTCTTCAACATCAACCACCATGTCCAACACCCAAAACTCATCCTTACCTGCTCCCCTGTCGTCTGCAGCTGAGGAATGTGTGAAGCTAATGGCATGTCTCAAGGGGCTCACTGTGCTGGAGAAGGCAGCTGCTAAAGAGTTGGAAAAGAAGGCTGCAGAGGAGAAGCATCTGCGCAGGGAGGAGAAGGTGCAATGACAAGAGGAACACCATGTGCAGAAACGGAAGGTATGATTAAGCCAGTGCAGGCCAATGTTTGAAGCTGGTCATCAGCATGTGATCCAAGTGCCATGCCAGTCATCAAAGTACTGTTCTATTCATTGCCATGCCAGTTTTGCCATCTTAAAGTGCCATTGTGGTGTGAATATCTGACTCATGTGATAACACGCACAGTCTCATGATGCTTTAGACCTGCCTTATGTGCCAATTAGTGCCAAGAACATTGACTTTCCTCCTGACCCTGTAAGCTCCAATTGGGTCAGCCACTGGCACTTACTTATGATTATTAGCATTTTACTGACAGGGAATGTCTTGGGCTTCATGCAGATGCCAAAGCTCTCCATCAGGCCCTCAGCATCATCTCTTATAAGGATGCCTGCCATCATTTGTACATGGCCAAGGTTGAAAAAGTTAAGAGGGAGAAAAGTTCACATGCTGCTTGGGTTTCTCTGAAGTCCCACATCAGAAAAACTCTTGTTTTGGTGGAACACAATAGAATGGATATGGAGGAATGACCAAAGCTTGTGCCCATCATTTAGATTGTTATGGGTCATTTGGGATATACTTGTCATATATTACCCAGTCCCTAACTGCCAGGTCCAATGTATTGGCATGCCTGATATGTCTGTGGGTAGTGAGTGTGCAAGCCTGATGTATGAGCAGGGCCAACATATCATGCATCATGATGCCAATTATCCAAGATGGATGGACAAGGGCCAATGTCTTAAAATGGCTGAAGCATAAGGGCAGCTGATGAATTCTCTACCTAATGATTTAGTGCTGAATTTTGATGTATGGTATCCTCAACACCTTCAGCCAATGTGTGCTTGGCACACTATGGCTGATGTATGCTCAAGTCCCCCTCAGTGCATTATGGTCAACACAGCTGCTAGTGCCCATGAAGTCCTGGTGCCCAAGGAACTGCAAGGGTTGGGCCTCTGCACCATCCATCACCTGTAAATTTGCTGCCACCATATCATATGATACAGTGTAGGCCTTCCTTATTAAGCAGTCATTTGGTGGCATTCAGCAAACCCATATCATATGCTACACTATACCCATTTGCTGGAGCATATCATATAGTACATTGTAACTGCCCTACCTGGGTGTAATACTTATGTTTTCAGGAGGCTCAGATTCATCTCTAGCATTTAATATTGGAAGTTCCTTGAGGTAAAAACAATTCTGGTTTTGGCATTGTAATATTTTATTGCTCCAGTGCAGTCATCATAGCTGACACATGCTTAGCACTTCGATTTTGGTAGCATTTTTCTATCCTCTTTCTGGCCTTGTAATAGAACCCATACTGGTGCTCTGAATTCACATAAATGTGATACATCCAGTCTTTTATTGTGCCAGCCTTCATAAGGATTTGTCTTCTGAAGGTGTTTTGTATATGATCAGTTTTGGATATAAGCAGCATGATAACTGCAAATTCCCAAAGAAATTCAGGGAGCTGGTTTGCACTTAGCATCACTCAGGATAGTTCAACAAGAGTTCTATTCATTCTTTCTGCAACCCAATTCTGCAATGGTAAGTAAGATGCAGTTAATTGATTTACTATACCTCATTCCTTGCAATATTTTTCTGGCTTCTCATTAACAAATTCTTTTCCACAAACAATTTGTATACCTGTCAGGAGTATGATTTTCATAAGACATTTTAATCTATTATTTTCGTTGTTTGGATATATGGACACTTTTATGTACACAAGGCTAAGGGTAGGTGCCAGATCCTTGTGATCAAACACATGGTCAAGTAGGTAGAAGCACATGGGCAATACAATGCATTATTGGACTCCATGGTAGGCACATGTAGCTGTGCACCTCACACTTTAGGCTGTGCCCATTGATGACTCATGGCTCAAGCATGGCTACCTCATGGATAGTAGTATATAAACCATAATATATCACCCAGAGACACTTCATGTTCTCTTGGGTTATCTGCTACCACTAGTGTGACTGCTCTAAGACTACCAGGCTACCTCTGATTCACCTGCCTGCCACTGCTGCCCTGGGAGGTCCCACCAATCCCCTGCAGCCAGCACCATCCCAACAATGCCCTTTGGTTTCATGCCTTTTTTTTTTTCCAAATAGGCCAAATAATTTATGACTCCCTGTGCTGCTTCACCCTTTTCTTTTAGGCATTCAATTGTGATGAACCTTTTAGAGTCACCAACAAATGGTGTTTGCTATTTATGGATTTGATTGCATATTTTCCCCACAAATCTATGTGGGTTAATTCTCCAGCTTCCATGTTTCTTTTTGTTGGTTTTGGAAATGGCTCCTGGTGTTGCTTCGCACTGATGCATGCTTTGCAATCTGGTTTTGGAGTATTTTGTCAACATTAAAACCTTCAACCAATTTGGGGTCTAATAATTTTTGAAGCCTAGAATATCCCACATGTCCAAATTGTTGGTGCCATGTTTCCCAACTCAGTGGTTTTTCATTACTGATGAATGTTTGATTTACAGCTTGGGTATTTGATTGCCATACTTGAGGATTTTGAATTCTTTAATACCATTTTCATCTTGTATAAATGTTCTTCCCCTCAGCAATGTATTTTCTATCTTTGTTTATGAGGATTATTTTTTATTTCCCCCCATATATTTGCCACCAGCCACATCCCATTGCCCCAATGAAATCAAATTACTGTTCTGGGCACATGTAGGACATTCTCTAGTAGGAGAATATAATTTTGATTGTTATGTTGAAATTATTTCAACAGTTCCTTCGCCTGCAATGGTCACTTCTTTCCCCCCAACACCTGTTACTGTATTATCTTTCATAGGCATATAGGTCTTGAAAGCTTCCCACTGATGAGTGACATGTGACATTATTGCTGAGTCAGCCAGCCAGTCATAATAGATCAAACACTCATCAATTATGGCATTGTTACATGCATCAAAATAATCAAAATAATAATGTTCTTCAATCATGTGATCTTCTGTGGATGGGGTTTTGGCCCTCTTGAGGTCAATCAGTTGGGTTGTCATGTTGTGCTGTATGGGGAATGGAAAAGAGACACAGAGTTCTCAAAAGGTAGGACAAAGATGTCAAGATGGGACATGTTCATGCTCAACACATCACAACCTGATTGATTGATGATCAGTGCATGTGGGAATGGGATGAGAAACAGTTGACAGACAGAGAGACTGAGGTTGATGGCACTTGATATGGGAAAATGTATGTGGGCATGGAGCAGGAGACAGTGGACTCATTGGTCCAATCAGAAATGTCCAAGAAAAGGGCCATGATGCCCTGTAACCATAGAAACAAGAAGACTTAATGTAGAAACTACACTGTTGTGTGTAGTTGTCTTGAGGGGATGTGAGCCATCATGAGGAGAACTGACTGAATCCAAGAAAAGGGAGAGAAAGAAAATGTGTTCTATTTGAAAGGTGGGAGGACACCTTATATACAAAATGTGGGTACTGGCTATATGCACATGTGATTGAATGCATACTCTTGCACCAATCAGAACACAAGAAAAGAATAATGAAATAACAAAGAGGCAGTGTGGTAGGGCCAGCTGCCTTATTGGTCAACTTACCCTTTCCAGGGAATTTATTCCAGTTCTATGCCCAGCTCCAATACTCAAGAGTTATTGTATACCTTCTCATTTATTATACTTTTATTGATATTTTGAGTTGATAATTCTATTTAGTCATTTTGTAGTTTAAAGATTGATTCCCCTTCCCTGGAAGACAACACTACACCCACATGATGCATCAATCATGCATGTCATCATCATTCCCACTCCCTTGGGTCTTTTACTTGACTTGACTAAGGAAGTGAAGGGTTGGTACCAGGTTTAAATTAATTCTTTATCATTCTTCTTCTAGGTACAAAGTTTACTCATCTTAGCAATCCTCCAGGCCTCAGTCCAATTCTCCTGTGACTAGTCAACATCCAAATTGACGAGCCTAACAGCTGGACAGTAGGGCTGAGAGGCATTGATAGGGTATTCTCTGCACTTGCTGGGGACACAGGTTGTGTACAGTAAATAGAGACACCCATTGATGAGCCTCTCCCTGAGACATTCCCAGCTTGGGAAGCTCTTAAACAAGGACTCGACGACCTCACCCTGATGCCAAGCTTAGTATGAAGCCTTTTATATTGTTGATTCTTTTCAGATCTCTCAAAATGGACAAAGTAGCTTTCTTTTTACTTTATCTTTTGGACTTTTCAGGCTTTCTGGCACGAGAGGATGTGCACACTCATTTCTATCTTGTAGCTATGGGCCATTTGTATAAAAAGGTGTCTCCCCACCTTTCAAATGCGACATATCGATATTATCTGCTCTTTTCATTCAAGTTCCTCCCTCTGAGTCTCATTTGATGAGCTTAAGGCTTGTCCATCCCTTCTTTTTCCCTTCTGTTTCCCTTCTTTTCCCTCTTTTCCTTGCTCTCACTTACCCCACCCCTTGCAACATGATGACCTTGTCAATGAGACCTCCAGCAAACCGTTGACCCTGCAACAGTGGAAATGCATGAAATGGGAAGTGTGTGTATAAAAATAGGATACTCAACAAATTTGAGAACAGGTAGTTGTTGGTCCAGTGTTGTCAAGACCTCCTCTCTGAACATCAGCTGCCAGGAATTGCTCAGAATAGGGGACTAACACCAAGGCCCTCTATTGATGAGACATCACCCAAGCCCCAAGCAGGTGCAGAGTATCATCTGATGTGCCCCTTTGACCCTACTTGTCTGGTATATCAGTCCATCAAGTCAGAAACAGCTAGCCATGGGGAGGGATACATGCAGGAATCAAGATCCTTGAAGAAAGGTTCAAAAAATAGATAAAAATAATTGAAGAAAGGAAAATAAAATAAAAACCAGTAACCAGCCCTTCAAGATGGGTGTACAAATCTTGACAGAAATCTTGAGGACACATGACGGATGATAAATCCAAGAGATTGGCATGTTGAGTGAATCCCTGGGTCTTCAGGACTGTCTTGACAATCTACCTGAGGCTCAGAATTACAGAAGAGGTTTGTTTGGGATATAAATAAATAATAAAAGAAAGAAAGAAGAGAATAATACAAATACTTAAGGATCCCTGGCCATGTTGAGGGTCCCATGGGAAATGCCTCAGAAGTGGGAAGTCAATGGGCATGTTGTCTTCATCTTCCTGCATTAAAAATGCAATGTATTCCTCTCCAATGTTGGACTGTTCCATTACTTTAGTTTTCCCCTTCTCCTTATCCCTTTTCTTTCCCCAACAATTTTTGGCAAAATTCCTGATTTTCTGCAATTATGACATTTATTGCCTTGGAATGTTCAGCATTTACTAGATCAGTGTCCAGGTCTTTTGCAATGATTGCAATAAGGTTTAAGGGATTTTTTATGATTGGTGATTTGATTTTCAAGGGATTTTTCTGTTCTGGTGGTCTTCTGGGTTTTAACCAGGTTAACAATTCCACCCATATTATTCCTGTTCAGCCAAAGTTCATATTCTTCCCATAATAAACCTATAAATGCATCCAAAGATAGTCAACACTTTGGATCTAGGTCATTGGGATCATTTACATTGCCATTGTAGGGTTCCATGTATGTTTGCCAGGAATTAGATATGGATGCCAAGATAATTAATTTAAATCAGGTATCTGAAATATGAAATTTGGTATTGGAAAATCTATTGATTCTGTCTCAATATGATTTCAGTGTCCAAATGTTTAAAGGGGCTGTTAGAATTATTGGCCTTCATCTCATATAATAAGCACTGTAAATGATTTATAGTTTGATGCATCTTATTTTCATGAGTGAAGGATAATGCCAAATACATAGCTTGAGCTCATGTTTTTGATCCAATGTGATTTATTTGTGAGGAAGTAACATTGTGAATAATCACTTGCCGCACACATGTGTCATTTTTGTCCCAATTGTGTGTGCTATCAGGATCCTTGGATTCATCAGGATGTTTTACATGCACTAAAACATATCCAGTTATATCACAATTAATAAAAACACACATCATTCTTTCTTTCCATTTGTGCCAGTTTTTGTCTGTCAAATTATTGGCAATCTTGTTTACATTTGAATATCCTTTGGTCTGAATAAGAGTTATTTTTGGTGTGTCATCATCAATATCCATTGAATTGATCCATTGCCTGTGCTTCTGATTGGCTCTGGAAGTATAGACTCTTCCTGATCATTTAGGGGTCTGTTGCACTACTGAGGGTGACCTTGGGGGTTCTCCAAATAATGATATCTGTTTGTCCTCTTGGTCTCCTTCATAATCTATTTCATGATCCAAGTGTCCTTTCAATAAGTTAGTTTAAATGTTTTGTTGGCCAGGGCCTGTAATCTATTGGTGGGCGAAGTCTGAGGTGCAGAGGGATCACACAGATCAGTTATAGAATGGGTCTGCAACAGGGAGGAATGTCTATTCATCTCCTACAAAGTGTGGAATATTTATGCAACACTGTTAGGAGGTATAGTATGATATACTCCTATAATATATTCTGTCATAGACCCCTGTACCAGTTAATCTTGGAGTAAGTATGTCATTTCCCCTATAATAATAGTGTCATAGTACCTCCTGTGATATCATGGCTTGGTAAGTCCAAGACTTCCTGTAGGATAGGTGTTAGTAGTGGTCATCACAGGTAACCAACAGGCCACGTGACCTCAACCTGTATCCATACCCACAAAAACCTGTACCCATTGCCATGGGTACAGCAGGTTCCATTTACAAGTAGCTAATGTTTTATTTACAGGTTTCAGCAATCAGATGAGTGCCACAAACCCTATATTTGCTTATATACTACCTGTAGGTACTACTAAACATACTATCAAGGGTCACTATCTTGGCCACACTGGGTACTTGGCCAATAGGGTATTTTAAGACTAAATGACAGTTGAACTTATGTGATTTGGGGTCAGTATTTGAGGATCCGTATAGGGGATGCTATCTACCAACCCTTGTCTACCAGTGACAATGCACTGATGTGGTGATGGGAGATGATCAGGTGTTTTCAGTTGTTTTCTTAATTTGGAAAGGGGCCCAATATGGTAATACCCCACCCATGCCTTTTATTTCACTCTCTTGCATTGAAACTTGCATTTTCTCCTCCCTCTACCAGTTCTTGAACATGCCACCATTGCTTTTCATGTTTCACCTCCATGAACTGTCTGTAGTCCTGCCACAAGGTTCATTGGAAGCCCTTTCAACCACATGGGAGCCACAAAATCCATATGACAATTGTTTTGGGGATGTCCAAGGGAGGTTCTCAATTTTGATGGTATGCTGCTTTCCATACCTTTTCCATTCATTTCATGACTGATCCGCATTTTTAGGCATTTTTTTTCCATCCAACAAATGCATGCATACGTTCAACTGCCACTCTCCATGTGTTTCTGATGTCAAATGAATCCCTCACCAAGGGCTGAAGTTGGGGCGAGTTTGGTATCATAGGTGTGTAGTAGTGTTATCAGATGAGATCTGGGCACTTTTCAATGAATCTGGTCCAGTTTCCTCCTGGTCTACAGCCAACTTGGGCATGCAACAAACACCCAGTTCTCCATTTCTCACCCATGGATGTTACATTGTACGTACATGAAAAATACTATTCGTGTTTCATATTATGCATTCACTCCTCATGTCTGGATGGCCTGTCCCATCAAACAACTTAAGTACAAACATTTTCAGGAGAAGAAGCCCCCACAATGAGCGCCTCCATCACTAACATTCCACACCATCTAAATCTTCTCATACTACCCTCAGTATGTCATGCCAGAGCCTATTCCATACCCTTCCATTGAAATCCTTGCACTCCCACAAGAGGATTGGATTCAGCTTGCTATCAATGCCATCACCTCAGCTGGCTACAAACTGAATGGAAACCAGCAGCTTTCAACTTGCAAGGCTGCCAAAATATACCAGGTGCCTCACAGCACTCTTGGTGACTGTATGAAGGGCCTTCCTACATGTGCAGAAGTGCACATTGGCCAGCAAAAACTCTCACCTACCAAAGAAGAGGTTCTTGTGAAGTGGGCAAAGATGCTGGGGTGTCGAGGAGTACCACTAACCCACACTACACTCACTACCTATGCATCAGAAATCCATGGGGCACCAATTGGCAAGTCATAGGCCAAGAGATTCCTTGCTAGACATGATGACCTTAAAGTCAAAGCAATGACAAGTCTCGAGAAGTGTCACACGAAGGTGCTCAACCCAGCAGCTGTTGCGGGGTTCTACAATATTTTGGGAGCTGTAGTTGATGAGTTTGGTATCAAGCCAGAGCATACTTGGAATATGGGCAAGAAGGGTGCGCAGTTGGGGATAAGTGCAAAGTCTGCAGCAATTATTGATCATGATCAAAGTACTGTCTATTCTGTTGAAGATGGTAACCACAAGCTTGTCACAATTATTGAAGCAGTCTGTGCTAATGGAACAGTCCTCATTCCTTCAGTCATTCTCCAGGGCATACATTGCAATCTTGAATGGGGTAGACCCAAGAAGAACCCATTGTCAGCTAGGTGCACAATATCCCATTTTTGATCCAATTCTTCTATAATGGCCTTTTACTTATCTAGTGTTTCTGTCTCTCCCAAGGGATGGACTGACCAGGAGCTTGGTTTGAAATGGCTGGAGCGAGATTTTGAGCCTAATACCAGACCTGTTACAATTTCCTTTTACATCTATGTCTTCCTTCATCACAGCAGTGCTTACCCAATCTCTTTCTTATCTCTGACTCATTACTGTGACTCTAGTCGGGGCAGCGCCCATACATCCTTTTTCTGTTAGACACTGAGTAGATAGCTGTTCATTTACCTCATGCTCTACAGCTTCGCATAGCATTAGATAGCTTACTGACTCTTACAATACATGTTGACACTTACACTACATGCAGTCATAGGCGTGGCTATATAAGCTGTAGTAGATAGTGGTCAAGGCTCCTCAGCTTGACCTAGGCAATCTACAGCCTTAACCGCCCTAATACACGCAACTCGACCTAAGCAGAAAGCCTCTGACTTAGTGTGATATAACTTAACAACGAAAGCCTCATCGTTAACAAACTAGATAACTTGTACCTAGTAGTTGAGGCTCTCGCCTTAACAAGACCTGAGACACCACAAGATTATCATCTTCTCATTCTCGATGGACACAACTCACATTGTACCTACCCATTTATTAAGTTTGCTGCTGAACATCATATTATCATCATATGTCTTCCCTCCCACACCACACATGTGTTTCAGCCCTGTGATGTTGACATTTTCAGCCCACTTGCCCATGCATGGAAGTTCCAAGTCACCCAGGCATCACAGAACAATATTGTGATCACAAAGGACAATCTATTGCTCTACTACCACAAAGCTCAGACAGTTGCGCTCAAATCTACAACCATCAAATTGGCCTTCAGAAAGACAGGGATCCATTGCTTCTTGACTTGTTACCACCACAATGTCCCATGGAAACTTTCTCCACACTGCCTGGCTTGTTGCCTAGCAGTCCATCCTCAGGCCTGATCTTTGATTGGACCTGGCCTTTAGACTCTTGGATGGATGTTTGGGAGCAGTCCCAAGCACCCTAATGATCCATCTCCTTGGATGCCCTCCAGATGACCGCCTTAGGGGTCATTTCATAGTTTATCTCATTTCTCTTCTGGCTTGAGGATCTGAGGCTTTGGGGTGGGGGGGCTTGACAGTGAAGTAACACTGCCAGCTTTGGCTGGAGGTCCTGCCCTGGGGTCGAGGGGAGAACATGCTAGGGGGGGAGGGACACTTAGCAGGGCTGTAGGATCCCTGGAGAGGATCCTTGGCTCTAGGTGTGTACTGTGCACTCATGCATGGATGCTGACTTCAGGGTTCTCTACTAGCTACAGGAACACCAGTGCTTAGGACTCAAACCAGCAACTCCCTCCCAGTCAGTAGCAGTATGTGCACCCCCTCAGGTGCGCCTCTCCCACTGGTTCCACTTCTCCCACTCTCTCTGTGCAGGCCTGGGGCCCTGCTCTCCCCTCTCAAGCAATCTCTGGGTGGCCACACCCTCTCACTCTTACGCAGGCTGGATGCTTCTTCCCATGCCAGGAACTTGGTCTCAACCACCATCTTCATTGCATCTTCATCTACTTTTTCAATGGAATTTGACACTGACTACTTTGATCTGGACAATCAGCTTCACCCCACCTTTGGGGATCTCTCCCACTTCCTCTGCTCTGTCCATGGGGTGAACAATCTGCCTGATCAAGATTCATCTTGGTCTGACATCAACAACAACAATGAGGGGGGGCCATACGCCGTCAACCCCCTCACCCCTCCAACCCCTGAGGCAATGCACCAGGCATCACACGAAGCCTCGGCAATGGAACACATGCTGGACATGGCCACACTGTGGCTGGAGAGTGTTCCTCTCAACTTGATCACTCCAGACCAGGCTGAGCGATTTGCACATCTGGCTGGGGCAGTCCTTGCTGCTACCCTGTGTCTTCCATGAGCCTGGGATGAGATTATGAACATCCTGGGTGTGGCATCTCACTGCCCAACCATTACTGGCAAGGCATCACCTGGGGCCTCAACTGCTGCATGCATTGACAGCCCCACTGGCATGTCCCCCATGTCTCAATGCTGCCCCCTCCAGAGGTTGCGTCATGCTTAGGTGCAGTGGCTTCAGGCCCTGCACTGCTTGTTGGTCATTAACCAGCTTGTGTCTGGGGCAGGGCTGGCCTTTGCCAGCCCTACCCCCCTCCATGTGCTTCCCACTGTGGGGTTGTACTCCTGGGACTGAGGTCCTGGGCTCATCTTTGGCATCGGTGCAGGGGTCCTCCTCCTGGTCGCACATGCATGTTCTCACCAGCATTGTTTGGGCCCTTTGGGTCACAGCCAGGTGTCTTTGTTGGACAGTGGCTGCACCAGGTCAGCGGCCTGCTCCTGATGAGGGGGTAGGTTCTTATCCCTGCCTGGGGACATGGAAGTGGTTAACCTCTGGGCCCAATGTGGTGTGGGGGGTTGCAGTGAATTAACACTGCTCACTGGCTCTGGCCTCGGCTGGCGCTGCACATGGGGAAACCATGGAAACACTGGGTGGGGGATGTCTGGCATGCTGCAGCAGTATTCTGCTGCTCTGCTTTCCCGGCTCTCTGAAGCTCTATCTGTGGGCATGCCCGCCCTCCAAGTGGCAGTTGAGGGGGATCAAAAGGTTTGGGAGGTGGTGTAAGGTTATGTAGGAGTACTTTGCATTTGTGTCGTATCTTGTAGCCCATGGACTGCAATTGTGCACTGCATTACAAATTGTTGAAAAAAAAAAACAATAAGAAAGAAAGACAGGGATCTTGGAAGGGTGCCAGGTCAGGCAACCAACACTGAGGTGGTCAGGAAGGACAGGGTCAAGATATCTTCATTACACAGGAGTGAGAACATAAGTTACAAACAGTACTTGGAAATTAATATAACAATACCTTTGTTGCATGGAAGTGAGAACAAAGGTAGGAAAAAAAATTAAGGGATGGTATAAGTATGGGCTCCATCCCATGAGAGGAAATGTCCAGATCAAGCCTAATGCACAAAAAAGGAAGGTAGCACCAGGTGGAGTGCATTTAAGGGAAGATACACATCAATCTAGGTCCCCGTCTGGGGGCATGACTTCCTGGATGGTGATAGGGTAATTAGGATCCCTGAGGAAGTGATAGGATAAGAGTTGAGGGTTTGCCGGATGTGGCTGTGCAAATGTCCGGAGCCTGATGTGATCACATAACTCCTGAGGTGTTGTGTGTTTCCAGATGTGGCTGTGCAACTCCAGAAGTGGTTGGGGATGATAGTGCTGAGGTCTCTGGAGGTGGCTGTGCAAACTCCTGAGGTTGGGGCATGGTTGTCCATGTAGTGTGCAAACTCCAGAGGTTGGGGCACAGTTGTCTGTGTAGTGAGTCTGGAGCAGGGGCAGACTTACAGATCTACCCCTTTGATCATAATGCTATCCCATTATCAGCCTTTGAACCTGCCAAGAACACTATGGCTCAGGCCGCACAACCACTACCAGCTCAGTTACCATCAATCCTTGTTCCAACACCAGACCCTTCCCCAGCAACATCAGCCACAGCCACTCTAACACCCAATACAACACCCACCACATCAGCTGCTCCAACCACCCTCAGTCTTGATCTTGATTTTGGCCCCAAGAGCAGGGACTCTACACCCCCAGCTGCACAGGATGCTGGTGCAGTGGAAGAGCATGGGATGAGGCAATGGTACCATATTGAACTCCCCCCACCACTTCTCCATTCAGCATCACAATGCACACTGCAAGAAGAGAACAGTATGTTACAAGACATCATCACGCAAGTCTTGTTGGTGCTGGAGCAAGACTATGCCCAAATGAAGCTAATGGACCTAGAGAATGAGTGGTTGTGTAAGAAGGCATTTGGTCAAGATCAGCAGAAGGCTGCAAGAAAGAAACTTGTTTTGGGTCAGGCACATCATATGACTGCACCTGAGATGATGGACCTGCTTGCTCAGCAGACTTGGGAGATCATAATGGGGGATGTGTTTAAAGAAGCATCAGAGCAGTTCAAGGCCCAATGAAAGATGATCAATGATTATCATAAAAGGGATCACAGCTGAAAAGAAGGCTGCCGAGAAGACATGGAAGGCTGCAGCATGTCAGGCAAAGAAAGCAGAAGCTGATGCAGAGAGGGCTAGGGTACAGGCTGAATGTGGTTGCGGTTGTGGTGGTTGTGGTTGAGGTGGCCATGGACATGGTGGCTGTGGGGTTTGTGGGGGTTGTGGTGGTTGCATTGGAGGTGAAGGCACTGTGGCAACAATCCAAGACTTCAATGATGATTCTGGACAAGGTTCAGAGTCTGATTCAACTATGACAGATTACAAAGACTTACCAGCAGTTGAAATTGCCACCACACAACCTGAATATTGCCTACCACAAGAATGCCGGGCCAGGGCATGCAGATTTTTTGCAAATGATCACAAGGAAGATGTTGTGCCTGAAGTTATTCATCCATGGCCAAAACCTTGTCCAGTGTGAAGACAGCAGATGCCACCACCACAAGCACCCTCTTTGGCTTGTGATACCAACATCCAGTTGCTAGGGGACACTAGGACACCACAGGAATGCAAGACAGATGTGAGATGGGAAACTGCACCAGTTGAGAGTGAGGAACAGGTTGCAGAAATCTTCACTCATACAGATGTACCACCTCAGACACTGGCATCAGAGGACCATCCTGCTGCTACTCAAAGTGGGTGGACACATTCTAGAAATGATGGGGTGGATCCCTCAAGGTCTGTTTTGGGCAGTGAACCAGGCATTGAACTGGCAGGTGATCAAGATGGTGCTGGGAGCAGACTGATGGTAAGGCATAGCAGAAGACTTGCTACAAAGGGAAAATAGGTTAGAATGTTTGCTTTTAGGTAGATTAGGCTTATAACTATACCTATGAATGCAATTTGAGGTCCAGAGTCTGCATGTGTGGCGCTGAGCAAATAACAATGGAGATGCACATCATTTGGGCATAGATTCCCGCAACTGGCCGAGTTCCCAGGTTTTCTCAATTTGGCACCTGCCACCAGAAAATATTCACAGGAAGTGGAGGACTACATCAAAAAATATAAAACCAGTAACAACTCATTCTCAACATCCTAGCCAACACCTGAGCAAGGTATAAAGGCCATCAAGTACTCATTTGGACTCTCTGGGCGTCAGGTACCTTGGGGTGGCTGAGTACCTGACCTTTGATAGTATATTACAAGTTACTTATGGGGGAAGCAATGCCCCAGAAGAGAGGGGAGTTTGTGGAAGCAAGGATATATGTACCAGCTGATGTTTGTTATTATTTGGTTCAAGTAAATGCACTTGAATGTGTCATGTCAACACAATGTGATGCAATATGTTCATGTTGTAAGGGGGACCAAGGGGGGGCCACAAGATGTTGTGGCCATTCCCCCTTGTGGCTGTGCTACTCGGACTCCAGATGTTCCCAGGGATGTTACTAGTGTTACCTTAGTCACACAGGTCTCCCTAGCTTTACATCTACACTATGTCATACCAGTCACTATACATTGTGGTCTTGTGTACTCTTGTGTGATCAGCTTTACCAAACCCCATCCCACTACTCTTACACATGTTCATTTACTAGAACCAAACAATAACAAATGTCAGCTGGTATATATATCCTTGCTTCCACAAACTCCCCTCTCTTCTGGGGCATTGCCTCCCCCATAAGTAACTTGTAATATATGTTTAGTAGTACCTACAGGTAGAATATAGGGTTTGTGGCACTCATCTGAGTGCTGAAACCTGTAAATAAAACATTTAGCTACTTTTAAATAGAACCTGCTGTACCTGTGGCAATGGGTACAGGTTTATGCAGGTACCTGGGTGCCATAGCAATTGTGGTCTTATAAGTCTTGTATTGCAGTTGAAAATCAAATCACAGCTTTTTTCTGTTTCCAAGCCTGAGGTCATTGGTTTGAGTATCTGTGCTCAACACAGGAGCATTTTCATTCAACATTGGGAGCACAGGTAGGTGAAGGCACATGCTTGAAGGGGAATGAGTTGGAGTCTAGCTTTTGTCCACCACATACCTTTTGGATGACATTGAATGAGTCAAAATCAAAAATTAGTGTGGAACTTGAAGCTAGGTTGAGTAATTGGAGTCAGGGTCTTGGTGACTTAACATAAAAGCCCAAAATTTTCCAACCAGGCTGATCAAACTCAACCCCTAGTATTGAGTTGACCCCCACACCTTCAAGAATAACCACTCGCTCAAGGAACTTCTGCCATGCCTGGAAATCGGCAACCCCTGAATTCTGGATCTGTTCTCACCTATTGGCGGCCACTGCTTCATCAGCTTGCACAGGAAACCCATTCTGTCCTTTTTTTTTTTTTTTTTGTTCAACAATGTTTAACGTGGTGCACGGGCGCAGTCCACGGCTATCTACTACATGAGACAACGGGTATACGACGTAAGTTTGAAGGGGAGACTACAGCCCCGATATTGCACACAAGTGCGCGAAGGCCTGCGCGTCGCCTGTGAGGGTGGCGCGCATGGCCGGACTACAGGCCGAGGGCGCTCGGGCGCCTCCCCGAACCAGCTCGCCGGTACTCCCAACGGCGCGTACTAACACTCCCAGTGTCCTACCCCCACTAAGCCCCTGCCCGGCCCCTATTAGTCGTGCGCGCTCACTGACGCGCCGGCCAGGAATGAGGATTATAGGCCTTCCCGCAGGTCGACCAACCCGCCAGCCATAAGGCCCGACGGGGTCCAGAGCCCCTCGGTTGCCGAAGTGCAGCCCCTCCTCGCTTAGCCGCCCCACGCATGGGACGGTACCCACCAGCTGGTGGGCCCCCCAACCTTGCCAGCGGCGAACCCGAGGTTCGGCGTTACCAACAGAGACATTGCAGGCTCGGAGACCGAGCGCGCGTTTGGCGGCCATCAGGCGCACCAAGCCACCAGACAGGGGTCATACGCCCTGCGCGCAACCCTCATCCCGGGTCCCACCCTTCCGGGGGGGCAAAGGCGAACGCGCGTGGGTTCGCCTCGAGAAGTTCGACGAGGTCCGCGATGAACCGCGGGCCCTGCCGGTGTTTCTTGCGCTTCACGTGTGGGCACACGCGGAGCAGATGATCCCGGTCCTGGAAGGGCTGGGGAGGGCACGAGCAGTGAGTGTCTTCACTGGGAAAGAAGCGGTCGCGGTAGCTCCCGATGGGGGCGTGCGCCGTAATGCACCGACAGAGCCGGGCCGTCAACCTGCAATCGTATGCAGTTTCCTTGAGCCAAGGCCCGCAGCCGGAGGCGGTGGGCGTTGCGGGGGTCTTCCGCTGGGCCCTTAGGTCCAGGAAGCTCCTCCCTCAATATTTGGGGTCCGCGAAGCGGGCTCCCCAGTCCTTCTCTGCCATCTCCTTAAAGGAGGCGATCAACCAGTTACGAGTGGCTTTGGGGGAGATCCCCAGAGGCAGTCGGGGGGACGTTGCAACGTCGTGGGCTTGCTTGTGGACCGCCCACTCCAATTTGGAAGGGACGAACCACAGGTGGATTTGGCGGTCCTGGCTCAACTTGAACCAGGGTCGCAAGAGACGGCACAGCCGGAGGGCGTGCTGCTGGCCTCCCTTCGGGGAGCAGTCTAATGCGAGGGCGTCCAGGAAGACCACCACCCTTTTGCATCCAGCAGCCACAGCTGCGGACACCCCTAGGTGGAGGGCTCGGTGTTCGGCGTCGGTCGCTGAGGCGCGACCGAGGAACGCGGTAGCACGGCGGACCTCTTGGTTCCTGCGGAACACAAGGGCGGCCGCCGCGGCCTGGTGGGCTGTCTTGGGTACGGACCCGTCGCAGCCCACAATGAGACAGTCTGGATTGCCTCTGGCCTCAGCCAGGACGCGATCCAGACGGTCGGTATATTCTTTGCGCTTGTCTGTCCCTTTTGGGGGCGGGCGGTGGAGGGAGATTCTGTCCGAAAACAGATCTATCAGACGATCTCCGGGTTGGCTCTCAGGGCCCTAGGCCTCGAAAGGTTCATCGGAGAGTGAACAGACGGTCATCGCGTCTGCTGCAGGGGACACGATCTTCCGGCGGGCGCCGGGCGGGAGGGCCTGAAGTCCCAGCGCATGCCGGGGGGCGTCTCCCACCAGGTCCCCTTCCAAGATAGCTCGGACGGGGTGGGTGCGTGTCAAAGTAGCCGTCCGAAGACAGCTCTTGTCCGCCAAGCGACGCAGGACCTGTGGCATTGGCAACAGGGTGGCGAGACATTCCATAGCCCCCACGGGGGTTGTACGGAAACATCTTGTGATCCAGCGGGCAGCGGTGTGCTGCATCTGGGACAGGGCTTTGACCATGCCTTTGGTACAGGTACCGTGGCAGAACCAGAGACGGAGCCCGTACGTCGCCACTGGGATGACGCAGGACCTGTAAAGGAGACGTTTATTCGCCGGGGAAAGTCCCCTGGATGAATTGCCGAGCATACGCATGGCGCTCACAGTCGTGAATGCCTTCATTGTATAGAACCGGACGTGCTCCTTGAAGGAGAGCTTCCGGTCGAAGAAGAAGCCCAAGTACTGCCAGATCGGCTTGGGCTTGAGGGGGGTGGCCCCAGTGAAGGGGGCGACACCAAGATCGATGGGGGGATTGGGCACCACCCGAGCTCTGGAAAAATGAAACACCTCAGACTTGGCGTGTTCAAGCACTAGTCCGAGGGCCGTGAAGAGGCGGAACACCTCGTTGTAGGCGTCCACAAGTTTGGGGAGGTTGTCCTCTACCCATTTAGATTGCGCGATGAGGGTGCCATTGTCTACGTAAGATATCAAGTCCGCCAGTGGCCGGGGGACGCGGGCGAAAAAGAGGCGCATCACGGGCGCAATGTACAGCGCCGAGCAGACAGGAGACAAGGCCGAGCCCTGCCCCACCCCGACGTCGGCAGAGAACCTGCCCGAACTGTCGGTGTTCCATTTGTAGGTCGTGAAACGGCCTACCAGATAAGAGCGGAAGAAGTTCACCACACATGGCGGGAACCCCGACTTCTCGATGATTGCCAACAAAACCTGATGGTTTAGTGACGGGAAGAATTGAGCGATGTCGAAGGCGACAACACTCGTCTGTAGCCCCTTTGCCCATCCTGCACAGACGAGGTGGGTGAGGTATACTCCAGCGTCCTCAGTGGACCGTTGGGCGACGCCTCCAAACTGGTTAGGATGGAAGACGCCGTGCGCCATGCCGTCAAATTGGAGCCGTCGAGACAGCAATTTTTCGACCAGTTTCCCGAGGGTGTTCAACAGCACAATGGGCCTGAACGACTTTGGGGTGGAGTAGTTGGGTTTTCCAGGTTTTGGTATAATGACCGACGTGGACTCCTTGAAATGAGAAGGCCAGTGGCCCAGTGTGATGCACGCTTCTGCGATGCGGACGAAGAGCTCGGCAATTTCGACATTGCCGGCCCAGCGCTTAAGGAAGGACCATGTAACGTGGTCCGGTCCCGGAGCAGAGCGTGATGAACACGCTTTGAGAGCCTCCCGCAGTTCCAGCAGGGAGAAGGGGGTCCATTCCCGGGGGGGGAGGGGTTCGTATTTGTCCAGGACTGAGAGGTCTACGGGGCGGTTGTTAGCTGCGTTGTAGGTACTATCCAGCGCTGTCCAGAGCGACTCCAACGTGTTGCAGGGCGCACCTCCATAGGAGATGGCCTCGCACGACGGGAGGTTGTGTTGCTTGACCCAGGGCATCAAATCCCAGGGTCGCTGATTGGTGAAACCCATTCTGTCCTGTCTCTGGATGTAAAAACACTAGAATTAACCACTTGGTATTGGTATGTGATCTTGACTGCTACCATGCCACCACTCATGTATTCCATAGGCCAACCGATGGAAAAAAGTGCATGGAGCTGTACACACTGCACCATCATTGCAAAGAACACCAGTTTCTTGGTCCCTGCTGCATATGCCCCCTGTTGCAAAGGTTAAGTGAGGAGCCGGCTTTCATGGAGGCTGCAATATACATATTGGTATTTGGTCAGTTTGGTGGAGAATATGTCACAGAGTGTGCAGAGAGTTGTTGCGGATACTTAGGTCAGTCCCTATTTTTGCTGATGATAGATTCAAGGACTCATACTCCACCCAGTGCCCCTGCAAAGAATAGCTGTGATGCGCAGCATTCCAACAAAGGCCTTCCCCTTCAGAGGTTAGTCCCCAAAGTTTCTCAAGAACAAGAAAAGTACTCAAAGGCAATGAAGAGGCCAGTGAATTTTGCCCTCCACCAGTCCTTCATGAATGGGAGAAGGAGGCCATGAAGGTCCGGTGCCCTCTCCAAAGAACCTATGTGCAAGCCAGTAAGTGAGGAAAACCCCAATATAAACTTGAGAACACAAACTGATCATAGTTAATTGTGAAGATTTGTTGGCCATCAAAGATCATACTGGGGACCTTTGTTACAGCAAGGAATGGACTGGCAAAAATTCATTAAACTTGATTCTATGGACTGACCAGTGTGGAAGGGTGACGAGTCCTACTCATCAACCTTACCATTTTAGGATTTTCTTGATACCACCAACATTACGCCACGGCAACCTAGTGTCACCGTTGATTTTGATGTGCTCTCATTTCCTCTCTCATTTTACTTGACTGACTGGCTAATAAATATTTTTACTTCATAGATCATTGACTCCGTACAGATTGGGACATCCTGCCTACATAACACAGTGTTTGGCCATGTTTCTTGCCCGGACATCGCGCCGACATTATCTATCCTGGAAGAGAAGGGTCAGATGTGGTTATTCATTTCCATTTCATTTCTTGAATCTTTGATTGTATTAGTAGTCCATCACAATGATCTGTCAACTCTCGATCTCCCCATCAAAACGGCTATTTGACCTCTGAATTGAAGGGTCAAGCAACTGGAAGGTAGGGTCAAGAGGTCACGTCGAAGTGCTCTCCGCACTTGCTGGGGGACAAGACGTGTTCCGTAAATAGAGAGCCTCGACGATCCACCCCTCCCCGAGACATTCCCAGCCTGTGACACCCCGAGACGAGGAGTAGAGTATGCCAGGCTGGCACCACGCCCCTCATGGCCACCACACTTCTTACAAGACTCATCAAACTTTCTCAAAATGGACACTTCTTCTCCTTTCTCATTTATTTTCTTGTTGTTTGGCCCCATCGACGCAAGAGAATGCATGCAATTGTATTGTTTGTAGCTTCTTACACGTGATTGTATAAAGGTGACCTCCCACCTGTTGAATGGAGCATCAAATTTTTGGTCCCACTTACCAATATGACTTTCTCCTCATTACATTCCTATCTGCTCCCAAGTTTTCTGTACACTAAGGTACAGAACCTAAGATAAGTCCCTATGTCTTTGAAAGTCTACGTATATTCTATAAGTCCTTGTTACCCAGGGACTTGTTTCCTACCCTTTGAGTAGTAACAAAGGTTTTTTTTACAAAGTTCAACTTTTTTTCTTTGATGCATGTTTGACCCATATTTGCTAGGCGAATACCACGTGACTCTGTTGACTGTTCACGCAGTCGAGGCCACATATTTGTTCCCTTGAGACGTGCTGAGCTGTCCCTCAACATTACCAATATATTACCCATACATCCTGTTGGGTCCTTTTTCACATACAAACTGTTTTCCTACTCATCCGGGTGACTACGTGTTGGGATACAAGCCTATAATTGCTATATCCAGAGTGGTAATTATGACATTACTAATTACTGTTACTTCAGCAATACTTCAGCATTATATACTATATATACTATATGTATGGTATATACTGAGACAATTAATTCCTGACCTCCGAGACATTCAGAGGAGTGCCCCCCTTCGTCCAAAAGCCTCTAGTCAGCTTCCAGCTTTACCTCCCTACAGGTTATGGGCCCTGGCTTATTATAAACAACCCAAAAATCTATTTACAAAACCTTCTACAACATGTCAAAAGCCCCAAGCAATATTGAAGAATTTTTCCCGGACAGTGACGAAGGAAACCCTCAAGAATACGTCCAGGAGTATGATCAGGACTTAGCTGACCATATGGAATTATTTGGGCCGTCACCAGCCGCTTCCCAACATGCTACAGTGGGAGCGCCGCCAGCCGCGCCCAAGGCGGGAATCCCGCCGAAACAAAAGAAGCCCACGATCCTTCTAATTCGTACCAAAGAATATTCTAACATAAACAAGATCTCCGATCGGGATCACCTTACTGATGAGAATTGGCACGAATGGAGAGAAAGAATGAAACGGGTATTTATTAATTGTGACATCACTGGATATATTAACGGGGCGGTAAAACACCCAAAAGAATCCAGGGATGCTGAGGGGGCGCGCAACTGGGACAAGAACGACAGCTGGGCACAGCAAGTTATAATACATAATGTTACCTCTTCGCAAATGAATCACATCAGATCAAAAACTACGGCAGAAGCGATGTACTCTGCGCTATCCATTACTCACGAAAACAAGGCGCATCAAACCGTAAATCATATTCAGTGCCTACTGTACGAGACAAAGGCCGACGCTACCGACGATCTTCTAAAGCATATGGACACCCTGAAATCTTACCGCGACCGCATCAATAAATTCCCTAATAAGGAATTTCATATCTCCGACACCAGTATGAGCCTATGAAAAATATTTCCGTAACAGGTGTAGGAGGGAAAGAGGCAAAAATAGAAGGACGAGGAAATGTTGATCTAATTGCAACATGTAATGGAGAAAAATATATTCTTCATCTCAAAGATGTTCTGCACGTTCCAGGAACGCGGAACAATTTAATTTCGCTAGGAAGATGGGACGCCACAGGAGGAAAATACAAAGGGGGACAAGGGGAAATAACCCTCATCAATAAAAATGGTGAAGCCATTGCACACGGGAATAAAATCAATAATCATCTCTACAAAATAGAAATGATTATTAGAAACCCGAGCGACACTGCCAACAATGCTGAAAATAATATAACTTTCAGTGGAAATGAAAAATCACTCAGTTGGGAAACATGGCATCGATGATTTGGACATATCGGATATACTGGGCTACAATTACTACTTGATGGAAATATGGTAAAAGGATTTAATGTTGATCTGGCCACCCCAAAACCAGAATGCGAGACATGCATAGCCGCAAAACAACACATTAAACCATTCCCAAAATCAGTCAAACGGAATACTGAAACCAGAGAATTGACACATATAGATTTATGGGGAAAATATGCCGTCAAGTCCATCAACAGAAAACACTATTATTCATTATTTGTTGACGATGCCAAGAGGTATGTCACCATCAAATGTCTAAAAGAAAAGAGTGATGCAGCACAGGGAGTAATAAATTATTTGGCCTATATAAAAACACAAGGCCGAACACCCAAGGGGATTCAAATCGATTGCGGAAAAGAATTCGTCAATGAAAAATTGGAAAACTATTCTAAGGAACGTGGGATACAAATACGATTAACCGCCCCATACTCTGCATCGCAAAATGGCATTGCAGAAAGAATGAATAGGACACTTGTCGAATTATCATGCGCAATGCTATCCGCGAGCGAGCTCCCAGAATACCTCTGGGAATATGCCGTCATGCACGCCGCCTATCTGCGCAACCGATCGTATACGAAGCATCTTCAGAAATTAACTCCTTACGAGGGATGGCACAATGAACAACCAGATGTTTCACACTTACGCGAATTTGGCGCACCAGTATGGATCTTATTACAAGGTCAGAAAAAGGAAAGAAAAATGCTTCCTAAATCAAAGCACCGCACATATCTTGGATACGACGACGGTGCCGGAGCAGTCAAATATTACAATGCCAAAACGCGTAATGTATTAACTTCGCGGAATTTCAAGCTATTGACTGGTACTCCAAAATCTAAACCTTCTGAAGACAATACAATGGAACCCTTGACGCGTGAGGGGGAGTCTGATCATCTCTTCTTGACTTGTTACCGCCACCATGTGCCGTGGGAACTTTCTGTACACTGTCTGGCTCGTTGTCCAGCAGTCCATCCCCTGGCCTGATCTTTGATCAGACCAGCCTATCCCACTCCCCAGGAGTCGTTTGGGAGCTATCCCAACCCCCCTGGCGATTGGCCTGACCGATCCCCACAGATCGTGCACGGATGCCCACTCAGAGGGTGTCCTACTGTCCGCCATCTTTACCTACCTGGGCTCGATGATCCTCGGCTCTGGGATGGGGCACCTTCCGCCAATCGGTGGGGGGGTTCGACGGTGAAGTAACACTGCCGGCTTAGGCTGGGGGTCCTGTTCTGGGGTCGGGGGGAGAACACGCTTAGGGGGGGGGGCGATCCTTTGGATTGCCAGATCCCTGGAGAGGATCTAGGGACCTGGTGCGTCTGCTTTCACTTCCTTTTAGGATCTTAGCTACTCTACGACTACAGGACACTGCTCTCTCCCCGTGGGTGGGTCCTTGCCTCGCATTAGGGGCTTGCGCGCCGGCGCTTCCTCTCATCATGCGTCCCTTGGACACCTGCGCTCTGGGTGTGTGTTCTGGGGACCTATCCGCTCATCCAGGATGCACGGGGCTGGCGATCCCTGCTGCTTACAAGAGACCGAGCCACTCCCATTGTCCGCCTGTTAGCAGGGGGCAGTGGAGTATCCGTGATCATTGAGATCAGACAGCAGAGGGCAGGGGGAAACGCTCCCCCAGCACTGCTCTTTATGGGCCTACAACACTGTGTGTTGGGGACCACACTCATCCCCCCCCGGCTGCGTTCGTTAATGCGGCCCACGGCTCTTCTGGACGATCAGGAAGCGGGCCTGCTGAGGCTGCTACTGAGACTCCAACAGGGCCCCTTCCCCATCGCCGCCATCGTGGACGATGGCGGCATAACTTATCCTTCACTCCGAGGCTGGGTCTGGCTGCGGCTGTCCCCCGCCCGTGCCGTCAGGCATCCCGCCCGCCCTCTAAAGGGGGGCGGGGCCCTTCACACACTCTGCCGCTACGGGTAGAGTGTTCCTGGGACTCGTCCCGGGCCTGTTTGGATGAGCAGGAGAAGTAGGTCGTTACCAACCACCCTCTTCCCCCTGCTTGCCCACCTTCACCGGCGTCGTTTGGGCCGTACACGGTCACAGCCAGGTGCCTTCATGGGACAGGGACAGCACTGGGCCCATGGTCCGCTGCTCACGGGCAGCGGTCACCATTCTTTCTCCGGACGGGGAAACGGTTAACCTCCGGGCCCTTGTGGTCTGGGGGCTTACGGTGAATTAACACCGCTCACCGGCTTCGGCTGCGCGTGGGGGGACCGTGGCAACCACTGGGGGGGGAGTTTTCTGGTTCACGGGCCGCATAGACGCGGCGGACCTTCACGCCCCTGTGGGCATTATCCGCGGTCTCACCTGTCCACCTGAGCGGCTACCAAAAGAGAAAGGGGTATCACACTGGCGGGGGTTAGAGTACAGTTGAATCGTAGTGTACTAGGTTGTATTTTACCTCAGGCCCGCGGACTGCGATCGTGCACCGCGTTATAAATTGTTGAACCAAAAAAAAAAAAAAAAAAAAAAAAAGAGGGGGAGTCTGATGGAGGCGCACCTGTCATATCCCATGCAAGCACCCCTCGGAACTCTGCCTCGGAACTCCGACGGAACTCCGTAGGAACTCCGAGTATTTCAAATTCCTCATTTCAAATTACCTCTCCTGTTTTACTTACATCACATCTTCCGTAGTTTACTCAAGTCTGTTCTTCATCATAGATATCATCACGAAATTTGTACTCGGAACTCCGCAGAACTCCGCCGCAGCTACACCGAGTACTAGCCTTAGTATAAAACTACTTTACATACTTTGTATTCTTCAGTTCAAATATTAGTTGTTATCAACTTATCATTTGTCAACTTTAAGACCTCAAACTTCTATCTTAATCTTTGGACCTCCGGACCTCTGCTTTGTTCCTGTCCCTTACTTCGGACTTCCTAATCGGAACTCCGCTTTTGCACCTTTTCCTTACCTTGGACTTCCGCACGGACTTCCGCACGGACTTCCGGACTTTTCAGTTCCTTGCAAATTGGACACCGAGCGTAGAGAAGGGCGCAACCTCTTAAAGGTTGAAGCCAAGTCCTCATCGTACATCGGAACTCCGCCGGACTCCGCCGATTTCCCGCGCCTTAGGATCAGTTCTTAACAGCACCGCTGAGAATTCCAATTATAGAACCCAACCGTAGGCAGATTGAGGCACAGCCACCCCCACAACTGCCGATCACAAATGATGAATCTCTGATCAGAGCCGCATCACCGATCGGAGAAGAACCGGATATACCGGAAATAGAACCTTGTAACCCGGAGAAGCAATCCCAGAAGCGGAAACGAGTTGATAATAATAATTGCATTGATATTGATGAACCGCGCAAGATGCGTGCAATACAGAGAAATGAACCACGACAAACAATTGGAGTTCATACCAACTATAAACCCTTGTTAAACCTTACAGAAGAGGAAGAAGCGAATACCTTCCTAGATAATGATGAAGCCTATGCAATAATTGCTGGAGACGAAATAAACATGCTCAAAGACGCGCGGATCTCCCTTGATTGGCCGGAATGGCAAATAGCCATACAAAATGAATTGAACCTATTAAAGGAGAAGGGGACATGGGAATTGGTCCAGAAACCTCCTGACACGATACCGATCGCAAACAAATGGGTCTTTGTCTGGAAAAGAAATAAACAAGGGGAAATTATAAGAGACTGAGCGCGATTAGTTGCAAAAGGATGTGCACAACGACCAGGTTTTGATTATATGGATACCTCCTCACCCGTAGTCCGGATGGACACGCTCCGAGCAGTATTAGCGCTCGCATCAACGAAGGGTCTAAAAATACAACAGATGGACGTAAAGGGCGCATACCTCAATGGCACATTAAAAGAAGAAATATATATGAAGCAACCTGAAGGACAAGAAGATGGAACAGGCCAGGTATGTAGGTTAGTGAAACCGCTTTATGGACTAAAGCAGGCAGGGCGAGAGTGGAATAATGAATTTGATGGTAAACTCAAAATTCACGAATACGGACAGACGCTTATTTGCAGATCCATGCGCGTATATTCGAAGGGTCGATGATGACTTGGGAATAATAACAGTCTGGGTCGACGACACATTACTCTTTGCGTCTTCCGATTCTATGATAAAGCATATGAAAAATACACTCAGTACGGAATGGGAAGTAACCGACCTTGGGGAGCCGAGCAAAATTGCCGGCATAGAAATTACGTGCCAAGACGACGCGATCAAGATATCTCAGGAGAAATATATTGAAAATATTCTCCGCAAGGAGGGAATGCTTGACGCGAATCCAGTCGGAATGCCAATGGATCCCAATATTAAATTATTGGCGAATCCAGATTATAATGAACCCAACAGGAGTAATTCATACGCAAAATTATTAGGATGTCTACAATTCCTATCAAATTCCACACGACCCAATATCAGCTTTGCCATTAACAAGTTGGCCGCCTACACCGCTAACCCGGGTTTACAACACCACGGTGCAATAAAGCGAATACTCAGGTACTTGGCTGGTATGAAAACTCTCGGGATAATTTATAAATCCCAAGATGAGACTGAAAACAATAACCTCTTCCACAGATATGCTGATGCTTCATTTGCTAATATTGAAGATCTTAAATCCACAACCGGCTATATTTTCAAAGCGTCCGGGGGAGCAATAACATGGAAATCTAAGAAACAAACTATTATTGCACTATCCTCTACCGAAGCTGAATATATTGCATTATCAGATGCTGGACGCGAAGCCGTATGGCTAAGAAATTTATATGAAGAACTCGGATTTGCACAACAATTCCCCACAGTGATTAAAGGCAATAACGAAGGGTCAGTAATTTTAACTCAGAACCCTCAATTTCATCAGAGATCAAAACACATCGCTATCTGCTATCACTGGGTCCGGGATCTTGTGGCCAATAAATCAATAGAAATTCAAAACTGTCGTGATCCGGAGCAAACTGCAGACGTATTAACAAAGGCTCTGCCGAAGCCTAAATTTACACGACATAGGGACGAGATGGGAGTTCAGTCAGATTAACCCAGCAGCTTTCCTCGCGTGAGTTGGATTTTTTCCAATGGGTTTTTTCCACCACAGAGGTTTTAATGCAACTGGAGAAACTTATTCCACCCTTGACTTCAGGGGGAGTAATGACAAAATATTTAACCATTTCACCCAGCCGCTATAGGCTTGAGGGGGAGTGTTGGGATACAAGCCTATAATTGCTATATCCAGAGTGGTAATTATGACATTACTAATTACTGTTACTTCAGCATTACTTCAGCATTATATACTATGTATAGTATATACTGAGACAATTAATTCCTGACCTCTGAGACATTCAGAGGAGTGCCCCCCTTCGTCCAAAAGCCTCTAGTCAGCTTCCAGCTTTACCTCCCTACACTACGCTTACCCCATCTCTTGCGACGTGACAACCATTGTCAACGACCCTCCAACAGACCAACTCCCCTCCAACACCGGGTTTGACTGAGGGTGAATTCTTTGGTCTCTTTGTGAAGTGTGATGCATGTGCGCTTGTCACAATGCATCAAATGTTTACCTTCCACCACTGCGATCCACAGGTGGTAGATGATTCAGAAATGTCAGACCAAGGTGATGAATGGTCAAGCCACCCTATCAATTTCCTGGGCACAAATAAGGACAGGCATTGCATGGCTGATAGGGCAGGGTATTCAAGGAGGCTCTGACCTGGAGGGGCCATCCCTGCATTCAGAAGCCTATTATCACCCTTATATCATGCCAACACCTCTGCATGCCACACACTATGCAACGACAGTTGGTGCACGCCAACTCGATAGAGACTAAACCATGCTTGATCATTTTCACTGGCTCAACACTGTGCTCAAACCACCGCCATTGAATCGAAACCTTAGCGAATTGCCAATCATAAGCACAGCAGTCATTTTGAGAAGTTCCTACATGATATGAGAATGCTGAAAGAGGTAGGATGAGGCAAGGACTTACCGATGATGTTGAGACTTCCACAGGGCATCCAAACAGCAAGCTCAGCCAGCAGGTGGAAGATATACAAGATGACCTGTCAATGGTTTCAGGTTAAGTTGGTGATAGGTTCAAGGGGCCAAAGGTAATCCAAAGGCTGGGTGACAGTCATTCCCTGCAGGACAAGGGATTAAGAGTTGGGGAGCGCAAGCAGAAAGCATGAAGGATGAGAAGGAGAACAGGTTGAAGTACAGCCTGCTGAACAATGGCATGACCCCAGAATAAACTTTGCAAGATTGAGTGACGAAAAGTCAGACTCAATCAAGGCAGGTGACAAAAAGTCAGACCTGTATCAGCCAGGACAAGTAGGAGACAGAATTAAGTAAGGGCAGACAAAGTAGAGGCAAATCCAAGTTTGAGCTTGAAATTGACTAAGTTCTTATCATAAGACACGATAGCCCTTGGCCTGGAGTGAATCCTGGAGTGACAAAAGTACCCTTTAGAGTGCTATCTGTGACTTCAGTATCTGACAAGAATTATTTGTGGAATGCATGGATCATTCAATAGCCTGTCGAGTGCCGAGAACATTGTAATTCCGTGATTTCAATGCAGATGCATGAGTGCGAGTGAGAATGTCAACTGGAGGAGATATTGGGTCATCTGAATCTGAATCTGATATGACCTTGCAGGCAGAAACGGGACTTCTCTCAGGCTATTACTAGTACTACAAGTTGAAACACATTAATGTCACCTGACCACTTACCCACACCTGCCCTTCCAAATGTCACCAGATGTTCTATCATGAACAGCAAAAAACATTTTCACACTCTGCTTGGATCCTCCCACTGGTGATAGAGAACATCTGGGTTTGAGACTAGAAAAGTAGCAGGACATGGCAGTGAGTCTGATAGAGTTCAAGTTACTGTGACATACATCATGATAGGGTTAGGATCTACCAGCGGCAGAATGGAACACAGCCACTAACTATTTGCTTACTTATGCTGTTTCAACTGCCAGTCACAGTCACACAGGCTTGAAGTTGAACCGTTTTCTTCAAACTTGAAGCAGTCCTCATTTCACTTGTCATTGTTTCTCCTGGTCTTGCTTGCTCTCTGTTGTTTCCTACTCTTCCTGGTTCCTTTGCTACTTATCTCGTCCACACTCCATGTGTCTCCTGCTCATTTTTCCTTGCCAGCAGGTCTAACTTTTTGTCACCTGCATTGATTGAGTCTGACTGTTTGTCACTCAATCCATTCACTTCAAGGATCATTCACCGGTTCAACCTGAAACCTTTAATGGACCCTCTGGGATAGATTCCTCCCGCTAACTGGGTTTGCTGTTTGTGAAGGCTTTTACACCATCAGTAAAGCCTTCAAATTGCCTGTACCTCTATTACTATTATCACAGTTGGTAGGAATTTATGGAAATGACTGCCATGCTTATGGATGTAAATTTGCTGAGGTATTGAGGTATTGAGTTGATGGGAGTATGTTGAATCTTGAGTTTATGATGGCTTGCCTGCTAAATGCACTCTTACAGGGCCAATTGGTGCCACAGATGGCAAAGTCGGGGCTCTCCTCTGCGGTGGAGAATATTTTGTCACCACTCCTAATCAGACCTTTATCCCCAAGCTGCCAGCTGGAGACCATAAAGTAATGATGTGTGCTGACAGCCTCTATCCAGATGAAGATCCTATTCTCTGGCCACAGCCTTATAACTCATTTAACTGTCATCACGGTGCAATTCCTAAGCATAATTTGCTTTTTGCCCATTTGATTATATGGATGGAACCTACACATGAGGACCTTTTCCTCTTGAGGAACCCAGCATCCCCCATTCAGGGCCTTGGCAAGCTATCAGAATCAATGTTGGGTGAACTGAAGTCATCTGCGTTGGCATTGTTATCTCAGGTTCATGCATTCCTGTCAAATCTGTCCAAATCTCAGGCCCCACCTTCCCTCGGCCCAATGGTTAAAATGATCGAGCATGGTCTCGTCCACCTTGAGTTGGTGTGGACCAACTTCTGTCAGATGGTGTTTGGTGTGAGGGATGTGCAGAGGTGTTGGCTTGAGGTAATGGCAATGTTGGATTACATGGAGGTGTACAAACCTCGGATGGACTCAGCTAGGTTGGCAGTGGGCTCCCCACCAGTCAAACTTGTTGCCGATGCTGTTGGTGTTTTCACCAACGATATTCACATTGCCCAGGATTTTTTCCATGCAGGTCTTCCATTCTGGCTGACGTGGCCTTGGCCAAACAAATATATACATGGTGGTCTTGCCTTGGGGATCGCGGTATTATGGGATCTGCTTTGAGCCACACTGCTTAAAGTACCCTGTGATATATCAGGGACCAGCCAATTCTATTGAGAAGCACAAGACAATCCTATGGTATGCTCATAACTTCCTGCACTATCCAGATATGTTCACCCACCATACCAGCAAAATAATTACATCTCCATCAGTACATGTAGAGACCTCAAAAGACAGACGAGACCCCAGGGCCATTGTGGACGTTAGCTATCACTGTGGTGCCCACAAGGATAGGGGCCCATATGGAAACAAGGGAAAAGGAGCTCATAAGTGTCCAGAGCTGTTTTGTCATATGTCACCTCACTCCCACAACAGAAAAGAAGCAGAAATCTTCAAATGCCCCAACTGGACGCAACAAGTTCAATGTATACAAGAGCCCCAATCCTGGCCTGGAGGGATGCGCTGAAGGTGGTTAAAAGGGACAAGGCCCCAGCATCTTATCGCATGTGATATCTATTTCCCAAGGCAGTGATTTTTGCTTCCACCAACAAGGCTTGCCACACAAAATTCTTTGCCACATGGAATGTGTTTCAACCTGCTTGCATCTTGTGAGTTTTTTCAGTGGCAAGCTTGGCATCTCCCTTGTCCGGTCAACAGTGGCATGATTTTCTTCTTGATGGGCTTCTGGCATGCAGCCTGTACTTTACACTCCCCCACCTGTTCCGAGTATATTCCGATATTCCGAGCGGATTCCTAGGAATTCCAATCGGACCTCACATAATGCTAAATTCCTAGCACTTCTAAGTCAAATTCTGAGTAGATTCCGATGGGTTCCGAGTAAATTCCTATCAAATTCTAATTGTATTTTATAATCAAACTAACAAAATCCTAAGTCTACTCTTTACTACAAATCATTCTCTTCTTCGACTTCCTGCTCTGGCTGGTCATCCTCACTGTTGTCATTATTGTCAGTACCTTGTTTCTTGTGTTTCTGCCTTTCAAGAACAAATCTGGTATGGTAAAAAAGCATAGCATGTAAGAACCAGTTGAAGTTGCCAGGAGTCATTCTTTTCAGAATTGACTCAAATCCACCTAGCCATGCATTTAGTTGTTCACATGCCTGTTTTTAATATTAGCTAAATGTTTATAATATTATAAGATATTATACCTGTGTGTTAAAGGCCTGTTTTAGGTATGGTCTTCCCAAATCATCTCTGTCTACAACTACAAGGTTTGGGGCTGATCCATCTAGTGGAGCAGGATTACAACATTTTTGGCACAACTCATCAGTTTTCTGATGATTGGTATAATGGTAGGAATCAACAATAAAGCAAGTAGTGTCTTTCCAAACTTCATCCCAGCTTCCATTACTGACAGCAGTACAAATATAATCTGGTTGTGATTCTTTAGTTGGATATACAGATTCCAGAAACTGCAAAATATTTGTTGGTGATTCTGCCTTGGCAAATTTAGCCCATGCAATCACAACACCACATGGAGCACATATTGTTTCCACACAATAAAAATGGGGAGCCCAGAAATAATTCTTGCTTTCTGTTTCAGGAGTAGGTTCATCATGAGGTTGTACATTTGCTGTAGCAGTTCTTTGCCAAGGCAATTGTTCACCAGGCCTTTGTAGCATTCTTCTGGCTCCATGGAAACTGTGCTGACTATGATTCTGCACATGTTTATCCCATTCTCGTTTATGCATTTCACATGCTTGTGTACCAGAAATTTTCTGGTGTTCACAGCCTCGAACATGACATTTTACTCCATATTCATTTTCATGAAAAGCACAAAATGATCCTCCACAAGAATTTGCAAGTTCAGATGTGCAGTTATCATATGAACAGTGCTAATTAATCATTAGCAATAATATATATGTTAAATAAAGCAAATACATACAGCTGGGCCCATAACAATGCCATCTATCACTACCATTTGAACAAAAGCAGTCAACATCCATATCTTCATCATTTGAAGACTGAGCAGGAATTCTATCTGAAGTACTTGTATTTGGATAATTGGCTAGTTCTGAAATTACTGAAGCAGCTGCATCAGCAAGTCCAACGACAACTCTGTTTTCATCTATTCCAACAACTGCAGCAGGGTCAATACCAGGCATTGTATCTGCTGTATGCCTGTAAGGTTGAGTGCACTCTCCACATGAATGCTGGTTTGCTGCACAAATGATTCCATTTTCACCTAGCAATGCAAAGGCTTCTTTGGTAATATCCTCAATTGCCAAATTATCTGGAAGTTGTAAATTGATATTTGATGAACTAGCAATAGTCCGAGTGGATTCTTGAACAAATGTTTGCCAAATATGGCGACGAGAAATTTGTTTAGAATTATCTGTCCCAAGCTATTGTTCCAAAACTCCATGTATGCAGAAGCTGAAGCATGAAAACTGTACATGCCATTTACAACAGCATTTGAAAACACTGGATCAACCCAGAGAGTTTGCCCAACTTTAAGATATTTTGCAGAGTTTAAAAACACTTTGGTATAGTGTGTGTCTGATTCTTGAACACGTTCATGATCTGCAAAATATCGAGTTTGACAGGTGGGACAGTATCCTGTAAGAACTTGTACATTGTGTAGGTTGTCAAGCCTTTGATCAGAGTTATTCTTGGTATATCTCTAGGCTTTGTTTTCTGAAGCAAAGATCAAGGCTTGCAACTAATTGTTTCACATACAACAGAGGTGGGACAGACTACATGAACAGCTTGAATTGAGTCACATGAAATGGGCTTCAATTTTCCTTTGAAATTTCCCTGAGAATTGTAAGGATACAATTGTAATAGCTTTGCAAAGCTATCAAGTTTTTCTCCAATCCCACTGACAATTTCATCATCTGATATAGTATGCAAATCCTGATGCTTGAATAGCTTGCTTGTGTCATCTCCAAGCCTCTCTTGTAAACCACGAACAAGACACTTTATCCAGCCAGAAATTGATGCACGAGTTTCTCCTTGATATTTAGGATTCTGCTGTCTTGCATGTAAGCTTAGCAGCTCTGGATTTTCTGTCAATGTAAACAGAAAAAGGAGCACTTGTGAAAGTGTAATTTCTGAAGCAAAGTTCTTTTTGATAAACTTGCTAAAGACCTTAAAAAAAAGATCTGGAAAAGAACTTTCTTCAGGCAGTGCAGTAGCAACCGGCAAGACCATAAGTGTTCCAAGTATCCAAATCCAATTTGGAAGCTGCAGAAGTATGACAATCATATTGAGAATCAAAGTCCAGAAATCATTCAAGAAGTCCAATCTAAAACATATTCAAAAAAGTTAGAAAATATCACATATTCCACTATCTACTTGACCTGCTTTTTCTTTTTCTTGTCCAGTCCAGTCTTCTTAGAACTGCCTTCTTTGTTACTATGATCCTCCTGATCCTCCCATCTTCTTCTTTCCCTTCCCCTTGCCTTTGTTTTTCTCAAAATATAGCTCCAAATCTTTAAAGGTATACATAGTTTTTACCTCCCCCCATACTCTTTTGTCAGTTGGTCGGTTATTGGGGCTATTTTCAAGCCACTCCAACAAAAGGGGATAGTTAGTCACCTTTGAGAAGTGTTTCTTGTAGTGAGAGTGGAAGTAGGATTTGGAAACAAAAAGTTCCATAAGATCCACCGATGTGAGCTTGGGTCCATCCCACACACCATCAGCTACCAGTTGTTTATGAGTCTGAGAAGCTTCCAGATAGCCCTTGTATTTCTGATAAGCCAAAACAAGGCCACCTTCTGAACGGTCAGCCAGATGAAGAGGAATATTGAGTTTGGCAAGAATTTCCAGCTTTGGATCTGAAGCTGTAATACTGGGAGTGTCAGGACGACTTGGGTGAGTGGCAGAAGTGGACCAAGTGACAGAATTAGACGGAATGGAAGCAAGCTGGTTATGCAAACAAATGGCTGAGGTAGAGAGCTGAGCTGATGGATGAGTTTCACCACTCTCATCATTAGTCTATCATATATTTGCTAAATCTTCTTGAAAAAAAAATATAGTAAATTACTTATGATGAGAAATCGCAAAAGATCTCCGCCATTTTCATATGTCCAGATAGCATCCTCATCATCTTCCAGAGCTGTCTCATAACGACCCTTGACTGTCCACTTGTTGTCTTCATACACAAAAATCCCCTGGTTTTGATCTAAAAATAAATGGGCAGATAAATTACAGTTATCCATGACCAAAAAAAAAAACTCATGCTGAACAGGTGAGTATTTTCTGCCAAGTGTCTTCAAAACCAGAATAAGCTTGGGTGTAACTTCATGCTCAAATGCCATGTATGGCTTTACAACAGTAGGATCCGCATGCGAAGTAAAAACTTGAACCTTGCCAACCTGTGGTCCCAAACCCTGCTGCATGACTTCATCGGCATCTGCAAAGTTGAATACATTTCCCCGAGCCCGTCCACGAAACACACCACCTGTAACCCGCAAAGCACCAGCTAAGTCAAACGATGGATGATCAACACCTGTTTTACGAGGTGGAGAAGTTGGGGGACTCTGCATATGAATATCTGAACAATATAGTATTGACACACTGTAATTTACACTCCCCCACCTATTCCAGTCGGACTCCACAGATTCCGGAAATTCCGGTTGGATTCCAGTCAGTCCAACCGGAATCCACTGGAATCCATGGGGTCATAACATGGGGTCATAAATTCCGGTTATTCCGATCGGAATCCGATGGATTCCAGTGGATTCCGGTGGATTCCAGTGGAATTCTGTGTAACAGACTGGGGTTTTAGAAATGTATTCATATAAATAACATTGAACATAGACAGACACTATACTACTTAATCAGTACCACTTACTCATCATCACTATCACTATCACTATCACTATTCTCTGCCCTACTTGCCTTTTCCTCTTGTTTTGCAATAACATGTCTAGTATGATAAAATAGCATGCTGTGCAAGAACCAGTTGAAGTTACCAGGTGTCATTTTCTTCAACATTGATTCATATCCTCCCATCCATGCATTTAACTGTTCACAAGCCTGTTTGTTATAGGTCAGTCAAGTATCATTGGTGCATGAAATAAGTATCAAAGCTTGCCTGTGTGTTGAATGCATGTCTGAAACAAGGTTTGCCTTGTTTATCTTTGGCTTCAACAACTGGATTAGGTGCAGAGCCATCTGCTGGTGCAGGATTGCACCATTTCTTGCAAAGTTCATCATCATCTCGATGGTTGATGTAATGATAGGCATCAACAATAAATCGTGTTGTCTGTTCCCATGCCCTTTCCCATGATCCATTCCTGAGAGCAGTTCAAAGTACCTGGCATGCTTTATAAATGCAAATGTAATCTGGTCGGGACTCTTCAGTATGGAAAACCTTCCCCAAAAATGCCAAGATATTGGTGGGTGATTCAGCCTTGGGAAATTTTGCCCAGGCAATCACAACACCACATGGTGCACATATTGTTTCAACACAGTAAAACCTAGGAGCGCTGAAATAGTTTTTACGCTCTGTTTCCTCCATTGGTTCATCGTGTGGTTGTTCCGTTTGCTCATTTGTTGAAATCCAAGGCAGGTTTTCAGCTGGCCTTTGTGTAATTCTTTGGAAACCAGGTGCAGATTGTCTTTTGTGTTGAGTAACATATTTCTTCCATTGCTGCTGATGCTGTTGACATGCTTGAGTTGCTCTGATTTTTTCATTGTCACAGTTGCAAACACGGAATTTTGCACCATGGGTTTGTTCATGTATTGCACAAAAGACAGCACCATGATAGTTTATGAGATCATCTGCACAATTCTCATAAGCACAGTGCTTTGGCCCAAAGCATGTTTAATCAACAACCACCATCTTTACTGGTGCTGTGTCAACATCCATGCCATCTTCAGAGGTGGATGCAGATGTTGAACCAGATGATAAATCAGAAGATGATGAAGAACTGGAATTGGCATCTTGTGGAGAGGGTTGTTCAACCTCATCAACTCCAACTACAGCAGCAGAAAGAGCAGTTGGAGTAGTATCAGAAGGTGTTGCAATGTATTCATGAGTGCATTCTGAACAAGCATGTCGATCTGCAGCTCTGATAACTCCATTTTCACCAAGAACCAAGAAAGCTTCTTTTGTGATTTCACCAATTGCAAGATTGTCCCGAACTGATAGCTCCATATCAGCAGAAGCAGCTATGGTGTGGATGGACTCCTGAACAAAGGCCTGCCAGATTTGACGGCATGACAACCGATGGAACACATGTTCTTGTGTTTTTCCAAAAGAATTATTCCAGAATTCCATGTATGCTGAGGCTGATGCATGAAAGCTGTACATGGCATTCACAACAGCATTTGAGAAAACCCGATCAACCCATACACTTTGACCAACTTTAAGGTATTTGGCAGAATTCAAATACAAGTTGGTGAACTGGTTCTCTTCATCAATTTCTGGTGTGCGCTCGTGATCGGCACTATATAGTGTTGTGCAATTGGGGCATCATCCAGTAAGAACTGGAACATTCTTGTGAATGGTATTGTTTTTCACAAGTGTAACTAGGGGAATGTCCCTCTGTTTGGTTGTCTGAACCAGAGACCGAAATCCACATCCACTTGCGACACATTGATATGATTCTGGACAGATGATATGCACAGCTTCAATTGCTGTATATGATATTGGCTTGAGAGCAGTCTTTAGATGGCCCTTTTTGTTGTATTTGATGAGGCCCAAGTGCTGTGCCAATTTATCAAGTTTGGTTGCAATGTTGCTGATGATGTGGTTTTCAGAAATGCCTTCATACTGGTCAGATTCATGCAACAAGGATGCACTGTTGTCCACTTTTGCATGTACTGCCCGTGACAAGCTTTTGATCCAACTGTTGACTGCAGATACATTTTCTCCTTTTGCAAGTGAATACTGTTGTCTTGCATGTAAGCTAAGAAGATCGGGATTTTCAGTCATTGTAAACAACAGTAATAAAACTGTTGAAAGTGAGATGTCAGCTGGAAAGTTTTTCTGGATGAATTGACTGAACGAGAGGAAAGTCAATTCTGGAAATGGGCTGAAATCTGACAATGCAGCAGTGGTGGGCAGAAAACTAAGACCCAGCAGAATCCACAATGGCAAAGGTAGACAGCAAAGACTTGAAAATAGCCAGAGGATTGCTTTTCCACCATTGGGGACACTGAAAAGATGAACTTAGAACTATAACACATGATTCAATTGGTCCATTGTATCCTACTTACATAGCCTTAGATTTCTTCTTTTTTCCTCCAGTTACTTCTTTCTCTTTCTCTTTCTCTTTCTCCTTACCCTTGCCCTTTCTCTTTTCATTCTTCTTTTCCTTGTCCTTTTCCTTTCCTTTCCCCTTCTCTTTCCCTTTCCCTTTTCCCTTCTGAGTTTCCCCTATGTCAGATCCTGCCTCTGTCCCCCCCTTTGTCAAACCCTCTCCGCCATTTGCCAGCCATTCCAAAAGATCCGAAAATGCATATGCAGGTTTCAATATTCCCCACAACTCGATATCCGATAGCTTGTCATCACTGTCCTCAAGCCAAGACACCATCGTAGGATAACTGGAAAGCTTCGGAAACGCCTTGCTATATGTCAAGTGCCACTGTGATTTACCCTTGAAAACACTGATGATATCCGCCTGTGTTGGCTTCCGATCAAAAACATCTCTCAACTTTCCACTCTCCCATAATGTATTGCACATCTTGACAGCCGCCAAGCATGCCTTGTACTTCTGCCATGCATAACCCAAATTTACGTCCTTGTGATCGGTCAACTCAACTGGAATACTGAGAGAGGCAATGATCTTGTCTTTGAACGGAGAGTGGTATGAGCAGGGATAGAAAGAGGTGTAGACATGCGAGTATCAGGGGGAGTGGTGCCAGTAGAACCAAGTGGGGTCGAGACAGATAACCCAGAAGGGAAAGCAGATTGGTGTTCCTGATGTGAGATAAAAATCAAGTATTCTTGGTGAAGACTGTAAAAGTCTCTCACATAACAGACTGGAAGAATATACTCTTTCTTTTTCTTAGTCCATTCAATGTCCTCATCAAATGATACTGCAGCGTTGTATCGGCCTTTGTCAGTCCACTCCCCTTGTTCATAAACAGAGATTTGAGGATTGGATTCTATCATGGGATTATTATTAATATTAATAGGTATGCAGGCTCCATACTTTCAATTGGAGACCACTTTGCAGCAATAGATTTGAGGACGGGTGCCATAGAAAACTGGACATCAACTTTGAGAATACGGAACAGCTTGGCTTCAGCAGGATCAACTGGTGAGTTATAAATATGTACTTTTCCCATCCTTAAAACTTGAGTCTCGAGATCGTCATCATCTGCATCAGCAAAATTAAAGACATTGCCAGTGGCACATCCACGCATATGTCCACCAGTGGCACGGGATGATCCATGGGGAGCAGGGGGTGGACTGGATGGTGGACTAGTCATATGAATGTCTATAATGTCATACAATGCTTAAGAAGCAATAGCAGAGGTGAAGACCTCCTACCTGGATCTTGAAAGCCTTTGGGTTGGACCAAGCATTTTGCACGAGGAACAACTAGGATGATATATTAAAATTAACATGATATATTATTTTTCATTACCTGTGTCACCCATTGGGGAGTCACCAAGCAAAACATCTAATACAAATTCTAGATATTAAATTACAACTACAACAAATAAATATACCTTGGGACCTATGGGCTACATAGACGAGGTGTGGTCAGGATACAATCAGTAAAGGTAATAAAAAAACGGGGGCTTGCTAGTGGTTGTGGTACCCCCGTCATCGGCCTTGCCGTCCGTGGCCTTCTTGCCGCTGGTGTTGGTGGTGCTGACCTCTCCGTCATTGGCGTTGGCATTGGCGTCTGTGGCCTTGCTGCTGCTGGTGGTGGTAGTGTCGGCCCGGTCGTTGGCGTTGTCGTCGCCCTGGCCCTCCCCGTCATGGCTGGTGTCGTTCCTGGTGCCCACGTAGTTGTCCCAGGCCTCCTTGTTATTGCCAGCATTGCTGTTGCCGGCATTGGTGTTGTTGTTGTCATCCTGGGGCTCCCCATTACTGGCGTTGGCGTCGGTGTCTTTGGCGGCCTTGCTGTTGTTCGCATCGTCGGCCTCGCGGTTGGTCTCATTGTCGGCCTTGGTCTCATTGTCGGCCTCCCCATTGTTGTCGTTGTTGGCCGCAGGCTCCCCGTTGCTTGTGGTGTTGTCGCTGTCGTCTTTGTTGCTGGTCTGGCTCCCATGGGCGTCGTCCCCATCGTTTTCGTCGCCGCTATCCCCTTCGCTGTCTTTGCTGTCAGTGGAGGGGGTCTGCCATGCTCGGTGTCAACCAGAACCCCCCTGACCAGGAGGAGGCGGCAGGAGACTTGCCATGGCCGATCGAGTACGTTGAGGGGGGGCGACAGAGACTCCGCTCGCCTCGAGGGCGAGTTCAGCTCTAGGAAAGCAAAAGGAGTGAGAATAAATGTTATAAGACTTGAAACATACCTTAAAGGGGCAGCCAAAGCCGCACCCTGTCCTTTCGAGCATTTTTTCGAGGTCCTGTAAAAGGAATGGGCGGCTAGTAGGTAATCTACGGGTAAAAGAGGTCAGTTACTTACTTTTTACCACCTTTCCCCTTCCCAGCCTGTTCCTCTTCCTCGTTCTCCTCATCTCGCTTCGCTTTCTTCAAGACATCCTTTTCGAGTGCTGACGTGGCACGTTTACGGGTTCGCAAACCTGTTTTGGGTGGGGATTTGGCGGGCGATGGGCCCGATCCTTTCTTGCATGTGCTGGCACGAGTGTTGGGCATTTGTTCTTGATGGGAGTTGTCGGCAGATGGGGTTGCGATGGGTTGGTGGTTGGTGGATACGGTGAGGTTGCGTGTGAGAGTGTTTGTGATGACACGTCACACAGTTGTGATGCGTTATGATTAGTCGGTGATTTGTTACCACGCACCTTGGTTGGATAGTAAATAGTTTAGACACTGGTCAGTAATAATGACTCTGTGGCTCAGTGGTTAAGGGTTCTATTCTTAGGTCATACCTAAGGTCAAGTGTTCAACTCTTGTTGTATACGAAACTTTTGATTCGAAAAGCACATGCATTCCGGTTAGTCTGGTTCTCTCTCATGCCGTGTGTCTGGGTGATTCCAGTTAATCTGGTTGATTATGAGTCTGGTGAGATTCCACGGATTCCGGGTATAAAATTGATTATTAGTCTGTCCGGAATACTTCCACAAAGGGAAACTACATACAAAAAAAAGTCCACCGGATTCCAGAAATTCCGGTCGGAATAACCGGAATCCGACCGGAATAGGTGGCTTAGTGTAACGTACTCTTGACACAGCAGCTAACTGTTACGAACTGATCTCGTAGGCGGGGTTACGACGGAGTTCCGACGGAGTTCCGTGACGGCAATGGACTTGGCTTCAATCTAAAAGGGATTGCGCCCTTCTCTACGCCCAATGTCCAATTTACAAGGTGACGGTAATGAGAACGGAGGTCCGGCGGAGTTCCGGAAGTTAAGAGAGAGCGAGGACTTTAGATGTGAGAGAGTTGTGGAGATAACAATACAATTATCAAACTGCAGTTACAAGTGACGTTATACTAAGTTTTATAGTAAGTAAGTAACCGGGGTAACTACGGCGGGATCAACGGAGTACCGAGTACGCAGTAAGTAAGATGATCAGCAATGATAGATATGTGATATAAACAAAACAGGAGTAATTTGAAATACAATTTGAAATAGTCTTTTGATATGACGGCGGCTCCGTCGGTGATCCGCCGGAGATCTGTCGCAGGCTTGCATGGGATATGACAGTATCCCCCCCTTAGGACCGAGCCTTCGAGGTCATGTGATGTTCGGATTCCGTATTTAGGAATTTTGACGTCCGCAGTTCTTCAACAACCAACCATCATGTCCAGCTCACAAAACACATCCCTACCCGCCCCCCTGTCGTCCGCCGCTGAGGAACGCGCGCAACTGATGGCGCGTCTCGAAGAACTCGCCGCGCAGGAAGAGGCCGCGAAGAAGACTGCCGCGGAGGAGGCGGAAAAGGAGGCCGCCGAAGAGAAGAGACAGCGCAGAGAAGAGAAAGCGCGTCGTCGCGAGGCACGCCGCGCAGAAAAGCGGAAGGCCGCGGAGTCCGCCGCCGAGGACGACGAAGAGGTGGTCGCGAAGCCGCCCAAGAAGAAGAAGACCAAGGCGGTGGCAAGTGAGGCCGCTGGTAGCGGAGAGACCGCGGGGCCGTCGACGGAGGCCCGTTGCAACAGGTGAGTGGTGTTTGTCACCACTCTATTCTTTTTTAGTTGATTTGTTTCAGGTGTCGATATGCGGGTCAGGTGTGCGTGAGGTCCGGCGGGACCCGACGCCTCGCCTGTGACCACTGCTTCAAGCTGAAGCAGAAGTGCGAAGGCGGGGTGCGACGAGGGGCGAGGGTGACGACGGCGGGGACGGCGGGAGCGGCGGAGGTAGGTCAGCGCGACCAAATAGTGGGGTGGCTCGCGACAATCTCGAAGGGGCTGTCGGAGTTGACGGCGGTGATGACGGAACTGAGCGAGTTCCAGAAGTGGGGCGGAGAAACTGAGAAGGGGGACGTGGATTGGGTGGAGGAACTCCTGTACCCAGGAGAAGAGGTGGAAGTGGAACGGGAGTTGGAGCGACTGGAGGTGGAAGAAGGGGAGTACGCCGCATTCAAGGCGTGGCAAGCAGAGCGGGATCCGACGGAGACCGACGGGGTCTCGAACTGGAGCGAGGAGGAGGAGGAGTTAGGAATGGAGGATAACTAGTAAAAAAAAAAGAAAGTACAAGTAACATAGTACGTACGGAGGTCCGACGGGGACCATAAAATGTATATACTTTGGTTTGTATGTAGATAGATTGGTTTGTAATGTTTTGTTTTGACTTTGTTTTTGTTTTGTAAGTAAGGAGTGATCTGATAAGTAATGTTGTAAGTAAGATGACGGTTTTTTGAATTGTAATGAAATGGCTTTGTTTTTTTTGTAAGTAATGACGGTGTTCGATAGGTAATGTTGACTTTGTTTGTTTTGTTGTACGTAGGGTGACGGTATCTGATGGCTTTGTTTTTAGTAAGTAATAGTACGGTATAAGAAAAAATGAATTGGCTTTATTAATTTTGAAGTGACTTTGTTTTGTTGATGTAGGGTGAAGTTATTGTGGACCGGGTTTGTCGGGGTACCGTGCGTGGAAGTCCGCGACGGCTTCCTGGGCATGCTCGAGTTCTTCGGCAAGCAACCAGGACTGTTCCAAGTCAGTATTCTCGTAACCTGACCAGCGCACCAAGTATAACAACGGACACCGCCGCCGCTTATCGAGTTTGGAGTCCAAGATTTCTGCAATCTCGTATTCAATTTCGTCGTCGATAGTAATCGGCGGAGGCGGCGGCTGAATCCGGTTAGGAATGGTATTGACGGGTGCGGGTTCAATTTGTGATACGTGAAAGACCGGATGTAATGCGCGGAGGTGGTCCGGAAGGCGAAGGGTGAAGGAGTGTGTGCCAGCTTGGGCGATGATTTCAAAGGGACCAAGGTTCTTTTCTGACAACTTTTTTGAAGGCCTAGTAGTGCGGATGTTTTCAGCATTAAGGTAGACCTGATCACCAACTTTAAACGGCGGAGCGGGGTGCCGGCGGCGGTCCGCGGGAACTTGATAACGCTCTTGGGCAAGTTTGATTTGCCGGCGGAGTTCCGTATGTAGTTCGTCAAGGTCCACGACGAAAGACCTAGCCTTCTGGGAAGCCAGCTCGCGTTCAGGGTAGACGGTGATGTTAGGGTCGTAGCCTTTGTTAGCGTAGAACGGTGATATACCGGTAGTAGCGCTAGGCGCGTTGTTGTAAGCGAACTCGGCGAGGGGAAGGAGTTCCGACCAGTTATCCTGCTGATAGTTGCAAAAGATGCGCAGGTACTGTTCTAATGTCTGGTTAAGTCGTTCGGTTTGTCCGTCGGCCTCCGGGTGGTAACCCGAAGTGAAGTGGATCTTCATGTCGAGGGCTTTACCTAGTGACTGGAAAAACCTAGAGACGAATTCAGAACCGCGGTCACAAGTGACGTGCGACGGAACTCCGTGTTTAGAAAATACGTGAAGGATGAAGAGCCGGGCAAGCTCCGGGGAGTCGATTTCGTCAACTGTAGGGATGAATATGCCCTGTTTAGAAAGTCGGTCAACGACGACCAAAACGGAGGTATAACCGAGGGATGGGGGTAAGTGTTCAATGAAATCCATAGAGATGGAGTTCCACGGCTTCTCCGGGATCGGTAGTTGCTTAAATAGTCCGTACGGCTTATGCCGCGGTGACTTGGCGCGTTTACACGAAGTGCACGTATTGCAATAATCCTTTACAAATGTTCTGAGTTTAGGCCAAACATATTCTCGGCGTACCAGTTGTAATGTTTTATTTTGGCCGAAGTGGCCTGAAAGGATATAATCGTGTTTGTATTGGAGAACGCGTAGTCGGAGGTCCGCGGAGTCCGGGACGTAAATGCGATCATTGAGACGAAGAAGTCCGTCATCCCCAATTGACCAGGGTGCGGAAGGTGTAGTAAGGTGCGAAGCTATAGCGGGGTCCGACGGAAGTGCCGCACGGATGTCCGTGTGCAAACTTTCTATGTCGAGGGCTACAGCGCTGCGTAATATTGGTTCAGCGAGGTAAGTAGCTCGTAATGACGCAGTGAGTTGTTCTTTGGAAAATACCGGGCGGAGGTTATGCGGATTATCCGTGATGGAATCGCTATTTCCCCCTTTGCGGTAGACGTCCCATCGTCTAGTGAGAGCGTCGGGCTTCGTACCAAGTTTCCCAGGACGGAAGCGAATAATGAGGTTGAATTGGGAGAGGTACTCGGACCAGCGGGCTTGCCGCCGTGTGAGTAGTTTTGTGGTGGAAAAATATTCTAAGTTTTTATGATCAGTAACGACAGAGACCGGAGTTCCGCTACCTTCAAGGTATTGACGCCAATGTTTAAAGGCTTCAAAGATAGCTAGTAGCTCCTTGTCATGTGTGTCGTAATTGAGTTCGGGAGGTGTGAAGGAACGGGAGTGGAAGGCGACCGGGTGCAGCTCGCCGTCGGCGGTGTACGTCGACAGTATAGCGGCGAGCGCGCAGTCGGAAGCGTCCGTTTCGACGATCATAGTGTTGTCCGGGGTCCAATGTGCAAGGACCGGGGCATGCGTAAATTCTTCCTTGAGTTTCTGGAAGGCTTGTCGGCATTTGTCAGTGAAAGTCCAAGGGACGTTCTTTTTACTTAGTCTGGTAAGGGGAACGGTGATATCGGAATACCCGTGAATAAACCGCCGATAGAAATTACAAAAGCCTAGGAACGATTGTACGTCCTTGATCTTGCGAGGCTCTGGCCAGTCCATAATTGTTTGGACTTTGTCGGCGGACATCCGTAGGCCCTCCGGTGATAGAATGTAACCGAGGTATTCCACGGTGTCGACATGGAATTCGCATTTCTGCGGAGCCGCGTAAAGGCCGTGTTTGCGGAGTCGTCGTAATACTTCCTTAACGTGCCTCTTGTGTTGAGACATGTCATCGGAGTAGATCAGGATGTCGTCCAGGTAAACGATGACGGAGACGTCAAGCATATCACTAAAGATGTCATTCATAAAACGTTGGAAAGCGGCGGGAGCGTTAGTAAGTCCGAAAGGCATTACACGCCATTCAAAGGAACCATAACGGGTACGGAATGTAGTTTTCCATTCCTCGCCATCGGCGATACGTACCAGATGATAAGCATGTCGTAGGTCGATTTTGGTGTAGACGCGGGCGTTGCGCGGGGTGTCGAGTAGGTCGGAGATGAGGGGTAGCGGATAGCGATCTTTTCTCGTAAGCTTGTTAAGCCCACGATAATCGACGCATAACCGGAGTTCACCGCCCTTCTTGCAAACAAAAAGGATCGGGGCTCCGTGCGGGGATTTAGATGGCCGTATGAAACCTATCTGGACGTTTTCCTCAATGAACGCGCGGAGAGCGTTAAGCTCTGAGGCGGACAAGGAGTACATACGACCCGGCGGAGGTTCCGCCCCTTCCTCTAGTTCAATTTTGAGGTCGTAAGGTCGGTGTGGTGGGAGTGTGTCGGCCTTTCCTTTGCTGAAGATGTCCGCAAACTCATGGTACTCCTCAGGGACTTTGGATAAGTCTGGCGCGTCCTCCGCGACAGGCGCGGCGGCTTTGCCGAAGACTCCGTCGTCAGAGAGGGAGACCGAGAAAGTCTGGGAGCCAGGAAGGCGAACAGCACGAGCGTAAGCGGCGGCATTGATGATCGAAATGTTGATGGGTTTGGTGACGGCGGCGGATATCGGAGAATCCGTCGACGCGTCGGGTAGACACGGTTCTAGGGGAGATTTGTTAGGTTCTGGCAAGGGAATTGCTTCACCTGAGGATGTCGACGGTGCGGGACCTCTGTACCCAGCCGTCCGGAAAGTGACTTGGCCATAGGTCCAGTCAATCAACGGATTGATTTGCCTAAGCCAATTTAGTCCAAGTACGGCGGAGTTGCTAGAGTCGAGCGGGGTAACGTAAAACAATATGTCGAATGACTCGCCAGTAGGAAATGAAACTAGCAACTGTACTTGTTGTGTTATCCATGTATTGGACGTTCCATCAAAAAGGCGGAGCCGTATCGGTGGTATAGTTGTCGTCTGAATACTGTGACTTGATACAAACGACGAATCTATGAAACAATGAGTTGAACCGCTGTCTAAAAGAGTAATCATAGTAGGGTCATAAATAGATGTTAAAGCAATTTGAAAAGATTTAGGGTCGAAAAGAGCGGCGGCGTTGAGGCGGACCTCCTTTGGTGCACGGTCGGTGTCAACGCAACCCCCAGCCCGTGCGGAGGCAACTAGAGGGTTGCTGACTATTTTTTTGAATCGGCGGAGGTCGCCGCGGGGGCCGCCGGTGTGGCGGTTTCCGTTGTCGCTGCTCTGCCTTTAGGATTAGCTGCCTTCCTACAATCCTTTGCCTCGTGACCCGCTATTCCGCAATAAAGGCATAACCCTTCTTTCAAGCGGCGGGCCCGTTCATCTCCGGTGAGCTTACCATCCTTCCCTAACTTGTCGGCTATTGAGGGCTTTGTTTTGTTGTTGCTGGAGCCGCTAGCATTGTTGGAAGTGTTGGAGTTGTTACCGGAGTTGGACTTGTTAGAGTTCTTGGATTTACCGGCGGAGTTTGCGGATTTACCGGCGGAGGTGGAAGCGTCGTCAGTTTTGTTGTTGTTGTTGTTAGACTTGGCGGGGCGGGTTTCAAGCGCTGCCTCGTCCTTCTGCATCCAGTAGACTTCATCGGCTTCTTGGGCCTTGAGACGTAATGTTGGTAATGTTGTAGGCTTGCCTCCTCGGAGGACTTCAACACGGATCCGTAGCGGGAGTCCGCGGAAGTACGCTTCGCGGAGTGCCGAGTCGTTCCAATCAACTCGGGCTGCCAACTTCCAAAATTCGACATTGTACTTGACGATGTGTGCTGATTCCTTCATTTTGAGTGTGTAGAGAGACTTTTCGGCATCTCCGACGGGGTCGTGCGGGCCGAAGTTGGTCTCGAGCTCGTTGATAAAGGCTTCAAAGTCCCAAATCCAATTGGCACTATTGGTGTTGTCCATCAGCCCTGGTTCAAACCAACCAAGTGCTGCTCCCTTCAGATAAGAAAGAATGAATAGAATCTTTTTCTCATCAGATGCAAAAAGAGTAGGACGGTCACGGAAGTGAAGGTTACAAGAGATTAGAAAATCACGGAGCTTCCGCGGGTCCGTTCCGTCGAACGTGTCAGGTTCGCGTACTTTGACCTTTTCATTACGGGGTTGGCGGGAGGAGCGGATGCTGTCCAATAACTCTTGTAGTACGTGTAGGAATAACCGGTCGTTGCGGGGCTCCGACTCGGGAATGGATTGATGGTCATCACCTTCCGGGTCATTGTCGTCACCATCAGGGTCATCAGGCCCATCAGGATAGCCGTGACTAGGTTGGTTGTCGACCGGAGTACCGCGGGGAACCGGCGGTGTTGTTGGAGGTGGTTCGTCGGGGTTTTCTGGGTTTGCGCCCAGGCCAGGAAAGATGTTCGAAGGTCGCGGTGTAGTACCGAAGGTTGACAAAGGTCGGTGGAGGGTTGGTGAGGAAAGTCGGGATCTGCGCACTGCTTGCAATCCGCTGCGGAGACCCGCGCGTTGCGAATTGGTAGTAGAGCATGTACGCATAGTGACTGTTTGTGAACTTGACATAAGATGTTAATAGGTTCGTGAAAATGGGCGTAAGAAGTGTGAGTTTGATAATACTGTTACGAACTGATCTCGTAGGCGGGGTTACGACGGAGTTCCGACGGAGTTCCGTGACGGCAATGGACTTGGCTTCAATCTAAAAGGGATTGCGCCCTTCTCTACGCCCAATGTCCAATTTACAAGGTGACGGTAATGAGAACGGAGGTCCGGCGGAGTTCCGGAAGTTAAGAGAGAGCGAGGACTTTAGATGTGAGAGAGTTGTGGAGATAACAATACAATTATCAAACTGCAGTTACAAGTGACGTTATACTAAGTTTTATAGTAAGTAAGTAACCGGGGTAACTACGGCGGGATCAACGGAGTACCGAGTACGCAGTAAGTAAGATGATCAGCAATGATAGATATGTGATATAAACAAAACAGGAGTAATTTGAAATACAATTTGAAATAGTCTTTTGATATGACGGCGGCTCCGTCGGTGATCCGCCGGAGATCCGTCGCAGGCTTGCATGGGATATGACACTAACATAAAATATACTACTAGTTTACTTACCTTGTTGGGTTGAAACAGTGTATACATCTAATATACAATTGAAATCAGAAGAAAAGAAAAGAAAAGAAAATAGCCATACTGGCGTTGGTGTCGTTGGCGGTGGCGTTGGCAGTGGCATCGACATTGGTGGTGTTGGCATTGGCATTGACGTTGGTGGTGGCATTGGCAGTGGCATTGGCAGTGGCGATGTTGGCAGTGTCGTCAATGTTGGCAGTGGCATTGTTGGCGGTGGCATTGTTGGTGGTGGTGTTGCCATTGTTGTCGGCGTTACCACTCCTGCTGTCCGCGTTGGTGGCGGCATTGCTCTTGGTGTTGGTGGAGGTGCTCCTGGTGTTCTTGTTGGCGCTGGGGGTGGCATTGCTGTTGGCGCTGCCTGCATTCTTGGTGGCGTTGCTGTTGGCGCTGCTGGTGTTCTTGTTGGTGTTGCTGTCAGCGCTGCCTGCATTCTTGGTGGCATTGCTGGTGGCATTGCTGGTGGCATTGCTGGGGGCATTGCTGTTGGCAGCAGTGGCGGCGGTCTTGGCGTTCTTGTTGGCATTGGCGCTGGTGTCTTGCTCCTGCTCATCCTTGGGGTCTTGCTCATTGCCGGCGTTGTCCTTCTCGTTGGTGTCCTCCTCTTTGGCGGTGTCCTCCTCTTCGTCCTCCTCTTTGGTGGTGTCCTCGTTGTCATTGATGTCATCCTCATCCTCACCCTCACCATCGTAGTCTTCTTCATCTGTTCCCTCATTGTCCTTGTTCTCATCCTCGGCAGTTGGCACAAGGTCTGAACGGCGCTGGCGGGCGCTTGTTGAGGTTTGTGTGAGGGGTGGTATGAGGGTGGTAGTTGCAGGGCGAGAGCGCTTTGGTGGGGCAATGCCGATGCCGCTCTCATCCAGCAAATGTTCAGTTCTGTTCGAAAATGTCAGTTAAAAGTAATAAAAGTAGATTTAAATAAAAACTCACCTGGGAAGGTGAGCAGGAGGGTCAGCTGCAGCCATAGCTGCATCCTTGCGAGCTCGGTCAGCCGAAGTTTTCCTAAAAAAAATAGATTAAAACTGAATGACAGGGAGGGAGTACCATACCTGTCCTTTTTTGACCTTTTCACTGCCTTCTTGGTCCCTTTCTTACCCTTCTTTATTGTTTCATCCTCACTGACATTGGTTTTCTTCTTTTTTGCTTGCATAGCGTCAGCGTTGGCTGATGATGTGGCATGTTTCCGTGCATTTCGCGTCGTTGGTGATCCATTCCTTCGTAGGCCACTTTGGGTACTGGAGGTGGTAGAATGGGTGGTGGGCATGGTAAGTGGATGCGATGGTGGATGGATGTGGTGCGATGGCTGTGTCAATGGGTTTGGTGTGTAGAAGACAGGTGGGTACACGTGGGAACAATGGCAACAGTGGCAACCAAAAGCGGCACCATTGGTGGTATGTAAGTAGTGACTAACCATCATAATCAACGTCGCTTTGGCTCAGCAGTTATGCTGTACATTATTTACCAACATCATGTGATTGAGAGTTCAGTTCTTGATAGTGGCACTTCTTTTTCTATTAATAATAACAGGGTAACAAGTTCTGATCACAGTCTGCGGAAAGTCTCAGTACTAATTCCAATAAATTCCAAAATTCCATGCTTCCAATAGGAATTTCCTCGGACAAAAGTAAGAATTTACTCGGACTTGGAATGCACATTTGGCACAGATGTCACCCAAAAAAATTCCTACTAAATTCCAATCGGAATCCTAGGACATTCCGCAGATTCCACAGATTCCGATCGGAATAGGTGGGGGAGTGTAAAGTACTCCATGCAGCCACACACCAAGTGTGGTTCGCCAATATGAACAAGTCAAGGCCAGTTTTGCAGATACTTTGGATGAACTCCACATCAACCTTTGTCCTCCACCGTCCAACCATTGTCTGACAGTGCCAGTTGATGAGGCACAGAGAATCCTATGGGAATTAACCAAGCTGAATTTGCCTCCAGCTCATCATCCCATACAGACAAAGATGAGCAACAGGCTATGGTGCTGAAGTGCTTTGATGTACCTTTGCTTGTTGCTATTGATGCATGGCGGGCAAACTCTGATTTGCAAGCTCATGACTGGCAAGAAAAGTTGCCATTTTTGCTGGCACTGAGGGCCTTAATGAGGGATTGGGATGGACTGAAGCTGACACCTCTTTTGCTACCTGCTCTGGCCTCACATGGCATGTGTGCTGAAGTAAATGTCCAGCAACTTGAGGATCATGTGGCTTGTTTTTATACACAAACTTTCTATCGCTCATTTGGCCATGCCACAACTGTTCCTACCACGCCGAACCTCGGGTTCGTCGCTGGCAAGGTTGGGGGGCCCGCCGTATGGTGGGTACCATCCCACACGTGGGGCGGCTAAGCGAGGAGGGGCTGTACCTGGGCAACCGGGGGGCTCCGGACCCCATCGGGCCTTATGGCTGGTGGGTTGGTTGACCTGTGGGAAGGCCTATAATCCTCATTCCTGGCCGGTGCGTCAGTGGGTGCGCACAACTAATAGGGGCCAGGCAGGGGCCACGCGGGGGTAGGAGGCGGGCGGGTTAGTACACGCCGTTGGGAGTGCCAGCGAGCTGGTTCGGGGAGGCGCCCGAGCACCCTTGGCCTGTAGTCTGGCCACTCGCATCGCTCAGGTGCGCAGGCCTTCACGCACCTCTGTGCAGTATCGGGGCTGTAGTCTCCCCTCAAACTTACGCCGTATACCCGCCATCTCTTGTAGTAGATAGCCATGGACTACGCCTGTGCACCACATTAAACATTGTTGAACAAAAAAAAAAAAAAACAACTGTTCCTACCTGCATTCCATAGTTATCTGTTATTTGTGTATATCATGGAGGTCTTTACTGTCCCCCACCTAATCCATGCAGACTCCACATGGAATCCGAGCTGTCCGCACGGAGTCTGAGTTGTCCGCTCGGACTTTACTAGGAATTTTTTTGGCAGAAGGTCACTGCCAAATCTCCATTCCTAGTCCGAGTTTTGTCTGAGTCTTGTCCGAGTTTTGTCCGTGCGGACTAACTCGGACTAGGAATTGCTAGCATGGATTCCGCATGGACTGTCCTAGCAAGTCACTATTTAAAAGGTAATGTAATGGAAGGGTTTGAACCCAGGACCTTGTGGCCACGTGAGTGTGACAGGTAAGTAATATAACGACTGTGCTACCAGGCTGTATGAGCCTGGGCAACATATGCCCATCTACTGGGCACCGTTGTCACAACGTCGGTATGCGTCACCCCGTGACTGCCAACTCACGTGTTGCCACCCAGTGGCACCCACCATCACGACGACAGCCTCCCTCTCCTCTCCACCCCTCCCTCCCTCTAGCGCAAGATGGGGGCCTAAGGCCCCCATGTTGAGTATTTTAAAATCTATTTCATTCTTATTTAAAGCTAATAAAATGTTTTTTTCTTTCAGTTTTTCTTTCTGTATGCAACGACGTGCCGCCCCTCCTCCCCACTTAGCTGGGAGGTGGGGGGCTTCATAGAGACCTGCCACGTCATGCCAGTGCCGCCTCCCTTCCGACCGAGCACCCACAGCTGCCACCACATCACCACCCACTGACCGAGTGCCCATTGCCGCCGCCACATTACGCCCACCATCCCAGCACCCGCTGCCACGTCACTGCCCACCAACCCACTGACCTCCCCCAGCCACAACCCAGCACCCGCCACCGCCACGTTACCACCACCCACTGATCCACCAACCACCACAGCGGCGCAGCCACGCACACACCAATCCACCAACCACCACAGCAGCGCAGCCACATCACCACCCACTGACCCAGCACCTGCCACTGCCACGTCACTACCGCCCACCAACCCAGCACCTGCCGCTGCCATGTCACCGCCCACCGATCCAGCACCCTCCCCCAGCCCGGGACAACCCCCACCAACACACGATCTGCCCCCAGGCCCAGGAGGGACAGGGGGAGGTCCCTCAGAGTGAGGGGACGCGCCAGGGATGATGGGACGCACCGGGGGACAAGCGAACACGCCAGGACTGAAGGGGACGCGTGGGGGGACAGGGGGACACGCCCAACGTGACACCCAGCGCGACAGAGCACCCCCACCACCACTGCGAGCGACTGCTCACAGGGCGGAGGTGGGGTGCAGTAGGCGAGGGTGAGGGATGGGCACGGGGAAGGGGGGGGACAGGGAAGGGGGGCAATGAGAGGGCGACACGCCATGCCCCACTCCTCCCCCCCTCCCCTTTAATTTTATTTCTTGTATATTTATTTTATTTGTACTCTATTTTAATTAATATAAATACCACTCTGCCATAGCAAGGGGACGCACGACCACACAACACCAGGGCGACAGAGCACCCCCCACCACTGCTGCGGGCGACTGCTTGCAGGGCGGAGGGGGTGCAATAGGCAAGGGTGACAGAAGGGCACAGGGAAGGGGAGGGAATGGGGGACAGGGGGGGGGGCAACGACGCCCTTTGAGTGCCATTGCTCAATGTGAGCAATGGTAACTTTTTTTTTATTGCTAGCATGTATTTGGAATAGGTAATAAATAGTAGCAATAATATTAATATTGTGTGCCCATTTGGCACAGTGGTTAATTGTGCCCAGTTTGTGTAATCTTGATCAAAGTGCCTTGGGTTCAAACCCTGCCAGGTACACCAATATTTTGATCTTACTCTCATGAAAAAATTCACCAAGTCTTTATTTACTCGGACATCATTAGGACTTCTTACAGTTTCAAGATGCTAGGACTTGGCCCAATTCTTCAGTCCGCATGATTTCTGAGCTGTCCGTGCGGACTACTCGGACTTTACTAGGAATCCGCGCGGACAGCTAGGAGTCCGTGCGGACAGCTGGGAGTCCACACAGACTAGGTGGGGGAGTGTAAAGGTCCAACGGATTATACATCCTTAATATGTATAAAAGAGAAGATAATATTGAATATAGTAATATCACTAACGAAAATAAATGTGCCACCTGGGACAGTTGGCACAAAAAGTATGGTCATGTTGGCATCAAAGGACTACAAAGGTTACTACATGATAACCTAGTAGCCAGATTTAATTTCGATGAAAAATCAGAAATTCATGATTGTGATGTGTGTATCCAAGCAAAGCAATCACATAATCCATTTCTGAAAATGACCTCATCTTGATCTCAGTCACCCAGTGAACTTATTCACACTGACGTGTGGGGACCAGCATGCACTACAGCTTTATCAGGTGCATGATATAATATATTATTTATCGATGACTGCACAAGATGTTGTGTATGTGAGCAAATGAAGACAAAAGATGAGACTTCTACAAACTAAAACAATTCCTCACATTTATTGAATGCCAAGAGGGTTGTCTTCCTAAGCGTATCAGAATTGATCAAGGGAAAGAATATCTTAATAAAGATTTTATCACTTGGTGCACTGAAAAAGGGATTAAAATTGAATCGACTGCACCATATTCTCCTTCACAAAATGGTGTTGCTGAAAGATTTAATTGGACACTGGTCATGTTAGCACATGCAATGATAATTGCATGTGACTTACCAAAATATTTATGGCATGAGGCAATAAATTATGCTGCATATGTTAGAAATATTTCACACGCATAAGCCCTAAAGGGGAAAACTCCCAAACATGCATGGACTGATAAACAGCCAAATGTTAGCCATTTACAAGAATTCAGGCTACCTGTATGGGTTTTATGTGATCATCAAAATATTTCTAAACTCGAACCTAAAAACAAAAAACAAATCTTTGTGGGATTTGTCAATGGTCCTAAAGCTATTAGATATTATAGCTCTAATAAAAGGACTATTTCTATTTCCTGAAATTTCTATTTCAATAAATTTCCCCAAGATGTCCAATTTGAGGGGGAGAATGAAAGAGAACAAATTCGGACTCAACAAGAGGACGAAAATTGCAATTACAAATGATCCCACAAATAACCTAAAAAGGAAATGTCCAGAAGAAGAACCATCTCCATGCCAAAGCATGAGACCCAGAGTTCAGCATAATTATCAAATGCTGAATGAAGCACCCCTCATATATGACACGGAGTTAGCAGCATTAGCCAATGACCCCAAAGAAGGTCAACTAATAAACTCACTGGATGAGGTAATTAATGCAGCATTTAATTGTGCAAAGCTTGCTTCAGATGATCCTGAATCATTAAAAGAAGCTAAAAAGTCCCCCGAGTGGCCAGAATGGGACCAAGCCATCCGAGCCGAGTTAGATCAATTACATAATAAGAAGACATGGGCACTAACCGACCCACCTGAGGAGCATAGACTTATTAAGAATAAATGGGTCTTTACAAAGAAATACGACAAAGAGGAAATACAAAGCCCATTTAGTGGCAAAAGGCTGTTCCCAGGTACCTGGAATGGATTTTATTGATGTATTTTCCCCTGTCGTATGTCTTGAAACAATTCATGCCCTACTCGCTTTGGCAACACAAGAAGATTGGGAAATACAACAAATGGACGTCAAGGGTGCATATTTGAACGGAAACCTCAAGAAAGAAATATATATGGCACAACCTGAGGGATTCCATGATAATACTGGGCAAGCTTGCCAACTCATCAAAACCCTGTATGGATTAAAACAATCCAGATGAGAGTGGAATATTGAATTAAATGAAAAACTCGGACAGCAAAGTTTTAATAATCTTTATTCTGACCCATGTGTCCACATCTGAAAGACACCGGATGGTACAGTAATAATAACTGTATGGGTTGATGATTTATTATTATTTTCGACAACAATCCACTCAATGAATCTTCTTAAAGAGGAAGTAAAAGAATTATTTGAGGTCACTGATCTTGGTACCCAGTAAAATTGTTGGGATTGAAATAACCTGGGATCGTGATCAAAAGACACTGAAGATCACACAAACTAAATATATTGAATCAATCCTAGCAAAATATAATCTACAGGATGCAAATCGAGTAAGCACATCTATGGATCCAAATATAATGCTCAAGCCCAGTGAACCAGATGTCGGTAATCAAAATTCAAGTTATGCATCTTTCATCAGGTCCTTGATGTATGCTGCCATAGCTACAAGGCCTGATATAGCATATGCTGTAAATCGGCTTGCATCATTTACAACCAATCCATCAATGTGTCATTGGACAGCTGCCAAACGTGTTCTCAGATATCTCAAGGGTACAAAAGACCTTGGAATAAAATATATTAAATCTGAGAATAATTTTGAGCAACACAATTTCATGCAATATTCTGATGCCAGCTTTGTGAACAATTATGATTGCACATCAGTATCTGGATACGCATCTATTTCTGCAGGAGGTGTGATCAGTTGGGGATCAAAGAAACAAAATATTGTATCCCTTTCATCTACTGAAGCTGAATATATTTGTCTATCAGATGCAGTATGCAAGACCACATGGCTTCGCAATCTTTATTCAGAGATTGGTTATCCACAATATCAACCAACTTTGATTAAAGGAGATAATTTGGGTGCCTTGGCAATCACCCAAAATCTGTGTTATCATAAAAGGACAAAACATTTTGATATTAAGCATCATTATATTTGTGATCAAATCAAAAACAAATCAATTGTTTTAAAATACTGTCCAACTGCACAAATGACCACAGACATCTTGACAAAAGCCTTATCGAGGCAAGCTCATAGGATTCATATGAAATCTATGGGGATATCCTTTGCTTGAGGGGGAGTGTTGAGCGGTCAGGCATGTGCAGCCAATCAGGGTTGATAATAAGTAAGACATTAATCCAGAATATATAATCAGCACTGGATATGTTCTAAGATAATTTATTCCTTGCATGTGCCCCTCCATCCCCGCATGCTTCTAAGAAGCGATATGAAAAACTATTTTATTAAATTCATCCTCAATTATTATTCTACTCGTATCACTAGTCGGTGCGTCTAACAGTGCACTCGTAACATCATTACCTCAACAGAGGTCATGGATTACAGGTTGATCCTCCAACTGTTGAAATACCCCCATGTTGCCATGGCACTGGGAGGCTAGGGTCATGCTGGCATGTTTGGCTGTATTACAAAGCAATCTGCTGACATGCCAACAGATGGATGGATGGACTTTTCCACAGACTTCCCAATTCCCATATGCCCTCCCAAGCATCACTGTTTCCAAAAATTACTGCCATAACTATGTAGGTGATATGTAACACAAGCAAAATGTATAACAGGCGCAGTTATGTTACATCATTTTAAACTCCTCATATAAAGGTATGCATGTCACAGTCAGATTCCACAGACACACAGAGACTAGTCCATTTCCCACATCATCCATTCCCTGCTGCATCATTACAACAGTGGTGTATGATACCCATTCCAGAGCTTGGTCTCCAAGTATACTGTCACACTGCTCCTCCTCTCCAACCCATGAAGGAAGCTGACACATCTCGCTGGCAGCTATAACTCTGTCCCTTCTGGAATAACCTGGCTTTGAGTGTACTAATTCCTTGCAATTGTAGAACTGAGACTTCAATCCTGCTCACACTGCTCAAGGTTTGCATCAACATAGCATTGCCATGCTATCATACCACAGGGTGCGGTGGGGTTAGTCATGGAATCACTGAACTTTCAGTGTCCTGATGAATTAATTATTGTCTTCACCTTTTCAGTCTTAGGTTCCGACTAGTACTTGCATGCCAGAGGAGGCCACATACCTTGTTGTCACCCCATATGTTACTGGTGGGGACCAGTTATATACTACAGAATTGTGCGACAGACTGCCTCAATGCCGACTTTTGCCCCTTCAGTTGCAGGTCTCTGTCCAGACCGTCCAACAGGAAATGTCATGTTTTGCTGTATTGAAGTACATCACAACTGGATGTTTCCAAGAATACCTCTTGTCTTTGTTGTTTTGATCTTACGTTCCGATTACTTACTGCATGGTGCCTGTTATATGCTGCAAAAATTGTGCGACAGACTGCCTTGTTGCTGACTTTTGCCCCTTTGGTTGCAGTTCTCTGTCCAGACCGTCTGACAGGAAAGTCATCTTTTGCCACTATCATGAAAGTGTGTCACAATTGGATGCTTCTGATAACATATCTCACCTTTGTCCTTTCAGTCTTAGGTTCCAATTACTTGGGTTGCAGAGGAGGCTGCACACTTTGTTGTCGTCCCATATGTTACTGCATGGGACCCATTATATGCTGTATAACTGTGAGACAGGTTGTATCAACACTAGATTTTGCCCTTTTAGTCACAATTTTCTGTTTGAACCCTCTGGCAGAAAATGCAATGTTTTGTTATATCAAAGTACATCGCAGTTGGATGCTTCTGAGAACACCGCTAGCTTCTGGAGATTCTGAAAGGTGTCACCTTTGATTGCCATGCTTTCATAGGTGCATAGTTGATGGGTTGCCTACATGAATCTCTTTAATGCATTGGAATGCTGGTGCAAAGCTGCTACTAGTATTCAAGTATTCGTGGCTACTACAAATCAAAGACAAGTAAACAGGTATGTAGCTATGTAGAGTGAGTAGCACAAGCATTATGAGCAGCGCGTTGGCTAGCTAGTTGTGCAACAGACGAGCCCACAACCAACTCCTCTTACATTCAGACTGGAACAGGATGTCCACAAAAGACCCTGCTAATCACAAGTCAACACCCACCGGTGTAATGTTATAGGACTGCCACTGACCTAGTCCACCATGCAGGCAGGGCCGTCACATCAGCCAGAGCTTCAGGGCCAAGATCAACTTTGAAATAGTCCAGGATGTTGTTATAGAACACCACAGAGTTAAAGTAGCCATCATCTTCACTCCAGGCACTGGCATTTGACAAGGAAAACTGTAGCTAGATAGTCATGCTGTTATTTGGCCACAAGGGAGTTATACCAAGCTCACCTGAACTGCCACATATGCAAGTGATCGTGGTGTTACCGACTTCAATCCCAAAAGGTTGGCAACATGTCCATGGGTTGGTGCCTTCTGACATTGTTGAGAGCGTTTTCTGGTGGATGGAGCATGTTCGTCAACATCTTCTTGGCACTCAATGTCCTGCGCAGAAGAAGGTGAGGTAAAGATGAACTTATAGGCCTGCAAAGCAAGGGTTAATAAATGTGTCGTTTCTCATGATAGAGAATGATGGGGACCTTCAGCAGAATTGCGCTGCGGAAAAGGCCGCTCTCCATATTGTTAACATCACCTTTTGCCTTAGGATATAAAAATGAAGGCCAAGAATTTGCCATGACCATGAAGGCAGGATGCCCTTCACGGATATTATTCCTGACTCTAATGGTAGGATAATTAGCATGGGCAACGCAAATCGATAACAGCTCACACAGCATCATCCCAGTCATACTCAATGGGGCACAAGAGGCGGCCAGTGTCATCGTGCTCAAAGCCATGATCGAGCTTGACAGTTGGTGATAGTGGCTTACACAAAGGGGTGCCAAGCATCCCTGCTATCCAGCTAATTACAGCTGGTTTGAAATTGGCAGCATCATCTCCTCGACCACCACCAGCTCCCTTCCAGAGCTATAGACACTTAGCATATTCACTGTATGGGGGAAGGGGTGTCATACATTGCGAAAGTAGCTATTCAATTCCGGGATGTCCTGGTTCACGAGCTTTTTGTTGAGAGCTGGAATGAATTGAACAAGGAGCTCATATCCTTGGTAAACGCGCGCCTGGCTGATCCGAGATTGAAGAGTAAGGTGTGTCATGAAGTAGAGACAGACAACATACTGCAGCGTAGGTTCCTCAACATCCTCCAAATCTAAGCTATCACCAAGATGTCAATGATCATTTTCTTCAACCATTTCATCAACTGATTCGAACATGGACACAATTCTGGAGATAATTCACCCTTGGGTGACATTGGATTGAGCATCACTAGAAAGAGCTTTAGCCTAGTACAGTGAAACATCCAGAGCATACTTTTTCTGCCTCTTCCTGGTATTTTGCATGTTTTGGAGCTGCTCTTCAAGAGCAGCAATGTGCCGCCTAGCCCCTGCATATGCAGTTGCCATGGGATGTTCATCTATGTACTTGTGGGCATGTGCGGCATGTTGAGGGCTATCAGGAAGATAGTACTCACCACTAGTGCTTGTCATTGAGGGGTGAGGGGAGATAAAGATCGTAGAACATGGATTGGTCTATTGCAGATATTTTATATACCAGCCCATTGAATACCCATGCTCGAGTATGGCGAGAAAAATAGTAGGTGTGAAAAAATCACCACGATAGCGCAAAATGTTGTTCAGGCCACATACGTGTTGATCAAGATTGACATTTCAAAGAGGTGGAAACGTGAGGAGTGCTAGGACTGACAGGCCAGCAGGCTGCAAATGATGAGACTGAGGGAAAAGGTTCAGGGCAAAAGCATGAACTATTGAAGTGTATAAGATGGGAAAAGTGGCTAAAGATATTTTATCTCTGGTATACTTGTGCATAGTCCCACCGCTTGATATGAGCTTGACAACAACTGAAGCTAATGCTGACATCGATTCAGAATATAACGCATTTGGACATGATCCCTTGGGAATAGTCGCCCATCTATGTCATTATTTCTTTGGCCTGGAGTGGAGGCCTACAACCGATAGACACCTTACTGGCCTCCCAGTTCCCAAAGGTTGACCCCAATATGGACAGCCATCCCCTCAGCAAGCACAATTGTTGCCTGTGCCATTCACACCCAGGCCACCTCCCCTCTATTTTGGAATGCCGTCAGCTGGATCTTACATCAATGGTCCACTACATTTTGATCTGCGTATCTTTGCGGCACTCGTTCTTCATCCATTACGACAAAGAGATATGGATCCTTCAGAAGCCAAGTGCTACAAGGATATCCATGGAATGGAGGTTATGAATGAAGGTGTGCTTAAGGTTTCTTCATCTATCAATATGACGTAATTAATGACTCGCCAATTATCTGCCAGTCTACTGGGTCCATATCGCATTAGTCACTGGTGACAGTGATCATCGCCTCAGCATTCTCACAAATACGACTTGGGAAAAATTTCACTCACAAGTTGGGTGTAAAGTGGGGTCTGGATCCGACCTGATGTATAGAGTCACGGTACAAGACACCTGGTCGACCCTCAGATCTGGCATCTTCCAACCACTATTTAGAAATAGCCATTGGGTGGGTGCAATGGGTGCTGTGCAGCAAGGGTTTCAGCAGCAAATGAATATAGAGGTGGAGGTGCGCCGATTTGTAAGTAAACTCTGCAGAATTTTCAACTCTACCAGCTGACAGGATTCACAAGTCCGACACTGCAGCAGAGGACTTTGACAAGGTTGAAACATACCATCTTGAGTATCCACCCTTAGCAGAAGTGAACAGCCTTGTGCAGAAGGTATGCGAGGAAGGCAGTCATCTAGATGACCATGAGTGTGCCCTGGTCATTCAGGCTGGAGTCGAGTACCTGGATGACTTCACAATGGTTTCAGCAGCCACACTGCAAGCATGGACTGGCATCCGTGGGGGCAAAATACAGCTATTGTATAGGAAGGCTAAGAGACTGATAGAAGGATTTCATTGGAGGAACCACAGAAAGATAGATGAGGTTTGGGAGATGCGACAGGCTGCGAAGAAGGCATTGGCTTACACAGATGAATAGTTTCAACTATAGCTCTTGAATAATACAAGCAGGAAGTCATCGATCCGAGACTTCGATGGCCCTTTGGCACCTTAAATTGCATCTTGAACAGCGGCGGTTGGACTTAAAGTAATGATGGAAAAGGCTTCATCCGGAGTAGAAGAGTTATCTCAAGGTCTTCTTTGAGTGGCCAGTGCGCGGTTCAAAGGTGCTGGGATGCCACAATGAAATGATTCCACATGACTAGCACTCAGCAGTGAGTTGTGCAAGTAACTAGATACTGGACAAGTTGCACAGGGCCAATGAGCGGGAGTGAGGCAGGTGGCAAGAGAGGAAAACAGAACAATCCTGATGTTTCATGGTGGGGTCCCGAATCATATGAACTGGTGTAAATATCAACAATGAGTCACCAGACCCAGGAATCGAAGGCGCATGCCATGCAGGTGGTGAGTCGGGGTAAGATTCTGACTAGGGTGCCAATAGTTTGTTGTCAGAATGGTGCAATGGCAAGGACAATCCAATACTGCTGGCCAAATTTGTGGCACAAGTCAATTGACCGGAAGATACAGTCAAACTACTACCACGAGGTGTGAAACATGACAACCAAACAGGCTGCTGTGGTGTAGGTTGGGTATAAAGTGGTGATGGATGCAGTGATGTTGTCTGACGAAGGAACTCTGACTTTCAAGGGCTTGTGCATTATCTGCAATTGCCCTGGTCTCATTTCCTTGGTTCTCATGATATCAACAAAGATCTTCTGCAAGATGACCATTATCACAAGATAGATCAGGCTGAGTGACAACTCTCTCACTGCCCTGAGACTGGGCTGCTCAGAAAGAGTGTTCCCCTGATGGGTTGTAAGGCTGAGGGTTATAGAGCCTTCTGGTGTCAGCAGTGGTCATAAAATTTTGGTCAGCAAAAATAACCGTGTCAAATCACCGTTCAAACTCACAAGTCCATGGGAAGACTGCAAAGGTGTAGTTAACAATGATGGGACAGTGGAAGGCAACCTAGGTGGAGGTGGAGGTGAGGATGTAAGGGAAGGCCCTTTGACGAGAACAAGAGATCTTTAACCAAGTAAGAAAGAACTGATTGACGGCTGCGAGAGGAACAATGATTATGAGGAACTGGAAGGCATCCACACAAGAGAGACCACCAAAGATCCAGTAGAGAATGATGACATGCTGTTTGGAGTCAATGCATCAGACAATGAAAACACAGACAACAGTGCAGGCACCGGTGACAATGGAGCAAGTGGAGAAGAATACCTCCAGTAGGTTTCATGTAAGTGCTGGCTACATTGATGTTGCAACAATAAGATCCTTGGAGAAACGGCTACTGTGCGCTTCTGTTGCTCCTGTCGCCAAAAGAAGACCATCAAACAGCATTCCCTGAACTCTATAGCGCTCAGACCAGTCTCCACACCAAGTACCAAACATCATCAGCCAAGCCAAAACCAAATCCACATGCGAGAATGTTTTAGTATGCTGACGGATCGACTTATACGTAGCCAAAATGGGCTGATGGAAATCCTCCCAAGTCCAGTGTGGCCACCAGCCCACTGCATGATGATAGATAGGGAGACCGACGAAGTTAGAGACCGCAATGTTGATGACTTGTCTGATGTCATCAATAGAGCCGTGCTTGAGGGCAACGTGTCGGATACCCGCCGCCTTCAACCCATCGATGAGCTCAACGACCTTCTCCACAACAGGAATACTGGCCACCACAGAAACCTTTGGTGAGAAGCCACTCCACATGCATCCCTTTTTTTTTTTTTTTTTTTTTTGTTCAACAATGTTTAACGTGGTGCACGGACGCAGTCCACGGCTATCTACTACATGAGATGGTGGGTATACGATGTAAGTTGAGGGGGAGACTACAGCCCCAATAATGCACAATAGTGCGTGAAGGCCGGTGCACCCTAGGGTTAGGGTTGTTGCGCCTGGCTGGACTACAGGCCGAGGGCGCTCGGGCGCCTCCCCGAACCAGCTCGCCGGCACTCCCAACGGCGCGTACTAACACTCTCAGTGTCCTACCCCCGCTAAGCCCCTGCACGGCCCCTATTAGTCGTGCACACCCACCGACGCACCGGCCAGGAATGAGGATTATAGGCCTTCCCGCAGGTCGACCAACCCGCCAGCCATAAGGCCCGACGGGGTTCGGAGCCCCTTGGTTGCCCGAGTACAGCCCCTCCTCGCTTAGCCGCCCCACGCGTGGGACGGTACCCACCAGCTGGTGGGCCCCCCAACCTTGCCAGCGGCGAACCCGAGGTTCGGCGTTACCGACAGAGACATTGCAGGCTCAGAGACCGAGCGCGCGTTTGGCGGCCATCAGGCGCACCAAGCCACCAGACGGGGGTCATACGCCCTGCGTGTGACCCTCATCCCAGATCCCACCCTTCCGGGGGGGCAAAGGCGAATGCATGTGGGTTCGCCTTGAGAAGTTCAACTAGGTCTGCGATGAATCGCGGACCCTGCCGGTGTTTCTTGCGCTTCACGTGTGGGCATACGCGAAGCAGATGATCCCGGTCCTGGAAGGGCCGGGGGGGGCATGAGCAGTGAGTGTCCTCACTGGGGAAGAAGCGGTCGCGGTAGCTCCCGATGGGGGCATGCGCCATGATGCACCGACAGAGTCGGGCCGTCAACCTGCAATCGTATGCAGTTTCTTTGAGCCAAGGTCCACAGCCAGAGGCGGTGGGCGTTGCGGGGGTCTTCCGCTGGGCCCTTAGGTCCAGGAAGCTCCTCCCTCGATACTTGGGGTCCGCGAAGCGGGCCACCCAGTCTTTCTCTGCCGTCTCCCTGAAGGAGGCAATCAGCCAATTGCGAGTGGCTTTAGGGGAGATCCCTAAAGGCAATTGGAGTGACGTCGCAACGTCATGGGCCTGCTTGTGTACCGCCCACTCCAACTTGGAGGGGACGAACCACAGGTGAATTTGGCGGTCCTGGCCTAACTTGAACCAGGGCCGTAAAAGACAGCACAGCCTAAGGGCATGCTGTTGGCCCCCCGTCGGGGAGCAGTTGACCCACGCATCAACAAGTGTGAGGGCGTCCAAGAACACCACCACCTTCTTGCATCCAACAGCAACGGCTGCGGACACTCCAAGGTGGAGGGCGCGGCGTTCGGCGTCGGTCGCTGAGGCGCGACCGAGGAACGCAGTAGCACGGCGGACCTCTTGGTTCCTGCGGAACACAAGGGCGGCCGCCGCGGCCTGGTGGGCTGTCTTGGGCACGGACCCATCACAACCCACGATAAGACAGTCCGGATCATGTCTGGCTACAGCCAGGACGCGGTCCAGATGGTCGGGATATTCTTTGCATTCGTCCGTCCCCTTGGGGGGCGGGCGGTGGATGGAGATCCTGTCCGAGAACAGATCTATTAGTCGATCTCCGGGTTGGCTCTCAGGGCCATAGGCCTCGAAGGGTTCGTCGGAGAGGGTGCAGACGGTAACCGCGTCCACTGCAGGGGACACAATTTTCCGGCGGGCGCCGGGCGGGAGGGCCTGAAGTCCCAGCGCATGCCGGGGGGCGTCTCCCACCAGGTCCCCCTCCAAGATGGCTCGGACGGGGTGTGTACGCGTCAAAGCCCCCACGGGGGTCATACGGAAACAACCTGTGATCCAGCGGGCAGCGGTGTGCTGCATCTGGGACAGGGCTTTGACCATGCCTTTGGTATGAGTACCTCGGCAGAACCAGAGACGAAGTCCATACGTTGCCACTGGGATGACGCAGGACCTGTAGAGTAAGCGCTTATTTGCCAGGGAAAGTCCCCTGGACAAATTGCCGAGCATACGCATGGTGCTCACAGTTGTGAACGCCTTCGTCGTGTAGAACCGGACGTGTTCCTTGAAAAACAGCTTCCGGTCAAAAAAGAAACCCAAGTATCGCCAGATCGGCTTGGGCTTGAGGGGGGTGGCCCCAGTGAAGGGGGCAACACCAAGATCGATGGGGGGGTTAGGCGCCACCCGAGCTCTGGAAAAGTGAAAGACCTCGGACTTGGCGTGTTCCAACACCAATCCGAGGGCCGTGAATAGGCGGAACACCTCGTTGTAGGCATCCACAAGTTTAGGGAGGTTATCTTCTACCCGTTTGGATTGCGTGATGAGGGTGCCATCATCGACGTATGAAATCAGATCTGCCAGCGGCTGGGGGACGCGGGCGAAAAAGAGGCGCATCACCAGTGCAATGTATAGCGCCGAGCAGACAGGGGACAGGGCCGAGCCCTGTCCCACCCCGACGTCGGCAGAAAACCTGCCTGAGCTATCGGTGTTCCATTTGTAGGTCGTGAAGCGGCCTACTAGATAGGAGTGGAAGAAGTTCACCACGCAAGGTGGGAACCCCAACTTCTCGATAATTGTCAGCAAAACCTGATGGTTTAGTGACGGGAAGAATTGAGCGATGTCGAAGGCGACAACGCTTGTCTGTAAACCCTTTGTCCACCCCACACGGACGAGGTGGGTGAGGTATACTCCAGCGTCCTCAGTGGAACGCTGGGCGACGCCTCCAAACTGGTTAGGATGGAAGACGCCGTGTGCCACGCCGTCGAACTGGAGCCGTCCCACATGCATCCCTTGCCACAAAGGATATTGCAAATTGAACTTGCAAGGATCATAGAGGGAGTTCAGGGTCAGCAAGAATTTCCCTCTGAATCTCAGCAACTATGGAACAGTGACTGCCACCTGCCAACTTGGTATAGTAGCCTGCATCAAGAACAGCACTGACAAAGCCTGGACCACGATAGGCGCTTTGCCCAGAAGACGAGAGAAAGGTGTGCTGAGGTGGGTTGTACAATCACTTAACAGAATAGTCAGCATGAACATAGAACTATACAAACACTCCTTACATAGTGAAAACAAGACCAGGGGACCACCTCGTGTTCCACCAATCTTTGTATCTGGCACTCGTGCCACCTGGGCCAAAGTCAATCGCATCTGATTTGGGGGAAATTGCAGCCTTCAAGCAACCAAATGATTGGGCTGGATGAAGATCATGATCTGGTTGGACAAGGAGCAAGTGATGGACGTTTCAAGAGCATGAAGATCAGATCCTGTGCTCAAGATCAACTCTTTCACATTCACCATTTGGTCAGGCATCTAATCTAGTGGGTTTAGCAGGTTGAGAATAGGGATTTTTGCTTCAGCCCAGTCCAGCTGACTAGGGCAAAGACTTTCTTGAGACTGGTGGCAAGCCAGTGCAAATGAATGAGTGGGAAGGCAACAAGAGTGGGGGTCCATTCTGGAGTGGATGAAGTATTTGTTCAAGTTTGTTTGGCCCAAGCTCACTGACTCGTGACAGTGCACATTTGGCAATTCAAGTTCAAGTTGGCTGCAGCCCGAATTCATACCCCACACATATACTTAGGTTGGATCGACACTAAATTATTTCCCGTTGTGGTCTCTGTTGAGTATCCATAGCAGGGAAGTCAACTCACAGCCGTGAATAAGGTATGTGAGAAGTCACATTCAAGTACCCTAAGGGAGAAGAACAATTATACTAATAGAACATGTGCCCTTATGCTGTAGCGATATGTGACCATGATCGAGTAGGGTGTTACAACTGCCATTAGCCACCAGCACTCTCAATTTCATGGCAAAGACAGAACTGGCAGGTCTACAAGTGATGTTTCAGATTAAGGCTTGTAATTAGAATGGAAATGGCACATATGAGAATTGTGATATCGATGGTATGGACTAGAGTTGACCCAATCTGGCACCTGGGACTCACATATGGCATCCACACTGCCTTCCCTTATCAAAGCGCTAGAATATTGACATTCCGTCATCCAGCTATGGCAGTAATCGGAGCTCTCCTTTTCCAGGTTGCATATTTGAACCTTGAGTTGTGCAATGGTCACATGCGCTTCAATTAAAGAAGCATTCAAGACTGTTATATAATGTTCCAGCTCCCAGTCAGTATTCATTTGGGTGTCTACATCTGCCATAACTTTTGAGTTTGCTGGGAAGTGGGCAGCTCATTAACAAGTGCTAGTGAACATGCAGGGGATGCTTACTGTGGCTATGTTCTGCCAGCATCAAGTGAGGTTCTTGACAAGCTGTGCGTTTTACTAACTTTGGGGATCTGGATACCCCATGGGGACTGCCATGCAGAACTTGGATGTGAGCCGGTGAATAGGATATAATAATGCTTTAGCCATTCTTACTTTAAGAGTGCTTGTTTGGCTGCCCTCCCAGTTGGGGAGCATGGCATGATATGAAAGAGAGCCTGTGGCAGTAGAATGTAGGGTTTGAAGTCCAACGCATACTTACCAATGTAATTATCACCCTTTTATACTAGTACAAATGCATACCACAACATCACATCCTGCTGCAGCAAGTCATCATGAACCATCCTACTCTCTGCAATGTTCATAGTTCGGAATGCATCGCACAGCTTATCTAAAACTGATATGTGTGACGGTGACACAAAATAAACAGCAATTTTTATGCAATTTGAACGGTTCAAGACCTGGCCTTGATATTCAGATGACATTATCCTACAGGCTCAATCAAAACTTACTTGGTGAGGACAACCAGGTGGGATGACCATGGCTTCACCTGGCAACTGAATTGCACGCCATCCACATATGCCACTGTTAAAAAATGCGGATTTGCTCACTTCTGGGGAGACATAATGCATTTCCGAGACAATTGCCTGAGCCAGCTTACAACTCTCATCAGATGACAAGTGTTCAAGAGCCTTACAAAGTGAGAAGATACTGGCAGAAGGCCAGATGTCACAGAGGGCGCCTGAACTTTGACTGCCAGCTCTCTGCGCACTATGAAGCATTATGTTGACAGCCCCAACTTTATCCATGTGTACGAATGTCATCCCATTGCTTTCTGGATCTGACTATTCCACAATGAGATAGGATAATTTCAATGAGAACAAACTGACCTCTGCAATATAGAGTTTTGGGCCTAGATAGGAAACCAATTATTAACAAGGCAAAACAGTGTTCTAAAGATAATATCATGGAGGTTGGGTAAGATGCTTCCCTGTGGGAAGTAGGAAAAGAGATTCATTGGACCACAGGGCCCCATATACGCTTCAAACATGCATCCAATGCATTGGTTAAATTTCTTGTACAGCCCGGGGTGAGCGCTCCTCAGATCTTTCTTTGGGGGATAATCCTATACCCCAACATCAATATGAGAAACCAGATGTAATATTGGACCATACCCTGATCTGGAAGGATTTGTTCAACGATTGTCCCATCCAACGTTGAACATACGCCAATAACGTAGATGTCTTCAAATGCCAGATGCCACCGTCATGAAAGGATGTTGTACACCGCCTGCTACCATGCTCCTTCAAGTCAAGGAGCTCTGCGGGCATCGCGGGATTGAACACTCTGACCAGAATAAATGGCTCAGCGCTATTCCATTTCTGCATAAAGACCTCCAGAGTCATCTCCCCAATGGGGAATCTGCACATATGATGTAGAATGAGACTTATTTAAAGTAGGGTGTGCCCCGATTGTACGACGGGCAGACTCAGGAACGAGAGGCTGGACAGATGGGAGCATACCCAGGTGCATTGGAGGTGGCAAATTCCATACCAATTCCATTGAGTGGAGTGCATCCTGAAGCTCCTCCGCAGAAAAGACGGCCACAGGGATAAGCCGCTTCTTGTGAGAACCAATGCATGATGTAGAATGAGACTTATTTAAAGTAGGGTGTTCTTGGTGGCACAGACCGCACAGCTCGAACCCACACATAGTGCAAAACCATGCTTGAAACAAGAGAGATGTTGAACATTTGTCTGATAAATCATTATTATGGAAAGACATCAATACCTGGACATACCACATAGATATTTCATCTTTTTTGGGAAAGGATGGAATTGGACCTCGGAAAGTTGGACGTGATCCAATCTGGCCTTCACCTTTGGCAACAAGGCCTGAGCAGTTGCATACTATGCAAGAGTGAAAATTAGGACACAAAATCATTAATATTAATTTGTCATACCTGTACTCCCTTCCGGTGATCGGTAGTTTGAGCCGGCTTCCACTGATCCCACACATTGTCGTCGTGCCTAACCTGGGGGGCTCTTCCACCAAAGATCAGAGTGAAACCGCCACCCTTCGTGTCTTTCATCCTTCGGAAACCGATAAAACGACATCTTTCATGAATTTTGTCACGGTTGAGCCTTGTCAGTGAAACCATGGAGCATTCTAGACACAGAGCATCAGCAAGAGGCGACCCATACTCCAAGCATCCCTGTGCTTGAAATGGGTATTTCTCTGCGGCGTCCGTTGTTAATTTGGACTTTTTCAAAATGGGGTTTGCTCTGCTGGCTGGCTTCCACTTCTTTGGCTGGGCTGGCACGGCTTGACTAGATTTGGAGGTAGGTGGTAGTGCTGATGGATCTTCCTCAACAGGATTGGATTGGAGAGCGGGGTCTGGTTGTGTTGTAAACATTATGAGTGAACAAAATATAAAGAGCGTGAAGATAGTTGAACACCTGCATGGCCCAACCATGCTTGGTGACCTGCCCCAGCTCGTCCTGATTGTCTGGTGGCATGGCTGCTACAGCAATGCAAACTGAGGATCCTTCAGAGACAAGAATGCTCTAATGATGCGTAAGGGAAATCACTAAGAACACAATTATGACGCACATCCAATGCATACACCCGCCCTGTATGTATGAATGTTTACTTAAATATGAGGCTGGGGGTGGATATTACTTACATGCTGCTATGTGCAACTTTTCACGTACAAATGATTGCATATGTATAACGTATATGTGGTCTAGGGTAAAAGTTACTCAGTCGTAAGCTTAGAATTTAGTACACATACCTGTATGGCCCAGAATTGCAAGAGGGGCTAGGAGTGAAAGCGACTGGAAGAGCCATGTCTGGCATCGTTACTTCAATTTTCCCAGTCCCTTTCACATCGATATTGTTCAACGCATAGAATTGTGTCCCACTAGCAACATCATGTGTTAATATCAAGCCCAAGCTGTCTGAAACAGCAGCTGTAACACTGAAAAATGCTTATGAGTTGTGATGAGGATGATCAATGTTGCACTTATGGGCGGTCCTGGACACACACCCGTCTTATGGTAACCTTATTCACGATATTGAATTCCACATTGTTGGAATGAATGAGTGGCCATAAGTCATAACAAAAGCCCTGATCCAGCTTTGGCAAATACATTGTAGACTCTTGTAGAAAAAACACCAGGATATGCGCCACTGAACAAAGGTGAAGGTGTGTGATTCAAGATCCATGGAATAGACGAAGATCATTGTTCAAAGAAGCGGCGGACAACTGTAATAAAGGAGCTGTGCGGCCGTGAATAATGTGAATGGTGACAATGGGAAAAGACTCACTTTTTTCCAATGGGTCTACTTCAGTGACAACGACGTTGTCCCCAGTAGTTGATGCTATGGTGGACTTGCAACACATTATACTCCCATTTTTGAAGGACTGCAGACCAGAGTGTGCTATAACCGTTAGCTGGGGAAGAAAGTCACCTAACTCGGACTGATTCTTGGCACAATTATAATAGGTCGGAAATATTAAGTGTTTTCCATTGTCAGCCAACACAATGAGCTAAACAACACCGCGGTCACGTCTCCACACCATATCCAAAGTAGACAAGTTAGATGAGAGGGATATGATTTTGTGATCAGCTTTCTCTGGGGCTGTTATATCCCATAGAATTAACTCATTAAAGTTTCCTGTTCCCCACTGTGATTCAGCAAAGCTTGTGAATGGAGCAAAGGAAACATACCTCCAATTACAACAGTGTGCCTATCATCACAGAAAAGAACCCTCCTAACCTTTCCAGATTGTCGGTTGAGTAAGGATCCAGAAAGAGTCTTTGACATGCTTGATTCCGACGCCCAATGTTAATGAGTAGAATCGTGAATTAGTTGTCATGCGTAACACATAATGGGTGATATAAAAAACTTCAACTTCTCCAAGTTGGTTCGACACTGGTTCGACATCCCCAGCAGCGTTCTGTCTGATGGCTCTGCAGTCCCTCAGAAACGTGCAGTGGACGTCTTAGGTCCTAATGGTGCTGAGAATGCTCCATCTTCATCCCGGCGCTCAAGCCCCCGACTCCGCATGCCCTTGCCCTTCTCTTCCCAATGCACAGCACGGGTATTAGACAAGAAAAGGATTCAAGGTATGGCATCATCCACTCGTTTAGTAGTATCATTTTCTCCACAACATGGATATGGGCTGCCACCTTGACTGTGTTTGTCTGTGTTATGGAAATAGGCCACTGCCTTGACCGTATATCAGATTTGTTGTTATTAACTTTCTTCTCTCTGTTTACGAATACCTAATGATCCCTTGTTGCAGCTGCTCCATTGCTGAAGGAAGGGGTTCAAGGTATGGCATTATCCACTCATTTAGTAGTATCATTTTCTCCACAACACGGATATAGGCTGCTGCCTTGACTGTGTTCGTCTGTGTTATGGAAATAGGCCACTGCCTTGACCATATATCAGACATTTGTTACTATTAACTTTTTTATGGATACCTAACCATCTCTTGTTGCAGCTGCTCCATTGAAAAAACCTGCCACAACAGCTCTCAATGTGACTTCACTTCTTTAGCCTTGACATATGAGTTACTTACTAGTTCTGTTAATTCAGCAATGTTTCTTCTGCAGGCAAGGAGGGTACACGCATACCTGTGTTGTCTGCAATAATTTTGCATCATGTTTTAGTAGCAGAGACACAGTAGGCTGCCTACTGGAGTTCTTTCTTCAGGGCACAGATTTCGTCTGTCCTGACTGTTATAAAATAAAGGAAATGTTGCCTCCAGTCAGTGCTCATTGTTCTGAACCCACTGTTGATAAAATCTAACGAGCATTGTCTAGTACACCATCCCCCCTTGATCAGTTGGTGCAAGTCACTGTGGTATGAACACGGGCCCCTTGATCATCTACACTGTGTATCTGGACGAAGGGCCTCATGCATGGTCATCTGCTACTTAAAGGTCAGGCACGTGGATATTATCATGGAAAGGTAGCTTAACTATAACTATATTTATCTAATTTTTCAACTTATGCCAATTAGGAAGAACAGTTACTCATCATTTCCCTTCCATTCCAAGATCTCCGTGGTACAACTGAGATTCGCACCATTACCAAAAACTCTAACTTGATCTCTGCATTTCTGAAAATCAAACCAAGCAGTCGCTTCCTCTTATTGCTCCAAACACATTCTGACCCCTCTGACAGCAGCCTTCATTTTGCCCCAGGGCGATCTACTGACCTGTGCGAGGTTGGTATTTAACTTCGCGATATTGTCACACCTCACCAGTTTACAGATATTTAATCACATCCTGGGGCTGATGTATCTTCATCAGCTTTCTAATTCTGTCTTATTTCTGAGCTCTTGTGGGTACTATGTGGATGGACATCTTGAAGCACTCAGAAGTGCAACGTAAGTTCTCACTTGTGGTGCTAAGTCAGCTAGGTTTAAATCTTGCTGCAGCTCTGCATATGGCTTCAAGTCTACCTTTTGCTTTACTACTCGATCTCTTGACCCACTTCTCATAACGGTCTCATGTTACTATAACATTCTCGACTTCCATATCATTGGGAATGAGTCAGCACAACAAGCACTCAAGCGCTCAGCCTCTTGCTCGCTTCTCTCTCTCACATTGGTCCTTCTTTTGGCTGAGAGAGGTTCAATATCTATGTGTGGAGCAGCAATCTGATACAGGCCAAACGGTGTTTACATATACTGCCCTACTTGTCATCAAGCTCCTAACTACCGAAAACTCATTCATGATGAGGAAGCAGTTCTGTACAAGTGTTGTTCAAAGCAGCATCCTAGTGATGTCTCTTGCTTCCAGACTGTACCGCTTCTCAAGTCTGATGAAACAAGATTTGTGGTTGGAGGTTTAGGTGCTCGTTGTCGCTATATTATAACCAGGTGTGCAACATTGCCATGTTTATTTACATGCTATTCTTATTCTTCATGACAAGGTCCTCATTTGACTGATTTTGTAGAACTATTACACGCTATGTATGGTTCTGGTTAATGAAGAGTGATTGATCCTTGCCAGCATGTCCAAGATTGCAAATAAGCTAGTAGAAGTATGGGGATGAATTGACAGGAGTGGAAATTGGACTTGTGTAAGGGAAAAGACGAAAACTGCTATATGTGACAGGCTTTCTGTGCCCTACAGAAAAGCCCCTCCTGGAGGTGGTGGGTAATCTGCACTATTAAACTCACTTAAGAGCCTAGTACTACCAAGTTTTGGTGGAGCAAACATGGCTGCCTCCACTTCCCTGTCCTTGGCTGCCCTATATCTGTCAGCAAAAACACTTCAAACACCTTAGGAACTACTTCAAAAAAGGAGATGATAGTAGTAAACTTACTGGCCCTGATTCTGCATGTTTTCAAGCACCTGCTCAAGCCTTTGTCCCCCAACACCAGCAGCGACACTTTCAACATCAGCATTGTAACATGATGCAATCTCACCATAAACTGAACCTGACACAATTGGGACCTTCAGTTCTAGCACTTGGTAGAAGAATGCATGCACTGCACAGTACGTCTGTTGATATGCATATGCATTAGGAAGTGCTTCCAATATCAAAGTAGTAGGGCTCAGCCATGCCTGGGGCATGCTTATCACCCCAGCCACAGCAAACAAATACTTAGTTTAAGGCAGAACCTTCATAAGGATAGTCGTAGAATGGGCAGCCCTATTTATTTCCCCGATGTTATTAATATGCAGTACAAATATTACTTGCAGACTTACCACAGAATCAAATGCAAAGTGGACGAGGGGTGCCTCTTTGAAGAGTATGTGCAGGCTGTGAAACTTCACATGGGCCTTGTATTCCAGTGTTCCAGGCATAATTGCTGAGTGGGGATCTGGTACAAGAAATGGAAAAAGCTGGGGAACAAAGGGCACCAGCGAATCCCTCCAGTGAGTTCAGATGTTAAAGCAATCTCTCGTTATCCAATTTTGATTAGTTGACAACTGAAGAGTAGAAAAGTGACTGCAGCCAAGCATTACTTTGTCTTGTAAGTTGGGTAAAACCTGCCCTGCAGAAAAGCATAAGTGAAAAAAAACTGCCTTGCAAGAGTCAATTGTACTTACTTGGGATGACAGCCTCATGATTTAGAATGAGGTTATGGAGCCTGAATTTTGCTGCAAAAAATGCTTCAGTAAAGAGCCTCTGACCTGGTGTATCAGCACTCAGGTTTCGACTGCCATTGACACCAAAAGGAACAACAGCTGGCCATTGGTTGCTGGTGAAGGCACTGCAGGATCCAATCATTTTGCAGATCATAATATTAGTGACAGTCAGAGCCAGCGTATTTTGGACAAAGGTGTTATATGCCTCGAGGTTGCTGAGGTCCACTAGGACTGGTGGTTTCATATCACCTGGCCCACCAGAGAATGGAAGCCCATGGGTTATCACTGGGAGAGGACCGCTGAGACCTGGATTAACAACTCTCACCCTCCGCTTGGTGAGGAGTTGCCTTGTTTTGGTCCTCTGCTTGGCAGCTACCCCTGTTGATGCCATGTGGCCTCCATGTGATGCGTCTGAAGTTGAGCGATCTGACCCAGTTGGAAAGGACAAAGAGGATGAAGGAGATTCTGCCTGGCTCAATGGAGCAGACTCCCAGCCAAATGCCATAACCTCGGATAGTGGAGCACCATCAACAGTTCTAATACATTGAACCACATGAGGCCCAGGGATGGAGCATAGGGTTCTGGAATCGCCATCAGGTCCATGATGAGGCATGGGGTTGATGTCACAGGGGTGGGGGCAGCTTTGGCATGTTGTAGATCAAACACAGTAGCTGCTGGAATGAAGATAACTTCTGGTGGCCTTTCAAACATGGGTACAGGTTCATGATCTGGTATATATTTAGTATTGGATACAGTGTGATGATGGAGCTGTACCTGGGTCATCATATTGTAGATCAAATGCAGTAGACGCTGGAATGATTACTTCTGGTGGCCTTTCACTGGCAAATGTGGGTACAGGTTCATGATCTGGTATATATTTAGCATCGTATACAGGACGACGATGGAGCTGTACCTGGGTCATTGGAGGTGTCGCTGCTCAAACATTCATCCAGAACAGGAGCAGGAGGATTTCCTTTGATGACTTCATACATCTTTGATAGGAGAACAACAGGAGGGAGGACTTGAATATCAGGAGTGGACATTCCAGCTGGGTAGTGCTTCGAGTCCTACTTAGACTCACCAGAAAATATTTGATCCCCGCCCATTGGAACCCTCCTCGGGTCCACAAAACATGTTTTCAGCCCGTCATACCTTCGTCCCTGTGGGGTTTGATCTCGCTTCTCAGAACATGCTCATCCACCAGGCAGATCTTTGCTGAATTTTGCCTGGAAACTTGAAGTAGATTAACCATGGAGAAAAGGTCGCTCACAAGATGATACCACAAGCAGATGCACGCGCACTGTACTTTTCACCATTCCTGCCAACCATGTTAGTGTAGGGTGCCACAGTTTTCCTCTAGTATACACACTGCATCAAATGCCATGGTTCCAGGAGTTCCGGGCTGTTTGACAGGGCTACTTGCTAGTACTTACTTCTCATGACCTTCTTCTTCACTAGACCCTTGTTCCTCTCATAAATTTCCGGTGTTCCGCATCCTCTGAAAATATGACCTCCACTGCAAGACGTGATATCCATGTCTCCGTGTCGTCCGTTCTTGGTTCGCACCAAATGAGCCCTTATTCCACTGTAGTAAGCTCCATCAAGCCATTTACAATGTTCAAGTTCAAGTTAAAGGAGTACTTAGCACAGATCTGCAAATCAATCTGCGGGTCAGAAGGCACTTGCCCTGGCACGAGCAACCTGCAAAACTGTCAGAGTAGAGAAAGAGGCTGCTGCAAGCCAGCTGGAAGAAATGAGGTTGTTGTTTGGGATGATAGAGGATCGCTTGCAGGAAGCCAGCTTGAAGCTCTATGAAGCTGATCAACAAGTTGGTGAAGTTGACAAGCTTGTGACCAGCAATGGCATGCTTCTTGCTCCCATCCAGTCCTTTCAACCTCTCGAAGTCAAAATACAAAGATGGGGACAAGGGGTTCTCATGCATGACAATGAAGAGAGTAGTGAGTTGGCAGGTACTACGATCTCTGAGCAATCGCTTCCAGATCTTTCTGCAGTTTCACCTACTTCTGATGTCAATGCCCTTGCAAGCAGCCCAGGGACAACCACACCAACCAGCAGTGTCCAGGAGGTTGACAAAACAGGGAGTAGTCAGAATGTATATAGAAGCTTTCGACTGTCAAATGCCTTATAAATCTCTATACTGTTGTTCTGCTACTTGGAGTCCAATTGCTCTGTGTTGGCAACTCTGGCTTATTATATTAAACCTCAAAAGCCAGCGAGGGCAGTGGAATGTGGCAGAGCTCAAAGTCAGTGCTCTTTCCAGACTGCGAGGCTTCTGGCCTGTTTTTACATGCATCTCCCCATCACATGCCACTACTAAACATCAGATTCAGTGAATTGAATTTAAGTTACAAAGCTGTGGGTCTCTTGTTTCTTGGAGATCTTTTTGGCTATAATGCTTGGCAAGGTATGAAAACAGTATTACCTATGTGAGCTGCAGAACTTGCTAATGGACCTGCACAAATAGGATATTGATGCAGAGAACCGCACAAAGGCTCCACCAGAACATGCGCATCCAGATTCTTGACAGCATCCACCAACTCCCCAGTGCCAAGAAAGACCAATGCGGGGCGTTCATCACATCTTCTGCCTCTGTGCAAAGACTTGGACAAGAAACTTAGCACATCTGGTGAATCCGCAAAGTGGCCCCAATACTCGACCTTCATCCTTCCAAAGTCAACACCTGATTTTGTGACGGCTGGTGAGAGGATGGCCAGATGGTCTGGTGTTTCTTGTTTTGGCGGTTAGCGTCCAAATTCCTTGCCTACTGCCAAGCCAGCTGACTTATGTGTTTTGTTGCCATGGTCCTTCTGTCTCCAGCTCATTGGAAATTTGTCCTTGATGTACATTCACTCGCTTCCTTTTGAATTATCACATTGCTAACGATTACTCTCAACCTCGGCCTGGTGAACCAGTGCCACAAAAACTCCATGTACCATTCTGCCATTAAGTCCTTGCCGAACCCCGAGATTGACAATTTTTTGCATATCACCATCCAGCTCCCTTATACAAGGAATCCCTCAAACCTGTCAAGCCCGTGCCCTACCTCATCTGTCCCCAGCTAAGCTAAGCCCTCCTGCCATCTAGCTCTTCAAGAAAGTGATGTAGACATACATCCAGCATGGCAGTGCGTCAGCCATCTTTATCTGTGATGACGACCTCCAGCTCATCAGCATGGAGGAGCGCAAGGAGCACATTGCGTTTGATGCAAACCACAACTTGAACATTGGGTGGGTCGCCCATCCCGGACGCTCAGGCGTCCCTGATTGCTTTAGACATTCTGGTAAGTTCAAGAAGGTGAGCAATATGAGCCACAGTCTCGGACTATCGTCATCCTAGATTAGGAGAGACAAAGTGGAGGTATTCCAGGCAGCGCAAAGTCAGTCAAGATTTAAGCAACCCAGCAATAACTGGGCCTATTTACCCCATACCGGCACTGGCAGGGCATGGGCCACCGGCAGGGCTCTGCGGCAGTTGGGCTTCTGGGATTTTTTCATCCACAGGTGCCCTCTGACTATCTCAGGTGTAGCCCTAGCTTCCACAACCCCAAGCAATATGACTGTGTTATTATCCATAGCACACCTCAAGATTATTTTGCTCAACTTCTCTTTGTCTTCCTCTACATGCTTGAAGCAAGCGAGAACATCATTATACCTGGCGGTCATGATAAGATCATGGCTCCCATAGCCTTGATACAGCCGTTTGCCAAAGTAACTTCCTTACGGCGAAAGGACAAAGATTTACACCTGCATCACCTACAATCAAAACCACAGGCCAATGCTACTTTCAAATCAGCTCGATCTATTTGCTGTGGTGCATACATTGTTCAGGAAGGTATCGAAGAAGAAACATCACCGATTCCAGACCTTGTTGATGGCGACATGTTTCTTTGTATGCATTCTATGTACCCCCCCCCCCACAAATGAGACATGTGCTACCAGATTCCCGGAATATCCTACTGTACCTACAGTAAGGGCTGCAGCTGTATTAACAAGTAAACTCATCCACCTTCGTAAACATCTCAAGGCCTTCTTGAAAGTGACTTTCACGATCGCTCTCCCATTTCAGAAGCTCCTCAGCCCTCCCCTTCTTCTTGATGCCAGCCAAGAGGCTTTTATCAGAGCAAAACCCATTATATACCCACCTGAGGAGCCCCCCTGCAGTGTATTGTGTGACTGAATACCGTGTTTCCCCTTCCAGTATCTTGACGTTGGAGTGGAGAAGGATGGCCAAGGGCAAGAGGATGGTGGATCCCAGAGGAAAACGTACAACAAGGCCCAGGTCCCAGAAAACAAGGTGGCCTCCTAGGTCAGCATCAAACTCTCTGCAGCTAGTGATGACACATTGTCCCCAGGCAAGGTTGCCTGGGTCTGTATGTGGGCAGGTGATGACGGTGGGGCCAAAGTTAACAGTCATGGCAGAAAATACGCTCTTTTCAAAGATTTGCTGAAGGAAAGGGCTGCGCTGGAGGAGCGAGTCGAGCTTGCTGGAGTAAAATTGGTGGACCTTGGGGAAGTATGCAGCAAACAGGCTGGACTGCAAAGAGGCGATCCGCTTGATGGAGGCTGAGCTGCAGAGGGAAGCCAGCGCTTCAGCATTTGGTTTGGAGTTTTTAATGTTGAGAGGTTGCTGTTAAGGGCTGTGAAGCTAGCGTTTGGAGAAAAGAAAGAAGCCAGGCACTCACAGTTTGACCTCCCCCATAAGAAATGCCAACCGCTAAGGCAGGAAAGTCCCCCTGCCTGTGATGCACCTGCTTCTCAGTAAAACGGCACTGCCCACATGCATCTTTGATTTGCTCACCAGCCTTGCCGATCACAACGTCCCAGTCATCTCCCCGGGGTCACCCAGCCAGAACAGCCACTAGATGCCCTTTGGAGTCAGCAAGAGTTCTGGGGGTTCTGTGCAGGCCCTGTCAGCGTTAGGGAGGGAGGAGGAGGAAGGAGACTGACCGCCCATCCCAGTCTACCATCGTTCTGGACGGGGTCTCGGCCCTCTTGAGGTCAATTGGTTGGGTCGTCACGTCGTGCTGGCAAAGGTAAGGCTGAATGAAGAAAACGCGTGACGAGAGTGTCAAATGCGCTGTGAATGGGGAAATGAAAACGAGACAGAGAGTTCTCGAAAGGGTCGAGAACCTGAGGTTGAGAGTGTGCAGGGGGAACGCATTCATGCTCAACGCGTCGCATTCCGATTGATCGATGATCAGTGCACATGGGAAAGGGACAAGAGACAGTGAACAAAGAGAGAGGTCGAGGCTGATGGCACTCGATATGGGAAAACGTGCGTGGGCATGGTATGTAAAATAGTGGACTTGTTGGTCCAGTCAAGAGTATCCGAGGAAAGGGTGTAGGGAGGTAAAGCTGGAAGCTGACTAGAGGCTTTTGGACGAAGGGGGGCACTCCTCTGTATGTCTCAGAGGTCAGGAGCAATTGTCTCAGTATATACTATACATATAGTATATATAGTATATAATGCTGAAGTAATGCTGAAGTAACAGTAATTAGTAATGTCATAATTACTGCTCTGGATATAGCAATTATAGGCTTGTATCCCAACACTCCCCCTCAAGCCTATAGCGGCTGGGTGAAATGGTTAAATATTTTGTCATTACTCCCCCCGAAGTCAAGGGTGGAATAAGTTTCTTTTTGTCATTACTCCCCCTTAAGTCAAGGGTGGAATAAGTTTCTCTTTGTCATTACTCCCCCTGAAGTCAAGGGTGGAATAAGTTTCTCCAGTTGCATTAAAACCTCTGTGGTGGAAAAAACCCGTTGGGAAAAAATCCAACTCACGCAAGGAAAGCTGCTGGGTTAACCTGACTGAACTCCCATCTCATCCCTATGTCGTGTAAATTTAGGCTTCGGCAGAGCCTTTGTTAATATGTCTGCAGTTTGCTCCGGATCACGACAGTTTTGAATTTCTATTGATTTATTGGCCACGAGATCCTGGACCCAGTGATAGCGGATAGCGATGTGTTTTGATCTCTGATGAAATTGAGGGTTCTGAGTTAAAATTACTGACCCTTCGTTATCGCCTTTAATCACTGTGGGGAATTGGTGTGCAAATCCGAGTTCTTCATATAAATTTCTTAGCCATACGGCTTCGCGTCCAGCATCTGATAATGCAATATATTCAGCTTTGGTAGAGGATAGTGCAATAATAGTTTGTTTCTTAGATTTCCATGTTATTGCTCCCCCGGATGCTTTGAAAATATAGCCAGTTGTGGATTTAAGATCTTCAATATTAGCAAATGAAGCATCAGCATATCCGTGGAAGAGGTTATTGTTTTCAGTCTCATCTTGGGATTTATAAATTATCCCGAGAGTTTTCATACCAGCCAAGTACCTGAGTATTCGCTTTATTGCACCGTGGTGTTGTAAACCCGGGTTAGCAGTGTAGGTGGCCAACTTGTTAACAGCAAAGCTGATATCGGGTCGTGTGGAATTTGATAGGAATTGTAGACATCCTAATAATTTTGCGTATGAATTACTCCTGTTGGGTTCATTATAATCCAGATTCGGCAATAATTTAATATTGGGATCCATTGGCATTCCGACTGGATTCGCGTCAAGCATTCCCTCCTTGCGGAGAATATTTTCAATATATTTCTCCTGAGATATCTTGATTGCATCGTCTTGGCACGTAATTTCTATGCTGACGATTTTGCTCGGCTCCCCGAGGTTGGTTACTTCCCATTCCATACTGAGCGTATTTTTCATATGCTTCATCATAGAATCGGAAGACGCAAAGAGTAATGTGTCGTCAACCCAGACTGTTATTATTCCCAAGTCCTTGTTGACCCTTCGAATATACGCGCATGGATCTGCAAATAAGTGTCTGTATTCGTGAATTTTGAGTTTACCATCAAATTCATTATTCCACTCTCGCCCTGCCTGCTTTAGTCCATAAAGTGGTTTCACTAACCTACATACCCGGCCTGTTCCATCTTCTTGTCCTTCAGGTTGCTTCATATATATTTCTTCCTTTAATGTGCCATTGAGGTATGTGCCCTTTACGTCCATCTGTTGTATTTTTAGACCCTTCTTTGATGCAAGCGCTAATACTGCTTGGAGCGTGTCCATCCGGACTATGGGTGAGAATGTATCCGTATAATCATAGCCTGGTCGTTGTGCACATCCTTTTGCAACTAATTGCGCTCGGTATCTTATAATTTCCCCTTGTTTATTTCTTTTCCAGACAAAGACCCATTTGTTCGCAATCGGTATCGTGCCAGGAGGTTTCTGGACCAATTCCCATGTCCCCTTCTCCTTTAGTAGGTTCAATCCATTTTGTATGGCTTTTTGCCATTCCAGCCAATCAAGGGAGATCCGCGCGTCTTTGAGCATGTTTATTTCGTCTCCAGCAATTATTGCATAGGCTTCATCGTTATCTAGGAAGGTATTTGCTTCTTCCTCTTCTGTAAGGTTTAACAAGGGTTTATAGTCGGTACGAACTCCACGCGTTTGTGGCGGTTCATTTCTCTGCATTGCACGCGCCTTGCGCAGTTCATCAATATCAATGCAATTATTATTATCAACTCGTTTCCGCTTCTGGGATTGCTTCTCCGGGTTACAAGGTTCTATTTCCGGTATATCCGGTTCTTCTCCGATCGGTGATGCGGCTCTGATCAGAGATTCATCATTTGTGATCGGCAGTTGTGGGGGTGGCTGTGCCTCAATCTGCCTACGGTAGGGTTCTATAATTGAAATTCTCGGCGGCGCGCCTCCATCAGACTCCCCCTCGCGCGTCGAGGGTTCCATTGTATTGTCTTCAGAAGGTTTAGATTTTGGAGTACCAGTCAATAGCTCGAAATTCCGCAAAGTTAATACATTACGCGTTTCGGCATTGTAATATTTGACTGCTCCGGCACCGTCGTCATATCCAAGATATGCACGGTGCTTTGATTTAGGAAGCATTTTTCTTTCCTTTTTCTGACCTTGTAATAAGATCCATACTGGTGCACCAAATTCGCGTAAGTGTGAAACATCCGGTTGTTCATTGTGCCATCCCTCGTAAGGAGTTAATTTCCGAAGATGCTTCGTATACGATCGGTTGCGGAGATAGGCGGCATGCATGACGGCATATTCCCAGAGGTATTCTGGGAGCTCGCTCGCAGATAGCATTGCACGCGATAATTAGACAAGTGTCCTATTCATTCTTTCTGCAATGCCATTTTGCAATGCAGAGTACGGGGCGGTTAATCGTATTTGTATCCCGCGTTCCTTAGAATAGTTTTCCAATTTTTCATTGACGAATTCTTTTCCGCAATCGATTTGAATCCCCTTGGGTGTTTGGCCTTGTGTTTTTATATAGGCCAAATAATTTATTACTCCCTGTGCTGCATCACTCTTTTCTTTTAGACATTCGACAGTGACATACCTCTTGGTGTCGTCAACGAATAATAAGTAATAGTGTTTTCCGTTGATGGACTTGATGGCATATTTTCCCCATAAATCTATATGTGTCAATTCTCCGGTTTCAGTATTCCGTTTGACTGATTTTGGGAATGGTTTAATGTGTTGTTTTGCGGCTATGCATGTCTCGCATTCTGGTTTTGGGGTGGCCAGATCAACATTGAATCCTTTTACCATATTTCCATCATGTAGTAATTGTAGCCCAGTATATCCGATATGTCCAAATCATCGATGCCATGTTTCCCAACTGAGTGATTTTTCATTTCCACTGAAAGTTATATCATTTTCAGCGTTGTTGGCAGTGTCGTTCAGGTTTCTAATAATCATTTCCATTTTGTAGAGATTATTATTGATTTTATTCCCGTGTGCAACGGGTTTACCATTTTTATTGATGAGGGTTATTTCCCCTTGTCCCCCTTTGTATTTCCCTCCTGCGGCATCCCAGAACGTGCAGAACGTCTTTGAGATGAAGAATATATTTTTCTCCATTACATGTCGCAATTAGATCGACATTTCCTCGTCCTTCTATTTTTGCCTCTTTCCCTCCTACACCTGTTACGGAAATATTTTTCATAGGCTCATAGGAGGTAAATGCTTCTTTTTGATGCGTTACATGTGAAGTGGTTGCCGAGTCAGCCAACCAATCATAATAGATCAGACGCTCATCAATTATGGCATCGTTATTCCATGCATCATAATTATGCCCTTCCTCGTCTGCTGAGAAAGTAATATGTTCTTCTACTATCATTGAAGTATCCCCGGGCTTCTTCTCTTTCTCTTTCACTTTCTTCTTTCCCCAACAATTCTTCGCGTAATGTCCAAATTTCCCGCAGTTACGGCATTTGTTCCCATCAAATTTTCGGCATTTGCTCGTCCAATGCCCCGCGCGCTTGCAATGATCGCAATAAGATTTGATGGAGGTTTTCTTTTCGGTAATACGGTTTTCCAGGGATTTACTGGGACCGGTAGCTATCTGGGTTCGCACCAGATTTACGTTCCCGCCGGTTCCGTTATTACCCGTTCCGATTTAGCCAAAGTTTATATTCCTCTCGTAATAATCCTATAAACGCGTCTGATGATAAGCGACGCTTGGGATCCAAGTCATTGGGATCATTTGCGTTGCCATTGTATGGCTCCACATAAGTTTGCCAAGACAATGGTAGAGATGCCGATATGATAGATTTGAATCGGGTGTCGGAGATATGAAATTCCTTATTAGGGAATTTATTGATGTGGTCGCGGTAAGATTTCAGGATGTCCATATGCTTTAGGAGATCATCGGTAGTGTCGGACTTTGTCTCGTACAGTAGGCACTGAATATGATTTACAGTTTGATGTGCTTTGTTTTCGTGAGTAACGGATAGCGCAGTGATGATACTCAGTCCAAGGAGACACCTGGAAATGACACACCAAATGTACTCCAACTAGACTAGAGGAAGGTTGCGAGGTGGCTTTGGGTTGGTGTTTGTCACAAGGTAGAAGGATGAAAGGTTGAGGGAGAATACGATAAATGAGACTAGAACTGGGGTTGCTGAGATGAGATAATACGATAGGACGAAGCTAGAATTGAGCTCTGTGCTCTAAACGATAGAGGGGAAATGATATATTGTTTTTCTTTTCTATCTACTAGATGTCTTATATAGATATTCTAAGTGGGGCCAGGAAATTGAAGTGGGTGAAGAGGACCCAAGTAAAATGAGAAGGAATCAGATGCCAATGAGAAAAAGGGGATGGGAGGGGTAATGGAATGAGGAGTGGGTAATGGAATAAGGAGTGGGTACTAGGTCAAGAAATCTACCTGGTGTAATAGGACTTGCCTCCTATCCAAAAATGCGTCCAGTGGCTTGTCAGGCAGGTGATAGGGACTGGAGAGGATGATGATGTAATCCTGGGAACTTTGTCATGTGACCAAAATCATAGGACTGTTGATAATACCGTTCCTTGCACTAGAACCTTACACCATGATCTCTAACAACATCTCTCTTGTCCTTTTCTTCTTCATCATCCTCTTGATTATGTGCATCCTGATGGCCTACCAATGGTGATGCGCTATTGTGTGGGGACAATTCTCATCAGAGCTCAACACAGAAAATTTGCCTGTTGGAGGAGATGATCCCATTATCTTCTGTGACCCATTACGATGGAGCCTTGACTGGAGTGAGTGAGATATCTTCTTCCTTTGCCAACAATGAGTTGAACAATATCAAGTGCGACCAGAGGACAATGCGGTGGTGACCCAAGCCAGGAAAGAAGAGAGTGAGGTGGATGACGGAGTGGGCCAAGAGGTGGAGGTCAACATAACTGATGTGGGAGCTAACAATGAAGAGTTTTGAGGCTGCATAGTAGCACGAGTATTGGTAGTAATGCGTGTGAGATCCTATGATGATTGTAGAATGTGGCATGAGGTGTCATTAAAAATGTGAAAATGGGATGGTTCAGAGCTTTGGACGCTCCTGATACCTATCAGCGGAGTACATTGCTTCTGCCGTAGTTTTTGATCCGATGTGATTCATTTGCGAAGAGGTAACGTTATGTATTATAACTTGCTGTGCCCAGGTGTCGTTCTTGTCCCAGTTGCGTGCCCCCTCGGCATCCCTGGATTCTTTTGGGCGTTTTACGGCCCCGTTAATATATCCAGTGATGTCACAATTAATAAATACCCATTTCATCCTTTCTCTCCATTCGTGCCAATTCTCATCAGTAAGGTGATCCCTATCGGAGATCTTGTTTACGTTAGAATATTCTTTGGTACGAATTAGAAGGATCGTGGGCTTCTTTTGTTTTGGCGGGATTCCCGCCTTGGGCGCGGCTGGTGGCGCTCCCGCTGTAGCGTATTGGGAAGCGGCTGGTGATGGCCCAAATAATTCCATATGGTCAGCTAAGTCCTGGTCATACTCCTGGACGTATTCCTTTGTCACTGTCCAGGACAAATTCTTCAATATTGCTTGGGGCTTTTGACATGTTGTAGAAGGTTTTGTAAATAGATTTTTGGGTTGTTTATAATAAGCCAGGGCCCATAACCTGTAGGGAGGTAAAGCTGGAAGCTGACTAGAGGCTTTTGGACGAAGGGGGGCACTCCTCTGTATGTCTCAGAGGTCAGGAGCAATTGTCTCAGTATATACTATACATATAGTATATACAGTATATAATGCTGAAGTAATGCTGAAGTAACAGTAATTAGTAATGTCATAATTACCACTCTGGATATAGCAATTATAGGCTTGTATCCCAACAAAGGGCTGTGGTGCCCAGTAACCATAGAAACAAGAAGACTTAGCTAAGAAACTACACCGTCGTGTGTAGTTGTCTTGAGGAGAAATGATCCGTCGAGGGAAGAACTTACAGAATCCAAGAAAGGGGAGGGAAAGAAGTCTCCTCCATTCGAAAGGTGGGAGGACACCTTATATACAAAATATCTGTACTGACTATATGCACATGTGATTGTGTGCATACTCTTGCACCAATCAGAATGCAAGAAAAGAATAATAAAGTAAAGGAGTGGTGGAAATGCACAAAAATGGAAGTGTGAATAAAAATAGAACACTCAACAAATCCAAGAACAAGTGGTTGTCGGTCTGGTGTCGTCAAGACCTCCTCTCTGAACGTCAGCTGCCAGGAATTGCTTGGGGAGGGGACTAACACCAAGGCCCTCAATTGACAAGACGTCACCTGGACCCCAAGCAGGTGCGGAGTACCATCTGATGTGCCCCCTCGACCCTACTCATCTGGTAGATCAGTCCATCGAGTCAGAAATGGCTAGCCATGGGGAGGGATACATGCAGGAATCAAGATCCTTGAAGAAAGGTTCGAAAAATAGATAGAAACATTTGAAAAGAGGAAAATAAAATAAAAACCAATAACCAGTCCTTCGAGATGGGTGTGCAAATCTTGACAAGAATCTTGAGGGCACATGACGGATGATAAATCCGCGAGATCAGCACGTTGAGTGGATCCCTGGGTCTTCAGGACTGTCTTGACAATCTATCTGAGATTCTGAATTACAGAAGAAGTTTGTTAGAAATATGAATAAATAATGAAAGAACAAAAGAAGGGAATAATACAAATACTTAAGGATCCCTGACCATGTCGAGGGTCCCATGAGAAATGCCTCGGAAGTAGGAAGTCGACAGGTGTGTCGTCTTCTCCTTCCACACCGTCATGCCGTGCTTGGGCCCTAACAGCTCTTCCAAACCGTACTCTGCATTGATGCGGGCAGGGCGCCAGCCAATCCAGCCAGAGGAGGCAGCTGGAAGGCTTTCCATGCTAAGCTGGGTATGGAGGGGGGTTGATTGAGCTACACACTTGGCAACGACGCGCTTGACGCCCATGGCAGGATGCGCCTCTGCGGCTCTCTTGGCCCTCTTCTTCAAACGCTTCTTGCACTCCTTGGCAGAAAGACCAGCCCAAGCAGTGGGGGTGGGAGCCTCAGGAGGGGCGAAGCTTGCAGGAGCTTTGGTAGCCACAGGGTTTGTGGCAGGTGGGTCTTCAAGTTCCACCTCATCATCAGAGTCATAAGAAAGCCCAGTGTCTTCCTTTGCTCGGTGCATTGTGTCCTCTGCTTGGAGCCATTCGTGGAGGCAGAAAGGGTACTGAGGCCCAATGGGTTCTCCAAAGGGTGAGAATGTGGTGCCTGATTGAGTAATACCTAGGCAGTGCCAGGGCCAGGTGTGAGCACGGGTTCCCCCAAATAAGAAGAATAAGAAGGGAGAAGAAGAGAAGAAACGGTGCCTCTTGGCTCCATGAGGTGAGGTGCATTCAGCAGCACCAAGGTCAGCCCCACGTACTGATGCGCCACCCCTGAGGAGTACCAGGGAAAATGATGCGAGTTTCCCCAAACAGAAGAGAGAAAAAAAGAAACAGCACCTCCTGGCTCCAAGAGGTGATGCGCATTCAGCAGCACCAAGGTCAGCCCCGCATACTGACGCGTCATCCCTGAGGAGTACCAGAAGAATAGAAAGAAAAGGGCCACTCACGCATGCCTACAGAGAGCACCAGCGTCGCAGCGTAGCCAGGTGAAGCGAACCAAGGAGGAGAGCTTGGAGAAGAAGGCCACAAGCCATGGTGCACACAATCAGCTGGTTGATCACAAATAATAATAATTTTATTTGTCATCCAGATCAACAAGTTAAATAATTACCCATTTGCATGAGAGCCCACGCCGCTGTATTGTCACGGGTGAAGCTCATACTCCACAAGTACCTTCGAGTTGATCTTGCAACTCTGACAGTAGCATGTCTGGTTGTCGTTCAACACAACCCTCAAGAAACTGCCTCTAGCATCAAAAATGACCATGTCAAGAACTTGTAGCAAAAGTAACTGATTTACCAATGTATGAGTCACCATCAACAGACCTCTTCTTTACCACATCCCCTGTCCGCCAATAAAGAGCACAGATGTGTTTGGTTGTCCTCTTGCTAATGCCTGATATTTCACAAATTTTCTTGTACTTGTATCCATGTACAGTTGCAAGTCGCAATACCAGCTGCTTTATATATGCTGTCTCATTGTAATGGTGGTTTTACACATAATCTTTCTATAATGCCAAGCATGTGTTTGAGGTGTGGCTGCCACATGGCGGTTCCATCACTGATAGAACCAAACAAACACTAAATATAGCCTGACATCCAGGGCCTATCAATATGAAATCAGCTGTCATGATGTGTGTGAATTTTGTGCGGAGTTAGATCTGGAGTCACCTCAGGCTCCATTCATTTCAACTTCAAAGTGAAAACCAACCTGAAAGCAGCACACAGCATGCTACCAACCTATCGGCACCATATTGGCAATGAGCGTGGGCCACATGTGCATTCAGACTTGTTGGGATACAAGCCTAGGGAGATGGAATACAAGTCCTAAGCTTAGGGTTAGGGCTAGCATTTGCTACCCTTAACCATAGAGCAATGGCAGTCTCCTATACAGGAATAGACTGGCCAAGACTACAAAGACTGCCAAGACTGTCTCCTATGCTATCCAGAGAACCCCCTATAGTATACAATGATAGACAAGTCTATCTGGAGAATTATATAGGGGAAATGAGGTCACTATGAAGTCATTGCAGTATAGCTCCTTTATATATTATAGGAGTACATTACACTATACCTCCTAACTGTGTAGTATAAATATTGCACACTTTGTAGGAGATGATAATAACATTCCTCCCTGTGGTAGACTCCCTCATACACTTACCTTTGACTTAAACTCAATACCTCAAAAACCTCGTCCTCATCTTGTGCTCAACTTCCTGATCCCAATAAGACTTCACTTTAAATTTGTTTGTGCACTCAGCTCCACCACCATTCCCTTCATCCAGGCACAATAGGCAGAGAAAACCTCTCTCTGTTCACCAAGAGCTTAGAGCTGAACCTTTGTCTCCTGATTATGACACTAGTAATTTGAAGGTACATTGTCCTGGCAGCCCTGGCAATGAATCATTTTCTCCGCCATCATCCTACTGTGTTCCTCCAGTTGTCAACCCTGCCCTCCCAGAATCTCCCTCTTCATCTGGTTTTCCTCAAAGGTCACAGCCTCTGTTGTTTGATGATGTAAAAGCTAAGCTCAAGCCATTCTTGGAACATAAATCAATGGCTCCCAAGATGTCGATTGAAGGCATCACGCCTGATGTTGTTGAGCGATTACGGGAATTATCTAGAGCAGGGGAGCTACCAGGTTGGGATAATCTCAGGTGCGGACACTTTCAAGCTAGCCTCGCATGTGTCAGAAGTACTTATGATTGCCTCACAGAGTTAGATTTTTAGGAGAGAAGCTGATTGTGCAATACCCATCTCTAGGTCATGAAATCATGAACACACTATTTGGTAAACTTATTCAAGACTCCACCAACTTTCCAAGCCTTTCAGGAGACAACCAAAGGGTTCTCATGGGAGGGTCAGCTGACATTGACCTGGAGGATGGCAGAATCAAGAGTCCTGACTATAGCTTATACAAGAACCACCAAGATTGAAACAGCTGCCATTAATGCACGCATTGCTGACGGTTGTCTGGGAAGTCGGCTATGGTCAGAGAGAAAAGGACCTTGTATGTGATCTTGCAAGACACGTTGCATGCTCTCTGGGGGGAGTGCAATTAGTGATCGGGTTGAATATTTCACATACCCCCAGTACTGACGAGCAACCAAAAACCTTGAAAAGCGTAACATGTGAGTACTGGGAGGTAGATGGTGTGGAGGAGTTTGCAACATTGGAGGAATCTGGTTCAAGTTTAGATTCCCTAAGCCAATGTGATGACCACACAGATGCCGATGAAGAAATCTACTGTGTCCCTCGTGGAATGAAATACTCATGTGTCTCAATGGTTGATGAGAAGTTTGTCAAATTCATTGTTTCACCGCAGAAGCGCTATATGGTAAGTGGTGTTTCAATTCTTATGAACCCACCCATATCTTGGATATAGATCATTCCTGAAGACCCCAGTGGACCTACAGCCCTGCATATCTTACACAGACACCTCTACCGTACCGTGAAACCCGGGGATGAAGAAAAACCTGCCATTACAATACCATTTTCGACACTGTGAGAAGTCATCATTGACCATGATGAGCATCAGCAGTCCATCATTGCTCACCACAATATGAAGAAGCATCTTTGTGACGTGCAGGATAACCCAGACCCAGAAACGGAGAAGAACGTGAAGGCTGTGCAACATGATATTTTGCGCTTTAAAAAGCTTCGCCAAATTGTATAACTTGAAGGCACACTATGGCCTGGATTATCTACCAGCACCAGAAAATAGGTGGCAGGGAATGAGTGACTAGTAGTTCAATTTGATAGAGGGATCGTGAGAGGGAAGCTACTGGCAGATTTCAATGCTACATTCTTTCCTGGTTCTTTGATTTCTCAGTATGACAAAGTGGCATTTGTATTCAAAAATGTTTCGGGATTTGTTGTGTTTCTCTTTCAAACTTGGGCAGGCACTGTGCCAATATCCCTCTCTCATATTTTGATATGTTTGACAATTGAGGTTGGAATGACACTGCCAAGTGCAGCAAAGGATACACTCAAGGTGGAGATTGAAACCTGTCAGTACAACAACTGGCATCAACACACAGTCAAGGCATTCAAGCTCAAGTTCCAGCCTGTACTTGTTCTGGACACAACCTACTTGGATGCGGGTTATAGGCTTGCCTGTCATTTTTACAGTGCTACTAGTGCTTGCTATGGCCTATACATGTTGCCATCCTTGCCAATTCTTTTCTACTACGAGGGCAGGTCTCACAAGGCATCAGGGTATATGTGCAATTTATAGCACTTCCCAAGCACTTAGGATGGAACAGAGAAAGGTGAAGGTCATGCTTAAAGAAACTGTGTCCAGCCTTCAGCTTTGGAAGGAGAGGATACTACAAGTAGAAACATATTTATTTTTCACACAAGCCATAAGCTGAATATTATTACACTCCAGAAGAACACTCATTCTAATGATGATCCTAGCAATGGAACCCCTGATAACTTGGATTTGTCTGAGTCACCCGACAGTCTGACTGCTGCTACCTCGCAGAATCCATTCTTATCTCCTCCAATGTTGACCCAAGCCAGGAGACCTACATGAACTTACCGACACCCCAAGTGTTATGAAGACCAGCAGCCAGCCAGCGCTAAATCTATGCCAATTCAACAACCTACTCAGACCATTCCACAGCCATTTCTCCAACGGGTGATTCTGCATGTTCGAAACACCATGCGCTCAGCAGTTAATCCATTTGGCCTACTTCGAGAATACCATCATTGCCCATCATACGATCCTGATGAGCATGTCACTCCAGAGGACTTGGCAAATTTCAGTACAGCTGACAATCCTGTGTATTCCAAGAAAAATGACTTACCTTATGACATCCATCCTCTTCCTCCTTGGCCCTTCAAGAATATGTCAAAATATTTGCTCATGAACTGGGCAAACTCTGGCAGCAGCCAGAAGACTGAGGCTGAGATTACACACCTTGCGCAGGAGGTCTTGGCTTCACCTGATTTCAAGCCAGAGGAGCTTGGTTCATTTAGTGCTCACAGAGAGAGTCAGCAGATGGACAAAGCCTTTGCTAACCCTAGTGATGCACCTTTTTCACGTGATGGGTGGAAAGAGGTGAAAGTGGATATACAAGTGCCAGTTGCCTCAAGAACTAGGCCACCACCCCCAGCCCGCACGTTCTCCATGCCAGGGCTTCACTTCCGCTCTTTAGTTGAAGTTATCAAGGCAGAATGGGGTGAAAACATTGCTAAGCAGTTCCACCTCTCACCCTTCAAGCGAATCCATGTTGATCCAGAAACAAAGGCAGAAACTCGGATATTTGATGAGGTTTACACTGGTGATGTCTGGATTCAGGCACACAATGATCTTCAGAAGCAACCCAGCGTGCCAGGATGTTCATTGGAGAAGGTAATTGCAGGTCTCATGTTCTGGTCTGACTCCACCCATCTTGCAAGTTTTGGAAATGCCAGCATATGGCCAGTATATATGTATTTCGCAAACCTGTCAAAGTACATACAAGCTCAGCCAAGCTCAGGTGCCTGCCATCATGTAGCATATATACCCTTGGTGCGATCTTCTGCTTTCTATAGACCCCTATATTCACAGGTCTACAGCTTCCTGACAGTGTTGACGAATTTATCATGGAATCTGCGCCTACACAAAGTCAGAGATCTAGCCTCAAAACCCACTGCCGGCGTGAGTTGATGCATGAAATTTGGCACCTACTGCTAGACAATGAGTTTTTGCATGCCTATGAGCATGGCATTGTTCTGACTTGTGCAGATGGTGTCCAGCGACGAGTTTATCCTTGCATTTTCACTTACTCTGCTGATTTCCAAGAGAAGTAAGTCCAAGATAATACCCTCCATACTGCTTTAGTTGAATTCTCATTGATAGAGTGAAATTAGTGTTTGAGGGTCCAGTTGCTGCAACCGAAAAAAGACCAGGACCCAACTGGACTGAACCGGTCACGACCGGAATTTTCGGTTGCAGTTGTGACCAGCTGTCAATGGTCGCAGTTGCAGTTGCCCCAAATCTGCTGGGCTTCCAACCGGGTTGCAACCAGTCGCAACCAGTTACAACCATCCTTAGTTAGGGCTTACTATTTCATATCTAATTTAATTCTCATAAATAATGTGGGGCATGCCCAACTAAAAATGAGTGGACAAGCAAGGCTTTATATACCTTTGACTAATTTGCATATGTTTGCACATGTATTGTGCAAGTAAACGGTGACGCGTCATGACACGTTTATGTTTGCATGTGCTTACACATCAAAGATCAACATCAATGTTCAACTTTCAACATTCAACATTCGACGTTGTCCCACAACACAACCACCCCCCCTGTGTGTGCCGTTCCCTGCCCCACCTGCATCCCCCTCTTGCCCTCTTGTTCCCTGCTCTCTGTCTGCATCTGCGTGTTCCCCCCTCTCGTCCGCATTCCCCCCCTCTCAGTTGTAGTGCCCCCCTCTTGGTTGTAGTGCCCCCCTGTCGTCTGCGTTCCCCCCCACTTGTCTGCGTTCCCCCCCTCTCGGTTGTAGTGCCCCCCTGTTGTCCGCGTTCCCCCCCACTCGTCTACGTTCCCCCCCCTCGTTTCCCTCCCCTCCCTCTCATCCGCGTTCCCCTCCTCTTGGTTGTAGTGCCCCCCTGTTGTCCGCATTCCCCCCCTCTTGTCTGCATTCCCCCCCTCTTGTCTGCATTCCCCCCCTCTTGTCTGTGTTCCCCCCCACTCGTCTACGTTCCCCCCCCTCGTTTCCCTCCCCTCCCTCTTGTCCACGTTCCCCCCCACTCCATTGTAGTGTTCCACCTCTCGTTCCCCCCCCCCTCTCATCCGCACTTCCCCCCTCTCGGTTATAGTCCCCCCCTCTTTACGTTCCCCTCCTGTTTGTGTTTTTTTAAGTAATTAAATTAATTGGTAGACTACTTTAGATAAAATTAATAACTACTAGTAGGATGGTTGCAACCGGTTTCGACCGAGGTGCAACTGGTAAGCAACTGGTCCCGACCGGTTGGCCGCAGTTGCGGTTCCGGTCGGGAAGTTTTTGTGAGTGGCACAACCAGTCGCGGTTCCAGTTGCAGCCAAAAAGGGCCGCGACCGCAACTGGACCGGACCTTCAAACTCTAAGTGAAATTGGCTACTATACGCAACAAGGGAGATCGAATATGTCCCCGGTGCACTATTCCCACTGCTGAGTTTGATAAATTAGGACAACAGCAGGATATGAAAGGGTGCATCACCCGGGTGCAATCATACCTTTCAAACCTTGTCAACTGGGCTCGTGATTGCATCTATCGCATGGGCTATCTTGTGAGTAGTGCAGGAGTGGAGCGCATGCTCTGCCCCATGTCAATTGTGCCAACAGTTGTAAGCAATTCAATTTTGAGGCAGATCATGCATGTGTAACTAAGGTGTGACTGGAGAATGCTTTTGCAGAGAGGCTGGGTCGCTTTGGATTCAACTCCTACCCCATGCTAGTTGTTGATCTTATGCATGAATTTGAACTTGGCATCTGGAAGGCCACATTTATCCATATTAATCAGGCTCTATATGCCGCTGTTCCAGGAGGCAGAGCTGTAGCAGAGTTGAATAAAAGGTAGTATTTGCCAGTTTTTTTCCAAAGCCCCCCCCCCAGCTCATATGCGAAACAGATTTTGCCAAATCCCCACATTTGGATTAAATACTATTTGCCATTTCTTGAACAATGTATTGGAAATGAAACAACTTGCTGCAAGGGATTTTGAGGATTTACTTCAGGTAATTTGGCCTGAATGAGTTGAAACTATTTCAGAAGTTGATCTGCTTGAAATACCAGAACATGATGCCTGCAGTAGAGGGTCTGCTTCCTGAACCTCACAATGGCATGCTCATGACCCTACTCTTTCAGTTGGCTGAGTGGCATGCACTTGCAAAACTCAGGATGCATACGGAGCATACCCTTAGTCTCCTAACTCAGTCCACAGCTACAATTGGGAAAGAACTGCACTCATTTGCAGAATGGTCCCAGGTATTCAAAACTGTTGAACTCCCAGGAGAAACAAATATTTGAAATCGCAGACACAGACACAGAAAGGCGCCATTGGCCAGCGGCGTGTCAAACATCACAAATCCTGAGCCCCTCGCACCTGAGTCTGGATCTAAGCCACACCAGACCGGGCCTTCTGCGGAGTTGAAAGCTAAGCCAAAACAAAAATTCATCAACTTGTTCACATACAAGCTGCATGCACTAGGAGACTATATACAAACAATTCGTCTATTTGGCACAACAGATTCATATTCTACACAAATTGTGGGGTCCCAGATCATATTCTTTTTACCACATCGCTCTTACCACTATTGTCACCAGGGAGAACTTGCCCATCGCCTTGTGAAGTGCTTCTATCATCGGACCAACAAAAAGGATGCAATCCGACAGATTGCAAAACATGAACATCGTCATACCCGACTGCACCATGCCAAGGAAGCAGCAGCTTCTCCCAAAAGATGACACACCCACCATGTTGCGTTCTCCAAGAAAGACCCACTTCCGACCACTGGGATTGACTTGCACCATCACATCAGTGATTCTAAGAATTTCCCCCATCACCTACTGAGCTTTGTTCACCAACCACCAAATGACCCTGCAAAGAAGGTAGCGTCTGTGCTTTGACTTATACTCTCCACTCTCAATCTCTTGTAATCCCACAGAATTTCATTCCAAGACTCAAGGATCACCTTCTATCTTGTCTGCTTGGCCATGAGTTTGATGGTGATGAGGTCAAGTACACCAGTGAAGATTGAAGCACCATCCAAATTATTGGGGATCAAATTTACTCTACAAAAGTTCTGCATATCAATTACACAACCTACAATGTCTGGCACGATCAAGATTCAATGAACCCTTGCACACATTGTGACATAATGGTTCTTTCAATAGAAACAGGCCTGAACGCCCACAGGTACTGGTATGCTCGTGTTCTTGGAGTATTCCATGCAAAGGTGATGCATATCGGGCCAGAAGCCCGGACCGTTCTGTTCAGCATATGGAGTTTCTCTGGGTATGGTGGTTTGGCATGGAACCAAGCTATCACTGGGGTTTCAAAGCTGCGAGATTGCCAAAGATAGGATTTGTGCCTGACACGGACGAAGGTGCTTTTGGATTCCTAGATCCTTCTTTGGTCATCAGGGGCTGCCATCTTGTCCCCTGTTTTGCTAGCGGCCAGACACTTGACCTACTGTGCAGCTCAACCCTCACAGCTGCATGCCAACCAGATGAAGTCGACAATTGGATGAATTACTATGTCATGATGTAAGCTGTTACTTGGTAGCTGTTGGGATTATGTATACAAGAGTATACAGGCAAGCCAAGGCAGTTAACATGCCTATGGAATATTGCCAGAATATGCTAAGTCATATTAACACATGTTTAACAGAGGTTAACACATGCAGAGACATATAGGGGAATCCACAGTTAACACATGCTACAGGATTAATCATCCTGCAGCATGTCTATCATGGGATAGGCAAGATATAGCCATGTCTATGATAGCCTATCCAAGACAGAGCTATGGATAGAGTGTCTATGACACACCCTGCAGGAAGTCTAGGACTTACCAAGCCATGATATCATATGTCACTATTATTGACACTGTTATAGGGGATATGACATAGTTATTCCATTATTAACTGGTACAGGGGTCTATTACAGAATACCTCCTTTATATATTAAAGGAGTGCATTACACTATACCTCCTAACTGTGTAGTATAAATATTGCACATCTTGTAGGAGATGATAATAACATTCCTCCCTGTGTCAGACTCCCTCACTCATTAGCCTTTGAGATTAACTTCATAATCTAACCTTGTCCTTAAACTCTTCCTGTCACTGTTCACCACTCCATTCCCAACAGTAGCCCTTCAAGGTGCGAATATTAACACTAGTCAGTTTTGTCAATAGGGATATGTTCATGAGGTATGCTGATGGTGGGATCGGCCATGCAGCAGCTTCTCAAATGAGAACCAGTGACAACAATGATGCAATGAATGTCGACAATGAGAATACTTTCATGACGGACACTGATCAAGCAATTGGTGCAGAGGTGGAGCCAGTCCTTGAAGACAAACATTTGCTGGACGAGCTGCAACAAATTGCTATCGAAGAGGAGATGGATGGTGGCGAAGAAGAACAGCTGCTGGTTGGCCGCACTGGTGATGAAATGGATAGTGATTTAGAGGATGAAGATGATGCTTCATTAATACCAGGTGGGATGGAGCCTGAGAGTGATAGTAGTGACTCGGATTTTGGTCCTGAGGACGGAGAGGAGGAATCGCACAGTGATACGGGATATGGTGCTCTATAACCATTCATAACCACAGCATTCTACAGTGCACCACAATACAATTTTTGTGAAGAAAATGTGTACCCAGAAGAAACATTGCTGGCTGAATTGACAGAACTAGTAAGTAACTCATATGTCAAGGCTGAAGAAGTGAAGTCACACTGAGAGCTGTTGTGGCAGGTTTTTTCAATGGAGTGGCTGCAACAAGAGATGGTTAGGTATCCATAAAAAAGTTAATAATAACAAATGTCTGGTGTGCAGTCAAGGCAGTGGCCTATTTCCATAAAATGGATGAACACAGTCAAGGCGGCAGCCTATATCCATGTTGTGGAGAAAATGATACTACTAAATGAGCGGATAATGCCATACCTTGAATCCCTTTCTTGTCCAATACCCGTACCGTACATTGGGAAGAGAAGGGCAAGGGCGTGTGGAGTCAGGGGCTTGAGCACCGGGATGAAGATGGAGCATTCCCAGCACTAAGACATCCGCTGCGTGTTTCTGAGGGACTGCAGGTAATATGCTGCTGATGTTCAAGAACCAGGTGTATTTGGCCTACATAGGTTTGCAATTTGATTGTCCAGACCATCGTACGTGCTGAATAATGCTCAGATGGGATTGCTCGTGGGAGCACTTGTTTGCCACTTCCTAGCGTTTTCGTGGCCTGTCATCATGGCAGTCACTGATGCATGGACAGGACGAGCTCATGTCATCACTCATCTAAACTCTATCAGCACTTTTCTTTGCATGATCAAGACAAGGTGTGCCTAATTTTCCCTTGCAATCCGTTTTACTCCACTTCATTAAGATTTGGAGAGACTCTGATTCAAGCACCCAACATCCTTCAGGTAACACCCTTTGAGATGACAAACCGTCACCTCTGTCACATCTCCAATTATGCCTCATACAAGAAAATACACCCTATTCTTCCCACAGCCATCCTTGCTGCGTTCAAAACTCACATCCGAGTTGGCGAGCCAAAGGCAATCCAGGAACCGTGGAAGAAGGGTAAGACGTATCTTGCAATAGATTTTGAGTGGAGTGAGGAATGAAAAGAGTGCATTGGAGCAGGGGATGTGGCTGTGAGGTGTGGCCACCCTGAAGCGTGAGTCTTTCGTTTGCTCTGGAAAAATAAGCTTTGATCATAGTGCATTGTGGTTTCAACCATTGGCCGCCGGTACCGGACACCAACTACAGATTTGTCCTGTTTATCCTTACCTCTCTTCTATCATTGATTGTTTTCTCACAGGAGAGGTCATTATATCGTTGGTGAATGTGTTGGCAGGGTAGCCAACAAGCACTTTGCAATGTTTCCATGACATGTCAGTATTTTTTAGATACAGTTGTCGTTCTGAACGCTGATTACATGCCATCTCGATAGCATGTGGTGCGGTCATTCATCTTCACCTTACCCATCCTCTGTAGTTCAGGGACGGTCAGGTAATTTCTGGAATGAAGCTACCTGAAATTATCCAGACCATCATCAGGTTAGTGGACGTCATATCTGCCTGTTTTTTGTAGTTTTTACATCCTCACAGTAGTGTCTTCTCCGCTAGATTACTAGATGCCTGACCGAATGGTGAATGTGAAAGAGTTGATCTCTTGCGCAGGATCTGATCTTCATGCTCTTGAAACGTCCATCACTCACTCCTTGTCCAACCAGATCATGATCTTCATCCAGCCCAATCATTTGGTCGCTTGAAGGCTGCAATTTCGTGGAATATATGTTAGAAACGGTGTTGGGGGGCAAAAGACTGGAGAGGACAGTAAGGATAAAGAGGGTGTTGGTTTGTTGTTGGTATTGCCGTTCCCTTGAATGTCAACGGTAATCTGTATTCCATACCTGTGGCTACTGCTGAGGTGGGTCATTTATTCACCACCCTTTGGGAGGTTCCATTACATTCAGGGCACGCTCGTTGCATCATCCTACTGAGGATGTAAAGTGCTGAATGCAGGTGGCGGCATCACCACCATGCTCACAAACAATGGCATGACACGAGGCACTGCAATTGACTTTCTGTTTAGCAGATTGTCCCCAGAATAATTTACAGGATACAGATGACTTGGGTGACAAGCCACTACAAATCTTCAAACCTCGCCACAACCTCACTTTACTCTCTCCTCTAGAATCAGTACAGGCTGACAAGGTGCATCTGTAGGTTTTATATACACATGATCTACGAATGGGGGGATATTATTATGGTGATCTTACATGCAGGGAGAAATTTTCTAAATTTGTGACATCAGTTTTTAATGTGATATATGAATGTGATATATGCTTGAAAACAGTACGCTTGACATTCTGTAATTCAGTACTTGTTTTATTCCTACTTGATATTTAATTAGGAAAATATTATGTGAAGGGTGAAATTATATAAAATTGTGATATCAGTTTTCAGTTCTTAAAAACAGTATGCTCACCATTCTGTAATTCGGCACTAAATGTTTCCCTAATTACAAATGGAGAGAAAACATTATGGTGATGTTACATGAAAGGTGAAATTATCTAAAATCTCCCAAGCCATTTACAACACTGCAAGGGGGTGCCGGAATAATGATCCGAAACCCGATGCCGGTAGGTAGGTCCAAGGATCAGACCCAAAAAAAAAATTTTACCCCAAAAATTTTGGCCGGGAAGAAGGCCTCAGGAGGCAAGTAGTGACTATGTACATGATTTTGGCAATAATAAGCGTTGTTCTGGCCACGTGGTAAAATCAACCCTGCAGGCACCCCATCGCGAGCCCGAAGTTCTGCCATATCCAACTGCTTCCCCAGTTCAGACACCATGAAAGCAAGCCAACACATTTGTAGCGCGTGAGTCGATGTGGTCTCCACTTGTGGAGGTTGGCATGGAAGCAGATGCGTGCCCATGGAGGAAGCGCAAGGCACGAGATGTCGGTGACCTATCACAATGTCTCTGCGGGACGGCCGTTTCGAACGCAGGACATGCAGATGCAATGCAATGCCGCAGACCTGGCTGTGAAACCGAATGGGTAAATAAATTCAACAAATTTAGTTGCCTTACCTCACGTTTTTCCTTCACAGTATCATCTTGCCTGTGTCGATCTGGAGATAGCACCCAGGAACTGGACCTGTGAGCCATGCACTTCATCTGGGACAGCAAGGGGAGGAAAACGGCGAGCTTGAGAAAAATAAGAAGGCTTTGGGCTAATTTTGGGCGTGGGAACTTCCTAATATAGAAATGTGCCTGATTACGTAGTAGGTAGGTCCACGCAAAGTCGTTGAAAAAAAAAATCGACCCTAGTTGTTATTTTTTGAAGCCGGCACCCCCTTGCAACACTGAAGATATTTTCGACACTTCCCAATCCGATACAGGACATCTATTGTTGGGTGTACAAATACAAATAACAAATTGGCAAAGCATTTTCTCCACGATTCACTGATGCAACCTCTGCCGATTGTACCTGATTCACTGATGATTCACAGGTACAAGATCGCTGGTGGTCAGTTGACGAGTCTGCCAAGACAGTACTTGCGTACATGATATGGCGAACAACGATGCCATCGATAGCGAGGCGGTTTGTTCATCTTCCCTCCCTCATACTATAATCCAATGTTCTGAATAGGCAGAAGGTATTCGAGAGGTTATCGTATCACTTTTTAACGCATGGGGAATCGTTATCCCTCTCTCCCCCCTCCCCTACGATGAAGCATTCCACAAGTTGTGTATTGAAGACGCCATACGCCGCGGGTATCCTTTAGAGGGCAGGCATGGTCTCGCATCTTTCATCCGGGGCGGCGTAGTGATGGCCACGACGGCTTATGCGCACCTCCCCGATCGGGGCATGAGGATTCTCATCGCGCTCTGGGCCGCTTGTTTCATCTATGTTGACGACAAGTTCCTGCAAGACTCACGGCCCATTTACGAGTTTCAGGGCCGCTTTTTCCGAGGCATCCCCCAAGAGGACCCCTTACTGGAGGCCTTTGCAGGCCTCATCCGTGAGATGTCTCTCCACCTGCATCACGTTGTCGCCAATATCTTCGTGACATCCACGCTCAACGGCGTCACTGGGACGCTGCTTGAGAACGAAACGCAGGGTATGCACGTAAGCTCTCGCTGTTAAACTTGATGTTTTGTATATTCTCAGTCTTCTCGAGATCCCGAGTGCAGCTGTGAAATATCCGACGTATTCTCGCATCATGTCGATAGCGGCGGAGGCCTTCGCGATCCTCGCATTTCCTCCGAGTTTGCCCCTCAATTCCTACGTACATGCGTTGCCGGAAGTGATGAACTTTTTCATGAATGTCAAGTGAGTAGTTTTCGTGTCATCTGGACTGTCCCAACCTATTGTCGTTCCAGTGATATTCTATCTTTCTATAAGGAGGAACTTGATGGTGAATCTGTTAACCGAGTTTCACTCCTAGCCTCTTGCAAAAAGCGGCCGAAAGTTGACATCCTCCGCTTAATAGCAAAGGACGCGGTAGAATCTCATCGGAACGCTCTGGAAATGCTTCGGAGTCATGAGGGTGCTACCGACGTGTACTTGCGTTATTGCCGGGGGGTTATAGACTTTCATCCGTCCTTGGGTAGCAGATACAAACTGGACAAGCTGCGTTTGTACTAGTAGGACTTTGATTGAACGAGTATTGTACATGGTCACCGCTACCGTTGACACGATTTGAAACTTAGCTAGTTGAACTGGTGGCCCGGAATAGGGACAGCAAGTAGGATGGACAAGTATGGGAATGGAAAGTCGACCGTGACATGATTCAGATCAGATGCATGTGATGCATCACTACGTGTAGTTCCCAAAAGTAACCGGAATTCAAGTTCTCTCTGGCTGGCGACGAGTAAAGGAGTAGGGGCCGATTGCTAGGTGGATGCCTGTTCTGAGCACTTCCGACGTTGACTCCAGCGTACGTGTCATCGTAACACCTTCGCAATCTTCATATTTTGCCGGTGAATCGTTCGCCGTAACGATCACCTTCACGAACACCCGGTCACCCCAGTCCGCGACATCCAGCATCCCGACACACAAACGCGGGGCCCATTCCATTAGCTCTGCACCGCTAGCTCGCCCTCCAACCTCACCTGGAACTTCCCGGCCCTTTGTGACACCGACACATGCGCAGCGGAGGGGCAGGGAGGATTTATCCACGAGAAAGGGCCTTATAGGGCGCTCGCCGCCGCCGAAAGGAACAGACGAGCTGCCGGAGCTTATTGAGCAGAGGAGGAAGAGGTTGTTGGCGAAGTCACTGTCGCTCACGATCTTACCGCAAGAGTTGGGGCAGATCGGCGAGGGGACGGTCGTGAAGCAACAGGCATTTTACCACGACACTCGCCCCAGTGAGTAGCATCCTTTCAGCTAACAGTTGGCTCAAAGACTCGCATGTTTTCAAGCTGCAGGTTCACCCCGTATATCTTCACCGCTTTCACGCTCGGATAGCCTTACACTTGGATCAAAACATCCTCATGCACGAAAACAATCTGTGTTCGATGGCCAGGTGTCCCCAGAACTTATAACAGCGACGACAAGTGCACCACTCTCCCCACACACTCCCAACTCATCCTCATCGACGTTCTCCCTAGTTTTGGACCCAATACCAGAAGGCACACTCACACCATGCACCTCAACGCCTTCTATCGGATCTCCAGCCATAGATTCAGGTCCGTCGTTCAATGTGCCACACAACGGCGTATACGCCTACTCCCTTCCTCAGTCGCAGTCGCAATCCCAAGCTGGACTCGGCCATGGCCATCCCCCGTCTCACCTAAAACAGCCCCCTCGCAGCGCCACTTTCCCCTCCACTAATACCGAACTCATCCTCTATTCCTACGCACAGCTCAAAGGCACCCTCGCTCTTGCCTCTCCCCCTGCCTCCGGCGGCTCCTTCATCTCTCCCCCCGACCCGAGCCAGGCCTACACTTTGAATTCCATTCGCGCGGCGCTCCTCAAGCGGGGCGTGGTGGGTGGGGGACGAATGGACATCACTTCATCGCTGCACCACCCGCAGCCATCCCCGCAGCACCGACGCAGACCGACGCACGCCCGTTCCTCGTCTTTTTCTTCGGGGTTCCTTTCCCTGTTATCCCCTACTTCTCTTGTCGCCTCGGCTTCTGCACCCCCAGGCACGCCGACCCCATGGACCCTAAACTCGGCAAATTCTTCTGGTTCGTGGTCTGGTTCTGGGAGGCTTCCTCCGTCGCCCGCCCTTGGCAGATTGCCAAACGGCGTAGGTTTAGGACTCGGTATCCCTGACAGCCCTGGGATTATCGGTGCCGAGGGAGGGACGGCCATGGGCACCAGTGCTATTGTCGAAGAAGAGATCGATCCAGAGGTGCCGCTACCTACGTTTGAAGTTCAGCCTGCGATGCTGGCCGTGGATCTGTCGCTTATGCCTGGGGAATCACGTAGTTGTGAGTTTGATTTATACGACATCTATGTAACCTTTTTCGGTTGATGCTCAATGATATTGACAGATACGTATTCTATTCCGCTGCCAGAAAACCTCCCGCCCACTTTCAAGGGGAAATGCCTCAAGTTCTCTTATGAGCTGTTGATAGGCACATGTAGGGCTGCCTCCTCACCCCCATCGTCCGGCACTGGCATGGGGTCAGGACCAAGGAGCGCGAATAGTATCAGCCGGGTGATGAGGGTACCAATAAGGGTTTACAATCACGTTGTCGGTTGGTGTTATCATTTGCATCTCAATAAGACCCTAAGCTGATCTGCTGTCTGGGTAGTTGGCCGACTTCCGGGACCTTACGACCTTCTATGGCCTGTGTCGAAGAAGATAGGCCCTAGTTTTCTGGCAGAATCGCAGGGCAAGGTCGTCGAGGGGATGGGTCAGATAATAAAAGGTCTTGGAAAGCCTCTACCCTCAAGTCGTACGTTTTCATACCTGCGGTCCCGTTCTCGCCCCTAATCGAATATCCAAAGCACTGATATCTTCCAAGGGTGTGGCGGAAACCTTCAGCGATTTGCAGGACTATGCCCAGCGGCTGTTGACCTCTTTCCCTGACCCAAGTGCAATTGGGGTGCGAATCAAGATACCGGCGGAATCCGTTTCACCGGTAGCGCCAAATGGGAACTGGAATGCGAATGGCATGGGTGGGGTGCAGTGCAGTGCAGAGGAGGAAGGGAGGCGCTTGGAGAGGGATAGGGAGAAGGAGGAAGAGGGTGCGTTGACGGGGTGTCGCGAGGCAGTGGAGATTTTGACGAGGAACCCCAAAAAAGGTTGGTTTTTGGGATTTTATCTTTGGATTAGGCTGATTTTGTGTAGCATCATATGATGTCAATAAAGACGGTGTGAAAGTTGCAGTGCTCACGTTTACGAAGGCTGCATATCGTCTCGGTGAGACGGTCTTGGGTGTCGTGGAGCTCAACCAGCGGACAAGCCCTGCGAGGGTACTGCAGGTACCGTCTAAATTATCTTCTCCGAGGGCCTGATTTGCCAAGCTCACTCTTGTCACAGCTCTCTGCGATTCTTGAAGCCCACGAATCGCTTCCTTCCTCGATATCGGCACCTTCAGCCCCTCGGCAGTTGCGCCGCGTGCATGCCGAGCATCACTCCTCGTTCACGACATGCACGCTCCGCACGACGTTTTCGCTGGACATCCCCTCCGATGCCAGCCCTGCGTACCAGGTGCGGGTCGGCGCGCCGCAGCCCGGGGCGCCACCCACGACCCTAGGGGGTCTCGACTGGAAAGTACGGCTGTGCCTCCTGGTCGCCGTCGCGGGCGAATCTGTGGAGGCGGGGACGGAAGGTGTGAAGGTAAAGCAGATGGTGCGTGATGGTCCGCGAGGCGAGTGGGGCTCGTCGTGGCGTGCGCCGAGCGTGATTGCGCCGATGGAGAAGCCAAAGAAGGCGGGGCCTGCATCATCATCGCTGCAGGGTACGAAGCAGAGCCGCAGACAGTCGTGGGCTGCGTTCTTTGCTTCGTCGATACTTGGCCCGAGTTCGGAAGGAGCGTTCCATGATGGGGATGAGGTGGAAGAGGAGGACGAAGACGAAGACGAAGATGAGGGGGATGAGCGTGTGTGTGATGGGGTGAAGCCGGATATGGGTGGTGGGGTGGGCGTTGGAGTTAATTTTGGGGGTGGAGAGGCGGGGTGGCGGGATGTGAAGCTGGAGACTGTGGAGTGCGAGGTGCCGATCAAGGTGTGGCCAGGGAATACGGTATTCAAGGCGGTAGATGTTGTGTTTAATGTTTAAAAAGAGGTTTGACTCTCTCGAAGACTTTGCTCCTGTATGGCTAATATATGTATCTCACCGGACGTTTGAATAGAACCATTGTGTAATTTTGGTGTAATTTCCTTGTACCGTTATTTTCAGTTTTTCCCCCGATATATTTACTACATGGGCATGAAGGGGGATAGATTTGTCAAGTGGTTAGGGCATCAGGAGAGGCTCAAGTACACTGAATGTATCCAACGTCCTACTGTCAATCCAACATTCTCCCCAGTTCGGTCGAAACTGCCGATGATTCAAAAGAAACGATCGCTCGTACGACCTCTGCCCAAGGGGGTGTCGGAACGCGAATCTCGCACATCACATGGGGAGGGTCCGAAGTGCTGCTAAAAAAAATTATGACCTCCAAGTCTCACCTCCAGCTACCAGAGTGATGCATAATAGGGTTGTTCACAGTAGCCATTTTCGGGCCATTTTTGCTTCATTTTCAGTTTTCATTTTTCTTCCATTTTTCAAAAATGAACTTCAGAATGAGTCAAGAATGACCCGAAAAATGATCATTTTTGCAAAATGGAGCACCCCCCCCCATTTTACAAAGATGGCCATTTTTGCTTTCTTTTTCCCTTCATTTTCACGTTCCATTGTTGTCATTCTTTCAAACTCCGCTCCGACGCCTATCCCTTGCATCACCATCGACGATGACACCTCCCTCACCTCTACCACCCGCTGTCACCACTCCCATACCCACTCCCACCGACTAACACAGCCAACCGCTGCAAACCAACCACATGGGGCCCAAACGACGACAGAGGTCGTTTGGGCCCTAGGTAATTTACTTTTTCAAGTTCTTTTCTTTTCTTTTCAACTAATTAATGTTTTCATTTGCCTTTTCTAGGTTTTATCTATGCTATTTACCACGAGATGGCACCAAGACAGCACACCATGCCACTGCTACGAGCCCCTGCTCGTGGGGTGGAATGAGCAACTGGCACGGCGAAGATAGGCAACGACGAAAAGAAGACGAGCAACGATGAAGACCAACGACGAGGAATTAGACAGGGAGGACAACCACCACAAGATGACGATGGGGACGGAGATGGAGATGTAAAACGACAACCACACGACAAAAATGGCAGCGGCAGCACACAACAAGGGGGATGACAAGCACGGGACAAGAACAGAAGGTGCAGGCGACCAATACAGCGCCATACGACGAGGAACGCAAAAAAGGGCCCAAGAGATGTCATCAACATCTCTTGGGCTGTAGGTAAGTTTTTTTTCATTTCATTTCATTTTTTTGTTGCTAACAAAGTTTTAGATATTAACTATTGACGATGACGACAACTATCCGGCCCAGCGGAGAACAGGGAAAGGGACCAGGAGACCTGTGGAGGGGAGACCTGTCAGGTAAGCACTAGCCAACCTCCCCCTCGGTGCCATGTCACTGATACACAACACCTACCCCCAACACAAAACATTGACCCAGCACCCACTTCCAGCCCTACAAGAACTGCTCGTAGGGTGGATCATGGGTGCAGCTTGGCTAGAATGCCAGGCACACAGAGACAACAAGGATGAGACTGCAGCCCAGCACCTGCCTCCCACCACTGCGAGCCCTTGCTTGCAGGGTGGAACAGGTGCTAACGGGCCTGTCACCATCTCCACAATGCTGAGCAAGAAGGGGGAGGGGAGGAGACAATGACGACGACAGCACCAAGGCCATCACCAATGCAGAACAGGATGACAACAGGGACAAGGGGGAGACAATGATGCCCATGGTGCCAGACCCCTCCGCTATGAGCAACTGCTCATAGGGAGGAAGGCTGGTGCGTACAGGTGATGACTGGGAGAGGGGGACCAATGAGGGTTGATGACGACGACAGCACCCCCACCACCGCTGTGAGCAACTGCTCTCAGGGTGGATATGGGGTGCTGCAGCGCAACGCAATGGGAGGAGCCACCAAGACATGATAAGGAGGACCATGACAGGGCGCCACCCACCGTCCCATTTATTTCACCTTCTTTTCTTTGTTATTTTTGTCATAGTACAAAGGGGTATATAGCATAGTATAAAATACATATTTTTCCTACATACTATAAGTTTGAAGACTATGAGGAGATACTACCAATTTTAGTGACCAGCCCATGAAAATAATTTTACCAAGTCATTTGAGGGGGAGTTTAAATATGCCGAGCACTTGCCAGCACTGCCGAGGACCATGTAAAATGCATTTTTGCATCATTTTTGTTATTTTTGCTTTCCAGGGCATTCACAGTAGCCATTTTTCACGTCATTTTTCATTTCATTTTTCGGATCATTCTGATCATTCTTCTGCCAAACACACGAAAATGAGCCAAAAAATGAAGCCAAAAATGTTTACTGTGAACAACTATTGTAATTACAAGTAAACAGAGATGTAAAAAAGCTTGTAACTACAAGGCCCCTTCCCATTGCACCATCCTCCCTCCCCTGCACCACCCTCCCCTCCATGCACCACCCTCCCCTCCATGCACCACCCTCCCCTCCATGCACCACCCTCCCCATCCTCCCATGCACCATGTACCACTGTCCTCCCATCCTCCCCCTTCATGCACCACCCTCCCCTCCATGCACCACTGTCCTCCCATCCTCCCCCTTCATGCACCACTGTCCCCCATTGCACCACTATTTAGGGGTGTCAGATGGGTGGGTATGACCACCTAACACTCAGATATGCCTACAGCATGACTTTGATTGGGTTATCTGATGAGTTGCAACATCTTGGGGCAGTAATATCAATCCCACACCATGTTGCATCATGCATGCTGCCCAGTGGGTCATCAACACAGCTGATTCTGAAAACCTTGATACTGGAGATTTTTCACCTTCACTTGTTTCCAGGTGGTAATGATTGGCTGTTAAATTGTAATCCCAAAAAATGGAAACATCCAGCAGTGTGATGGCAAATGTGGGGCCACTGCTTTCACTGTGGAGTCCAAGAACACTTGTAAGACTGTTGTGTGGGTATCTTCACTCATACTACCCAGGCTTTTCAGCCTTTAATTGGCTCAGAAACAATTTACACATTGATGGTGTAGTGACCACAAACACTGCAGTTGACATAAGCAATGTACACTGTGCAGAAAAAATTAACCAGTGCTAATGTTTTCAGAATCAGCTGTAAAGACTTGATAAACCTTGGGGCTGAGCTCAAATTGCAAGGTGGTGTCTTTTGCAGTATTAGGGTCATTCAAAGTTCTACTTATTTGCTACTTATTGGTTACTTATTGGTTTACTCATTTTGCCATTTATTTGATAAGGAAAACAATATGAAGAGCAATAAGTGGCAGATTTAAGAATAATGAACTTGATTGACCATTATTCTTATTGGCCCACTTATTGCTCACTTATTGCCCTGCTTATCCATCTACTTATCCTGAAATCCAAACCCCACTGAAGGTTGAGCACGCATGTCACATCAATGCTCAACAACAACCACATCATCAACCACAGCTCCCCACCATCAATGCTGCCACTGCCACTCCCTCACACCTCAACCACCACCACCACTCTGCAAACACCTCCCTACTGCCACTCCTGCTCCCCATCAATGGCCCCAAACAGCCCCAAATGAAGCCAGTTGCAATGTGAGCCCAAACAACGACAACTGTCATTTGGGTCCTGGGTATGTTGTTTTTGATCATTTCTTCTTTTCCTTGATAACTTGTTTTGTTATCTCATGATTTAGAACTTAAACTACTAGTAACAAAGTAACGACAGGTGCTGACACATGACCCATGCACACCAACACAACCCCCCCCCCTCCTCCCTGCTGAAATGGGATGTGAGGGTCTCAGAGGGTGGAGAGGAATGCCGAGGAGACCAGTGAAGCAGATGGCAGGCCTGGTAAGCACCCCCATATGCCTCTGCCTGTGCCATCTCACTGATGCCCCCCAACTAAATACCACCCCCATGATGACAACAACCCCAGCACACACCACCACCACTGCAAGCCACTGCTCATAGGGTGGAAACAGGTTCTACATGAGAGGGGTGTGTGGGTGATGATGACATGATGAGGAAGACAGGAGGGGGGAACAATGCACCCCCCCTTGCGGCAACCCACCCTTGACCCTCCATAGCCGGGGCTATGGCAGTGACAATGACAAGGAGGGGGGATGATGACAGGAGGGGGAAGCATAGCACAACAATGATGACAGCATGGTGGGGGGGATGATGACAGGAGGGGGGGTGACACCTTGGATAAGCCAACATGATGTGACACTACCACCAGATGCAACAGCAGCCCCTCCCTCACACAGGATGTGAGGGAGAGGCACTTTATTTAATCTTCTGTAGTTTACATGCCCCCTCCCCCACTTGAAATGCAAGAGGGAGGGGAGCTTTGAATTATAAATGTTATGTATTGGTTTATCTCAACATAGATGTGACATGAATGCAATGTGAATGAGGAGTGACATGAAAATGGGTATGTGACATAAGTCTAATGTATCTTTTTATGTTACTATGTAATTTTGTAGTGTTCCCTTGTGTCATGTGCAAGCCAAAGTAATTTTTTTTTCATTCAATTTATGTTTTATGTCAAGCTGCCTGGTGTTTACATGAGGAATTCCTAAATAAACCTGTCGAAGTCCAATTGAAACTCAGTAGGTGTTGCCGAATGCTTTGCTGGACATGAAATAAGTCATTATTTGTCACTTATTGTTGATTTCACTAGGGGGGGGGGGGTTCAAAGTAGCACTTATTTGTCACTTATTTGCTACTTATTTGGTCCACTTATTGCCAATTTGGTGGGAAAACATGAATAAGTGATGAATAAGTAAGAAAATAAGTGGACAATAAGTGGCTACTTTGAACGACCCTAATGTGAGCCTATTATTGACCATGATATATTTTTTCCTCTTATGCAATACCACAATGGCTACTTACCAGAGGTGCACAGGGCATCACAACCTCTAATGACCTCATGCACTTATCACCTGGTCCTGGGAAAGGATCTCAGGCATTTCTTCTGGTCTAATATGTATTTTGACCTATGAGAAGCTGTATTTAGTGCACCCAAAGATATTGTTGAGTTATTTTAAGACTATTTTGATGGAATTAGTAATCAAAACATACCATATATCGCAGGAGGGGGGGGAGGGGTCTGAAAAAATAAACCAATGTCTGGTTCTTAATTAGAATCCTGACCCCCCCTTGCCTCTGCCATGGCAACTCACATTGATGATGATTTCACCAAATCTGGATCTTTTTTTTGCAATGAGCATACAGCCTGGGAGTAATATATAAAATATGTAAAATGTAGTCACAGCTACCATATATACCACAGAGCAGTTTCCCAAAAGGAACCCATTCGAGGGGACGCAGGTGTGACCACATTTGCATCTGGCTTACATACATTATCAAAAATACTTCCAAAAAAGGAAAGAGAAGAAGGAAGGAAAGAGAGAATTATGAGAGATAGAATGTCACCAGCAATTATACCATCTACCCCACCTCTCAGGAGTTGGCAGCATGTCCATCTCAGTCACCAAATTGATATCATTTTGCAACAAATTCTCACAACATAGCAAGGGGGTTTTGGAGTTTGAAATTACCATATCAGGACAGTTAGTGAGTCCCCCACCCAACCCTTCTAAAAGTTTTTTGGAAGTCACATGAGAATAAGCTTCAGAGCCCATATGGCAGTAGTTCCAACCACAACTGATGTGAAGAAACCTTATGACAGCCCCCTATTTGGAAGGCAAGCCCCAAAAGTTTGGCGGAGGTACAAGCACAATACAACATGGACAAGGAAGTAAATAATAATATCATTGAAAAGGGATCAAGGTACTTATGTACAGTATGGAAGACACTTGTGGTGGATGAGAGTGGTTGCGTACTTTTCCCTGATTGCAAAACCTGGATCTTAGAGGTATGTACATGTGGTGAGGCTGTGACACATGAAGAAATATTGAGCAGAAAGAGTGTTATTAGGTGCAGATCCACTGGATGTGAGATAGGATGGGTGAGTCAAGAGATTGCTTGAAAACAAAGCAGCAAATACTAAAAGGGCACCTAGTACCATCTGCACTGCATTGAGCTTGACTATTGCATTCCTGGTTGGGCCTGTGAGGCATGTGAGGCAAGCAGAAATGGTGAGAGATGTGGGGGAAAGTGACAGTGAGGGTAATGGAATAAAGGCTGTTGACATATTTCCTTATTAGGAATTACTCTCCCATGGCTGTTAGTTAGTTCCCTACTTGAGGTTGTTAAAAGAAATTCAACCCAATATGCTTGATTTTTTTTCCTGAAACCTCCTTGCAACAAAGTCAAGATAAAAATCATCATCATAGTCTGGTCAATGATACACATAGCTGACTTAAATAGTCCTCATAGAATTTCTTACTATCCATGTCAGAAAAATGCAACCAGCAACAAAGAATTTGCAGCCTTATCAGTAGTGTTGCCAATGGCTCCGTCAGCAAAATCACATTAAGGATGCACTAGGGTCACTCACAGTGCCACTTTTCAGTCACTTTTAAATCCACTTTTCATTTCACTTTTCATCAAAAGTGACTGAAAAGTGAAACCAAAATTGAGATCAAAGCCACTTTTCAAGTTCATTTGGACTCACTTTATTTTGATCTCCAACCAGCTGAGGCCGCTCAACACCAACCACATCAACATCAACAACAGGCTTGACAACAACAGCAACAACAACAGTGAGCCCCCCTTATTTTATTAACAATCTAATTTAGGTTCTAAGCAATGACCCCAGGCAACTCATGCCCAACCTGTGCAGCCAGCTCTCACTGCCACAATGTGCATGCCACATCATGCACATTTTAGGGCATCAACATCCATCGACTAGCATTGAGGGGCCCAGGCCCCTCAATACAATCTAATTAAGTGTTTTTAATGACATTCTACAGCCTTCCTATGCTTTAACATTTTTTCCTTTCTATTTTTAGGTTTCTTACTTCTATCTATAACAATGACCCATGCTGCATGCTCAGCCCCTCCCCTTGTCTAAATGGGATGTGAGGGCTCAGTTGGGGTTGGAGTGAGGGAGGTGGGGTACCCATGAGGTGAGCATGCTGAAAATGGGCTCAAATGATGCCAAATTAGGATGGCACAACACACTCATGAAGAAGGGTGTATACATAGATGGACATGAGCATGTGGATGTTGTGGAATATTGACAGTAGGTTTTGTCAGGACAATGCTAACCACAAGGATCAACAAGGCCTCCCAAAACAACAACAACAAAGGGATGAATAAAAGAGTAGTCTAGTCTTAAGCAGTCATGCTAGTGGTAGCAGATAACCCAAGAGAACACAACTAGTGTCTCTGGTCAATATATTAATGTTTATATACTACTACACATGTAGTAACCATTAGGCTTTTGCACGGGTAACCCGCGGGTACTTTTTTTGTTACCCATACCCGTACCCGTCTCTACCCATACCCATGGGGTCACGGGTAACAGCCAACGGGTCAGGGGGTACAGGTTACCTGCCCCTTAGGTTGTTGTTTTCATAACCTTACATTAATTACATATATGTACAATACAAAAAAATACCAATCCACCCTGCGAGCAGTTGCTCGCGGCGGTGTTGAGTTGGATGTGAGGGAGGGGGCAGTTGTGCCCCCTCGTGGTCCTCCTGTGGTTGATACATGGAGGGGGGCTCCCTCCCAGTCCTCCTGTCATCAAACCATGAGGGAAGGGGCAGTCGTGCCCCTTCCCAGTCCTCCTCTGGTTGATACACGAGGGAGGGGGCACAACTGTCCTGGTCCTCCTACATTCAAAATGCAAGGGAAGGGGCAGTCATGCCCCCTCCCGGTCCCCCTCTGGTCAATACGCGAGTGCAGGGGCAGTCGTGCCCCCTCCTGGTCCTCCTACATTCGAAATGCGAGGGGAGGGGCAGTCGTGCCCCCTCCAGTCCTTCTACAAGTCCAAACAAGGGAGGGGACAGTCGCACCCCCTCCCAGCCCTCCTCTCGTCAAAACGCCAGGAAAGGGGCAGTCGCACCCCCTTCCTGTACTCCTCTCGTCAAAACGCGAGGGAGGGGGCAGTCGTGCCCCCTCCTGGTCCTCCTACATTCAAAACACGAGGGGAGGGGCAGTCATGCCCCCTCCCCATCCTCCTATTGGTTCTTGACCCCATGTGCTCCCCTTCCCCATTGTCCCCTCCTCTCGTCTTGGTCGCCCACTTCCCCTTAGTCTGTTGTTTTGTCATTGTCATTGAGGCTATGGAGCCCAGAGCTGGAGGAGGCCGTAGGCGTTGTCGTGGCTGTGGGTTGAAGGTCTCGTGTTGACGCGTCATCATTTACTTACACAAATATGTCACAACATCGTGAACATATATAAGTACCTTCTTTTGGTGACCTCTCACCTGGCGCTCTTCCCTCTTGAGTGCCCTATTAGTTAGTAGTAATATATATATACATAAGTAATGTAGTAAAACGGCCGCATCCCACAGTAAATGTGGTGACACAGCTTGGCAATGTCCCTACAACTGTCCATAGTGGCGGGTAGGGTGCGGGTCATGGGTACCCAACTTGTAACCCCTACCCATACCCGTCACTACCCTTACCCGTAACCCTTGCGGGTCGCCAAACCTGTGCAAAAGCCTAGTAACCATGCTTGTACCATGAGTTGTGAATGGGTGCAGCACCATGCCTAAAGCATAGTGTTTTAAGGTCCAGTCTATAGGACCAAAAAAAGACCGAAATCTGAACTGAACTTAACCAAAAGAGACCAAACCATTGGTTATGGTTCATCACAATCTTAACTACATTCGGTTATGGTTACCGTACTTCTCAGAATTTACAAAAACCAGTCAAAAACTGGTCCTAACCGGTGTTAACCAGTTTTTGGTACAATGGAAATCTCTAACTAATGAAGCCTACAAAAGTACAAAAGTTACTACAAAAATTGATACTAATGTAAGTAAATGTGAGCTGGGGGATGAACCCGAGGGAGTCAGAGGCTGGGGCGGGGTGTTTATATACCTTGAGTGCATGCACAGACCATTTGGTCTTATTTGCCTAGGTCTCATGCAAACAAACAAACCTGCAACACATGTGTTTGGATGTATTTACACTTCTTACACAGGTTGACGATGATGATGACCAACCACAACTCCCTCGCCCCAACTTCGAGAGGATTGGAGGGCCATTCTCTGGGCCCACCACTCTCACCACCTCTCCCTCACCTCAAATGCGAGTGGAGGTTTGTTCTCGTGTCCCACCACCCTCGCCACCCCTTCCCTCACCCCAAACGCAAATGAAGGGTCGTTCTCACACCCCACCACCCTCGCCACCCCCTCCCTTGCTTCAAACGCGAGTGGAAGGTCGTTCTCGTGTCCCACCACCCTCACCACCCCTCCCTCACCTCAAACGCAAGTGGAGGGCCATTCTCGCCCCCCACCACAGTCATCATCCCCTCCCTCACCTCAAACGTGAGCGGAGGGTCATTGTCATGTCCCACCAGCCTCTCCTCTCCCCCCCCTCGCCCCAAACGCGAGCAGGAGGGTTTTAGATTATTTAGATATATATTATGTAGTGTTAATATTTCCTAATATAGTAATTTAAGCGGTTAAAACTGATGCAAACCGGTTTTTTCAGTTAATTGAACCGAAAATGACTGGTTTGCATTGGTCCGGTTATGGTCCACCTGGATCTTGGTCCAGTTTAGACTGGTTACAGTCATGGTTAACCCATCTTGGGGTTGAAAAACCTAACCGAACTGGACTTGAAAACACTAGTAAAGCATGAGATGCACAGCTGCATGTGCCTACCATGAGTTTGATCTTGCTGTGTGTTGCCCATGTGTTTCTACCTACCCTTAGCCATGTGTTTGATCATAAGGATCTTGTGCCTACCCTTGAATGTGTGTATATAAAAACATCCATATAACCAAACAGCAGAAATAATAGATTACAATGTGTTATGAAAATCATACTCCTGACAGTTTTTCTTTCAGCCATGGCAGAGTTTGAGAGATGGAGGGCTCATTATGAGGGGCCAGACCTAGAGCATATCACACCAAATCTTGCCCCTGGTGAATGTGAAATCATCCCAAACTTCCATCAGGAAAGCACATTTCATGCTAATGAGGAATCATGCAGTGCTTGGCTTCAAAGGGATGAACAACCATTGCCAAAAAAAGGTCACAGCCAACTCATTCATGCCTCTGCATTCATCAATCCAAAGAATGGCCATCTTGGCCACCTTGACCAATCTGGCCACATCCTCTGTGATCTCAAGGAGATACATGGTGGGACACTGATCAACTTTTGGTCCAAATGGGAGATGCCATCCAAGTTTTTGAGCTCACACATCCAGGTAAACAGGCACTTTTCATTTTTGACCAATCCTCTGCCCATGCTTCTCTACCACCCAATGCTTTCAAATCATTTGAGATGAATAAATCAGATGGCAGGAAGCAATGCAAACAGCATGACACCATCATCCCTGAGTCAAATACAGTTGCAGAGCACTGTGGCAAAACCCAAAAGATGACACTTGAAAAAAGGTCAGCCAAAGGGAATGCAATGTGTACTCCAAGATTGTGGACACAATGTCTCAAAATTATGTGCAAAATGTTCACCAGTATGCCCCATTGGAAACACAGGTTGTTGCATGGCTTGGCTCCTCAGTCAACAAGATCATTTCAAGAATCAGCCTTCCATGCTCAAAACTTACATTCACTCCAAAAGGGCATGAGTGCATATTTCTTCCAAAGTTCCACTGTGGACTTAATCCTATTGAGATGGTAGGGAGTTGTTATTCTATCTACCATCATATGTAATAATTTTTGTCTACCAGTACTGGGGATGGTGTAAGTACCATTATTGAGAAGAAAACCTTTATGTGAGGACACAAAGGCCAGTCACCTACTCGGCCACACTGGGTACTTGGCCACACAGGTATTTAATGGCTAAGTAGTTGCCAAGTTTGGTAGTTATGCATTTTAATTTTGAGAATTGGACCTAAGGAAGATGCATATTGAACCTTGTTCACCAATTTAAATCCCTTGCTGAGATATAATGGCTTGATGCATGCCAAAATGTTGTTTTGATGTATTTTCTTATTTCCTGCTCATGCCTGATATGGTAATCCACTGTGTCAAGCATCATTTTCCTTCCTCTCACCTCAAAACTTGCTGCACATATAGCTCCTAGGGGCCCGCTCTTCATTTGCCTTGATTTATGGGTTTATGTACCTTGTTTACTACTCTAGTTCTTTTATAAGGCTGGTTAACATGCTTCTTGACCCTGTGAACACTGTGACCTTGAGTTAATGATTGTGAATACATGGTCCCTCTGCTGCTTTCAACACTCTTATATGGTGTTCCCATCCCTATTCCTGTCCTGTATATGAAATTCTATTATTTTTATACATTTTTCTTCTCTCATATGTGACATGCTTATGCTAGGATGCTGTTTTTTCCATGTCTGTACTTCAGAATGAATTTTTTGTCTGAGGACAACATTGGGGCAAAACTGGCTATACAGTTGCATAGCTGTATCATTAAATGTTGTTATGGGACTTTCTTGAGGCACCCCACAGAGGTTTTGTCCATCCAAAAGCCAACCTCCTGTTCCCTCTCTAATGCTACCTCAGCTAGATTTTTACATCACTCGCAGAGAAGGAGCTAGAGAGGTCACAATGGAAGGGAAATATGTAGGCATGTATTTATTAATATTTTGAGGGCTTCTTGGAGCAGCATACCCAGTGGTGCATTGATGAGGGCTGAGAATGTTGCAGGGAATAGGAGGGATACCTCAGATGTATTTTAAGGCATGAAACTGCTTTATAAGAGTTGAGATATATATTTTCTTGTAATTATACCTCTGGATATAAAGTAGTAACTTGTTAGCAGTCAAAGACACTTTCAACAATGACAATATGTGGCATATCAGTATGGTTTCCCACACCTGGCCAACTTGGCAGTTTTTCTTAATTTGGCAGTTGCAGTCAAAAAGTATTTACAGTGTGCATAATACTTAGTGTAAAAATAAAAAAACATATACCAGTTGACTCAAAACATTCTAGACAGGGTCCCACTAGCAGTTAAACACCATTAATCATTCATAGTCATTCCCTTTTCCTCCTGGACTGTCACATGCCTGACTACCCAACCTTCTATAGTATTACTTTCATTTGTGTGGCATTGAGGACACTTTTATGTACACATGGCTAAGGGTGGGCATTAGATCCTTACAATCAAACACATGGTCAAGGGTAGATAGTGATCAGATTCATGGTAGACACATGGGAGGCTGCACACATCAAGGTCAAGCATGCTGCAGTGCCTCATGCCTTAGGCATGGACTACACACAGATACCTCATGTACTTACCTATATAAACTGTAATATAATACCCAGAGACACTGGTCATGTTCCCTTGGATATCCGCTATATCAAGTGTGATGCTGTTGACTACTAGACTATTTCTTTCATCATTGTTTGTTGTTCTTTTGTTTGGGAGCTGTCAGTGTATCCTTGTGATATAGTGTTGTTCTAACAGGCAGTTTATGAGTGCTTACCATAAGGGTCTGACAGGTGCTGCTGCTGCATGGGCAGTGCATGAGCAAAAGCAGCATCATGCCATTAACTAGACGGTCATGATGGCCATTGATGTTTTGATGAACCCAGCAACCCCTGTTGCTGGGTTTGCCAAGTCTTAGGTACCAAGGTTTAGCCATTTTTAGACCATAAATTTTGGGTAAAACTATTCAGAAACCCCTGTTTATGGTAGAAACCCCCCATTTCTGGCATAAGCTTATACAGAAACCCCCTTTCCAGTAGAAACCCTGTGCCAAAACTTTGATGGGTTTGCCAGTGTCATGTGATGTTGCATTGCCATGTCAAACTTCTGTTCTCACCATTTAGCTCAACTACATGGTGACAAAGACATTCCTTATTGCTATAACATTCAGCTCATGTCCCCTACAACAACCACTCAGGATTGGCTTTGGACTTGGTGATTTGTACAAAGTGCCCACAAAATAAAGTTGCACAGTGTGAGAATTGAACCCAAGACCTTGTGATTAAATAATCACACAAATAAACAAACAAGTGTACTCACCAACTGAGCCACAGGAGACTTACATGCTACCAATATAATTCTTATTTATGATACTCAAATTCCAACCTAGTCATAAAAAATTAATTAACTACCTCCCTCACGCCTGGCGCAAGGGGGTAGGTATGATAAAAATTACATACGAAACATGTATGCTAAAAAATTATTAACAAACTTGCCCCCCCACATTTTTGCCACAGGAGGTGGGGGGTGTGTCATGCACGCGTTGGCCCCCACCGCCCTCCTCTGTGCCCTTGACCCTGTCCCCATCTCCACCCCATGAGCAGTTGCTCATGGCAGTGGTGGTGGCATGGGGGGGGCTGTTGTGGTGCTGGCCATTGTCGGTCCCATCATGCCCTTCCCTCGTGTCGCTGCCGCCATCAAAATCAGGACGTGGCCCCACCAACATGACTGCCTCATCCTGGGCACATCGCTGCCGCTCTTGTCTTCCATCCCCTCCTATCCGCTCACCCTCCCCCCTCATTGTTCCACCATCGCCATCCCATGAGCAGTTGCTCATGAGGCTGGGGGCAGGTGGTGTGTTGTCTGGGCATGGTCATCCCACATTATCTCACGTTGTCCCTTGTTGCCCCCCTCCCCTCCCCTTGTTGTCCTGGTTGTCCTGCATCGCCCCTCATTGCTCCCCTCATCCTCCTTCTCCTCGTTGTCATTCCACCCATCATCCACCCCATGAGCAGTTGCTCACGAGGCTGGGGGCAGGTGGTGTGTTGTCCAGTGGGGTTGTCCCTCATTGTCCCACCCCCCTCCTCCCCTCCCCTCATCCCTCCCCTCCCCTCATCCCTCATCGCCCCCCCTCCCTCTCCTCATCACTGTTCCACCCATCACCCATCATTCAATCCACCACCCACCCCACAAGCAGTCACTCATGGGCCTGGGGGCAGGTGGTGGTGTGGTGTCACCCTTGCCTGTTTGTCGTTGTGGCCCTGGTGGTTCATTGGTGGCAGCACTAGTGGGTCCTAGGTGGGTCTGCAGTGGTTAACTGTGACGTGGCACAGGGGTCTGGGGCCTGGGGTGGTTAGCGGTGACGTGGCATGAGGTGGGGGTGGTGTGCATGCTTACCTAGCGTGTATCCCCCCGCTGGGGTCTCCCGGCATCCCTCCCCATCCTCCTGAAAGATCAACACCCCTCACATCCTGTTTTGATGGGGAGGAGGGGGGTAGAGTGGGGGGTTAGAGTGGCATGAGTGTCGTTACAGCACAAATTTCAGCCTAAAAATGTAATATAGATAGTTAGTAATTATACTAAACAGAAAGAAGAATAGAAAAACTTACTGAGGGCCCAAACAACGCTATTGTTGTTCGGGCCCTTGTTGTCACACTGCATTGTTCACAGCCATTTGCGGCACTTGCTGGCAATGAGGTGGGCCTGGGAATGGGCATGGGAAATGGTGGGGGGGGGGGGGGGGGGGGGCATTGATGGAGTGGTGGTGGGAGGCAAGGGAGGGATGGTGGCAGTGCAGGGGCATGGGAGGCAGCATCATCGTCTGTGGTGGTGGTGGTGGTGGTCTGACAGTGATGCGCTGGCATTGTTGTGGAGTGCTTTGTCATACACAACAGCGCCAACAGTACCTAGGGACATTAGTAGACCAATGGTATATAGCTCTGTGGCTCAGTTGGTATACTAACGCTCGTAGCTATGCTTTGTATTCAGTAGGTCTAGGGTTCAATCCTTGCCTGTGCCATGTCATTTTTCAATAATATCAGTCCCACAGGAATCCTGGTCAATCCTGGTTAGTCCTGGTTAGTCCTCCTGGATTCCTGAAGGTCCAAGTCCTGGGGAATTCCTGGAATAGTACCAGGAAAAGCACAATTTACCAGGATTCTACCAGGACTGAACCAGGAATCCTACTGGAGGAAAAATAGCCAGGAATGAACCATTTGGTGGACAATGGCTGTGGCAGGGGCTACCAGGAATCCTCCAGGAATATGTGGGGGAGTGTAAAGAGCTCTGTCCAGTGGGAAGTGCCGGGAGGCCATCAACCACCAGGTACATGCCCCGACGAGTTCAAATGTGCCATGTCACCACTGATAGCCCACACTTATCCAGACGGCCAGGATACCAGCGGCAACAATGGCAAACAACGACCAACACAGCACCCACCTCCACACCTACAAGCAACCGCTTGTAAGCTCTTGACACTGACCATCCACCAGCCAGTGGGATGTGATGGGACATGCCAGGAGCCAACTACGACTCGATGGGAGGCCCTCAGAGCCGGGAGATCTGACAGGACACCTTGGGGGGATGCTAGATGATGGGGGGACACACCAGATGATGGGGGGAGACATGCCAGATGATGGGGGGGCAGGGGGGGCTGCCAAGATGACTGGGGGGGACACACCAGAACATGGCACACGAGTGGGGGCACACCAGATGAAGGGGGGGATGCCAGACAAGGGACACACAAGATGACAGAGGGGCTGCCCAGACGAGGGGGGGGACACGCCAGAATATGCCCAACGACGGGGGGCACACCAGTCAAAGGCAGGGACACCAGGACACAGGGGTTGCACCAGTTGAAGGCAGAGATGCCAGGATGAAGGGGGGGGCATGCCAGACGACTGGGGGACATGCCAGAACACCCCAGACAAGGGGGGGCATGGTTTTGTTTTGTATATTAGTTGATAATTGTAAGTAAATATCTAAAGACTGCAGAATCTGTGCGGGTCCACATGGACTGGGATGGAGTCTGTGCTCATCTGCATGGACTAGCATGGAGTCCATGTGGATCTGCATGCAAATCATGTGGAGTCCACAGATGTCCGCATAGTCCGTGTGGAATGTATGGGGGAGTGTAAACTACTGGAAGATAGATAACTTTAAGGCCTTGTCCATTGATGAGACAGAGCAGCCATTTGGTGGAGATATATGCTTTGTCGTTCTCAAATTGGGAAAGCATGTGCTGTACATATACAAAATTTATCAGCCAAGATTTTGCTGTGATTTTGCTGCTGTGACTGACCTTCTCCTCTCCTCCTATCCACCCATAGCCTGTTTCTTTATCAATTTGAATCACATACTGTGTCTATACACAGCATCCACAAAACAAGTCAGAAATGAATAAATTCTGGTGCTCACCCAGTCACCCATACCCTCAGGGAGCTGCAGGGCTTCAGTTTTGTAGTACATTGACAACTCCATTTGCTTGAAGCATGTTTGTAATGTGTTATGAACTAATCTTGTAGGGCAGAGTTATGGTGGTATTCCAACAGAGTTCCAGTGCGATACTGGACTTGGCTTCAATCTATAAGAGATTGTGCCCTTCTCTACACCCGTTGTCCAATTTACAAGGTGACAATAATAAGAGCAGAGGTCCAGCAGAGTTCCAGGAGTAAGAGACAAAGAGGACTTAGAGTGAGAGAGAGTTGGAGAGATAACAATGCAATAATCAAACTGAAGTTACAAGTGACAGTATCTAAGTTTTATAGTATGTAAGGAACTGAGGTAACTATGGCAGGGTTCTGCAGAGTACCGAGTATGCAGTAAGTAAGATGATCAATCAATGATAAGTGATACAAACAAAACAGGAGATGAATATGAAATGGAATTTGAAATGGTTATTTGAGATAGTTGTTTGAATTAGCAGTGGCTCTGTTGGTGATCCACCAGAGCTCTGTCATAGGCTTGCATGGGATATGACATAATGCATAAGGTCCTGCATGGTCTCGAAGAATTTTAAAAGGTCCTATGAAGACAGATTCTATGTTGCAATCATGCTGTCAGCAAGATGACTCCAGAACACAAGTTAATTTTGATGATAGCCAGAATAAAGAGCCATACAAACCTCCTGAGCCCAGATCATTTCATTAACATGTTGGCCATTTGCACATTCATTGAGCCTATCAAACAGTTGCTTCAGACCTGTCTTAGGTCCACCTATCAGTTATTCACCCTGTTCTCAGCCTCAATCTGTCCATTGGTCCATACCCCTACAGTAAATTTGAAAGATACCCATGCCCAAGCCCATCATTCAGGGGAAGGAAATAGCTCAGCATTGAGATAAGCTTGAGTTGAAGGATATCTTGAAATGAGGTGCTTCCATAATTGATCAAATTCTTCAGGTGAGATGGTGTGGAATGTTGCCCAAAAATCATGCTGGAAGTTACTCCACTTGATGCCAAGACCACTTCATAGATTGGTTGTCACATTGCTGTCAAGGTGGTGGAGACAGTAGATGTGATTGGTAAGTGGTAAAGTCACTTCAACAAAAGAAATAAGGGTCTGACCTCAATCGCTAGCAAAGACCTTGGGGTGTACACCATCTGCACTATCAAGATGGCATTGCAGTACCCAATTGTGATATGCAAGATCCTCCATTGCATGCAAGGCATACCAGGCATTGCACAACATTCCTGTATTGTCAATAACTACCCCAATGTTAAGGGGATAGCCACTGCTGTTTCAATTGTAGGTGTCATTGTTAACAAGAATGTCACTAAATCATTTTGTCAATTCAGCTTGAAGTGGAGACTGCCACCATACACCAGTGATGGTCTGCAAATCATTCAGTTTGAGGTGGTACTTCCAACCATGTTCTTCATCTATCTTTTTCCGGAGGCTTGCAATGATGGCAGCTATGTCCCCACCAAGTGATGCTACAGCTTCTCTTGCCTCCTGTCATGCCTTAGTGATGATGTTGCCAATTTGCCATGGTTCTAGAGTCTCAGAAAATTGGCTATCAAGGACACTTGATATCTGTTTCTGCCAGAAGAGGTTGCCAGCTCAACAACAACCTTTCATTGCTCAAACATTGGTGGGCAATGGATTGTGCCACCAAGAGGAATTTCTCATTCATGGTTATGATCCCAGTTGGCAAGAGTAATATGCCATAATGTTGAGCTTTGTATTTGATTGGCATTGACATGAGCCATGTAACTAGTCTTGATGGATTTCCCTTTACAATGATCAGAAGGGTTGATCAAACTAGTGTTTGAAGGTCCAGTCCAGTCCAGTCTTTTGCTTATTTTCGATGAAACTCCATTGTGCTATTCATAGTGTTTGTGCTTGATGATCACTAGCTCACTATTCTGTGCAGCTTCACATGCCATGGCAGATACTAATGTGGTCTGCAAATCTACAGCAAGTTACAAAGTTACAATTGTTATCCTATTGCAAACATTCTGATTAAGTATATCTTGCAGCACTGGCCATCCATCACCTCAAAGATATGTGGTTGATGTGTTAAGGTCTTGGTAGTTGGATATAATGTATGTTGTTCATATGTGCTGTGTCACTATGATTTCTAATGCCCCATACCTTGCACCTCATCATGTGTTAGATTGAATTCTTTGTGTCATCACTGTTATGTTGTTCCTCCTGTTGTTGTACAAAACATTGGGCAGGATGTAGGAGTAGTGGTCCCCTGCAACAGTACTTTTTTTTTTGCTTAGTATAGTTGAAAATATATGAAGGACCAGTCTTAACCAGTTATATACTGGTCACAAGTAAGACCAGTCTAGACCAGTTACTGGACTGAGACTGGACTGATGAGGACCAGTCTTGCATGGTCTGGTCTTGGTCTTGCTTGCTTTATGATGTAGATGGACCAGTTATGGTCTGCATAATGAGTGAAGAAGTTGGATACAAGACAGAAATGTGGAAATGGAAGCTTTGGTGAAGAGGTGAGAGCTGGGTGAAAGACGAAAAAACTAGGGTTGAATTCTTGAAACCTTGAAACATCACCATGAATTATTAATGCTGAATCGCCGCCCAAAAATTTTATATAGCATATCTGAGATTGAGATAGTGACTGGTGAAAATGGACTGAAAACATTGAGTACTTGAATATTTGAATGCCTGTTTGATACCAATCTATCTATATAGTCCATGACTTCAATCTAATAAGACCATTTTGTCTTCTGGTTTGTCTAATTCATCAGTGTAATGGTCTAATTCAACCAAGTCTTTGAACTCCTCAAGATCAATTTCCTCCACCTGGGCTGAATTCCAAGCAGCAAGATCAGTAATATTGTTAAGCCATGCAAATTTCATTAGCTGAAGTTGTTCAAATTGCACGGATCCCAAGCATGATCATCAATCATCAGCAACCTGCTTACTTGACAAAAAGAGGCACTCACAGGGGACAGACAATGCCTGGCATGGTAGGGCATCAAGAGCGATATGGGCAAGTGTAGGAAATATGTGGGCATGGTTCTTTTGATTGGATTAGAAGAAACGACATACTCAAGGTAAGGCAATGCACATACCTGCCACCATTCAACAACATCCATGTCTTTTGTAACATCAGCTGGCATCTCCTTGAGATAACGATGCTTCTCTGCTGCCCACCCTTCATGATCTTCCCTTGTTACGAGACTTTGACGATATCAATCAAAATCTGACAAGGCAGTGCTGGGGTTGTTGGAACTTTCAATGTTTTGCGTTGTCTGATCTATTGAGGGTTCGCTTGTACGTGGTCGGGATTTCCAGTACTGTTCCATCTAAGAAACAAGGTATGACATGTTGGCATGCCTGTGAAACTGCAAAGAGGACATACCACTTTCTCTAAAACCTTTTTGGCCTCATCCTGCCAATTTATTGCATGGATGTTTCCAGCTTCTCATTCTGCCTCCTGCTCTGCTGCGCCACCCCAGTTTTGTTGTATATACACAAGTTTGTAATAAGGATGAAGAACTGTAGCAATCACTTTAGCTCAGTAACCAGGGATGCATGAGATGTTAAAAATTTTACTTAGTGCTAGAATATAGCTTGGTTTTTTTTATCAAAGCGTGAATAGTATTTCTTGAGTTTGTCAAGTCTGTTGCCAATTGCAGAGTGATAGTTGACATAATCAAATAACTTGAGTTTTGCTTCCCAGGTAGTCTGCAACTCCTCAATAGCAGGAAGTGCACACCAAAGCGTCGGTAATCATTCTGATGAGAAGTATTGTTGTATTTTGTTTGAATCCTATTACAAAGGATTAATGGATGGAAGGTTGAAAATTTTAAACAACATACCTGTAACATATTCCTGATGTCCTTCACTTGTTTGCAATCACTATCACCAAGCTGAAATGCGTCCCAAGGAATTTTCTTGACAATCAATCCATTTGCATGGACTGTGGTGATCAGACCATATAAGTCATCGGCTGACTTCAGAAACAGATTGATTGGCTAATTTTGGATGTCAGGGATAGTCACAGAACAAAACAGCCTTGAATTAGGCTCACCTGACAAAGATTGTATGAATGGCTGAGCATTCCATAGGCAGTACCCCATCAAACATTGCTATGAAGTGGTATTTTTAGAGTATGAGGTACTTGACATTGAATCTGGAGCTTTTCAAAGTATTCTATCCATTGACTGGATGCTTGGATCTACAGCAAACACATTAAAGATAAAATTCAGAGTGCATAGGCAAATTACCATTACCTTGATGGCAATCATATGGATTGCCACAATGACATCAAGTGATCCCCCAAGCACGCGATTGCCCAGTAGGTTGGGATCGTATTCCCAAATGGCAGTAGCATTCTCTACTGGAGCGATCTTGGTGATATGGGTCATCACAGCCACATTAGCAAGGTTGATGACATGACTGAGACATCTGTCATTTTGATATTGATAATGATGAATGTTGGTAGACATGAGAACAATGGACTTACAGCAGTTGATTCTCTTCAGCTTTCCAAGGTGCATACCTGCGTCGGGCATGTATCAATTCAATGGTTTCACATGTAGTGTTGTTGTTGGAAGTATTGTCCAATGTCACCATATAGAGCTGATCAGTGTAATCAGTTATCTTATCCATAAATGATCAATGCCTTGATGGTACTTTTGATCCATTTTTACTTCCAATGCCCACATGGTCACTCAGCCCCATGAAGTACTGCCCCAGATTCCATCTGCTATGCTCCCCTGATACCCCCTGAAACCCGATGACCTCTGACTGCAACTTCCACTTGTCCTCCTTTACTTTGATCCAATGTGCCATCATCCCAAGAAATGATTTTTTTGTATTGTCAGCCATCCAGCCATCTGCAGTAGTCGAGATCTTACCTGGGGTTGCCTGTGGGTTTTTTGTGAGTCATTTAATTTGCCTCAAGGTAAAAACTCTTCATGAAGATATCTGCCTTCAGCTTGTTTATCCATTCAACAATTTTTTGTGGATGTAGGTTACGACATCATGGGTGCTCAGCAGGTCTTTGGTCTTTGGCCACATCACTGTGAGGCAGTTTCAAAATGTTTTTTTGTCCACAACCATGAGCACCTAATCCATCTAACATCAACCTGTCAATAACACATTGTTTTCAAGTCTTACCTGGTCATTGCATGCAACGAACTGCGAGATAGCATGCAGTACATTTTCTCACCTGTACTCTGTTGGGCGCTTCATGCTCATGAATACACCATCCAACTTGCCTTGCTTTTTTGAATTGGTCCTCTCTTCCTCCTTCTCTTCCATTGCCCTTAGTATGGCCCAAGGTATTGCATGATGATTCTCAGGTATTTTTTCTTCCTTGCATCATTCACTATAAAGTTGGTAATGCTGACATATATGGACTCGACAGGTTGAGTTGCCACCTGTGAAAAAAACTTTTCACAATGAATCCTTTCGCTTTGGGTCAGCCCTATGATATTGTGAGTAAGATTTTGTTTTCAATGTCATTCATTATTCTCACTTGCACGGAAGACACCACCTCCCAGTTACAGTTCTATACACCATTCCTTCCTTGAATTTTGTTGTGACATGTTCTGAAAATATCATCAATAAGTCTCATGTACTATCTCTCTTTACCATCAACAACTCGGGAACTTCAGCATTATGTCTCTCCTCAAGATCACTTCCTGCCTGGTAAGGTAAGCACCCTGTCATTGTTAGGGATCTGCACGGGTAACCCGTGGGTACTTTTGAGCATACCCATACCCGTACCCGCGTCTACCCATACCTGCGTCTACCCATACCCGTCAACCCGCGGGTCACGGCGGGTACGGGTTTTGTCAGGGGTTGTAGCAACAAAAATGCATTTATTTAATTATATATTTAACTACAATTATCAAACCACCCTACGAACAGGTGCTCGTAGGCATGGGGTCGCCGGTGGGCCCAACAAAACAAAGAGGAAAAGAAAAAAAGAAAAAAAAGGAAAAGAAAAATAGAAAAAAAGAACGTCCGCTCGTGGCTGCATCACCCCACCCGCGCTCCACGCCACAAGCAGTGGCTCGTGAGGCTGGGCCGGGTGGTGTCAGTGGGGCTCCTGGGCCCGCCCGCCATGTCCCCTCGGCTGTCGGGACCTGCCTTCGTGTCCCCCCTGGGCTCCTGGTGCGCCCTGGTGCCCATTGGGGCCTCCCGTCGCATCCAAGGGGGTGTCCCCAGGGCTCTGGGGGGCTCCCATCGTGTCCGCCTGGCTGGTGACGTGGCCTGGCACGTCCCCGTCGCGTTCCATCATTGCCCTTCACCCTGCTGTCGTCTGGGGCGGGTGCCGCGTGGCAGGTCGGATGGGAGTCCCCCGGTCAAAAACCAAGCCCCCCACCCACCCCGCGAGCAGGGGCTCGCAGGGCTGCATGAGGGGCTGTTTGGGGCTGCTAGAGGGAGAGGGGAAGGAGGGGGAGCGCGGGGGGGGGGGGGGGGGCGTCAGTGACGTGGCAACAGGAGGGACGCGATTCGTGGCGCACCTCGCGGGTACCCCACTCCTCGGGCCTCCCGGCACCTCCCTGGGGCCGTCCAATTCCCCTTCGGGGCCCTCACATCCCATTTGAGTGGGGAGGAGGGGCGGCACGCCTGGCGTTCGTTGTTACAAATAGAAAAGCTGAAATTTCTTTTTTTGTTAGCTAAAAAAGAATTGACAAGGTAAAAAAAACTTACCACTTACCATAGGGCCACAGGCCCCATGGAGATGGAGGGAGGGAGGGAGGGAGGGAGGTGTTGTCGTCGTGGGTGGTGGTGGTCAATGGTGAGCTGGCAGTCACGACGCGTGGTGATGCGTGGTGACTGATGGTGACGCGAGTGTGAAAAAAAATAGTTTATTAGTTTAAAAGCATAGAAATGAAATGAAAATACTTAATATTGGGGCCCAGTGGCCCCATAATGATGGAGTGGACGAGGGAGGAGGGGAAAGGGAGGACGAATGAGGGAGGGGCAGGCGGTTGTGCAAGCGGCTGTGTAGTAAAAAAAACATAGGTAAATAACGCGTGAACAATCAACAAAAACGCGATTACTTTGTCCACACAAGGCCAAATGGCCCGTGCGCATCGCAGGGCTATATAAACCCTCACGTTTCAACCATCCACACTGGGTTCGCCCCTCTTATTTAATTTTTAATATCTAGTTAAAATAAATTTACATAGATAGTAGTTAAAAATAATAGTTGCTATATATATATTGAGTCCTCGCCCCCTCTTGGTGACGGGTAAGGGCACGGGTCCAAGGGTACGCCAAGTGTGACCCGTACCCGTACCCTTGAGTACCCGTACCCGTAACCCGTGCGGGTACGCCAAACCCGTGCGGATCCCTAGTCATTGTTTGAGATGATCTCGTGCATACCCCACATCCCTGATCCTCAGGTTCTTCCTCAACCTCTTTATCATCACCTGAATTTGATGCAGGCTCCCCCCCAGGCTTGGGATCTTCCACTTCTTCATTGTCTTCATCATCAGGCTTGTCTTCAGGCTTGTGCCCAGACTTGATTGCATACTTTGCCTTTTTATATGGCCAAGTCTTGGTCACAGGCTCCTCCTCGGAACTGTTTTCTTTGCTGTCCTCAGGTGCCTGTCGCTTATGGCCTTGTGTCATTTGTGATATTTTTTTGGCTTGTACATGTGGGGTTGTCTTTGCTTTCATTGTATTGCCCTTTGGTGCTGGTTTCTTCAGGGCCCTTGGAGGTGCCTTTGATTTTGGCTTCTTTGTCATAGTAAAGTAGGATAGAACTGTGATTTGCTTAGTGATAGCTTGTCACGAGGACTGTTTGTTTGTTTATCTGAGTAGGTATGTAGAATGTTGCTCTTTGTACTAGGACCAGTGGTCTGGTCTTTAACCGGGCCTAACCAGTCTTCATTGGTTGAATGTGCTTAGTTCTAATGGTAGGACCGTGGACTGACTGTGATCTGAGAGTGTGTAACCAAGACCATAGGTCCGGTCCTGACCAGTTATGGTCTGGTCCAGTCCACGGTCTTTTTCGGTCTTTGTAACTGGACCTTCAAACTCTAGATCAAATCAGAATGTGTTGGGGTTGGATGATGGTAATGATTGCAGTGAAAAGTCATTTTCTTTTGAGAACCATTGCCACTTTTAGTCCCCTGACCTCTTTGCCATACATGGCCCAGATGGTTTTCTTGTGCATAAATAGCCTCTTGTGCTGCCTCCAATGAAGGGTTTATACTGCCCACCCACACAACCCCAGGTGCATCAACCACAGAACCACATGTAATGGGAGGCTTTGTCTCAGGTGAGCAGAGGTCAGTTACAAGGGGAGCTTTAGGTTTTGTAGGTGTTGCAGGAGGATAATGATTACAGAAGGTGAACACTGTGACCATGCATGACTCAGACTGGTTTTCAATGTGGGCATCTGAACTACAGAGATTATGTTAAGGCAAGAGCCTCAACTACCAAGTACAAGTTATCAAGTTTGTTAACGATGAGGCTTTCATCACTAAATTATATCATGCTAAGTCAGAGGCTTTCTGCTTAGGTCAAGTTGCTCGTTCGAGAGCAGTCATAAGGCTGTAAATTGCCTAAGGTCAAGCTGAAGAGCCTTGACCTCTGTCTACTACAGTTTATATAGCTACATTTATGACTATGTGTCTATACGTGTTGACATGTATTGTAAGAGTCAGTAAAGTATCTAAGGCTATGTAAAGCTGTAGAACCTGAGGTAAGATAAACAGCTATCTACTCAGTAGTTAATGGAAAAGGGAATATGGGTGCTGCCTTGAGAGTCATACTATGAGTCAGAGATAAGGAGATGAGTCATACAAACGAGTTCTAGGTAAGCACTGCTGTGACAAAGAAGGAAATAGATGTAAAAGGAAATTGTAACAGATTATCTCAACACATTGTGAATGTCTATCTGGATTCTGGATCCTCAACCTTCAGTTTTGATGAGTGCATCCAGCTGACATCAGGGTGTTGTTCTACCAGAGCAGAAACCAGTGGAAGAGAAGCTTTGGTTTGACTGCTCAAGGGTAGGAGAGGTGTCAATTTCCTCTGCCTGTCAAGGAATAGGTAAATGGGATGGTCATTCTGGAGAGAAAGCATTTTTGTAAGTAAATCACCGAGTAGTAATGCAAGCCACATACCATTGGTGAATAGAGATTATAGTCATTGTACCCACAGAATCCATCAGTGTTGACTGGCATATCATGTTCTGTCATTGGGATTAGGGAAGAGCACGGGTTTGGCCAACCCGTGCGGGTTACAGGTACGGGTAGGCACGGGTACGGGTACAGGTCATGATTTAGGTACCCGTGACCCGCACCCAACCCGTCACCAAATGTCTATGTACTAACATACAGTTTTGTATTTACAGGTTTCAGCACTCAGATGAGTGTCGACAACCTTTTAATTACTTATGTACTATGTGTATGTACTAACTAACTTAATATATATATTATTTACGGGGGAAGTGACGCCCCAGAGGAAGGGGAACCTTGTGGAAGCAAGGTCTTATATACCAGATAATGTTTATTACTATTTGGTTCCAGTAAACAAATGCGAACGTGACACGTTGTTTGTTGAAACAAGTTGATATTTACTAGTACATATTGTTTGGTTTAACTTTTCTGAATGTGATGTGTCATTTATTGAAACAAGTTGATAATTAATACTAGTATATAGTTGAAGTAAATGAATGCAGCACATAAACGAGTCGCGTTCACATTTACTGAAACCAAACAATGGCAAACATCAACTTAAACGACGTGTCGCGTTCGCGTTCGTTTACTGGAACCAAATAGTAATAAACATTATCTGGTATATAAGACCTTGCTTCCACAAGCTTCCCCTTCCTCTGGGGCGTCGCTTCTGTCAAGAGTACGATTTTCCGAAGACATTTAAATCTATTTTAGTTACGCATTTCTCCTTATTTACATTTGTTGTGGTTATTATAGAGTTAGCAGACACATGGTGAACACGCGGCGTCCGAACATCACGCACGCTGCATGACTCAAGCATGGTCATCACGCCTCATGTAGCACATGCAGTTACCTCATTGTTAGCTCATGTATTGTAGTATATAAATGGTTAATATTATGCCTAGAGACTCTAATCGAGTTCTCTTAGGTATATAACCTTGTGCGACTGCCGAAGACTATAAGATCCTTTCTCCCCCCTTGTTCAACTGTGAGAGCCAGCGCGAGCCTTAGGGTTTGTGTTGTCCTAACAGAAGAACTCGATTCCCTCTCCCACGCTCCCTCTCACTTCTCACCCTCTCTCATCATCTTTACCCGGGCCTCACCTGAAACGACGCGCGCAACACTGCGCTGCCATCGCTAAGACAAGACGCCTTCCACGTTCCACCGCTCGCATCACCCCTCCCCTCAAGGTCGTGTGTATTTGTACACACTCGTCATCACATACTTTGGACAGACAATCGTCCTCAGAGTAAGGTGGAGACACCAGTACGCACGCCCCCGTTCATCCTTTTACACTCACCCCGCTCGCTTCGAGCAACATTTTTCCCCAACCCCAACTCCCCGTTCCTCTGGCGTTGACGCCGTTGAACACTCGTAGCTCGACCGTTCACCCGGGTTGATCCCGTTGAACAAACCCTCAACCGGACCGAGGACCACTCGACACAGACTTTCGTGGGACGCCACCCGATTGTTCTGAGAGCGCGCGCGTAGTGTGATTGACCGCGGCTCTACGTCACGCAACAGTCCTCGCCCTTAATTTCTTTTCACGTTGCCCCAAAAGCGACGCCTTCCAGTTTTCAATCCCAAGGAGCACAGCAGGGTCGCGCGCCCACTCCAGGGAACTATTGCTTTTCCCCTCGCCCATCGCTCCGCCTCACCCGCTATCAGCAATTGGACCGACCACTCCCCACGCACCCGACTCCTTTCCACACCCCCAACACCTCTCCTCCTCCCCCCTCCACTCCTTCCTATGGCCAACATTGAGGACGTCAAGGTACCGGTGTTGGGAATGGAGTGCTGAACAGTGACAGGAAGAGTTAAGGACAAGGTTAGATTATGAAGTTAAATCTCAAAGGCTAGTGAGTGAGGGAGACTGCAACAGGGAGGAATGTTATTATCATCTCCTACATGATGTGCAATATTTATACTACACAGTTAGGAGGTATAGTGTAATGCACTCCTTTAATATATAAAGGAGGTATTCTGTAATAGACCCCTGTACCAGTTAATAATGGAATAACTATGTCATATCCCCTATATAATTCTCCAGATAGACTTGTCTATCATTGTATATTATAGGGAGTTCCCTGGATAGCATAGGAGACAGTCTTGGCAGTCTTTGTAGTCTTGGCCAGTCTATTAAGGGTAGCAGCTTGGGAATTAATATTATTCCCTGTGGCTGTGTTGGATTCTACCAGTGGCAGATCCTAACCCTAGACTGCTGCTAACCCTAACCTTAAGCTTAGGACTTGTATTCCATCTCCCTAGGCTTGTTAACTGCCTTGGCTTGCCTGTATACTCTTGTATACATAATCCCAACAACCGGCACCTGTCAAACCTCCCCCGATGCAAACTCTAGAGGAACTCCTAGCACAGGCACGCACCGAGCGTGACCAGTTGCTCGAGATTCTTATGGAGCAGAAACACGAGAAAGAGCGCGCTGATGAGGCAACACGCGCAGAATCCACATCGGCCGGCGGAAAGTCCTTCCGCACACCCAAGGTCGCCACCCCCCTCCCCTTCTCTGGCAAGTCGGACGAACTTGACAGCTTTGAAACGGCTGTGTATATGTACATGCACGGCCGACCCGACGAGTTCCGCTCCGAGGACGCAAAGATCATTTGGATCTTGTCGTACCTCCAAGGTGGCACAGCGGCGAAGTGGCGAGAAGTAGCAGTCAAACAGATGATGCACGGAGCCCCGCCCTTTGCGAACGCAGAGGAGCTGATGACGGCTCTGCGATCATCTTTTGGCGATCCCAACGTCAGGGACACAAAGGTCTTCCAACTGACCACAATGGTCTAGGGAGACGACACCGCGGACGAGCACGTCCAAAACTTCAAGATCGCAGCGCACGAGTCGGGATACTCGGACACACCGCTGATCTATGAGTTCAAGCGGTTGTTGAAGGCGCCGTTGCGAGAATGGCTAAACAATCTCGACCATCCCCCGACCACCATCGACGAGTGGTACATGCAAGCGATGAGGATGGACCGTCAGTGGCGGCAAGCCAGGATGGAACAGAAGCTGTTTGCAGGGCACTTCGGACAGAAGGCCGCATCAGCAGCACCAACAGCAGCGGCGGGGCGGACAGCAGCACCACCACCCGTGAGACAACAGTGGGGCCAGCAGGCTCAGGGGAATTCAAACCCCCCTTGAGTACGCGACCCGAACACGATGGATGTGGATAGGAGCGCAAAGCGCCCTCCACTTATTTGCTACAAGTGCAGGAAGCCAGGGCACATGGCCCGCGACTGCAGATCGCGCCTGGACATCAGGGCGATGAATTATGAAGACTTGCGTGGGTATTGGACCGCAAAGTTAGCAGAAGAGGCCGACACAAAGGCCAAAAAGGATTTTCCCGCCGGAGGCCAGTGAGACCCCCCTCGCTCGCTTCCAGGAACAAGTTTGAAGGACTAACGGTACAAGAAACAGACTCTGATACGGAAACGGACATTACTATAGTAGACAGCTTAGATAGCGAACCTGTAGTTAGTCACAACGGTGGGGGGCCCGACACAAGTCGGCTCGGTAGCCCGGAGCTATGCTTAATTCCCCATGTACCCGTAGTTACCAAATTAGACATTGTTACTGACAAGCCTAAAGAGGGGGTTAAGCACTTTGTTAGATCAAGTAAAGTAAAAAACGAAATCATGATACCAATCACAATTACTACTTTAGATACACATGACGCCTGCACGGTCAGGGCACTATTAGATAGCGGGGCTACCGGACTTTTTGTGGATCGGGAATTTGTGCACAAAAGCGGACTTAAGACTCGGACCCTGGATCAACTGATCAGGGTTTACAACATTGACAGTACCTTAAATCAGGGCGGCTTGATCACAGAAGAGATCGTCTTGATGGTGTCGTTCCGAGGTCACAAAGAGAAGGCCGTCTTTGAAGTGTGCGATCTGGGAAAGACGACGGTGATCCTAGGACACCCGTGGTTGCGCAAGCACAACCCGGACATTAACTGGGACACCGGGGAGGTTAGAATGACGCGCTGCCCTCGGGAGTGCAACATATTTATCAGAACTGCGAAGAAAGAAAAGGCCAGGAGGAAGTTGGCCGAGCGACAGAGGTATCGTCCTATGATCGAGGAAGTAGAGGACGAACACACATTCATTCAGGCAGGAGGAACAATGGAAGATGGAGATGGGATCCTGGAGGAGATTATCCAGGAAGAGAATGCAAATCCGGTGCGTGATGAGGAGCTCGAGATCCGAATGATGGAGTCGGAGATCGAGGCGAAGATTCCGCGTAGGTTCCGGAGGTGGATGAAGGTGTTCTCGAAGAAAGCGTCTGAACGCATGCCGAAGCGGAAGCCGTGGGATCACGCTATCAAGATGAAACCCGGTTACGAGCCTAAGAAAGCCAAGAACATCAGGCTCTCACCGCAAGAACAAGGCGAAGTCGACGACTTCTTGAACGACCAGTTAGAAAAGGGATACATCAGAGAGAGCAAGTTGCCGCAAACATCGGCTGTGTTCTTCATCCCAAAGAAAGACAAAAAAAAGAGGATGGTGCAGGACTACAGATACTTAAACGCATGGACAATTATCCGTTGCCGCTTATCGGCGACTTAATAGACAGAGTAGGTAGTGCTCGAGTATTTACAAAGCTGGACTTGAGATGGGGATATAATAACGTCAGAATAAAAGAAGGCGATGAATGGAAAGCGGCGTTCACGACCCACAGGGGCGCGTTCAAACCGTTGGTTATGTATTTCGGACTTTGCAACAGCCCAGCCATGTTCCAGACCATGATGAACGGTGTGCTGAAGGACCTCATCGATCAGGGGTCAGTAGTAGTGTATATAGATGATATTTTGATATTCACAAAGGACAAAACTGGACATAACGAAATTGTAGAAGAAGTATTGAAAAGGCTAGAAGAAAATGATCTATTCCTGAAACCAGAGAAATGCGAATTCGAAGTCAACAAAGTCGAATTCTTGGGGCTGCACATTACCCCCTCGGGAATCAAGATGGACCAAGACAAAACGAAGGCGATAGAGGAGTGGCCGGTTCCGAGATCAGTTAAAGACATTCAACACTTTCTGGGTCTCGCGAATTTCTACCGACGCTTTGCCGAAGGCTTTGCCAAGGTAGCCGCGCCCATGAATAAATTATTGAGGAAGGACCAGAAGTGGGAATGGGGGACAGAAGAACAGGAGTCGTTCGATGGACTCAAGGCGCTCTTCACACGGAACGCAATCCTCGCTACTGCGGATCCTTCCAAGCCCTTGCAAGTCGAAGCGGATGCTTCTGGAGTGGCGACAGGGGCGGTGTTATCGATGAAGACGGAGGATGGAAAGTGGAGGCCGTGCGCCTTCATCTCCAAGTCATTAAACGAAGTCGAGTGAAACTATGACGTACATGATTGGGAGATGCTTGGCATCATCAGGGCACTGGAGGCATGGCGGCACCATTTAGAGGGTGCGACGCATAAGATTGAGATTTGGATGGATCATTCCAATCTCCGATACTTCATGACGTCAAAAAAGTTGAACCAGAGACAAGCGCGGTGGGCGCTTTATTTATCAAGATTTGATTTCGAGCTGGTCAACAAACCTGGCACGGCAATGGGAAAGGCCGACGCCCTGTCCAGGAGACCAGACTTCAAGAGAGACGGGGAGCACGACAACGAAGACGTGACACTGCTTAAGCCGGAATTCTTCGCGATCAAGGCAACGCAGCACGGTCACCTGTTGATTGAAGGCTCCAAGGAGAAGTTGTTGAGTAGGGTCCGGAAGGCGAAGGAGTGGGACGAGTCGGTAGTGAAGGCTGTGGAGGAGTTGAAGAGGTCGCCGACGAAACGGCTAAGGACGGAGGAATGGAGCGAAGAACAGGGGCTGGTGTTGTTTAGAGGAAAAGTGTACATACCAAGGGAGGTACAGTTGAGACGCGAGATCGTGAAGTTGCACCACGACTCAGCAATTGCAGGGCATCCAGGGAGGTGGAAGACCTTGGAGTTGGTGGCCCGTAATTATTGGTGGCCGAACATGACCAAGTTCGTGTTCAATTATGTAGATGGCTGCGACAAATGCCAGCGGTACAAGAATGTGCCAAAGCCTCCAGCGGGCAAACTGAGACCAATTGACTCCCCTATGGAGCCGTGGAAAGCAATCTCCGCGGACTTCATTACGGGGCTGCCAGAGGCGCAAGGATACGACGCACTCTTAGTGGTAGTTGATTGGGCGAAGAAGCAAATGCACGCAATCCCCACAACGGAGGAGACAAGCGCGCTTGGCCTGGCTAAGTTATATCGTTATAACGTGTGGCGGTACCACAGACTCCCAGACTCAATCATATCTGATCGGGGTCCCCAATTCGCAGCTGCGCTGATGCGCAAATTAAATAAATTATTAAAGATACAAACAAAAACGTCTACAGCTTATCACCCGCAGACTGACAGACAGACCGAACGAGTCAACCAGGACGTTGAGCAGTACCTGAGGCTCTTTGTTAATCATCGGCAAGATGACTGGCTGGAATGGATCGCGTTGGGCGAGTTTGCCTACAACAACCGCATCCACTCGGCAATTCAAGTATCGCCGTTTTATGCTAATTATGGCTACAACCCCAGGATGGGTTTCGAACCGAGAAGGGAAGGAAAAGTCGAAGCAGCGGATGACTTTGCAGAGCGAATGAAGAGAGTGCACGAGGAGGCGCACGCCGCGCTAACGAAAGCACGAGACAAAATGAAAAGGTACGCGGATCAGATATGGGGAGAAGCTCCGACGTACAAAGTAGGTGACAAGGTGTGGCTGGAGTCCGAGGACTTGCAGTTGAATCGCCCCTCGCGCAAATTGGCAGAAAAGCGCTTGGGCCCCTATCCCATCACAGAGATTGTATCCCAGAACGCCGTGAAACTCAAATTACCGACATCGATCAAGATCCATCCGGTGATCAATGTGTCCAGGGTCAGGCCTCACACGGCATCGACGATCCCAGAACAGCGAGCCAAAGCACCGCAACCCGTAGAGATAGAAGGAGAGCTGGAGTACCACGTGGAAGAGGTACTGGATTTGAGGCTGCGCCGCAACCAGCTGCAGTACTTGGTGAAATGGCAAGGGTATACCGAGGAAAATAACACCTGGGAGCCCGCCGCAAACCTTGAACACGCAGCGGAGGCTATCGCGGCATTCCACAGAACGCACCCTGCCGCCCCGCGTCGACTTAGGTCGTTGGCGCACTTTCAATTCCGCCCGTACGAAAACTTCACAGAGACTCTGGAGGGCCTTGTGTCTCGTCTGGAATCTGAGCCCTAAAGAGGGGGTGATGTCAAGAGTACGATTTTCCGAAGACATTTAAATATATTTTAGTTACGCATTTCTCCTTATTTACATTTGTTGTGGTTATTATAGAGTTAGCAGACACATGGTGAACACGCGGCGTCCGAACATCACGCACGCTGCATGACTCAAGCATGGTCATCATGCCTCATGTAGCACATGCGGTTACCTCATTGTTAGCTCATGTATTGTAGTATATAAATGGTTAATATTATGCCTAGAGACTCTAATCAAGTTCTCTTAGGTATATCCACAACCTTGTGCGACTGCCGAAGACTATAAGATCCTTTCTCCCCCCTTGTTCAACTGTGAGAGCCAGCGCGAGCCTTAGGGTTTGTGTTGTCCTAACAGCTTCCCCCGTAAATAATATATATATTAAGTTAGTTAGTACATACACATAGTACATAAATAATTAAAAGGTTGTCAACACTCATCTGAGTGACGAAACCATTAGTTAAATGTATGTAACAAATCCAAGGCCCCAACAATGACGGCGACAACATGGTGTTGTCACCGTCATTGTTGGGGCCTATGCAGGAGGTGTTACACAATGGGAGACGGGGGTCTACCCGTACCCGCTGTGACCCGTGACTCATGACCCGTGGGTTGCGGGTACGGGTAGACGCGGGTACGGGTAGACGCGGGTACGGGTAGATGTGGGTATGGGTACAGGTAGAGCTCTGGGTACCCGCGGGAGTACCCGTGCTATTGCCTAATTGGGATGCATCTCGACACCCAGTTCAAGATGCAACCACTCACCTCCTATGATACAGTACCAAGTCATGCAGGGCACAATCTTGAAACACCTGAGAGTGTTTTCCAGACCATGAAGGAATGCTAGGGTCTAGATGTCATTCTGCAAAATTGAAGGTAGCAAGCTCACAGCTGCCATCGCTGCCATTGCCATGACCTTGGCATGCAACTTGACTTGCTGCTGAATTGATCCTTTCTTGACTGAAACCAGGGATGTTGCCAAATACCCATTGAAACACCCGTAGAGCATCTGCAAGGGGTGTATTGTCCATTGAGTCTCTGTGGTTGAACTTGACAGCATTAGCACTGATCACATACAATGAGTAGTGGCTGCTCTTGCAGACCTGAATACTAATCTTGGGTACATCAGTATTGAGGAGATGGAGATGGAGATCCAAGAGCTCCTGACTGTATAACTGGGGATGTTGTTTGTGTAAATGGCATGCATTGGTGAAGAAAAACATCTGTAGGTATAGAAATGGTGGGTTCAGGCTGGTACTTTTGGCTGCTTGGCGGAAATAAAGGAGCTCAGCATGACCATTCAATACATCCTCACCAACCCAGGTCGCATCCAGGAGCTCTCCAAGTTTCCAAAGGGGAAAGTTAGTCCCATACAAGCCACAAATAGCTGAGTAGATTGGTTGCTTCTTTAGGTCTTTGAAAATAGCTCCAAGTTCAAAGTGTGGTAATTTGAGGCACTGGACTGATTTGCGAGCAGAGGAAACAGTGGCCTCATTATTGTTGATTAGAATAAATAACCATTAGTGTTTTCAGGTCCAGTTTGGTTAGGTTTTTCGACCCCAAGATGGGTTACATAACCGTTGGAGTGTCATGGAGCAACCCTCCAGGCCTCCTGAGCATGCCTGTGAGCCTTGTTTGGCTGTGTTTTGCAGTAGCTTTAGAGCTTAGTCAGCATGTAGCTTGTGTAGAGTCAGAGCGAGTTCCAATCATCATTTGGTTTGCACGCATCCCCAGGCCTTGGGTGTCAGCAAGGGCCACTCCATCTGGTGACAACAGTGTGATTCGAACTCTAGCAGGCACACTTTGATTTTTACGGGCACATTTTGCAGCCCCCCAGCTTTTTCAGCTTTTTTCGCACTTGTTCTATCAGCCAAACAATTTTTGAAGCTCGTTCGAGGCCTACCTAGAAGTCTATATACTACAGTCTACATTCTACAAGCAGACCCCCTGCTTTTTCTCCACCCCCACCAGCCGAAATTATTTTTTTAGAGCCCACTACAAGTTTAAAGATCACCCAAAAGTCTAGAGAAGCCACGAAAAGTCTAAAGTCTAAAGTCTAAAGCTAAATAGAAATGGCACCAGGAAATGGGAACAGTCACAAAGGCTCAAAGACAAAAAAGAAATTACCCGAAGCTACAAGCATCGCGATAAAAGCATCCCCACCCGACGAATCACCGACTATTGCCGATTTCGACCCCACGGATCCATTTCACGCATCAGCTGAGAAGTTCGCGAGCTCATGTAACTGCGCAGCCGCTTTATGCGTGCTATGGGATTCGGCCATGGAGATAGGCCGGAAAACGATGTCTATAGAGACACAAGCTAGAGAGTTTGAAGAAGGATTGGAAGAAGGGAAAGCTATAGGATTGGAGGAAGGGAGGGTACTGGGAATGGAGGAAGGGTTAGAACTGGGAAAAGTTCTAGGGAGACGAGAGGCAAAACAAGGTTTTGCCTCGACTATGAAGAAGGAGCGCCATCGAGGGTACCAGATTGGATTCTTCGAGGGACAGGATACCAAAATCTCAAAACAAAAGATAGACGATGAAGCTGGGACTCCCCCCAAGACCCCCTCTCCACCCTCTATCAACGCTGCTACCCAGACTACACCCGACGACGAGCAGCCGTGTCCACTGAGTGATGCGGGGACATCTATGGAGCACCCCACCACCTGCGAGACGGCCGTACAGGCCTCTGACGACCTTCAGACACCCCCCACAACTACGAAATTGGCCGCCACTTCGAGCGTCAGCACCCAGACAGCCCCAGAAGCCCTCAGTCGATGCCTCAAGGCTCCCCAGCCCATCGCCACATCACCCGTGATGACGGCTGCACAGCCGCCATCAATGACGACAACATCATCAACAACAGCCACCACCACTCACCTCCCAGGACCTCGGAGACGATGGCACTCGCTCCCAGGCAAACTCACAACAGCCCAGAAAGCCCCTGAGCCCTGCGTTCGGCATCGGAACGAAGCCCAGACCTCAAGAGACACCCTGGAGGCCGCCACCAACGACGGCTGCCATCAGGACACCCCTAGCACCTCCCTGCACACACCCAGCACCCCCAGCTTGCCCAGCACGGCCCCCCAGGCCGCTTCCACGTCACAAACACCTCGGACGGCACCCCCAGCCCCCCTGCTATCTGAACGGCGCCCCACAGCACCCAGCACCCACAGGACAACAGCGCACGCCCGCGCTGTCCCCCAGTTTGCTTCCACGGCCCCTGCGCCGTCCCTAGAGCCTACCGCCGCCCCTGCCAGGTCACAGAGGGCGACGCCTGTGCCCCCAGTCCTGCTGCTGCCAGCCCCCACCCCTGTGGCCCCTAGAGCACCCCGTCCCACTCCCCAGCTATCCCCGATACCCATGAGCCCACCCCCTGCACCTAGAACGGCCGAACGGCCACGCGTTCGACACCCCACGCCCCCAGCTGCCCCTCCGATGTTGCTTTCGACGACAACGGCTCCCCCCTGCTCCCCCAGACCTCCCACCACCCCCATTCGCCCCCTACGCCCCCCGTTTGCCCTGCCCAACCCATACCCACCTGTAGACGACCAGCGTCGCCGCCGCTCGCATTCCCCAGCTGCCCCGTGTTACCACCAGCCCCCCGCCCACTCTCCGTACACCCCACTGCTCCCAGACCCCCCTCTGCCCCTGCCCAATCGAACGCGGCATCCCAGACACCGACACTACCCCCCTGCCACTGCCCCCATCCCCGCCGTCACTTGAACAGCCCCATATGGCCCCGGCCCCCTTACCCATGCCTCCCGCGCACTTTAACTGGGCCGAAGATGCCAAATCGCTACCCATTGGCCCCACGACTTTCGTTCAGGACCTCTCAGGACTTCGTATGAACTGTGAAAGGCCATTCGGGACTCTACAAAGGCGAGCTCTAAGACATTGGACACCACGACAAAGGTACTATCACCCTCAGCCACACCACCAACCCCAACTGTCTGCACCATGCTACCCTCCACATCTCTCCATGCCCCACTGCCATGCCCCACTGCCACCTTTTCCTCCAATGCTCAATTGGGATCGAGACCCACGACTTCTTGATCTTGGGAGGATACTGAGGAGTCTAGGATGGGTTAGAGGTTGAGGAGAGAGTCTGTGGGATCACGATGAGGACATCGCTATGTTGGATGGGGTTGCATGGAGTGTCGTGGAGCGACCCTCCAGGCCTCCTGAGCATGCCTGTGAGCCTTGTTTGGCTGTGTTTTGCAGTAGCTTTAGAGCTTAGTCAGCATGTAGCTTGTGTAGAGTCAGAGCGAGTTCCAATCATCATTTGGTTTGCACGCATCCCCAGGCCTTGGGTGTCAGCAAGGGCCACTCCATCGTAACCAGTCTAAACTGGACCAAGATCCAGGTGGACCATAACCAGACCAATGCAAACCGGTCATTTTCGGTTTGGTTAACTGAAAAAACCGGTTTGCATCAGTTTTAACTGCTTAAATTACTATATTAGGAAATATTAACACTACATAATGTATATCTAAATAATCTAATACCCTCCTGCTCGTGTTTGGGGCGAGGGGGGGGAGGAGAGGCTGGTGGGACATGACAATGACCCTCCGCTCACATTTGAGGTGAGGGAGGGGATGATGACTGTGGTGGGGGGCGAGAATGGCCCTCCACTTGCGTTTGAGGTGAGGGAGGGGTGGTGAGGGTGGTGGGATGCGAGAACGAACCTCCACTTGCATTTGAGGCGAGGGAGGGGGTGATGACGGTGGTGGGGTGCGAGAATGACCCTTTGTTTGCGTTTGGGGCGAGGAAGGGGGTGGCGAGGGTGGTGGGACCTGAGAACAACCCTCCACTTGTGTTTGAGGTGAGGGAGAGGTGGCGAGAGTGGTGGGCCCAGAGAATGGCCCTCCAATCCTCTCGAAGTTGGGGTGAGGGAGTTGTGGTTGGTTGTCATCATCGTCAACCTGTGTAAGAAGTATAAATACATCCAAACACACATGTTGCATGTTCGTTTGTTTGCACGAGACCTAGGCAAATAAGACCAAATGGTCTGTGCATGCACTCAAGGTATATAAACACCCCACCCCAGCCTCTGACTCCCTCGGGTTCATCCCCCAGCTCATACTTACTTACATTAGTATCAATTTTTGTAGTAACTTTTGTACTTTTGTAGGCTTCATTAGTTAGAGATTTCCATTGTACCATAAACTGGTTAACACCGGTTAGGACCAGTTTTTGACTGGTTTTTGTAAATTCTGAGAAGTACGGTAACCGTAACCGAATGTAGTTAAGATTGTGATGAACTGTAACTGATGGTTTGGTCTCTTTTGGTTAAGTTCAGTTCAGATTTTGGTCTTTTTTCGGTCCTATAGACTGGACCTTAAAACACTAATAACCGTAACTTTTTACAAATGTAAGTTGATACACTGCCAGTGATCTGTAACTGATGTACCTTTGCAAAATAATACTCATAAGTGTTTTGAGACTCTGTTTCGGCTAGCTTGATGGTCATGACAACAGACCCCATTCTGTTACCAAAGGCAGCTTCCATATCACAGAGAATGGGCAGGAGGTCAGTCACATGTGGAATGGTATCCCTCGGAGTGATAATGGTGCCAAGATAGCACAGAATTTGGGGTAGCAATTTTTAGATACACAAGTTCAGCAGCTTGTTCAAAGGTCATGGAGGAGAACTCCAAAGCTGAGAAGGCAGCAAAACCTGCTGGTGTCATGTACTGGGAAAAAGATATGAACATAATGAAGGATAGTTGTTGCAAACCTGCAGAGTCCTCCATCATCGACTTATACTAAACCAACTTTCTAGTGTGGATAGAGAACACAGCGGATGGGGAACATGGCAGGTATCTAAGAGCATAATCTGAACATCAATCTATGCATTTAGTAGAAGTTTATCTTCAAGGCAGAGAGAGCTCACCTAAGGTCATCTCAACCATCTAGTGATGCCACAGCTTGGCTTGGCTCAGCTCCAGCTTGGCTCAGGTGTCTGAGCCAATAAAAATGGCGCTAAGCTGCTCTGGGTAACTCTGAGCCAGCTTAGCTGATTTTGATTACCCAAATATGTGGGCTTGCCATCATACATGTATCTATGGCTTATTTATGCCTTTTAACAGTCAGCCAAGTTGTTTAGCCCAGTATTACAACAGAATTATGCCACACTATTGAGTTTTTCATATATTGGCAACTAGAACAGGGTACAGTAATAGGCATTCAGATTGGCATTAGATACTTATACATAGTGTATTGTAGTGTTTTTATAAGGTTTGAAGTTACTTGCCTCTTCTTAATGTTAAGCAACTGAAGGTACAGCTTGAGTGGCTCTGAGCTGCTCTGAGCTGCAAGCTGATCTATCAGCGCAGCTTGCCCAAAATAGTGGCTCAGCTCAGCAGCTTGCAGCTCCGAGCTGCACTGTTGGCAACACTACAACCATCCATCATGATCCTCACATCAGCTGGTGTCCAAACCATAGTCCAAACACCCAGGACATGTAATTGGAGGAAAAGTTGACTTTGATTCACCATTGAGGGCATGAGGGACAAGAAGGGATGAACGCAGGTATCCACGAGCTTCATTGACAGTGAACAGCATGTGACTAATCAGTGCCAGACCATCACCATGATCATTACTGCTCACCAAAAACTCATTTTGACCATATGCCAGGGGTTTCTGGAAACCCCCTTGGAAACCCAGGTTTCTACCAGAAAGGGGGGTTTCTGAATAGTTTTACCCATAAATTTTGCTCAAAAATCTGGCACAGCTGAAAACCATGGGAATAAGACAAAGATACGATTTTTGAGCTCATCGAATTTCAGATCCATCGTCAGATTCCTGCTAAAAAATCTGGTTCCCAAGATAATTAATTTGTTGACTTTAGTTGTCTGCAACTGTAATTTCTCAAGAGGGGCCCTATCATTCCAAATGTAGCTGAAACTCAGAACAGTTTCCTTTTTCTTCAGAGCATTGGAACTCTGACGCTTGCTGAGCAGCTGTCAAACTTAAACAATTTACCTATCACTTTTGCTGGCTGGTTCGCTGGGTTACAGATGAATTCAAAATGATAGGCCCCTCCTAACAAGAGGTGACCAATTCACTGATCACGGACATCCGTTCCCACAGAGGTGGGGGGGGACCTCACCATATAAGGCAGTTGCATGGCTTATTTGGCTTGCTCAGCATAATTTGAAGTCTGCAAGGCTTTGGCAAGCAGAGTTTAACTCATTATCTATTGTTGATTGTATTCTTGTGTCACCCTCATTTGGCCTCTGACTCTAGAGGCATACACTCTCTTCTAACCTCATGATGGAGATCCAACACTGTACATAGTGTAATAACCCAACACACTCCTTCTCTTCATGTTTATCCTTTTAATCCTATTCATACTTCAAGTTCATCTAAAGAGAATCAATCACCTTATGATACCACTAATGCCTCTAACTCGAACAACAATGGATCTCCTTGTGACAGATGTGGGGCCTTCATGAAGTGGGGAAATGCCAAGTCATCCTTTGAATTTCTTTGGCAACACCAAGAGGGGAGGGATTGTAAAGCAAAATCTTTTGGTGTGTATACCATAAATTTTTGATTCCACTAAATCTTTGACTAATCTTTTCTTAAGACAGATTCTTCGTTTCTGGTCAGCAATTACCAGTACCACTCATCCCATTTCCACCGTCATCTGTGGCATTCTGTTTTGGCAGGGAGGCACAAGCATACAAACAGAATTTAGTCTATGAGCGAATGTTAGGTGTGACAAGTGTCACAGCCCTTGACCACCACGACATTTGCTCACAATTCTATTCTCTCCTTGAGACTGTCTAGTTTCTCCCAAGCATACACCCCCGTTTTTTTTAACACAGTAGTTTTCCTACCACAAACAATCCACTCTTAAATGGACCATATCATACACAACCCACACTCATATGAGTGCCCTAATTACAGCTCAGTGGCCTTTGCCCTAGTCCGAGCAGCCCTAATGGCCCAAAATAACATAGACGAAGAAGGAGCTAACCAACTCCTTGTAGATGCATGGACACAAGACAATAACAGGCTCAAGGAAGCATGGGATGCCCAGGTACAAGAGGACCTTCGGCTACAAGAAGAGAATGACCAAGCTGCTCGCAAAGAAGAAGACCACCAACGGGCCCAGAAGGAACAAGAAGAAGAGTCGGAGAGACGCGAGCTCGAGAAGAAAAAACCCAAAATGAAAGACTTCAACCAAGGTGCCATGGTCAATGATTTCATCACTCTGTGCCCCTCCTCTTACGCTCTTAACAAACTCGAATCCTTCAAATACATCAAACTATGGTACTTCACTTCCAAAGGTTGTTTAGATGCCACCGAGACTCAGTGATCTCAGGTGGACAACACCTTCAGCCTCATGAAAGTTGGAGAGTCCCTAGCCCTCAAGCAACTCTCAGCAGTAAAAGCCTCACGCAATGTGATAAAAGATGCAGATCTCACCTGGAAACAGATGATGATGGGAAAGGTACTGTTCCTGCAACATGCCCAAGAAGCCAGCTGGCCGGCAGGCCATCTCAACTCTCTCGCTCAATTTTTTGTCAACCTCGAAGTCCACCCCTTCTGACTTCGCCCTTATGGCAAAAGGTCGCTCACCCTGTACCAAGCTAAAGTCCATCGCAACTGGCACAATAAACTCAAATGCAATCAAGGCTTCAATATATCCATCATCAATGAAAGCCTACTCCAGAGCATATCCTCAGAAGTCCTGGACAAGGTACACCTCAATGGCATCCGTGAGGTCAGTGCTTTCCCCTCCTGCCCTACCTAACCAAATGCTGACCAGCCATTGACCTCTTCCTGCAAATTTTCCCCCTGCACCTCATCCCCTCGTGCTTTGCTTCATGCTTTGCTTCATGCTCTGCTCCATGCTTTGCTTCATGCTCTGCTTCATGCTTCACTCCGCATCACCACCCTCTTCCCCCAACCCCCCTCTCTCTTCGTGTTCCTCCTTTTGTGCTTCGCTTCTAGCCTTTTTTCACCCTCTTGTCTATATGCACTCATTATTCTACTTCCTCTCCATCATGTACCCATAATACTACAACCTGTATGGTTGAATCATGCACTCAGTTATCTCTCATTACATCGCAACACAAAGATCGAGTCAATCCGTCAGACCTCGCTCTTCCCGAACCCCACCCGTCCTCCACTCAAAGCCCATCCCCACCCCACATGGGATTGACAAGAGCCAGCTCCCTACCCGCGTTCACTCTCCACAGTTGAACACTCCCCATGCAAACGTCGAGCCCTGTCCCCCCCTCCATACCTCTCTTCCCCAAAGAGACCTTATGCATGCTCGGGTTTTCAGGAAGGCACAAATCTTTGAGGCCCAACCATTTGCGCCGTGTGCTTGGGCATCTTCAGACACGACGTCAGCAAATGTTTCTCAGAGTCCTTGTGGGACGGCTCCAAAGCCAGATGTCGCCGAAACAAACACGGACACATCATCAACCCTGCAGGGCTCACCCTGTTCATCGACTGGCAACAGCCTATCGGCTGCACCTCTTCCGGACACAACCACGAGTGCTCAGGATGCGGGAAGCAGGATCACGGAGCTCAAAAATGTCCTCATGCTCAGAAGGACTAAGGCCATCACCCCATACGATGCGAATGAATGGGAACAACTACTCTCAGAGCTCAACCTCCTACAGAAGTATGTGATGATCCCCTCCCAAATACGCTGTGGCTTCAATGTGGGCATTTGCCCCATCTCTACCTCATACACTCCTGCAAATAGCCCATCCCTATAGGTTCATACTGATGAATACCAACACATCATCAACCATGAGTTCACCTCAGGCCGCTACATTGGACCCCTGTCCAAATCCAAGGTGGAAACACTCATCAGCCCATTCCAATCATCCCCACTCTCCTTGGTCCCCAAACCAGGCAAGCCTGGAAGATGTCGAGCTGTACATAATTTCTCTCACCCTCATTCACCCCTACCTACAATATCCATACCATCAAATCCAAATCTTTCCCCTGCACATGGGGAACATTCTTGACTATCTGCTTCACCATCTCAAACCTCCCACCAGGCTCTCAGGCTTCCATTCGAGACATCGCGGAGGCTTACCAGACCATCCCTGTCACACCAGAACAATGGCCTGGTCTCGTCATCAAGCTGCGCGATGACAACCAGTTTGCCATCAACACCAGCAACAATTTTGGCCTCTCATCAGCTGGTGGCATCTATGGGTTCCTGGAAGATGCCGCAGCTGACATCTTCCGAGCATCAGGGATCGGCCCTTTATCCAAGTGGGTCGACAACCACATCTTCTTTTGTATTCTACTCGAGCACCTCCCCAGCTACAATAACAAACGATGCGAGTGGCACTCACACATTTCAGCCAACGGTGGCCAAATCCAAGACTGGAGCAGGTTGTGGTACAGAGGGAATGACATGCCCGATGGCCATCCAGCAGAGTTCGACAAAGATGCAGCTTTTCCCCTTTGGGACCTATCCACCACCACCCCACGGACAGCTGAAGACGCCCTATTTACCTATTGTGACGCAGACATTGATCGCCTCTCAAATGCCCTTGGCATACCCTGGGAAACCATGAAGACAGTCCTGTTCAACTCTTGTGTCCCATACCTTGGCTTCACCTGGGACCTGGAGCTGTGGACAGTCATGCTTTTGGAGGAGAAAAAAGCTAAGTACATCAAAGCTATCGTGGAATGGAGATCCCACGCTAAGCACAGGTTGGACGAGACCAAAAAACTCTACGGTAAACTTCTGCACGCCTGCCTCATCATCCCAACAGGCCGGGCATACCTCACCAACCTCGAAGCAATGCTCCGCAACTTTCTCATGGGGCTGTCTCTCATCCGTGACATCCCCGGACCCTACCAACTCATCAACCACCTCGCCTACTCCGACGCCAGCTCAGGCTTTGGTATCAGCATCACAATCGGGATACAGTGGCAAGCTTGGAGACTACTCCCAGGGTGGAAATGCCAGGGCCACGACATTGGATGGGTGGAAGCAGTCGGGTTCGAACTCCTCGTTCGAACCCTACTCATGGCCAGCTCCCCAGGTGAACACCTCAAGGTCTTTGGAGACAACACGGGGGTCGTCGAGAGCTGGTGGAAAGGGAGAAATAGGAACAGGCTCACCAACGAGGTCTTCCGTCGAATCCACAATGTCGCAGGCCATCATCGATGCACTATCCACACACGATACGTACCCAGCAAAGACAACCCTGCCGACAACCCTTCAAGGGGAGTATACCCCCCCTCTCGCTACCTTCTCCCTGCAACCCCAATCCCACCCGAACTCCAACCTTTCATCGTCGACTTCAACGTGCCACCTCACTGATCCCAACCTGCTACTTCACAGTCCCGAAGGAGTCCCACCCCCCTCCCAAAGCCAGCTAGACCCCGCACCCCTCAGGAATACCACATCATCCCCAACAACTCCCGACCCCCGGGCAAGACACCCACCAACCCCATGGACCACTGGTAACCGAGTTAAGACACTAAACTCCCCGCTCCCCTCACCAAACCCTGGCACCCCCCCAGTACCCTACCGACCGCACCTTACCCCACGCCCTTCCTCCCTTCGCCCTCACTGCCTCGCACGCGAGAGGCTCCATCTCTGGAAGCCGGCTAGCTCCCGTCAACCGTGAGACAACCAAGGTCAGTCACTAAACCTCACTGACAAGGATCTAGGCAGGGTTATGGACATCATGGCCTACGCTTGGACAGAGAGCACCCGCAAGACATATGGCACAGGTCTCCTAACCTACCATGTCTTCTGCAACAAGAAAGAAATCCCCGAGCCTCAACACGCCCCCACCAGCTCTGTCCTGCTGCAATCCTTCATCACAAGCATGGCCGGCTCATACAGTGGAGCAGCAATCTCCAACTACATATGGGGAATACGGGCATGGCACATCCTGCACGGCGTCGTATGGAAACTAAACAACATCAAAATGGACACCATCTTACAGGCAGCCACCAAGGTAACACCTGAATCATCCAAGTGGAAAAAGCGCTGCCCCTACACTGTCAAGTTCATTGTCAAGCTTAGAGGCCAGCTCGACCTGGATAATCCGCTGGATGCTGCGGTGTTTGCCTGTCTTACCTCCTGCTTCTACACCACTGCTTGGGCAGGTGAATTCACGGTGAGGTGCCAACCTTCGTATCCCTAAGACCAAAACCTCTGCATCCGGCGAAACCATCTCATGGAGCCGACAGGAAGGACCATCTGACCCTGAGAGCACTATGGACAATCATCTTTACATCAACGACCCCCCATTGAACATCCACCTCTTTGCATACAGATACAAAGCCAGCCACTGCCCCCTAACCAAGTCCAAGTTCATCTCCCGCCTAGCACAAGTGGCCAGGGCAGCAGGCGAAGACCCCCTCCAAGGTCACGGCATTTGTATCGGCTCCACCCTCGAGTATCTACTGCACGGGGTCCCTTTTGAAGTAATGAAGGTCCAGGGGCGCTGGGCGAGCAATGCATTCACCCTCTACCTGTGCAAACATGGACAGATCTTAGCACCATACCTTCAGGCAGTACTAGCGATACACCAGGAGGTCTTACAACTCACCATGCCAAACATTTGGTAACCACTCCCAGCTGCTTGGCCTTTCCCCCCGTAAGTCTAGCAGTCTTACTCCTAAGGACCTCATGGGCTATGAGACTCACTTGTGCATTGCATAGACTCCTAGAAACCATGGGAGCAGCTCATCTCATTCCGCCTGAGTCAGGTCCTGCCCCTCGGGTCAGAAAGCACTTCATGCTCTCACCCACATAGCTTAGTCATCGTGTACCGCTATGTCGCTCCTTAATAGTAAACTCTCATCACACCTTATGCTCACACCCAAATGGCCACTCAAAGAGTGGTGCATCCTTCATTTGGGAGGTGGGTTGTCCATTTGCCACCTATCCATTCAAAGTCCACAGTCCAGTGTCTAAACAAAAGCCACAGTACTCACTGGTGAACGTTGATGCATCCACCTCTGTCACTCAGATCAGGTCACACTCTTGCATGCCATTGCTTGTGCAATTGAGCCCCTGTAATTCTGGCTGCAATGCCATCACAGAAATTCAATCTACCTATGATTATATCCAAAAATCATCACCAAAAGCTGATTCAGCTCTTCTAAACCATGATCAACTCCGTCACAAGATTGGTATTGCCAAGAAGCAACTGCATGATGAGTGTCTGAAGGTGAGTTCAAGCAATCAATTTCTAACATATGCTAATGAATTTTATCAGCGGTTGAATGCTACAAAGGCCTTGTCTTGACTCTGAGCCCATAAGAAGACATGGCACATGTTACTCAATCTTGCTGGAACAAGCGATACCCTGGCTTGCATCACCTTGTTCGGAATGCAAAGGCATTCAATTGGAGTGTTGAGATGTTGCTAAGCAAGATGGAAATGGCATTGAAAGGAATGTACTGCCCATGGAACTATAGTAAGCTAGAGATTGATTTGGCTACCATCATTTACAAGCTTGGTGGAGGGGCAACTCTCCATGCTCTCCATAATTCCCCCTTCGCTCTTCCAGCCCATACAACTATTACTGGATATTGCAAGTATCATCTCCATATTTTGGTTGGATCTATAGAAATGGAGGACCTTCCTGCCAACATTAAGACAATGATTGAGCATGTTCAGCCTGGACACCAACATGTTGGGATCACGTTAAGCATGGATGAAATTGCATGCAATGGCCGACTTTGCTATTCATGTACTTGAACTGTCTTTTTCTAGTACGTAGTTCAATGTAGTCTTGATCCCCGACATTCTATCACAGGCAGGTGCATCCGAGAGTGGAGTGTGAAAAAGAGAAGAGGGTGGTTGAGATAGAACGTCTGGTGACTTTTGTATGAACAGGTGTGGGTAACTGATCATGTGATCTTGATGCGCTGCAAAATGAATGATGGAGACAGCGGCTTGCTGCTTGCAATATCATGTCTGGCTCGCTCCATCCCATGTCTCCTTCAGTCAATTTTCTCACCAGTGTCCATGAATCCACTACCAAAGTGACTATGCCGCCACTCGGAAATGTTGCCAGTAGTGTCCCAAAATTGTCGGCATCAATCAGTTTGTCATATGTGGGGGTCAGATCTCGGGGCTTGTTCAGGTACACCAGAAAAACATTCTTGCAGTGTATGTACAGCAATGTGTCAATATATTGTTTATTTTACAGATGCATCAAGATCACATGATCGTTTACGCACACCCGTCCATACGAAAGTCACCAGACATTCTATGCCAACACATCATTTCACTTTTTCGCACTCCGATTCATCCTCGACTGACATAGAACATCTGGAAGCGAGACTAAGGTACTGTTCGGAAGTCAAAATTTATGACCCGCAATGTAGGTGATCTTTTAGAAGGGGCCTATCGTTTTGAATTCATCTGTAAACAGACAAGTCCGAGGTACGAGGACTCGTAAATAGTACAAACATGTGAAAAATGCGATTTTAATAAGTGAACTGTACAAAATGGACAGCACAATTGACATTCGCAATAAAATCCTCCAGGGTTAAGACAAGCAGATGAGCAAATGGTAGAAAACGTTACGTGATTT